>JAPDPM010000003.1:12025000-13381666 GCA_032173925.1 Heritiera fomes
CTTGTTAACCACGCATCAAATGCTGTGTTGATCCGTCAAATGCCAGAGATGAACAAATTTCCTTTAATTCCTCTGTCCCAGCAATGATGAAGACGAGTAAGATATATTGGGATTAATGGTGAGATTTGACGTGACTGTGCCTTTGTGGGTCCTTAAATGGTTAAGATTTGTCGCTTTCCTTCCATATACTGGAAGTCTCAAATGTCTTTCTAGCTAGCTAGCTACCATTCTATGTGCCTTTCTAGTTCTTGTAATTTGTATTACTATATCGTTTTTAGGACAGTAGATGGAATGTCAACTTAGGATAATCATGCAGTACTATTTACCTAAAGATTAAGATTCTCATATCAACTCCCCTATATTCGTTTCCCTTTGGAAAAATAGAAGCTTTCCTGTCATGGCCTACCTCTTAAGTTCATTCAAGAGACAACCTTGTTGCTATTAACAGATTCAACACAGCTAAAAAAACTTACTAGTAGCTTCGCATTGTCACCCTAATCGGGAAGTGGGCATATATTACTTACTTTTATTGAAGATATGATTTCAAAATCATCGATCCCATCATCTGATTGCGTGTATAGTTAAGAGACAGTCGATCAAGTACTTAAAATTTGTAAGTCATGTGAGTGAATCATGAATCGATATAAATATGATAATGCATTTTTAGTTTTAGTGGATTGTTATTGGGAGTCCAAGTTAAATTGAGCAGAGGATAGAGTTACAGGCTCAAGTTATGTTAGAGTATGTCCTACAATTAATTGGATTTGGATTAAGTAATTTTAAAAAGTTCAAAAGATCCAAAGGTCTTTTAGGCACTATAAAAACAATATTAAGTCTAAAAGTTAGACACAATAGGAACAGAATATTTTTATAGCCGTTCTGCCTCTTGGAGCTAACACTCTCAGAAAACAATTCCCTTCCTCCTCCCTTTGCTTCTGATCACATCTTGTCTCAGGCAAAAGTCTTGTTTTGCGTCCTACTCGTGTGGATACCGTTAGAGGGCTTCTCTCAGCTAGGAGTCTTGAGTTAACGATAAATCAAGGGCTGTTCGTGGGCTGCCATATTCAAAAGTCAAACATTCCTACACGAGTACACCAAAAGGTCAGATTTTATTCCGAAATTAATCTTGTTGCATGATCATGGTGATTTTGGTTTTGTTGATTTTTAATCCGCTGCTTATATTCGTGTATGACATGATAAACCGAGGCAACGAAACCTTACAGTGGTATCAGAGCCAGTGTGCAAACGGCTTTCGGGATAGCAAATTCGATTCGTGGTGATGCTGTTTTATTGTAAGTTGTTACAAATTTGATTTTAATTTTCAAAATTCGTTTGGGCAACCTAAAATAATTGTAAGACAATTATAGATTAAAAAAAATATTTACTTGTTATTATTTTATTTAAAATATATAAAATAAATTAGGATAAAAGTTATCCTGATAAGGGTTTTAAATTAAATATTTTTTAAAGAAAGATATTTTTTAAAAATAAAATTGGATAAGAGTTATCCAGTGGTTTTTGAGATTTTAATAAGATTAAAATTTCTAAAACATTATCTTGATAAAATTGTTTTAAATAAAATAGATCCTTTATTAAATTGGATAAGAGTTTCCAATATTTTTGAGATTTTAATGAGATTAAAATTTCAAAAACATTATCTTGATAATATTGTTTTAAAATAAAATATATCCTTTATTAAATTGGATAAGAGTTATCCAATAGTTTTGAGATTTTAATAAGATTAAAATTTCAAAAACATTATCTTGATAAAATTGTTTTAAAATAAAATATTTGAAAATGGATAAGAGTTATCCAACGGTTTCGAGATTTTAATAAGATTAAAATTTCAATTAAGCCCAAATTGAATTTTGAGAATTAAAATTAAATTAAAATAGCCCTTGATACCCATAACTAATTAAAATTTGATTAATTAAAATTAGATTTTAATTAGGAAGCATGCAAATTAATATGTGATATTACTGTGTATGCTTGATGCTTGATTCTTATGTGATATGGATGATTGCATGGTGCATGGTTATGGGCCTAGGTTTACATGAGTTGTAATTTATTTAAATAAATTTAAATTGGGCCTGTGAGCCTTGGTTTATTTGTAATTTATTTATGTAATAGTTATATAGATAAATTAGGATTATCTTGTAAAATGTACAACATTTGGAGCCAAGGCGAACCGAGGTGACGCTTGAAATGAAATCGAGGAGAAGGCATTTAGAAAAATAATGTATCCCTAGGTTCTTTTGTAATAGAAAGGCCATAACCATGTCACGTTTAATTTTACGCTTTTACTTATATATGTTGATATATATGTTAGAAAAGCATGCTAGGTGAGACGATAAAATTAAAAATCCCTCAAAATAAACATTAAGTCAAAGTTAACAAATAAAGATGCCTTCCAATACGATGCATGTGAAAGAGACTTTGTTCGGTATTGTGCTACTTTGACTCAGTCAAGGCCATACCTACCTTAGGAATTCACATTGCATGAGATAATAGTTATCTCCAAGTGTATTGGGTCAGACTTAACTAAATTAAATTAGGGCATTGGCTCAGTCAAATCTAATAAGATTTAGAGGCATAGGTTGGGCTTTAACCCATATGATGAGTTAGAACAAGAGTTGTTCACCCAACTATCCAGGAGTTGTATGAGATGTAATTGACAAGAGTTATATACCTAAATAATCTCATTGGGCGCATTAGCTCAGCTAAAGTCATAATGGGACCAAATATGGATCTTGGCCCACTAGGAAGTCTAGGCAAAAAGGCTTCCCGAGTTGATAGTGAGGGCTATTAGCTTGAGGAAAATAGTGGGAGTAATTCATTTAATTAAAAGATCATAATTAATGATTTTAATCACAGTGTTACTTACTTGCATATTTTATGATTGTAGAATTATCATGGCAAACAACAATTTATCCATTCGTTCTATCCTTGAGAAGGATAACAAGTTAGTTGGGGCAAACTTCTTAGACTGGTACAAAAATTTGAGGATAGTCCTCACTCAAGAAAAGAAGTTATATGTTCTAGAGCATGCGATCCCTGCTCAACCCCGACAGAATGCTTCCGCTACTGATAAGCAAGCTTATCAAAAGCATTTGGATGATGCCATTGACGTACAGTGCCTGATGTTAGCTTCCATGAGTTCTGAACTCCAGAAGCAACATGAGAATATGAAACCGTTTGATATGATCGAACATCTCAAGGAAATGTTCCAAGAGCAAGCACGGCACGAACGTTATGAGGTGTCTAAGGCGCTCTTCCAGAGCAAGATGGTTGAGGAAGCTCCGGTGCACACTCATGTACTTAATAGGATTAGGTGCATTAAGAGGTTGGAAGCACTGGGCTTCACCATGCATAAAGAGTTGTCAGTTGATCTCATCCTCCAATCCTTACCGGATAGCTATAGTTCGTTTGTGTTGCACTACAACATGAACAGTATGGATAAGACACTGGCAGAATTGCTCAATATGTTGAGAACTACTGAGCAGGACTTGAAGAAGTCAAGGCCTACTTCTGTTATAGTGATTGACAAGACCAAATACAAAGGAAAAGGCAAGCTTAAGGGTAAGCCAAGCCCAATGGTAACAAGAAGGAAAAGGCCAAGAAACTCAAGCCATCTGGTGGAGTTGCTAAGACAGGAAAATGCTTCCATTGCAGTAAGACTGGTCATTGGAAGCGAAATTGCACTGTGTACCTTGAGGAGCTGAAGAAAAAGAAAGGAAGTGAGACTTCCATCTCAGGTATATATGTGATTGAGATAAATTTGTCTACTTCTTCATCTTGGGTATTAGATACTGGATGTGGTTCTCACATTTGCATGAATGTGCAGGGACTAACAAGGAGTAGAAAACTTGCCAAGGGCAAGGTGGTCCTACGAGTTGGAAATGGAGCAACGGTTGTTGCGTTAGCTGTAGGAACATTTAATTTATCGTTGCCTTCGGGCCTAATTCTAGAACTTGATAATTGTTATTATGTTCCGGCAATTGCCAAGAACATTATTTCTGTTTCTTGTTTAGACAAGAAAGGTTTTTCTTTTAAAATAATGAACAACAGTTGTTCAATTTACTTTAATGATATTTTCTATTGCAATGCTTCCATTATGAATGGATTGTATGTTCTAGATTTAGATAATCACATATACAGTGTTGATTCCAAGAGGTCAAAGGGTAATGAGATTAACCCTACATTCCTCTGGCATTGTAGACTTGGTCACATAAACGAGAAACGCATATCTAGGCTCCATAAAGAGGGACACTTAGATTCGTTTGATTTTGAATCATATAATGTATGCGAATCTTGTTTGCTTGGTAAAATGACCAAGGCCTCTTTTATAGGAACAAGTGAAAGGGCTAGTGGTTTATTAGAGCTCATACATACAGATGTATGTGGTCTATTAACCACACAGGCTAGAGGAGGGTTCCAATACTTCATCACATTTACTGATGATTACAGTAGATATGACTATGTTTATTTAATGAGACATAAGTCAGAATCCTTTGAAAAGTTCAAAGAATTCAAGAATGAAGTACAAAACCAGCTAGGCAAGAATATCAAGAAACTCCGATCAGATCGAGGTGGAGAGTATTTGAGCTTAGAATTTATAGATCATCTAAAGGAGTGTAGAATAGTTCCACAACTCACTCCACCTGGTACACCTGAATGGAACAGTGTATCTGAGAGGAGGAATCGGACCTTGTTAGACATGGTTCGATCCATGATGAGTCTATCTGACCTCCCTGTCTTCTTTTGGGGTTATGCTTTAGAGACAGCAGCATTTACACTAAATCGTGTTCCTACTAAAGCTGTTGAAAAGACACCACATGAGATGTGGACTGGAAAAAAGCCTAATCTGTCTTTTCTAAAGATTTGGGGTTGTGAGGCTTATGTCAAAAGATAAGTCTCAGACAAATTAGGACCCAAATATGATAAATGCATATTTGTGGGGTATCCTAAAGAGACAAAAGGATACTATTTCTATAATCCCACAGAGCACAAAGTGTTTGTGGCTCGATACAGTGTTTTTCTAGAAAATGACTTCCTTTTTAGAAGAACTAGTGGGAAGAAAATAAAGCTTGAAGAGGTTCAACAACCACAAAATGTCATTGAACCTTTAGTGGAATAGGAGCAAGTCCCACAAGATGTTGTGGAACAGGAAGTAGCTTTAGAAACACAAGGCCCGCGTAGGTCTAATAGGATACGTCGAGAACTTGAGAAGCAAGCTTCTCGGAGCTGAAACATTCGTTTTGATGAGATAGTCAAAGAGTTTGGCTTCATCAAGAACGAAGATAAACCTTGTGTTTACAAAAGGGTTAGTGAGAGTGCTGTCATATTCCTAGTGTTATATGTGGATGACATACTATTCATAGGAAATTACATTCCTGCCCTACAATCTATCAAAACTTGGCTAGGGAATTTCTTCTCCATGAAAGACTTAGGAGAAGAAGCCTATATCCTTGGAATAAAGATCTATAGAGATAGATCGAGTAGGCTGCTAGGTCTAAGTCAAAGTACATATATTGACAAAGTGTTGAAAAGGTTCAACGTGGAAGAATCTGAGAAAGGATTCTTACCTATGTCTCATGGCATTTATCTCCCAAAGGACATGTGTCCTAAAACATAAGATGAGAGAGATAAAATAGCTAAGATTCCATATGCTTCGACTATTGGATCTATCATGTACGCCATGTTATGTACGAGGCTTGATGGTTCCCATGCTTTAAGCATGGCGAGTAGGTATCAAGTTAACCCAGGTGAGCATCACTGGATAGCAGTTAAGAACATCCTTAAGTACTTGAGAAGGACTAAGGATGCTTTCTTAGTCTATGGAGGAGGGAATGAGCTCATTGTAAATGGTTACACTGATGCCAATTTCTAGTCAGACAAGGATGACTTTAAGTCACAATCTGACTATGTGTTTTGCCTAAATGATGGCATTGTTAAGTTGGAAAAGTTCTAAACAAGAGACAATGACCAGTTCTACAATCGAGGTTGAGTATATAACGGCTTCAGATGCAGCTAAGGGAGCTGTCTGGATCAAAAAAAGTTCGTCACAGAACTTGGAGTAGTCCTTAGCATTGCTGATTTAGTGGCACTTTATTGACAACAATGGAGCCATTGCATAAGCTAAGAAATCTTGGTCTCACCAATGGTCTAAACAAACACTCAAGCCCTTCCATGATCGATTGGCTGTAGTGCAAGTGGGAGAATGTTAGTGTATGCGCTATAAGCCAATCAGATTTAGACTTATAGTACACTTAAGACATTGTGATTATTTATGTTATTTAATAATACATGGCAGTTATTTATCATTATTGACTATATTTAATTTGATCAAGTCATAATCAAATGATAAAGTCCCTAGAATAGTGGATTCGTATCAAAGGAATCAAAGTCGTGACTTTGATAATGAGATTCTTATGATACAAAGAATACTATTCTTAAATATCCTTAGTTGTAGTATCACTGAGAAGGGACATCAGTGATACAGTAAGACTAACATGTGTTAGATTCCTTTGGGTGACTGATCTCATAAGTCATGGATATGGTGATATCCAGATCAACACATGGGTGATCATTGTGAATGAATACACTGGATTGACCCATCTTGAGAACTCTATGTGGATCGTTACATTGAGTGTCATTAGATGTTCTCAAATGGCAATGGTATATGTGATCCTTACACTTGAGATTACCATGGTATCCTATGTATGGATTGGTGTACTTTGATGCTGGTAAACGTAGCTCAATAAGGGTTGCAAGTAAGACAATAATTGGGTACATCATGAATCATATGAGGGTTGTGAGTGATCAAGATAGGATTTGTCCATCTTGGTAACAAGAGTCTATATCTCAAGGACTCTCAATAGAGATTAATGATTGAAAATCTGTGGCCATAGTACAAATGAGATTTAAGATGAGATCTTGAATTCATTTGATTAAATCATTTATCTTAAGATTGAGAAACAATGGAGTCGAACTTTAATAGAGATGACACGCTCCATACTCTATGTTCAACTGAGATAGTAGGTGATAAAAGGATCGAATTATACGGTAATTGCTCATTGAAAGGTTGTCGTCAACTCACCGACATTTTCAATACTTGGGTAGCCATGATGCATTGTGTAAGACCCGAATTTTATTATACTATATACCATATTTGTACATGAATGATGGTGGAAATAAATTGTTTTAGTGAAATTAAGGAATCATTGAATGTGAATTTCCACTTTTCATTTTATGTTATAATGTATATATGGTGTATAAAGAATAGATGGGATTTAATTTTTATTTAAAGTGTGAAAGCATTTAATGAAGAGTATGGCTGTCAGACAAATGGAGAAAAGAATGAAAGGAAAACCAATAAACATTGGCTGACAGTGGCGTGGACTGGGAAAGATGAGGAGATAGCCAATCAACGTTGGCTGGAAGAGAAGTTGGCGAGGAGAAGAGAAAATTAGTCAAAAAGGAAGGAAGAAACGGACTGCAACGGGAGGCCTTACCATCGTTCCTTTTGTCACCAATTTCTCTGGGTTTTAATTGCATGAAAGACGTGCAATGATGACAGAAAACAGGATAAGAATAGGTGGCGATTCTAAGTGGATTTGAGGGGCTATATAAGAAGAATACCTGAGGAAAAGCCATACCATTGTTACTCGCCCATTCTGTTTGCTATAAATTTTACTTCGTTTCTTCCGTTCCTTTCATAACCATGGAGTTTCATCTTTCTGTCAGTTAAACCTTTCCTCACCGTTGAAGAGCTAAGGAACAGGTAAAAACAAAAAACTAAAAGAGGCAGAAAAGCATTCGGTTATTGGGAGAGCAACTAGGTTAAGGTAAGTTCCATAAGCTTTATGGTTCTCTTGATATTCTATTCAATACTGGGTTTCTATGTGTTATAACGTAATAAACATAGATATAGCCTTGTTTTAGCTAAGTCATGTTAGAATGTATATAAGAACTAGAACAAGGTGTAATCTGACTCGAGAATAGACAATGAAAATACTGAAAATAATGATAATGGGCGAACTCAGTTAATATGGGCGAGCTAAAATCTGGAATGTGGAAGTAAGGACGAGGACCAATGATCGCCAATGAGGCGAGTAGGGAAATGAGAACTCGCCAAGGTGTTGTTCAAGAGGGCGAGGTCGCCCAACAATAGCTTAATACATGGGCGAGCCCATCGCTGAGTAGAAAGCCTTGTGGCGAACTCACACATATAAGGCATTGGGCGAGTAAAATTTGGGCGAACTCTTAAATCTAAGAAAATGTAAATCTGGCGAGCTGAATGTTGGGCGAGCTCCCAATTAGATGAATAGTCATTCTGGGCGAGCTCATTTGGACGAGCTATTATCTCGCCAAAGTAATTGGAAATAGTTTTAGGAAAATTGTTAGAAAAGAAAATATTAATAGTTTCATAAATTATTTGCAGCCGAAAATTGGAAATTTCTATTGGCGAGCAGGAAGCAAGGTGAAGCAAGACTTCGTGAGATCAGGTAAGGAAGTAGTATGTAAAGTGAATGCATGTCCTGTGGAGTAAAAATGTTAAGAAAATAATAGAAATTGTATTGTTTTCTGACATGCATTGTTTTGATTAAGTGTTTTGATTTTGGGCGAGCTACAAGCCGCCATATGTAGTAAGTTGGGCGAACTGGTTAGGGCGGGCGAGCCAAACCTTTTATAAAGTATTAAGAATTTTTATGAGAACTTGGGCGAGTACCTTTGTTTTAAAAGAGAAAACCGGGTAAGCCAAAGTTGGGCGAACCCTTTTTAATGTTTTTGGGCGGGCGACCCTTGTTTTAAACATAAGGCAGGCGAACCGTTATCAACGAGCCATACTTTTGTTTTGAAAAAGCTAAGTGGCGGGCGAATACTAATTCACCGTATTGTCGAGTTAGTCAGAGGCGAGCCGTGAAGGGCGAGCTGACTCTGGCGAACAGTTTTAAAGAGTAATTTCTTGTGCGAAAAAAATAAGACGTTTTAATATTTTGAAAATAGAAATATGAAACCTTTTGGGGGCGAGTTGCCATTGGGCGAGTTGACCAATGGGCGAGCTGAGTATTGGCGAGCTTACTATGGGCGAACTAGCCATGGGCGAGCCAGTTTAACCGTGCCTTTCTCACACGGAAAAATGTTGAGATTGCGGGTTATTTTACTAATTTATAAAACCTTTTAGAAATCAAATCATTTGGTGGAAATGATAACATGAGATAAAAACTTGATTTTGAGACATTAGGCCATGAGTTCATGCATTATTTTTCATATACTTTGCGTGACCCATCTAGGGCAATGGCTCGGGTCAAATAGACCAACGAGTGCACCCTAGGGCGTCACAGGGCTGATGGACTCGCCAAGTCATCAGCGGTCTCGAGGTCACTTGGCAAGTGGACCCGAGGACCATCTATAGATTATGGCCATACATCTAGTTGAGATAGCCGTGAGGGGCGATGGCCTACGGGTGCACCCCAAAAACGGATGATTGTGCTCCTTGCATGATTTAAATTGTTGCCTAGTCTCAATTACTGATTTCTGAAAGGATCTGTTGAATCCTGTTTAATGTTAACTATATTCATTGTTTCATAATGAGTTTGATCGTCAGGATAATTAAGTGGTTTTGAGAATATAGTTTTTATATTTGTAAAGCAGCATACACCTTCCTTACTGAGCACATTGTCGCTTACTCCTTATTTTCCACTCCACAGATTGTTGAGATAGGACAAAGAGAATTACCTTCCCAATATTGGATATCGAAAGTATGTTGTATTTTTTTATATATTCAGTAAATTGGTACAGTACTACTTTAAATAGAAGGGAATGTATAAACATTTGTCAGTGAACAAAATAATAATTCATAACTTTATATGATTCACGAGAAATAAGAGAACAAAATCTTATTAAAGTATTGAGAGTTGTTAAGCATCACAGATAGCCCAACCGGTAATAAGTGTAAATTATAAGTAAGTAACATGTTATATAGTGGAATTAAGATGTTAAAGATTTAATGATATCAGAGCAGGGTTGATCGGATGTCTAGTGACGTTTAAAGTAAAAAGTATACATTCCCTGTAGTACTGTATAATCTGAATATATAATTGATGTATTAATGATAAGTGATAAACGATTTCTGTGGTACAGATATGAGTGGAAGGAGGAGGATGCGCTCAGTGAGAGGTATAGGCCGAGGTAGGGCAGGACAGACTCCGGAACCACAGACACCGGAACCTGCCCCAAGACCTCCATGTCCTATACAGTTAGAGAACATTGATAATCGTGTAACTCAAGTGGAGAGGTTAATAGCAGATTTTATGGCTATGTATCAGGCGGATAGAGTCGCAGATAGGGCAGAGAGGGAGAGAGCCATAACTCCCGCAGCCCCAGTAGAGGCGGTAGTACCGCCACAGCCGGCACCAGTTGTGCCTGAGCCTCAGCCTATTCCACCACCAGCGCCTCAGCCACCAGTAGTTCCACCACAGCCATTGATTCAGCCGCTTCGAAATGCGGAGTCTTATTGTAATGTGGCATTGGTGAAATCATTCAAGAAGTTGGATCCACCTAAGTTTAAAGGAACTAGGGATCCATTGGTGGCAGAGCAGTGGGTGATTGAGATTGATAGATTACTTCAGATTATGAGATGCTCAGAGACAGAAAAGGTAGGCCTAGCAGTGTTCCAGTTGGCAGATATGTGAGACATTGGTGGAAGGCCACTCAGACAATATTATTTGCTCAGCATCAGGATCTGTCTTGGGATATTTTTGTGGAAGCTTTTAGGAGGCAGTATATTCCTGACACTGCTCAGGAAAAATTACAGCAGGAATTCATGGGTTTAGTTCAGGGTAGTATGTCAGTGGATGAGTATGAAGCCAAATTTACTACATTGAGCTGTTTTGATCCACAGACTAATGCGAATACTCGATATAAGATTTCGAGGTTTAGAGCTGGTTTGAGGCCATCCATCAGAATAAAGCTAGCCCCATTTGTTATGCAGACTTATGATGAGATAGTTCAACGGGCTCAGCTATGTGAGAGAGATTATGAGCAGTTCCAGCTCGATTTCAGTATTAAGGGTAAAGGCAAAGCAAAGGGAAAGACTAAGAGGTTCATGGAGGACAGACCGGGTAGAGAGCAGTGTAAGAAGACTAGATCTACGGGCATACAGATTTTAGAGGGCAGATTTGATAGACCAGCAGTTTCTACTCCTGCTAGTGGCCCCACCACTACTCAGAGAAGTGTTGCGCCCTTATGTAGACATTGTGGAAGGTCGCATGGATCGCGCCTTTGTCCTTTAATGTCTGGGGTATGTTTTAGATGTGGACAGACGGGGCACTTTATCAAGAATTGCCCGATGCTCAGAGAGTTAACTACTTCTATTGGACCTCCTGCATTACCCCAGATAGCGGCCCCGGTAGCTCAGAGTGAGCCAGAGAAAGCGACACCCTCACAGCCTAGGCGGGCGATAGCCGCAGAGAAGGGTAAGAAGGTTGTGACTCAGGGTCGGGTGTACGCGTTAGATCAGGAGACTGCCGACGCCTCTATTGCCGACGCCTCTATCGATGTGATTAAAAGTAAGATTTATCTTTTTCATATCCCCGTAATTGCCTTAATTGATCCGGGTTCTACCCATTCATTCTTATCGCCTGCATATGCCAACAGGACCCCAGTAGAGCCGGAGTTGTTAGAGTATATCTTGCAAGTGAAAACCCCTTTTAATGATTTCCAGAGGACGAATATTATATATAGGAATTGTAAATTGACTATAGGAGAGAAGGTTGTGAGAGCTAACCTAATTTTGTTGGATATATATGATTTTGATATCATTTTAGGTATGGATTGGTTAGCTGCAAACCATGTTAGTTTGGATTGTAATACTAAGTTTATTACCTTCTCTCATCCCGAAAAGTACATTGTAAAGTTATTGTAAATTAATAAAAAGTATGTATATTTATGAAATGTTATGTGTACTGAAATTGTGGTTGTGTATGAATGTGTATGAAGGATATATTGCTTGCGTGGAGGATGTAGAAAAGAAGCATTCAAAGATCCAAGAGATTCCTGTGGTTAAGGACTTCTCGGATGTATTTCTAGAGGATTTACCAGGGTTACCATCGGATCGAGAGACGGAGTTTATGATCGAGTTGGTACCCGGTACGGAGCCGATTTCTAGACCCCCTATAGGATGGCACTGACAGAGTTAGATGAGCTCAAGAAGCAGCTCCAAGAGTTATTAGATAAGGGATTTATACGTCTCAGTGTGTCACCGTGGGGAGCCCCAGTACTATTTGTTCGGAAGAAGGATGTTAGTCTCCGGTTGTGTATAGATTATCGGATGTTGAATCGGGCTACCGTTAAGAATAAGTATCCACTACCTCGGATTGATGATCTGTTTGATCAGCTCAGGGGTGCACAGGTGTTTTCCAAGATAGACCTACGATCAGGCTATCACCAGTTGAAGATTAAGGAGTCGGATGTGCATAAGATAGCATTTCGGACTCGCTATGGCCACTATGAGTTCCTAGTGATGCCTTTTGGGTTGACAAATGCCCCTGCAGCTTTTATGAGTTTGATGAATGAGGTATTTCATCCATTTTTGGATAAGTTTGTCATAGTATTTATAGATGACATTCTGATTTATTCTAAGACTCTAGAGGAGCACGAGCAGCATTTGCAGATTGTTCTACAGACCTTTAGAGAGCGAAAATTGTATGCTAAGCTTAGTAAATGTGAGTTCTGGCTTGACCATATAATATTTCTCGGGCATGTAGTGTCGAGGAACGGGGTATCAGTTGATTCGTCCAAGATAGAGGCCATTGTTCAGTAGGAGAGGCCTAACACGGTTACCGAAATACGGAGTTTCTTAGGTCTTGCCGGGTACTATCGCAGATTTGTGGAGGGATTTTCTAGACTTGCTGCTCCATTAACACGACTCACCCGCAAGGATGTAAAGTTTGAGTGTAATGATGCGTGTGAGCGTAGTTTTGGTGAGCTTAAGAAGAGATTGACCAGTGCCCCCGTATTAGCCTTTCCTAGCGGATCAGGTGGATTTATGGTGTATACCGATGCATCTGCTCAAGGTTTAGGGTGTGTGCTTATGCAGCATGGTCGGGTTATAGCCTATGGTTCTCGACAGTTGAAGGATCATGAGAGGAATTACCCGACACATGACTTGGAGCTCGCCGCGGTAGTGTTTGCACTGAAGATATGGCGACATTACTTGTACGGGGAGAAATTTCAGATATATACAGATCATAAGAGTCTGAAATATATATTCGCCCAGCGAGAGTTAAATTTGAGACAGCGACGGTGGATGGAACTACTAAAGGATTATGATTTTGAGATTTTGTATCACCCAGGTAAAGCTACTGTAGTAGCTGATGCACTGAGCCGTAAACATGTTGGCATGGTATCGTACATGATGATCAGGGAGCATGAGTTGATAGAGCAATTCTCTAACCTCAGTCTGACAGTTGTTTCCTCTGACTAGTATGGGTTTACGGCTAGTTTTCGTATAGAGCCGGATTTGATGGACCGAATCAGGGAAGATCAGAGTAGGGATGATTACTGTATTGGGATTGCCAGTCAGATTCAGATGGGAGTTATGTTAGACTTTGAGATTGGCACTGATGGAATACTAAGGTTTAGAGGTCGGATATGTGTTCCCGGTGATCGACAGCTTAGAGACTTGATTTTATCAGAGGCCCATACCTCTAGATACACGTTACATTCGGGCAGTACTAAGATGTACCAGAATCTTCGGAGAGTGTATTGGTGGCCTAAGATGAAGAAAGACATCGTTGAATTTGTTGCTAGATGCCTAACATGCCAGCAGATTAAGATTGAGCATCAGAAGCCGGCGGGTATGCTTCGACCATTATCGATTCCTATGTGGAAATGGGAGCATGTTACTATGGATTTTATTATGGGATTACCACGGACCCGGAAGGGGTATGATGCTATTTGAGTGATAGTCGACAGATTGACTAAGTCTGCTCATTTCTTGGCTATGAGATCTACAGATTCAGTTAGTGCCTTGGCCGAGTTGTATGTCAGGGAAATAGTGAGGTTACATGGTGTTCCAATGAGCATCACCTCTGATAGGGACTCTTGCTTCACCTTTCATTTTTGAGAGAGATTTCAGGAGGCTATGGGATCCCAGTTGAGTTTTAGCACCGCTTTTCATCCACAGACTGATGGACAATCCGAGCGTACTATACAGACGCTCGAGGATATGTTGAGAGCGTGTGTATTGGATTTTAGAGGCTCATGGGACGATCACTTACCCCTGGCAGAGTTTGCTTATAATAATAGTTTTCATACGAGTATCGGCATGGCACCGTATGAGGCCTTGTATGGCAGACGATGCAGATCCCCGATAGCATGGGAAGAAGTGGGAGACCGTAAACTGTTAGCTCCCGATTTGGTCGAGCAGGCTTCTCGTGATGTACGGATGATTTGTGAGAGGCTCAGAACGGCTCAGAGTCGGCAGAAAAGTTATGCAGATACTAGACGCCGACCATTGGAGTTTGTAGCGGGTGATTATGTGTTTTTAAAGATTTCACCGTCTAAGGGTATAATGAGATTCGGGAAGAGAGGAAAGTTGAGTCCTCCATACATTGGGCCTTATGAGATCTTAGATCGCGTAGGAGATGTGGCATATCGGTTAGCACTACCACCAGAGTTGTCAGGAGTTCATAACGTGTTCCATGTCTCGATGTTGAAGAAGTACCATCCAGATCCTTCTCACGTGATTCGACACGAGCCACTGGAGATCAGAGAAGATATGAGTTACGTTGAGAAACCGATACGGATCCTGGATAGGAAGGATAAGGTGTTGTGATCTAAGACGATTCCTTTGGTTAAAGTGCTCTGGCAGTATCATAACGAGGATGAGGCTACTTGGGAGTTAGAGAGCCTTATGCATGAGAGGTATCCAGAGCTTTTTCAATGACAGATCCAAGTTAAATTTGGAGGACCAAATTTCTTAAGGTGGGGAGAAATGTAAGACCCGAATTTTATTATACTATATACCATATTTGTACATGAATGATGGTGGAAATAAATTGTTTTAGTGAAATTAAGGAATCATTGAATGTGAATTTCCACTTTTCATTTTATGTTATAATGTATATATGGTGTATAAAGAATAGATGGGATTTAATTTTTATTTAAAATGTGAAAGCATTTAATGAAGAGTATGGCTGTCAGACAAATGGAGAAAAGAATGAAAGGAAAGCCAATAAACATTGGCTGACAGTGGCGTGGACTGGGAAGGATGAGGAGATAGCCAATCAACGTTGGCTGGAAGAGAAGTTGGCGAGGAGAAGAGAAAATTAGTCAAAAAGGAAGGAAGAAACGGACTGCAACGGGAGGCCTTACCACCGTTCCTTTTGTCACCAATTTCTCTGGGTTTTAATTGCATGAAAGACGTGCAATGATGACAGAAAACAGGATAAGAATAGGTGGCAAGTTCTAAGTGGATTTGAGGGGCTATATAAGAAGAATACCTGAGGAAAAGCCATACCATTGTTACTCGCCCATTCTGTTTATTATAAATTTTACTTCGTTTCTTCCGTTCCTTTCATAACCATGGAGTTTCCTCTTTCTGTCAGTTAAACCTTTCCTCACCGTTGAAGAGCTAAGGAACAGGTAAAAACAAAAAACTAAAAGAGGCAGAAAAGCACTCGGTTATTGGGAGAGCAACTGGGTTAAGGTGAGTTCCATAAGCTCTATGGTTCTCTTGATATTCTATTCAATACTGGGTTTCTATGTGTTATAACGTAATAAACATAGATATAGCCTTGCTTTAGCTAAGTCATGTTAGAATATATATAAGAACTAGAACAAGGTGTAATCTGACTCGAGAATAGATAATGAAAATACTGAAAATAATGATAATGGGCGAACTCAGTTAATATGGGCGAGCTAAAATCTGGAATGTGGAAGTAAGGACGAGGACCAATGATCGCCAATGAGGCGAGTAGGGAAATGAGAACTCGCCAAGGTGTTGTTCAAGAGGGCGAGGTCGCCCAACAATAGCTTAATACATGGGCGAGCCCATCGCTGAGTAGAAAGCCTTGTGGCGAACTCACACATATAAGGCATTGGGCGAGTAAAATTTGGGCGAACTCTTAAATCTAAGAAAATGTAAATCTGGCGAGTTGAATGTTGGGCGAGCTCCCAATTAGATGAATAGTCATTCTAGGCGAGCTCATTTGGACGAGCTATTATCTCGCCAAAGTAATTGGAAATAGTTTTAGGAAAATTGTTAGAAAAGAAAATATTAATAGTTTCATAAATTATTTGCAGCCGGAAATTGGAAATTTCTATTGGCGAGCAGGAAGCAAGGTGAAGCAAGACTTCATGAGATCAGGTAAGGAAGTAGTATGTAAAGTGAATGCATGTCCTGTGGAGTAAAAATGTTAAGAAAATAATAGAAATTGTATTGTTTTCTGACATGCATTGTTTTGATTAAGTGTTTTGATTTTGGGCGAGCTACAAGCCGCCATATGTAGTAAGTTGGGCGAACTGGTTAGGGCGGGCGAGCCAAACCTTTTATAAAGTATTAAGAACTTTTTATGAGAACTTGGGCGAGTATCTTTGTTTTAAAAGAGAAAACCGGGTAAGCCAAAGTTGGGCGAACCCTTTTTAATGTGTTTGGGCGGGCGACCCTTGTTTTAAACATAAGGCGGGCGAACCGTTATCAACGAGCCATACTTTTGTTTTGAAAAAGTTAAATGGCGGGCGAATACTAATTCACCGTCTTGTCGAGTTAGTCAGAGGCGAGTCATGAAGGGTGAGCTGACTCTGGCGAACAGTTTTAAAGAGTAATTTCTTGTGCGAAAAAAATAAGACGTTTTAATATTTTGAAAATAGAAATATGAAACCTTTTTGGGGCGAGTTGTCATTGGGCGAGTTGACCAATAGACGAGCTGAGTATTGGCGAGCTTACTATGGGCGAACTAGCCATGGGCGAGCCAGTTTAACCGTGCCTTTCTCACACGGAAAAATGTTGAGATTGCGGGTTATTTTACTAATTTATAAAACCTTTTAGAAATCAAATCATTTGGTGGAAATGATAACATGAGATAAAAACTTGATTTTGAGACATTAGGCCATGAGTTCATGCATTATTATTCATATACTTTGCGTGACCCATCTAGGGCGATGGCTCGGGTCAAATAGACCAACGAGTGCACCCTAGGGTGTCACAGGGCTGATGGACCCGCTAAGTCATCAGCGGTCTCGAGGTCACTTAGCAAGTGGACCCGAGGACCATCTATAGATTATGGCCATACATCTAGTTGAGATAGCCGTGAGGGGCGATGGCCTGCGGGTGCACCCCAAAAATGGATGACTATGCTCCTTGCATGATTTAAATTGTTGCCTAGTCTTAATTACTGATTTCTGAAAGGATCTGTTGAATCCTGTTTAATGTTAACTATATTCATTGTTTCATAATGAGTTTGATCGTCAGGATAATTAAGTGGTTTTGAGAATATAGTTTTTATATTTGTAAAGCAGCATACACCTTCCTTACTGAGCACATTGTCGCTCACTCCTTATTTTCCATTCCACAGATTGTTGAGATAGGACAAAGAGAATTACCTTCCCAAGATTGGATATCGAAAGTATGTTGTATTCTTTTATATATTCAGTAAATTGGTACAGTACTACTTTAAATAGAAAGGAATGTATAAACATTTGTTAGTGAACAAAATAATAATTCATAACTTTATATGATTCACGAGAAATAAGAGAACAAAATCTTATTAAAGTATTGAGAGTTGTTAAGCATCACAGACAGCCCAACCGGTAATAAGTGTAAATTATAAGTAAGTAACATGTTATATAGTGGAATTGGGATGTTAAACATTGCTAGATGCCAATCTTGGCTTGTGATTTATGAATGAGATTCTGAATCACTGCCAACGTAATGGAAACCTAAAGGGTCACACACAATAAGGGTATGACCAAGAGAAGGTAATTGGAGTTAGATCCATGTGATGAATCCTAGTACAAGAAGGATTCTTAGTGAGACTAGAATCCTGTTCCAACTATAATTCAGGATTTAATTAATAATAATTTTAGCCCGAGATTACTAAGGAGTATTTTGGTCTTTTCAATTATAATGAGATTATAATTATGAATTATTAATATAATAATTCATGGGCAGACCAAATTATTAATCCAAATGCATAACCAATTGGTTGTAGTGCAAGTGAGAGATTGTTAGAGTATGCCATACAATTAATTGGATTTGGATTAAGTAATTTTAAAAGTCCCAAAAGACCCAATTTAGTTGGACTAAAGCTAAGGCCTTTTTAGGGTTTTGTTAAGAGGCACTATAAAAACAATATTAAGTCTAAAAGTTAGACACAATAGGAACAGAATATTTTTATAGCCGTTCTGCCTCTTGGAGCTAGCACTCTCAGAAAACAATTCCCTTCCTCCTCCCTTTGCTTCTAATCACATCTTGTCTCAGGCAAAGGTCTTGTTTTGCGTCCTACTCGTGTGGATACCGTTAGAGGGCTTCTCTCAGCTAGGAGTCTTGAGTTAACGATAAATCAAGGGCTGTTTGTGGGCTGCCATATTCAAAAGTCGAACATTCCTACACGAGTACACCAAAAGGTCAGATTTTATCCCGAAATTAATCTTGTTGCATGATCCTGGTAATTTTAGTTTTGTTGATTTTTAATCCGCTGCTTATGTTCGTGTATGACATGATAAACCTAGACAACGAAACCATACAAGTTGGCTACGTGAAAGATTTTACTTTCATATCTTAATGGGCATTCTCATTTTGTCGTGAACAAGTTTTCCAGATTGTAGAAAGATGCTTGATATCTGATAATAATACAAACAAGACAAGCAGAACTTATTCTTTAATCTTTGTCAGAATCTGTTTGTATCAAATTGGGAGCGGTGGCAGCGCGCGGTGCGCGAGGGATAATCCTGAGTCTATATAAGCAATTTGTTTGTTCTTACTCATCAAGAGACGCAAACAAAGACATCATTTACATATGGTAAAGTAACAAGGCGTTTCGCATGCACTCTCCCTCAAAGGCTTCGCTAACATGCCATGCACCGGCTTAATGCTACACGGAGTGCTCGGTGAAGCCTTGAGGGAGGTACATGAGACTTTGTCTTGCAGGTTCTCAGTCAGATCAGAGTAAAGCTATAACTGCACAAGCTCTCCGTCATAGATGGTTCAGTTCATGCGAACGAACGACTTTAAGAAGATCATTATCAGAATGTTAAATTTCATTTTGTCCTTTTCTTTTCAATACGAATAACTGCCTGCAGGCGCTTGCTATTAGCATAAAGATTCATGCGCGCGCACACACATGTATATATGAACTTCCTACACCTTCATTTCTTTGGCTCTCTCTTAGCTAACCATTTTTTCTTGTTGGATTGGATCGGGGGATGGTTTTCTGTTAACATGGTATTACAAATCCATGTTTGCTTTTGTGTTTTTGGTGCTTTTAGCAAGACAAACTGCGAGCACTGCATACATACCTAGCACAGTACTGTTAATGTTTCTCATTTTCTCAGTCAATTGAATGAATGATTCTCATTTTCTTATAGTTATATAAATAAATATTGCTTGAACTCCTTGATTCAAAAGAAGACGAAATATATAGTCTACCTTGTCTCACAACCTGCACCAACATAATTAATTAGTGGTTTTACCAACTTAATTTATTTTGAAATATATTGCATGAAACTCCTCCTGCAACCAAAAGTTAACTACGATTCAGGTATACTGTTTTGGAGTTGACTGAATCATATTTGACTTATTTCTATATAACTTGTAATATAAATCTCTACTTCACTGTTCTGCTGAGTCAAACTCTAGGTACTTGCAACTCGAATGGATCATTTTTTTCTTCTGGAAGATAATAAAGAACAATATACTCATCATATTGTTGTGCAGGCAGCGTACTATGGTCCAAGGACCAATGCCCACTATGGAAATGCTGACGGCTTCAAAGCTTGCGAGATCTCTTCCCAATGAGTATGTGCAAAGGTATCTGGCTATGAGGAAGGCGGCTGTGGTTCTGAGGTGAAGTTTGGGAAATTCAAGAGATGTGGAATACAGGGTTTGGATTTGAATCAAATATTTACTAGACCACGAGATCAGATTACTTTACTGAATCATCCTACAGATATCATGATGATTGATCTAAAATTTCAATTTGTTCGATTGATAGACGGAGGGAATAGATGATCATACTTAACATGCAAATTTGATTATGGAAGAGTTGATCGTGTGTAGTGCTCAAGTAGTATTTTGCTATGAGATTTGATTTTTGGCTATTGAAACTTTTTACTAGTGCCAATTAATACTTGCCATATATTTTTTTTTTTAAGTTTCTCTGTCTCCAGCTATCGCTGCTAATTTCTCAACAGCCAACCTTTGCCTCCATAGTTTCCAGAACACCTCCACAGCTTTTCTAAAACCCCAAAACATATGTTATTTTGATTAATTTTGTTATTAAAGCCTGTCATCTAGCATCATAATTAGATTTAAGCATGTTTTAATACATTATGCGGTTTAGGATGCATTTTATTTTTATTTTTACTTTTGTTCTATCTATTTTATGGGAAATTATAAATGCAACTTCATTTTTACTCTTCACAATCTTTAAAACTTGGAATAACATTTTTAATTTTTCCACATCTTAATTACTACACATCTGCGAAAATTTACTTTAGCGATGATTTAATGGCAAATTTTGAAACTGATAAAAAATGTAATCCCACAATTACTTTATTCAAGCTTTGTAAATCTCCTATCACTCAAAGGAGACATTAGCATTAGGAAGAAGATAGAGGACCTTCATTATATTAGAGGAAACCATTACTCAATCACTACAAGAAAATTGATTTTCAGCGACGGAAATTTAGCTACGGAATTTTTCCGTCGCTGAAAAGTGGTATTAACGATGGATTAGCGACGGAATTTATAATGAAATTAACGACGGAATTAGCGATGGATTAGCGACGGAAATTCGTCGGTAATTAGCGACGGAATATTTTCCGTCGCTAATTCCGTCGCTAATTATGGCGGGAGGTGCTGTTCAATCGCGCAAAATATTACCAACGGAATTAGCGACAGAAATTTCTGTCGCTAAACCCAAAACTATGTAAGGAAATTAGCAACGGAATTTTTCCGTCGCTAATTCCGTCGTTAAAGGGCATTAGCGACGGAATTAGCGACGGAAAAATTCCGTCGCCAATTTCTTTGCATAATCACGTGAAAGAAAATGCAAGGAAATTAGCGACGGAATTTTTCCGTCGCTAATTCCGTCGCTAATTCCTTTTAGCGACGGAATTAGCGACGGAAAAATTCCGTCGCTAATTTCCTTACTTATTTTCTCAAACAATATGAACAGAAATTAGCGACGGAATTTTTCCGTCGCAAATTTCTTCATATATTTTTCACGGTGTAAGTGGAAAAATATATGAAGAAATTAGCGACGGAAAAATTCCGTCGCTAATTTCCTTACATTTTCTCAAACAATATGAAGAGAAATTAGCGACGGAATTTTTCCGTCGCTAATTCCGTCGCTAAAGGGCATTAGCGACGGAATTAGCGACGGAATTTTTTCGTCGCTAATTTCATCATATATTTTTCACGGTGTAAGTGGAAAAATATGAAGAGAAATTAGCGACGGAATTTTTCCGTCGCTAATTCCGTCACTAATGCCCTTTAGCGACGGAATTAGCGACGGAAAAATTCCGTCGCTAATTTCCTTACATTTTTTCAAACAATATGAAGAGAAATTAGCGACGGAATTTTTCCGTCGCTAATTCCGTCGCTAAAGGGCATTAGCGACGGAATTTTTCCGTCGCTAATTTCTTCATATATTTTTCACGGTGTAAGTGGAAAAATATGAAGAGAAATTAGCGTCGCTAATTCCGTCGCTAATGCCCTTTAGCGACGGAATTAGCGACGGAAAAATTCCGTCGCTAATTTCTTTACATTTTCTCAAACAATATGAAGAGAAATTAGCGACGGAATTTTTCCATCGCTAATTTCTTCATATATTTTTCACGGTGTAAGTGGAAAAATATGAAGAGAAATTAGCGACGGAATTTTTCCGTCGCTAATTCCGTCGCTAATGCCCTTTAGCGACGGAATTAGCGACGGAAAAATTCCATCGCTAATTTCCTTACATTTTCTCAAACAATATGAAGAGAAATTAGCGATGGAATTTTTCCGTCGCTGATGCCTTAAATCAAAAAAATAAATAAATAAATAAATTTCTTTCATGAAGCATCAGCGACGGATTTTTTCCGTCGCTAATTCCGTCGCTAAAAAGCAACAACGACAGAATTAGCTACGGAAAAAATCCGTCGTTGATGCCTTAAATCGAAAAAAATATAAATAAATGAATTTGTTCATTAAGCATCAGCGACGGATTTTTCCGTCGCTAATTCCGTCGCTAAAAAGCAACAGCGACGGAATTAGCTACGGAAAAAATCCGTCGTTGATGCCTTAAATTCGAAAAAAAATAAAAAATTGTTTTTGAATTTTTCCCGCCTAAGATTTAGCGGGAAATATTTTGACATAGCATTAGCGACGGAATTTCCGTCGCTAATCCGTCGGTAATTCCGTCGGTAATTCCTCTGTATGCGCGCCAAAGACTCTATATATTCTCATATTATCTGTTTTCTCTCCTCTTCACTCCTCTCTATCTTCTTTTTTGTCCATCTTCTCGTTTTTTTCTTTGTTTTTCTTCTTTATCCCTCTTTCCTTTTACTTTTTTCCTTTTTTTTTTGTAAATTTACTCTATTTTTCTTTTATATTTATGTTGTCAATTTTTTTATATGATAAACTTTAATACTTATATTTTTTTTTGTTTTTTACTTACAGATGATGCTGATGATATGATGAGGTGCTAGTGGTAGTGGTGATACTGATGTTGAAGATAATGTATTTTTGTTTTTTTTAGTTAATTTATTTTAAGATAATGTTTATGGATTTAAGTATAAATATTAGGTTTATTTTAAATGTTTCTCTTTCACTCTCTCTCTCTCTCTCTCTCTCTCTCTCTCTCTCTCTCTCATATATATATATAAAAATATAAATATAAATAATTAATTTCAGAACATTTTTTTGACAAAATTCATAGAAATTAGCAACAAAATCTGTTAAATAAGTGAAAAAATTCATCAATTTAGCGACGGAATTCATAACATTAGCGACGGAATTTCCGTCACTGATGCTCTTTAGTGACAGAATATTTATTGAATTAACAAAAATAACAAACTATCAGCGATGGAATTAGCGACGGAAATTCCGTCACTGATGCCTTTTAGCGACGGATTTTTTTATAAAATAAAATAATAATAAAACTATCAGCGACGGAAATTTCCGTCGCTGATGCCTTTTAGTGACGGATTTTCATGTAAATTAAAAAACGAAATTATGTTTTTAGCGACGGAATTTTTCGTCACTAATGACATAAAATCCGTCGCTGATGTAAAAAAATTCCGTCGCTAATTAGCGACGGAATTACCGACGGAAATGAAGTTTTAGCGACGGAGTGAGCATCAGCGACATCGATTTTTCCAACAGAAAAATTTCCGTCGGTAATCTGTAGGTAATCCGTCGCTGAAGACCATCAGCGACGGAATTTAACTATCAGCGACGGAATTTTCCGTCGCTAATTTCGTTGCTGAAAGTTCATTTTTTTGTAGTGAATGTTGGAGCGGATCGAAGCACTTCTTCCTTTAGACCACTCTTTTGGTAAAATATTTTCGCACAAAAATTTTTCCTTTTGGACCACTCTTTTCTTTTGATAGAATACTCTCTAGCGAAAGTTTATTTTTGCGAGTTTTAAGTATTTGCGAAAATTGCTAAGCATTCGCCAAAGTTTACTTTCACGGGTGTTAAACTTTTGGGTTAAAAATATCATTTCATACTTTATCAGAAAATTAAAAAATAGTTTTGAAAAGTTAAAAAGGAATTGCACTTAGAATTTCTCTTATTTTATTTACTTTTTAAGGTTTTTTTTTCAAATTATTGATTTATATTATTTTGCATCATTATGGATGATGGAAAAATAACCCATAGTTATCAGTCCATTTGTATTTTTTAAATGCTTGCATGATAACATAGACATATAATCACATAATTGCTAGTTCGCGGCAAAATTAAGTAAATGATAAGATGTTATCTTTAATTGGAAAATTTGACATAATCATATCTTAAAGTAAAACAATAGAGATTGATTATCCCTCTATATACAAACATCTGCAAAACTGAATCATATTTTTAGATTAATTGTAGTGTGGGATAAATTGGACTCCCCTAAAACAGTTATTTTTCCAAGGCCTATGAGGATATCTGATATAGTGCCCCTAAAGCAGGACCATTTCTTTTTAGGATTCAATATACTGATTCTTCATATTTTCATCCATGAGAATTCGACCAACTTTAGTGCAATGCAATTGCTTGTTTCCTGGCATAAAAAGTTAATAACAACTCATCTACTTATTTATGACTACTTGGCGCCTATCTTTAAGTGAATTTGTGTTCTTTTCAACAAATCAAATTGCCGTACGGGCTAACAATTTTTTGATTGGATAATTAAAGAAGAATTATGATATTTTGTAAAGCTTAAACTGAGTCTAAGAAAAAAAAAGGGAGGGCACTAACTGTAAGGTTTAAAACTTAATTCACCAATTCTCCCTTTTTTTATTTGATGTAGGACAACAAAAAAAGTGTAAGACTCGAATTTTATTTTACTATATACCACATTTGTATATTATAGATAGTGGAAATAAATTCTTTTAGTGAAATTAAAGAATCATTGAATGTGAATTTCCACTTTTCATTTTAAGTTATGATTTACAATATGGTGTATATGAATTAGGATTGAGTATTTAAGAGATGCATAGAAAGCATTTGGTTAAAAAGAATGCAAATGAAATAAAATGAAGTTCATGTATACAAGAAACCCTATTGGTTGAAATGTGAAAGCATTAAATGAAGTGTTAATAAATGAAGAAACAAATGAACAAATGAGATAAAACAAAGTCAATAACCGTTGGTTGGAAGTAGCGAGGAGAGGAAGTGATAAAAAGAAGAGAGAAAAGTCAAGGAAAGGGGCTATAGTGGACTTCACGCCACTTTGCTTCTCCTGACAAATTGGGCTAGGCAATAAATGGCAAAGTGAAGTTAGTCAAAAATGGATTGCAGTAAGGACTTCACCATCGTTCCTTTTTGCTGCAGTTTTCTTTGGTTTTTAATGCATGAAATGATGAAAGAAAACGGGATAAGAACAGGTGGTAGGTTCTAAGTGAATTTGAATAAGTATATAAGAAGGAATCCACGAGGAAAACCAACTTAACAAACTTCATCTTCTTCAAAATCCTTCTCGCCCTTTTTGTTTTCATTGCAAGTTCACAATTAGTTCTTCCATTCCTCTTATACATGAGCCATGAAACTTTATCCTTAGTTAGCTAAACATTTATCCAGTGTGTGAAGAGCTGAGGAATGAGCAAAGTAAAACTAAGTGAGGCAGAAAAGCACTCTGTTTTGGAAGTGCAACTCAATTAAGGTGAGTTCCATATTTTATGGTTCTCTTGATATTTAATGCTAGATTTCTATGTTTTACAACGTAATAAACATAGATATAGCCTGATTTTAGTTAAGTATTGTTGGAATATATAAGAAACTAGATGGAAAATAATCAAGAATGAATAAGAAAACACGAGGGGCGAACAGAATTACTTAACTGCTTGTCAAATAGGCGAGCAAGAGGTACTCGCCCAAAGGTTGAGGCGAGCTCAAGAGATGTATGAGTCGGCGACATACATGTTTGCCAACTCTTTGGATAATAAGAACAATTCCCGAATGGGTGAGGGCGAATGACGAGGGCTATGATTGCCCAAAATGTTGAAAGTGATGATCGCCAAAAAGGGGAGAATGGCGAACTCACAAACATACATAAGGCGAGTAGAATTTTGGGGTGAGCTCCTATGTTGGGCGAGCTCCAATGAACAAGCCAATATTTGAATGGCAAGCTATGTTGGGCGAATGGCGAGCTGTAGATTAGTATTTAATCTCGCCAAAGTGCTGGAAATATGTGAAAAGGAAAATATTAATGATTTTCATAATTTATTTTGCAGCCGGAAATTGAGAATTGATAAGGGCGAGCAGGAAGCTAAGCTTCGTAAGATCAGGTAAGGGAGATGTTTGTGAAATGAATGCATGTCCTGTGGAGTTAAAATCGTATGAAAATTATTAAGAAATTATTTTGTTTTATGACATGCATTGGTTTGATAATTTTTATGATTTGGGCGAGCTATGAAGCGACCCCTATGTTTATTTTTGGGCGAACTGGTAAAGGGCGGGCGAATGAACCTTTTAATGACGTTTTGGGGCGAGTGACCCCTGTTTTAATAGAATTCGGACGAGCCAAAGTGGGCGAATCCTTTTGTTGTGTTTTGGCGGGTGAACCCCTGTTTAATGAAATTCCAGGCGAGCCAAACAAAATAACTAATATTCACAATAAAGTTGAGCGAGTAGACCATGAAAGTACGCATTGGGCGAGTTGACCATGGAAGTACCTCACTGGGCGAGTTGACCATGTCAACGCCACAATTGGCGAACTGTTCATGGGCGAGACAGTTTTATTCGTTGCTTTTAAATGCTAAAGTTGGCGGGCGAACACTAGTTCACTGCTATGGGCGAGTTGACCATGGACGATCTTCCATCGGCGAGCTGACCATGGGCGACCAGGTTTTAAATGTTGAGATTTCGGACTGTTTTCAAGGTGTTTTGTAAACAGAAAGCCTAAACCTTTTTGGAAATCAAACCATTTTGAGAAATTGATAATATGGGTGAGATAATTCCATAAAGGTTTTCATGAGATATAAAAAGTGCTTTTGAGACTTTAGGCCCTGTGTTCATGCATTATTATTCATGTAATTGCGTGACCCACCTAGGGCGATGGCTCGGGTCAATAGACCAACGAGTGAACTCCAGGGCGTCACAAGACTGATGGACCCGCCAAGTCATCAGCGGTCTCGAAGTCATTTGGCAAGTGGACCCGAGGACCACCTTTAGATTATGGCCATAGTGTAAAATCTGAATTTTATTATACTGTATACCGTAAGTGTACATTATTGATAGTGGAAATAAGTTATTTTAGTGAAATTAAAGAATAACCGAATGTGAATTTCCACTTTTCATTTTATGTTATAATGTACATATGGTGTATAAAGAGTAGATGAGATTTAATTATTTAATTAAAGTATGAAAGCATTAAATGAGGGGATTAATGGCTATAGGACAAAAATGAAGAAAAGAATATGAAGATAGCCAATCAACGTTGGCTGGAAGAGAAGTTGGCGTGGAGAAGGGAAGAAAAGAAAAGAGAAAAGTCAAGGAAAGGGGGCGGCAGTAGACTTCTCGCCAATTGCTCTCCTGACAAGGGGAATAAGCAATAAATGGAAGAGAAAATTAGTCAAAAAGGAAGGAAGAAACGGACTGCAACGGGAAGCTTACCGCCGTTCCTTTGGTCACCAATTTCTCTGGGTTTTAATTGCATGAAAGACGTGCAATGATAACAGAAAAACAGGATAAGAATAGGTGGCAAATTCTAAGTGGATTTGAGGGGCTATATAAGAAGGAATACGTGAGGGAAACTGAATTAGCCAACTTCATCTCCCTCAGAATAATTCTTGCCCATTCTGTTTCTCCACAAATTCATCTTTCATTCCTCCATTTTTCTCATAAATAAGCCATGCAATTTCATCTTTTAGATAGCCAAACCCTTCTGCAGTGTTGAAGAGCTAAGGAACAAGAGGAGAAAAGCAAAGTAAAGCTAATTGAGGCAAGAAAGCACTCTGCTCTAAGAAGTGCAACTCAGTTGAGGTGAGCTTCCATATTTCTATGGTTATTTTGATAAATGAGAATATTTCTATGTTTATAACGTGATAAATACAGACATAGCCTGGTTGTAGTTAAATAGTGTGGAAATATATAAGAAATTAGATGGAAATGATTAAGAACAACAATAGTCGAGCAAGGAGTATTCGCCCAAAGGGCGAGGCGAGTACAATACAATACATGACTAGGCGAGAACATGTTCGCCAATAGCTATGGGATAATCAGAAGGTGGAAGTAAGGGCGAGGACAAATGATCGCCAATGAGGCGAATAGGTAATTGAGAACTCGCCAAAGTGTTGTTCAAGGGGGCGAGGTGGCCAGGCATTATCCAATTCACGGGCGAGGCCATTTATGAATGAAAAGCCACGAATGGCGAATTGAATTGATAAGCATGGCGAGTTTAGCTTCCATGTTGGGCGAACTCCCATTAATGAGCCGCTAATGGATAGCGAGCTATGTTGGGCGAATGGCGAACTGCTATCTCGCCAAAGTGGTTGAAAATAGTTTTAGAACTAAATGGATAGAAAAGAAAATATTAATGGAATTAACATTTTACCTTGCAGCCGGGAAGTGAAATTGCTATCGGCGAGTAGGAAGCAAGGCAAAGCAAGACTTCGTGAGATCAGGTAAGGAAGTAGTATGTGATGCAAATGCATGTCCTGTGGAGTAAAAGTGTTAAGAAAATATTAGAAATTGTTTTAATTTCTGACATGCATTTATTTGATAAATTATTTTGATCTCGGGCGAGCTACAAGCCGCCATATGTTTTTATGTTGGGCGAATTGTTATTGGCGGGCGAGCTAATCCTTTTATAATTTCTATACACCCGTTTCTAGTTTTAAGGGCAGGCGAACCGATTTTTTAGGAAAGCTACGTGGCGAGCTCTCTTTTATGAGAACTGGGCGAGTGCCCTTGTTTTTAAAGAGAAAACCGGGTAAGCCAAAAGTCGGGCGAATCCCTTTTAAAGATTTGTTCGGCGGGCGACCCTTGTTGTTTTTAAAAGTTAAGTGGCGGGCGAATACTAGTTTGCCGTCTTGTCGAGTAGTCAGGGGCGAGCCGTGAAAGGCGAGCTGACTCTGGCGAACAGTTTCAAAGTTAATTTCTTTTACGAAAAATAAAACGTTTAAATATTTTCAAAATAGAAATATGAAATTAAATGTTGGGCGAGTTGACCATTGGGCGAGTTGACCAATGGGCGAGTTGAGTATTGGCGAGCTCACTATGGGCGAACTAGCCACGGGCGAGCCAGTTTAACCCGTACTTTCCATTCACAGGAAATGTTGGGACTTTTGGTATTTTATTGTTTTATAAGAAATCCAATCATTTTGTGGAAATGATACATAAGATACAACTTGATTTTGAGACATTAGGCATTGAATTCATGCCTTATTAATCATATACTTTGCGTGACCCATCTGGGGCAATGGCTCAGGTCAAATAGACCAACGAGTGCACCTCAGGGCGTCACAGGGCTGATAGACCCGCCAAGTCTTCAGCGGTCTCGAGGTCACTTGGCAAGTGGACCCGAGGACCACCTATAGATTATGGCCATACATCTAGTTGAGATAGCCGTGAGGGGCGATGGCCTACGGGTGCACCCCAAAAGCGGATGACATGTGTTCTTTGCATGATTTAGAATGTTGCCTAGTCTCAATTAAATGATTTATGAAAGGATCGGTTGAACCCTGTTTCATGTTAACTATATTCATTGTTTTCTAATGAGTTTGATCATTAGGATAATTAAATAGTTTTTGAGAATATAGTTTTTTTTATATTTGTAAAGCAGTATACATCTTCTTTACTGAGCAAATTGTCGCTCACTCCTTATTTTTCCACTCCACAGATTGTTGTGTTAGGACAAGGAGAGTTACCTTCCCAAGATTTAATATCGAAGGTATGTTGTATTCTTTTATATATTCAGTAAAATGGTACAGTACTACATTAAATAGAAGGGAATGTATAAACAGTTGTAAGTGAACCAATTTAATAGTTCATAACTTTATATGATAAGAGACTTAAATTTTATTCAAGTAGCGAGAGTTGTTAAGCATCACAAACAGCCCAACCGGTAATAAGTGTAAGTTATAAGTAAGTAACATGTTATATAGTGGAATTGGGATGTTACACATAGATCTAGTTGAGATAGCCGTAAGGGGCGATGGCCTACGGGTGCACCCCAAAAGCAGACTTGTGTTCCTGAGGGAACAATGAGAGCATGATTTGTTTGTTGCCTAGTCTCAACTATTTGATTTCTGTTTACTGAAAGGATCCATTGAATCCTGTTTAATGTTAACTATATTCATTGTTTTTCCTAATGAGTTTGATCGTTAGGATACTTAAGTTGTTTTGGGGATATAGTTTTTATCTTTATAAAGCAGCATACACCTTCCTTACTGAGCACATTATCGCTCACTCCTTATTTTCCACTCCACAGATTGTTGAGTTAGGACTAAGAGAATTACCTTTCAGAGATTCGATATCGAAGGTATGTTGTATTCTTTTATATATTTAGTAAAATTGTACAGTACTAATTTTAATAGAAGGGAATGTATATATATCTTAAGGAAAGAATTTAATAATTCATAATTCCATATTAGTACGAGGAATAAGAGTACTAATTCTTATTAAAGTGTTGAGAGTTGTTAAGCATCACAGACAGCCCAATCGGTAAGTAAGTGTAAATTATAAGTAAATATTATGTTATACTGTGGATTTGGGGTGTTACAAAAAGTAATCACAAGTTCCATAACTAGATGATTTTCAACTTTTATAATTAAAATAAAATATATAACTATTATATAAGCAGCTAAGCTTTCATAATTAATTTTCTTTCATATCTCTCGCTTAAAAAAGATAAAAAAAGACAAAGAGACAAAGATAACCCATTGTCAAGATGCAAAAGCAAGTTGTAGTTTTGTGGATAGCAGATAGCAGAACAACCAAAAGTGCAGACAAAGCTCCTAGGCGGCGCATGTTTTGTTCAACGGCCCGTTAAGAGAGTTATTCGATTTTATGTTCGAAGAAATTCAACTTAAATTAACTTGTTAAAAGAAAACTGTTAGCCTTGCAAAGAAGTCTAAAATTTTTTAATTGCTTTCGATAAGATTAAAGTGCTTGAATTATCGAAGTTTCCTGAGTTGCCCAAGTTTCCTGACTTGAAAAAATCCTAGAGAAGCCAAAGTTCCAGGGTTGCCAAAGCTTGAATTGCTTGAAGCACCAGAGTTGTCAAAGCCTGAATTGCCTGAAGTACCAGAGTTGCCAAAGCCCGGATTGCCTAAGGTTCCTGAGTTGCCAAAACCTGAATTACCCAAGGTTCCTGAGCTGCCCAAGTTTCCTGTCAAAACCTGAAGAAGCCAAAGCTCTAGAGTTGCCAAAACCTGAATTGCTTAAAGTATCCGATTTTAACAAAGCCTGAATTGCTGAAATTTACAGAGCTTCTCAAGCAAGAATTACCCAAGTGCCCGACTTGCCAAAGCCTGAAGCGTCAAAGGAAGAAGTGCACAAGTCGCCTGACTCGGCTTGTTAACCACGGATCAAATGCTGGGTGTTGATCCATTAACGAGGTCTTATGTGTATCTCATGGCTAGAGATGAACAAATTTTCTTTAATACCCTTGTCCAAGCTATGATGAAGATGAGCAAGATAGGGATTAATGGTGAGATTAGACGTGACTGTGGTACCTTCAATGTCTAAGATTTGTTGCTTTCCTTCCATATTCTACTTAACTACCATTCTCTGTGCCTTTCTTGTTCTTATAATTTGTTTTACTATATCGTTTTTAGGACGTACGATGGAATGTCAACTTAGAATAATCATGAATTACTACCTAAAGATTAAGATTCTCATATCAACTCCCGATATATTCGTTTCCCTTTGGACAATAGAAGCTTTCCCTGTCATGGCCTACCTCTTAAGTTCATTCAAGAGACAACCTAGTTGCTATCAACAGATTCAACATAGCTAAAAAAAACTTACTAGTCACTTCGCGTTATCACCCTAGTCTTTAAATGGGTATATATTACTTACTTTATTGAAGATATGATTTCAAAATCATCAATATATCTGATTATTCGATTACGTGTATAGATAAGAGACCGTTGATCGAGTACTTAAAATTTGTATGTCAAGTGAATAAATCATGAATTGATATAAATATGTTAATGTATTTTTAGTTTTTGTGGATTATTATTGGAAGTCTCAGTTAAATTGAGCATAGCATGGGATTATAGGCGCCAATTCGCCACGTGAAAGATTTTACTTTCATTTCTTAATGGGCATTCTCATTTTGTCATGAACAAGTTTTCCAGAGTGAAGAAAGATGCTTGATATCTGATAATAATGCAAACAAAACAAGCAGAACTTATTCTTTAATCTTTTTCAGAATCTATTTGTATCAAATTGGGAGCGGTGGCAGCGCGCGGTGCGCAAGGGGTAATCCTGAGTCTATATAAGCAAGTCCTTTGTTTTTACTTTAGTCATCAAGAGACACAAAAAAAAAAAATCACTTACTTATGGTGGTATAAATTAACAAGGCGTTTCACCTGCACTCTCCCTCAAGGGCTTCTTCAACATGCCATGCTCCGGCTTAGTGCTGCGCGGAGTGCTTGGCGAAGCCCGGGGGGAGAGCTCATGAGACTTTGCCTTGCATGTTCTCAGTCAGATCAGAGTAAAGCTTTAACTCTCCATCATAAATGGTTCTCAATCTCAGTTCAATGGAACGAACGATTTTAAGAAGATCATTATCAGAATGTTAAATTTCATTTGTCCTTTTCTTTTTAATACAGATAACCTGCCTGCAGGCTCTTACTATTAGCTTAAAGATTTGAACTTGCATATACGATGTCGGTGTCAAAACCATTCATTTCTTTGGCTTTCCTCTTAGCTAACCATTTTTTCTTGTCGGATTGGATCGGAGGATGGTTTTCTAGAAACGTGGAAAGATGCTATAAAGACTAAGCGAGAGCGTTACAAGGCTTTAACGAAGAACAATACAGAAGAGAGTTTTTCGGAATATAAGGTAGCAAGAAAGGAGGCAAAGAAGGCTGTGGTAGAAGTTAAGATGAAGGTTGCGAAAGAGATTTACGACAAGTTGAACACAAAGGAGGGAGAGAAAAGGATATACAGATTGGTGCGAGCAAGAGAAAGGAGGAGTCACGACCTAGGAGTCGTGAAATGTATTAAGGATGAGCATCAAAGAACTCTCGTTAAAGATAATGACATTAAGGACAGGTGGCGAGATTATTTTAACAAATTATTTAATGACGGACAAAATAAAGTTTTGGATAATATTTCGGTGCCTCTTAAGGATTTAAATCGGTGCTTTATGCGTAGAATCCAAGAGACAGAGGTAAAAGAGGCAATAAAGATGATGAAGAATGGAAAAGCTGTTGGACCTGATGACATCCCAATTGAAGTTTGGAAATGCCTTGGAGATGTAGGAGTTAGGTGGTTGACAAATCTATTTAATAAGATTTGGCACACTAACAAAATGCCAGAGGAATGGAGGAAGAGTGTCTTAGTACCTTTATATAAGAACAAGGGAGATATTCAAAGTTGCGCCAACTACCGAGGCATAAAATTGATGAGTCACACGATGAAACTATGGGAGAGAGTGATAGAACGAAGATTAAGAAAGAATGTAGAGATATCGGAGAATCAATTTGATTTTATGCCAGGTCGATCAACTATGGGGCAATATATTTGCTTAGACAACTTATGGAGCACTTTCGAGTAATGGGTAAAGATCTTCATATGGTCTTTATAGATTTGGAGAAAGCATATGATAAAGTGCCTAGGGAGGTACTCTGGTGGTCCTTAATGAAGAAAAGAGTTCCTTTGAAATATATTAAACTAATTAAGGACATGTATAGAGGCGCAAGGACACATGTGAGGACAGGTGGGGGCAAACAAGTGAGTTTCCTATCACGGAGGGATTACACCAAGGGTCAGCGTTGAGTCCATTCTTGTTTGTGGTAGTTATGGACGAACTGACAAAATCCATCCAGGATAAGGTGCCTTGGTGTATGATGTTTGCAGATGATATTGTCCTATGTGCGAAAATTAGAGCGGAGATCAATACAAAGTTGGAATTATGGAGACAAACGTTGGAATCAAAAGGATTTAAACTAAGCAGAGTGAAGACTGAATACATGGAGTGTAAATTCAGTTCTAACCGACTGGAAGAGCATGATGTAGTGAAGTTAGATGGGGTGGCGATACCTAAGCGGGATCATTTTCGATACTTGGGATCAATAATACAGATGGATGGAGAGATTGATGGTGATGTGACCTATAGGATCCAGGCTGGATGGAGTAAGTGGAGAAGTGCTACAGGTGTGTTGTGCGATAAAGGAATTCCTACATGGTTGAAAGGCAAGTTTTATAGGACAGTTGTTAGACCAACATTGTTATATGGTAGTGAATGTTGGATGACTAAGAGGCTACATACACAAAAGATGAGTGTAACAGAAATGAGAATGTTACGGTGGATATGTGGATATACAAGAAAGGATAGAATGAAAAATGATGATATTCGTAAGATGATTGGAGTGGTACCTATCGAAGACAAAATGTGTGAAAATCGTTTACGTTGGTTTGGACATGTAAGACGTAAACCTGTAGATGCTCCAGTTAGGAGGATAGAGGCTATGGATGTTGAGAGAAGGGTTAAGACTAGAGTGTTAGCTTTAAATTGTCATATATATTTTGAAATGACAAAAACTTAAGTAAGCTTTAATGTTTTAATTCATATTGTAAATTTGCCTTATCACACATGATTTTCTCAATACATTTTAAGTGATCATAACAAACATTAAGGCCATGATTTAATGATACATCCTTATTGGTCTTAATTCTTTATAAAAGTTTTGAATATTTTAGAAAATCACTTAATGAATTTTTGGACAATGTTTTCATCAAAGAAAGTCAAGAAAAACTCCCACAAAAGTGCCAATATGTTTTGGGTTGAATTAGGATCAAAGACCACATCATTTCTAACTCAAAAGTGCAGGAAAAACTCATTCCGGAAGCATGGGATCGATCCCATAAGGAAAGGGATCGATCCCTTTTTGACAGAATGCCCTGGAAGCTTAAAATGAAGAAAAGGATCGATCCCTTTATGCCAGAAAGCCCCCAACGGCTAGTTTCTGTGAGACATAACGATTAGTTTCTGTTTTGGCTCCAACCAACGTTCACAAACCATCCAAGGGACTATAAATAGAGGCTTAGAAGCTAAAGGAAGCAAGAGGAACTACTCAGTAACTCCAAAACTCATTTTCCTCAAATCAACAAGCCTCAAACAACAAATCAAGAGCTACAAAGTCTTCATCATCTATCATTCTCTTATTCCCTGTAGTGCTTAGCACAAATCTTGTATATGTTTTCATTGTGCTTAATTTCTGTAATCACTTGCCTACCTAGAGGCCTTTCTTTGATTACATTATTTGTAACCCATCATTCCTTGTAAAGGGGAGGTTTCTCTTAAGCATAGAAAAAAAGAGGGAGATTTCTCTTGAGCCTTAGAAAAAGAGGGAGGTTTCTCTTGAGCCTAGAAAAAGAGAGAGGTTTCTCTTGAGCCTTGAAAAGAGGGATTGTAAAGACAAATTCAAAGATAGTGAATTTGGGGAAAATCCTTAGGAACATCTCAAGGTAGAGGACGTAGGCAAGGTAGCCGAACCTCTATAAATCGATTGTGTAAATCTCTCTCTCCCTACTCTTTATTTATTTGCAATTATATTGGGCTTATTGAATTGAATTTATATTGCATGATTGAATAGTCTAGAGAACATAGAAAATATTCATATAGGCTAGAGAATTTAGAAGAATCGCAAAACGAGCTTATGGTTAGTTAAAAACCGATTCACCCCCTCTCGGTATTGCCTATAAGAGCCAACAATTAGTATCAGAGCTTGGGCTCGAGATTGATTTAGATAACCTCTATCGAGCAAAACAATCATAAATGGCTCACTTGAATATAGGCACACCCTTAGGAGAAGAAGGACACTCATTAGTTAGACCTCCACTCTTCAATGGTGAGAATTACTCTTATTGGAAAATTAGGATGATGTTATTTGTGCAATCCAATGACTATGAAGTGTGGAGAGTGATTGTTAATGGTCCCAAAATTCCAATGAAGAAAGTTGATGGAAAAGATGTCCCTAAAAGTGAGGATGAGTGGGACACAAATGATATGAGACTGGCACAATTGAATGCCAAGGCTATGCACACTCTCTTTTGTGCATTAGGTCCCAATAAGTATAATAGAGTCTTTCTATGTGAAAATGCTAAACAAATATGGGACAAATTGGCCATCACACATGAAGGGACAAATCAAGTTAGAGAAACAAAAGTAGGAATGCTCACACATGATTATGAGCTATTTAGGATGAAAGAAAATGAGTCCATTAGTGAAATGTTCACTAGGTTTAATGATATAATTAATGGACTTAAGGCTCTAGGCAAGGCTTATTTCAATGTTGAAATGGTAAAGAAAATTTTTAATAGCTTGCCTAAGTCTTGGGAGGCAAAGGTAACCGCAATAGAAGAGTCTAAAGATCCGAATACCTTGTCTCTAGATGAACTTATGGGCTCCCTACTTACATATGAGATGAAATTGAAAAGAAATGAAGTGCCTTCAATGAAAGTAGGGGTAGCACTTAAGTCTTCCACTCATGAGGTCATTGAAGATGATAGTGATGAGAGTGAAAATGAGGAAGAAAAAGAAATGGCAATGTTTGCCAAAAGATTTAATAGATTTATGAGAATGAAAGAGAGAGAAATGATAGGAGGCACCAAATTAGAGGGGTAATAAGAGGAGAATCTAGTAGGAGAGAAAAAGACCCCTTAGTGTGTTACGAATGTAATGAACCGGGTCACACTAAGCTAGATTGCCTCTTACTTAGGAAGGAAAAGGATAGGAAACCTAGGAAGAAAGCATTTGTGGTTGCATGGAGCGATAGTGATAGCTCCGATGAGGAAAACATACATAATGAGGTAGCCTACTCATGCTTTATGGCTATTAGTGATGATGAGGCTAGTTGTAGTTCTAGTGAAAATAATGATTATACATTTGATGAACTACAAAATGCTTTTAATGAATTAGCAAATGATTTTCAATGCATGAACTTCAAATATAGGAAAATCATTGCTAAATTGAAAATAGAAAATGAAATGCTATTAAATGCCAAACTTGAATTTGAGAAGAAGTTAGAAGAAGCAAATCTAGAAATAAATGAGTTGAATAAAAAGAACTTAAATTTGCATAACTCATTTTCTAGGTTTTATGTGGGTCAACAAAAGCTAGATCACATGTTAGAGACCCAAAGAGCTTTCTTTGACAAAGATGGGTTAGGATATAATGCAATACAAAAAGAGACTCATCTAAAGAACTTCCTAGTGAGCAAAAATTATATGCATGATACATCTCTCACATGCTCACTATGCAATAGAATAGGACACTCTTCACAAGCATGCACATATAGAAAAACCACATTTAGAGGAAGAGTAGTTAGAAACATGTGGGTGCCAAAGCATGCTATGAATAATGATGAATTGTGCTTGAAATGGATCCCAAAAGGATCAAAAATTGTGAACACTAACTCTCATGGACCCAAGAAAATTTGGGTACCAAAGCATGTTTGACATTGTTTGATGTAGGAGTGTTAGAGCATGAGAATACAAAGAAACAATAGAGTTTGAATGCTTTACACCCCCATGGAGATTGCTTGTGCCTATGAGAGAGAGGAAGAGCTTGAGGATCCACCCTTGGCAAGGTCACAAAAATTCTTCAAAGGATAGCACAAGGTGGATTCAACTATTCAAGGCAAAACATTCTCTAGCAAAGGAGTATTGTAAGCTTAATTCCTTACTCCTTAAACTTTTGATTAGTTGTGCTTTGATGAGAAAATTGGTTAATGATTCATGTTGCATTGTGATTGAGCAAAAAGGCATGATAATTGATTGTTGAGTATTTGATGGACAATTCTTGAATGATTGAATGAAAAGCATGTTTGATGATTTTGAAATGACTTTGTATGATTGGAGCAAGTATGAGATGTGTTGATAATATATTGGTATGCTCCAAAAATTGTTAAATATGCATTTATGCAAAATGCTAGGTCATGAGCATCAATGAGAAATTTGTATGTTGGAAATCATGACATGTTGTTCACAAGAAGTATGCTTTAATGATATTTGTGCTTAAAATCTATGTGAACAAGTTTGTTTTGGCATATTTGTGGTTTCTAATGCTTTGGTTTGGTGAAAATATGCATAAATCTCAAAATGACCTTCCTTGAGGCCAAAAATGCTTTTATTGGTGAAAATCCTTCCAAAATTGCAAAATCTTTTGTAAAATAGTTTTTCAATCATATTTTTCATTCATACAAGTCCAAAATCATGTTTTACAAATGTTTAAACCTTTATTTGGACTTAAATTACTCAAAAACGAAGTTTGGGCACCTCAAAGGTTGGATTTTCTGTCAAAAACTGCAGAAACAGGATGAGGGATCGATCCCTTAGCAAGCAGGATCGATCCCCCTTGAACAGAATGCAGGAAATCTACATTCTGGAGTTAAGGGATCGATCCCCCTCCTTAAGGGATCGATCCCCCCAGGCCAAAATGGCTTTTCTGCACTTTTTCAACCGAATTTGAGAAGGATTTTTCACTTTCTTGATATCTTCTTTCTTCTCAACTTAAAATCCAGTATTTTAACTTCTTTTTGATGATCTTTAAACTATGAAAATTCATTTTTCATTGATATCATGCCTCAACTTCATCAATTAATATAATTTCCAAGAAATGGTATCACTTTCAACAATCAATATCATTTTTCTTAAGCTCACAAGTACAAAATCAGTTTTCTTATTAAAGATGGTCCTGAATTACATAAATCTTGAAATAATCTTGAAATATATTTTCAATGAATGCTTAAACATAATTTTTAAGATTTATTTCAATGATTTATGGATATATTTGAGAATTTGATGAACTTGTGCATAATGAATATTTTTCATTCTTTTTGTTGTTCATCTTAGTCAAGCATGCTTATAGGATTATGTTTCTTAGCTTGACTCAACTACTCCACTCTAGGTTACATGATAATTATACATCTAGTGGAAGAATAATTAAAACTTGACCTTAATGATTGACTTCAAATGTAAATTCAACAATTGGTATAAGGTCATACTTTTCCTTGGCTTATAATTAATAATGATAAATGAATCATACATGTTGAGTTACATGAAAATTTATCATCCATGAAATTAATTCTTTATGGCCAAATTATTATGGAACTTGAGCATTAATGACAACACAAACATTTGATATACATGCATTGAATCTTGATTGTTTTGATGTTAAACATGCATGTTTACTTAAGTTGAATCAATAATCATGCTTATGAGATGAGAATAGTTGTTTTCATGATATTATGTGCTTAACCTCACTTATAGTTTATGGATTTTAATGATAAAATATATTTTAGCTTGATAATATTGATTCACTTAGGTGAAGCCATTTTAGTTAAAATAGCATATACCCTCTAGAACGTTAAATGATAATAATAACTAGGGATATGGCTCTTAATTGATTAAAATGGTAATTTTGAATCTTTCCTTGCTCATAATTGGTTAAGGACTTGAATTGGAAAATGAGCATAGGATTTTTGTGCTTGAAACCATGGAAGAAAATGTGTTTGCTTGAATTCCTTGATTTTTTTTGAATCTTCCATATGGTATAAATTTGTGAATATGAATATGGATTAATACTTTATGATAGTGTGCTAATGATTAATTAATCCATATGCATATTTGATGATGTGTGATTGTGTTCCTGCATATTTAGAATGATTATTTTCTTGATATGAACACACTACACATAAATATTGGATTCATGCAAAATGTCTAAGTCAACCATTAGTAACAATTGGCATTTAGATTGAAATAATAATTGGTATCATTGGTAACCATATTTTCAACAATTGGTAAGCCAAAACTAAATTGACAATTGGTATGAGCTTTAAATTGACAATTCTTCTTGTGCTCGTTAGTTTGAAATGACACATAGAGAAAAATTCATTTAGGATATTTTGCATAAAACTCTTATGTGCTAGAATTTATGGATAATTGATATATGAATTAATTCTAAGCACATTCTTTCTTGAAAGTGATTTATGAGCTCATGCATATGATAGGTCATCTAATTTCAGCTCATAATCATGATGCTTTGTCATGCACCTTAGTTGGACCTTAGAGAACAATTGATATACTTAGGTGCTTGATAGAATTGAAATAAGCAAGTTATAGAACATAGTAGAAAATTTATAAACAACTTGCTTAATCTCTTACCAATTGGAGACTTCTTGCAAAACTATTTATAAACAATTGGTATAGGATCATAAGTCATATTCTTTGCATGAATTTTTCATACTCTTTGTGGATATTGACATATTAATTTGTGCTATGAGTCTCATGTACTAACATATTTCTTATTGGATGGAGCATATTTATTTGTTCTCACATAGCCATAATCTTAGGGGGATTATACTTTTTATTATTTTTCCTTCTTTTTGCTATGACAAAAAGGGGGAGAGCTAGATATTAAAAGGGAGAGATAATGGGGGAGAAATAGTTTGAAAATTCATTTTCAAAACCCATGCTTATGTTAAGGGGGAGCTTTGTAAAATCCTGCTTTATTTGAGGGGGAGTATTTTATGAAAGAATTTTTAAAGCAAATTTACATTAAGTTTTGTCATATCAAAAAGGGGGAGATTGTTAGCTTTAAATTGTCATATATATTTTGAAATGACAAAAACTTAAGTAAGCTTTAATGTTTTAATTCATATTGTAAATTTGCCTTATCACACATGATTTTCTCAATACATTTTAAGTGATCATAACAAACATTAAGGCCATGATTTAATGATACATCCTTATTGGTCTTAATTCTTTATAAAAGTTTTGAATATTTTAGAAAATCACTTAATAAATTTTTGGACAATGATTTCATCAAAGAAAGTCAAGAAAAACTCCCACAAAAGTGCCAATATGTTTTGGGTTGAATTAGGATCAAAGACCACATCATTTCTAACTCAAAAGTGCAGGAAAAACTCATTCTGGAAGCATGGGATCGATCCCATAAGGAAAGGGATCGATCCCTTTTTGACAGAATGCCCTGGAAGCTTAAAATGAAGAAAAGGATCGATCCCTTTGGTAAAAGGATCAATCAAAGGGATCGATCCTTTTATGCCAGAAAGCCCCCAACGGCTAGTTTCTGTGAGACATAACGGTTAGTTTCTGTTTTGGCTCCAACCAACGTTCACAAACCATCCAAGGGACTATAAATAGAGGCTTAGAAGCTAAAGGAAGCAAGAAGAACTACTCAGCAACTCCAAAACTCATTTTCCTCAAATTAACAAGCCTCAAACAACAAATCAAGAGCTACAAAGTCTTCATCATCTATCATTCTCTTATTCCTTGTAGTGCTTAGCACAAATCTTGTATATGTTTTCATTGTGCTTAATTTCTGTAATCACTTGCCTACCTAGAGGCCTTTCTTTGATTACATTATTTGTAACCCATCATTCCTTGTAAAGGGGAGGTTTCTCTTAAGCATAGAAAAAGAGGGAGGTTTCTCTTGAGCCTTAGAAAAAGAGGGAGGTTTCTCTTGAGCCTAGAAAAAGAGAGAGGTTTCTCTTGATCCTTGAAAAGAGGGATTGTAAAGACAAATTCAAAGATAGTGAATTTGGGGAAAATCCTTGGGAACATCTCAAGGTAGAGGACGTAGGCAAGGTAGCCGAACCTCTATAAATCGATTGTGTAAATCTCTCTCTCCCTACTCTTTATTTATTTGCAATTATATTGGGCTTATTGAATTGAATTTATATTGCATGATTGAATAGTCTAGAGAACATAGAAAATATTCATATAGGCTAGAGAATTTAGAAGAATCGCAAAACGAATTTATGGTTAGTTAAAAACCGATTCACCCCCTTTCTCGGTATTGCTTATAAGAGCCAACATAGAGGAAGACCGAAAAAGACTTGGAAGGAAGAAGTTTGGAAAGACATGGAGGTTTTAGAATTAGATGAGCAAATGGCCTTGAATAGGAATCTATGGAGGCAGATAATACATATGGACGATCTAACGTGATTTTAGATATTGGTTCATATAGCCTACCCCAATCTATTGGGATAAAGGCTCTGATGATGATGATGATGATGATGATGATGATGATGATGATGATGATGATGATGATGATGGTATTACAAATCTGTGTATGCTTTTGTGTTTTTGGTGCTTTAAGCTGTATAAACTGCGAGTACTGCATATATTGTTAGTACAGTGCTGTTAATGTTTCTCATTTTCTTAGTTAAATGAATGAATGATTCTCATTTTCTTATTGTTAAAGAATGAATACTGTTTAAACTCCTTGGTTCAAAAGAAGGCGAAAATATAGTCTACCTTGCCTTACAGCCTTCACCAACTTATTTAATTAGTGGTTGACATGAACACAATCCTTGAATGGTTTTTCAACTTAATTTATTTTGAAATATATTGCATGAAACTCCTCCTACAGCCAAAAGTTAACTGCGATTAAGGTATGCTGTTTTGGAGTCTACTGAATCATTTTTGAATTGCATATAACTTATAATATAAACCTTTACTTCACTGTTTTGCTGCGTCAAGCTCTAGCTAGTCGCAACTCAAATGGATCATTTTTTTATGGAATATAATAAAGAATAATATACTCATCATATTGTTGTGCAGACACCATACTATGATCCAAGGACGAATGCCCACTATGGAAATGCTGATGGCTTCAAAGCTTGTAAGATCCCTTCCCCATGAATATGTGCAAAGGTATACGAGGAAGGCGGCTGTGGGTTTGAAGTGAAGTTTGGAAATTCAGGAGATGTGTTGAACGACAGGGTTTGGGCTTGAATCAAATATTTACTAGACCACAAGATCAGATTGCTTTAATGAATCATGCTACAGATATCATGGTGTATGATCTAATTTGTTTGATTGATGGATGGGGAAATACATGATCAAACTTAGGCGTTAAGTTTTTAGGATCGTATCATGTGTAGTCTTATGCTAGACTTTGTTTCATGTTACTTTGACTAATTTTGTTATTCAAGCATGTCAGTAGCATCATGATATGGTTTAAGCATGTTTTAATTAATACATTTTTGTGGTTTAGGATGCATTTTATTTTTATATTTGCTTTTGTTCTATCTATTTTAAGAGATATTTTAAATGTAACTTTTTTTGGGTTACAAACGCAACCTTATTTTTATTTTTCACAATTTTCAAAAATTGGATTGACATTTTTAATCTTACTCACATCCTACTACACATCTGAGAAAATTTATTCGAGAAATGATTTAATGGTAGATTCTGAAACTGACAAAAAAAAAAGAATTCACCAATCACTTCATTCAAACTTTGTAATTCCCCAGTTATTCTAAGGAGACATAAGCATTAGGAAGATAGAAACCTTCACTAGAACTAACCATTACTAGTGGCTGATTATGGAGTGGATAAAAGTACTTCTTCAATAGAATATTGCCTTGCGATTACTTTGCGAGCTTTAAAAATCTGCAAAAGCAAACTTTCATAGGCTATAAGTATCAGTAAAAGTTTACTTTTGTGATGTTGAACTTTCAGGTTAAAAATATTATTTTATATTTTGCCATGAAATTAAAAATAGTTGTGAAAAGTTAAAAAATGGGTTGCACTTAGAAATCTCCTTTTTTATTTACTTTTTAAATTATTTATTAATTTTTAAAATGATTTATTTATATTGTTTTGCATCATTATCGATGATCCAAAAATAGCCCATAGTTATCAGTTTATTTTTATTTTTAAAATGCATGCATGAAAGCATGAGACATATAATCACAAAATTGCTTGTTTGCAGCAAAATTAAGTGAATGTTAAGATATTATCTTTAATTTGAAAATTTGACAAAATCGAATAGCAGATAGCAGAGAAGATAGTTGAGAAGAATTTTGTATTTATAATTTTGTTCAAGTTAGTTATTTTTAGCTGGACTGTTGAGCTGGCAAGTTGTTAGGCTGTTAGATTCTGTTAGCTTTCATTACATAATTGTGAGCTCAGTTGAGCCACTATATATGTTTGTAAATTCATTTGATCAATACACAAGTGAATTCAATCAATCACAAACACATTTTCACATAGTATCAGAGCTGACATTTTTTTCTCTCTGTTTCTTGATCATTTTCTCTCGAATGGCCACTAATCAATCACATAATACATCTTCAAGTACTGTTGATAATGCAAATAGACTTGAGGATTCATCCTTCAATCCTTACTTCATTCATCCAAATGAAAATCCATCATTAGTATTGGTTTCTTCAATTCTTTCTAGATCCAACTACCATTCATGGTCCAGAGCCACAAAAATGGAGCCATGAAAATGGCATTACTCTGTACAAATAAGTTCCAATTTGTAAATGGATCAATGCTAGCACCTTCGAAGACTGATCCTCTCTTTCCAACTTGGGAAACATGTAATCCTATGATGCTTTCTTGGTTGCTGCATTCAGTCTACCTTCCATTGCCAAGAATGTCATCTGGTTTGACACAACTGCTGAGGTTTGGTCAGCTCTGAAGGCTCGGTTCTCTCAGGGTGATGCTTTTAGGATCTTAAAACTTCAAGAAGAGATTTACTCCTTTCGTCAGGATAATCTTACAGTCACAGATTATTTCACTCAACTCAAGATGCTATGGGATGAGTTGATGAATCTCAAGCCTATATTGAGTTGTTCATGCAATCCAAGGTGTTCTTGTGTGGTTCTGCAAACAACCAAACGATATCAAGAGAATGATCATGTAATAAGGTTTCTGAAAGGTCTCAATGAATCTTTTGTTCTTGTTAGATCTCAGATCTTGTTAATTGAGCCACTTCCTGTAATAATTGCAAATTCTTTGTTCTTGGTGAATTAAACAATGTAATTTTGAAGACAAATTAATGTATTGAGAATTTAGCTTGAAGTTAAGAGGATTATAGGGGTAAATTGATAATGAGCATTGCATGGATTTATTAATTTGGACTATGAGAAATTGTAGAGAATTTAAACTACTGAAAATTATAATTGGAGGATTGAAGATGAGGATCATGAAGGAAAGTTAATAATTTATTAGTTAGATTAAAGTGCTAATAGATGATACAAGAATAATTTAATTTGTGGATGAAGGATTTTGGGAAATTAAATTAAATTAAGAACTTTAGGAATTAAGTGACAATAGACAATATAAATTAATAAATACGGAAGTATGAAATATTAGTGGAATAAATAGTATGTAGTAGTGGAATTAAGACTAATTAGAAATAAAACAACTAAATATTAAGTGGGGTAAAATAAATAAACAAATTAATTTAACAAAAGAATAAATATTGGGAAATGGGCGTGGCTTCTTGGAGAAGATTGGAAACAATCACCAACCGGCCACTTATGTCTTATTTCCCACCGTTCATCATCATCATCATCATCATCTTAGCAGCTTCCATCTCGCCCTCTTCTCTCATTTTTTTTTTCTGCTGCACTGAAGATATCACTTCCTCACGACATTATTACTCTTCAGCTCTCCCAAGTGTGTCAGCAGCTAAGATTTAAGGAAAGGAAAAGCTCAAGGCATAGGAAAGCTCGGGTTTGGGGACCAAAAATAAGAAAGGAAGCGTGGTTTTGTAGCTGAGTTGGGGAGTTTCAGGTGTTGGAAAGAGGCACATTGGCTGCATTTGGTGGCTGCTAGGTTGGCTATCGATTAGGGAAGAAAAGACAAGAAGGAAAATGGCTTCTAGACTGTTGTAGAATGGGGCTGATCAAGGGGGAGAAAAGAGAGCAAAACAGGGGCTGATTTGTTGACACAAGAGAAGGAGGAGAGGGAACCGAGAGTGAAGGAAAGGAAAGGAACCGAGAGAGTGCAACCAAAACAAGGACAAGGGCTACAAGGTGTTTCCTCTCTTCTTACACCAACGTAGCAGCTCCAAGCTGCTGGTTTTTTGACTCCATAGCAGCTTAAAGAGGCTGCATCCTTTTCGGTATCAACAAGACAGCAAGGCTGTCTCAGTCAGAAAGGAGAGCTGGAAACGTGGAGCATTTTGCTTGGGAAATTCTCTAATCACGTGGAAGTTGAACCAGGGAGATGATGGTTTGAACGAGAGGGAAGGTGGCCAATGTTGAATTTAAATGAAGTTTAAATTAGGAAAATTATTCAAGGAAGAAAATGGTGTTGATTCAAGGCTGAACCGTGGCAGATTTATATTGTGTTGGGGCTGTTTCATTTGCACGAAACATCATTTATTTTGGACTACAATAACCACATGGAAAGAGGGCTGAATTAAGACAATTTTAAGGCAGAAATAGGGGCTATTAGGGTGGTAAATTATTAGAGGTTGAATTGGTGGTTGTAAAGCCTTGAAAACAAGGGAGTGGTTACATCAATTGGAGTTCATAGTAGCCTCGAGAATCCTAGAAACCCATGTTGCATAATAGATCTCTCGGTTTTGTAGGTTTGAGTGAGGAAAGAATGTGTAAGGTGAAGGAGCATTGGCATCTAAGGTAAAATTTTAAGGTAATGATCTTAAGGGAGAATTTAAGTATAAATTTTCCTTAAGATAAATCAATAGCATAATTTTTATTAATTTTATGCTTTAATGTAGGAGGAATTCTTACTAAAGTAGGGAACCTATAAATATCCTAATTAAAGGCTAAGGAAAAAGGAGATAAAGAAGAACAAGGGTGCCATAGCTATACTTGTGTTACATATTTAGGTAAGAGATATATATCGGAACGTAGGGGATATTGGATAAATTTTAAAATCAACTGCCTTGTGGTTTTATAAACTGTATTTTCTTGCAGGGAGTTTTAAGAAATTTAAGTCGTTATGCTATCGGATTTTTTATGAAAATAATGGTTTTGTGTGATTTAAGCTTGACTTAAGCAACCATTTGAAAATGACAAATTATCTAGCAAGTTATTTTGGAAAAAGGCTAAACTTTATGATTTTGATTTGCTTATGAGACTTTTAGTTGAGATATTAATTTTTATGGAAATTGTCAACCGATGGTATTTGTTTGAAGATTTTACGAGTATGTATGATTTGTTTGTTTTTGAAAGAAATATATACTAGTTCTTTGGTGAACTTTCCTAAAGATTGAAAAAAATACTGTTTTGAATCCCGAAAAATATATATAAAATGTTTTGAGACATGACTAGCTAACTTCACTGCAATATTAGTTCTGACTATTGTGTAACCTTAACTCAGTCCACAATAGGTATTTATCTTTTGAGCTGTGTGACCTTGATCCAGCCCACAGCGGGCCCAATTGACACCCGATCAATGCTCATTGTGGACCCCCTTTAGACTATGGTCATAAGTCTTTTCGACTTGCACTTTCCCTCACGGGAATATCTGAACTGCATGATTATTTCTTAGACGCTAATTTGTCTCCAGCTTAGTATGTATATGATTTTTCGTGCTTATTTTCGTATATGAATTCTGAATGCGTGATACTTGGATTTTGAAACAGATACGGATTTAATTTGACGATCTGTATTGAAACTAAATGTGCTAAGCACGTACATTTTGGATTATGTTCGGAATTCAGTTGTTTATGTTTCGGTTTAAATAAAATGCTTTCTGATGCATTGCATAAGCATGATTTGATTTCCAAATTGTATAAATTACTGTATTCGAGCCTTAATAAATATTTTAGAAACTTGCATATAGTAATTCGGTATCTGTTTCTTATATATATATAAATATATATATTTCTTATTGGGCTTTATAAGCTCACGCCCCTTCTCCACCTTCCAGATTACTTGCAGTAAAAGCAAGTACGCGGAGTGCTATCGCGTCCTTCGAGGTTTTGTACACCTTGGAGGTAAATTGTGTACAGTTATGTGATTTGTATTCAGACTTGCATTTTCAGTACTTTTAGAATATGAGGATGTAGTTAAAGGAAGTATATGACATATCTATGTTTTATGATGATGTATGCATCTTTGATATTTATATATGTTGTTAAGTGAATTGATTTGGAACGGTGAATGCATGCTTGCTTAGGATATTTGAATTGCAACCAGGTATTGATGAATATTTATCTAGCAGATATAAATTTAGCGTAAGAGTAGAATTTGAGACATTACGTATAACCCAACAAGATAAGTAGAAAAAGGAAAAATTTGGTTCATAATTTGGCATAAAGGGTCGTTACACTTCCTCCCATCAATAAAGTTTTTGCTATGGTGCTACAACAAGAAAGACAGATCAACTCTGTTATTTCTACTCCCTCTTAGAAAATTGAGACAAATGCCTTTGCTAACAAGGTAGTTCTTAACACTTTTGGTGGTAATTCTTCCTCAAAGAGGCTTAATTCTAATTCAAATAGACCTTTATGTACATACTGTGGCTACATGGGACATAGTGTTGAGAAGTGCTTCAAGAAACATGGTTTTCCACCAGGTTTCAAGCCAAGATCTCGGGTTGGAGCAGCTAATCAGGTTGATGCCATTTTGTCAAAGGTAGGAAAGGATAATTATGTTGTTTTGTCACAGTTTCAGAAACCTGAAGATTCTGTTTCATTCTCATTTACCAAAGATCAGTATGCCAACTTATTAGGCTTGCTTTAATAAACTAATATTGATTCTTCTCTGGTTTCTTATGCTAATGCTACGAGCAAAGTTATGTGTTCATCATCTCACAAACCAGAAATCACCACCGCTCTAGGTAAACTTGATAAACTTTCTTTTCATACTTCAAATTTCATTCTGGACACAGGTGCCATAGATCACATAATATGTTCTCTTCACGTTTTTAGTTCATATAAATCTGTGTTTAATTCTTATGTCAAACTTCCCAATGGCCAAAATGCAAGTGTCACACATATTGGTATGGTTCAATTAACACCAGAACTTGTTCTCAAAGATGCCTTACTTGTACCTACATTTTCTTTCAATTTAATCTCTGTCAGTAAACTTATACAGACACTTAACTCTCTTTTAATGTTTCAGTCTGACTATTGTGTTGTTTAGGACATCAAGAATTGGAGGATGATTGGACTAGCTAAGCAATCTCAATGTCTCTATCATTTTGTCTCTCCTTTTCAATCTGAATCCTTGAATATGAATTTGTCTTTTTCTTCTAATGTAATCAATGATTCAAAGTCTCTAGATGTATGGCACTATAGGTTAGGCCATGCATATGCATCTAGAAGAAAGCTGTTAAGCAGTTTAGATCCCACAATTACTGTACAACATCAATCTTCTTGTGAAATTTGTCACCTTGCCAAACAAAAAAGGAATGCATTTCCACTTAGTCAATCTGTTTTAAACAAGTATTTTGATCTTATACATATAGATGTATGGGGACCCTATCATGTACCTTCTCTCTATGGTCATAGATATTTGTTGGCTCTTATAAGCTATACCGAGAGGGAGGGTGAATCGGTTTTTACTAACCTTAGGTTCATTTTTCGGTTCCTCTAAATTTTCTAGCCTATATTAATATTTTCTAAGTTCTCTAGGCTAGACAAGCATGCAATTCAAGTTCAATGAAATAAACACAATATAAGTGCAAGTAAATAAAGAGTAGGGAGAGAGAGATTTACACAATCAATTTATAGAGGTTCGGCTACCTTGCCTACGTCCTCTACCTTGAGATGCTCCCAAGGATTTTCTCCAAATCCACTATCTTGAATTTGTGATTACAATCCCTCTTTTTCTTAGGCTCAAGAGTAACCTCCCTCTTTCTCTAGGCTCAAGAGAAACCTCTCTCTTTTTCTTAGGCTAAAGAGTAACCTCCCTCTTTTTCTAGGCTTAAGAGAAACCTCCCCTTTTACAAGGAATGAGTGTGTTTACAAATTGTGTAATCAAAGAAAGCCTCTAGATAGGCAAGTGATTACAAATATTAAGCACAAATAAAAGCCTATACAAGATTTGTGCCAAGCACTACAAGGAATAAGAGAATGATAGATGATGAAGACTTTGTAGCTCTTGATTTGTTGTTTGAGGCTTGTGGATTTGAGGAAAATGAGTTTTGGAGTTGCTGAGTAGTTCCTCTTACTTTCTTTAGCTTCTAAGCCTCTATTTATAGTCTCTTGGATGTATTCTAGCCGTTGGGTGGAGCCAAATCTCGGATATTACCGTTGTCTCACAAAAACTAGCCGTTATAGGCTATTTTCGGGCAAAGGGATCGATCCCTTCCCATAGGGGATCGATCCCTTCATTCCAGATTCAATTATTCTGGGCTGAGGGACCTTTTCTTGCGTTGGGATGCTTACTGCCAAAAGGGGAACGATCCATTCCCTTAGGGGATCGATCCCATGCCTCCAGAAAGCCATTTTCCTGCACTTTTGGGTCAGAAATGATGTGACCTTTGATCCTAATCCAACCCAAAACATATTGGCACTTTTGTGGGAGTTTTTCTTGACTTTCTTTGATGAAAACATGGTCTAAAAATTCATCAAGTGATTTTCTAAAATATTCAAAACATTTACAAAGTACTAAGACCAATAAGAGTATGCATCATTAAATCATGGTCTTGATGTTTGATATGATCACTTGAAATGTATTGAGAAAATCATGTGTGATAAGGCAAATTTACAATATGAATTAAAGCATTAAAGCTTACTTAAGTTTTTGTCATTTCAAAACATATATGTCAATTTAAAGCTAACAATCTCCCCCTTTTTGATATGACAAAACTTAATGTAAATTTGCTTTGAAAATTCTTTAATAAAATACTCCCCCTCAAATAAAGCAGGATTTTATAAAGCTCCCCCTTAATATAAGCATGGGTTTTGAAAATGAATTTTCAAACTATTTCTCCCCCATTATCTCTCCCCCTTAATATCTCTCCCCCTTTTAATATCTATCTCTCTCCCTTTTTGTCATAGCAAAAAGAAAGAAAAATAAGAAAAAATATGCTCCCCCTAAAATTATGGCTATGTGAGAAGAAATATGCTCCATCCAACAAGAAATGTGTTAGCACATGGGACTCATAGCACAAATTAATAAGTCAATTGTTCATAAAGAGTATGAAATATTCATGCAAAGAACATGACTTATGATCCTATACCAATTGTTGATAAATAATTTTGCAATAAGTTCTCAATTGGTAAGAAATTAAGCAAGTTGTGTATAAATATCTACTAAGGTCTATGACTTGCTCATTTCAATTCTATTAAGCACCTAAGTATATTAATTGTTCTTTAAAGTCTAACGAAGGTGCATGGTAATAAATCATGATTATGAGCTAAAATTAGATGACATATCATATACATGTGCTCATAAATCACGTTCAAGCAAGAATGTGCATAGAAGTAAGACATATAGCAATTAACTACAAGTTCTAGCACACAAGAGTTTCATGCAAAAATATCTTAAGAGAATTCTTCTCTATTTGTCATTTCAAACTAAAGAGCATGAGAAGAATTGTCAATTTAAAGCTCATACCAATTGGCAATTTAGATTTGGCTTACCAATTATTGAAAATATGGTTGCCAATGATACTAATTGTTATTTCAATCTAAATACCAATTGTTACTAATGGTTGACTTAGTCATTTTGCATGAATCCAATATTTGTGTATAGTGTGATCATGTCAAGAAAATAATCATTCTAAATATGCAAAAACACAATCACACATCATCAAATATGCATATGGATTAATTAAACATTAGCACACTATCATAAAGTATTAATCCATATTCATATTCACAACATTATACCACATGGAAAATACAAAAAGTCAAGGTATTCAAGCAAACACATTTTCTTCCATGAAACTAAAGAATCCTATGCTCAATTTTCCATTCAAGATCTTAACCAATTATGAGCAAGGAAAAATTAAAAATTACCATTTTAATCAATTAAGAGCTATATCCCTAGTTGTTATCATCGTTTAAAGTTTTAGAGGGTATATGCTATTTTAACTAAAATGGCTTCACCTAAGTGAATCAATATTATCAAGCTAAAATATATTTTATCATCAAAATCCATAAGCTATGAGTGAGGTTAAGCACATAATATCATGAAATAATTATTCTCATCTCATAGGCATGATTATTTATTCAACTTAAGCAAACATGCATGTTCAACATCAAAACAATCAATATTCAATGCATGTGTATCAATTGTTGGTGTTTTCATTAATGCTCAAGTTCTTTAATAATTTGGCCATAAAGAATTAATTTCATGGATGATAAATTTTCATGTAACTCAACATTTAGGATTCATTTATCATCACACATTGTAGGCCAAGGAAAATTATGACCTTATACCAATTGTTGAATTTACATTTGAAATCAATCCTTAAGGTTAAGTTTTAATTATTCTTCCACTAGATGTATAATTATCATGAAACCTAGTGTGGAATTGATAAGTCAAGCTAAGAGACACAACCTTATAAGCATGCTTAACTAAGATGAACAAAAGGAATGATCAATATTCGTGATGCACAAGTTCATCAAGTTCATCAAATTCTCAAATATATATATACACAAATCATTGAAATAAATCTCAAAAATTATGTTTAAGCATTCATTGAAAATATATTTCAAGATTATTTCAAGATTTATGCAATTCATGAATGTTTTCAACAAGAAGAATGATTTTGCACTTGTGAGTTCAGTAAAAATGATATTGATTGTTGAAAGTAATACCATTTGTTGGGAATGATACAAATTAATTGAGTTGAGGCATGATATCAATGAAAAATGAATTTTCATAGTTTAAAGATCATCAAAAAGAAGTTAAAACAATGAATTTTAAGTTGAGAAGAGAGAAAGTATCAAAACAATAAAAAGTTCTTCTCAATTTCGGTTGAAAACATGCAGAAAAGCCTTTCTGGCCTGGGGGATCGATCCCTTAACTCCAGAATGCAGATTTCCTGCATTCTGCTCAAGGGGGATCGATCCTACTTGTTGAGGGATCGATCCCTCATCCTGTTTCTGTAGTTTTTGATAGAAAATCCAACCTTTGAGGTACCAAAACTTCGTTTTTGAGTATTTTAAGTCCAAGTAAGGGTTTAAACATTTGTAAAACATGATTTTGGACTTGTATGAATGAAAAACATGAATGAAAAACCATTTTATTAAAGATTTTGCAATTTTGGAAGAATTTGCACAATAAAATGCATTTTTGGCCTCAAAGGATGTCATTTTGAGAGTTAAGCACATTTTGACAAAACCAAGACATTAGAAACCACAAATATGCCAAAACAAACTTGTTCACATAGATTTTAAGCACATATAACATCAAATCATCATACTTGTGAACATTGTGCCATGATTTCCAACATACAAGTTCTTCATTAATGCATATGACATGGCATTTTACATATATGACATATTTGGCAATTTGAGGCAAGTAAATACATTATTAACACATAGAAAACTTGCTCAAAATGCAGAAATCTAATAATCATTTCAAAATTACTAAACATGCTTTTCATCCAATAATCCAGTGCCTCAAGAACTATCCATTAACCAATCAACAATCATTCAACATGTCTTTTCTTTATTCATTCAACTCACAATGCACCAAGAATCATTAACACATTTTCTCATCAAAGCACAACTAATCAAAAGTTTAAGGAGTAAGGAATTAAGCTTACAATACTCCTTTACTAGAGAATGCTTTGCCTTGAATAGTTGAATCCACCTTGTGCCATCTTTTGAAGAATTGTTGTGATGGATCCTCAAGCTTTTTCTTTTTCTTATTGGCACAAGCAATCTCCATAGAGGTGTGTAGAGCATTCAAAACCCATTGTTTCTTTGTATTCTCATGCTCTAACACTCCTACATCAAACAATTTCAAACATGCTTTGGTACCCAAATTTTCTTGGGTCCATGAGAGTTAGTGTTAACAATTTTTGATCCTTTTGGGATCCATTTCAAGCTCAAATCATCATTATTTATTGCATGCTTTGGCACCCATATTTTCCTAACAACTCTTCCTCTAAATGTAGTTTTTCTATATGTGCATGCTTGTGAAGAGTGTCCTATTCTATTGCATAGTGAGCATGTGAGAGATGTATCATGCATATAATTTTTGCTCGCTAGGAAATTCTTTAGATGAGTCTCTTTTTGTATTGTATTATAACCTAACCCATCTTTATCAAAGAAGGCTCTTTGGGTCTCTAACATATGATCTAGCTTTTGTTGACCCATGTAGAATCTAGAAAATGAATTATGCAAATTTAAGTTCTTTTTATTTACTTCATCAATTTCTAGATTTGCTTCTTCTAATTTCTTTTCAAAATCAAGCTTGGCATTCAATAACTCATCATTTTCCATTTCTAGTTTTGTAATCATTTTCTTGTATTTTGAATTCATGTATTCAAATTCACTAGCTAGCTCATCAAAAGCATTTTGTAAATCATCATAAGAATGGTCATTGCATTCACTAGAGCTAGGTTTCTCCTTTTCATCCTCAATAGTCAAAGAGCTAGGATTTGCCAATTTATCTTTAATGTCTTCTAATTTCTTTTCTAGCTCTAATTTCACCTTGGTGAGTTCATCATTCTTTGAGCCTAGATCTTTTATTTTCTCCTCCAACTCATCATTATTATTTATCAAAATTTCATTCTCTTTTCTAAATTTATTTAACTTTTTGTTATATTTTGCATGCATTGATTTATATTTATCACTTAGCTCATTAAATGCATCTTGAAGCTCATCAAATGAATATTCTTCTAAAGTTTCTGAGCTAGTCTCAAAATCATCACCTAGAGCCATTTATGATTGTTTCGCTCGATAGAAGTTAGTCTAAATCAATCTTGAGCCCAAGCTCTGATACCAATTGTTGGCTCTTATAGGCTATACCGAGAGGGGGGGTGAATCGGTTTTTACTAACCTTAGGTTCATTTTTCGGTTCCTCTAAATTTTCTAGCCTATATTAATATTTTCTAAGTTCTCTAGGCTAGACAAGCATGCAATTCAAGTTCAATGAAATAAACACAATATAAGTGCAAGTAAATAAAGAGTAGGGAGAGAGAGATTTATGCAATCAATTTATAGAGGTTCGGCTACCTTGCCTACGTCCTCTACCTTGAGATGCTCCCAAGGATTTTCTCCAAATCCACTATCTTGAATTTGTGATTACAATCCCTCTTTTTCTTAGGCTCAAGAGTAACCTCCCTCTTTTTCTAGGCTCAAGAGAAACCTCTCTCTTTTTCTTAGGCTAAAGAGTAACCTCCCTCTTTTTCTAGGCTTAAGAGAAACCTCCCCTTTTACAAGGAATGAGTGCGTTTACAAATTGTGTAATCAAAGAAAGCCTCTAGATAGGCAAGTGATTACAAAGATTAAGCACAAATAAAAGCCTATACAAGATTTGTGCCAAGCACTACAAGGAATAAGAGAATTATAGATGATGAAGACTTTGTAGCTCTTGATTTGTTGTTTGAGGCTTGTGGATTTGAGGAAAATGAGTTTTGGAGTTGCTGAGTAGTTCCTCTTACTTTCTTTAGCTTCTAAGCCCCTATTTATAGTCCCTTGGATGTATTCTAGCCGTTGGGTGGAGCCAAATCTCGGATATTACCGTTGTCTCACAAAACTAGCCGTTATAGGCTATTTTCGGGCAAAGGGATCGATCCCTTCCCATAGGGGATCGATCCCTTCATTCCAGATTCAATTATTCTGGGCTGAGGGACCTTTTCTTGCGTTGGGATGCTTACTGCCAAAAGGGGAACGATCCCTTCCCTTAGGAGATCGATCCCATGCCTCCAGAAAGCCATTTCCTTGCACTTTTGGGTTAGAAATGATGTGACCTTTGATCCTAATCCAACCCAAAACATATTGGCACTTTTGTGGGAGTTTTTCTTGACTTTCTTTGATGAAAACATGGTTTAAAAATTCATCAAGTGATTTTATAAAATATTCAAAACATTTACAAAGTACTAAGACCAATAAGAGTATGCATCATTAAATCATGGTTTTGATGTTTGATATGATCACTTGAAATGTATTGAGAAAATCATGTGTGATAAGGCAAATTTACAATATGAATTAAAGCATTAAAGCTTACTTAAGTTTTTATCATTTCAAAATATATATGTCAATTTAAAGCTAACAATATTTTTTAACTGTTGTGGATGATCATAGTAGACACACTTGGACTTCATGAAAACTAAAGCAGAAACATGATCATTAGTGCAAAACTTTTGCTCATTTGTAGAAACAATTTGATTCAAAAGTTAAAGTAATCCGTATTGATAATGCATAAGAGTTTAATATACCATTATTCAACTTAGGAAAAGGCATTGTGCATCAGACTTCTTGTGTTTAAACACCTTAGCAAAGCAACACTGTAGAACGCAAGCATCAACATATATTAAATGTAGCAAGGGCTTTAAGGTTTCACGCACACTTACCTGAAAGATTTTGGTCAGATTGTATAAGTTATGCAGTGCATCTCATCAATAGGCTTCCTTTACGTGTCATAAGAGATAAAACACTTTTTGAATTGTTACATAAAAAGTCACCTGCTTATTCTCACTTAAAGGTTTTTGGTTGTTTATGCTATGCTTCTACTTTAGCACATCCAAGAACAAAATTCAATCCTAAAGCAACAAAATGCATATTTCTTGGTTTCCCTACTAGTGTTAAAGGATTTAAACTATACTCTTTAAAGACCAATACTGTTTTCATCTCTAGGGATGTAATTTTCTCTAACAATATCTTTCCTTTTTCATCTAGTAATACTGATAAATGTTCTCAAGGAGAATTTGAATTTCCTGTTGCTTCTGACACCTAATTTTGTCCGAACAATTTTTTTTAATTAAAAAAATCAAAAAAATAAAAAAATGATAAAAAGAAACAAATTAATTTTGGTCAAATCTTAAGTTGGAACCCCATGCAAACTCTAAAATTAAAAATTTCAAATTTGAAAATCTCATGTGAAGCACATGCAAAATTCACACCTTCAAGAGTTGACTAAAGTTGATATTGTTGCCAAAAATAAAAGAAATTTGTTGCCATGAGAAAGATAGTAATAATAAAAGAAATAATCACAGTGAAATAAAATCTGAAGATTGATTACCAAAAATAAAAAAATGAAATGGAAATAAATAAAAAAAAGGAAAGTCAAAGAAAATAAATGGAAGAATCCTATGATCATGGGATCAATACAGGGCCTTTGATTTATTTTCCTTGAAAAAAATATAATGATAAAAAAGATATAAAAGAGGGAGCCACGGTTGATCGAGAGGGGCGGAAAAAAAAAGAAAAACCCTAAAGAATTTTGCTACTGCTCTTATTTTTTTCCACTGGGGACGACCACTTGGACTGTTCATCGTCATCTTCAACTCAGCTTTGCATTACTGCACGGATCCTCTGCACCTTACTCCACCGTCACGCTGTTCTACCTTTTGCTGTGCGTTGGCCTTGTATTGCACCGCACCTTGCCCTTTGTTGCAGCTCCCTTTGCTGCCATTGCTGCTACCCGCGCATCCTATCTCCTGCTACTCAACATAAGTGCGCCATATCTGCTGCATTTCCATAAGCCCGGTGTCGCTCTGGTTTTAGTCCCCCTGCGCCGCATCATCCTCGCTACAGCCCCGTTGTCCCAACCTCGTACAACATCGCATGAACCACTGGCCTGCGTACTAGCCCCTGCCATTACTACTCTGTTTGCATGCCTCTGCATCCATCCGCTCCGCTGCATCGCATCACACCTTGTTTCATCATCTTCATCACTGCACCGTGCATCATCACTATTCTCTTGGTTGCTACATCGCACTACCTGGCCACACATCCCAGCAGCCACACCAAAAGGGAGAAGAAAGTCTGCAGCAAAGGTAAAAGAATTGATATTTAATTCTTTTTCATTAGCATGTGGTCATGATAAAAGAGAGGTATCCTTTTTTATTCATTCACGTGCATAGTTAATTGCAATCGGTATGATCAATGTTTTATATTTCTAATTTATGTTTTTAGAGTAATTATGACTTCTTTTGTTGTGATGTTAGTTTATTTTTTTTTCTAATTTATTCATTTTAGTTGATAAGTTTGTTTAATTTATTTAGTTCATTATTTTTAGCATATTACGTTCTTTGTCTTAAGGTCAAACTTATTAATAGTTAGAAACTTAGTTGAATGATCAAAATTATGTATAAGAGTTGTGATATTTAAAAAAAAAGTAATAATAAATAAAAATAAATAGAGGAAATAAACATGCATTATCCGACGATGGGACTCTTAAGGGACTACGCTCAAGTGGTATTTTTAGGGATATTGAGGTAAAAAATTCTATCCAAGACTTCACCAGCTTAATGGAGGGTCTAAATAGGATTTTTGATAATAAATAATTCATATTCATTTTTAAAAAATATATAATAAATTAAGTTTATTATAAAATAATGATAAAAATAATTAATTAGAAAATTAGAAAAAATGTCAATGATTAGTAATAATATAATAAAAATAGTAATTGCAAATTACAAAATAAGGGAGGAAATAAATAAAATACTCGAATTAGATATTACAATAATAATGAATATGAATTACTCCAATGATGAAATATCAAGAAAATTACGCTTAAGTGATTTTCTTGAAAATTTCTAGGTTAAAAAATTCTCCCAAGGCCTCGCCAGCTTAATGGATGGTCTAAAGAGGGTTTTCGATAACAAGTGATTTATATTCAGTATAAAAATAAAATAAGATGTATTAAAAACACAAATTAAGATAAATAATTACAAAGATAAAATAATAAATATAAAGAAATATTAATAATTCAATAACAATAATAAATAATAATAATGATAATAAATAGGATTATAATAGTTAATAATTATTGAGATTGAGTATTGATTACTCTGATGATAAGATTCCAAAAGAGATTACGCTGAAATAATTGTTTGGAAATCTTTAGGTCAAGCAATTTCTTTCAAGATCTTACTAGCTTAATGGAAGATCTAAAAGAAATTTTTGAGAAAAATAATTCATATTCATTCTCTAATAAAATAAATTAATAAAATTAAACATTAATAAAATAATAGAAAATAATAAAAGTAATAAAAACAATATAATAAGAATAAATTGGATAGAAGGAGTCAATGTTAGGATATTTCATAAAACGTTAAAATGAATCCGACGACGGAGCCTCTTCAAGCAAGTCGCATAGTACTACTTGAATACTCTTGAGGTGAGGAGAATTTTTTAAGTTGTCCCACCAGCTTAATGGAGGATGCTAAAAATATTTTCCAATATTTAATTATTGAACTTAAGATTAACTAAGGAAAATCTGAGATAACCTAAAGCTAGTTGGTTGTGAAATCCCCAATTTTCTGTAATTTTCCTATACTTGTACAGTTTTCCAACTTGGATTAATGAAATAAATACGAATTTTCTGATATATATATATGGTGTATGGGACATAAGAGGAATTAAGGTAATTGAATGGTCAAAGAATCAATGGTCAAAAGGGTCAATGGATGGTCAATGGCTGAGATAGGATGATGAGGGGATTAGAATGCATTTATGGGCAATTAATGAGAGCCATGACTCATCATCATCATCCATTTCACCCCATGGTACTAGCCCATCTCCCTCTCCCTCTCCCTCTCGTTGCTTCCATTTTCCTCCTAAGTGTCCAAGTTTCTCACCTTGACAAACCACCATCTCATGTCATCGATTCGTTAAGCTTCTCTAAAGAAAAACGATCCTTGTTGATAGCTTAACCTATGCCTTTAATATGAGAGAATGAATCCAAGTGAATAAGGAGATCTAGAAATCCAAAGATTTGGTGAATTGCAAAGGTAAGGGAGGTAGATGGTTTTATGTTGATATTTTGATGGTTTGGGATTGTATGGAGTTGGCATAGTAGATTTATTGAGGTTTAAATTGTCATGATGTTTACAGCTTGAAGAAGTGAAAAAGGACAAGTGTAGATTGGCTACCAAGCTTGTGAATCAATCTCAATCGAGGTAAAAAATTTATGTAACAGACGTAAGGCGGCTATGTCCGCATGTTTTATGATGTTTGTATGTGGTTTGGAAAGAAACACCAGCTGATTTCATGCAGGAAGAATGACATTTTTGGACTTGTCTCCTAGTACCAATTAGGCTAGGGGCAGTCGACTGCCTTAAAGGGAAGTCGACTGCCTAGAGACAACCAAAACGCCGTTTTTCGAAAACCGACTCAAACCAGTCGACTGCTATGTAAGCCAGTCGACTGCTATTTACCCAGAACCATTCTGTTTCAAACCAGTCGACTGCCAAGGGGACCAGTTGACTGCTATTTGTCCAGAAACATTCTGTTTCAAAACCAGCCGACTGCCAAGGGGGCCAGTCGACTGCTAATTCTCAGAGAACATTCTGTTTCAAAATCGGTCGACTGCTATTTGGGACCAGTCGACTGCCCTATTTGTATTTTGAAAAATAAAATAATTGAATTTCAAAAAAGGAAAGAAATTCAATAAGGCAAAACATGGTGTAGCAGTCGACTGCCATATATGACCAGTCGACTGCCTATTTGAAAGAAAGGTTTCGAGAACCTGTTTTAAGAAAGGATATTTGTACTTGTTTAAAACTTATATGAATAAGGTTTTGGAGACTATGAATCTCTCGAAAGAGCATGCACATTATTTGTTACTTGTACTTGACTGAGGAGCTCTAGTCTAGCCCTCAGACCCGTAGTACGGCACCTGACTAGTGAAACTGTGGGCTATAGACAATGGCCATGAGTCTCTTACTTGATTTGGCTTTGGGGAGGATCCCTGGCCCATACGTGGGTACGCCATTTATTTGATATCTCTCAGGATTATCCCTTACGGGATATATTTGCGGTATCCTTAGAGGTGGCAAAAGTTAGCCCGAGCCCGAAAACCTGCCCGAATCTGCCCGAGACCGAACCGGGACCAACCCGAATTGGCCAAAAAAGTCAAAAGCCCGAAACCGAAAAAGCCTGAAACCGAAAAAACCCGAAACCGAAGAAGCTCGAAACCGAAAAAGCTCGAAACCGAAAAAATCTGAAACCGAAAAAGCCTGAAACCGAAAAGATCCGAACCCGACACGATCTAAAACTGAGACCGATCCGATCTGAAACCCGAAAAAATCGAATTTATAACCCGAAAAAACTCGAATTATAATTATATGGTTATTATTTTAAAATAAATAAAAAATTGATACACTTTTTAATTAAAAATTTTAAAATTTTGAAAATAATTATTATTTATTATATAATTATATCAATTATGTATAACCAGCAAAATAAATATTAAATTTTTTTAATTCAATTATTAAATTAAATTAATTTAAAACATCATAATATATGATATCAAATAATTTTTAATATTATACTTATTGTATTTGTAATAATAAATATATTATTAATTTAACATTTGATTTTATTATAAAAATCATTTTAACATTTTATTATTTTTATTTTATAATAAAATTTTATTTTTAATACAATAATAAATCAAATATATAAAAAATTATATAATTTCAATATTTAAACTATAGGGAAAGTAACATTGCAGTGTTTGGTATGCACTTACTTTACTAGTAATGTAATGACAAATTCCAAAAATACCCTTAAATATAAAAACAAAATTAACACATTAAACTTAATTAAAAATGTAATTATTATATGAAAATATAAATAATATAAAATTATAATTTTGAAATTGCTAATTATTTGTAATAACAATTTTATATACATTATTATTAAATTAAATTTTAATTATTATATTAAAATATTTTAAAGGATTTATTCATCATTTGTAATATATTTTAAAAGATACATATTATTTTATAAATTTTATTCATAAAAACAAAAATATAGAAAATAATTTAGTAATTAAGGATATGTAATTATTGAAACCTGTAAATTACAACCAAATTAATCACAACTAATTACTCTTAATAAAAAAATCTTAATTTTTTATCAATGAAGCCGGTAAAATAATAATAATATTCGTTAAAATATAAAAATAAACATAACCTATCATTAACATAACATATGCATGAACCAATGTCAAGTTTATACAATATTTGTCTTTAAAAGTTTTATAGAGATTAAAAGTTAATTTTGGTTGTTATATAATCATTTAGTTAATTTTGGTTGTTATAAATATTTGTCGTGAGTTCACTGTAAATCTGCAATTGTGTAACACTACATTAGAGGAATTGTTCCAACCTTTTACTCAACTTGAACTTTTAAGTAAAGAACCTCAAATCAAAGAAAACCAACTACATGCTAGTATTATTTTAACGACCTTATTAAACTAGATAAAAGTAGCACTTATTTATTTAAGCTAAGCGGCAATGAATCAAAAGAAGGGAAATTTGAAATTTTCAGATCAGGATCAAAGCGAAATCGAGTTAAAACTGAATGGAAAGAGTCAAGTTATGTGAATATGAATCCAATCAAAGCCTTGTCATGCTATATATAATTCAATAAAATACACTTGAGTGACAGATAAATCCAATCAAAGCCTTCATCATGCTATGTATAATTCAATACAATACACCTAAGTGACAGTCACAAAATCATAAAGATGAATCTTAGAGCAACAAAAACTAGAAAAGATCAAATCTTTAATACTGTAAAAGAAAAGAAGCAAAAACACCAATTATTGTTGAGATAAGAAAGAAACAGAGTAAGACAGAAGATTAAAATAAGAATAGGAAGAGGAGCAGAAACTGACCCGATATAAGTATGGCCTTTATGGCGAGGGTTGAGAGAGGTTAACAGATAGCAGGCAAAGAACCCTTTTCGGTTTTATGTTCCAGACTCTAATTTCTTGTTGTTTTTCTTCTTGAAGATTCAGGACATTGATGTTAAAAATATCCTTTGGACATATCTACTTGCTGGATGCCGAGTAGCCCTGCATGTGAAGTTGAGGAAAAACATCAATTACTCGAAAACAAAACTGAGATCTCAGAGCATCTCTTAAGTTGCACAAAGTTACAGCTCCATTTGAAATTAATAATTGATAGCCATCAACATTCACTAAAAATATGGAATATAAACACAAATTAACAAGAGAAAATAGTGATTAGGGCACCGCACTAGAGATTTACATTAGAATTGTAGCAGCAAAATGTCAGATAGTAGACTTTCAAACTAGGCTGTAATAATATCATAATATGGCATGATGTCTAAGCTCTCCAAAAGAACAGCAATCATGAAGTCATTATAGAATGAGAGACAGAAAATCATGTTTACAATCATACAAATATTTTAGAGAACTTTGTTATGTCTACTGTTCATAGGCCCACTAACATCCAACATATACCATAAGATAGAAAACTTTACAAGGCAATAGTTATAGTCAGAGTGTGGAACACCTTTTGTCAAGCATTTACCCACAAGAATCTAAACTGCAGCATACAAATTATTTAGATGGAGCTTAAACAAGCATCTATCTGAGTGATAGGAATATGTCCAACTACAGTAGTTAAACAGAATCCTTCTTAAGAACATTTGGGTTTTCACATGATCAGAAAATAGAATTAGATTGTAAACTTGTACAAATAGTAGAATTGGATTGTAAATTTTATAAGAAAAAAGCATAAAAAATTCAAAAAACTTTATCCTAACACAGAACCAAGAAAATACTCAAATGTATAAAGCACAAAATGAAGCTAGTAGGATGAAATTTCTTGGTTAATCAAAGAATAAAAAGCAGGGATTAAATAAATATAGTACAATCTAAAATACTTTCCAAATATTATCTTTTAAGAACTGAATGTGAATGTAAAATTAACACTTTGTCGGGTTGTTGTTTTATTACTTGCTTGACAGATTAAAACTAATGCTACAGGATCCGAAGAGAGAGAGAGAGAGCTGCTATCGCCGGAACTGGAGAGAGAGAGTAGCCACTGTTGGATCTGATCTGGAGAGGGAAATTGCTGCGCGTCGGATGGCTGCTAAGACCAAGATATGCAGCAGCTGCCACCGGAGAAAGCCGAGCAATTGCGAGAAAGCTACTGGTCTGCCACAGGGCATCACCGCCAAGAGTGCTGCGTGTAGTATGCTGACTGCTGAGAGTGTTTGTCCTGTTTAGTTAGGGGGGCCATGAATTTAGGGCTTTAATTTTACAAATTATTTTCCAATTTTCCTTGGCGTGATTCGCGCCTTTTTTTTTAATAATTTTTCTTTGGTGCGAATCGTGCCAATTATTTTTAATCAATAATTTTTTTTAATTATTTTATGATATATATATTCTATAATGTTATAGTGTATATAATATATTATGATTTATTGATTTTGTCAAAAAAAAGAATATATTATGATTTATGATTATGAATTAACTGATTAAAAAACTATATTTTATACTGCATAAATTTAAAATTATACTATGTTATATTCTATAGAATATAATATTTAATCAAATATTAAAGTTATAGAATATATCATTTAATCGAATATTAAAGTCATAACTCATAGAATAATTTATGAGTTATATTTTAGTATTTTATTTTTAGCCTTAAAACAAAAGACATTAAAAAATCAAGCTAGTGATAATTATTAATTAATTATTTATTATATTATAATAATCTTATACATGAATAAACTAATTTGGTATCTTATAATAATGATTTGTATATTATATTATAATAATCTTTTAAGAATAAATTATGTAATCTCTTAGTGTGTAAGTATTATTTTGATAGAATTAAGTATTTATTAAAAATAATTTATTTATTATCTATTAAATGTAAAATTAAAGTGTGGATAAAAATAATAATTCTAATAGTAAATTAAAGTGTAATTTAATAATATATTAGAGTTGTATTACTATGTAAGTGGTAATTTTAATAAAATTTATTTTTTATACTTTGTTAATATTGTTATTAATTATATTTAAATAACTAGCATTATATTAATTAATTTAGTAATATCTATTATTTAACATTTTAATTAGATATTCAATCAATTCGTGTATATATAATATTATTATGTTAATCTAATATTATTATGTTAATGTGAATATGAAAAAAAATTAGTACTCAATTTGGAATAGTTTTTTTGATAGTAAATAAAATACATAATATAGTTAATAAATAACGCCTTATTATAATGATTTGTATGTTATTATAACTTTAAAAATAATATCTTATCATGTGATATATAATCAACTATACAAGCTCTTAATTAATCTCTCATAAGAGATTTACAATAGTATATAAAATAGATTATTAATATGTTTATCTTATCATAATGATTTGTATGTTACATTATAATAATCTCTTACCATGTAATATAGAATAAATTAAACAATCTCTCATAGCATATTATAGTTTTAATTTTAGACATTTTTCATTCCAATTTCTTATCATGCTTTTAGAATATACTCTTGTTTTTAATTTCAAACATTTAATCTCTTATGATATATTCATGTAATTTAGTTTAACTTGATCAATTAATAATCATAATATTGAATGATTAAATAGATATTTACCTTCTCAACTACTTTTTTTGTCAAAAAAGTGTTTTTTTATTTATTATAATGAGTTACAAATAAAATAATAAACATAATATACTATATATATATATATATATATTAAGATTTACATTATAATAAAATGTCATATATGTTAAATTATCAATATCTTAAGAATTGTATCTTAACATATTATGAAATTTCTATTAATTTAATTTTAGTACTTTATGTCTAAAATTTTAAAATCTTATTATCTTAAGAATAAATTATTATTATTATTATTATTATTATTATTATTATTATTATTCAGTAAACTATTTTTTTGGCCAACAATGTTTCATTAAATTTTAAATTGCAAGTTGTATTAAAATAAAAATAAAATTTACAACAAATTTAACAAATTCCCAATCTAGCTCACGTGGTTAAACATATAACAATAAATATAAGAGACTATGGTTCAAATCTTTTTACAAGCATATAATTTTGATTACTTTCATATAATTGATGAACAAGTTCAGGTACCAGATACTACTTGATCAAAAGTTAATCGGATATAGCGTACCTTAAGAGTACTATCCGAATCCGATACGGGTAATAAGAACACTATCCGAAACCTATAATTACTCGATTATAGAGTCGGGTAGTGTCGGGTACCTGATTATATATTACCCATTTGCATCATTATATCAAATGTTTTTTTTTTGGTACATTATATCAAATGTTATTATTTATAATATAATGTCAATTGGTGTATATAACTTATTTAATTTAACGTTCTAAATTTTTAATGAGATATTTGATTAACTAATGTGTTTGAGTATGATTATATTTAATAAAAATAATGTTATATTATGATTTATGTACAAACCAAAAACAAAATAAATATAAAATTGAGATAATTAATTGACCAATTATTCATAATATTAATTATTTTTTTTATGTATACTATAATTTTATTCAACATTATAATTGAAGAATTAGATAACTAGTTATGTGGTTGAATTTAATTTAATTACTAATTATGTTGGTATTTAAAAGACAAAATAAATGTAAAAAAGATTCTTAAAAATTTAAAATTTTATTAAATATATAATATAATTATTAAAAAAGCTAATTAAACAAAGTAAAAAAAAATAAATTTATTGAACTAAGAATATCTAAATTCCAATGACCCAATATTGACCCAAAAAAAAAACACAATGACCCAATAAGTTATTGTTAAGAGTATAAAGCTATTTATATAAATGTTTAATTGTTTAGTGTGATTTATTTATAATTTGTTAGTTATTTATTTGTATAACTAATACTTTTGGATTTTCACTTTCTTTTAGTTTTACTATATATATTTGGCTCACTTAAAAAATAAAATTTTATATAATTATTAATATATAATTATATATTTTATAACAAATGTAAATATCACAGGAAATTAAAAAAATAAATAATTATTATCAAGTAATAAAAACATTAAAATGTAAAAATTTATATTTATATAAATTTAGTCAAAACAACAAAAGAAATTAAAAATAATGAATAATAATATTTTATTTATGAGAGTTTCGTGTGAAAGGAGATTTGTATGATTTTCATTTTTCAATTCCCTCCAAACAAGTTTTTCTCACATTACCAAAAAATTTCAAATTCTTTGGGAATATGCCTTTTCCGTCCCTTGAGAATCATGTGAAAAAACTTCAAAAGCAAACTTTGAAATATTTTTATCTTAATATACTGTAATGCAATGTAGATATGATAATTACAAAAAATGAACGTGACATTGGATCAAATTTTGATAAAAATTAAAAAAAATGTGTTTGGTATATCAATATAAATTTTAATACAGTAATTTTTATATTTTATATGATACAAATATATTTGATGCAATACGAATACAAAATAATATATACGAATTATTAAGTTTAATATAATGTAATGTCTATTATAATTGTTTTAATTATAATCGGAATTCAAAGATGATTTTTTTATTACAAGGGAAATATTAAATAACCGGGGATGGGGGTGTTGGATTCGAACCCAAGACTTACAATATGCCATAACTCATCTTTAACCACTAGGCCAAGAGGTTGTTGGCAATTCAAATATGATTTTTAGTAGTTGGAGTTTGTGGACAAAAAAATTAATTAGTACAGAAATCCAGATGCTTCCAAGGCAGAAGTTTACAATAGCAGAAGTGCTTTCATTTCTTGCTCTTTTACATCTTCAAGTATTTTACTTGTAATTCTTTTTACGATAATTAATCAATTATAATTAAAAATTATGTACTGGTCCATCATTTACAAGTGCGAACTTTATGTATTATTTTAATAGATCTCACATGACTTTAAATTTTGATTAATTAATTATAATGTAATAATTATAGATAATATGTTCTATTTTATGATTGTAGATAACTATATTCTTTATTAGTCTACTCCCAATGTTTTCAAAATCATCCCAACCAAATTTCTCAATATATATATATATATATATATTATACAATTCCCATTTATTAAATTTTAACTTTAATTTAGCATTTCTATTATATTTTTATTTAACTATGTAAAATTAAATTAATTATTACATTCAAAATTATAAAATATTTATAATTTATAAAATTTTAAAAAATTTGACTAAGCCTGCTAAGCCCGCCCGATTAAAACCGGACCGAGCCCGAAATCGAACCGAAACCGAGAAAACCCCCAACCGAGAAAACCCGCGACCGAAAAAATCCGAGACCGAAAAAACCCGCAACCAAAAAAACCCGCAACCGAGAAAACCCGCAACCGAAAAAGCCCGTAACCGAAAAAATCCGTAACCGAAAAAATCCGGACCGAACCCTCCCGAGCCCGCCCGTTTGCCACTATAGGTATCCTCATGAGATCCTTATATTGGATTATCCCTTACGGGATATATTTGCTGTATCCATTATCTCTCTGGATTATCCCTATGGGATATATTTGCTGTATCCATGATGAGAATTACTTGGTGCATGAATCTGTCGGATATAATTGTCTCTCGTCTATTTGAAAGTATTTGTATTTGCCTATTTGATTTCACGTGATTTGAGATCCGTGGAAATATTTGAAAGCATGATTTACTTGTATTTGATATTTGCGAAAGAAATATACGACATATGCTTTATAATGATTTTACATGACATTATAGAGCCAAGCAGGAAAACTGCATATAGTGATATAGTACGCTCTTTTACATAAGTTTCTTACTGAGCGTAAACTCACTCCTTTACAACTATTTTTCATACAGATTACTTGAAGTAATTCCACTCCGGGTAGAGGAGTATCTTTTGGGATTTTGAGATACCTTCGAGGCACGCTTCCTACATATCCTTTGAAGGTATAATTAGTTGGCCGTACTTCGGCTATTGTACAGTACAGTACAGTATCACACTTGTGTATAATTGGGAGAAATAGGTTGTATGGATATTTGAGATCCTGATGTATGTAGCACATGTTTATAAATGAAAAATTTTATACATGTGAATTTTGATACTGCTCTCTGATAATAATGCATCATGCATAACAGTAAGGAAGATTGACATCGGATAAACTAGTCGATTTATTTGTTATTTGAAGTAAGAGTTAGTTGCTATTTGGTTAGTGACGAGGACGTCACATTGGTACCATTTTAGGATGGGCGTTGTGAGGGTGCTAATCCTTCCTCACACGTAACCGTACTCCCGAACCCTAAATTTGAGATGTAGACCAGTCTTTATCCATAGTTTGCATAGGTGACCAATCACACCTAGTAGAATGGTTGGTGGCGATTCCATAGATTTTATGTCTAGCTATTAGGTTTTCTCCAAAACTTAATACGTTATGACAGCTTCTTTCCCATCCACTTCAGATCCTGGATGTCAATTTCTTCAAGACAATTCATCTGTAAATGATACATTTGTGTCTTTTTCTCTTACTTCAATGGATACTTCCTTTTCAAATCAAAATCATGTTCCTAATCCTATTCACACAGATCCAATTCTTCTTATTCTCTTTCTGATACTCCACAACCAGATTTTGTTATGCTAAGAAAATCAATTAGATCTAGAGTTCCTCCTACATATCTTAAGGATTATCATTGTTGCTTAGTTAATTCCAATTGTTTATCAATTTTGTCTCTTGGAAATTCAAGGTTAAATATGATTCATTCTTTGTCTTCTGTTCTTACTTATGATAAATATTCTACCTAGCGCAAAGTTTTTTCTATAGGCATCACTCTTCTTGATGAACGACAAACTTATGCACAAGTAATTTAGCATGAACATTGGAGAAAAGCAATGCAAGTTGAACTAGAAGCATTACAAGCCAACCACACCTGGGTAATCATTGATTTACTTGAGAATAAAAAGCTTATTGGCTGTAAATGGGTTTACAAGGTTAAATACAAAGCTGATGGTCAGGTTATTTAAAGCAAGGTTGGTTGCCAAGGGGTTTACTCAGCTAGCTGGTGTTGATTTTACTGAGACTTTCTCTCTTGTGGCCAAAATGACCACCATTCGAACTCTTTTGGCTATATCAGTAGTAAAAGACTGGCATTTAAATCAGCTTGACATTAATAATGCACTTCTCTATAGAGATTTGTAAGAGGAAGTTTACATGACTTTGCCACCAGGGTATTCAGTTGCTAAACCAGGCCAAGTTTGCAAGCTACTCAAGTCATTGTATGGGTTGAAACAGGCTGGTAGGCGGTGGTATCATAAGCTTACTGCAACGTTACTTGATCAAGGTTTCCAGCAAGCTTCCTCTAACCATTCTTTGTTCTTCAAATGAAGTGGATCCTCCTTTATTGTTTTGCTAATATATGTTGATGACGTTATTCTAACAAGTAATGACACAAAGCTTATTGAAGATATGAAGTCTTATCTTGACTATGCTTTTAAGATAAAAGACTTAGGAACACTAAAGTATTTCCTTGGTCTTGAAGTTGCTAGAACGAAGGATGTCATTAGTCTTTGCTAAAGAAAATATGCTTTGGAGCTTCTCCAAGAATCTGGTTTTCTGGGTTGTAAACCAGTGGCTACACCTATGGTTCTTTCTCAAAAATTTTCTAAGGATATTGGCATTGAATTTCAGGATCCATTATCTTACAGGAGGCTGATTGGTAACTCATACATTTTCATTATATTTTTCTCTCCCATTTGAAATCTTATCTTCTCTGTGCATTCCTCCATATCCACCCTTATTGGCTTCTAAACAATGAATGTGATTATTCTTCCATGCTTTACCTAGTTTTGTTTGTTAAACGATGAATATGATATTGATCAAGATAATAATTTGGATGAAACTTTGAAAATTCTATTTGTATTGATAATTTTGTCCTCAGGTTTGATGAGAATGTTGAAGCCAAATGATGAATTATGCACAAGGAAATTTGAAATTGATGTGCAATTTAATAAGAGATTTTTTTGCAAGTTCATACTGGCTCAGTAAATAATTCTTCGATAAGAGCATTTACGTTTGAAATGAGAAATGGCTATCTATCATTTACCTTTTACATATGAGAAAAATTATCTATTGTTACCCCATTTGAGCCTAATGATGCTCTACTAAAGAAACCTTAACCAAGGATCACCCTCCATATTGGGGGGCACATGCAGAAAAGGATCTTTTCAAAGAATATAAGTGATTTATCCCTAATTTTAGGTGGGAAGGTTTATTATGCTGAGGGGTAAACGTGGATTTATAGAATTTTGGTTTTGATACGTCAAAAGTGAAAATATGTGTAAGAAAAATGAAACAAAAAATGACGAGATTGAAAATGTGAAAAGAAAAAAAAAGAAAAAGAGAAAAATAAAGTGATGGAGTGACAAGAGACAAAAAAAATAAAAGAACAAATGTCTCAAATAAAATTTTCACTTCATGAAATGATCCTTTGGTTTGTAATACCTTGAAACATGTAATTTAGGCATATTTTATCAATTTCTTTCATATCCCTTCACACTAGACTACATTACGTGCCTTGAAAGTTTATTTTGATCAAATGTGAAAGCTTGAGTTGAAGAATCATATATTGAGCCAAGACATGCCACAAAATCATGATTCAGAGCTTGATAAGGGTGTTGGTAAAGAGTGAAAATGGTTCCCAAAGAAGACTGAAATAGAAAAAGAAAAAATGAAGAAAAAAAAGGGAAATGAAAAAAATGAAGGAAATATAGAAAAAATGAAAAAAAAATAATAATAAAAAGGAATGAAATGAAAGGCTCAAATTGAAAAGTTGAAAGGGCGATTCAAGTCAAAAGAAGATCATTGAGTAAGCCAAAATCTTGAGATGGCCTTGGAAAACCAGCATTGTTTGAATATTTCATGAATTAGGGAGCAAAGTAGTCCATTGAACCCAAGAAGATTAAAGTGTCGATCGAATAGATTTTTGAAGAATTTCAGATTAACTTATCAAGATTGATTGAATATTCATTGTTTGAATATTGTTACCTTCCCTTTGTTCCTTGAAATTGTTTATTATTCTTAGAAAAATTTGTTCTCTTTCTTTTCATCATAAATGTCTTTCTTTTAACTTTTAACCAGTTTGTATACCTATAATAAATCAAAAAAATGTCTTGGCATTGCATTGGTTATGAAACTGAAATGATGATTAATAAATGATTGACAGTATTCATGAAAGCTCTGTGCGTTACTTCAAAAAGAAATTTGAAGATTACAAGGGGTTAAGAGGTAAATTGAGAATTGTGGAAAGGTTCGTATTATGTCGCTGCCTAAGTCTCTAAGAAAAATGCATGATCTAATGATGAAAAACAAGGAAGAATTCATGAGGTGTTGTGGAATCAGTGTGCAGATGGAAAGCAATGACTGGAAAAAGTCTTAATGAAAAAAATAAAAGGTCGAATGATGGTCTTGTGAACCTTGTTACCACAACTTTTGAATGTTTTTCTTCTTTTTCCTTTTTGACATTTGCATTAAATTCATCACATACATTTGGGTAAGACAGATGAAAATTCCAACTTTAAGTAAAAGAATTTGTGAAATCTTTGTTAAAAAAAAAGAATAAGGTAATGAGATTTTAAGATGGGAAACTCTGAATTTAAGATGAAGGGATTTTTTTTTTTAAAGATGGTATATCAAGATATAATGAAAATTTTGGATGTGAATCTCCAAACCAAACTAGGTTGAATCTCTTTTTCAAAGATCTTAATATCTTTATGATGCAAATTCATTTTTAAAGATATGGATTCGAATCTCCCAAGAAAATTGTCAAATGTGGATTTTTAAGTCTCTGGATGAGAATCTTCGAATCAAAATTTTTTTTTTCAAAGTTGTGTGCCTCTTAAAAAAAGGAGCTCAATTTATTTTTTTTCAAAGTCGTGAGCTTCTTAAAAAGAGGAGCCCTATTTATTTTTTAAAGTCTTAAGCCTCTTAAAAAGAGGAGCCCAATTTATTTTTCAAAGTAGTAAGCCTCATAAAGGAGGAGCCCAAGATTCCTTTTAAAGTCGTGAACATCTTAAAGGAAGAGTCTAAAATTATTTTTTAAAATTGTGTGCCTCTTAAAAAGAGGAGTCCGATTTATTTTTTAAAGTTGTGTACTTCTTAAAAAGAGAAGCCCACTTTATTTTTCAAAGTTATGTACCTCTAATAATAAGAACCCAATTTATTTTTCAAAAGTGGTATAATCTCTGATGAGTTGAATACCATTCAAGTAAAAAAAGAGGAGAGATGAGCCATTCAAAATTATTGTCTATTGTCTTTGCCCTATTCTTGATTCTCAATAATGCACAAAGAGGGGCAACTGTAGACACCTAATTTTTTCTGAAACAATAAACGTATTTGAATCAAGTCTCATTTCAACCTTAGTGATAAATTCGATTTAATGATATGTTTGAATTGAAAAACAAACTTTGAGTGAAGTAGTGTTGAAAATTAATTTAAAGTTTGAATCAGTTGAAGCATTGTGAAATTGAATTTTGTCTTTCAAGATCATTCCAAATTTGTCCTAAATAATTGGACTTTTTTCTTGATATGTTAAAATTAATTGGGTTGAAGCTTAAAATCCAATAAGCCCAAATTAATTGAAGCTCGGTTGTTAAAGTTAAATATCTAAGCGCATATATTTTATTTTATTTTATTTTTTAAATTTGTATTAAAATTAAAATAGAAAAAGAAAATTAGTATTTTAAATATTTAATTTTTTAGACAATTTGTTAATAAAAAAAAGAAGAAGAGGAGAAGGCTGGTGCCAGTGCTATCACCAGTCATAGCTAGATTCTTCCTCCCGTAATATCTATCTCCTTTCGACTTCTGCCCTAGAATCCAAATCCTAGTAAGTAGCAACAGCAAGACAAACCCTAGCATCCTAATGGTAGCCATGTGATCAAACTTTATCATTGCTTGACATGTTCAAAAAACCACATCCTTCACATGGAGCTCCAAAGCATGTTCCCAATCAAGTTTTTCCAGTTCAGCTTCGAATCATAAGCCGCTTGTATTGCCATTTCTTTTTCTGAACCCTAAAGATCTTTTTATTAGTTCTTAGTAAGTGTTAGAAACTTTAATTGCATGAAGAATGAAATTGAAGATGTTTGTAGATGAATATATCTCATCCTAGACAAACATTTGGAATATGGTAGAAAATAGGTGATGGAGAGTTCGGTCAGTTTGATTTAGAAGGTTTAGTAATTAAATATAATTTTTTTTGATGAAAGGTAATTAATTATAGATTGAAGTTGGCTTATTAGTACTAACAGCTGTTGGCAACTGTTAAAATTAATATATCTCATCATGGGAACGTTGTTGATGTTTTCATCCCAACAAAAAAAAGTAGATCCGGTAAAAGGTTTGGATTTGTTAGATATGCTGCTTTCAAAGATGCGAGGCGGGCAGTGGAAAGGCTAAACGGTTCTTGGTTAATGGACTTCAGAATTGGTGTTTATCATGCAAAATATAATAGTCATTCTTCTTTCTGGAGAAAAGTTCAAGGAAAACTGCCCGTATTAGTCTCCTCTAAAAATTCTTCTGATCAACCCTCTTTTATTGGTTCTACAAATGGGAACAAAATGGATTTTGCAAGTGGCTCAAGTAAAAATCCTGACAGTAGTAATAACTAGGAGCATGTTGAGTTACAAACCAGTGGAAATGTGATTGAGAATGCTTCCTTTATGAAAACTTGTATTGCTGGTGATTTTGAGGAGTCGATACATAAACTTGATTATTGTTTAGTTGGGACCTCGAGAGGTTATTATGAGTCTGGACACTTGCAGGAGAATTTCAAGTTGCAAGGTGTCTTTGATTTATCAATTAAAAAACTCTCTGGTAGGCAGTTCTTAATCATGTTTGATGATCGAGAAACTTATGAAGCAATGAAGGAGACCGGGTGAAGTTAGCTTAAAGAGTGGTTCACAGAGATTGAATTATGGTCAGAAAACTTCAGTCTAAAGTTCAGAACCACTTGGATTACATGTTTTGGAGTTCCCCTGCATGCTTGGAACCTATGTACGTTCACTAATATTGCAAATTTGTGGGGTGAGTTCATTTCTATGGATGGTACAACTCTAAAGTTTAATGATTTTAGCAGGGGTGCTGTTTTCATTTTGACTGACCAACTTGAAAGAATCTATGAAATGATTCTTCTAAAATGTGGTAATAAGTCCTTTCCTGTCCGTGTTTCTGAAGTTGGTTCAGATTTTTTCTCACTCTTCCATTGCTGTTGTAGTAATTTTATACTCGATCAGAATGCTATCAAAAGAGACTTCATTGTCAGTCCAAGTATGCAGAGTTGTTCCATTGAGGAAGATAATGAAGTTGAATAGTCTGGCTCCAGATGCATTGGTAACATGAGAGAATGTTCTGTCTCAAATATGAATGTTCATGAGCTGGTTGAGAGAAATCATGCTGCGTGCATGGATCTGGAAACTGGGGGCGCGTTGAGCTCTGAAAAAGCTGATGTCAATAATGGAACTTATAATGAAGAGGTAAACCTTATTAAAGAAGCAACAATGGTTGAGGCGGCAAATGGTCTGGATTCAAATTCCTATCCTGCTGATTCTCAAGATGTGGGGGCTGATGGTTGTGGGCCTGCTCCGTTGGAAAATATTTTGGGCCTTGGTGATTTGGACTCCGAAAGGGAAAATCAGATTTCAGATCAACTTAATCTTGGTCCTGTGTCCTCCTTACGCCAAAGGAAAGTTAAAAGTTTGCATGATGTAGAAGAAAGTATCCTACGTAAACTCTCTAAGAAATCAAAGGCTAATAAGAAATATGATAGAATTTCATTGAATTGTAAGAAGATGGAAAAAGGAATTTCCACCTAAAAATTTGCAAACGAGTCCCTTTCTGATGGTGATTTTATGAACCGCTTCAATGTTATCTCAAAAGAAACTGAGGGCGCTTGGAAGCTTGGAAAAGAACTTGGGTTGTCGACAAATTGTAATGATGCTATGGTCATTGAAAGTTTAAAAGAACTTGCTAGTTCTGACCTCTAATTTCCCTCTCTTGGTGAGTTTTATTTCTCTTTCTCTTCTGTTGGATTGCTTATAATGAAAAGCATTTGCTGGAATATTAAGGGTATGGGAAATGGACTTGTAACGCCCAGCCTATTCACTGGGTCATTACTCATCCGTATTGTCCTCTTTGGCGATCGACCTGGCCCACCTCATGGTTTTATCGTGAGTGCCTGTCTATGGCCAGCCCTACCACTGGCTCACTCACAATTCGCATCCCGCATGTCTCGAACCCTTGACTTCCTCAAGATGTTGAGACATGCGGGACGCGAATTGTGGGTGAGCCAGTGGTAGGGCTGGCCATAGACAGGCACTCACGATAAAACCTTGAGGTGGGCCAGGTCGGTCACCAAAGAGGACAGTACGGACGAGTAATGATTTAGTGAATGGGCTGGGCGTTATAAAAAATGCATGTTTTATTGTAAGGCACCAGACCACAAAGCAGGGTCATCTTAGTCACCCGTACTGTCCGTTTTGGGTCTAGACCACTAAGCAAGACCCTCACGGATTTGTTCCAAGGGTCCTGAAGAACTCAGGATAAATTCCCTTGAGCGCGTCCTAGTGACTCGAACACTTGACTTCCTCAAATGAGGTGGTTCACTCTCTAAAATCATCAAAGAATAATGAAAAGTTTGTTATCTTCAAAATCGACTTCGAAAAAGCATTTGATTGTGTTGATTGGAGTTTTTTGGATCATGTGCTTTCATGTATGAACTTTGGTGGTCGATGGAGAGGTTGGATTCATGAATGTTTATCCTCTGCCTGGGCCTCAATCTTGGTTAATGGCTCTCTTACGAAAGAGTTCCAGATGAAATGAGGATTAAGGCAGGGGATCCTTTATCCCCCTTCCTTTTCATTCTTGTCACTAAAGCATTGCATTTGATGCTACCGAAAGCGAAGAATCTAAACTATATCAAAGGAGTTCCTTGGGCTCTGGGAACTTCGTTCTCTCCCACTTACAATTTGCTGATGATACAGTCCTCTTCCTTAAAGCCAATGAGGATATCTTCTACAATGCAAGTTTAATCCTTAAATGTTTTGAACTCAGCTCCGGCCTCAAGATTAATTTCAAAAAGTCCTGTGTATATTCGGTTGATTGTTACTCAGATTTGATGACTTCACTGGCTGGAATTTATGGTTGTAGAGTTAATTCTTTGCCTTTCAATTATCTTGGGGTTTATTGGGGTTAACCCGAGGAGATTATCTCTCTGGCAACCAGTGATTGACAGAATTCATGATCGACTTGCTCTGTGGGAAAGAAAGTACTTGTCCTTTGCTGGTAGAATTATTCTGATCAATTCAGTTTTGTCCTCTCTGCCTTTGCACTACATGTCTATTTACAAAGCTCTCGCTAGTGTCATCAAGAAAATTGATAAACTAAGAAGTAAATTTCTCTGGGGCGGTAGTAAGGATAAAAAAAAAGCTTGCAAAAGTGAACTAGTTTACTGTGTGCAAACCTAAAAAATGGGGTATTTCTGATTAATCTTTTAAGAACTCTGCTCTTTTGGCAAAGTGGTGGTGGTGTTATGCATCTGAGAAAAACTCTTTGTGGAAATCCTTGATTGATGCTAAATATGGTTCTTGTTCTCAAAGTTGGATTCCTTCTTCTAATGTGAGACTTGTTTCTCCTGTTTGGAAAGATATTATCTCCTTACAATCTGTTGAACCTATCAAGAATTTCATTAGTGAAGGATGCTGCAGGTGGCTTGTGGGCAACGGAGTTGATACTTTATTTTGGTTGGATAAATGGATTGGCGATCTCCCTCTTCGGGTCTCTTTCCCGCGTCTTTTCCTTCTTGCTATCAACAAAAATGCAAAAGTTTTTTATTGCAATGTTGGAAATTCTTTCTGCCATCATTATTGGCCTGGTTTCTTTAGAAGGCCTATGTTTCAATGGGAAGTTGATGATCTTCATAAACTGTGTCTCTCTTTATTTGGTTTTGTCATCCAACCTGCTAAAATAGATCAAATCGTTTGGGAATTCGATCGTGTTGGACTTTTTTCCATGAAAAAATTGACTGATTTGCTTGTCCAATCGAACCCTGAATCTTCCTCTCCTTAATTCTGTCAATTTTGGAAGTTTAAGATTTCGCCAAAGGTTCAGTGTTTCCTTTGGCTTGTCTGTCTTGACAGAATTCCTTCAAAGGCTTTCTTGAAAAATCGTGGTATTCCTCTTAATCCCAGTCAATGCAAGTGCCCTTGGTGTCATGTCTCTGAAGAGGACGCTAACCATGTCCTGTTCGCATGTCCCTGGATGTTTAAATTTTGGTGTTTATTCTCTTCTTGGTGGAATATTAAATGGTGTTTTCCAAATTCCATGATTTCGTTCCTTCTTCAATGCTTTGAAAGTCCCTTTAAAAATGACGTTAGATCTTGGTGGTTGGCTTCTTGCACTGTTGCTTTTTGGTTGCAAAGGAATGAAGTTGCCTTTGGCTGCAAAGGAATGAGGCTGTCTTTGGCAACAAAAAACTTAATATTGATGAGGTGTTATTTCTAGTTAAGCTTAGATCTCTTCTTTGGATTAAAGCTTCGAGTGGTGGTTCGCACTTTTTGGACTCTCTTTGGTAGAATGATCCTTGTTCTTGTGCTCTTGAGAATCATCCTTTAAAACTTAACAGAAGTAATATTGCTTGGTGTCCTCCTGAGAAACATTTTCTGAAAGCAAATATGGATGGTTCGGCCAGGGGTAAACCTGGTCTGGCAGGCTGCTGTGGTGTATTTAGAGACTGCTCTGGAAATGTTATTGCTCTCTTTTCTTGCCCCCTTGGTTCTCCTGATTCAAATGTCGCTGAGCTTTTGGCTATTAAATTTGCTTTGGGGATATTTTGCAAATGGAAACTATCAGATTTAAAGGTTTGATTATTGAGTCTGACTCAAGGGTGGCCCTTAATTGGGTAAGGAATCCTGCCTCGCGTCCGTGGAAGCTTTTTGCAGTTTTTACTGATATTGATATCATGGTCTCTAAGATTTCAACAATGGAATTCTTGAACATCTTTAGGGAAATCAACGGGATGGCTGATTCCTTGGCTAAGGCGGGTGTTGACAGAGTTGATGAATTTGTTGCTTGGCTATAATTCATTTTCGGTCTGCTGCACTTGTTTCTTTTACTGTCTGTTTTCTGGTTTGTAAGTGATTAGCCTCCTTTTTAGGCTGTAATGATCAACTCACTTAATAAAATTGACTTTAGCTGAGCAAAAAAAAAAAAGCTGTTGGCAACTAAGTTTGCACAGTACAACAACTTGCATCGATTGCAATGCTTAAATGCATAACATAGACTGAAAGATACAAAAAAGCCATTCAACTATTTATCAGAAGAAAACCAAGGATCCCTACTTTGGCTTTTCCTGTTGTCTCAATTATATTTTTTCTGTAGGCTTTTTTCCCACAATACCAGCTGCCAAAAAACTAGCCATGCGTGATGCTTGCACAGTATATCAATGCTACGATAAGCATATGAACAGAGGAATCACCTTCCCTTCATAACCCCACTACCTCTTCTCTTTCCCAGCTACTTCTTCTTTTACTTCCCCTTAAACATTTTCATTTCGTGTAACCTTGGATCATATAGTGGATTTCATTTACGATTTTTACAACAAGAACTGCTCGAGTATCGAAAAAATCACTAACAATGAATGTGATGTCTCATAAACTTGTAGAACCTCCTGTTATTGCTGCCGAAGCTTTACACACATTCTTCCACGACTGCTTCGTTGAGGTTGGTTTAAGGTCCATGGCCATTCAAGTCTTCGCCATCTTTTATAATTTAGTGCAATTAATCAGTGCCATTCATCTATACATCAGTGCAAATAAATAATAACAAGGGGAATGCTAATGGAGTCACTTTTATCATTATATTTTATTAGATCACCTCACTTTTTAGTTTTATCTGAAGATTGGTTACTTACTATTATAGGTTACTTGAAAAGTATATTTTAGCATTCACATATTTTAATTTTTCACTTCACGTAAATAATACATCTTTACGTAAAACTAAATAGTGACGTGACTCAATAAGATAAAAAGTATTAAAATGTCACTGTAAAAGTGATTATCGTTAGCATTCCTCTAATATCATTATGGTTGAGCGCACTATGCTGTCACTACTATTGCATGCTTAGACTATAGTACTCTTTTTCTTTTAGTTTCAATCGATATATCTGTTATTTGTTTTTTGTTACCTATGTATAACTTGTCTTAGTAACCAAAGCAGACCATTAAGCAAATTGGAGTTTTATATATGGGGAGGTAACTTTGAGTCATTGCATGTAGGAGTCTGATTTCCATTAGCCTACTTAAATTGACATTCATCCCAGCTTCGCGGTCAATTCCACTACTTTTCACAGAAAGTTATCTAAAGCGAATTGCGCCCAGTGCATGGAATTGCTATTTTTGCTTAACCGAAAAAAGAACAATATAGTCATAACCTAATGTCAATGCACTTTGGCTTCTGTTTTGTTCTTTTGGCAAATGCTAAGAGCCTCTTATATGAAAGTCATCAAGGTGTTATTTTAACAAAATATTTACAGATCAAATGTTGTACTTGATTGAATGCAATAGTGTATATCCTATAAATGTTCATTACACTCTTTTTGTTTTTGGTTACTATGATTGCCCAAATTTTTTGATTCCAGGAGATGGTTACGATGTGTTCTTTCGAGCTAAAGATTGTAGTGCCTTGTGGTAATATCTTACGCAGATGTCGTGAATGGGAGTTGCCACTAGGGACTTGGTTAACGTGGTATAAGATTGTTTCTAATCAATTCTCATTCATAAAAATGATTAATTATGTTGTGTACCTAGTTTTTCAATAGAAATAGTTCATGGGCTTATCGTGGATGACCCGAAGCAACTTGTTTTGAATTGCACAGGTGGGAGGTGTTAGAGTATGCCCTACAATTAATTGGATTTGGATTAAGTAATTTTAAAAGGCCCAAAAGATCCAATTTAGTTGGACTAAGGCTAAAGCCTTTTTAGGGTTTTGTTAAGAGGCACTATAAAAACAACATTAAGTCTAAAAGTTAGACATAAGAAGAATAGAATATTTTTATAGCCGTTCTACCTCTTGGAGCTAGCATTCTCATAAAACAATTCCCTTCCTCCTTCCTTTGCTTCTGATGACATCTTGTCTCAGGCAAAAGTCTTATTTTGCGTCCTACTCATGTGGATACCGTTAGAGGGCTTCTCTCAGCTAGGAGTCTCGAGTTAACGATAAATCAAGGGCTGTTCGTGGGCTGCCATATTCAAAAGTCGAACATTCCTACACGAGTACACCAAAAGGTCAGATTTTATCCCGAAATTAAACTTGTTGAATGATCCTGGTGATTTTGGTTTTGTTGATTTTTAATCTGCTGCTTATTTTCGTGTATGACATGATAAACCGAGACAACGAAACCTTACAGTGGTATCCGAGCCAGTGTGCAAACAGCTTTCGGGATAGCGAATTCGATTCGTGGTGATGCTGTTTTATTGTAAGTTGTTACAAATTTGATTTTAATTTTCAAAATTCGTTTAGGCAACCTAAAATAATTGTAAGACAATTATAGATTAAAAAAAAATTTACTTCTTATTATTTTATTTAAAATATATAAAATAAATTAGGATAAAAGTTATCCTGATAAGGGTTTCAAATTAAATATATTTTAAAGAAAGATATTTTTTAAAAATAAAATTGGATAAGAGTTATCCAGTGGTTTTTGAGATTTTAATAAGATTAAAATTTCTAAAACATTATCTTGATAAAATTGTTTTAAATAAAATATATCCTTTATTAAATTGGATAAGAGTTATTCAATAGTTTTGAGATTTTAATAAGATTAAAATTTCAAAAACATTATCTTGATAATATTGTTTTAAAATAAAATATATCCTTTATTAAATTGGATAAAAGTTATCCAATAGTTTTGAGATTTTAATAAGATTAAAATTTCAAAAACATTATCTTGATAAAATTGTTTTAAAATAAAATATTTTAAAATGGATAAGAGTTATCCAATGGTTTTGAGATTTTAATAAGATTAAAATTTCAATTAAGCCCAAATTGAATTTTGAGAATTAAAATTAAATTAAAACAGCCCTTGATACCCATAAGTAATTAAAATTTGATTAATTAAAATTAGATTTTAATTAGGAAGCATGCAAATTAATATGTGATATTACTATGTATGCTTGATGCTTGATTCTTATGTGATATGGATGATTGCATGGTGCATGGTTATGGGCCTAGGTTTACATGAGTTGTAATTTATTTAAATAAATTTAAATTGGGCCTGTGAGCCTTGATTTATTTGTAATTTATTTATGTAATAGTTATATAGATAAATTAGGATTATCTTGTAAAATGTACAACATTTGGAGCCAAGATGATTCAGAGCCAAGGTGAACCGAGGTGACGCTTGAAATGAAATCGAGGAGAAGGCATTTAGAAAAATAATGTATCCCTAGGTTCTTTTGTAATAGAAAGGCCATAACCATGTCACGTTTAATTTTACGCTTTTACTTATATATGTTGATATATATGTTAGACAAGCATGCTAGGTGAGACGATAAAATTAAAAATCCCTCAAAATAAATATTAAGTCAAAGATAACAAATAAAGATGCCTTCCAATACGATACATGTGAAAGAGACTTTGTTCGGTATTGTGCTACTTTGGCTCAGTCAAGGCCATACCTACCTTAGGAATTCACATTGCATGAGATAATAGTTATCTCCAAGTGTATTGGGTCAGACTTAACTAAATTAAATTAGGGCATTGGCTCAGTCAAACCTAATAAGATTTAGAGGCATAGGTTGGGCTTTAACCCATATGATGAGTTAGAACAAGAGTTGTTCACCCAACTATCCAGGAGTTGTATGAGATGCAACTGACAAGAGTTGTCTACCTAAATAATCTCATTGGATGCATTAGCTCAGCTAAAGTCATAATGGGACCAAATATGGATCCTGGCCCACTAGGAAGTCTAGGCGAAAAGGCTTCCCGAGTTGATAGTGAGGGCAATTAGCTTGAGAAAAATAGTGGGAGTAATTCATTTAATTAAAAGACCATAATTAATGATTTTAATCACAATGTTACTTACTTGCATATTTATGATTGTAGAATTATCATGACAAACAACAATTTATCCCTTCGTTCTATCCTTGAGAAGGATAACAAGTTGGTTGGGGCAAACTTCTTAGACTGGTACAGAAATTTGAGGATAGTCCTCACGCAAGAAAAGAAGTTATATGTTCTAGAGCATGCGATCCCTGCTTAACCTTGATAGAATGCTTCCGCTACTGATAAGCAAGCTTATCAAAAGCATTTGGATGATACCATTGACGTACAGTGCCTGATGTTAGCTTCCATGAGTTCTGAACTCCAGAAGCAACATGAGAATATGAAACCGTTTGATATGATCGAACATCTCAAGGAAATGTTCTAAGAGCAAGCATGGCACAAACGTTATGAGGTGTCTAAGGCGCTCTTCCAGAGCAAGATGGCTGAGGGAGCTCCGGTGCACACTCATGTACTTAATATGATTAGGTACATTGAGAGGCTGGAAGCACTGGGCTTCACCATGCATAAAGAGTTGTCAGTTGATCTCATCCTCTAATCCTTACCGGATAGCTATAGTTCATTTGTGTTGCACTACAACATGAACAGTATGGATAAGACACTGGCAGAATTGCTCAATATGTTGAGAACTGCTGAGCAGGACTTGAAGAAGTCAAGGCCTACTTCTGTTATGGTGATTGACAAGACCAAATCCAAAGGCAAAGGCGAGCTTAAGGGTAAGCCCAAGCCCAATGGTAACAAGAAGGAAAAGGCCAAGAAACTCAAGCCATCTGGTGGAGTTGCTAAGACAGGAAAATGCTTCCATTGCAGTAAGACTGGTCATTGGAAGCAAAATTGCACTGTGTACCTTGAGGAGCTGAAGAAAAAGAAAGGAAGTGAGACTTCCATCTCAGGTATATATGTGATTGAGATAAATTTGTCTACTTCTTCATCTTGGGTATTAGATACTAGATGTGGTTCTCACATTTGCATGAATGTGCAGGGCCTAACAAGGAGTAGAAAACTTGCTAAGGGCGAGGTGGTCCTACGAGTTGGAAATGGAGCAACAGTTACTGCGTTAGCTGTAGGAACATTTAATTTATCGTTGCCTTCGGGCTTAATTCTAGAACTTAATAATTATTATTATGTTCCAGCAATTGCTAAGAACATTATTTTTGTTTCTTGTTTGAACAAGAAAGGTTTTTCTTTTAAAATAATGAACAATAGTTGTTCAATTTACTTTAATGATATTTTCTATGGCAATGTTTCCATTATGAATGGATTGTATGTTCTAGATTTAGATAATCACATATACAGTGTTGATTCCAAGAGGTCAAAGGGTAATGAGATTAACCCTACATTCCTCTAGCATTGTAGACTTGGTCACATAAACGAGAAATGCATATTTAGGCTCCACAAAGAGGGACACTTAGATTCATTTGATTTTGAATCATATGATGTATGCGAATCTTGTTTGCTTGGTAAAATGACCAAGGCCCCTTTTACAGGAACAAGTGAAAGGGCTAGTGGTTTATTAGAGCTCATACATACAGATGTATGTGGTCCATTAACCACACAGGCTAGAGGAAGGTTCCAATACTTCATCACATTTACTGATGACTACAGTAAATATGGCTATGTTTATTTAATGAGACATAAGTCAGAATCCTTTGAAAAGTTCAAAGAATTCAAGAATGAAGTACAAAACCAGCTAGGCAAGAATATCAAGACACTCCGATCAGATCGCGGTAGAGAGTATTTGAGCTTAGAATTTATAGATCATCTAAAGGAGTGTGGAATAGTTCCACAACTCACTCCACCTGGTACACCTGAATGGAACGGTGTATTTGAAAGGAGGAATTGGACCTTGTTAGACATGGTTCGATCCATGATGAGTCTATCTGACCTCCCTGTCTTCTTTTGGGGTTATGCTTTAGAGACAGCACATTTACACTAAATCGTGTTCCTACTAAAGCTGTTGAAAAGACACCACATGAGATGTGGACTGGAAAAAAGCCTAGTTTGTCTTTTCTAAAGATTTGGGGTTGTGAGGCTTATGTCAAAAGACAAGTCTCAGACAAATTAGGACCCAAATCTGATAAATGCATATTTGTGGGGTATCCTAAAGAGACAAAAGGATACTATTTCTATAATCCCACAAAGCACAAAGTGTTTGTGGCTCGATACGGTGTTTTTCTAGAAAAGGACTTCCTTTTTAGTAGAACTAGTGGGAAGAAAATAGAGCTTGAAGAGGTTCAACAACCACAAAATGTCATTGAACCTTTAGTGGAACAGGAGCAAGTCCCACAAGATGTTGTGGAACAGGAAGTAGCTCCAGAAACACAAGGCCCGCGTAGGTCTAATAGGATACGTTGAGAGACTGAGAAGCTTAACCTTCTCACCACTCAGCACAACGACGTATTGCTCATGGATAATGATGAGCCTACCACCTATGAAGAAGCAATTACGGGCCCAGATTCTGAAAAATGGCTTGAAGCCATGAAATCCAAAATGGACTCCATGTCTACAAACCAAGAATGGATCATGGTTGATCCACCTAAAGGGGTAAAACCCATAGGGTGCAGGTGGGTCTTCAAAAAGAAGATTGACATGGATGGTAACGTGCATACTTATAAAGGCCGATTGGTGGCCAAAGGTTTCAAAGAAAGGCATGGTATAGACTATGATGAAACCTTTTCACCAGTTGCAATGCTCAAGTCCATTCGAATTTTGCTTGCTATTGCTGCATACCATGATTGTGAGATATGGCAGATGGATGTTAAAATCGCGTTTCTGAATGGAAACTTGTCAGAAGATGTGTATATGACACAACCTGATGGTTTTATCACTCTTGAGAATGACAATAAGGTATGCAAACTTCATAAATCCATTTATGGATTGAAGCAAGCTTCTCGGAGCTGGAACATTCGTTTTGATGAGACAATCAAAGAGTTTGGCTTCATCAAGAATGAAGATGAACCTTGTGTTTACAAAAAGGTTAGTGGGAGTGCTGTCATATTCCTAGTGTTATATGTGGATGACATACGACTCATAGGAAATAACATTCCTGCCCTACAATCTGTCAAAACTTGGCTAGGGAATTGCTTCTCCATGGAAGACTTAGGAGAAGTAGCCTATATCCTTGGAATAAAGATCTATAGAGATAGATATAGTAGGCTGCTAAGTCTAAGTCAAAGTACATATATTGACAAAGTGTTGAAAAGGTTCAACATGGAAGAATCCAAGAAAGGATTTTTACCTATATCTCATGGCATTTATCTCTCAAAGGACATGTGTCCTAAAACACAAGATGAGAGAGATAAAATGGCTAGGATTCCATATGCTTCAGCTATTGGATCTATCATGTATGCCATGTTATGTACGAGGCTTGATGTCTCGCATGCTTTAAGCATGGTGAGTAAGTATCAAGCTTACCCAGGTGAGCGTCACTGGATAGCAGTTAAGAACATCCTTAAGTACTTAAGAAGGACTATGGATGCTTTCTTAGTCTATGGAGGAGAGAATGAGCTCATTGTAAATGGTTACACGGATGCTAGTTTCCAGTCAGATAAGGATGACTTTAAGTCACAATCTGGCTATGTGTTTTACCTGAATGGTGGCGCTGTAAGTTGGAAGAGTTCAAAACAAGAGACAATGGTCGATTTTACGACCGAAGCTGAGTATATAGCGGCTTCAGATGCAGCTAAGGAAGCTGTTTGGATCAAAAAGTTCATCACAGAACTTGGAGTAGTCCCTAGCATTGCTGATCCAGTGGCACTTTATTGTGACAACAATGGAGCCATTGCACAAGCTAAGGAACCCAGGTCTCACTAGCTGTCCAAACATATAGTCAGGCGCTTCCATCTGATCAGGGAGATCATACAAAGAGGCGAGGTGAAGATATGCAAAATACACACTGATGATAATATTGCTGACCCGCTTACGAAGGCACTATCACAACAAAAGCATGATGCACATGTTAGGTCATTTGGTATTAGATACATGACCGATTGGTTGTAGTGCAAGTGGGAGATTATTAGTGTGTGTGCCCTAAGAGCCAATTAGATTTGGATTTGTATCACACTTTTGACATTGTGATTGTTTATGTTATTTAATAATACATGGCAGTTATTTATCATTATTGACTATATTTAATTTGATCAAGTCATAATCAAATGATAAAGTCCCTAGAATAGTGGATTCGTATCAAAGGAATCAAAGTAGTGACTTTGATAATGAGATCCTTATGATATAAAGAATACTATTCTTAAATATCCTTAGTCGTAGTATCACTGAGAAAGGACATCAGTGATACGGTAAGACTAACATGTGTTAGATTCCTTTGGGTGACTGATCTCATAAGTCATGGATATGGTGATATCTAGATCAACACATGGGTGATCATTGTGAATGAATACACTGGATTGACCCATCTTGAGAACTCTATGTGGATCGTTACATTGAGTGTCATTAGATGTTCTCAAATGGCAATTGTATATGTGATCCTTAGACTTGAGATCACCATGGTATCCTATGTGTGGATTGGTGTACTTTGATGCTGGTAAATGTAGCTCAATAAGGGTTGCAAGTAAGACAGTAATTAGGTACATTATGAATCATATGAGGGTTGTGAGTGATCAAGATAGGATTTGTCCCTCTTGGTAACAAGAGTCTATATCTCAAGGACTCTCAATAGAGATTAATGATTGAAAATCTGTGGCCACAGTGCAAATGAGATTTAAGATGAGATCTTGAATTCATTTGATTAAATCATTTATCTTAAGATTGAGAAACAATGGAGTTGAACTTTAATAGAGATGACACGTTCCATACTCTATGTTCAACTGAGATATTAGGTGACAAAAGGATCGAATTATACGGTAATTGCTCATTGAAAGGTTGTCGTCAACTCACCGACATTTTCATTACTTGGGTAGCCATGATGCATTGCTAGATGCCAATCTTGGCTTGTGATTTATGAATGAGATTCTGAATCACTACCAACGTAATGGAAACCTAAAGGGTCACACACAATAAGGGTATGACCAAGACAAGGTAATTGGAGTTGGATTCATGTGATGAATCCTAGTACAAGAAGGATTCCTAGTGAGACTAGAATCCTGTTCCAACTACGATTCGGGATTTAATTAATAGTAATTATAGCCCGAGATTACTAAAGGGTATTTTGGTCTTTTTAATTATAATGAGATTATAATTATGAATTATTAATATAATAATTCATGGGCAGACCAAATTATTAATCCAAATGCATAACCAATTAGTTGTAGTGCAAGTGGGAGATTGTTAGAGTATGCCCTACAATTAATTGGATTTGGATTAAGTAATTTTAAAAGGCCCAAAAGACCCAATTTAGTTGGACTAAGGCTAAGGCCTTTTTAGGGTTTTGTTAAGAGGCACTATAAAAACAACATTAAGTCTAAAAGTTAGACATAAGAAGAACAAAATATTTTTATAGCCGTTCTGCCTCTTGGAGCTAGCATTCTCATAAAACAATTCCCTTTTTCCTCCCTTTGCTTCTGATCACATCTTGTCTCAGGCAAAGGTCTTATTTTGCGTCTTACTCGTGTGGATACCGTTAGAGGGCTTCTCTCAGCTAGGAGTCTCGAGTTAACGATAAATCAAGGGCTGTTCGTGGGCTGCCATATTTAAAAGTTGAACATTCCTACACGAGTACACCAAAAAGTTTGAATTTATCCCGAAATTAATCTTGTTGCATGATCCTGGTGATTTTGGTTTTGTTGATTTTTAATCCGCTGCTTATTTTCGTGTATGACATGATAAACCGAGACAACGAAACCTTACAAGAGGTGCAAAAGGGAAGAAGAGATGGGCATCATAGGCTGGTTTCCAAGGCTTCCAAAGTTGCCCTAGAATCTCCTTCAGGCAAACCAAACATTTAAGTCCAAAGGATTATCAGTACTAGACATGTTGGCTTTATCAGGAGGCCACACCATAGGCTTCTGACATTGTAGGGAGTTATGCCTAAGATTCTATAGCTACAAGCATACTGCCTACAACGAGACTTGGTATTGACCCAACCATGAACCATGATTACGTGCTAAGTCTCCAGGGTCCATGCCCTAGCTAGGATAAATCTCGATCCTTATTGCTCTTGATGTAACCACACCATTTATCTTCGATAATGCTTAATACTGTATTTTTCAAAAGGGACTCGGCTTGTTAACCGTGCGTTAAATGCTGTGTTGATCCATCAAATGCCCGAGATAAGCAAATTTCCTTTAATTCCTTTGTCCTAGCTATGATGAAGACGAGTAAGATATATAGAGATTAATGGGGAGATTCCTTTAGTGGTTAAGATTTGTTGCTTTCCTTCCATATATTGGCAGTCTCTAATGTTTCTAACTGGCTAGCTAGCTACCATTCTATGTGCCTTTCTGGTTCTTGTAATTTGTATTACTATTAACAGGAATTAATGCAGAATTTATTTTACTGTTTTACTTAAGTTTTTTGGTTGTGTCAAACTACTAGTTGTGTTCCTAAATTTGTGGTTCAAGTAACTAAAGTTTAGGGAGTTAATTTTTGTGGGTTAGTGGTTTAGTGGAGTAGTGAGTCCTTTATTTTAGCATATGTGTTATCTATTGTGGTCTATAAATTCATGTTGTTTCGATGAATAAAGTGTGTGAGTTCAGTAGATTTTTTTTGTTCAGCTTGAGTTTTATTTTTGCCCACCAATAAATTGCTTGTGAGAGTATTCCCTTATTTACAAGTTGTTAACTTTGTCATCTGGTATCCGAGCTAGGCATGGCTAACAACAATGCTATGAATTTGTTGCTCCCTACAATTCCTCTCTTCAAAGGCAGTAGCTATGAAATTTAGAGCACAAAGATGAAGACTTTGTTCATATCCCATGATGTATGGGACTTGGTGGATGTTGGATACCCAGAAGCTGGACTTTCCACTGAAGCTTTACGATAGGCATGCAAGAAGGACGCAAAAGCCTTGTTCTTTATCTAACAAGTGGTAGATGAAGCAATTTTCCCACTCATTTTAGTAGCCACAAAATTAGAGGAGGCGAGGGATGCACTACAAAAAGGCTACCAAGGTAATGCTAAGGTGATGACCGTTAAACTTCAAACTCTTCGACAGAGTTTCGAAGGTATGTTCATGAACGATAATGACTCTCTGGAAGATTATTTTTGCAAAATGATGGATGTTGTTAATCAAATCAGAAGATATGGTAAGAATTTATCTGAACAAAAGTGGTAGAGAAAATTCTTAGAAGCTTGCCTAAGAAATATGATTATTTGGTGGCTGCCATTGTGGAGTCAAAAGATTTAAGAACACTAACTGTTAATGAGGTTCTTGGTTCTCTTAATTCTCATGAAGACAGGATGAAACGATATGACAACTCCATCGAGAATGCATTTCAAACCAAAGTGACGCTGTCCAAAGACAAAGGAAGTGAATTAAGCAATAGAGGTAGCTTAAGTAGAGGATGTGGAGGTCGATTTTCTCATGGTGGACGAGGTGGCAGAGGTGGAGAACGTAGCTGGGGCAGCAATTGGAACTCAAAATGGTCAGACAAAGGTGAAAATCAGAACTTGAGGTAATGCTATTATTGTAAAAAGTATGGCCATATAGAGAAGTTTTGTCAGCTTAAGGAAATACAAGCAAAGTTTACTCAAGAGAAGGAAGGGGATGATACTGAAAGCTTGTTTCTTGCTTGCTACTTAGCCAAAGAAAGTGCCCAAGACTTATGGTATGTGGATAGAGGCTGCGGTAACCGTATGACAGGTAAGCTTGACTTGTTCATCAGCATCGATGAGGTTGTTACTAGCTAGGTGACAATGGGAGATGGAAATGTTCGTGAGGCTCAAGTAAAAGGTATGGTAAAGGTAGACACTTATGGAATGAATTGCATTGATAATGTTTTGTATGTACCAGATTTGGATTCAAATTTATTAAGTGTGGGACAATTTTTATTAGAAGCTTATTCACTTGTCTTTGAAGATTTAACTTGTTATGTCTATAGAGATAAGTCTAAGAACCATCTTCTATTTAAGGTTCCAATGGTTAAGAATCGTTGTTTTCCTTTGCATTTTGATGAAAAATTTGCATTGAAGGCCACTTTACTTGATGAAAATTGGCTATGGCATCATAGATATGGGCATTTGAGTTTTAAATAGTTAAGTCTTTTACATGAACAAAATTTGGTGCATGGTTTGCCTATGGTTAAGACTACTAATGATGTATGTGAGAGTTGTGTAGTGGGAAAACAACATCAAGACTCCTTTCCCAAAGGCAAGGCAAGAAGAGCAACAAATCCTTCCGAGTTAATACATGCTGATGTTTGCAGGCTAACGCGAACTCCTTCCCTCAACAACAGCAGGTATTTTATTATCTTTGTTGATGACTTCAGTAGAATGACATGGGTGTATATTGTTAAAGAAAAATCAAATGCATTGCCAATTTTCAAGAAATTCAAATCTTTTGTTGAAAAGCAAAGTGGACAGCCTATGAAGATTTTACGGACAGATCGTGAGGGAGAGTTTATTTCAGATGAGTTTAATAGTTTTTGTGGAGAGTTTGGCATCCAAAGGCAACTTACAGCTAGCTTCACACCTCTGCAAAACGGTGTGGCCGAAAGGAAGAATATAAGTCTAGTGGAGATGGCTAAAAGTATGATCAAGGCTAAGGGACTTCCAAAAAGCTTTTGGGCAAAGGTAGTACATACAACAGCCTACATTCTCAATTGGAGTCCCACAGTTGCTTTGCAACATCAAACCCCTTTTGAAGCTTAGCATGGGTGGAAGCCTAAGGTAACTCATTTTAAGGTTTTTGGGTGTCTTGCTTATATTCTTATTCCTTCTCAAAAAAGAACTAAGCTTGATGAAAATAGTATGAATTGTATTTTTGTGGGGTATAGTGTTGAAACTAAAGGTTATAGATTTTATAATCCATGTACCAGGAAGTTACTAATCAGTCGTGATGTAGTGTTTGATGAAAAACATGCATAGGATTGGAATGAAGTGCAACATCATCCAAGTTTTGTGTTAGATGATGACGAGTTGGTGGACACCGAGCTTGTATCCGGTGAAGAAAGTGATGGCAACTCCAACCCATCCACTCCTACAACCAGTTCATCTTTATCCTCACCCAGTTCATCTTCCTCAGAGACACTACCACGACAGTGGAGATCCTTGAGGGAAATTTATGCAGTAACAGAGAGATGTCAAATTGGAAAAGTGGAGGAACCAAGCTCATTTGAAGAAGATGTGCAATGGTTAGAATGGTGTGATGCTATAGATGAAGAAATGAAGGCCTTGGAGAGGAACAATACATAGGAGCTAGTTGAACTACCTAACAATAAAGAGGTAGTGGGACTAAAATGGATATATAAGATCAAGTGTAAGCCAAATGGTTATATTCAGAAATACAAAGTAAGGCTAGTTGCTCATAGCTACATGCAAAGAGAAGGAGTAGAGTTTGATGAAATTTTTGCTCCAGTTTCGAGGTTTGATACTATCAGAACTGTTTTAGCTATAGCTGCTCAACATAAGTGGAAAGTTTACCAATTTGATGTAAAGTCACCCTTTTTAAATGGAGTTTTGGATGAGGAAGTATATGTGCAGCAACCAAAGGGTTATGAAGTGACTAGCCATGAAAACAAGGTGTACAGGTTGAAGAAAGCATTGTACGGCTTGAAGCAAGCTCCACGGGCTTGGTATGAAAGGAGATGAGGTATTAGTGGTATATCTTTATGTTGATGATCTCATTTACACCGATAATAGCTTTGTTTTAATGAATGAGTTTAAAAGCTTTATGTTGCATGAATTTGAGATGATTGATTTGGGGCTAATGAGTTTTTTTCTTGGTCTTGAAGTGAAGAAATGTGATGGTGGAATTTTTATTTCACAAGAAAAATATGTTAATGATCTTCTCAAGAAGTACAGGTTGCAAGAATGTAATCCAGTGAAGACTCCAATGATTACAAACCAGAAGTTTAGTTTAAATGATGGTGAGGAGAAGGTTGATGCTCAAGCCTATAGGAGCTTAATTGGGAGCCTCCTGTATCTTACAAATAGTAGACTTGATATTTCATTTGCTACTAGCATTTTGTCAAGGTTCATGCAAAGTCCAAGTTCTATGCACTTTGGAGCTACCAAACGGGTTTTAAGATAATTGAAGGGAACAAGCTCCTTTGGTATTTTTATGGCAAAATTGATAACTATGGATTGATAGGTTTTTTTGATAGTGATTGGGTAGGTTCAATTGATGATGGAAGGAGTATAACAGGGTATGTTTTCACTTGTGGTTCTGGTGCTATATCATGGAGTTCAAAGAAGCAACCATCTACTACCTTATCATCTTCTGAGGCTGAATACATGGCTGTTACTTCAGCTACTTGTCAAGCCATATGGCTAAGGAGAATCTTGGAAGACATGAAGGAAATCTAAGTGGAGGCTACAACAATCTTTTGTGATAATCAGTCCACAATAGCAATGACCAAAAATCTGGTGTTTCATAGTCATACAAGACACATAGAAACCAGACATCACTTCATCAGGGAACTTGTTGCAACAAGGAGCATTGAGATTGTCTACTGCAGTTCAAGTGAGCAAGTGGCTAACATCTTCACAAAACCACTTCTGTTGGAAAATTTTTTATGTTTGAGAGAGAAGTTAGGAGTTGTTAGTTTCTACATTAAGGGGGAGTATGTTAGGAATTAATGCAGAATTTATTTTACTGTTTTACTTAAGTTTTTTGGTTATGTCAAACTACTAGTTGTGTTCCTAAATTTGTGGTTCAAGTAGCTAAAGTCTAGGGAGTTAATTGTTGTGGGTTAGTGGAGTAATTTAGTGGAGTACTTTAGTGGAGTAGTGAGTCTTTTATTTTAGCATATGGGTTATCTTTTGTGGTCTATAAATTCATTTTGTTTTGATGAATAAAGTGTGTGAGTTCAGCAGATTTTCTTTTTTGTTCAGCTTGAGTTTTATTTCTGCCCACCAATAAATTGCTTGTGAGAGTATTCCCTTATTTATGAGTTATTAACTTTGTCAACTATTTCGTTTTTAGGACATTGGATGGAATGTCAACTTAGGATAATGCAGAAGTACTATATACCTAAAGATTAAGATTCGTTTCCCTTTGGAAAATAGAAGCTTTCCCTATCATGGCCTACCTCTTAAGTTCATTCAAGAGACAACCTAGTTGCCATCAACAGATTCAACACAGTTAAAAAAAAAACTTACTAGTCACTTCGCGTTATCATCCTAGTCTTTAAGTGGGTATATATTACTTTATTGAAGATATGATTTCAAAATTATTGATCAATATGATTATTCGATTACATGTATGGTTAAGAGAACGTTGATCGAGTACTTAAAATTTGTATGTCAAGTGAATAAATCATGAATTGTATAAATATGATAATGCATTTTTTGTTTTAGTGGATTATTATCGGGAGTCTTAGTTAAATTGAGCATAGCATGGGATTATAGGCCCCAGTTAGCCACGTGAAAGATTTTACTTTCATATCTTAACGGGCATTCTCATTTTGTCATGAACAAGTTTTTCGGAGTGAAGAAGATGCTTGATATCTGATAATAATACAAACAAAACAAGCAGAACTTATTCTTTAATCTTTGTTAGAATCTGTTTGTATCAAATTAGGAGCGTGGCAGCACGCGGTGCGTGAGGGGTAATCCTGAGTCTATATAAGCAAGTCCTTTGATTTTACTTTACTCATCAAGAGACGCAAACAAAGACATCATTTACTTATGGTGGTATAAATTAACAAGGCGTTTCACATGCACTGTCCCTCAAGGGCTTCTCCAACATGCCATGCTTCGGCTTAGTGCTACGCGGAGTGCTTGGCGAAGCCTGGGGGGAGAGCTCATGAGACTTTGTTTTGCATGTTCTCAGTCAGATCAGAGTAAAGCTTTAACTACACAAGCTCTCCATCATAGATGGTTCTCATTCTCAGTTCAATCGTACGAAGATTTTAAGAAGATCATTATGAGAATGTTAAATTTCTTTTTGTCCTTTTCTTTTTAATACAAATAACCTGCCTACAGGCGTTTACTATTAGCTTAAAGATTTGAACATGCATATACGAAGTCGGAGTCAAAACCATTCATTTCTTTGGCTTTCCTGTTAGCTAACCCTTTTTTCTTGTCGAATTGGATCGCAGGATGGTTTTCTGGAAACATGGTATTACAAATCCATGTATGCTTTTGTGTTTTTGGTGCTTTTAGCTGTATAAACTGCAGGTACTGCATATATTCGTAGCACAGTACTATTAATGTTTCTCATTTTCTCAGTTACATGAATGAATGATTCTCATTGTCTTATATTTAAAGAATGAATATTGCTTAAACTCCTTGATTCAAAAGAAGGTGAAATATATAGTCTACCTTGCCTCACGACCTGCACCAACTTATTTAATTAGTGGTTGACATGAACACAATCCTTCAATGGTTTTGGAACTTAATTTATTTTGAAATATATTGCATGAAACTCCTCCTGCAGCCAAAAGTTAACTACGATTTAGGTATACTGTCCTGAAGTCTACTGAATCATATTTGAATTACATATAACTTGTAATATAAACCTCTACTTCACTGTTCTGCTGAGTCAAGCTCTAGCTAGTGGCAACTTAAATGGATCATTTTTTTATGGAGTATAATAAAGAATAATACACTCATCATATTGTTGTGCAGAGACCATACTATGATCCAAGGACCAATGCCCACTATGGAAATGCTGATGGCTTCAAAGCTTGTCAGATCCCTTCCCAATGAGTATGTGCAAAGGTATATGAGGAAGGCGGATGTGGGTTTGTAATAACCACAATTTTCCTTAAACTGAGCATGCTTTGGAATTCTATAAATAAAGTCTTCGGAAAAAAAAAGTCATGAATGACGTGAAATGTATGCCTAAGAAGTATATACGATGTACCTTAATCGATACGAATGGAGTATGTGGATTCAATATAGATATATATTGGGAATTTAGATATATGCAAATAAGATAATTAGCATGTGATAAACAAATATATATATATATATAAAATTGTCATAAGATAATATATATATGTGTATATAGATATATATATATATATATTTATATATTAAAATGCATATATAGATAAGATAATTAAGATATGATAAATATATAGTTATCATAAGAAAAAAATATATAATAAGAAAATAAAGAATTTAAATGTAATTATAAATATAAAGATTAATACAAATAAGAATATATATATATTGTAACATCCCGAATCCACAGTATACCATGATATTTACTTATAAATCACACTTACTTACTGGTTGGGCTGTCTGTGATGCTTAACCAACCGTTAATCACTTTAGTAAAATTAGTATTCTTATTCATCGTACCAATATGGAAGTATGCATTGTTACATTATTTCCTTAAAATATATTTATATATACATTCCCTTCTTCTCAAAGTAGTATTGTACAAATTTACTGAATATATAAAAGAAAATCAAATACCTTTGATATTGAAAATCTGCTAACTCTAGCAGTCGATAATCTCTGAAAGGTAATTCTCTTAATACAAGATCAACAACCTGTGGAGTGAAAATAAGGGGTGAGCGACAACGTGCTCAGTAAGGAAGGTGTATGATGCTTTATAAAAATAAAAACTATATTCCACAAAACATTTATTTTTCCTAACAACATACCCAGTAGGAAAACAGTGGATATAGTTAACAGTTTTTAATATTCAAATCCCTGGCTAAACAGTTTACAATATAGTATAGTAAACACTAAACTGGATTCAATAAATCCTTTCAGTAAACAGAAATCAATAAGTTGAGACTAGGCATCACCCTACAATTAAATCAGGCTATTATCATTCCCAAAGGAACGCATCGTTCCCAAAGGAACGCATCGTTCTCAAAGGAACGTAGTAATCATCCCCACAGGGATACAGTAGATCTATGGCCACAATCTATAGGTGGTCCTCGGGTACACTTGCCAAGTGGCCTCAAGACCTCTGATGACTTGACGGGTCAATCAGCCTCTTGAAATAGTAATGCTTGAAACTCGGGGCCTAAAGTCTCAAAAATCACTTTATATCTCATAAAGAACCTTTAAGGGATTATTTCACAAATTTCATCATTTCTTTAAAATGATCGTTTTCCAAAATGGTTTTATATTTTTTGTTTACAAACATGGTAAAAACAGCCCGAAATCTCACCAATTTACGCGTGAGAAAAACATAAGTTAAATTGGCTCGCCCATGGTTAGCTCGCCCATTACGGTTCACCCATGACCAGTTCGCCCATTATGGCTTGTCCATGGCCAGTTCGCCCATTATATCACAAAAGGGGTCGCCTATCTTTGACTTGCCCTGATTTTATTAAAACAGGGGTTGCCCTTCTTTGGCTCGCCCAAACATTAAAAGGGTTCGCCTTTCTTTGGCTCTCCTAGAAACAACATAGGGGTCGGCTTTATAGCTCGCCCAACTCATGGTCTGTGAAAACAGTTTATCAAACTAATGCACGTCTCAAACCAAAATATTTTCTCAATATTTTTATAATATTTTACTCCACAAGACATGCATTTTACTTCACCTACTACACCCTTACTTGGTCTTACGAAGCCTAGCTTCCCGCTCGCCTTTGTCAATTCTTAATTCCCGATTGCAAAATAAATTATCAAGATTATCAATATATTCTGTTCGAATCTTTCCAATACTTTGGCGAGACTTAAGGCTAATCCTCTAGCTCGCCCAATATAATCTCGCCATTCATATATTGGCTTATGTGTGGGAGATCGCCCACAATTCAACTTGCCATGCCAATGTATGTGAGATCGCCCACAATTCAACTTACCATGCCTATGCATGTGAGTTCGCCCACAATTCAACTCGTCATGCCTATGCATGTGAGATCGCCCACAATTCAACTCACCATGCCTATGCATGTGAGATCGCCCACAATTCAACTCGCCATGCCTATGCATGTGAGTTCGCCATACACGGCTTTTTATTCAGAGGTGGGCTCGCCTATGAATTAAACTAACATGTGGCGACCTCGCCCACTACATGCTCCATATTATTTAGCTCACCCATGATAGCTGAGCTCGTCTATTTCTCATCACTTTTGCAACGTTTCCAGCACTTTCCATGTTTATTCTCGATTATTTTCTAGACCACATCTTGTTCTAATTTCTTATGTCGTAACAAGATTTAACTGCAACAAGATTATATCTATGTTTCTTACGGTATAAAACATAGAAATATATCAATAAACATCAAGAGAACCAACAAAATATGGAACTCACCTTAACTGAGTTGCACTTCCAGAACAGGGTGTTTTCTGTCTCACGTTGGCTTTACTTTGCTTATTCCTTAGCTCTTCAAACGATGGAGAAAAGGTTTAGCTAACTAAAGGATGAAATTTCATGGCTCACGTATGAAAGGAACAGGAGAAACGAGACTTGAGCTTGCAGTAAAACAGAATGGGCGAGAAGAGGTAAAGTGGTTTTTCGAAGGAGATGCAGTTTGCTTAAGTCGGTTTTCCCATGAAGTCTTCTTATATAGTCCTGTTAATCCAATCAGAACCTACCACCTGTTTCTTATCCCGTTTTCTTTCATCATTTCACGTCTTTCATGCATTAAAACTCGTAGAAAACTGCAGCAAGTGGAACAGCTATAGGAGGCAAATTTCTGCACATTTTTGACTTAATTTTTCTTCTTTTCTCCTTCCTCTCTATGCCATTTCCGGCCAACTATTATTGGCTTTTTATCTCATCTTCTCATTATTTGGCTAACAGCCATTTATTTCCTTTCACACCTTCCATTCGGTTTTCTTTCACTCTTTCTTTTCTTTGTTTCGGTTCCAACCTTAAATTTTTATATTTGTTCTTGCTTTATTTAATGCTTTCACACCATCAACACTATGTTTAACCTTTTATCAAGATCAAATCCAATCTGTTTCTTGTTGCACTTTAATGCTTGTTTTTTTTTTCTTTCTTTTATACACCATACTATAAATCATAATTTTCAATAATTAAAATGGAGAGTGGAAATCCACCTTCAATATTTATTTAAGTCCATTAAATAATTTATTTCCACCATCAATTAGTTACAATTATGGTGTACAGTGTAATAAATTCGGGTCTCACATATATATATATATATATCTAAGTATATATAAACATATATATATAAAAGAGAGAAAAACCGAATGGCTTCCTTAGGAAGCCATTGGTTCTACCTATTCCCACTAACGTGGGAGTAGCAAAAACAAGGAAAAATGGGTAGAAGCCCCTCTGCTGAGATTAAGAACCAAGGAAAAGAAAACAAAAGCGAGAGTGAGAGAGAGAAAGGAGTGAATGGCTCGATACAGCTAAAGGAAAGTGGAAGCTGTTGCCGTGATAGACGTTGGTTGGAACAAGGGCAGGGCAATCGAGGAAGCTGAAGCATGGCAATTTTTGGTGGCATTGAACTAGGTTGAAGGTGCTGATTTAAGGATCAGAACAGTGGCATTTTGGGGCTTGAAACAGTGCAAAAAATGAAGGTGCAAAAGTGCTGATCAGGTGGCTAAATGGTGTTGAGTTTTAAAGTTAAAATGGAAGACGAAATCAAGGTGAAATTGAAGGAAACAAATTGAAGCTGGATGTTTGGGTGAAAGGGTTTTGGTTGCTATTTCGAGTGGTCTTTAAAGGCTAGAAATTATGGCTTTAGTTACTGAATAGGGGTCAAGAGAAAGGGTTGGAAACAGAGGTGAAACATGAGCTGTGTTGCTGGCATTGGGGTGTTGAATTGTGAGTTTCTAAGTTGTCATAAAGGCATTTTAAGAGCTGGAAATGAAGAGTGTTTGAAGGCTGGTTAACTGCAGAAATAAGTCTCAGAGAACATGGGCTTTTAGGAAGGAGGAAGGTTGGTATTTGAGCTATATTTAACGGCTGGAAATGGTGCAGTTTAGGGTGGTGTTTGAGTTGCTATAACAGAGCAGCAGTAATGGTGGTTTGGGTGCTACGTTGATGGCTTAAGGGGTGACCATTATGAGAACTAAAAAGGGAGACTTTTAAGGAATGCAACGGGTGGAAATTTGCTGAGTATAAAGAGTAGTTCAAGGTGGTTTTGAGGGCTATTAAAGAAAGTTTTTTTTAGGCCTGAAAGAGGCAATTTTGGGATGTTGAAGGTTGGAGGTTTGAGTGGCCATCCATTGTACTGGTAAAAAAAAAAAGAGAGAGAGAGTGAAGAAAAGAAAGAGGCAGGAATGGACAGAGGAAAAGTAAAGGAAATTTGATTGTTAATTTGGTTTATTTAATAAATTGTTAAATAGCTTGTGAAATTTTCTAATTGTGGTTATGGATTTGAAATTGTAGAGACTATACAAGTGGTGATTTCAGCTTGACTGAGCTTGAAAGAGATTAAATTTCAAGCTTTGATGCTAGGTAAGTTGCTTGTATAAAATAGTCTATGCAAAGATTGTGATTTGTTGGATATGTGAAATTCCTGGAAAATTATTTGGCGATTATGTGAGATAGTTGAAAAATAATTTGGCCATAGTTGAATATTTGATAATTTGGTATGACGATTTAATACATACTGTAAGAGCATTGACTGAGTGTTATTAGAATATGGCATAACGTTGATGGGATATAAATGGAATGTAATTGACAATGTTGGGGTAGTGGACATAAAATTAATTGATTTCGTGAATTTTGAAAGAAATAAATGGCTATGTGAAATTTTGGGATTATCTTTAAGTAAGATATCATTTTTAATTTCAATTTTATTAAGATATTTCTATAAGTCGGAATTAGACTTATGTTGTACAATAATGAATTGGTTTGTGTTATCATGATATATCATTAGGAATGTCTAAATTGTTGAGATAATATGAAATTATAATTGTTAGGTGATGAGATGTGAGACCCAATTTTATTATACTCTATAGCATATTGTAAATGATGAATAACCGAAATAAATTATTTAGTGAAATTAACTAATTATTGAGTATGCAATTGCACTTTACATTAAGGAATTTTTGGAAATTTAATTTTTGGAATTATGGGCTTAATAGCAAACAAAGGAAGATAGACAACACACCAACAATGCACTACACTTAGTATATTCGATTGGAAAGAACTGCTAGGAAAAGCAATTCAAGTCATGGATAAAATAGTATGTAATAAGCACCAATTAAACATAACATGATGCCTAGAAGCCTATTGGAGGAAGCATTGAAAATGAAGCATGAAGGAAAGTCAACAAAAGAGGCTAAGAGTGGACTTCACGCCACTTTGCCCTTCCTTGTACCAATCGGTTTAGACACCAAATAGCTTAACCAATTTACATGCAATGTGAAAGATAATTAATGGAAGAAATCAAAGTCAACATGGAAAAGTTTGTATTGGTTGAAGAATATGACAAGGAAGAAAATAGGCCAATAGGAAGTAGAAGGTTTGCTGCTGCACGCCACTTTTGTTAGAAGGAAGAACCGGTTGTGTTGGATGAATTGAGAAGAAAAGAATCTCAGCACATCATCCTTTGGTTGTAGCTTTTATCTACAAATTAATGAATGTAGAATATTGTTACCATGCCGTACCTTTGGCTACCATTTTTCTTTAACCATTAATGAGCAAGGAAAGTGATGAGCAAAGAGATTGAAAGCTACAAGACTTAATAGCCGGCTATAAAAGTTGATTAAGCTAAACAAAATGTAATACAATTCTCTTCAAGATCGACATTACCGATTTCTCTTGCCTCATCTTAGTTCATTTCTTCCTTATTTACTTGACAAGAATTCCTCTCTTGCTACCTAAGCATCTAGTCTTCATTCACGTATTTTCCTTCACTCATAAAACCATCCAAGTGAATCAAGGAGAGGAGAACTGACGTAGGGAACAACAAAACAAGTTGTGAGTTGTGTTGGCTCAATTAAACAAGGTAAATAAAGTTCCAGCCAATGTTCATGTATTTAATCCTTGATTTATGATGATATGTTAATTAGGTGAGGTATGTGCATATTACTTGACGTAAGAACATGTAGAAATTTACTAAGATGGAACTATAGGTTGTTGATGGCGTTAAGGAATAAATAAAACATGAACAAATATGAAGATTTAAGTGCTGGAAACGTTGTAAAAGTGATGAGAAATAGGCGAGCTCAGCTACTATGGGCGAGCTAAATGAAGCGTGGTAGTGGGCGAGATCGCCACATGCTAGTTTGACTCATAGGTGAACCCACCTCTAAATAAAAAGCCGTGTATGGCGAACTCACAGGCATAGGCATGGCAAGTTGAATCTTGGGTGAACTCACATGCATAGGCATGGCGAGTTGAATCTTGGGCGAACTCACATGCATAGGCATGGCGAGTTGAATTGTGGGCGAACTCACATGCATAGGCATGGCGAGTTGAATCTTAGGTGATCTCCCACGCATAAGCCATTATATGAATGGCGAGTATATTGGGCGAGCTAGAGGATTAGCCTCAAGTCTCGCCAAAGTATTGGAAAGATTCAAACAGAATAAATTGATAATCTGGATAATTTATTTTGCAGCCGGGAATTGAGAATTGAAAAAGGCGAGCGGGAAGCTAGGCTTCATAATACCAGGTAAAGAAGTAGTATGTGTAGTATAATGCATGTCCTGTGGAGTAAAATATTATAAAATATTGATAAAATATTTTGGTTTATGACATGCATTGTTCGAGAAATTATTTTGATTTGGGCTAGGTACAAAGATAGCCGACCCCTCTGTTGTTTTGGGGCGAGCTAAAGTGGGCGACCCCTTGTTTTAATAAAAATCCGGGCGAGCTAAAGATAGGCGACCCCTTTTGTGTTATTTCGGGCAAGCCAAAAGTGGGCGAACCCCTTGTTTTTTTTAAGATAAGTGCGTATGGGCGATCCCTAATAATTTTATGGGCGACCCCGAACCATTGAATCATATTTCAGCCTTCGGGCGAATAGTTTTATGGGCAAACTGGCCATGTAGAAACCATAATGGGCGAACTGGCCATGGACGAGCCATAATGGGCAAACTGGCCATGGATAAGCCATAATGGGTGAACTGGCCATAGGTGAGTCATAATGGGCGAACTGGCCATGGACAAGCCATAATAGGCGAACTGGTCATGGGCGAGCCATAATGGGCGAGCTGACCATGGGCGAGCCAGTTTAACTCATGTATTTCTCACTCGTATATTGGCGAAATTCTGGCTGTTTTTACTATAGTTATAAACAGAAAATATAAAACCTTTTTGGAAAACAAATCATTTTGAGGAAATGATGAAATTTATGAAATAATTCCTTAAAGGTTCTTTATGAGATGTAAAGTGATTTTGAGACTTTAGGCCTCGAGTTTCATGCATTACTATTTCAAGAGGCTGATTGACCCGCCAAGTCATCAGAGGTCTCGAGGTCACTTGGCAAGTGTACGAGAGGACCACCCATAGATTGTGGCCATAGATCTACTGCATCCCTAGGAGGATGATTACTATGTTCCTTTGGGGAACGATGATAGCATGATTTAATTATAGGGTGATTCCTAGTCTCAACTTATCAATTTTTGTTTATTGTTTTCTATACTATATTGTAAACTATTTAGCCAGTTATTTAAATATTCAAGACTGGTTACTATATCTACTGTTTTCCTACTGGATATGTTGTTAGGAAAAATAAAGGTTTTGTGGAATATAGTTTTTGGTTTTATAAAGCAGCATACACCTTCCTTACTGATCACGTAGTCGCTCACCCCTTATTTTCCACTCCACAGATTGTTGATCTTGGATTAAGAGAATTACCTTCCAGAGATTATCGACTGCTAGAGTCTGCAGATTTTCGATATCGAAGGTATATGATTTTCTTTTATATATTCAATGAATTTGTACAGTACTACTTTGAGTAGAAGGGAATGTATATATATATATATATATCTTAAGGAAATAATGTAACAATGCATATTTCCATTTTGGTACAATGAATAAGAGTACTAATTTTAGAAAAGTGATTAACGGATGGTTAACATCACAGACAGCCCAACCGGTAAGTAAGTGAGATTTATAAGTAAATATTATGTTATACTATGGATTTGAATTGTTACAGATTTAATGGTATCAGAGCAAGGTTGGTCGGATGTCTAGTGATGCTTAGAACGAAAAGTGAATAGTAAACATTCCCTGTAGTATTGTATAATCTGAAGATATAATTGATATACTAATGATAAGTGATAAATGATCCCTATGGTACATATATGAGTGGAAAGAGGAGGACACGCTCAGTGAGAGGTATAGGTCGAGGTAGGGCGGCACAGATTTCGGAGCTGCAGACGCCGGAACCTTCCCCAAGACCTGCACGTCCTCTACAGTCGGAGAGCACTGATGCTTGTGTGAGCCGAGTAGAGAGGTTAGTAGCCGATTTCATGGCTATGTATCAGGCAGATAGAGCCGCGGATAGAGCGGAGAATGAGAGACCAGCAGCTTCCACAGCCCCTGTAGTGGAGCCAGCACCGCCACAACCCCTGTAGTGGAGCCAGCACCGCCACAGCCTGCACCAGTTGTACCCGAGCCTCAGCCTATTCCACCACCGGCACCTCAGCCACAGGTAGCTCTACCCTAGCCATTGATTCAGCCGCCTAGAGATGTGGAGTCGTATTGTGATGTCACTTTGGTACGATCATTTAGGAAATTGGATCCACCTAAGTTTAAAAGTGCTAGGGATCCGTTAGCGGCGGAACAATGGGTTATTGCTAGAGAGAAGTTATTAAGGATTATGAGATGTACAGAGACCAAAAAGGCAGGTCTAGTAGTGTTCCAGTTGACAGCTGATGTAGAGCACTGGTGGAAGGCTACTCAGATAGTATTGTTTTCCCAGCATCAGGATATTACTTGGGAGATTTTTGTAGATGCCTTTAGACGAAGGTATATCCCTGACACTGCTCAGCATACAGCAAGAGTTTATGGACTTAACTCAGGGAAGTATGGCAGTGGACGAGTATAAGGCTAAGTTTACCACCTTGAGCCGATTTGATTCACAGACCAGTGTGAATGAGAGACATAAGATTGAGAGATTTAAAGCTGGTTTGAGACCCTCCATCAGATCGAAGCTAGCCCTATTTGATATTTTGACCTATGATGAGGTAGTACGACGGACTCAGCTATGTGAGAGAGATTTTGAGTAGTACCATATAGAGGCTGGTGGTAAGAGCAAGAGTAAAGGGAAAGATTAGGGTAAGAGACTTTTGAAGAATAGATATAATAGGGAGCAGCCTAAGAGGACTAGATCTTCGGGCATACAGATTTCAGAGAGACGATTCAATAGATCAACAGTTTCTGCCCCTGCTAGTGGCCCCACCATTACTCAGAGAAGTGTTGCGACTCTATGTAGACATTGTGGAAGGTCTCATGGGTCACGCCTTTGTCCTTTGATGTCTAAGGCATGTTTTAGATGTGGACAGATGGGCCACTTTCCTAGGAATTGTCCGATGCTTAGAGAATCAGCTGCTTCTACTATTCCTCCTGCACTACCGCAGATAGTAGCACCGGCAGCCCCAAGTGAGCCGGAGAAGGTGACACCCTCACAGCCTAGGTGGGTGACAGCCGTAGAGAAGGGTAAGAAGGCTATAACTCAGGGTCGGGTGTACGTGATGGATCAGGAGACTACCGACGCCTCTATCGATGTGATTAAAGGTAAAGTCTACCTCTTTGATATTCCCGTAATTGCCTTATTTGATCCGGGTTCTACCCATTCATTATTATCGCTTACATGTGCTAACAGGACCCCAGTAGAGTTGGAGTTGTTAGAGTATACCTTGCAAGTGAATACCCCTCTTAAAGATTTCCAGAGGACGAATATTATATATAGGAACTGTAGATTGACTATAGGAGAGAAGGTCATGACAGCTAACCTAATTTTGTTGAATATATATGATTTTGATATCATTTTGGGTATGGATTGGTTAGCTGCGAATCATGTTAGTTTGAATTGTAATACTAAGTTTATTACCTTCTCTCATCCCGAAAAGTACATTGTAAAGTTATTGTAAATTAATAAAAAGTATGTGAATATATGTTTGTGTAATGACATGTGTACTGAAATCATGGTTATGTATGAATGTTTATGAAGGGTATATTGCTAGTGTGGAGGATGTAGAGAGGAAACATCCAAAGATTCAAGAGATTCCTCTGGTTAAGGATTTTCTGGATGTATTTCCAGAGGAATTACCAGGGTTACCATCGGATCGAGAGACAGAGTTTATGATCGAGTTGGTACTCGGTACGAAGCCAATTTCTAGACCCCCATATCTGATGGCACTGACTGAGTTAGACGAGCTTAAGAAACAGCTCCAAGAGTTATTAGATAAAGGATTTATACATCCCAGTGTGTCACCGTGGGGAGCTCCAGTATTATTTGTTCGGAAGAAGGATGGTAGTCTCCGGTTGTGTATAGATTACTGGATGTTAAATCGGGCTACCATTAAGAATAAGTATCCACTACCCATGATCGATGATCTATTTGATCAGCTCCGGGGTGCACATGTATTTTCCAAGATAGACCTCCAATCAGGCTATCACCAGTTGAAGATTAAGGAGTCGGATGTGCATAAGATAGCATTTCGGACTCGCTATGGTCACTATGAGTTCTTAGTGATGCCTTTTGGGTTGACAAATGCTCTAGCAGTTTTTATGAGTCTGATGAATAAGGTGTTCCATCCATTTTGGGATAAGTTTGTCATAGTATTTATCGATGACATTTTGATTTATTCTAAAACTCCAGAGGAGCATGAGCAGCATGAGCAGCATCTGTATATGGTATTACAGACCCTCAGAGAGCGGAGGTTGTATGCAAAATTTAGTAAATGTGATTTCTGGTTGGACCATATAATCTTTTTGGGACACATAGTGTCAAAGGACGGGGTGTCAATTGATCCATCCAAGATAGAGGCCATTGTACAGTGGGAAAGGCCTAACACCGTTACCGAGATACGGAGCTTCTTGGGTCTTGCCAGATATTATCGCAGGTTCGTGGAGGGTTTTTCTAGACTTGCTGCTTCACTGACACGACTCACACGTAAGGATGTGAAGTTTGAGTGGAATGACAAGTGTGAGCATAGTTTTCTTGAGCTTAAGCATAGATTGACTATTGCCCCTGTATTAGCCCTCCCCAGCGGATCAGGTGGATTTATGGTGTATACCGATGCGTCCGCTCAGGGTTTAAGGTGTGTGCTTATGCAACATGGTTGGGTTATAGCATATGGTTCTCGACAGTTGAAGGATCATGAGAGGAATTACCCGACACATGACTTGGAGTTAGCCACAGTAGTGTTTACACTGAAGATATGGCAGCATTATTTGTACGAGGAGAAATTTCAGATATATACAGACCATAAGAGTCTGAAGTATATATTCTCGCAGCGAGAGTTGAACTTGAGGCAGCGACGGTGGATGGAACTATTAAAGGACTATGATTGTGAGATTTTGTATCACCAGGGTAAAGCTAATGTAGTAGCAAATGCACTGATCCGTAATCATGTTGGCATGGCATCTTACATGATGATCAAGGAGCATGATTTGATAGAGCAGTTCTCTAGCCTCAGCCTAACAGTTATTTCCTCTGACCAGTATGGATTTACGGCTAGTTTTTGTATAGAGCCAGATTTGATGGATCGGATTAGGGAAGCTCATATGAGTGATGATTATGGCGTCGGGGTAGCCGATCAGATTCAGATGGGAGTTGTGTCAGATTTTGAGATTGGCACAGATGAAATACTGAGGTTTAGAGGCAGGACATGTGTTCCCAGAGTCAGCAGATTCGAGAGTTGATTTTATCAGAGGCTCGTACCTCTAGATATACATTACATCCGGGTAGTACTAAGATGTACCAAAATCTTCGGAGAGTATATTGGTGGCCTAAGATGAAAAAGGACATTGCTGATTTCGTTGCTAGATGTCTAACATGCCAGCAGATTAAGATTGAACATCAGAAGCCTACAGGTATGCTTCAACCGTTATCGATTCCTACGTGGAAATAAGAACATGTGACTATGGATTTTATCATGGGATTACCACGAACCCGGAAGGGGTATGGTGCTATTTGGGTGATCGTAGATAGATTGACTAAGTTTGCTCATTTTTTGGCCATGAGATCTACAGATTCAATTAGTGCCTTAGCCGAATTGTATGTCAGGGAGGTTACATGGTGTTCCAGTGAGTATTACTTCTAATAGGGATTCTCGCTTCACCTCTCATTTCTGGGAGAGATTTCAGGAGGCTATGGGATCCCAGCTGAATTTTAGCACCGCTTTTCATCCATAGGCTGATGGACAGTCCGAGCGTACGATACAGACGCTCGAGGATATGTTGAGAGCGTGTGCATTGGACTTTAGAGGCTCATGGGAGGATCACTTACCTTTCGCAGAGTTTGCTTATAATAATAGCTTTCACACAAGCATTGGCATGGCACCTTATGAGGCCCTATATGGTAGACGATGCAGATCCCTGATAGCATGGGAAGAAGTGGGAGACCGTAAAATACTAGCTCCCGATTTGGTCGAGCAGGCTTCCCGTGATGTACAGATGATTTGTGAGAGGGTCAAAACGGCTCAGAGTCAGCAGAAGAGTTATGCAGATATCAGGCGTCGACCACTAGAGTTTGTAGTGGGTGATTATGTATTCTTAAAGGTCTTACCGTCCAAAGGTATAATGAGATTCGGGAGGAGAGGAAAGTTGAGCCCCTAATACATTGGGCCTTATAAGATTTTAGATCGCGTGGGAGATGTGGCATATCGGTTAGCACTACCACCAGAATTGTCAGGAGTGCATAACGTATTCCATGTCTCGATGTTGAGAAAATACCATCCAGATCTTTCTCACGTAATTCGGTATGAGACATTAGAGATGAGAGAGGACATGAGTTACGTTGAGAAACCGGTACGGATATTGGATGGAAGGATAAAGTATTGCGATCTAAGACGATTCCTTTGGTTAATGTGCTCTGGCAGTATCATACCCTACTTGGGAGTTGGAGAGCCTTATGCATGAGAGATATCCAGAGCTCTTTCAGTGACAATTTGTGGTAAAATTTGGAGGACCAAATTTCTTAAGGAGGGGAGAAATGTGAGACCCGATTTTATTATACTGTATAGCATATTGTAAATGATGGATAACCGAAATAAATTATTTAGTGGAATTAACTAATTATTGAGTATGCAATTCCACTTTACATTAAGGAATTTTTGGAAATTTAATTTTTGGAATAATGGGCTTAATAGCAAACAAAGAAAGATGGACAACACACCAACAATGTACTACACTTAGTATATTCGGTTGGAAAGAATTGCTAGGAAAAGCAATTCAAGTCATGGATAAAATGGTATGTAATAAGCACCAATTAAACATAACATGATGCCTAGAAGCCTATTGGAGGAAGCTTTGAAAATGAAGCATGAAGGAAAGTCAACAAAAGAGGCTAAGAGTGGACTTCATGCCACTTTGCTCCTCCTTGTACCAATCGGTTTAGACACCAAATAGCTTAACCAATTTACATGCAATGTGAAAGATAATTAATGGAAGAAATCAAAGTCAACATGGGAAAGTTTGTATTGGTTGAAGAATATGACAAGGAAGAAAATAGGCCAATAGGAAGCAGAAGGTTTGTTGCTATACGCCACTTCTATAAGAAGGAAGAACCGGCTGTGTTAGATGAATTGAGGAGAAAAGAATCTCAGCACATCATCCTTTGGCTGCAACTTTTATCTACAAATTAATGAATGTAGAATATTGTTACCATGCCGTACCTTTGGCTACCATTTTTCTTTAACCATTAATGAGCAAGGAAAGTGATGAGCAAAGAGATTGGAAGCTACAAGACTTAATAGCCGGCTATAAAAGTTTATTAAGCTAAACAAAATGTAAAACAATTCTCTTCAAGATCGACATTACCGATTTCTCTTGCCTCATCTTAGTTCATTTCTTCCTCATTTACTTGACAAGAATTCCTCTCTTGCTACCTAAGCATCTAGTCTTCCTTCATATATTTTCCTTCACTCATAAAACCATTCAAGTGAATCAAGGAGAGGAGGACTGACATGGGGAACAACAAAACAAGTTGTGAGTTGTGTTGGCTCAATCAAACAAGGTAAATAATGTTCCAGCCAATGTTCATGTATTTAATCCTTGATTTATGATGATGATATGTTAATTAGGTGAGGTATGTGCATATTACTTGACATAAGAACATGTAGAAATTTACTAAGATGGAACTATAGGTTGTTGATGACGTTAAGGAATAAATAAAACATGAACAAATATGAAGATTTAAGTGCTGGAAACGTTGTAAAAGTGATGAAAATAGGCGAGCTCAGCTACTATGGGCGAGCTAAATGAAGCGTGGTAGTGGGCGAGGTCACCACATGCTAGTTTGACTCATAGGTGAACCCAACTCTGAATAAAAAGTCGTGTATGGTGAACTCACATGCATAGGCATGGTGAGTTGAATCTTAGGCGAACTCACATGCATAGGCATGGCGAGTTGAATCTTGGGCGAACTCACATGCATAGGCATGGTAAGTTGAATTGTGGGCGATCTCACATGCATAGGCATGGTGAGTTGAATTGTGGGCGATCTCACATGCATAGGCATAGGGAGTTGAATCTTGGGCGATCTCCCACGCATAAGCCATTATATGAATGGCGAGTATATTGGGCGAGCTAGAGGATTAGCCTCCAGTCTCGCCAAAGTATTGGAAAGATTCAAACATACTACATTGATAATCTGGATAATTTATTTTGCAGCCGGGAATTGAGATTTGAAAAAGGCGAGCAGTAAGCTAGGCTTCGTAATACCAGGTAAGGAAGTAGTATGTGAAGTATAATGCATGTCCTGTGGAGTAAAATATTATAAAAATATTGAGAAAATATTTTGGTTTATGACATGCATTTGTTTGATAAATTATTTTGATTTGGACAAGCTACAAAGATAGTCGACCCCTATGTTGTTTCAGGGCGAGCTCAAGTGGGCGACCCCTTGTTTTAATAAAAATTCGGGCGAGCTAAAGATAGGCGACCCCTTTTGTGATATTTCGGGCGAGCCAAAAGTGGGCGAACCCATGTTTTTTTTTAAGATAAGTGCGTATGGGCGATCCCTAATAACCTTATGGGCGACCCCGAACCATTGAATCATATTTCAGCCTTCGGGCGAATAGTTTTATGCGTGAACTGGCCATGTAGAAACCATAAGGGGCGAACTGGCCATGGACGAGCCATAATGGGCGAACTAGCCATGGATAAGCCATAATGGGTGAACTGGCCAGGGGTGAGCCATAATGGGCGAACTGGCCATAGACAAGCCATAATGGGCAAACTGGCCATAGGCGAGCCATAATAGGCGAGCTGACCATGGGCGAGCCAGTTTAACTCATGTTTTTCTCACTCGTATATTGGCGAAATTCTGGCTGTTTTTACTTTATTTATAAACAGAAAATATAAAACTTTTTTGGAAAACAAATCATTTTGAGGAAATGAAGAAATTTATGAAATAATTCCTTAAGGTTCTTTATGAGATATAAAGTGATTTTGAGACTTTAGGCCCCGAGTTTCATGCATTACTATTTCACGAGGCTGATTGACCTGCCAAGTCATCAAAGGTCTCGAGGTCACTTGGCAAGTGTACCCGAGGACCACCCATAGATTGTGGCCATAGATCTACTGCATCCCTAGGAGGATGATTACTATGTTCCTTTGGGGAACGATGATAGCATGATTTAATTGTAGGGTGATGCCTAGTCTCAAATTATCGATTTTTGTTTACTGTTTTCTATACTATATTGTAAACTGTTTAGTCAGTGATTTAAATATTAAATAAATTCTATTTATTTACTTTAATTTATTTATTTCCTCTTATCTATTTTCTTTAATATTAATTTCTACTATTAATAATTTCCAATAAATGAGAAATTTACAGTTATCACATCGAATGTTGTACTTGATTTGTAAAATCCCGTTACCACATTTTTCACATATTTTTATACAACTTTACCAGTTGGGCTGTCTATAATGCCATTAACATTCCATAGTGATAGTGATAAATGATAAGCAATTATTTAACAAATACGGAATATGAAATTCTTTTCATCATTCCTTACATCTAACATCCCTTATTATCTTTGTTTCACCAAAGTAGTACTGTATACCTATGTCTGAAATGTAAAAGAGAAGAGACTGTACCTGTCACGTTTAACATAATGTGCCTCAGCGCTTTATACGTAGCTATATCCATCTGGGAGCTAATTCTCTAACTCTGTGTCTTTTATCTGTGGAGTTTAAAATAAATGGATGAGCGAACTATGCGCTCAGTAAAGGAGACATATGCTGCTTTATAACACCAAAACTATATACCACAAAATATTTGATTTTCTCAAAATCATTTAAAATAGGAAAACAGTGGATATAGTAAACAGTATTCTCAGTACACCATTCAAATCATTTGATCAACAGTTTAGAATATCATGTAATTAAACAGAAATTAGGATTTAACAAATCCTCTTATTAAACAGAAATCAACAAGTTGAGACTAGGCATCACCCAACGAATAACTCATGCTCTCATCGTTCCCTACCCCGTTCCGGGAACACAAATCGTCTGCTTTTGGGGTGCACCCGTAGGCCATCACCCCTCACGGCTATCTCTGCTAGATCTATGGCCATAATTTATAGGTGGTCCTCGGGTCCACTTGCCAGGTGACCTCGAAACTGCTGATGACTTGGCGGGTCCATTAGCCTCATAACTCATAATAACGCATGAAACTAGGGGCCTAAAATCTCAAAATCACTTTATATCTCATGGAAAACCTTTGTGGAATTATTTCACAATTTCTATCATTTTCTCAAAATGATTTGCTTTCCAAAAGGTTTCATATTTTCCGTTTATAAATATATTAAAAACAACCCATTTTCACCCATTTACGCATGAGAAAATATGGGTTAAATTGGCTCGCCAAGGTCAGCTCGCCCATAGTGGCTCTCCCATAATCAGTTTGCCTGTTGCGGTGAACTAGTATTTGCCCACCAAGCATTTAAAACCAAGTGACACTGGCTCGCTCATAGTGGCTCGCCATGGTCAATTCGCCCAATATTCAACTCGCCCCCAAAAAGGTTTCATATTTCTATTTTCAAAGATATTAAAAATATTTCATTTTTCGTTGAGAAAATTTGGGAAAGTGAAACCTGCTCGCCATGGTCAGCTCGCCCATTCGGCTCACCCATGGTCAAGTCATCAGTGCGGTGAACTAGTATTCGCCCGCCACCTTAGCTTTTCAAAACCAAGTTAACCTGGCTCGCCCATAAGAACTTAAAAGGGTTCGCCCAACATGGCTCGCCCGACTTTTATAAAAGAGGGTTGCTCGTTCCAAAACAACACAAAGGGGTTCGCCCACACTGGCTCGCCCGCCCTTAACCAATTCGCCCACAAACAACATATTGGTCGGCTTTGTAGCTCGTCCAAGATCAAAACACTTTATCAAATAATGCATGTCATTGTAGACACCCCATTTTGTTCGGGGTCTTTTAATGTTATTGGGCCTATTGGGTTTGATGATTAGAAGATGAATCTAATTTTTGTATTACTATCTTGTTTATTATTATTAAAAAAAATAAAAAGGAAAAGAAAATAAAAAATAGCAAAAAAATAAAAAAATAACAAAAATGAAGTGATCAAAGAAGGGAAAATTGAAAAAAAAAAGAATCAGAATCTTAGTATTACCAAATTTGGAGATTTAGAGAAAATATCACAGCAATTAAATTGAAGAGTGGGATTGGAAAGAAAAATCAATAGGAAATTATTTGCACTAAGTTTTTGGAAACTCAATTAAAGGAGTCAACCATGAGATCGGGTAAAAGAGAAAATCAGTACAAAAATTGTGGGATTTGATACACAACATTAACATCGTAGATGAGGGAATTGGGAATAAAAAGAAGAAAGGGAAGGGGATACCGGGGGGAGAGGGGGAGGGAGAAAAAAAGAATACACGGGCAAATAAAAAAAACCCTAGAAACCTTGGAGGAAAAAATTATAAAGGAGACAAGGGGCGACAGTTCAAGGGAGAGGGGAAAAGAACATCATCATATCTTCGCTGCTACCGCTTCTGCTTGTTGAAAACCACCATCGCTCCTTTCCACCGTGCGCTGCCTCTCCATCGCTGCTGCAACGAGTGTGGCCTCCCTGTCCCGTCACTGCATCACCGTGAAACCAGCCACTATCATCACTGCTTAACCATCTTCATCATCATCTTAGTACTTCACTACAACCATATACTGAACTAAAAAAAATCGCTTTCATCGTCTTAATCTTCGCTACTGATAGACGCATCGTCTTGATTCATCATCATCACCGCTCTTGTCCTGTTATTGTGTGGGACTGTCGCTAATCTTCCTGCCGTTTTGTCTTTCTACATCTCCATCACTTACCGCTTCAACCGAGCCTCCATCATCATCCCTTCATCGCTAAGGCTGCACCGTGCGCCCCTGCCTTTGGATTACCGTGATAGCCTTCGTTACAGACCCACACTTGCAATTGTTTGTTGTGCCTCACGCCACCACCAGGTTTTGCTGCACCAACTGATCGCTTTTGCTGTTGCCAATAGTTGTTGCATTTGTGCCATCAATCGCCGCCGCTTGTTGCCTCTTGCTGCTAGTTAGGACATTAAAACAGAGGAAAAAGCCAACTTATGCACGTAATAGAAGGACCAGAAAAAAGGAGAGGAGAAAAAGGAGCCTCCACCTTTTCCTCTGGATTCCATCATCACCAAGCCACGCCCTAGCTTCCAAGAAACCATCCATCCACCTGTACCTGCACAAAGATCCTGCTACGCACGTTGATCCATGCCAAGCCTGCTTTCCTTCATTGCACCGTTCCAGCATCTGCAGGTAAATGCTTCCCATATGTTTCATGTGTGTTTTTATCTCAATTGAATGTTTTGACATGTGTAAAGTAGCATTAATTTAGAGTAGCTCAATAAAATGATTAAATGGATTTCATTGAATGTTCTTTACATGCAATTTGTATATTCATTATAAAAATAAACGAAAAGACATAAATTTAAGAATTAAGTTGGGATTATTAAATATTTTTTTAAGATTTCAAATTTATAAATAGAAAATATAAATAAATAAAAAAACTTTAATTTAAGGAAATAAATATGAATTATTCCGACGATGGAACTCTTAAAGGGACTGCGCTCAAGTGGAACTTTTAGAGATCTTGAGGTAAAAAAAATTCTATCCAAGGCCTCACCAGCTTAATGGAGGGTCTAAATAGGATTTTTGATAACAAATAATTCATATTCGTTTTTTTAAAAAATAAAAATAAATTTATTATAAAATTACAATAAAAGCAATTAGTTATAAAATTAGGAAATATATTAATGATTAGTAATAGTAAAGAATAAAACAAGGAAGGAAATGAATAAAATTACTAGAGCTAGATATTAAAATAATAATGAAAATGAATATAATTTGCTTCGATAATGAAATATTAAGAGGATTATGCTTAAGTAATTTTCTTAAAGATTTCTAGATGAGAAAGTTCTATTCAAGGCCTCACCAGCTTAATGGAAGGTCTAAATAGGGTCTTCAATAAAAAGTAATTTATATTCATTTTTTTAAAATTAAAATATGAATAATTAGTAGATTTGTTATTGAATTAGAACAAGAATAATTTATAAAAATTAGAAACGATATTAATTATCCATGATAATAGAAATAATAATAAGTAACAAAAAAAGGAATGGAATGAATAAAAATTAGATACGAAAATTATAATGAAGGTGAATATGAATTACTCCAATGATGAAATATCGAGAGAATTACGCATAAGTGATTTTCTTGAAATTTTCTAGGTGGGAAAATTATTTTCAAGGTCTCACCAGCTTAATGGATGGCCTAGAGATAGTTTTCAATAATAAGTGATTTTTATTTCATCTTTTAAAATTATAAAATATGTTATTTTTATCTAAAAATATTATTAAATTAAAATTAAAATTAAAGTAATTAATTAAGAAGATAAAAAACTTCAATAATTCATGTTAACTATAATAATAAAATAACAATAATAAATAGTAATGAAATAATAAAATGATAAATAGGAGTTATTGAGAATGAATATTGATTGTTCCTATGATGAGATTCCAAGTAGATTTACGCTTAAGTAATGATTTGGAAATCTTTAGGTAAGAAAATTTCTTTTAGGTCTCACCAGCTTAATGGAAGATCTAAAAGAAATTTTTGATAAAAATAATTCATATTCATTTTTGCATAAAAATAAATAAATAAAATTAAGAATTAATAAATAATAGAATGCTAAGAATAAATTGGTTAAAAGGAGTCAAAGTTAGGAATTTCTCATAATATATTAAAATGAATCCGACGACGGAGCCTCTTCAAGCAAGTCGCATAGTACTACTTGAATACTTCTGAGGTGAGAAAGATCTTTTTAAGTTGTCCCACTAGCTTAATGGAGGATACTTAGAAATATTTTTCAATATTAATTATATCGATATTAAAGATCAACATAAGCAAATCTAGCAAATGACCTAAAACTAAGTGGTACCATTTTAGGATGGGCGTTGTAGGGTGCTAATCCTTCCCTACACGTAACCGTACTCTCGAACCCTAGTATCTTTGAACGTAGACCAAGCTTTATTCTTAATTTGAATAGGTGACCAATCACACCTAGGTAGAATGGTTGGTGGCGACTCCATAATTTTATGTCTAGCTATTAGGTTTTCTTCAAAACTTAATACATTATGACAGTTTGGCGACTCCACTGGGGACGTTAGAGAGTCAGGCCAATACTTAGTTTTAGGTTATCTTAGAATTTGCTTAAGAGATCTTAGTAGAAAACAAACATTAAATGAAACATATTTCCTTCATACACACACATCACTTTACATTAGCATGCATAAGCCCTCGACCCGGGCTCGATCCTTTTTAAGAGGGAGTAAAGTACCTACGCTCTCGTGAGGTAATACCTTCGCAATGGCTAGCGAAATACTCGCACTCAAATAGAACCTTTCCGTTTGTAACCTGTGATGGGTGAGGATTGGGTGCCTTACTAGTCCTATGTGGACGATAGTGAGGAACAATTTGAGAACCTTTAGAATTCTAACTTATCCAAACCATGCATATAGTGAAGCCTAGGAGACTAACCTAGGGTAAAGTCAAGTCAAACCCTAATATAGATAAAACCTTACTCTATGGGACACATGAAGGAAAATTTCTTCTTTTCAAAAAAATATAATAATAAAAAATCAAAAATGAAGAAAATAAAGAGATGAAATGTGACTATTCATCACATGAGGCTTTCCTTTGATTTTGCTATGCATTAACATGTTAATTTCAACATTGCACATATACATCTAGACATTTTTGGTCATACATAAATTGAACTTGCATCTCATGCATAGGTTTGTATGTGCGTATCATGGCATCTTGACTTAGACTATGGTAATAAAGGTGAGAAGGTAGCTTGGCCATCAAAATTGTCAGTCACCCACACGATACTTGTTTGCAAACAAGAGTCATGGAGAATGAGCAGTTGGCACGAATTGATGGAATAGAAAAGGTGCAACAAGAGATTGTCAAAGCTCAATAGGAAACTCGAGAGCAGATGACCAAGATGATGGAGTTGATGATGAGTATGACTAAAGGGAAAGGAGTTGTGCAAGACCTAACAGCGGAGGAATATCCTAGTGATGATCCACCATACCCTCCAGGGTTCACCCATCAAGCCCAAATGTCTCCAAAGGTTTATGCTCATGCAACACCTTCAATGGGAGGATAAGGCCGTTCTCTGGGCCAAAGTCAACCTGGTATAGGGTCTAGTCCTGTTGACCCTATTTTCATCATAAACTTGGATGATCCTATTGAACAGGAGAAGTTAAAGAGAGAAGCAATTGACAGTCTAGCTGTAGGGATACAACATAAATGTGACATGTTGGAGAAAAGGTTGAAGAACTCATCAGCAGTGGTGCCTTAACTCAAGAGCTTATTGAACAATGGAAGTCTGCTCTTCCATAGGCCAAATTTCCTATATGTAATTTGTGGATGTGAGATGTTCTCAGGATTCTTGAAATTTTCATCAAGTTGTTTTGAAAGCTTTCCATATTTTTCTTTCCAAATAGATGAAATAAAATAATTTTGAAAACATTGGTGATTTTTATTGAGAATGAATAGACCTAGCCATTACATTTCTAGTATACTTTCCGATTCAGTGAAAACTTGGAACCCATAAAGAAACACAAGCTAGAATTCCATTCATTTTTGCTTACCATGGTAAACTTTTGAAGTCAATGATCTTCATTAAGGCAATGGGCAATAAAATGATTGATGAATTTGCAAAACTTTTTGAATTGTTTTGAAGAACCAATTCATGAAGCATTCTCTTAAGGACTTCGTATTTGGAAATTTGATAAATGTTAAGGCCAAGCAAGAGTCCCAAACACATCAACCCAAAATTCTTTCTCATAACTTGAATCATCCTTCGCTACACCTTGGAGCAAAATGATTGAAGAGCCAAGCTTTTGATAACCTCAACATCTTTTAATGACCATTCTTAATTTGATTGATATCCTTTTTTCGATTTTAAACCATGATAATGAAAATTGCTTCGTATGGCCTTCATAAAGTTGAGTTGATACATTCTGGGCATGAGTTGTGAAAAGAAATGAAGAAAAAGGAAGTAAAAAAAAAAGAAAAAAGAAAAGAAGAAAAAATTGATTGTGAAACCATGCATGAGGGATATTCAAATGATTTCAAAAGCGAAATTTTTATTTTCAGGATTGGTTTTCAATAGAAGTGTCAATATTTGATATGACAAATGGCCATCTTTCATATTCCTATTACTGAAACGAAATCATCCCTTTGTTACCCATTTTGAGCTTATTGATTTCTTTCTAAATGAACCTTGACCAAGGATCACCCTCCACATTGGAGGGGCAAATACATCAGAGGAGTTTCAGAAGCATTAGTGATTGGTCTTATGTCAAATGCAAGAAAATGATACCCTTGTTAAGGGGCAAATGTGAGAAGAAGGATATGTGAAGATGGAAATCAATATGAAAAAACAATAAATTGAAAAAAATGAAAAAGGTAGATGTGAAAAAAAAAGAAAAAAAAGAAATGAATGAGAATAAAAGGTTAGAAAAGAAAAGAAAATGCTTCGAAGAGTGGGAATGACAGATGTTCACAATCGAAGAAATGATCCTTGGTTCGATAAACCTTGAAAACACTTAATTTGTGCCTATTTATCCTTTCTTTGAAAGCCCTAAACCTTGGCCTACGATAGTGCTTAAAATTCCATTTTGATCAAATAGAGATGCTTGTATTGAAAAGCTTTTCTTTGAGAAACCATCATCATTATTTTGTTTGGAATGAAATTTGAGTTCTCAAATGCATGGTAGAATAATCAATAAAAAAAGGAAAAAAAAGAGAATGAAGCTCTAGGGTGAAAACCCATGAAAGGGCAGTCTAGAGCAAATTTGAAACAACTCAAGGCCATTGTTTGTGACTATGCTAAGGCAATAACAAGAAAGAAGAAAAACCAGAGTAGTGATGCTTTCAGTCAAGACCTTTTGAGAAATTCAAAGACCATCACCTTGAAATTTTGATTTGAGATTTGAATCCTTGCCCAGAAATTTGAGCCATCACAGCTAGTCTTGACATTTGTTAAAGTCCACATATCAACGAATTAAGAGAATGCTAAAATGGATTGTGTTCTGTGAAAGTTACTTTTACAAAAGGAGTAATGATTTTCAAGGAATTTGTTTCATTTGTGAGCCAAGATGAAGAGACATTGATCAATAGAACCTTTCTTGATAACCAAACGTCCTTGATGCACCAAATTAGCACATTTATTCAACTAAACCAAGTTGTGAATCATTCTATTTGTTCTCGATAGTAATCACCAATTTTTAAGAGATTTAAATTTCTAATGTTTTTATCTTGGAAAGTTATTTTGTGGGGCAATTTTCTATTTTCAAAAAGAAACTTGAAGAAGTGAAAAATGAGAGTTTTGTGATTTTATGGGGGCAAGTTCCTGTCTTAAAGAAATCAAGTGTGGTGATGATGTTTTTAAGACTATTCTTGGGGCAATCTTTGGTTGTTATGAGAGCATGAATTTTCTTGAAGATATGAGAAGTGGTGAAGTGTTCTTGTGAGTAGTTTGAGATGATTTTGTTGTTGTGATTTGGATTGATGAATTTTAAGTTGATAAGAATTACGGGGCAAGAAGAAAACTAAATGAATGATGATGATGGGGCAATGGGAAGACTGAATGAATGATGAGTGCTGAAAGAAAGAAGAATTGTGGGGCAACAAGAAAACTAAATGAACGACAATGATGGGGCAAATAATCTTAGGATTGCTAAATTTGAAGAAAGAAGAATGATGAGGTAGTGAAAGATTGAATGATAAGGCAAAGAGAAGATTGAAGGATGACAAATTTTTGAAGAAAGGAATAAGGTAGGTTGATGACGTGACTTGGTAAGGCATTGTTTATCATTTGCATTGCATTCATGACATGCATGGCATTGCATTCCATTACATGCATTTTTTTTAAAAAAAAAGAGTTTGTTTGTTAAGACAATAGGATAAAGAAAAGGGTTCTGAAAGACTAGATGACTAAAATTTTGGAATTTTTTTTAAAAAAAAGAGAGAGAAAAAGAAAAAAATCAGAAAATGTGAGAAGAATTAGGAATAAGATGTAATAAAAAAGGTTCTGAAAGACTAGATGACTAAAATTTTGGATTTTTTTTTAAAAAAAGAGAGAAAAAGAAAAAAATCAGAGAATGTGAGAAGGATTAGGGATAAAATGTGACAAAAAAAGGTATGAAGTTTTGAAACAAAAATGTTAAAATTTTGGAAAGAAAAAGGAAATTAAAAAGGTATGGATATGATGGGATAATGAAAAAGGGATTGAAAGATGTGATGAGATGAAAAAAGTGTGATAGGAAATAAAAAAAAGAAAAAACTGGAATAATAAGATGATCTAGAAGATAGAATTGAAATGATGAGATAAGGTTAAAACCTCCGGGTACAATCTGTAAGACCTCCGGGCATGATTCATTAGAACCTCTAGGTACAATCTAAAAGACCTCCGGGCATGATTCATTAAAACCCCTGGGTACAATCTATAAGACCTCCAGGCATGATTCATTAGAACCTCTAGGTACAATCTGTAAGACCTCCGGGCATGATTCATTAAAACCTCCGGGTACAATCTGTAGACCTCCGGGCATGATTCATTAGAACCTCCAGGTACAATCTATAAGACCTCCGAGCATGATTCATCAAATCCTCTAGGTACAATCCGTAAAACCTCCGAGCATAATTGAACACATTTAGATGAGCAAATTTAAAGTTTCAGGGCCTTCTTAGTCGAGGGAGCATTTTAAAGATTAGAAAATTTAAAGTTTCAGGGCCTTCCTAGTCAAAGGAGCATTTAAGAGATGAGAAAATTTAAAGTTTCAGGGCCTTCCTAGTCGAAGGAGCATTTTAGAGATGAGAAAATTTAAAGTTTCAAGGCCTTCCTAGTCGAAGGAGCATTTTACAGAGGAGAAAATTTAAAGTTTCAGGGGCTTCCTAGTCGAAGGAGCATTTTGGAGATGAGAAAATTTAAAGTTTCAGGGCCTTCCTAGTCGAAGGAGCATTTTGGAGATGAGAAAATTTAAAGTTTCAAGGCCTTCCTAGTCGAAGGAGCATTTTGGAGATGAGAAATTTAAAGTTTCAGGGCCTTCCTAGTCGAAGGAGCATTTAAGAGATGAGAAATTTTAAAGTTTCAGGGCCTTCCTAGTCGAAAGAGCATTTACGAGATGAGAAAATTTAAAGTTTCAGGGCCTTCCTAGTCGAAGGAGCATTTTGGAGATGAAAAATTTAAAGTTTCAGGGCCTTCCTAGTCGAAGGAGCATTTTGGAGATGGGAAAATTTTAAAGTTTCAGGGCCTTCCTAGTCGAAGGAGCATTTTGGAGATGAAAAATTTAAAGTTTCAGGGCCTTCCTAGTCGAAGGAGCATTTTGGAGATGGGAAAATTTTAAAGTTTCAGGGCCTTCCTAATCGAAGGAGCATTTAAGAGATGAGAGAATTTAAAGTTTCAGGGCCTTCCTGATCGAAGGAGCATTTTCATGATGAAAACCAATTTCTTTTAGAGTGAGTAAATATCCACACAAAAAAAAGGAGGAACAAAAAAAATTGAAAAGAAAGGAAAAAATAATAAAATGGATGCGAGCAAAATAGATGTCTATGTCTTTGCACAATTACTATTTCATAGCAAATGTACAAAGAGGGGCAACTGTAGACACCCCATTTTGTCCGGGGTCTTTTAATGTTATTGGGCCTATTGGGTTTGATGATTAGAAGATGAATCTAATTTTTGTATTACTATCTTGTTTATTATTATTAAAAAAATAAAAATGAAAAGAAAATAAAAAATAGGAAAAAAATAAAAAAATAAAAAAAATAACAAAAATAAAGTGATCAAAGAAGGGAAAATTGAAAAAAAAAAGAATCAGAATCTTAGTATTACCAAATTTGGAGATTTAGAGAATATATCACAGCAATTAAATTGAAGAGTGGGATTGGAAAGAAAAATCAATAGGAAATTATTTGCACTAAGTTTTTGGAAACTCAATTAAAGGAGTCAACCATGAGATCGGGTAAAAGAGAATATCAGTATAAAAATTGTGGGATTTGATACACAACATTAACATCGTAGATGAGGGAATTAGGAATAAAAAGAAGAAAGGGAAGGGGATACCGGGGGGAGAGGGGGAGGGAGAAAAAAAGAATACACGGGCAAATAAAAAAAACCCTAGAAATCTTAGAGGAAAAAATTATAAAGGAGACAAGGGGCGGCAGTTCAAGGGAGAGGGGAAAAGAACATCATCATATCTTCGCTGCTACCGCTTCTGCTTGTTGAAAACCACCATCGCTCCTTGCCACCATGCGCTGCCTCTCCATCGCTGCTGCAACGAGTGTGGCTTCCCTGTCCGGTCACTGCATCACCGTGAAACCAGCCACTATCATCACTGCTTAACCATCTTCATCATCATCTTAGTACTTCACTACAGCCATATACTGAACTAAAAAAAATCGCTTTCATCGTCTTAATCTTCGCTACCGATAGACGCATCCTCTTGATTCATCATCATCACCGCTCTTGTCCTGTCACTGTGTGGGACTGTCGCTAATCTTCCTACCGCTTTGTCTTTCTACATCTCCATCACTTACCGCTTCAACCGAGCCTCCATCATCATCCCTTCATCGCCAAGGCTGCACCGTGCGCCCCTGCCTTTGGATTGCCGTGATAGCCTTCGTTATAGACCCACACTTGCAGTTGTTTGTTGTGCCTCACGCCACCACCAGGTTTTGCTACACCAACTGATAGCTTTTGCTGTTGCCAATAGTTGCTGCATTTGTGCCATCCATCGCCGCCACTTGTTGCCGCTTGCTGCTAGTTAGGACATTAAAACAGAGGAAAAAGCCAACTTATGCACGTGATAGAAGGACCAAAAAAAAGGAGAGGAGAAAAAGGAGCCTCCACCTTTTCCTCTGGATTCCATCATCACCAAGCCACACCCTAGCTTCCAAGAAACCATCCATCCACCTGTACCTGTACAAAGATCCTGCTACGCACGTTGATCCATGCCAAGCCTGCTTTCCTTCATTGCACCGTTCCAGCATCTGCAGGTAAATGCTTCCCATATGTTTCATGTGTGTTTTTATCTCAATTGAATGTTTTGACATGTGTAAAGTAGCATTAATTTAGAGTAGCTTAATAAAATGATTAAATGGATTTCATTAAATGTTCTTTACATGCAATTTGTATATTCATTATAAAAATAAACGAAAAGACATAAATTTAAGAATTAAGTTGGGATTATTAAATATTTTTTTAAGATTTTAAATTTATAAATAGAAAATATAAATAAATAAAAAAACTTTAATTTAAGGAAATAAATATGAATTATTCCGACGATGGAACTCTTAAAGGGACTGCGCTCAAGTGGAACTTTTAGAGATCTTGAGGTAAAAAAAATTCTATCCAAGGCCTCACCAGCTTAATGGAGGGTCTAAATAGGATTTTTGATAACAAATAATTCATATTCGTTTTTTTAAAAAATAAAAATAAATTTATTATAAAATTACAATAAAAACAATTAGTTATAAAATTAGGAAAGAAATTAATGATTAGTAATAGTAAAGAATAAAACAAGGAAGGAAATGAATAAAATTACTAGAGCTAGATATTAAAATAATAATGAAAATGAATATAATTTGCTTTGATAATGAAATATTAAGAGGATTATGCTTAAGTAATTTTCTTAAAGATTTCTAGATGAGAAAGTTCTATTTAAGGCCTCACCAGCTTAATGGAAGGTCTAAATAGGGTCTTCAATAAAAAGTAATTTATATTCATTTTTTTAAAATTAAAATATGAATAATTAGTAGATTTGTTATTGAATTAGAATAAGAATAATTTATAAAAATTAGAAACGATATTAATTATCCATGATAATAGAAATAATAATAAGTAACAAAAAAAAGGAATGGAATGAGTAAAAATTAGATACGAAAATTATAATGAAGGTGAATATGAATTACTCCAATGATGAAATATCGAGAGAATTACGCATAAGTGATTTTCTTGAAATTTTCTAGGTGGGAAAATTATTTTCAAGGTCTCACCAGCTTAATGGATGGCCTAGAGATAGTTTTCAATAATAAGTGATTTTTATTTCATCTTTTAAAATTATAAAATATGTGATTTTTATCTAAAAATATTATTAAATTAAAATTAAAATTAAAGTGATTAATTAAGAAGATAAAAAACTTCAATAATTCATGTTAACTATAATAATAAAATAACAATAATAAATAGTAATGAAATAATAAAATGATAAATAGGAGTTATTGAGAATGAATATTGATTGTTCCTATGATGAGATTCCAAGTAGATTTACGCTTAAGTAATGATTTGGAAATCTTTAGGTAAGAAAATTTCTTTTGGGTCTTACCAGCTTAATGGAAGATCTAAAAGAAATTTTTGATAAAAATAATTCATATTCATTTTTGCATAAAAATAAATAAATAAAATTAAGAATTAATAAATAATAGAATGCTAAGAATAAATTGGTTAGAAGGAGTCAAAGTTAGGAATTTCTCATAATATATTAAAATGAATCCGACGACGGAGCCTCTTCAAGCAAGTCCCATAGTACTACTTGAATACTTCTGAGGTGAGAAAGATCTTTTTAAGTTGTCCCACCAGCTTAATGGAGGATACTTAGAAATATTTTTCAATATTAATTATATCGAGATTAAAGATCAACATAAGTAAATCTAGCAAATGACCTAAAACTAAGTGGTACCATTTTAGGATGGGCGTTGTAGGGTGCTAATCCTTCCCTACACGTAACCCTACTCCCGAACCCTAGTATCTTTGAACGTAGACCAAGCTTTATCCTTAATTTGAATAGGTGACCAATCACACCTAGGTAGAATGGTTGGTGGCGACTCCATAGTTTTATGTCTAGCTATTAGGTTTTCTTCAAAACTTAATACGTTATGACAGTCATAAAACCAATTATTTATCAATATTTTCATAATATTTACTGCACAGGACATGCATTCACTTCACACACATCTCCCTTACCTGATATTACAAAGCCTTGCTTCGCCTTGCTTCCTGCTCACCAATAGTCATTCCCAATTCCCGGCTGCAAAATAATTTATTAAAACTATTAATATTTTCTTTTTCCAAATATTTCCAACACTTTGGCGAGACTTAATAATCAAATAGCTCGCCCAAAAGAGTTCTTACTAGCTCGCCCAACCAAGCTCGCCATTCATTAAATGGCTTACAAATGGGAGCTCGCCCGCCATTACTCGACATTAATGTATTTGGGAGCTCGCCTAACATTCAACTCACAATTCGCCATACGTGGGCTCATTTTTGCCCTATTTGAGTTCGCCACACATGGTTTTCTACTCAGAAGTGGGCTCGTCCATGAATTCACTAGCGTTGGGCGACCTCGCCCATTTGAACACGAACTTTAATATGGCGAGTTATTTATTTCCTACTTGCCTCATTGGCGATTACTGACTTTCAACATGGGCGATCACCATAGTCGCCATTCTCATCACTCTTACACCATTTCCATTACTTTCCTTATTCCCATCATCCTACTACAATTGCAACCCAGTTTCCTTTCATTCTTCATCTTCTTCAAGATATGAATCTATTCTATTTCTATGATCTAAAAAGAATAAATCAAAAGCAAGACCATACTCATGCTTGAAATCATAGAAATATATCATTCAATCTCAAGAAACCATTAAATCTCACCTGAATCAACTACACTTCCAGAACAGAACACTTTCTGTTTCATGTTGGCCTTACTTTGCTTATTCCTCTAGCTCATCAACAATGGAGAAAAAGTTTTGCAAGAAGGTTTACTTGTTTAGCCAACTTAATGGTGAAGTTTGTAAATCAAGCATGTATGGAAATGGAAAGAACTGAATATGAATTTGCAGCAGCATCGGTTTTCCATTCAATCTTCATATATATATATATATATATATATATATATATATATATATATAGCCATGCTTTCCAAATCAAAGTCTACCACCTGTCCCTTATCCTGTTTCTTCCATCATTTCATGTCTTTCATTCCTTTAATGCATGAAGAAAAACTGCAGCTCAAGGTGGAGTGAAAGTTTCCCTTCCACACGCCTTTTTCTTCTGCTATTGACTTTGTTTAATTCCTCAACCAATAAGGCTGATTCCTTTATTGACTTTAACTTTTCTTCATTTATTGTCTTCAACCGTATGACTCACAAAGTCAATTTTGGCTGCAAAATGGTTTGAATCTATTTTCATTTTGTCCACAAGTGTTGATTCCAGTTCGCCTCTTCATCTTGAGACCTCAGCTCGCTAACTCAATTTCAGTTCGCCAACTCAATATCTGGAAATTACGAGATGATTTCCTTTTCTTGGCTATTATATGTAGGTTTGGCGATCACAGAAATTGTCACATTGTTGGTGATCACATTTATCTTTCTAATTTACTTTATCCATATGGGCGATCACAAGCCCTCGCCCATTCGGGCGATCATCCCAACCAACTCACTTGACGAACTCATTGGCCAATAAGGCCATTAATCATACTCGCCCTCAACCATTGGCGATAAGCCTTTATCTTGCTCACCCATTGGCAAGCTATTCCATATACTCGCTTATTCATTATTTCACCGAAATTGTTTCATTCACAACTCAAGTTAAAGAGTTTTTCATCCAAGTGGAAAGCAATATTCATTATTTATTTAATATCCATTATCAATTTTATGAAATTATAGTCTACAGTAGTGTAGAATCGGATCTTACATGATTGAATGCACTAGTGTATATCCTATAAATGTTCATTACATTCTCTTTGTTTTTGGTTACTATGATTGCCCAAATTCTTTGATTCCAGGAGATGGTTACGATGTGTTCTTTCGAGCTAAAGATTGCAGTGCCCTGTGGTAATATCTTGCGCAGATTTCGTGAACGGAAATTGCCACTAGGGACTTGGTTAACGTGGTATAACATTGTTTCTAATCAATTCTCATTCATAAAAATGATTAATTTTGTTGTGCACCTAGTTTTTCAATAGAAACAGTTCATGGGCTTATCGTGGTCGTGGATTACCCGAAGCAACTTGTTTTGAATTGCACAGGTGGGAGGTGCAAAACGGAAGAAGAGATGGGCATCATGCGCTGGTTTCCAGGGCTTCCAGAGTTGCCCTGGAATCTCCCTCAGGCAAACCGAACATTCAAGTCCAAAGGATTATCAGTACTAGACATGGTGGCTTTTATCAGGAGGCCAAACCATACGCTTCTGACATTGCAGGGAGTTATGCCAAGATTCTATAGCTACAAGCATACTGCCTACAACGAGACTTGATATTGACCCAACCATGAACCAAGATTACGCGGTAAGTCTCCAGGGTCCATTCCCTAGCTAGGAAAAATCTCGATCCCACAATTATTGCTCAAAATGTAACCACACCATTTATCTTCGATAATGCTTAATACCGTAATTTTCAGTAGGGACTCGGCTTGTTAACCGCGCGTTAAATGCTGTGTTGATCCATCAAATGCCAGAGATGAGCAAATTTCCTTTAATTCCTTTGTCCTAGCTATGATGAAGACGAGTAAGATATACAGGGATTAATGGTGAGACTCCTTTAGTGGTTAAGATTTGTCGCTTTCCTTCCATATATTGGCAGTCTCTAATGTTTTTAGCTAGCCAGCTAGCTACCATTATATGTGCCTTTCTAGTTCTTGTAATTTGTATTACTATTTCGTTTTTAGGACATTGGATGGAATGTCAACTTAGGATAATGCAGAAGTACTATATACCTAAAGATTAAGATTCTCATATCAACTCCCCATATATTCGTTTCCCTTTGGAAAAATAGAAGCTTTCCCTGTCATGGCCTACCCCTTAAGTTCATTCAAGAGACAACCTAGTTGCTATTAACAGATTCAACACAGCTAAAAAACTTACTGGTAGCTTTTGCATCATCACCCTAGTCTTTAAGCGGGTATATATTACTTACTTTATTGAAGATATGATTTCAAAATCATCGATTGAGCTGATCATTCGATTACATGTATGGTTAAGAGACTATTGATCGAGTACTTAAAATTTGTATGTCAAGTGAATAAATCATGAATTGATATAAATATGATAATGCATTTTTAGTTTTAGTGGATTATTATTGGGGGTCTCAATTAAATTGAGCATAGCATAGGATTATAGGCACCAATTGGCCACGTGAAAGATTTTACTTTCATATCTTAATGGGCATTCTCATTTTGTCATGAACAAGTTTTCCAGAGTGAAGAAAGATGCTTGATATCTGATAATAATACAAACAAAACAAGCAGAACTTATTCTTTAATCTTTGTCAGAATCTGTTTTTATCAAATTGGGAGCGGTGGCAGCGAGCGGTGCGCGAGGGGTAATCCTGAGTCTATATAAGCAAGTCCTTTGTCTTTACATTACTCATCAAGAGACGCAAACAGAGACATCATTTACATATGGTGGTGTAAATTAACAAGGCGTTTCACATGCACTTTCCCTCAAAGGCTTCACCAACATGCCATGCACCGGCTTAATGCTACACGGAGTGCTTGGTGAAACCGGAGGGGGAGAGTACATGAGACTTTGTCTTGCAGGTTCTCAGTCAGATCTTAGTAAAGCTATAACTGCACAAGCTCTTCATCATAGATGATTCAGTTCATGCAAACGAACGACTTTAAGAAGATCATTATCAGAATGTTAAATTTCATTTTGTCCTTTTCTTTTTAATACGGATAACTTCCTGCAGCCGCTTAATATTAGCATAAAGATTTGAAAATGCATATACACACACACACACTACACCTTCATTTCTTTGGCTCTCTCTTAGCTAACCATATTTTCTTGTTGGATTGGATCGGGGGATGGTTTTCTGTTAACATGGTATTACAAATCCATGTCTGCTTTTGTGTTTTTGGTGCTTTTAGCAAGATAAACTGCGAGCACTGCATACATACTTAGCACAATACTGTTAATATTTCTCATTTTCTCAGTCAATTGAATGTATGATTCTCATTTTCTTATAGTTATATAAATGAATATTGCTTAAACTCCTTGATTCAAAAGAAGACGAAACATATAGTCTACCCTGTCTCACAACCTGCACCAACATAATTAATTAGTGGTTTTACCAACTTAATTTATTTTGAAATATTGGATGAAACTCCTCCTGCAACCACAAGTTAACTACGATTCAGGTATACTGTTTTGGAGTTGACTGAATCATATTTGAATTATTTCTATATAACAACTTGTAATATAAACCTCTACTTCACTGTTCTGCTGAGTCAAACTCTAGCTACTTGCAACTCAAATGGATCATTTTTTTTTCTTCTGGAATATAATAAAGAACAATATACTCGTCATATTGTTGTGCAGGCAGCATACTAGGGTCCAAGGACCAATGCCCACTATGGAAATGCTGATGGCTTCAAAGCTTGCGAGATCTCTTGAGTATGTGCAAAGGTATCTGGCTATGAGGAAGGCGGCTGCAATTCTGAGGTGAAGCTTGGGAAATTCAAGAGATGTGGATTTGGATTTGAATCAAATATTTACTAGACCACGAGATCAGATTACTTTACTGAATCATCCTACAGATATCATGATGTATGATCTACAATTTCAAATTGTTCATGTGAGATCAGATTTTATTATAATGTACAGCATATTGTAAATGATGGATAACCGAAATAAATTATTAAGTGGAATTAAATAAATATTGAATATAATTCCACTTTACATTATGGGATTTTTGGAATTTTAATTTACAATATGGTATATATGGATGAGGACTAAACATTATGGGATAGAACTTTCAAAAGAAAGGAAACAAGAAACCTAGAATCACGCCAACTACATGGCTGCTACATGTACTCGGTGTTGCATTTGATTTGATTTAATTTTTGATGAAAAATAAGTGGATAAAAGAGCTAGCAAAAGAGATCAAGAGAAGTCAACAAAAATGTGTTGCCAAGTATAGATGGCAAGTGTTTTAGTTCTGCTTCATACAAGATGTTGAGTTTAAGCATGAATCTTATACAATACAATTCCAAGTTAAAGATAAACAATAATGAGAAGTGAATATGTAAAATAAGGAAAAGAAATGCTTATTGGTTGGCATAGATAGAAGTCAATAAGGGAGCAGCAAAAGTGGACTTCCACGCCGCTTTGCTGCTCATACATGTCCATTTTCAGCTTTGTTTAAGGCTGTTAGGCTATAAAGTTAAGATAGAAAATGGTACTTAAGATAAGGTAATTATAGCTAGCATGTAAGAGGAAATTTCGGTTGATAAATAAGCAAAGAAAGAGTGAAGAGCAAGGATAAACCGAATGGTCCAGCAAAGTCAACACCAACTTTGCTGCTATTACACAGCTTTTCCCTATTTTGTTAAGGCTAGAAGGCTAAGAATTTAATAGTATAAAAACAATATAGGAGATGCTTAAGGGTATTATTTAAATGTACTAAATAGTATATATACATGTACATACTAATGTATATTAATATATATTATATAGTATTTCAATACATATGTATTTGTATAAAAATACATTTATATAATATATAATTATATAAATATATTTTATATTCTTTTCTCCTTTTCTTATTTAATTTGGATTTTCATTTATGCAAATTAAATTTCCTCCTTCATTTCTTATTTCCAATTTAATTTTCCTTTTTATTTCTTATTTAATTTGGATTTCCATTTATCCAAATTAAATTTTCTCAATTTTATCCAAATTAATTTTCTCCACTTCTTCACTTCATCAATTTCGGGAATTTCAATGATATTCCCATCTCGTAAATAAATTTTATTTATTTATTTCCTCGTCTATTTTCTTTAATATTAATTTCCAAAAATAGAAAATTTGCGGTTATCACATTCTCCCTACCTTAAGAAATTCGGTCCTCCAAATTTAACTTAATTCATAAGGTGGTAGCATCCTGTATACTTATAGTTCTTGTCCTCTACATTGTCTTTCAAATTACACTGCCAGTATATCATCAACATCAGAATCACCTCTTATATCATTACATATCATTTCTCATCATATATTTATACTCCCTAAAATTTCTTGTCAATTGGGAGTTATCCATTTCCACTCCTTTTTATATAACATATGATTCATATTATTCATCATCCATCTCCCTTATTTGGTGCCAAGTCGATACATTTCGATAATTATCATTTACTGATTTAAATCAATAGTATGTAATGGTCCAGTAGCTTTCACATCTCGTGCATCCGCTCACTCAACATATCATCGAGCGTTTCATACTACGCTCACATATCTATATCATGTACGGAGCGGTGATGTCTATAAATTTGGAATCTCAGAGCCTTTTGCTATTTCCCATAAACATATAGCTACTCAGAGATTCACATCACATATAAGGCTCACTGGAACCTCACATACATTCTCATCCTTTTATAATCATATTTCGACCATGGCACTATAGAATCTAAAAGTTTGATAATGAAGAAGTGATTTCATTAGACTATCAGTCTATAATCACTTCCATATTATCATATCTCTTATAGATTCTTCATTATTATCTCCAATATTCTTTTCATATTTATTTCATCAAATGCTGCAGTTCATTTGCAGACTTTACCATTCACCATCTTTTACCATAATTTAATCAGGAGACAATTATTTCCTCCCCATATCTACTTCCATGTAATCTCATCATTACTTCTCTTATTCTTATGGTATACTCTATATCACTTAGGTTTTAGAATATACCGGAGAATATACTCTTTTGATAATTTATATTCCATCATGGCATCATCAAATTATAATTTGATTTTCTCATTATTTAACTTCATCATTAAATCTATAATTATCAATTTAATCACCTCATTATCCATACAAATCCACTATTTCTATCATTTCGAGGTGGTGGTATATATATATATATTTATATATATATATATATATCATTTTTCATTTACATTACTGGCAGTAAAATGTAGATCATTTCTTTACTCCTGTGAGTATAATTATTTTTCCTCTATCGAGTTTGGCTCGATCTTACATCTAGCCATAATCATGTGATAACCACAAAATCACTTTTAGTTTTAAATTCGGAAACTACCTCATATTCGTGTTCCCTCTTCATCATGTACTTTCCTCTTATGACATATTCATCTTTTCCTTCATCATCATTTCATTCACTTTTCTTTAGTGATAACATATTCCACTATTACCTCTTTTAATCGTTTATATACCGTCTTTACATTTATTCATCCCCTGGCTTTAACCTTTTACTTATTAATCACGTCAGTAGAGCAGCTAACCCAATAACTCTTCCATAAACTGGCAATTGTATTTAGCTAGACCCAGTTCATTATGTATCTCAATCATTATCTCTTCATCATTGACAGATCCACATCGCTCTGTCATTCGAGATCGTATATCTTAGAAAGAGATATTGTTTAGCTAAATCTTCTATTTGCCCTTCTTACATATAGTCTATTGTCTTTGAGAGTCTGTGGGGTTATACCACTATGCTGCTCATTTTCCATTTGTGTCTTAGGCTGTATGGTATACCATCACTTTATCCTTATATAATTGTCTTATTCATTAGTCTTATGTACATCAATAAGGTATTTCATTTACCTTGTAAACCTCTATAGAACTCGTAAACATTATCTCGAGTTCTAATCATTATCATCTTACGACCATCAATTTCCAACTTTCCATCTAGTGATGCCTTGTACAGAGATTGATCTTATAAGGTCCTTGTACATCTCCGATTAAATCAAATAAGACATCACTTTTATAAAAAATAATTATTTGTTCTTCATAAGAACTTTATTCATAATAGGTATTTAATACTCCATTTAATTCATCCTCAATTCATATTATCTGTATTTCCATCCTTTGCATCAATACATGTGAATTTCATTATCCACAATATTTTTCAAAATTTATTTTCTTAAGCTTGTCGGATTTCTTCTATATTCTCCAATATAAGCTTAAGAATAAATTTTATATTTAAAATCGAGTCAACATTAGTTCGATTTCTCCAATCTATATAACGCTGAAAATTCATCAGGAATCTCCTCCGATGCTTTCTTTAATCATTCATCTCTCATCATTTTGGACATTCATCTTTGTGTCCTATCATTTCACTCAAGGAAAAGATATTTAATATTTAAATCATTTTAACATTTGCTCTGCCTTGATTTGCTTATTTCTCATACTTCACAGCATATCAATCCTCTTAATTTACAATGCTGTATTAAGTGTAATTATTTGATTAACACCTTTCACAACTAACCGATTTATTATTTAAATTTTTTTTCAATCATCTTCATTTATAATTAAGGTTAGCTGTCATCATCCTCATCTCTTATCTTCACTTACTGACCTTATGTATATTCTCCAATTTCATATACTCCATACAGTACATCATTTCTATAAAACATATTTCAATATATTTCGGTTTTATAATTATCTGTTTAATACCTCAAGGACAGTAGGGATGTATAAAACCAGAATTAACAGTACTGTTATGGATTTCATCCTCTATACTGATCTCCTTGTCAGTCATCTCCAGTAATCATATTACTTTTCATCGTATCCAACGATCCCGTAATCAACATCTCATTAATAAACTTTTAAGTTAGACCCATAAAATCAATACTAAGTCGCTCATCCTGCGACTTCCCTATAACCATTTGGGTCGTATCAGCACACTAAGTGTAGTGAAATTTATAATCGAGATCATTATACTCATTTTATGTCCTTATACCATCAATAACTCCATTACTATCAATATATTCAAAATCGACTTGATTTTATCACTATTCAAACCATAATCCCACATAGGGGCATTTTCGTCATTTCGACATTTATTTCTTTCTCCTCAATATACATTTAAATAAGTCATCTTAATATCTATGTGCTGATATTATCCTTTCTGATACTTATATCAGCAATTTAGATCTCATTCGATTTCGACAGAGAAGTTCATTAAAATCCACAATTGGATTATTTTGCTTGTAATTCAGCTTTACATCATCAATTTCTCTGTCAGATCAGTCAATTCCAACCTTTATTGGTTTATTTTAATTCCCTGTAAAATTTTGGAGGCAGGGATATTTTGGTCATTTTTGGTCAAAAATTTTCTCTCTCTTCAAATTACCCTTAATCGGTGATCTTAAAGTCTGTTTAATGATGATATTTCATTCCCCTCCTTTATATCATCACTCTCAGGTCTCAGTTCGATCCGGACAGAAAGTACTGGTGGGGCCCTCACCGAGTCCATTTCTGTTCTTTACCGAACCGACCTTCATTTAGATTATAAGATCACCAATTTTAGGTAACATTCATGAGCCGTTTTCCCTTTTAACATCCTTAGTTTATAATCCTCACCCCCTTCTAAACACTTAACTCAATTTACAATCATTTATTTCCTTTATGTATTTAGACTACACAGTACTACAGGGGATGTTAACCTTTTCAACACAATTTCTTTCCAAAAGTATCGACAGACACCAGGCCAACCGTGCTCTGATACCATTAAATCTGTCACAGCCCGTGACCTTATTTTTCACCTTATTCTATACATCTTATTTGGTTGAGCTGTCTGCGATACTTTACTTTTCTTTTACATATGAACAATTTCATATTAAATTATAATATGAAGTACATCCCTAATCTTACTTCATAAGAAAGTAGTACTGTCGATAAGTCTAAATACAGAAAATAAATGATCATACCTTATTAAATAAATCGACCTGTCGCATCGTCCCCAAATGCGCAGTCGAAAATCCTTTAAGTGCTAGACTCTCAGTCTTCGAAAACCTGAAATGTTAAAATTAAGGGGTGAGCAAACCACGGCTCAGTAAGGGAATTATATGCCTTACTTGATACTCAGCTATCTATATGCTGAAAAACTTTTTCATTTTTCCTATGGGCTTTAGGCTCACATGTAGGAAGGATACTACAGTCGGCTAGGGATCCGGATGGAATAAGGTAGGTATTTTGAAATACCTATCTTGTCCCGAAACCTAGAAGCAACTGTAGAGAATAATTTCCTTTTCGTTTGGAATTTTAATCCCTTTTACCTTTTTATTCCATAACATTTTCATATTCTTTTCAAAATAATGCTTTTATAAAATAAAGCATTTAAATAAAGTAACTAATATTCATATTTTCTTTGAAAAGAATATTAGTTAATTTCTCATCATTCTCATTTAAAACTCATTTCATATTTTACTGTACAACCATAATTAGTACAGTACTTTAAATAGCAAAATCAGCTATTAAATCATTTTCCTATAACATATACATCATTTAAATCTAATATTCAATTTAAATTTTCAAAATAAGAATATTAGATTTATTTTTCCTCCTCTTTCCTTTTTGGAAAACATATCACATATTCGTGTCACATATCATATGAAAATCATATCATAGTACTTAAAACAGTACTGAAATAAGCATTTTATAAAAATGCTATAAATCATTTACATTTCACGTATTACATATCATGTAAAACATTTTCATTTAAAACATATCATATATGGAGACTTAGGCACACACGCCCAGCCCGTCCACTGGGTCGTTACTCATATCATGCTATAGACCCTGAAGGGTATAAAATCATCATATCAGATCTATGGCCATAGTCTATAATTGTCCTCGACGGATCACTGATCAGGTGTCGGCCGGGACTACATATCACATATCACATATCACATATTACATGTCACATATCACATATCAGCATGATAGGATGCCAACTAGTCTCAAAACAATATTTTTCATCATCAGAAAACCTTTATGGAATTTATAAAAATATATAATTTCATCATTTAAAACCATAAAGGTTATAAAACCATTTAGTGAATATTTAAGAAGTATATATAAAAATATTCACTTTATTTCCTTTCATTTTTCATCTCGTTTTACGTGTAACTTACATATCAAGAGAATTTTCGGTGATTTCATTATCACCATTCTCGAAGAGATTTTTCGGTGATTTCATTATCACCATTCTTGAAAACATTTTTCTGTGATTTCATTATCACCATTCTTGAAAACATGAATATTTTAAAATCACTCTCATTTTATCCATGTTTTTATGGAAAATACTCATTTTCTCGATTTTCGTGGTTGAAAATCATTTCTCGTGAAATAAAATCATTTATTATGATTTTATGAAATTTTCTAGAAATTTTCAGTAATTTTCGATAATTTTTCGGCAGTATAACGGCTACTGATTGGCTAGCCTCCTGCACAAAAAATACAGTTTATAATTTTCAGCCAGTATATCATCACAAATTTCCAACTGATAAATCACCACAATTTTTCAACCAATCATTTATCGCAATATTTTCATAAAATATTTCCATAAATTATTTCGTAATTAAAACATGCAGACTGAATATCCTTACAGTGCTGCACATGCATCCCTTACCTGTTCCGAGTTGGCGACTTCCTCTTACCGGTCGCGCCCATACTCCATCTCTTTCGATTCCTCATCTCGATCGCCGAGAATAATTTCTGGAATTTAAATTCTAAATTTTAGAATTTTCTCAAATTATTTAAATAAATAATTTATTTAAATAATTATCATTAATAATTTCTCGGATTTCTTACCGATTCCCGAGATTCTCGAATTCTTGAGAATTTTTCGAATTCCCGAACATTTTCCTCTTTTTCTTTTTTTTTTCTCTTTCTTTTCTTTTTCTTTTTTCTTTTTCCTTTTTCTTTCCTTTTTCTTTTTCCTTTTCTTTTCTTCCAGCCAGACCGGTCAGACCGGCCAGTGTCCTTCCTCGTCGATTCTTCGATGGCGGCTGGTTCTTCGACGGTTCACTGGCTCTTCAGCTGGTCGACGGCACGGCGAAGCTACCAGTGCCCTCCGTTTACCCTGTATCGGCGGCACGGTAGCGGATCGACTCGATTTAGCTTCGGTTTCTTTCGCCTCTTCGCCGGCCTTCCTCCGCCGTTCCCCAAGTTCCAAACACTTTATACTAAAGTTGAATGAGCAGGATTTTTTGGGAGAAACCACTTGTGTTCTGTCCGAGGTGAGTTGCCTTGCATCAATTATTGTTTCTTGGATTTTAATAGGTATTTCTTTAGTTTGAACTAGGGAAGCACTCTTTAGAATTATCACATTTGTTTCTAATGTATTTCAAGTGAATTCTTTTGAAAAGCCTGCACTATATATTTTTTTCATCATGGCAATTAAAATCTACTGCATGTGCCACCAGTTGTCAATAAAATTTGCTTGCCACTGCTTACTTTCAAAAGATGTGGCTTAAAACCATTTAGAATGATTTGTTAAACCATACTTACTGCTAACATATCTGTTTTCACCTTTGCTTGGCAGATAGTGACCAAAAGAGATTGATCTTTAACTCTCAATCTCCGTGGCAAAAATGCGCCAGGAGGTTTCAAAAACTATGGGACACTGACTGTCCATGCTGAAGAAACCTTTTCATCCAGGAGCACTGTTGAGATGAAATTGCGTTGTACCCAGTTAGACAACAAGGACATGTTTTCTAAAAGCATATGTACTAAAGATGCAACTAGTTTGGTCTGTGCATGTGAGTCTATGTGTTCTAACTTCCATACCCTTCTTTTTGCTTATAGGATCCTTTCTTGAGAATATCAAAACTGACTGAAAATGGAAATTCTGTCCCGATATGCAAGACAGAGGCAATAAACAACAATTTAATCGAGCTTGGAGACCGATATATTTAAGCATGCAACAGTTTGGAAGCAAGGCAGGCTTGCAATTTCCTAAGATTTCTATGATAAAATTAAGAGTTTATAAGAATTTTGCCACCACAGTTACGTTTCTATGTTCCATGTTTATTACAGGATAACCCATTACTTATCGAGTGTTTTGATTTCAACAACAATGGCAATCATGTACGTATCGGGTAATTATTGAAAATTTTTCTCTACATTCTTGATTTTGTTCATTTTTGGCTTTGACTAGTTAAAGGTGTTTGTTACCTGGTAAGGAGAAAGCTGATTTTGATTTTCTTTATTTGCTTAATCATCCAACTTTAGAAATCAGTTTCCGAGTTGGAAAAACTTCACGAAGACAGAAGTGGCGCAAATTTGATTTTCCCATCTCATCATGGTCAGGAAAAGGTGTTCGTCTGCGCTTGGCATAAAAAATTTCACCCAAAATATGTCAATGTGTTCTGAAACATATTTTTTTCTTATAGGTTTTGAAGGGCCAGCTCTTCATAGATCAATTTATTGAGAAGGAGCAATTCACTTTCCTCGACGACATATCTAGTGGATTTGAGCTAAATAATCTTTGTGATCTATGATATGCTTGGCCTACACTTTTATTTCCTATTTCTGGTCTTATGTTCTGGTTCAACTTTACATATTTGATATTTGACTTGTCCAGCTTCTAATGGAAATCCTCAAAATTGAGATTCCTTGCACTACATTGATCCTTCAGGCCAATTAAATTCTTACCAGCAAGTAAGTCTGGGATAGTTCTTAGTAATTCACTGTTATTTTGTGTAGAAATGTTTTCTATGAGATAGCATAAGATTATTTGCAAATTTATTATGTTGGCATAGAACGAAGTTTATTTGTTTGGTCATCTAATTTGTTGAGGTTTACTTTGTTTGAGTTCATTAGAAGACAACACTAGTGGCTGGTGAATTGGTGGCTAACTATTAATGACATTATTAACAGGCTATAAAGGAGGTTAGGGAGGTTATACAATTTTATGATTCTGATAGGAGATTTCCAGCCTGGGGATTCGGGGGAAGGACATATGACGGTACTTTATCCCATTGTTTTAACTTGAACCGTAAGAATGCTTCTGAGGTAAGAGAAGCTGAATTTTTTTTCACCATGATCCTTCACCTAGAAAGCTGCGAGTTAGGTGTTAAACATATACCGCTGTTTAGACAAAACTGCCAAATGATGATTAATCCTGCTTCAATTTCTCTCTTGTTATTACATGATAAAAGGTTTAACTGTTTTCATTCTCGTCGTTGAATTGCAAGCTGATTTTTTTTTCTTATCTTTTTTTGTTGATCTAATTATTTCCACTCTTTCCATTTAAAATATTTATCATTATTAGCAAGGTCATCATTATTTTTATGTGATTGAGGTTAGTTGAATTGTAGAGTTAATTTGAAAATATGAAACCTTCACTCTAGAATAATTTTTTTCTTCTTTCACTTGAACTAGATTCAAAATCATCATCTCCTGTGTTCACTATTATTTCTACAGTGAATTTACTTATATATGGTTTCTCATAACTTACCAATCAGTTGCAGTCAAAAAAAAAAAGAAAAATAAAGATTTACCTTATGGCCACTGCTGTTATGAGATCCACAATGTGATTATTTTAATCAAGATGCTTATGGGACCCCCATTAGATTGAATATAGACTAAAAGTTGCAGCTTGTTTGATTGCACTTGGTGAACTCAATTAACATATGTTAAACACAAGTGGTAAAACGTCTCCATCTGGGTCTCTGTTATAACCACTGCAAAAACTATAATGTGCATAGAGTTTAAAGAGTCATATTATAGTGCTAGTTAAAACTACTTAATTCCAAATATTGTATTAGGAAATGGGCTAGTCTTTGCTTACCTCGATTTTTATTGCTTTGATTGCCTTTATTTTTCTCTTTCACTGTCTCTATATATACAACTTGACATTACAACGTTTAGAATTGAATTATTAACTGTATTACTTTACCTTTGATTTTTAGAGGAGATTGTAAGTGGAAGACAATTCTTACTTGGAATTCCATATTAGTTTCAGGGATCTTGTTCTTGGTATGTGTGATTGTCTTTTATTTTTGTAACATCCCGTTACCACATTTTTCACGTATTTCCATACAACTTAACCGGTTGAGCTGTCTGCGATGCCATTAACATTCAACAGTAACAGTGATAAATGATAAACATTTATTTATTAATTATGAAATTTCTTTTCATTATTCCTTTAATCTGACATCCCCTATTAACCTTTATTTCACTAAAGTAGTATTGTATACATATGTCTAAAATGTAAAAGAGAAGAGACTGTACCTGTCACATTTAACGTGCCATGTCTCAGTGCTTTAAGCATAGCTATACTCATCTGAGAGCTAATTCTCTCAACTCCGTGTACTTCTTATCTGTGGAATTAAAAACAAAGGGGTGAGCGATTCATACACTCAGTAAAGGAAATATATGCTGCTTTAAAATAAGCAAAACTATATATCACAACACATTTATTCTTTTCTTAATCATAACCCAAAAGAAAAGACAATGGATATATAGTAAACAACTCTTTTAAAACACCATTTCAAATCACTGGCTAACAGTTTACTTTAAAATGTAGTAAACACTATATAGGATTTCAACAAATCCTCACAGTAAACAGAAATTGATAAATTGAGACTAGGCAACAATTAAATCATGCTATTATTGTTCCCCCTCCCCCTTGCGAGAACGAAATCTGCCGCTTTTGGGGTGCACCCGTAGGCCATCGCCCCTCACGGCTATCTCAGATCTATGGCCATAATCTATAGTGGTCCTCGGGTCCACTTGCCAAGTGACCTCGAGACCGCTGATGACTTAGCGGGTCCATCAGCCCTGTGACGCCCTGAGGTACACTCATTGGTCCATCGACCGAGCCACCGCCCCAGGCGGGTCACGCAATAGTAATGCATGAACTAGAGGCCTAACGTCTCAAAATCAAATTATATCTCATGAAAAACCTTAAAGGAATCATTTCATAATATCATCGTTTTCTTTCCAAAAAGGTTTTAAAAACAGCCCGCAATCTCACTGAATTCCGTGTGAGAAAGGCACGAGTTAAACTGACTCGCCATGGCTAGTTCGCCCATGGTCAACTCACCCATTGGTCAACTCGCCCAAAAACATAATGAAAACAATTCATTTTTCGTTGAAAAATTTTGGAAAAAGCGAAACCTGTTCGCCATGGTCGACTCGCCCGATATGGCTCGCCTATGACAATTCGCCCAACGCGGAGAACCTGTGTTTGCCCGCCATCTTGCTTTTAAAATTGACAACAAAACCGGCTCGCCCTCAGTGGCTTGCCCAGTAATCAACTCGCCAAATGTTTCATATTTCTATTTTTGAATTATTAAAATAATTCATTTTCGTTTAGGAAATTACACTTTAAAACCGTTCGCCAGAGTCAGCTCGCCTTTCACGGCTCGCCCCTGACTAACTCGACAAGACGGTGAATTAGTATTCGCCCGCCACTTAGTTTTTCAAAACAGAATATGTCTCGTTGATAGCGGTTCGCCCGCCTTACACTTAAAACAAAGGGTCGTTCGCCCAAACGCATTAAAACGAGTTCGCCCGCCCTTAAAACTAGAGACAAGTGTATAAAAATTATAAAAGAGCTTGGCTCGCCCGCCATTACCAATTCACCCATCATAAAAATATAAGGGCTCGCCCGCCCTGTATCAGTTCACCCAAACAGCATAGGGGTCGGCTTTTAGCTCGCCCGTATCAAAATAATTATCAAATAACTTTCCTCAAACAATGCATGTCAGAAAACAAAACATTTAACTTATTGTTTGCATAAAATTTACTCCACAGGACATGCATCACTTCACACACATCTCCCTTACCTGTTAGAAACGAAGCCTTGCTTCGCCCTGCTCTCTGTTCGCCCATAGCCATTCCCAATCGGCTGCAAATTATATAAATTCCATTAATATTTTCTTTATATATATTTTTCCATTACTTGGGTGAAATTGAAATAAATCAAATGACTACTCGCCCAACTGAGCTTCACTAGTTCGCCCAGACGAGCTCGCCATTCACCATATGGCTACCACGTGGCATATCGCCCGCCATTACTCACCGTAGGTTTGTGAGCTCGCCCAACATTCAACTCACGAGGCCTACATTGGCTTAATTATGGGAGTTCACCCACAATACCAATTCGCCCAACGCCTCTGCATTTGAGTTCGCCACACACACAGATTTCTTATCAGAAGTGAGCTCGTCCATGAACTAAACTACCATTGGGCGACCTAGCCCACATGAACAACAACATTGGCGAGTTCATCATTTCCTACTCGCCTCATTGGCGATTACAAACTTTCAACACGGGTGATCAACATAGTCGCTATTGTCGTCACTTATTCCATTATTTTCCTTGTTTTCATATTCTCTAAAGATCTAACTAAAAACAAGACTGTATCTATGTTTATTACTGCATAAAACATAGCAATCTATCATTGAGCATCAAGAATACCTCAGAAAATATGAAACTCACCTCAACCAACTGCACTTCCAGAACATGTTGGCCTTCCTTTGCCTATTCTTTTAGCTCATCAAGTTAAGAAGAAAAGGTTTTGCAAGCTGTTTTATGTATTTAACCAACTTAAGGTTGGAGTTTAGTAGATCGAACATGGCAGAGAAATGGAAGAAACAGAGAAATGGCTTTCGTGAAGAAGCTGGAATTGGCTAACTCGTTTTTCCTCAATTGTTTCTGCTTATATAACCATTCTCAACCAATCAATAGCTACCGCCTGTCCCTTATCCTGTTTCTTTCATCATTCCTCACGTCTATCATGCATTTAATGCATGAAGAAAAACTGCACTTACATGGGCGAGAAAGTCTTCCTTCCACGTACCTTTTTCTTCTGTTGCAGACTTTGCTTAATTCCTCAACCAATAAGGCTAATTCCCTTATTGACTTTAACTTTTCTTCATTTATTGTCCTCGACCGTATATCTCACAAAGTCAATCTTGGCTGCTAATTGTTTTGAAGCCATTTTCCTTTGTCCACACAAGCTGATTCCCGGTCTCCACCTCGTCTTGAGACCTCAGCTCGCCACACTACACCAGTTCGCCAGCCATTCAGTTGCCAGCTTTATCTTGGCAATTAAAAGAAATTCCTTTTTTTTTTCTTGACAATTACATTGAGACTTAGCGAATGGTAGTTGCCTTCTCACCAACTAAGCTATTCTTTGCCCCTTTGTATGGCGATCACCAGGTATGCTCAACTCGCCAACCTTGTTCTGATTCACCTCACACGTTGGCGAACACACCTATTCCCCCTTGACACCAACCAATTCGCCATCACCATTGGCGATCTACTCGCCCATTGGCGAACATCCTTCTTTGCTAAATCGTTGGCGAGCTATTTTGTATACTCGCCCATACATTATTTCACCATAATTGCTCCATTTACTACTCAACTTAAGGAGCTTTTCAACTAAATGGAAATCAATACTCTCTATTTATTTAATTTCCATTATCACTTTTATGAAATTAGACTCTACAGTAGTGTAGAATCGGATCTTACATTTTCTCCCCACCTTAAGAAATTTGGTCTTCCAAATTTCAATCAGATCTATCAATGTGAAAGCTGTGTATATATTTTTTTTACACATAAGGCCCTTTAATTCTCAAGGAGCCTCCTACTGCCAGAGCATCAATCAAAGAATAAATCTTTGATCTCCACGCTTTATCCTTCCTATTCAAAATCTGTACCAAGTTCTCAACGTAATTCATGTCCTCTCTAATCTCTAGGACTCATCTCGAATCACGTGAGAAGGATATGGATAGTACTTTCTCATTATTGAAACATGGAACACATTATGCACTCCTGACAACACGGGAGGTAGTGCACATCTTTCACATGATCTAAGATCTCCAACGATCCAATGCATCGGGAACTCAATTTCCCTCTCACTATGCATCCCAATGGTGAGACTTTAATATACATAACCTCTTGTATATCTCAAGAAGTCTGTTCGACCAGGTCGAAAATAATTTTCGGTCTCCCATTTTCTCATGCTATCGTGGATCATATCGTCTGCTAAATAATATTTTCCAAATGTTATGCCTATACTCTCTTGTGGTCCTTATTATCAACAAACTCTGTCAGGGTAGAGGATTATCCCAGGAGCCTATAAAATCAATCGCACAGGCTCACACCATATCCTCGAGCATCCATCTCATACGCTCGGACTATCTCTCAGTCTGCGGATAAACTGCGGTGCAAAACTCAATCGGGATCCCATAGCTTCCCGTAATCTCTCTCAACACTGAGATATGAAGCGGGACTCCCTATCAACAATAATGCTCACTGGAATACTGTAAACCTCATCATTTCCCTGACATATTATCCGGCCAAGGCATCAATCAACTCAACAAATTCCAAAATCAAGGAATGAGCAGACTTACGAAATATATCCACAACCATTCAGATAGCAATTTACTCTTTTCAATTTTTCACTGAATTTAGGAAGTACCTCTAATATAGGTATTTTTCTTCCTTATCACATTTCAACTCTTATTTAATCTCGTCTCCAATATGAGACCACGAATATCTTTTTATATTCCTCATTGTCTCTAAGAGTATTGCCCGTCTCTTTAGGCCATCAATAATCATCCCTTTGGCACTCTTCCGCGCTCTAGGATTATTCACTCAAGTGTGTTGGCGACCACTTAGTTCGCCCACTTCTCACAACATGTTATCCGATATTGAGCGATCACCCTACTCGTGGGTCACCCATCCCGAATTTTCTCAAAGTCCTGAAAAATCTCGGGCGTCTTTTCTTAAAACCAATTTACACTCACTGAAGTCTTTTATCATCATTGAGAGTTAGCAACTCATCTATACTATTTATCACTTATCATCTCATTCAGTGCTAGTCGATTATAATTTGGTGACTATCATGTAGATAATTTTAATCATTCGTATGTAAGTGTCCCAGTAGTCTCTAAAATACCACGCACTCGCTCTCAATATATCCCGGAGCGTCCACACAATGCGCTTGGATATCTATATCAATCTGAGGCGGTGCTAACAGTAGAAATTTGGAATCCCAAAGCCTCTTGCTATTCTCTCAAAGCATACGGCGAATCAGGGATCCCTATTACAAGTACCCACTCATTGGAACTTCACATACATCCTCTCTGTTTCACCAATATATATCGACTAGGACACTTATTACATCCCGAAATCTGATGATGAAAAAGTGAAATAATTTAATTACTCAATCCATAATCACTTCTATAACATCATGGTTCTTTCGGATTCTTCACCACCTCACAGTGATTGTTTCATGATTAATCTAGGACTGCTTTTCTTTTGTAGACCTTAATATTAGCCACCCATTACGTCTCAGGTAATCATTTTCCCCTCGATCACTTCTTTTACCTTAAGTGATCATTCTATCTCTTATTCTCCTAGTACATGTAATGTTACTACTTGGAGAATATACTTTTCCTTATACCAATTTCTGGAATTTAAATTTATTATCATACAGATTTCATCACTACTTTACTTATACAATTTCACATTCCCAATATGTACATATATACACATATGTATATCCTTTTTCAGGATTTGCAGTACTTCTTGTATATGCTCCTCTGAGTATGACAATTTTATCTTTTTAATTCTGACTTGTCATTAATTCCAACCATAAATACATAATGATTAGAGGATATCACATTTATTCGTATGCTTGGGAACTACCTCATAACTTGTGTTCCCTAGTCATCATATGACTTGTCTTCTCAAGACAATTTCATTCTTTTACATTCATCACCACAATTATTTTCTCACTTAATATAGTAGTACTTTACTATTACTATCTCGTAACCATTTCGAATACTATATTCATACATACCCATTCACTTTTACTTCCTCCTACTTAAGTATTGAATCAATAAGGTAGCAAATTCCACAAACTCTTCAACAATTCATTCGTGCTATACGGGTAAAACTCATAAATTTTATACCCCAATAAGCACACTTTAACCTCACTTAAGTAATAAAATCTTTTATTCAGACAATTTTAATGTCCACTTAATCAGTTGAGACCTCACGTCTCTAATATATATATATATATATATATATATCAATTAGAAACCAATGGTCACTGACTTAACAATAAGGTTTTCTATACCTTATTCAATAATATTGCTGATATCAATATACATGTTTATTCTTTTTAAAATCATCCTAGTTGGCTCTAGGCACACAAATAGGAAGGATACTACAGTCGGCTAGGGATCCAGATAGAATATGATAGGTATTTTAGAATACCATACTTGTTCCGGAACCTAGAAGCAACTGTAGAGAGTATTAATCTCATTGTTTTCAAAACGATAAAATTTTCGTTTTTCACCAGTTATAACAAACTAGTTTTATTCTTTACTCATCAATCTCTTGAGTAATTTCTCAAGCTCTACTGATTCACTGGTAAGAGCTTACAACAATTTCTATTTCTATTTTCCAACCTCTAAGCTTGTCAACTAAATCTCGATGCCAACTTTATCATTTGGTAATCACGAGACATTTCATTTTCTTGGCGATTACAGCTTTTGTTCTATTCGCCACATTATTATGATTTACACCACAATTTGTTGATCAGATTATTCCATACTTTTTGGGCGATCAGGATTCTCACCCACTTTAATAATTCATGTTATATTGGCGGACTCATTTAAGTCCTCGCCATCATCTAACTCACCCACATCATTGGCGATCATACATTTGCAAGTCCATTGGCGAGCTATCCCAATGTAGTTCTCGCCCATTGAGTATTTCTCATAAATCTCATAATATCACGGTTCTATGGATATCATAACGGACCAGCCCAACCGGCCATGGCAATCCCCTTTTTGGGCCCATCGACAACGATTGCTGTGACATCGCTACTCATCCATACTGTCCTCCTTAGCAATCACCTCGATGCCCGGTCCTTCCAACCGTGCTCGAGTTCGCCCATTTCAAAGTTTTTTCTCTCATCCACAGACTCAAACACTTGACTTACTCAAATGTCAAGTTACATCCATTCTCCTAAAACATAAGGAGTATATATAACCAGTTTACATCATTTCTCACACAATTCACTTTAAATTCAGACCCCAAATCCACAACAGGGATGACTATCTCGCGACCTCCCATAACTTGTACTCTGGCTCACCTTACTTATCAATATATCAGTGGGGTCCACAGTAAAGATCATCCTTTACACCACCACATATTATTTCACCATCAATTTGTATTTTAAATCGATTCAATCACTTATGACTTCGAACGAAAACATGTCAATATAGGGGTATATTCATAAATTTCCCTTTAATTCTCTCTCATCAGTATAACTCCAAACACGCGATCTTAGAACTTATATGCTAATATTATCCCTTTTCGTCTCAATATCATCATTTCAGGATCTTAGTTCGATATGGACAGAGAAGTCCTGGTGGGGCCCTCATCGAGTTCCTCACTGTACCTTATCATATGATGATAAGATCGCCTATCTCATGCAAAATTTCCGGATTACTATCTCTATTGTAACCCATAATTCATCAACTTTCACCATATTTCACCACCTAACTCATTTCACAGTCATTCGACTCCTCTATACATTCAGACTATACAGTACTACAGGGGATGTTAACCTTTCTCAACACTTCCCATGCTAAAGGCATCAACAGACATCAGACCAACCCAAGCTCTGAAACCATTAAATCTGTAACATCCCGTTACCACATTTTTCACGTATTTCCATACAACTTAACCGGTTGGGCTGTCTGCGATGCCATTAACATTCAACAATAACAGTGATAAATGATAAACATTTATTTATTAATTATGAAATTTATTTTCATTATTCCTTTAATCTGACATCCCCTATTAACCTTTATTTCACTAAGGTAGTATTGTATACATATGTCTGAAATGTAAAAGAGAAGAGACTGTACCTGTCACATTTAACGTGCCATGTCTCAGTGCTTTAAGCATAGCTATACTCATCTGAGAGCTAATTCTCTCAACTCCGTGTACTTCTTATCTGTGGAGTTAAAAACAAAGGGGTGAGCGATTCATACACTCAGTAAAGAAAATATATGCTGCTTTAAAATAAGCAAAACTATATATCACAACACATTTATTCTTTTCTTAATCATAACCCAGAAGAAAAGACAATGGATATATAGTAAACAACTCTCTTAAAACACCATTTCAAATCACTGGCTAACAGTTTACTTTAAAATGTAGTAAACACTATATAGGATTTTAACAAATCCTCACAGTAAACAGAAATTGATAAGTTGAGACTAGGAAACAATTAAATCATGCTATTATCGTTCCCCCTCCCCCTTGCGAGAACGAAATCTGCCACTTTTGGGGTGCACCCGTAGGCCATCGCCCCTCACGGTTATCTCAAATCTATGACCATAATCTATAGTGGTCTTCGGGTCCACTTGCCAAGTGACCTCGAGACCGCTGATGACTTGGCGGGTCCATCAGCCCTGTGATGCCCTGAGGTGCACTCATTGGTCCATCGACCGAGCCACCGCCCCAGGCGGGTCACGCAATAGTAATGCATGAACTAGAGGCCTAACGTCTCAAAATCAAATTATATCTCATGAAAAACCTTTAAGGAATCATTTCATAATATCATCGTTTTCTTTCCAAAAAGGTTTTAAAAACAGCCCGCAATCTCACTGAATTCCGAGTGAGAAAGGCACGGGTTAAACTGACTAGCCATGGCTAATTCGCCCATGGTCAACTCACCCATTGGTCAACTCGCCCAAAAACATAATGAAAACAATTCATTTTTCGTTGAAAAATTTTGGAAAAAGCGAAACCTGTTCACCATGGTCGACTCGCCCGATATGGCTCGCCCATGACAGTTCGCCCAACGCGGAGAACCTGTGTTCGCTCGCCATCTTGCTTTTAAACTTGACAACAAAACCGGCTCGCCCTCAGTGGCTCGCCCAGTAATCAACTCGCCAAATGTTTCATATTTCTATTTTTGAATTATTAAAATAATTCATTTTCGTTTAGGAAATTACACTTTAAAACCGTTCGCCAGAGTCAGCTCGCCCTTCACAGCTCACCCCTGACTAACTGGATAAGACGGTGAATTAGTATTTGCCCGCCACTTAGTTTTTCAAAACAGAATATGTCTCGTTGATAGCGGTTCGCCCGCCTTACACTTAAAACAAAGGGTCGTTCGCCCAAACGCATTAAAACGAGTTCACCCGCCCTTAAAACTAGAGACAAGTGTATAAAAATTATAAAAGAGCTTGGCTCGCCCGCCATTACCAATTCGCCCATCATAAAAATACAAGGGCTCGCCCGCCCTGTATCAATTCACCCAAAACAGCATAGGGGTCGGCTTTTAGGTCGCCTGTATCAAAATAATTATCAAATAACTTTCCTCAAACAATGCATGTCAGAAAACAAAACATTTAACTTATTGTTTTCATAAAATTTACTCCACAGGACATGCATCACTTCACACACATCTCCCTTACTTGTTAGAAACGAAGCCTTGCCTCACCCTGCTCTCTGTTCGCCCATAGCCATTCCTAATCGGCTGCAAATTATATAAATTCCATTAATATTTTCTTTATATATATTTTTCCATTACTTGGGCGAAATTGAAATAAATCAAATGACTACTCGCCCAACTGAGCTTCACTAGTTCGCCCAGACTAGCTCGCCATTCACCATATGGCTACCACGTGGCATATCGCCCGCCATTACTCACCGTAGGTTTGTGAGCTCGCCCAACATTCAACTCACGAGGCCTACATTGGCTTAATTATGGGAGTTCACCCACAATACCAATTCGCCCAACGCCTCTGCATTTGAGTTCGCCACACACACAGATTTCTTATCAGAAGTGAGCTCGCCCATGAACTAAACTACCGTTGGGCGACCTAGCCCACATGAACAACAACATTGGCGAGTTCATCATTTCCTACTCGCCTCATTGGCGATTACAAACTTTCAACACGGGCAATCAACATAGTCGCCATTGTCGTCACTTATTCCATTATTTTTCTTGTTTTCATATTCTCAAAAGATCTAACTAAAAACAAGACTGTATCTATGTTTATTACTGCATAAAACATAGAAATCTATCATTGAGCATCAAGAAAACCTCAGAAAATATGAAACTCACCTCAACCAACTGCACTTCCAGAACAGATTGCTTTCCATCTCATGTTGGCCTTCCTTTGCCTATTCTTTTAGCTCATCAAGTTAAGAAGAAAAGGTTTTGCAAGCTGTTTTATGTATTTAACCAACTTAATGTTGGAGTTTAGTAGATCGAACATGGCAGAGAAATGGAAGAAACAGAGAAATGGCTTTCGTGAAGAAGCTGGAATTGGCTAACTCGTTTTTCCTCAATTGTTTCTGCTTATATAACCATTCTCAACCAATCAATAGCTACCGCCTGTCCCTTATCCTGTTTCTTTCATCATTCCTCACGTCTATCATGCATTTAATGCATGAAGAAAAACTGCACTTACATGGGCGAGAAAGTCTTCCTTCCACGTACCTTTTTCTTCTACTGCAGACTTTGCTTAATTCCTCAACCAATAAGGCTAATTCCCTTATTGACTTTAACTTTTCTTCATTTATTGTCCTCGACCGTATATCTCACAAAGTCAATCTTGGCTGCTAATTGTTTTGAAGCCATTTTCCTTTGTCCACACAAGCTGATTCCCGGTCTCCGCCTCGTCTTGAGACCTCAGCTCGCCACACTACACCAGTTCGCCAGCCATTCAGTTGCCAGCTTTATCTTGGCAATTAAAAGAAATTCCTTTTTTTTTCTTGACAATTACATTGAGACTTAGCGAATGGCAGTTGCCTTCTCGCCAACGAAGCTATTCTTTGCCCCTCTTTATGGCGATCACAAGTTCTCGCCCAATTAGGCGATCACCAAGTATGCTCAACTCGCCAACCTTGTTCTGATTCACCTCACACGTTGGCGAACACACCTATTCGCCCTTGACACCAACCAATTCGCCATCACCATTGGCGAACTACTCGCCCATTGGCGAACATCCTTCCTTGCTAAATCGTTGGCGAGCTATTTTGTATACTCGCCCATACATTATTTCACCATAATTGCTCCATTTACTACTCAACTTAAGGAGCTTTTCAACTAAATGGAAATCAATACTCTCTATTTATTTAATTTCCATTGTCACTTTTATGAAATTAGACTCTACAGTAGTGTAGAATCGGATCTTACAATTTTCTCTTTAAATTTCTTCTTCTTTATTTTTTCCTTTTTCTATTCGCTAGGTTGGTTCAGATTCTTTATTTTGAGATGTGATCCCAAGAATGTACAAAAGATGGTGATTATTTTGTAGTGCAGGTATGTTACTAATGTATGTTCTACAATGGTTCCCAACATAAAATTGTGCTTTAGTGACACATATGCTTTTGTAGGATAATGCTAATTCTAATAATTGTGCTTTCTTTACTGTTTTGTGGTTGCAGAGTAGATGTTGTGGTTTTTGTTATAAGGGAACTTGTTAAAGAAAGAAAGGGAAACTTTTGGATGTAAAAGCTTAAGTATTCAATAACCTTAATCTTTGTTCTTTCTTTCTTTTTTCTTATATATGTTTTTTTAATTGGATGTTGAGAGATTCAAATGTTTAGGATAGATTTATTTTTATATCAAATAGGAGACGTATTTTATATATAAATACATTTTTACATTACACTTATTTTGTATATGAACAAGCTGACCTATAGCTGAGAACTCTTAATATTGTTCATAGTTTCATCATTCCTTTCTGTTCTTTTCCATGTAATATTGTTTGTATAATGTGTATTGTGTATTGTTTGTATAATGTGTATGCTACAACTCTTACTTTGTATAATGTGTATTGTGTATTATTCATAGTTTCATCATTCCTTTATGTTCTTTTCCATGAAATGTGTTTTGGTTGTATAATGTGTTTTGTATAATCCATTCAAAACACTCTTACGCTAGCATCTTTAATGAAATGTGAGGTTGGCTAAGCAGAGGCAAGCAATGGGAGTGAAAGGAGAGGATTGAGTAAAAGCATTTGCAATTGATTCTCTTTGTCGTTTATTAAAGGCATGCCTTAAGGCAGCAAGTGAGCCTCGGGTTATTTACGTGGTTGGAAGGATGAAGCAAATTTTAAAATCATATAATTAAAATTAAAAAAAAGAAGTCTAACTTTACGGTGTTTTAGCATAAAAATGCAGTTAATTTTGCGACGTTTCAAAAAGAAACGCGGCTAACTTGCGGCTACTTTAAACGCCACTATTTTGTATAAAACTGCTACAAACTTAGCGGGATTTTTTCTAGAAAATGTCATTATTTTTCCCGGCATTGACAAAATCAGTATTTTTTTGTGGCGTTTTCTGCTAATACCATGATAGTTTAGCAGCATTTATAAATGCTGCTAAAAAATAAAAAAAAACACCGCTAAAAGTACATTTTGCTGTAGTGAACTCAGCCTTCATCTTCATCATCTGATCTCCTTCGTCTCTCTTTTTACCGGAAACTAGAAAATCAAATCCTAACTCTTGAAATCAAGTCAAAATCTCTCTCAAATTACTCTTTCTTCTGTAAGATTTCAAGATAATTTTCCTAATATTTGAAACACATGCCCTAACTTTTGAATCTCAAACTATCAGCGTCGTCATTACCATCTCCACAACCATTGACTCCTCTTGTCACCACCACCAGTGTGTCTTTAGCAAGGTAATTTAGTGAATATTAGGTTTTTGATATTTTCTGAATCTTCTTACTCCTTATTACTTTGAAGAGAATGTGCGTTTATTTCCTGCTTGTAGAGTTAATATGGGACTTTATAATAAAAGGATATGTTAATTTTAGAGGCAAATCTACTCATCGTTTATTGGATCTGTACCTATTTGCTGACAATAGGTTTAACAGTTTTCCTTTTTGCTTTTAATTCTTTCAATCTTGTATTCGTACTTGCTCGTAGATTTAAATTAGGGTTTTATAATAAAATGAAATGCTAATTTCATAGGCAAATCTACTCATCATATATTTGGATTTATAGAAACTCTTACTTGTGGACAATAGATTTAATGAACAGTACCAATGTTGAGGAAAGTAAGGTGTAAAGAGGAAAAAAGTGACAATTTCTATAAATGAGAACTGAATTTATGGTCCATTATTTCATTCTGTGGATTAGTCCAACATATAAACTATAGCTGTGTATAGGATCACTAATCCGAGCTAGATGAGCCTAGGTCTTAAGTGTATACGAGCTTGAGGGGTACAAAAAATCAAAGATGAATTTGATAGTCTAAGTTTTTTAATCAGTTCCTAAGTTCTTATTTTGTTTGGTGATAGCATACATTAGTTTAATCAATTAAAACACACTAGAATTTTACATTTTAGCTTGTTTAATTTGGTGGCTTTGACATCCACCTCAAGCATATGCTATGTATGATCACTATAAGTTGGAGACAACTGGGTTTCTGGTATATATTTAAGCTTTATATCTTGCTTGACTTCGAAATAAACCAACAAATCAATTTGGAAAATTGGAATACAAGGTAAACTAGACTTTGTACTTTGGAATACAAGGAAAATCGGCTATGTTGAATGATTTTATTCTTCAAGGTGAGTTTCTTATATTGCCTTTTAATGATATGAATTTTATGTGATATGACCGGATGTAAATGGAGATGAATAGAAAGCTTTTCTGTATTGTTGGATTGGATTCCATGCTTTCAGATTTTAGGTCATAATTATTATCCAATTCTCTTTGCTTCAAAGAATGTGTTGTCTTGGATGGTGCAAATTAAGTTAAAAAGAAAAATGAAATAAATAAGTGCGATAAAAACAACGGTAGTATTGCTACCTTGTTGTATTGACAATTTTATTAGCTTTGATTGTTGAGACTGGAAGATAAGGTTCAGATTTTCATACTTTTATTGAAGCAGAGGAAGATGATTTAAAAGCTTTTCTGAGTATGTTTGTTGGGGCACTTGATCATTTTGATTTATGGATTGATAGATGTGGATCGTATTTATTTCTTTTTTCTTATTGGTGACAGCAGATGACTCCCCCATGTTAAGGGTGTAATGCTTTTTGTTAGGATATGTTTATGTTCTTTTGGTTTTCTGACCCTATTACACAGTGATTTATCAGTTGTAGAATTCAATTCCTTTAATGAAATCAGATTTTGACTGAGCCAAAAAAAAAAACTAAACTTTGTACTTGGTAAGAGAGTTAATACTAAGCAAAAGAAAAAAAAACTAAATTAAATTTCTTGGATTACAGAGTTTAGGAATTGAGATCTATTGACTAATAGATATGTAGATCATTGTAACATTCCAATTCTACTATATAATATGTTACTTACTTATAATTTACACTTATTACCGGTTGGGCTATTTGTGATGCTTAACAACTCTCAATACTTTAATAAGATTTTGTTCTCTTATTCCTCGTAAAACATGAACAGTTATGAATTATTAATTTGTTCACTTACAATTGTCTATACATTCCCTCTTATTTAAAGTAGTACTGTACCATCTAACTGAATATATAAAAGAATACAACATACCTTCAATATCAAATCTTGGGAAGGTAATTCTCCTTGTCCTAACTCAACAATCTGTGGAGTGAAAAAATAAGGAGTGAGCGACAACGTGCTCAGTAAGAAAGGTGTATGCTGCTTAAAAAAAATATAAAGACTATATTCTCAAAAACCATTTAATTATCCTAACGATCAAACTCATTATGAAATAATGTATACAGTTAACATGAAATAGGACTCAACAGATCCTTTCATAAATCATTTAATTGAGACTAGGCAACAATTTAAATCATGCAAAGAACACAAGTCATCCGCTTTTGGGGTGCACCCGTAAGCCATCGCCCCTCACGGCTATCTCAACTAGATGTATGGCCATAATCTATAGGTGGTCCTCGGGTCCATTTGCCAAGTGACCTCGAGACTGCTGAAGACTTGGCGGGTCCATTAGCCCTATAACGCCATGGGGTGCACTCGTTGGTCTATTTGACCCGAGCCATCGCCCTCGATGGGTCACGCAAAGTACATGAATAATAATGCATGAACTCATGGCCTAATGTCTCAAAATCAAGTTTTATCTCATGTTATCATTTCCACAAAATGATTTGATTTCCAAAAGGTCTTATAAAACAATAAAACCGCCCGTCACCTCAACATTTTCCGTGTGAGAAGGTACGGGTTAGACAGGCTCGCCCATGGCTAGTTCGCCCATGGTAAGCTCGCCAATTCTCAACTCGCCTATTGGTCAACTCGCCCAATGGTCAACTCGTCCCAAAAAGGTTTCATATTTCTATTTTCAAAATATTAAAACGTCTTATTTTTCGTACAAGAAATTTCATTTTAAAACTGTTCGTCAGGGTCAGCTCGCCCTTCACGGCTCGCCTCTGTCTAACTCGACAAGACGGCAAATTAGTAATCGCCCGCCACTTAGTTTTTCAAAACAAAAGTATAGCTCGTTGATCACGGTTCGCCCGCCTTATATTTAAAACAAGGGTCGCCCACCCAAACACATTAAAAAGGGTTCGCCCAACTATGGCTTCCCCGGATTTCTCTTTAAAACAAGGGCACTCGTCCAGTTCTCAAAAAGAGAGCTTGCCACTTGGCTCGTCTGAGTTTCTGCCTAGAAAAAAAACACTCGCCCGCCTTAATCAGTTCGCCCAACAAAACAACATATGGCGGCTTGTAGCTCGCCCGAGATCAAAACAGTTTATCAACTAATGCATGTCAGAAAATAAAAACAATTTCTAATATTTCCTTAACATTTTTACTCCACAGGACATGCATTTGCATCACATACTACTTCCTTACCTTGTCTCTTCAAAGCTTAGCTTCCCACTCACCTTATCAACTCTTACTTCTCAGCTGCAAGGCAAATAATAATACCATTAATATTTCCTTTCGAGTTATTTCCTAAAGTGATCACTAGTTTTCCTTTCAACTATTTGAACTGAAGCTCGCCATTCGCCCAACATAGCTCGCCATCCATTAGCGGCTTATTCATGGAAGTTCGCCCAACGTGGGAGCTCAACTCGCCATGCTTAACAATTCAATTCGCCATTCATGGCTTTTCATTCATAAATGGGCTCGCCTATGAATTGGACAACGCTTGGCGACCTCTTTATCTCCTACTTGCCTCATTGGCGATCATCAACATTTCACATGGGCGATCTCTATGGTCACCCTTCTCGCCGTTTGGCGAACATCGGTCCTCGCCCATCTACCTATCATTCTGATTATTCTATAACTATTGGCGAACATGTTCTCGCCTAGTCATGTACTGCATTGTACTCGCCTCACCCTTTGGGCGAATACTCCTTGCTCGCCTATTGTTTTTCTTAATCATTTCCATCTAATTTCTTATATGTTCTCACAATATTTAATTACAACCAGGCCATATCTATGTTTATCACGTTATAAAACATAGAATATAGTATGGAATATCAAGAGAACCATGGAAAGTATGAAACTCACCTTAACCCAGTTGCTCTTCCGTAAACAGAATGTTTTCTTGCCTCAATCAGCTTTACTTTGCTTATTCCTCGGTTCTTCACACACTGGATAAATGTTTAGCTAACTAAGGATGAGTTTCATGGCTCACTTATGGAAATAGAGAAAGAACTAATGGTGAACTTGCAATAACAACAGAATGGGTGAGAATGATTTTGAGGAAGATGAAGTTGCTTCCATCGGTTTTTCCTCATGAAATCTTCTTATATAGCCAAGTAAATCTTGTTAAAACCAACCACCTGTTTCCTTATCCTGTTTTCTTCATCATTTCATGCATTAAAATTGAAGAAATTGCAGCAAAAAGGAACGGTGTAAAATCCTTACTGAGATCCCGTTTTCTGACTAATCTCACTTTCCATTTATTGCTTTGTCCCATTATCAAGAGAAGCAAGTGGCGAGAAGTCCACTGCGCCCCTTTCCTTGACTTTTCTATTTTCTTTTTCTTCTCTTCTCCACGCCTTTTCTCTTCCAGCCAATGTTGATTGGCTATCTTCACATTCTTTTCTTCATTTTGTCCTCTAGCCATTAATCTCTTTTATACCTTCATTTAATGCTTTCACACCTTTTATCAAAATTAAATCCCAACAATTTAATTTATATTCTTAAAATTTTTTGATGTTTATTCTACCTTACATACTCCATAAAATAAATCATCACTTAAATTGAAAAGTGAAAATTCACATTTGGTCCTCCAAATTTAACTCGGACCTATCACTGAAAAAGCTCTGGATACTTCTCATGCATAAGGCTCTCTAACTCCCAAATAGCCTCCTTCTCATTATGATACTTCCAGAGCACTTTAACTAAAGGAATCGTCTTAGATAGCAACACCTTGTCCTTCCTATCCAGAATCCGTACCGGTTTCTAGACGTAACTCATATCTTCTCTGATCTCCAGTGGCTCGTGTCGAATCACGTGAGAAGGATCTGGATGGTACTTTCTCAACATCGAGACATGGAACACGTTATGCACTCCTGACAACCCTGGTGGTAGTGCTAACCGATATGCCACATCTCCTACGCGATCTAAGATCTCATAAGGCCCAATGTATCGAGGACTCAACTTTCCTCTCTTCCCGAATCTCATTATACCCTTAGACGGTGAAACCTTTAAAAACACATAATCACCCGCTACAAACTCCAATGGTCGGCGTCTAGTATCTGCATAACTCTTCTGCCGACTCTGAGCCGTTTTGAGCCTCTCGCAAATCATCCATACATCACGAGAAGCCTGCTCGACCAAATCGGGAGCTAACAGTTTACGGTCTCTAACTTCTTCCCATGCTATCGGGGATATGCATCGTCTGCCATACAAGGCCTCATAAGGTGCCATACTGATACTCGTACGAAAACTATTATTATAAGCAAATTCTGCCAGGGGTAAGTGATCATCCCATGAGCCTCTAAAATCCAATGCACACGCTCTCAACATATCCTCGAGCGTCTGTATAGTACGCTCGGACTGTCCATCAGTCTGTGGATGAAAAGCGGTGCTAAAACTCAGCTGGGATCCCATAGCCTCCTGAAATCTCTCCCAAAAATGAGAGGTGAAGCGAGAGTCCCTATCAAAGGTAATACTCATTGGAACACCATGTAACTTCACTATCTCCCTGACATACAACTCGGCTAAGGCACTAACTGAATCTGTAGATCTAATGGCTAAGAAATGAGCAGACTTAGTCAATCTGTCGACTATCACCCAAATAGCATCATACCCCTTCCGGGTCCATGGTAATCCCATAATAAAATCCATAGTAACATGCTCTCATTTCCACATAAGAATCGATAATGGTCGAAGTATACCCGCCGGCTTCTGATGCTCAATCTTAATCTGCTGGCATGTTAGACATCTAGCAACAAATTCAACGATGTCTTTCTTCATCTTAGGCCACCAATACAATCTCCGGAGATTCTGGTACATCTTAGTACTACCCGGATGTAACGTGTATCTAGAGGTATGGGCCTCTGATAAAATCAAGTCTCTAAGCTGTCGATCATCGGGAACACATATCCGACCTCTAAACCTCAGTATCCCGTCGGTGCCAATCTCAAAGTCTAACATAACTCCCATCTGAATCTGACTGGCAATCCCAATGCAATAAGCATCCCTCCTCTGATCTTCTCTGATTCGGTCCATCAAATCCGGCTCTATACAAAAACTAGCTGTAAACCCATACTGGTTAGAGGAAACAACTGTCAGACTGAGGTTAGAGAATTGCTCTATCAACTCATGCTCCCTGATCATCATGTATGATACCATGCCAACATACTTACGGCTCAGTGCATCAGCTACTACATTAGCTTTATCTTGGACGGATCAACTGACACTCCGTCCCTCGACACTACATGTCCGAGAAATATAATATGGTCAAGCAAGAACTCGCATTTACTAAGCTTAGCATACAACTTTCGCTCTCTGAGGGTCTGTAGAACAATATGCAAATGCTGCCCGTGCTCCTCTGGAGTCTTAGAATAAATCAGAATGTCATCTATAAATACTATGACAAACTTATCTAAAAATGGATGAAATACCTCGTTCATCAAACTCATAAAGGCTGCAGGGGCATTTGTCAACCCAAACGGCATTACCAAGAACTCATAATGACCATAACGAGTCCGAAATGCTGTCTTATGCACATCCGACTCCTTAATCTTCAACTGGTGATAGCCTGATCGTAGGTCTATCTTGGAAAACACCTGTGCTCCCCTGAGCTGATCAAACAGATCATCAATCTGAGGTAATGGATACTTAATCTTAACGGTAGCCCGATTCAACATCCGATAATCTATACACAATCGGAGACTACCATCCTTCTTTCGAACAAATAATACTGGAGCTCCCCACGGTGACACACTGGGGCGTATAAATCCCTTATCTAATATGTAACATCCCAAATCCACTATATAATATAATATTTACTTATAACTCCACTTACTTACCGGTTGGGCTGTCTGTGATGCTTAACAACTCTTAACAATTTAAATAAGAGTTAGAACTCTTATTACTTATACTAATATGACTTGTTAGTTTAATACTCTAAGATGTATATACATTCCCTTCTATTTAAAGTAGTACTGTAAAATGTTTCTGAATATATAAAAGAAATAATATACCTTCGATATCGAATATCTGCTAACAGTCGATAATCTCTGAAAAGTAATTCTCTTAACCCAAAATCGACAATCTGTGGAGTGGAAAATAAGGGGTGAGCGATAACATGCTCAGTAAGGAAGATGTACGCTGCTTTAATACAAATCAACCCTATTTCCCAAAACTTTTATCTTTCTTAACAGTAAACCTAGTGCATATAGAAAACAGTTTATAATATCATGTAATAAACATTGAATAGGATATAACAAAATCCTCTCTGTAAACAGAAATTAACAAGTTGAGACTAGGCATCACCCTATAAATAAATCATTCTATCATCGTTCCCCCTCCCCCTTGCGAGAACGGCATAATCATCCCAATAGGGATACAGTAGATCTATGGCCACAATCTATGAGTGGTCCTCGGGGTTCACTTGCCAAGTGATCTCGAGACCGCTGATGACTTGGCGGGTCCATCAGCCTTCTAACTCGTAACACTGCATGAAACTAGGGGCCTAAAGTCTCAAAAATCATTTTTATAGCTCAAAATACCTTTACAGAAACACATTTACATTTAATTCATTTAAATAATTAATAATTTCGAAAAGGTATTATTCTCATTTTCATAGAAAATGTAAGTTGAAACCTGGTCGCCCATGGTCAGCTCGCCCAGCCTGGCTCGCCCAAGGTCAACTACTCAAGTGCGGAGAACATCTATTCGCCCGCCAAACATTCACTTTTAAAACAAGTAAAACTGGCTCGCCATCAACAGTTCACCCATGTCAGTTCGCCCAATTGGCATTGATCATGGTCAACTCGCCCAAAAAGTTTGATATTTTCTATTTTCAAAAATAATAAAATTAATTCAAATTTTATTTATTTATTTATTTTACGTTGAGAAAATACTCATAAATCAGTTTGCCCATGATCAGTTCGCCAAGTACGGTGAACTAGTATTCGCCCTATTCGCCCGCCAATCCTTAGCTTTTAAAACAAGTTAACCTGGCTCGCCCTCAAGGCTCGCCCATTCTGGCATTGCCCTGATTGACTCGCCCATCCATGAAAACAAGGGTCGCCCGCCCCAAAGAAACATTAAAAAAGTTCACCACATTGGCTCGCCCACCGTTTTACCAGTTCGCCCAAGCACACGATTTTTTCATAATAATGCATGTCAAAAGCAAAACAATTTCTCAATAATTTCATAAAATTTAACTCCACAGGACATGCATTCACTTCACACACATCTCCCTTACCTGATCTACCGAAGCCTTGCTTCCTACTCGCCGTCCACAATTCTCGTCTGCAGAATAATTCATTTAAAACTATTAATATTTCCTTTTCGAATATTTTCTAAAATTATTTATATTTCTTCCCTATACTTATACACTTTGGCGAGACTTAGCTCGCCATTCGCCCAATAAAGCTAGCCATTCATTTGTTGGTTACTCATGGGAGTCCGCCCAACAAAAGAGCTCGCCCTCTTCACTCAACTCGCCATGCTCCTTAATTTGAGTAAGCCACTCGCCCTCACCCATTCGGGGACTGTCTTATTATCCATGGAGTTGGCGAACATGCTTGTCGCCAGCCCATGCATCTCTTGAGCTCGCCTAAATCTTTGGGCGGGTACTCACCTATTTGACAAAAAGATTCTGTTCGCCCATCATGTTTCTTTACTCATTCTTGGTTATTTTTCCCTCTAATTTCTTATATCTTCCACAATATTTAACTCAACTCGGCTATATCTATGTTTATCACGTTGTAAAACATAGAAATATCCATCAATTTATCAAGATAATCATAATAATATGGGAGCTCACCTCAACTGAGTTCCACTTCCTGGAGCAGAGTGCTTTTCTGCCTCACTTAGTTTTACTTTGTTTGTTCCTCAGTTCTTCAACGATGGAAGAAAGGTTTGGCTAACTAAAAATGAAGTTTTCATGGTTCATATAAGAGAGAAATGGAAGAACCAATTGTGAGCCTGTGGTGCAAGCAGAATGACGAGAAGGATTTTGAAGAAGATGAAGTTGGTTAAGTTGGTTTTCTTTAGTTATATTCTCTTTTTATACTCACTCAAATCCACTCAAATTCTACCACCTGTTTCCTTATCCGGTTTTCTCCATCATTACCTTGTTTTTCATGCATTAAAACTTGTGGAAAAACTGCAACAAAAGAATGGTGCAAGGTCGTCACTGAAATCCCGTTTTTGACTAACTTTTCTTTGCCATTTATTGTGATTAATGTGTTAGGAGAAGAGAGGTGGCGAGAAGTCCACTATTAGCCCCTTTTCTTGACTTTTTCTCTTTTCTCTTCTTCTCTTTTCCACGCCACTTTCCTTCCAGCCAACGTTTATTGGCTATCATTTCATTCTTTCTTCTTTTTGTCCTCTAGCCATTACTCTTCATCCCTTTTTACATTCTTCAACCAATAACAATTATTCTCATATTGACTTTGACTCTTTCTCAATTTATTGTCTTCAACCGTATGACTTACAAAGTCAATTTTGGCTGCCAATTGTTTGAACCTATTTTCGTTTCAATTTCTTTGATCTGTATGGGCGATAAGGAGCCCTCGCCAGCCTCGGGCGAACTATCCTACTCGCCCTCGCCCCATTTGGGCGAACTCTCTATTCCCCCTCACCATTATCATTGACGATCTGCTCGCCACCTCTGTTCGCCCATTGGCGAACTGTTGGACGTCCTCGCCCATACCTCATTTCACCAACATTCTTCCATGCACATCTCAAATTTAAGAAGCTTTTCATCCAAATGAAAATGAATATTCAATATTTACTTCATTTACATTATCAATTTTATGAAATTTGGGTCTACAATAGTGTAGAATCAGATCTTACATAATAATTCTTGGAGCTGCTTCTTGAGCTCATCTAACTCTGTCAATGCCATCCTATATGGGGGTCTAGAAATCGTCTCCGTACCGTGTACCAATTCAATCATGAACTCCGTCTCTCGATCCGGTGGTAACCCTGGTAAATCCTCTGGAAATACATCCGAGAAGTCCTTAACCACAGGAATCTCTTGGATCTTTGGATGCTTCCTCTCTACATCCTCCACACTAGCAATATATCCTTCATACACATTCATACACAACCACGATTTCAGTACACATATCATTTCATAAATATACATACTTTTTATTAATTTACAATAATTTTACAATGTACTTTTCAGGATGGGAGAAGGTAATAAACTTAGTATTACAATCCAAACTAACATGGTTTGCAGCTAACCAATCCATACCTAAAATGATATCAAAATCATATATATCCAACAAAATTAGGTTAGCTGTCACAACCTTCTCTCCTATAGTCAATTTACAATTCCTATATATAATATTCGTCCTCTGAAAATCATTAAAAGGAGTTTTCACTTGCAAAACATACTCTAACATCTCCGGCTCTACTGGGGTCCTGTTGGCATATGTAGGCGATAAGAATGAATGGGTAGAACCCGGGTCAATTAAGGCAATTATGGGAATATCAAAAAGATAAATCTTACCTTTAATCACATCGATAGAGGCGTCGGCAGTCTCCTGATCTAATGCGTACACCCGACCCTGAGTCACAACCTTCTTACCCTTTTCTGCGGCTGTTGCCCGTCTAGGCTGTAAGGGTGTCGCTTTCTCTGGTTCACTATGAGCTGCCGAGGCCGCTATCTGAGGTAATGCGGGAGGTCTAGTAGAAGCAGTTGACTCTTTGAGCATCGAGCAATTCTTGATAAAGTGCCCCATCTGTCCACATCTAAAACATACCCCAGACATTAAAGGACAAGGGCGCGATCCATGCGACCTTCCACAATGTCTACATAAGGGTGTAACACTTCTCTGAGTAGTGGTGGGGCCACTATCAGGAGTAGAAACTGTTGGTCTATCAAATCTGTCCTCTGAAATCTGTATGCCCGTAGATCTAGTCCTCTTGAACTGCTCTCTACCTGGTCTGTCCTCCATGAACCTCTTAGTCTTTCCCTTTGCTTTGCCTTTACCCTTACTACTGAAATCGAGCTGGAACTGCTCATAATCTTTCTCACATAGCTGAGCCTGTTGAACTATCTCATCATAAGTCTGCATAACAAATGGGACTAGCTTTATTCTGATGGATGGCCTCAAGCTAGCTCTAAACCTCGAAATCTTATACCGGGTATTCGTACTAGTCTGTGGATCAAAACGACTCAATGTAGTAAATTTAGCCTCATACTCGTCCACTGACATGCTACCCTGCACTAAACCCATGAATTCCTGTTGTAATTTATCTTGAGCAGTGTCAGGAATATACTGCCTCCTAAAAGCTTCCACAAACATATCCCAGCACAGATCCTGATGCTGAGTAAATAATACTATTTGAGTGGCCTTCCACCAATGTCTCGCATCATCTACTAAATGAAACACTACTAGGCCTACTTTCTCTGTCTCTGAACATCTTATAATCTGAAGTAATCTATCGGTCTCAATCACCCACTGCTCAGCCACCAATGGATCCCTAGTACCTTTAAACTTATGTGGATCCAACTTCTTAAATGATTTCAACAATGCCACATTACAATAAGACTCTGCATTCCGAGGCGGCTGAATCAATGGCTGTGGTGGAGCTACTGGTGGCTGAGGTGCCGGTGGTGGAACAGGCTCAGGCTCAGGCACAACTGGTGCTGACTGTGGCGGTACTGGCGCCTCTATTGGGGCTGCGGGAGTTGTGGCTCTCTCCCTCTCTGCCCTATCTGCGGTTCTATCCGCCTGATACATAGCCATAAAATCTGCTATTAACCTCTCCACTTGAGTTACACGATTATCAATGCTCTCTAACTGTATAGGACGTGGAGGTCTTGGGGCAGGTTCCAGCGTCTGTGGTTCCAGAGTTTGTGCCGCCCTACCTTGGCCTATACCTCTCACTGAGCGCATCCTCCTTCTTCCACTCATATCTGTACCACAGAGATCATTTATCATTTATTATTAATATATCAATTATATATTCAGATTATACAGTACTATCGGGAATGTATACTATTTACTTTAAGCATCACTAAACATCCGACCAACCCTGCTCTGATATCATTAAATCTGTAACATCCCAATTCCACTATATAACATGTTACTTACTTATAATTTACACTTATTACCGATTGGGCTGTTTGTGATGCTTAACAACTCTCAATACTTTAATAAGATTTTGTTCTCTTATTCCTTGTAAAACATGAACGGTTATGAATTATTAATTTGTTCACTTACAATTGTCTATACATTCCCTCTTATTTAAAGTAGTACTGTACCATCTAACTGAATATATAAAAGAATACAACATACCTTCAATATCAAATCTTGGGAAGGTAATTCTCCTTGTCCTAACTCAACAATCTGTGGAGTGGAAAAATAAGGAGTGAGCGACAACGTGCTCAATAAGGAAGGTGTATGCTACTTAAAAAAATATAAAGACTATATTCTCAAAAACCATTTAATTATCCTAACGATCAAACTCATTATGAAATAATGTATACAGTTAACATGAAATAGGACTCAAAAGATCCTTTCATAAATCATTTAATTGAGACTAGGCAACAATTTAAATCATGCAAAGAACACAAGTCATCCGCTTTTGGGGTGCACCCGTAGGCCATCGCCCCTCACGGCTATCTCAACTAGATGTATGGCCATAATCTATAGGTGGTCCTCGGGTCCACTTGCCAAGTGACCTCGAGACCGCTAAACACTTGGCGGGTCCATCAGCCCTATGACGCCATGGGGTGCACTCGTTGGTCTATTTGACCCGAGCCATCGCCCTCGATGGGTCACGCAAAGTACATGAATAATAATGCATGAACTCATGGCCTAATGTCTCAAAATCAAGTTTTATCTCATGTTATCATTTCCACAAAATGATTTGATTTCCAAAAGGTCTTATAAAACAATAAAACCGCCCGTCACCTCAATATTTTCCGTGTGAGAAGGTACGGGTTAGACAGGCTCGCCCATGGCTAGTTCGCCCATGGTAAGCTCGCCAATTCTCAACTCGCCCATTGGTCAACTCGCCCAATGGTCAACTCGCCCCAAAAAGGTTTCATATTTCTATTTTCAAAATATTAAAACGTCTTATTTTTCGTACAAGAAATTTCATTTTAAAACTGTTCGTCAGGGTCAGCTCGCCCTTCACGGCTCGCCTCTGTCTAACTCGACAAGACGGCGAATTAGTAATCGCCCGCCACTTAGTTTTTCAAAACAAAAGTATAGCTCGTTGATCACGGTTCGCCCGCCTTATATTTAGAACAAGGGTCGCCCGCCCAAACACATTAAAAAGGGTTCGCCCAACTATGGCTTCCCCGGATTTCTCTTTAAAACAAGGGCACTCGCCCAGTTCTCAAAAAGAGAGCTCGCCACTTGGCTCGCCCGAGTTTCTTCCTAGAACAAAAATACTCGCCCGCCTTAATCAGTTCGCCCAACAAAACAACATATGGCGGCTTGTAGCTCGCCCGAGATCAAAACAGTTTATCAACTAATGCATGTCAGAAAATAAAAACAATTTCTAATATTTCCTTAACATTTTTACTCCACAGGACATGCATTTGTATCACATACTACTTCCTTACCTGGTCTCTTCAAAGCTTAGCTTCCCGCTCGCCTTATCAACTCTTACTTCTCAGCTGCAAGGTAAATAATAATACCATTAATATTTCCTTTCGAGTTATTTCCTAAAGTGATCACTGGTTTTCCTTTCAACTATTTGAACTGAAGCTCGCCATTCGCCCAACATAGCTCGCCATCCATTAGCGGCTTATTCATGGGAGTTCGCCCAACGTGGGAGCTCAACTCGCCATGCTTAACAATTCAATTTGCCATTCATGGCTTTTCATTCATAAATGGGCTCGCCCATGAATTGGACAATGCTTGGCGACCTCTTTATCTCCTACTTGCCTCATTGGCGATCATCAACATTTCACATGGGCGATCTCTATGGTCACCCTTCTCGCCGTTTGGCGAACATCGGTCCTCGCCCATCTACCTATCATTCTGATTATCCTATAACTATTGGCGAACATGTTCTCGCCTAGTCATGTACTGCATTGTACTCGCCTCACCCTTTGGGCGAATACTCCTTGCTCGCCTATTGTTTTTCTTAATCATTTCCATCTAATTTCTTATATGTTCTCATAATATTTAATTACAACCAGGCCATATCTATGTTTATCACGTTATAAAACATAAAATCTAGTATGGAATATCAAGAGAACCATAGAAAGTATGAAACTCACCTTAACCCAGTTGCTCTTCCGTAAACAGAATGTTTTCTTGCCTCAATTAGCTTTACTTTGCTTATTCCTCAGTTCTTCACACACTGGATAAATGTTTAGCTAACTAAGGATGAGTTTCATGGCTCACTTATGGAAATAGAGAAAGAACTAATGGTGAACTTGCAATAACAACAGAATGGGTGAGAATGATTTTGAGGAAGATGAAGTTGCTTCCATCGGTTTTTCCTCATGAAATCTTCTTATATAGCCAAGTAAATCTTGTTAAAACCAACCACCTGTTTCCTTATCCTGTTTTCTTCATCATTTCATGCATTAAAATTGAAGAAACTGCAGCAAAAAGAAACGGTGTAAAATCCTTACTGAGATCCCGTTTTCTGACTAATCTCACTTGCCATTTATTGCTTTGTCCCATTATCAAGAGAAGCAAGTGGCGAGAAGTCCACCGCGCCCCTTTCCTTGACTTTTCTATTTTCTTTTTCTTTTCTTCTCCACGCCTTTTCTCTTCCAGCCAATGTTGATTGGCTATCTTCACATTCTTTTCTTCATTTTGTCCTCTAGCCATTAATCTCTTTTATACCTTCATTTAATGTTTTCACACCTTTTATCAAAATTAAATCCCAACAATTTAATTTATATTCTTAAAATTTTTTGATGTTTATTCTACCTCACATACTCCATAAAATAAATCATCACTTAAATTGAAAAGTGAAAATTCAAATTCGGTTATTCTTTAATTTCGCTATCAATAATATACACATATGGCATACAGTATAATAAAATTCAGATTTTATAATCATGGTTTTGGATATTGTTGTTTATATAATTATGACTCGAGTAGAATGGTCTTGTCTTATGACTTTGTTCATAAAATTAAACTTTAGTTTCATTTAATAGCTTATTGGGAATCATATATTACTAAATGGAGCTTAAACTTGTAATGCTAAATAGAAAAGGCTCAGACGGTAGACATTTGCTTTGTTGCATGTATTTATAGCTCATTAAAGATTATCTCTTATCTTATCATGCTTGATTGCTTGTTGTGTCTACTATCTTACTAGTTTGAAATGGGTTTTTAATTTAAACACCACTAACTCTAATCTAATCTCATTGTTATATCAAATTCTTCAGCCTTTACCAACAAGCAAACTTTGACAAGACATTTAGATAGCACTGAAGCATACTGCATTTGAACTCAAGTCTCAAGACTAAATTTCTGTTAAAAATAGTAAAACAGTAAATTAAAAGAGATGCAGATTTTCTTCCCCAAATTGCTCAGGATATTATTTCTTGGTTGGTTTTATATACACATACTGTGCTTGATGCATTTTTTATATTTAGAATGACTCAGGGACAAAGTAAAAGGTCAATAGGAGTGATCATATAACTTGATCAAACAAACATGGTTGATGCCTTAGGACAAGTTTGCCTCAAGAAGTATTTCCAGGTTCTTTGTCTAACATTTATGTATCTCCTATATGCATTTTTCTGGTTTGAAATGCTTGCTAAAGATGCTCTATTTTTAAATTATTGGTTTAAATGCATTTATGTGTGTGTGTGTGTGCGCAACAGAGAATGAATTGAATGTATGTATATAGGTGGTGATCCACTCAATGCTTTATAACATTCTAGTTGGTATATTCTTAATGTTAGCAATTGGTGTTACTGCCCATTTTGTCATATAGGCACAAGAGAAGTTTTTGTTTTTAAGGAAAGCACTAGGATGGATGTAATTGCAGACATAGAGGAGGTATACACAATATTAACTTTTTATTGACCCAAAGAATTATTTTTACAAGTGCATCAATTGATGAACTTTGTTGTCATGGTTAACCACTATCGTTCAAAATCTGATTTGGTAAAGAGACATACCAGGAATTTTACACTGCAAGAACCTCATTTGAGCAAGCTCACTTCAATATGTAATTATGCTTCCAGGGCTCTGTAGAGTTGTTTCAGACATCAATGTTTTTGACCTCAAATTCAGCATCACTGCTCCCGAAGTTAATCAATCCATATAATTCCCATGCACGGAGACTGAAAAATGATCACATCATTTCATCCCGCTATTGAAAAACTCCTGTACAGTAAAGTGAATTAGTATCATATATTTACAATTGCAAATGGCAAGAAAGTTTGTGGACATACTACAACCTCTCAACCTTCAAAGAAAGCTGGAAAAGCATCAGCTGCCACTTGTCAGGTGAAGCAGACTCCAAAGTCAGGTCATACATCATTCCCTTTCAAGTCTTGTTATAGGTAAGTTTCTTTTTCTTATTAAATATTTTAACCGGTTACTATTATTTTTGTTTACATTGGTAATAATATTGTTTTATCCTCAAAACTTGTGCAGGTCATTTGGCTCTGAAAATGCTTTACAATCTCATTTTAAGGCAAGGCATGGTGCTGCAATGTAAAAATGAGTTGGTCTGGTAACTGTTTAAATTTTGATATTATGATCCTTCTACAGACACCAGTTCTACAACCAAGTAAATGTGTTCTTATGACTTATAATAGTACATGTTTTAGGTGAAATGGCTCTTTGTTGTTTTTGACAATGATAATTTTGTATCAACCTAACTGTATCGATGGCTATAAATTTTTTCATTCGCTTGTCTCGTAATTTTCTTGTTGCTTTTACAATGTCATTCACTTTGATTTGCTATTTGTTTGATGTACCTTACCAACTTATCATAAATGAATACAAGAGAAAATTACTCCAATGTGTGTATGCGTGTGTATTTATATATATTTCTTGTGTTAATTTACTCATGATTTTCAAGTTTATTGTTGGTATATAAGTTACCTCTTATTAACATAATTGTGTAAGCAAGGCACTTCAACAAATTATTAACTCAATAATTAAGTTATATTGATAAAAGCTTTTAAATTTAAAATAACTCAATAAATATAAAAATATAAAATAAGATTTTTAAATCTTTTAAATTTAAAATAAAATTCAATAAATATAAAATTTTTAAATCTCAAATAAGACTTTTATTGTCATTTAAAAGTGCCGGTAAAAGCTTTTAAATTTAAAATAAAACTCAATAAATATAAAAATTTCAAATAAAACTTTTGCCGGCACTTTAAAATGTTGGTAAAAGTGCCGGAAAAAATCATGCCGTAATTTTTCAAATCTTTGCCGACATTAGAGTACATCACCGTCTGCAGACCTTCATCGGCATTCACTTGGTTGGTGGTCAACAAATCGCCAGTAAGGTTTTTACCGGCTATTTGTTAGTAAGTGCCGGTAAAAGTTGGTTCTTTTGTAGTGATCACAAATAAATTGATATATAATTTGACATACAATTCACACACCATGAGACTTGAACATAGGAACTCTTTATCTTATTAAGGTATATCAGTCTAAAGACATGTTAATTGAAAGATATGCGAACAAATAAATCATGACCAGAAAACAAAATTAAAACATATGCACTAATTTATTTTTTTGAAAACTTTATCACCTGGAAAAATGGTTTGAACAACTATTATACCTCATTAATTTCTAATTAAAATATGAAAAAATATAAATAATTTTGAAAATATTAGTGCAGGGACATATTGTTGGTCGAAAGACAATTAAATAAATACTCAGATTGATTTAGCTTATTTTGAACTCAAATATCACTCTTACTATAGAAAAAAAAAGTCGCGCGTTGTTGCGAATTGAAATTATTTAGTTGGTTATATAATGATTTCTTGGATTAAATAATATTTGATTGCTTGAGATATAAAAGACGTCTTCACGTAAAATTAAGAAGTGACATGGTTCAATAAAATTGAAAGTGTTAAATATGACTATTAAAATGATTGTCCTTAACATTATTCTTATAGGCAATTGTCATATTTAGCTAAATTAAGGCTCTGACATTCCTGATTTGCATATAAATATTTGGCAAGAGTAGATATAACTTTGAAATTTCAAATTCATCTTCACTTGCAATAAGTATCCTCGTGTAGGGCAGTGTCCAAGAACGTTTTTTCCCTTAGGCAGATATTTGGAAAATAGAACTTATTCTATATGGTTTTATTAGATGTAAGCTTGGTATATTTTTTTAAACACCTAATAGAAATGAGCTATTTTTGTTAAGTTTTGTCAGCAAGTGGCATCTCAAAAAAATAAAAACATTAGCGTGAATGAACATGGTTGTTGGAGCAATTCAGCTCGCCAAAGATGCAACTTGACAACTCATTAAGAAATAACCTAAGTGCTGAGATATTTGAAAATACTAATTTGCATGAGCTCACTTCCTGCATTTTGAAAATAGTAACTTGCAGCCTTATGATGTAAAAAACAATCTTATCTCCAAATTAAATAGAACATTATTTGTAATCATGTTTTATCAGAAATTGGAAAACTTCTGGTTGGGAGACAATTTCTGGTATTTCGAAAATAAATTCAAAGAGAAAAAAGGTAGTTTTTTTTTAATTTAATAAGATTTTGCCTTCGTGGGGTAACATATTGCGCACTTACCCTTTTTTTTTATTTATTATTTTAGAAATTGCATTTATGCCATGCCTTTTTTACTCATTTCATATCATGGATCAAACTTTTAAATCGATAGAGGAAAATGTACTCCGACAAACTTCAAGTAATATTAATGATATTTTATTTAAAAGAAACTGTATAGATGAATAGCTTAAATTTAGTTAAATCTTTTATTTGATAATTGAAAGTGGAAATGGAATTATTTAGATTCAAATTCAAATTATTTGATCAAAAATTATTGGTTAGTTAAATTTTTTATATTCTGACTTAGTAAAAAGAGAAATTAATTAACTTCATTTCAAAATTGACATACATATATATAATGTCCAAGATGGTGAAATAATTTTTTTACAACATTTTTTATTTACAAGATGATGCTGGCTTGATTATTTTAATTAAAAATAAAACGCTTTCCAACCTCCATTATTGACATTGTTGCAGACTCTGAAATAGTTGCAGGTATGAGCTAGAAAGCAGTTGGATTATTCGGAAAAGCATTTTGCTCTTGATTCCATGCAGGACTATTAATAAACATGATTAGATATAGTTAGAACCCCACTCATCTCCATAAATATAATATTCGAGTATTAAGTATTGAGTCAAACAAAAATCATTAATACTATTCCATCAAAAAATATCATCAATGCAACCAATCTTTACCAGATGCACTTCTTGTACCTAGCTCAACTCTTTTCTCTGTTTTCTTTACTCTCGTTTCTATCTCTAATTTCTTGGAAGAAAGCAAAGCAACTATGTCTTTGCTTCGAGGCTTGTCCATGATACGAGAAGTTGTTGTCTCCAAGTTCTTTGACTATCTCATTGACAAATTGAGCTCTTCTGAATTCCTGCAATTTGCCACTGAAAAGCAGATTCAAGAGGAACTGCAGAAGTTGAAGAAGGAATTGCTCGAGATTCGCGCGCTGCTTGATGATGCTGAGGAGAGGCAGATAAAAGATCAATCTGTGAAACTTTGGTTGTCAGACCTCCAAAACTTGGCATACGATGTGGATGATATTGTGGACGAGCTTCAAACTGAAATTTCCAGGCGCAATTTGATGTTGAAGCGTCGAGGTAGCTCAAGTAAAAAACCTAGACTCATTTCTAATTCATTCAATGTTGTGATGTCTAACAGGGGCCTGATGTCAAAGATAAAAGATATCACTGCCAAATTGAAAGAGTTAGAACCTCGGAAAAATCAATTACAACTGAGACTGAATGACAGCCAGAAATCCAATAGAGTAAAAGAAAGGCAGCAGCCTACTTCTCTGGAGATTGAAACTCATGTGTATGGTAGAGACAAAGACAAGGAGACAATACTTGAACTGATCTTTAAAAATGATGATGAAGGAAATTTTGTGATTCCCATCATTGGCATGGGAGGGATCGGTAAGACAACCCTAGCCCAGCTTGTTTACAATGATTCTACTGTTCAAAATCATTTTGATCTCAAAGCATGGGTTTGTGTTTCTGGTGATTTTGATGTCGCAAGAATAACAAAATCAATTTACCAATCAGTCATTTCTAATAAGTCATGTGATGACAAGAACTTGAATTCCCTTCAAGAAGAATTAAAGGAGGAGTTTTCGAAGAAAAATTTTTTGATTGTTTTGGATGACGTCTGGAATGAAAGTTATCACAACTGGACCATTTTCCAGTCTCCTTTTCTAAAAAGGAATCCGATAAGCAAAATTATTGTTACAACAAGAAGTTTGGCTGTTTCATCTATAATGGTGCTTCTCATCCTCATTATTTAGAAGTTCTATTAGAAGATGATTGTTTGTCTGTGTTTGCTCAACATGCATTGGGAGCAAGAGGTTTTGGAGCACATCCAAATTTAAAAGAAGTTGCTGAGAAAATAGCAAGGAAGTGCAATGGCTTGCCTTTGGCTGCAAAAACCCTTGGAGGCTTGCTTCGTACTAATGTTGACCATGATGCTTGGAAAGATATATTAGAGAGTGAGATATGGAAGCTATCAGTGAAGGAAACCGAAACAAACACGCAGCGGAAATAAAACATTCGGCCTCCACCAGAATCGATTCGGAGGGTTGCCTGATTAGGGTTTCGAGATTTTACCTAACGTTTTTCTCTGCTTTTTCTGTCTTTGGTCGAATCACAAGCAGCAACTTTTCGTTCCTGCCTCTATGGTATCCACACGAACGGATCTTACGACTCTTGAACGTCTCACGATCAGATGCCTTAAGGAGCGTTTTGATTCTTTTAACCGAACTGCTAGCTTCGATTAAAAGAATGTTTTTTTTTTCTGTTTTTTTTAAAAGTGCAGCTATGTTTTAGAAAAACATCCTTTTTATAGGCAGTAAATTTTACCCTAAAATTTACTGCCAAACAGAACTCTAATCCTACTTAGAATAGGATTAGTTATATCCCTAATCCAATTCAGAATAGGATTAGTTATATCCTTAATCCAATTCAGAATAGGATTAATTAAGCTCCTCATTGATCCGTTCTAAGTGTGCGACCCAATAGGTTCTCAAAACAATGGCAATGACAAAATTGTCATAGGCAATGAGCGGTATCTAGCAACACATCATTGCTACCCATGTAACGAGAATGTCAATGACTCGACATAACCTTACTCGTGATAGATGTTACCGTGTAGTCTAATCCCTTTATCCTATGATGTCTTGATTAGACACAAGTCATGGAATGTGTCACACTTGTATAGTCTAATCAGCGTTTCTTGATTCCTGAGTAGACTAATTAAACAAATAAAATCAATATCTCATATTGACTTATTCGAGCACGGCCATGCATTTCTTAGTCTCACTCTATCAAAGGGCCCAAGACATCACTCTTGTTATATAAGAGGGATAAATTCTATCTTGATCACTCAACATCCCTCTACATAGATCAAGGCATACCCAATTACTACCTTTATAGTCCATCCTGTTACGAATGACATCTAGCAGCATTAAAGTATGCAATTCTCTATGTTGGGATCTGTGATGATCTCAAGTCAAAGGATCACATACACCATCATCACTATGAGAATCGCTTATGACACTCATATAACAATCCATGTAGCGTTCTCATGGAGGGTCGATCCAGTACATAGTTCTCTAACATGTACCTATGTGATGACTTGATATCTTATATCCATGACAATGGTCATCAGTCAACCACATACTAGTCTTATCGTATCATTGTTATCCTTATTCACAATAATACTTGACTAGGGATATTTTAAGAATAGTGTGTTATTACTATTCTAAGGACATTATCATATAAGATTATATTACGCAGTTATAAGACAAATATAATAATGAACTATGATAAATAAAATGTCATGATACATAAAAAATGCCAAAGTCAATCATCTAATGAATGGTTCTAAGGGCATAATCCAACAATCTCCCACTTGCACTAAGACCATTCACTCATGTATCTAATACCTAGTGACCTAGTGTGACGATCATGTCTCTGCTGCGTCAAAGGCTTCGTCAGTGGGTCGGCGATGTTATCGTCAGTTGGTACTTTGCATATCCTCACATCTCCTCTCTCGATGATATCTCGAATGAGATGGAAGCGCCGTAGTATATGTTTGGATCGTTGGTGAGATCTAGGTTCCTTAGCTTGTGCGATGGCTCCATTGTTGTCACAATAGAGCTCAATCGGATCTACAATGCTAGGAACAACTTCAAGCTCAGTAATGAACTTCCTGATCCAAACAGCCTCCTTAGCAGCTTCAGAGGCAGCTATATACTCAGCCTCTGTTGTAGAATCGGCCACTGTCGCCTGCTTTGAACTCTTCCAGCTTACAGCACCACCATTAAGGCAAAACACATAACCAGACTGCGATCTATAGTCATCTTTATCAGTTTGGAAGCTAGCATCAGTGTAACCTGTTACAATGAGCTCTTCCTCACCTCCATATATCAAGAATGTATCCTTAGTCTTTCTCAAGTACTTAAGAATATTCTTGACAGTGATCCAGTGACGTTCACCAGGATCAACTTGATATCTACTCGTCATGCTCAAGGCATACGAGACATCGGGACGTGTGCATAACATGGCATACATAATGGATCCAATAGCAGATGCATATGGAACTTTACTCATACGTTCTCTCTCTTCTTGTGTTGTAGGACACTGTTCTTTTGAGAGAGAAATGCCATGTGTCATAGGCAAGAATCCTTTCTTGGAATCCTGCATGCTAAACCTCTTTAGCACTTTATCTATGTATGCACTTTGACTTAGGCCAATTAATTTCCTTGATCTATCTCTATAGATCTTTATACCCAGTATATAGGAAGCTTCGCCCAAGTCCTTCATTGAAAAGCAATTCCCTAACCAAGTCTTTACAGACTGAAGGGTAGGGATGTCATTCCCAATGAGTAGTATGTCATCTACATACAACACCAGGAAGACAATAGTGCTCCCACTGACCTTCTTGTAGACACAAGGTTCATCTTCATTCTTGATGAAACCAAACTCTTTGATTGCATCATCAAAACGAAGATTCCAACTTCGAGAAGCTTGCTTTAGTCCATAAATAGAACGTTGTAGCTTACAAACCTTTCCAGCATTTTTTGGATCAACAAAACCCTCAGGTTGTGTCATGTACACATCCTCGAGTAGCTTTCCATTAAGAAAAGCAGTCTTGACGTCCATTTGCCAGATTTCATAATCATGGTATGCAGCTATCGCAAGCAAGATCCTAATGGATTTGATCATCGCGACTGGTGAAAAAGTTTCATCATAGTCAATACCATGAATTTGTTTAAAACCTTTAGCAACCAATCGCCCTTTATAGGTATGAACATTTCCTTCCATGTCGGTTTTCTTCTTAAAAACCCATTTACACCCTATAGGTTTTACCCTTTCGGGTAAGTCAACCAAGGTCCAAACTTGGTTGGCATCCATGGATTCCATCTCAGATCTCATGGCTTCAAGCCATTTCTCAGAGTCTGGCCCTGTTATAGCCTCTTGATAGGTAGTAGGCTCATCTTGGTCCATGAGCAAAACATCACCATTCTGAGTCATTAGAAATCCATATTTCTGTGGCTCACAATGTGTTCTAACTGATCTACGCAAGGCTTGTGTCTCTTGAGCAGGCGGTTGCTCCACAACATCTTGTGGTTCTGGTTCCACAACAACTTGTGGTGCTTGCTCAGGCTCCATCTCAACATCGGGTGCGCTATCTTGTAGCTCTTGAATTTCTTCAAGTTCTACTTTTCTCCCACTAGTTCTTCTAGAAATGAATTCTCTTTCTAGAAAGACACCTGTTCGAGCTACAAACACTTTGCGCTCAGTGGGATTGTAAAAATAATATCCTTTAGTTTGTTTAGGATATCCCACAAAATAGCACTTATCAGATTTAGGTGCAAGTTTGTTAGAGACTTGACGTCTTACATAAGCCTCACAACCCCAAATCTTCATAAAAGACATACTGGGACGTTTACCAGTCCATATCTCATATGGTGTCTTTGGAACCGATTTAGATGGAACACGGTTCAGTGTAAAAGCAGCTGTTTCTAATGCATGTCCCCAAAAGGATTCTGGAAGATCTGTATGACTCATCATTGATCGAACCATATCTAATAAAGTTCGGTTTCTCCTTTCAGATACACCATTCCATTGTGGTGTATTTGGAGGAGTGAGTTGTGAGACAATCCCACACTCTTTAAGATAGTCATAAAATTCTTGGCTTAAGTATTCACCACCTCGATCTGATCGAAGTGCCTTAATGCTCTTGCCAAGTTGGTTTTGTACTTCATTCTTGAATTCTTTGAACTTTTCAAAAGATTCTGACTTGTGTCTCATAAGATACACATAGCCATATCTACTGAAATCATCAGTAAATGTAATAAAGTACATAAACCCACCTCTGGCCTGTGTGTTTAAAGGTCCACATACATCTGTATGTACTAAGCCCAATAAATCACTTGCCCTTTCACTATGTCCTTTGAAAGGGGCTTTAGTCATCTTACCCATCAAACAAGATTCACATGTCTCATACGATTCAAAATCAAATGAGTCCAAAAGTCCATCTTTATGGAGTTTGGAAATGCGATTCTCATTTATGTGTCCCAAGCGACAATGCCAGAGATATGTTGGATTTTGATCATTAGATTTAATCCTTTTAGCATTTATGTTATAAATGGGCATATCAAGATTTAGAATGTAAAGACCATTAATTAGTTGTGCACTACCATAAAAGATATCATTTATATAAATGGAGCAACAGTTGTCCTTTATTATAAATGAAAAACCCTTCTTGTCCAAACAAGAAATCGAAATAATGTTTTTAGTGATGGAAGGCACATAATAACAATCATCTAATTCTAAAACAAGCCCTGTGGGCAATGTCAAAATATAAGTTCCTACAGCTAATGCAGCAACCCTTGCTCCATTTCCCACTCGCAGGTCGACCTCGCCCTTAATCAACGATCTACTCCTTTTGAGTTCCTGCACATTTACACAAATGTGAGAACCACATCCAGTATCTAATACCCATGATGAAGAAGTAGATAGATTAACTTCTATAACATAAATACCTGAAGTGGAAGTCTCACTTCCTTTCTTCTTCTTTAGCTCTTCCAAGTATTTGTTGCAATTCCTCTTCCAATGTCCGGTCTCACCGCAATGGAAGCATTTCCCTTCTTTGGCAACCCCACCTTTAGGCTTCAGTGCAGTATCATTGGGCTTGAACTTGCCATTGGTTTTATTACCCTTTTTCTTGCCCTTTGCATTAGCCCTGCCCTTAGCTTTCTTAACTATTAAGACATCTTTGGGCTTGGCCTTTTTCATGTTGGATTCAGCTGTTTTCAACATGCTTAGTAACTGTGGCAGAGTCTTGTCAATTTCATTCATGTTGTAATTAACAACAAACTGACTGTAGCTGTCTGGCAACGATTGCAGAATCACATCAGTGGCCAACTCTTGGCCCAAAGGAAATCCCAATCTTTCAAGGTTTTCAGTGTACCCAATCATCTTGAGCACATGAGTACCAACGGGAGTCCCCTCTGCCATCCTACACTGAAACAATGCCTTAGAGACATTGTACCTTTCTTGCCTAGCTTCCTCTTCATAGAGTTGCTTGAGATGCTCGATCATATCGAACGCATCCATTTCCTCATGTTGCTTTTGAAGCTCAGGATTCATAGAGGCAAGCATAAGGCAACTAACATCCAATGCATCATCTTGATGCTTCTTATAAGCATCTCTTTCTGCCCTTGGAGCATTAGAGGGTGGTTCCTCAGGTAAGGGAATTTCAAGGACATACAACTTCTTTTCATGCTTGAGGACTATCCTCAGGTTCCTGTACCAATCCAGGAAGTTTGTCCCATTCAACTTGTCCTTCTCAAGGACAGATCGCAGTGAAAGTGTGTTATTTGTGTTTGATGCCATGGTAATCTACAACAAAAATATGCAAAATATAAGTATCATGAATGCATTCATTTAATTAAATATTTATTAAATGATGCTCCCACTATTTTTATCGAATCAACAACCCTCACTATTAATTCGGAAAAATTATCACATAATTTCTCTAGTGGGCCAAGATCCATATTTCACCTTATCTAGAGTTAGCTTTGGCTAATCGCCCAAGATTTGGCTATTTAGGTAGGCAACACTTACCAATTACATCTCATGTAACTCTTGGATAGTTGGGTGAACAACACTTGTTCTAATTCATCTCATGAATGGAAGCCCAACTTTATGCCTCTAAATTCCCAATCCTATTGATGAAATTTAGTTAAGTCAACCCAATTTATAGCCTTTGGATATCACTATTATCCCATCGCGTCTTACTAAGATAGATATGATATTTTGCTTTGGCAAACATAACAAAATCAATTCTAGTCTTGACGAGTGCTATTCATTGGTAGGCATCTATTATTGACTTAATTTAATTTGAGGGATTTTCTTAGTTTATTGAATAAGATCTCACCAATTTTACCTTTTTTTTTTTAAATTATCATATGATTTTCATATCATAAACGTACAAAATAAACCATGCATCTCATGCAATTAAGCAATAAAATAAACGTGACATAGTTATAGCCCAAACTAAATGGATTTCCCAAGCCAATGAGAAACCCTAAGGGTTAACCTAAGGGTAATAGCATCTTCTCCAAGTGCCTCTTTGGTCATCCTTTGCATGGTTGTCAGCTCCAATTACATAGTTTAAGAGAAACCTCGAGTTACATTCGAGGGGAGTTAGATGAGAAAAGAATGTACAACAAGAATTTCAAGAACAAGGCACGACACGCAGGTCGTATTTATTAAAATTTACAACCACGAAAATACAATCATATTGGGCTAGGGCTATAACTATGCACCATGCTCAAACAACAACCACCGTGTTATACAAACAAGTGTAATGCAATTTTTAATTTTTAGTTTTATTAATGAGGCACATTTGAAACGAATTATAACTCTGACTGCGGGGTTCCCAGGGGCGGCAGTATTGACATTGCCAACGCCCCTTATCCGGAAGTGTCCTAATCTTATCAGGATGTTCCAGCCAGTATCTCATACTGACTATAATTTTAGTCGCATTAGAACTCTTATCTAAAAGTGTTTCAATCTTTATACACTTTCGACATTATTCTGTTTCTTCCATAACGTTTATGCAGAACAGAAACCGCCATTAATAATTCGCATCACAGATTATACATAACGTTTATGCAGAACAGAAACGCCATTAATAATTCGCATCACAGATTATACATAACGTTTATGCAAAACAGAAACGCCATTATTAATTCGCATCACAGATTATATCTCACATATAAGTTGAATCGAAATTGATATATATCATATATATAATTTCAACAATTCGATTTGTAGCCTCTGAATATATCATATACATTCTAATCCGTATTAATCTCATTAAAACGATTGCATGTAATCATAAACTGAAAGTAACCAGAGATCATGCTTTTATCAAAACAAATCAGGGACTCCGAATCTGGCTCTGATACCAGTGAAGGAAACCGAAACAAACACGCAGCGGAAATAAAACATTCGGCCTCCACCAGAATCGATTCGGAGGGTTGCCTGATTAGGGTTTCGAGATTTTACCTAACGTTTTTCTCTGCTTTTTCTGTCTTTGGTCGAATCACAAGCAGCAACTTTTCGTTCCTGCCTCTATGGTATCCACACGAACGGATCTTACGACTCTTGAACGTCTCACGATCAGATGCCTTAAGGAGCGTTTTGATTCTTTTAACCGAACTGCTAGCTTCGATTAAAAGAATGTTTTTTTTTTTCTGTTTTTTTTAAAAGTGCAGCTATGTTTTAGAAAAACATCCTTTTTATAGGCAGTAAATTTTACCCTAAAATTTACTGCCAAACAGAACTCTAATCCTACTTAGAATAGGATTAGTTATATCCCTAATCCAATTCAGAATAGGATTAGTTATATCCTTAATCCAATTCAGAATAGGATTAATTAAGCTCCTCATTGATCCGTTCTAAGTGTGCGACCCAATAGGTTCTCAAAACAATGGCAATGACAAAATTGTCATAGGCAATGAGCGGTATCTAGCAACACATCATTGCTACCCATGTAACGAGAATGTCAATGACTCGACATAACCTTACTCGTGATAGATGTTACCGTGTAGTCTAATCCCTTTATCCTATGATGTCTTGATTAGACACAAGTCATGGAATGTGTCACACTTGTATAGTCTAATCAGCGTTTCTTGATTCCTGAGTAGACTAATTAAACAAATAAAATCAATATCTCATATTGACTTATTCGAGCACGGCCATGCATTTCTTAGTCTCACTCTATCAAAGGGCCCAAGACATCACTCTTGTTATATAAGAGGGATAAATTCTATCTTGATCACTCAACATCCCTCTACATAGATCAAGGCATACCCAATTACTACCTTTATAGTCCATCCTGTTACGAATGACATCTAGCAACATTAAAGTATGCAATTCTCTATGTTGGGATCTGTGATGATCTCAAGTCAAAGGATCACATACACCATCATCACTATGAGAATCGCTTATGACACTCATATAACAATCCATGTAGCGTTCTCATGGAGGGTCGATCCAGTACATAGTTCTCTAACATGTACCTATGTGATGACTTGATATCTTATATCCATGACAATGGTCATCAGTCAACCACATACTAGTCTTATCGTATCATTGTTATCCTTATTCACAATAATACTTGACTAGGGATATTTTAAGAATAGTGTGTTATTACTATTCTAAGGACATTATCATATAAGATTATATTACGCAGTTATAAGACAAATATAATAATGAACTATGATAAATAAAATGTCATGATACATAAAAAATGCCAAAGTCAATCATCTAATGAATGGTTCTAAGGGCATAATCCAACAATCAGAACATCAGTGTGGTATAATTCCAGCTCTCCAATTGAGTTACCATCATCTTCCTCCACATTTGAAGCGATGCTTTGCATATTGCTCCATTCTTCCCAAGAACTATGAATTTGAGGAGAAAGAAATAATCTTGTTATGGAGGGCAGAAGGCTATTTACAAGAAGCAAGGGATAAACATAGCATTGAAGATCTAGGCCGTAGGTATTTTAAAGATCTACTATCAAGGTCTCTTTTGCAAATATCAAACAAAGATAGATCTCGATTTGTTATGCGTGACCTCATCAATGATTTGGCTCAATCAATTGCTGGAGAAATATGCTTTCGAATTGAGGGTGATCAGCGAATTTCAGAACACGCTCGTCACTTATCTTACATTGGTGGCAAGTATGATGGCTTAAAAAAATTTAAGGGTATTAGTGAAGCACAACATTTACGTACTTTTTTGCCATTGTGGTTGTCGAATGATGGATGGCACTTCATAACCAATGATGTTCTAACATATTTGTTGCCAAATTTCATATGCCTAAGGGTGCTTTCTTTGAGAGGGTATCAAATAGCAAAGTTGCCAGATTTTTTTGGAGATTTAAAACAGCTACGGTACGTAGATTTTTCTCACACTCTTATTAAGTGTTTGCCTGAGTCAATAACTACCCTTTATAATTTAGAAACCCTTTTATTAAGGGAGTGTGAGCTGCTTGAGAAGTTACCTTCAGATATGGAAAACCTAGTCAACTTATGTTATCTTGATATCACCGATACATATAGGTTAAAAGGCATGCCAAGTAATCTGGGCACACTAAGTGATCTTCAAACACTCAGCCATTTTGTTTTGCAAGAGGGTAAAGGATGTCAAATAAGAGAGCTAGAGGGTTTATCAAATCTGAAGGGTCAACTTTGTATTTCAAGGTTAGAGAATGTTGTTAAAACTCAAGATGCATGGAAGGCTAAGTTAAGTGATAAGTCAGGACTCGATAAGTTAGAATTGAAGTGGAATAGAGACTTTGAGAATAGAATGGGAGCAATTGAGAATGACGTGTTGGATTTGCTTCAACCTTCAAAAAAGCTTAAAAAGCTTACCCTCAAGTGTTATTGTGGTGTGAGGTTGGCGAAATGGATAGGAGATTCTTCATTCAATGAGTTATTAACTTTATGCCTTGAAAATTGTCCAAATTGCATTTCATTACCATCAATTGGGCAATTGCCATTGTTGCAAAAGGTGAGAATCAAGAGATTGCCTGGTGTAACAAGTGTGGGAGTTGAGTTCTTTGGAAAGGATGCACCAAATGCATTTCCTTCATTGGAGAGTTTAGAATTTGAAGACATGCTTAAATGGGAGAATTGGAGCTTTTGTGAAGTTGATGAGAAAGCTAAGAAATTCCCAAGACTTTGTATGCTCGTTATTGTAAATTGCCCGCAACTGTTAGGAAATGTACCAGAAAATCTTCCTTCTTTGCAAAAACTTACGATTTCCAACTGTGAGAAATTGGTGATTTCAATTCAAAGACTTCCAATGCTTTCAGAATTAGCAATTCGTAGGTGCCAAAAGGTGGTGTTAGGATCATTAAAAGATTTGGGAGATGATAGGTCATCGTCATTCAAAAGTGTTATTTTTGCAAAAATTCCCCAGTTTACTTGTGCAGCAAAATGGTCGTTGGTAGGATTAATACAAGTGGAATTCCTTGGGATCAACGATTGCGAGGAGTTGTGCTCTTTGCAGGAGAACAAATGGGGAATTTTAACTCAGTCAATGTCACTTGGCAAATTGAGCATTCGAAATTGGCCGCAACTTGTCTCCATAGGTGCAGAGGAGGAAAAAGAAGTATTGATGCATTTGAAGATCCCTTGCAACATTCAACAACTAAGAATATATGACTGTGAAAGGCTAAAAAATCTATCAACAACCTTGCACAACCTGACATCACTTAGGGTGCTATCGCTTCATGATTGCCCATCTTTGATTTCTCTTTCAAAGAACAATTTGCCTTTGAATCTTAAAAGCCTAGCCTTTTACCGTTGCAAAAATCTACGGTGTCTGTTGGAAGGGGAAGAGAGTGTTGACATCAGCAATGCATGTCCTCTTGAGCAGTTGAATGTTCATAATTGTTCGTCTCTGGTATCTTTATCATCAATAGGGGAGTTACCCACCAGGCTTAAAGAACTGGAAATATTTTCTTGTTCAAATCTAGAGTCCATAGCGCAAGAAATTCCAGATAACTCTTCTCTTGATAATATTACCATCGGTTGGTGTGGTAAGATTAAGTGTTTACCTCAAGGATTGAACAAGCTCAACCATCTCCGATGCTTACGCATATGGAAATGTTCAAATTTAGTTTCCTTTCCAAAAAGTGGTTTGCCGACCTCTAACCTCAAAGTGCTGGGCTTCAAATCTTGTGAGAAACTCCAAGCTCTGCCCGAAGCTATACACAACCTCAGCTGTCTAGACGAATTAGAAATAAGAAATTGCTCAAGTATGACATCCTTCCCAGCAGAGGGCATTCCTACTAATCTCAAAAAACTTACCATCGGAGGACCCAACATCTATAAGCCACTAATAGAGTGGGGATTGCATAGACTCACTTCTCTTAAATCTCTCTCCATATCGAATGGGTGTCCTGATGCAGTTTTGTTTCCACAAGAGGACATAGGAATGATGCTGCCTTGCTCTCTCACCACTTTGGCCATCGACAATTGCCCAAAACTAGAAATCCTATCCTCTGAGGGCTTTCAGGCCCTCACCTTTCTTGAGGAGTTGGAGATCCAAGATTGCCCAAACCTCAAGTCTCTTCCGGAAGAGAACATGCTATCTTCGCTTTTGCATCTAGAAATTCGGGGATGTCCAATGCTAATACAACAGTGTGAAAAGGATAACGGACCGGAGGGGTCCAAAATAGCCCATGTACCTTGTGTGCGAATTGATCTCAGATACATATATGATTCTAGCTGATTCTGTTTCAGAGGATCATGATTCAGACAATAAGTCTTCAGAGCAGCAAAGTTGAAAAGAAAAGACAGGTATGTTTGAAATTGATTATAACAGAGAAAAATTTTATTACAATTATAGTGAGTGACAACATGTTACATGTGGCATAGAAAAGGTTGAGTTTATATGAAAGTTGTATATATTTCAAAGATTAATTGTATATTAATCTCTAGAAAGTAAAGGGAAGAGAAAGGGATTACAAATTTACATCATCCTTTGCTTATAATATACTCAAGGTTAAGTATTTCTATTTGGAAAAGCCATACCACTTTCTCCCTAATGGATTTCCAATTTCGAAAAACATTGTTGTTCATCTTACTTCCATTTTTCAAGTGAGCATGAGTCTGTACCATCTATCATGTCTCACCTAGAAATTTGTCAGGTTCCTGTATTTTCTGTCAGTTTGATTTTCATCCAAATATTGAGTTAGGTGATAGGGAAAGCTGGTAATTTTCTGTTTACAGGCATTCTTTGTTGTATTTATAGATGGTAAGAAGCTATTTATGTAGTGATAGCTTATATTTTGTACTTTAATTTCAGTATAGTTGGAGCTCAAGGAAGGCCTAAGAGCTAGTTCCATACTGAAACAAGGCGTGAATGGATGAAGGAAAAGATAGAAATTACCAACAGAAGGGATATTCACTCTGCAACAACGGTAGATGTCAGAGATTTGCTAATTCTGAAACCTTTGATAAGGTCTTTTATTCTTAAATCTTCTTATTTGCACGTTTAATTGCAAAATTGTAGTATTAATTGCTTTAATTGATAGATATACTATAAAGTTTATATATAATGCACTGACAGTGTATGGTCTCTATACACTATCAATACACCAAAGGTTGACACCTTATCAATGAGCAAAATAAAAAATTGTTAAGCCTTTAAAAAATACAAATATTTTTTTTTTCAATTTGCTCATCAAGGCTTATTGATGAGATATCAACCCTTGGTACATTGACAATATATATTTCTATATACGGTCAGTGTATCATATATAAATCCATATTATAAACAATTTTTTGTTTTCATATCATTTGATTATTTCTGAAAGAAAGAATATTGGTTCTTGTTGTATATAGTTTAACCTACATATTGCAATTTCTAAGAAAGTGACATGAAACCTTTAATTTTTTTTCATTTTTTTTCTGATAAGATATTGTTTCTTACAAAAGCAATTGTACAGATGCATTGAGCCTATGCTTTATGGAATATTGCATGCTGCTTAATTTCACCTAAAAGGCTCTTGGATTTGGCTCTCTGGCTTATAAAAGCGCTAAAAAGGTTTATGAAGAGGTTAGTTCTTTCTCCAAGACATTTTCATGTTATATGTTCACACAATTGAAATAGAAATGAACCATACTCGGCTTTGATTCACTTAAATTCATGGAGGTTAATTTGATTATTAATGTTAATTGCAGTTCAAGTGGCAGAAGCTTTTGTTCTACAAAAGCAAATGTAAGAAGTTCCGAAATGCTGATGGGAAGAATTAGCAACAATCAACAGACAAGGGCAATCCTACATTGAATTCTCTGCAGCCAATACCATTCACCGTAGCCATGTGCAGCTTGATGGGCTAACATCAACTTCTCTGCCTCTAACATCAACTTTCTTTCTTGGTATGTAACCAGTTTGAACTTTGAACTTACAGAGTTCTGCAATTATTGAGCAAGTGGACTTGATTCGTTGTTTGCTTAATTGTAGACAATTATTGCTCAGCAAACAGGTGATGATTAGGGATGTAAACGGGTCGAGTATTCGCTAAATTTGGGATATCCGAACCCGAATCCGATTAACTTTAATAATATCCTAACCCTATTAACTATCCGATTATTTTTATTTATGCTACCCGAACCCTAATCCTATAAAATATAAAATACCCGTTTAACTACCCGAACCCGTTAAACTATCTGTTTATTAAGTCAAAGTTTGACTTTTAAATTTAAATTTAAAATCAATTTTAGAATAACTTAATTAAAACATTATATTAATAAATTTAATTTAACTCATAAAAATAAATTAAAGTTAAAAATCATAATTATAATATATAATGATTTAATTTAATTAAATAAAACATTACTAATAAATAATTTATATATAAAAATATAAATATTGTATTAATTAATTATTATTTATAATCGAATTTGGGTAGCGGATACCCTAAGATCACTATCCGAACCCGATTATACACTACCCTAACCTTACGTAAACGGGTTGGATAGCACCGGATACCCGTTTATAGGGTATCCATTGCCATCCTCTGATGATGTCACATTGTTAGAAACGCGAAGTAGTGAATACTGATAAGAGTGTTCTGTTGGGTATATGGTTTGTTTAGTTGGAGATATGATTGACTTTGAAATTCCACTGAGTTTGTGCAAGTTAGATTACTAGTTTAGCTCGTTGTTGGTTCTTCTTTTTTTTTTTGTTCGAAAATTGGTTCATCTTTTTATGTGTATATATGTATTATTGTTGTTGTATGATTTAATAGTCAAATATACTCTCAACAGTTTACAAAAAACGGAAATAAGCCCTTCACATTTAATTTTACTGTATAAATCTCTAACTTTTCAAAATAATACAATTAAGTCCACTTCAATTATAAATTTTTGCAGTAAAATAAAAAAGATGAGGGCTTATAAGACTTTAACTCCTTATTTATTTTACTTAATTGCATTATTTTAAAAGGTTATGGCTTGTTTATAATAAAAAATAAAAGTTTATGGACTTTTATAATAAAAGTAAAGATTTAAGGCTTATTTTCATATTGTATAAAAGATTGAAGGTATATTTGATTATTAAAGCTTATTGTATTGATATTATTGTCTTTTAAAAAATATTATATTTTATTATATTTATTTGATACAAAATATACAAATATATAAAAAATAAATTTGAGCTCAAGCACAAAAATCAAGTAAGAGAAATGAACCTAATCGAGCGAGCTTAAATAGCTTGTTTTTAATCTCAATCCAAGCTCGAGCAACAAGTTTTTGGAGTCAACCTTGAACAACTCACTGTATCAGTTCAGTTCAATTACAACTCTTTCCTAGTGCCAATTGATCAAATGAGGAAACTAGAGTACCCTAGATGTGAACTCCAAGATAGAACAAAAGAAACACATTAGAACAAAAGCGTTACAGAATTGGTAGCTATAAATTGGAGGACAAACAATTTCTACGTCAAAGTTTTCTACATTGATAATATCAACCAAATAGAGAAAAACATTAAATGACGATTGCAATGATTTTTTTTTCTTTCTTGTGTGTGCGTAATAATACGGAGATGAAAAAAAGAAAAAAAACCTTAAAAAGAAAAATCTTAAATCCATTAGCAGGCGGACATTTCTGATAAGGGAACTTCAATATCTGATAGTATAGTATCCAAAATGGCCATTCAGAAACGATATTTGTTGAGCCAAGGAAAAGGAATTTGGTATCCTTAAGCAAGGTCTAGAGTTCAAATCTTGTAAATAAAAAAAACAGTATTAGGAGAGCTTTCTTCAAATGGGGATCGACCCGACTTGACTTCGAATTAATTAGAACCCAAAGTGACATTCGAATACCAAAAAATGTTTACACAAAAAAAAAAAGGCCATTCAGAAACCAGGTTGACTGCAGGTAATTTAGGTTTCTTGACCTGATTAATATTTTTACTTTCAGCTATGATGGATTGGCCCGTGTAATGAGCAGCCCAAGTTGTCTTAACTTGAAGCATAAGATACCATACCCACTCAAAAAAACAGAAAAATCATTCTTGTAGAAAAGTTGCAATTGTTGGGAATCCTTTGTTCTAAATAAATTATAGAAAAAAAAAAACACTTCAAAAGTTACAATTTTTATGTACCCTAATACAGCAATTGGCATTTGCAAGCGACCATATTCTACACACGAAGGCCACGAATAATAAGGGGCTACATAAAGACACCAAAAACGTCTCAGGCCCTCTTTTCCTTTGCTGCTAAAACCTCTCTTTTCTACTTTTCAAAACAAATGCATTAAATTAAAAAAAAAGTTTCTGCCTTTTTTTTTACTTTACAGCACTCTATATCTCTTTCCAATTGTGCCTTCAAGTATTGGAGAGTCAATCTAATTTGATTTGATGGCGACAAGGGTAGCTGGGAAATTGTTTAGAGATTTCATGCGCCAAAGGGTAATTTCAACTTCCATTGGACCTTCCAGACATTGCTCTTCTGCTGCTACTTCTGCTCCTAAAATCCCTCATGCTCCCAAAAAAGTAAGTTTTCTTATCCTACCTCCATGTATGAAAAGTTATATGCATATCTTTTTCTATTGTAAAAGAGAGATGTTTGAAGTGTTTATGCGCCAAGGGTTTTTTTTTTTTCATGCATATCTTTTCGTTGTCAATTCAATAATAAAAGTTCAGCTAAGCTAAGCATAAATTGATCAATAGGGAGCTGGGTATTTTAAAAGTTGTGATTGGGAGGATTAAAATGGGTTCTTTTGCTTGACCAACTTAAGCGAATAGTGTTTGAGAACATCTTAGATTGTTGGTATCTTGCATTGTAATAGACATTTTAATAAGAAACTGGATTTTCTGGTTCATGAAATGGTTTAAAACATTGAATTGCAATTTTTTTTTACAAACTTTCCGGTATGAGATGTTAACCTTCATTCATCTCATTTGGCTGTAGGCTTGAATTTTCTGTTCTAAGACATTACTTTCTGATTCCATGGACTTGGTTATTTTTTCAATTGTAGGGGAGGTTATTGGCAGGAGCCACCATAGGCTTAATTATAGCAGGAGGTGCTTATGTTAGTACGGTTGATGAAGCTACTTTCTGGTATTTATTTTGGACCTCCCAACGATATTTCCTCTGTAACTTAAAAAATTGTCATACGTTGTTTCATCTTGTAAATGAGGAGGCTTTTCCCTTTTTCTGGATTTTAAGGAATATCTGCATTTCCTCTTGATGTGTTTTTTTTTTTAGAAAATTGTGCGAACGGTTCCACTAACTTTAATCCGAAATTATTTTGGAAAGTGAATGAGTAGCTTCCCTCGAAAACAAGCCTTTGCCAGTTATTTTATGACTAAAACAGCTGTAAAGAGTAGCAGCGTTTTGCCTTATCAATCACGGCAACCTGGTCAGTTTAGATTTTGTTTGCTTCATTTATTTTTGTCTCTCTTTTTCTTTTTCTTGTGCTTTTATCATTTTTTTAGTCTCAGTTGATACTTTATAGCTATTACTGAAGAACACAAACTAAAAGAACATGACATTGAAACCTTAACCTCCAGTATGCTTTATCTATGTTTTGATGATAATAAAAGTTTTTATGGATCCATTCACAGATTATGGGAGTTTGAAATGAATCCTTGTGTTTTATCTATTTGCCATCAACTTATACAAGATGGAATTTTGGCAGTGGTTGGCTTTTCTCAGCGACAAAACTTGTAAACCCATTCTTCGCACTTTTGGATGCTGAGGTTGCTCATACACTAGCTGTTTCAGCTGCTGCACATGGCTGGGTTCCCAGGGAGAGGAGGCCTGATCCACCAATTTTGGGATTAGAAGTTTGGGGAAGGAAGTTTTCAAATCCTGTAGGTCTTTCTGCTGGCTTTGATAAAAATGCAGAAGCTGTTGAGGGCTTACTTGGTATGGGTTTTGGCTTTGTGGAAGTTGGATCAGTAACCCCTGCCCCACAAGAGGGTAACCCAAAGCCACGCATCTTTAGATTGCGACAAGAAGGGTGAGACCTAATTCTCCCTTTCTGCGGTTTCTTTAAATTATGAACTTACCTATTTTTTGGCTTGGGCATGAGTAAGCCAATACTCTCTCGTGGTTTAGCCAAGAGATTTGTTTACTTGAACTCATGTTTCTTGCAGTTCAAACTTTTCTTTTTTATCTAACTTGATTTATTGGTCAGTGCTATCATCAACCGCTGTGGGTTCAATAGTGAAGGAATTGTTGCTGTTGCAAAGCGATTGGGTGCCCAGCATGGTAAAAGGAAGTTGGAAACTTCGAGCTCTTCATCACCCTCAAGTGATGAAGTCAAACATGGAGGCAAAGCTGGTCCTGGAATTCTAGGAGTCAATCTTGGAAAGAATAAGACAAGTGAAGATGCTGCTGCCGACTATGTACAAGGAGTTCATACATTATCCCAGTATGCTGATTACTTGGTAGTTCTATATTCTTTATTTGAGTTAATTCATTCCTTTCCATGTCTGCTTTGAGTGTAAAATTTTCACACAAAATAAATGATAGAATTGGTTATATTATTTAAAATGGTGGCTAAGCATGATTTGTTTTCTTGTAATTTGTTATGCTTACCTTTCTCGGGAGGGAGGCGGATGCTTTTTTTTTTTTCAAAATAGAAATAAGATTATTATATAAGAATAACCTCAGGGGGTTAGCAATTGACTCCTCACTATATTAATTTACATGATATCAATTCAAGAAGTTCTCTTTGTTTTTTTCATGAATTTGATGTACGGATGCCGTAATATTGACTTCCTTTTTTCGCAACTTTCTTAGGTTATTAATGTTTCATCACCAAACACTCCTGGATTGCGTATGCTCCAGGGAAGGAAACAATTGAAGGATCTTGTTAAGAAGGTATAGATCTCTATTAAATGAAATTGATTGTCCTTGTGATATGTCAGAGCTGAACTTTGCTCTTGTCAATTTTTCTTTGCTTTTTCATCAAAGGTTCAAGCTGCTCGTGATGAAATGCAATGGGGTGAGGAGGGCCCCCCTCCACTGCTTGTTAAAATTGCTCCAGACTTGTCTAAAGAGGACCTTGAGGATATAGCAGTGGTATGCTCTACTTGCATTTAGATACTTCATTATTTACCTGTATTATGCTCTTATTGTTGTTTTTCTTTGATTTTAGGTTGCTCTTGCCCTCCACTTGGATGGATTGGTAATTTTCTTACCATTGGAAACTTCTTATATTTATACGATTAGAAGTTTCTTGCTTGTTGGTGCATTTTTCCTACTCATTCGTTTATAATTTGTATCCGTATGATAATTTTTACTTTTTCTTAATGCATTGGAAGAAAATCATGATGAAATTCACTTCAGTTTACTTGTTAGTAATGGTTGTTTTAAGAAGCTGTGATCTTATATTATCTTTTTTGTTTACTTCATTCCTTCTGTCATAAGTTGCAGAGTACAAAGTATCTTAAATTGCAGATTAATTTTTGTTTCTCTCCCATTCTACTGTTTCTTCCCAGCATTCTCCTTTTTCTGTTTTCTAGATTATATCAAACACAACTATTTCAAGGCCAGATCCTGTAAATAAAAATCAAGTCTCTGCAGAATCTGGTGGCTTAAGTGGGCAGCCTCTCTTTAATTTGTCAACCAACATCTTGAAGGATATGTATGTCCTGACAAGGGTATGTTTTCTTTTCTTTCAAAAATTCTGAGATTGTTGGAGCTGTTGGCTTTTCACGGGCATCTCTTCTGTTTAAACATGTTTTCCATTTAGTGTCTTGAATTGGTCATATCTTCTACTTCTATGGATGTTTTCCCTTTAGGGCTTGAAATGGTCATGTCTTCTATCTTTCTTTTCCTAAAACCCTACAACACCTTGCACTATCTCAGTCTCACATACATAACATGAAGAAAGACCAAAAAGGTGTTGATAAAAAACTGGCTACTTCAAGTTACAAAATGTTGCCTCTTGAATGTACCGAAGTGAAATTTTAATTTTACAAAACCTCAGGGTGTTGCTTTATAGCTTGCCCTTGTTTTTTTTTTTTTTTGGGTCATATAGTAGATGGTTCAAGTTATATGGAGTCTTTTGAGCCAGATAATGTTTGTCTTTGGGTATTAACATAGATGTTGGCCTTGTCACTGCTTGACGTTTAAGTCACTGCTGGTGTCAGCTGTATAGTAACTGTATATGTTTTCCTATTTCATTATCTTATTGGACATTCCAAGAAGCTTTGAGTTTTTACTCTTTGAGGGCATTATAATTTGTTATATGTGGTTTCTCCTGGTGCTGTATACTTTGAATTTGGACGTTAGGATGATGGAGCTGGTATCACAAGTGTTTACAGTTTGATGATTTCAACAGCTAGGTGTGCAGCTGGCCTTATTATTGGCTTTTAAGGTTTTCTTGCTGTTTCTGAGGTCTTCTTTATGCAACTCTATATTTTTCTAATGAATTTTTTGTACAGCATTGAGATACTTTACCAGGTTCTCATGGTTTCTGTTTTAATGCTATTGGTAGTTTTACTTGTAATGTTCTTATAGTATGGATGTATCTTACTTATAAAGCTGACCTGCCTTCTTCTTTGCCAGGGAAAGATCCCTTTAATAGGCTGTGGTGGTATTTGCAGGTAAAGTCAGGATACTTACTAATCATTAACATTCATTTTATCATCTAAGTGATGTCACTGTCACCATCATCACCATCATCACCATCATCATTGCTGCTCTTGTTAGCTTATTTATATTTCCTTGTTAATTTGAATTATGCATTCAATTCAGTGGTGAGGATGCATACAAAAAAATAAGGGCTGGAGCAACTCTTGTTCAGCTTTATACGGCATTTGCATATGAAGGCCCTGCCTTAATCCCTCAAATGAAGGTATTCTCCTTTAAATTTCTGAGTTTTATGTTCATTTGTTTTATTTCTGCTTAACATTTGTGACAGAAACGTGCTGTCTCCTGTGATCACATATCTGTCTTTCATAACCAGTTATTTGGATCTGTAACTATTTCGGGTCATGTTATATGTCATAATCCCGCAAATTCTTATGTCTTAATCCTAGCTCAGGTCTCATTGGTGTAATTTTAGGGGAAGTTAAGGTCATTCGTTGCATCTTTGATTTCTCATTCAACATGTACCCTCTTGTGATGTCTCTGATTCTAGGAGTCCCGCTGTTGGATTTGGGTTACTAAGGTTTCAGAAGCCTATGGCCAATGCTCAACTGTCGCATTATTGCTTTTGTTAAATATTTTACTCCGCTTATTGTCATCGTGCTGCTTTTACAGGCTGAACTTGCTGAGTGCTTAGAAAGGGATGGTTTCAAATCTATCCATGAAGCTGTTGGTGCTGATTGCAGATAATACCTACCTTACACCAAAAACTAACTGAATTTTAGTTGTGTCATATGCGCCCAACAAGGCCACTTTGCTTGGCTCTATATGCTCGCCATTTTCCATAAACTTTTTCCTTCCACCTTTCATGAGTTTGAGATTATTTACATGTACTATATGAGAACATTTTTGATACAATGTATTTGTTGCCTTTTTTTTCTGAGACAATTGTTGACACCAAGAAATAATGTCACACATCCATTCTTTTATACCATTTATCCTATAAAACTCTTATTCCTTGACAGAACTTGAGTGATTTCAAGACAGTCTTTTTACCCCTGAAAGCTTTTGGGAGCTGACAAAGGTTGGATCTACCCATTTGTCTCAAATACAAAATTCCCTCCTTAGCAAAATTAGAATACAACTGAATGAATATCCATTTCTTGCTTGCTTACTCCTTTGCATGACACCCAAACCACCTCTCTGTAACCTTCAACGCTGATCATCGTGATAATAATGATAACAGAACAATGAAAAATTCATCAATCATTCAGAGTAAAACATGAATGACAGATGAGTAACCACAATATTGAAGTCCAAGGTGCATGACAGTGTTGCCTAACCTAATGAACCCAAAACAGCAGCAAGATTAAACATATTTCCCTCTATATTTTGGCTTTGATTCTTTGCTGACTTTTGAATCACCTGATTCAACATCTGCTGGACTAAAAACAGAAGAGTGAAGATTACCATCTTCTAACCATTTGGCATGATTCTCCTTGAACTCCAAATGTTTTAACCTAGCTGCCAAAAAAAGTTCCTCGGTGTATGAGGATGTCTTCACCATGGTGAGTAAAACTCGACTGTATCTTGAGCTGAGTATCTGTTCAGAAGATGCAACCAAATTGAAACATGGATGCTCTGGAAAATGGTCTTCTACAGAATCATCTTCTCTCAACACAGGATAGAAGAACACAAGCCTGCCACCCATTACAAGCATCCTGGCAGCAAGGTCAAGCAAATCATGCACACACTCAACTAAACTATAAGGTGCAGTTGATGGTATATGGTCTGCTCTTTTGTCATCAGGAACAGTGTAAGGACCCACAGCCCCCTTGAGCAATTTTCGGCCACCAGACTTGCGTCCACCAGCCCGAACTCCATATGGAGGATCACAAATTATAGCATCAAACACCTATGTAAAAGTAAGAAAGAATACTTAAAAATCAAAGTAAAATAGAATGGGTGACAGTAAATGAACCTTCCAAAACTTCAAATAATCCTTTCTAGGCACTTAATTGTTGCTTTGAGCCTCACTTGAGCCCTTCTTTCACAAGACTATATCATATCATATCATATCAAGGACCCATTATGATGACTTTGCAAATTAAGAAAAGGTATAAGGTACTTGCAATGTCCATGTGCGTTTCAATCAAAACAATACTGAGAGGAAAGAGATAACAAATCATTATAGCAGAACAAGTTTAAAAGACAAAAAAATGTTAATCGAGGTAGACCTGTCAAATTCAAAACAATTAAGAATCAGTAACATATTCAGCATCAAGCAATTTTTAAAGAAATTACCTCCTTTAATCCAGGACGCCAAGGTGGAAGGTTGTTATCTGCCCTCAATAAAGCAACTGGCATTGGCAATCCATACTACAAAGATGCCGTACAAATGAGCATATATTCTCATGTAGCTATTGCATGTAGATGAATGAAAAAAAGAGTTGCTTGTTATATTGCACATTCACCTGTTTGAAATTGCTCCAAACATTACAGTCAGGGCCACGCCCATCACGCACTACTCTGATGTCGATATCTGCACCCTGAACAAATTCAAGAAGTTGTGATCAGACAAAAGTTACTGCACAGAGGTTGCTCACATGCTTTCCAGGAGAAAAGCATTGACTGAAGAATAATTCAGACTAAAGCAAGAAAATATAAAACCATTGTCATTGCTCCAAAGTGAGCTGCAGAAACAAGTATGCTTCCCGTGCCAACAAAAGGATCATAAACAAGTTTCCCAGGCGCAGCCTGTGCTTGATTGGCCATTAAGAAAGCCATTTCTGCATCCATTGCTGTTGGGCCAAGATAATTTCGGCTTTTCAATTGATATGTGGGTATAAGTTTCCTGTCTGCTCCACCAACTTCCCTACCAAAAAAAATTCTCCTTTGTATAACTGGCGGAAGCCCATTATTAGTAGCACTGTCATCAGTTTCCATGAGGCAGAAATTGTTATCTGGATTCTTTAAATTAACTCGACCCTGCAAACATGATGATTAGTGTTACCATTAGCAAATATGATAAAGAAACCCACCAGAAACCAATTTGACAAGATTTTTCAAATAAGCTTTTTCCATTTTCTTCTTCTTTACGTTTCTAAAATATAACCTTTTCCCCTTTTCTTACATGCCCCAATTATGGCGTTCGAGTTTCAGAAGAAATTGGTTATGCAATGCAAACTACTTCATGATCAACAAAATCATATTAAGAACCAAACCTTGAAAGGGATGTATGAGAGTCCCCGAATTCGTTCATTCTGTTCCTGAAGACTCATAACCTTCCCAAAACTATCAACAGTAATCTTAAACGTACTTTCAGGCGCCAAATATGGCAACTTCCGCTCATTCGGATAGCTTTTGACGGCCTCTTCAAGCTCCTCATAGCTACTTCCTTCTCCCCAAAGCTCATAAATTCCCTTCACAAGTATACCTACAAATACAATGTCCCCAAAAAAGGATCTCCATTTTCAATAATGAAAACCCATTTTAGTAGTGAAAGAAACGAGAACAAAGTAGCGCTTACTTCGGCTTGCGACGTTCCTGGCAACGTCTTCGGAAGGCAAATTGACAAAGTGGAAAGGGGAGTCAGGGTGATGGTGTTTGGGAAGCCGCCATTCTAAAACCCTGTTCTGGGTTCGCAAATCTGGGCTCTGGTTGTCTCCGAAGGCTCCGAAAAGGTCAGCCAGAGACTCAACTTCCGGTTTCCTGTAATCCAGAAGTCTGTGGTAAAATACACAAAGGTACCACATCGATTATGTTTGGAAACAGTTTTTCCTTTTGGAGTAGAAGCTCTATGAGGAAGAAGGGGAAATAGAGCAGAGCAAAACCCAAAACCCTCTTTTTGACACTTTCTATCAACCTGTCATCATATAATAAAAACGGCACCGTGTAGTCAATCCCACCGCTGCTTACGCCTTTCTAATCGGAGACGCGAGAGAGGCACGAGAAAGCCTCTTATCAGATCAGTTGAGTTTTTATTTTTTTTTTTACAGACAAATTGGCTATATAAGATTGTAGGTATGCAAATGCTTTAATATAGGTATTCGAATGTTCATGAATAATTTCTCATTTAGGATGATAACCGTACATATATATATATATATGTATACTACTTATAAAATTAAATATATCTTAATTAAAAAACTCGAAATTATATTCTGTTTAAAGTTTTTGAAATTAGACTTAATTATATTTTCATACATATAAATACCAATATGTGAATCATTGTAGAAAAAATGTAATAAAATTTCAAATCTATCCCTTATGCAGATGTCTACATAGTTTGTATTAAAAATTCAATATCATTTTTTAAAAAACTCGGATTTTACTTTTATTTTTTTTTTGGTGCTTAAAGAATGAGCTTTATTAATCTGGGATCAATCTGCTACAGCCAACTCCATTACACTCTTCTTGTAACAGATTCAAAATTCCATACGGAGGATTTCTAAACAAAAAAGTGTCTACTCTACTCACATGAGCAAGATTTGCCATAAAGTCAGCACTTCTGTTTGCCTCCCTATAAATATGTACGATAGTTACCTCCCAATTTCTGTCTAATAGTTCCCAACAGGCACGCAAAACTCCCAAGTACGGATCTCTACCAGCAATGTGTGTAGTAATCTTCTGCACAGCAACTAACGAGTCAGATTCTACAATAACTTTTCGAAAGCCCAGGTCCCAAGCTACGAGAAGACCAGTATAAATAGCAAACAATTCTGCCTTTAATATGATTTTACTTTTATTTGATCATTAGAAAGTATGCTAAAAAAAAATTCCAACCATGCATAATTTAACTATTGAAGCTTTATAAATAAAAACAAAAAAAAAATCACTATTTGAATATACATATTGAGCTCTAACAATGAATTTGTTTTATAAATAAAAAGTTGAAGTGACACCTATCGAAGACAATCTAAGTGAAAGTCATTTGCGTTGGTTTAGATACGTACGACGTAGACTTATGGATGCTCCTGTTCGAAGAATAGAGGTTTTGAATGATGAAAAAAGGGTCAAAGTTAGGGCAAGATTGAAGAAGACTTGGAAAGAAGTAATTCGGAAAGATATGACATAACAGGAATTGGAAGAACATATTGCTTTAGATATGAATGAGTAAAGGAGGAGAATTCATTCTGACGACTTAGTGTGATATCATATATTGGTTCATATAATCCATCCCAATATTGAGATAAAAGGCTCTGATGATGATAATGATTTATAAAGTTTAAATATTCAAATTATATATGGTTGGAAATATTTTTTTAGTCTACTTGTTAATGGATCAATTAAAAATAAAATTCGAGTTTTCTACAAAAATAAATTAAAATTTTAATACAAACAATGTAGTCTATGTTGATTGTCCAGCACCTTCATAAGGGGTAGATTTGAAATTGTATTGAATTTTTTCTACATTGATCCACGTATTGATTTTTATATATCTGAAAAAAATAATTAAGTCTAGTTTCAGAAACTTAAAATGGATTATTATTTCGAAATTTCTAGCTCAATATATAATTAATTTAGTGAGTAATGTACACATTTATAGTTATTATTTCAAAAGAATCCTTAGGTATTCGAATATCTATAATAAGGCATTTGAATATCTTTCAAGAGAGAAATTAGTCTTAGGTATTCAAATACCTACAATAATGTACATATATTTATGGGTTTATATATGATATACTGATAATGTATAGTCATTATATACTATCAATACAATAAAAGGTCGACACCTCATCAAAATGCAAACTAAAAAATTGTCAAGCCGTTAAAAATAAATATAAATATTTTTTTCAATTTGCTCATAAAAACTTATTGATAATGTGTCAATTTTGTATGCACTGACAGTGTATAAAAACCATACACACTTAGTGTATTATATATAAATCCTATATTTATATCATGATGTACATATAATTATTATAAAATGTACATATTTTATAAAGTTTTGTACATATCGGTGTTCAAATTCTCAATCATAATTTTCAAAATGAGAAGTCGTGATTTTATTTTAAGCAATTTATTAAAAGTGTAATAATCATTTTCATTTCCTTTCATTTTCATTTCCTTTCTATTGTTTCCAAAAATTTTCCTTATTTTTCGATAATTATAATTCACACTAGTGCCAAATTCTACAAATTCTTATTCTACCATCTCTTTTTCAAATTTTCCCTAAAATTTCTTAAACAAAGTTTTATCTACAGTGCGAGTGAGGTGAGAAGCAATGGAAATTTTTACAGTAAAGTCATAAATGTTAATATTACTGTAAGATCAATATAAAAAAAATATAATTAAACGTACATTTAGATTCGTTAGACATAAAATGTGTTAGAAGTATCATAAAAATATAATTATCAATGTAAACATTAGTGTCAATAAATTTAAATGCATGATAATTTTGTTTTAATGTATGTTTATGTTAATTATCATGCGTTTATGTACTTCTAACATAATTTACGCATAATAATTTTAAATTTATGCTTAATCACGTATTATTTACATTAACATTGAGTTAATTATCAAGTGTTTACGATACTTATATGTAAGATCCGATTCTACACTACTGTAGACTCTAATTTCATAAAATTGAAAATGGAAATTTAATAAATAACAAATATTGATTTCCACTTGGGTGGAAACGCTCCTTTATTTAAGATAAGAATGGAGCAATTTCGGTGAAATAACGTATGGGCGAGTATATGGAACAGCTTGCCAATGGGCAAGCAATGTAGAAGATCACCAATGGTGATGGCGAGTTGGGACGATGGCATGGGCGAATATGTGAGTTTGCCAACTAGTTGTGTGAGGTGATCGCCCGAATGGGTGAGGACATGTGATCGCCAACTTGTGCCTTAAGTCATAGCAAATAGGCGAGTAGAACAATAAATTGTGATCGCCAAGTAAAGGAAATCAGCTTGTAAATCACTAAATATTGTTAGCGAACTGAAATTGAAATAGAATGGGCGAGCTGAGGTTTCTGGTTGAATAGGCGAACTGGAACTGGAATCGGCACGTGACCATTGCAGCCAAAATTGACTTTGTAAGTTATACGGTTGAAAACAATTAATAGAGAGGATGTTAAAGTCAATAAGGAATTAACCTTATTGGTTGAAAAATAAAACAAAGTCAATAGAAGCAGAAAAAGGAGTGTGGAAGGGGGACTTTCACGCCATCTTGAGTTGCAGCTTTTCTTTATGCATTAAATGCGTGAAAGACGTGAAATAAATGAAGGAAATGGGATAAGGCCAAGTGATGAGCTCTGATTGGACTAGCATGGCTATATAAGAAGAAACATTTGAGGAAGATCGGCTTAGCAAACTTCATCTTCTTCCCGAAAGCTATGCAACTGCAAGTTTATGCTCCGATTTCCTCCCATTTCTGTCATGCTTAATTTACTAAACTTCACCTTTAGGTTGGCCAAACAAGTAAACCAGCTTGCAAAACCTTTCCTCCATAGTTGATGACTTAAAGGAATAAGCAAAGTAAGGCCAACATGAGACAGAAAGTGATATGTGCTGGAAGTGTAGTTGATTAAGGTAAGATTTAATGATTTCTTCAGATTGAATGATATATTTCTATAATTTCAAGTATGAGAAGCATGATTCTAGTATTGCTTTTGATTTATTTTTATTAGATCATAGAAATAGAATAAACTCATCTCTTGAATGTAGATGAAGAATAAAATGAAACTGGGTTGAAATTGTAGTAGAATGATGGGAAAATAATCGAGAATGAATAAGGAAAGTAATGGAAATGGTGTAAAAGTGATGAGAATGGCGACTATGGTGATCGCCCATGTTGAAAGTTAGTAATCGCCAATGAGACGAGTAGGAAATATGAACTCGCCAAGTTGAAAGTACTTATCCAAATGGGCAAGGTCGCCCAAGGCTAGTTAATGGGCGAGCCCATCCCTAAATAGAAAGTCGTATGGCGAACTCACATGCATAAGATATTGGGCAAGTAGAATTTTGGGCGAACTCCCACATTTAAGCCAATGTTGGTCTAGCGAGTTGGATGTTGGGCGAGCTCCAAATATATTACTGGCGAGAAATGGCGGGCGAGCTCTCAATTGTAAGCCATTTGATGAATGGCGAGCTTGGTTGGGCGAGCTAGTAAGAATACTTGTGGGCGAGTTAGTTGAATATTAAGTCTCACCAAAGTATTGGAAATAGTTGAAAAAAAAATATTAATAGAATTTATAAATTATTTTGCAGTCGGGAATTATGAACTCAGTGAATGCGATTTGGAAGGCGAGCAGGAAGCAAGGCTTCGTTGAACCAGGTAAGGGAGATGTGTGTAAAGTGAATGCATGTCCTGTGGAGTAAATATTATGAAAATATTGATAAATGTTTTGTTTTACGACATGCATTATTTGATAAAGTGTTTGATTTCGGACGAGCTAAAAGCCGACCCCTATATTGTTTTCTGGACGAATTAGTTAAAGGCGGGCGAGCCAAGGCAGACAAGCCCTTTTGTGCTTGTTTTGGGGCGAGTAACCCCTGTTTTAATAAAAGGCGGGCGATCCAACTTGGGCGAACCCTATTATATTTTCTTCTGTGCAAGTGATCCTGTTTTAATAGAAATTCGGGCGAGCCACCGATGGGCGAACCCTTTTATAATGTTTTGGGGAGGGCGACCCCTTTGTTAAGAAAGTTTTTGTTAGGGCGGGCGACCCCTTTGTATACAAAGTTATGGACGAGCCATTAAGGGCGAGTCGGTTGTGTTTGTTGTTTTTAAAAGCAAGGATTGACGGGCGAACACTTGTTCACCCCACTTTCGAGTAACCATGGGCGAGCCATGCTGGGCGAGCTGACCATGGCGAACAGATTTCGATGGTATTTTCTTAACGAGAATGAGCCATTTTAATATCTTCGAAAATAGAAAATATAAACCCTTTTAGGCAAATTGATTAATGGGTGAGCCACTGAGGGCGAGCTAGTTTTGCTTTCTGATTTTAAAAGCAAAGTTGTGCGGTCGAACACAAGTTCTCCACACTGGGCGAGCTGCCATGGGCGAGCCATATTAGGCGAGTTGACCATGGGCGAGCAGGTTTTAAACGTTGAGATTTTGAAATGTTTTCAAGGTGTTTTGTAAACAGAAAGCCTAAACCTTTTTGGGAATTAAATCATTTGAGTAAATGATAATGTGGGTGAGATAATCCCTTAAAGGTTTTCATGAGATATAAAAGTGATTTTTGAGACTTTAGGCCCTGAGTTCATGCATTGTTATTCATATAGTTGCGTGACCCACCTGGGGTGGTGGCTCGGGTCAATGGACCTACGGGTGCACCTCAAGGTGTCACAGAGCTGATGGACCTGCCAAGTCATCAATGGTCTTGAGGTCACTTGGCAAGTGGACCCGGGGACTACTTACAGATTATGGCCATAGATCTAGTTGAGATAGCCGTGAGGGGCGATGGCCTACGGGTGCACCCCAAAAGCGGATGACTTGTGTTCCTGGGGGAACAATGAGAGCATGATTTGTTTGATGCCTAGTCTCAACTTACTGATTTCTATTTACTAAAGGGATTTGTGAAATCCTATTTACTGTTTACTGCATTTTTAAGTAAACCGATTATTATGTGATTTTGAATGGTGTATTGAGAGGCGGTTTACTATATCCACTGTTTTCCTACTCGGTGTGATTTTAGGAAAAACAAATAAATTGTGGTATATAGTTTTGCTTTAATGAAAGCAGCATACGTTTCTTTTACTGAGCGCGTAGTTCGCTCACCCCTTTTGTTTTAACTCCACAGATAAAAGATACGGAGTTGAGAGAATTAGCTCCCAGATGAATATAGTCGTGTATAAAACGCCGAGGCACATTATGTTAAATGAGACAGGTACAGTCTATTCTCTTTTACATTTCAAACATAAGTATACAGTACTACTGTAATGAAATGAGACAATAAGGGGATGTTGGATATAAGGAATAATGAAAAGAATTTTCATAGTCCATATTTAAATAAATGTCTAACATTTATTACTGTCACTGTTGAATGTTAATGGCATCGCAGACAGCCCAACCGATAAAGTCGTATAGAAATACGTGAAAAATGTGATAACGAGATGTTACATTATAACATATTTTACGTTTGATGATTTTAAATCTATGCTTAATCATGTGTTAATTTTTGATTCATATTAAATACAAGAGAGGAATGAGAAGAATCGAATCTTGAACCTAATTCCTCTTAAAAAAATAACAACTGTTAAGCCACACCTTGGCTGTTTAATATATGTTATTTACATTAACTTTACAATAAGATCAAAATTTATGACCTTATTGTAAAATTCTCCAAGGAACAATATTTTATTTTATTAGCTGAATTTAATGAAGATTCGTATTCTCAACATGATTGATCGGAAAATTCTATTAGAATAGCTTTCTCATTCAATAGAGGGTCGCAGAGCAATTGACGCATCCCCTGAATCCTGATTTCATCGAGGCGGCTTATTCATTATATATCCCAATCCTAACGTCACCACCACCTACCTTGCACTCGTGTGGCCTTCATTATCGAAATTTCTCATTTTTTCAGATTCATTATATTGTGCATTCTTAACACTTTTAATCCTGCGGTATCAGACTTGAAATGCTTCCCAATTCAAGAACAGTTACTATCCTATCAGGAGCTTTGCCTTGGACAAAATAAAAACAAGCCCAGTTATCAGAAAGATCGAAAAGGTTAACTACATCATTAAAGACGATATTACCTTCGGCCAGAGCAGAGAATCAAACCCAAACACCAGTTTTCTCTATTGCTGCATCCATAAGACAGACCCATTTTGGCGTTTTCTAGTAATAACAGTATCTGAACCCTCACACCAAGATTTCCTGGATCAAGCACCACCAGCAGAGCAAAGGTCCAAATCAACCGCTATTAATGATGGTGTCATGCTGGCCTGAACCTCGCTTCTAAATTTAACAAGGTTATCATCAGTGATTCCAAGAAAATACCCCCTCATCAACTCTTCTGACAGGAGCTCCATGCCAGATTTCAGTTATTACCAGCAATTAAGAAATAAACACCTCTCCCAAACTTCTACCAACATACACATTGAAATGGATTTTCCTTTCCTATAATAATATAAACCTAAAAGACCTCAACCAGATACAAGGAAATCAAGCAAATTCTTAACGGCTCTTGGAGGCTCAAGGTGAATGTATCCATTAACTTGGAGTTGGATTTAACCCGCATCACTTCAAAGTTCCAGGTCTAAATCAACTATCAGTTTGATCAGTTCGGTAAGATACGGGGCTGAAAGGTGGGAAAGGCCAACCAGTGCTGTAATCTAACCACTATTAGAGAGAGAGAGAGAGAGAGAGAGAGAGAGAGAGAGAGAGAATTAGCTGCCACAACTTTTCCTATGATTTTTTTTTCTAGTTAAAATAGTAAGCTACCACAACATAACTTCTCTAATTTAACAGCACAAAACATCAAGAAATTTGTTAAGTACAAATTGTTAGAAACAGAAAAGTATGTATCTCAAAACAACAACATTACTATCTAAATTTTGAATGGAATTTCTTGTCAACTTACAATGCTGGAAAGATCATTGCACCTACCCACAATCCAAAATAAAAGCACTGGGAAGATAAAGTTGACATCACCAGCAATGAAGTTCTTAGCAGTCCTTCCACAGCAATATTTAGAACTCAATGATAATGAGATATTGCAGAGGTCACAGAATTCCTAATTTGAAGGAGATAACTACTTCAATTTTGCTTGTAAAATTACTCCAGCTTCATCTGCTAACTTTTTCTTCTTAGATGCAACCTACATGTTCAATTACACAGTTCCCATTGCCAAAAAAGGAAAGAGATTATTAACAATTAACAAATATTCAAATTCAACGTTACAAATAGTCAGATAAATACAATCTAAGCTTGTATGCCAAAAGAAGAGCACCGGCATTCAAAATAGTTAGCTGAGCAAACTGAAAAGGAATTTTATCTCAGCCTGATTAACTAAGCTCGAATCTTTTAGTTTTAGTTACATTGATTCTTTTAACCCAAGAGAACTCTAATATAAGATCATCCTGCGATGAGAAATTACAGACCGATCCATGTGCACATGTACAAAATAGGACTAATCAGGAAAGAGAGTGACCCTTCCTTTCCCACTGTGAGATTTTCCATCTAACAATATTAATCTCAGAAGTCTTGAAGTAATCAAATCTAAGTACCAATCAACTAAACAATGAAAATCAATAAGACTCTCATAGTTATATACTACTTTAACAGCAAAGATGATGGGTTAAAGGGCAATCAAAATTCATTTTGCTCTTTAAAAAAAAAAAGGATACCTCAATAAGTTGGTCGAAATTGGATTTCAGTAAGTTGATCTTACGCTCGCAATAATCTTTTCCTTCAGCCATCGTTTTCTGGAAAACAATTGCAACATAAAATAATCAAAGACAAATTAGATCATAATAAGCAGAAGGTGCAAGCGTTGAACAAAGCAGTAAAATTAGGGAAAACTTTGTCAAATAAATAAAAGAAAATGAGACCTCAACGAAGTATCCGGTGCCGATATCAACGAGAACCTTGTCGGCATCGTCGAGGGTGCCAGGAACATAGAGCGAAGCAGTGAGAGGAACCAACATTTTCTTCCCTATTTTTTAGAAAACCCAAAAATATCAAAAGGAATATTATAATATTTTTCATAAAAACAAAAAAGAAGGTGAATGGTAGTAGACGGATGGACCTTGGGGGCGGAGGGAAAGGTCCTGGAGAGCGGTGGAGGCGATCTCGAGGCGACCGGTGGCGGTGCGGATGTTGTTGAGGCTGTCCTGTAAAAGATTGACCTCAACATCGGCTTGTTCTTTCACTGCTTTGAGCTGCTCCAAGCCCATCTTCTCCAAGTCCCCCACCCTCACCGCTTGTTGTCCTCTTGACGACGCCATATTTTGTTTTTCTTTCCGATCAACACTCTTTCTCTCTCTCCATATATAAACCCTGTTTGTCTCCAAGGCATGATTGTATAAGCAAAATTAAAGACGGGGGCATCCAAGCCCCTATAGCTCAGTGGTAGAGCGTCAGTCTTGTAAACTGAAGGTCTGTAGTTCGATCCTGCATGGGGGCATGCTCTCCATGGTTTTTTTTCCTAGATTATTGAAATATTGCCACCTATAATTGAAAACTTTAAAATCTCTTTTAACATTTTTCTATTATTTTTTGAATTTATATATGATGCACACAAGAAATTGACACATCATCAATAAGTTTTTATGAGCAAATTGAAAAAATTTATTTGTATTTATTTTTAAGGGCTTGACATCTTTTTAATTTGCATATTGATGATGTGTCAATATTTAACGGGAGGGTTCGGGCAGGTTTCGGTCCGGGTTTTTCGGTTACGGGCTTTTTCGGTTACGGGTTTTCTCGGTTACGGGTTTTTTCGGTTCCGAGTTTTTTCGGGTTTTCTCGGTTGCGGGTTTTTTCGATCTCGGGTTTTCTCGGTTGCGAGTTTTCTCGGTTTCAGATTTTTTCGGTTGCGGGTTTTCTCGGTTTCAGTCCAGTTTCGGGTTCGGTCCGGTTTTAATCGGGCGGGCTTAGCGGGCTTAGTCAAATTATTTTAAAATTTTATAAATTATAAATATTTTATAATTTTGAATGTAATAATTAATTTAATTTTATATAGTTAAATAAAAATATAATAAAAATGCTAAATTAAAGTTAAAATTTAATAAATGGGAATTGTATAATATATATATATATATATATTGAGAAATTTGGTTGGGATGATTTTGAAAACATTGGGAGTGGACTAATAAAGAATATAGTTATCTACAATAATAAAAGAGAACATATCATCTATAATTATTACATTATAATTAATTAATCAAAATTTAAAGTCACGTGAGATCTATCAAAATAATACATAAAATTCGCACTTGTAAATGATGGACCAGTACATAATTTTTAATTATAATTGATTAATTATCGTAAAAAGAATTACAAGTAAAATACTCGAAGACGTAAAAGACATTGAAAATGTTTTAAATCTTGCATTGCATTTGCAAGAAATTAAAGCACTCTTACTATTGTAAACTTTTGCCTTGGAAGCATCTGTATTTCTGTACTAATTAATTTTTTTGTCCACAAACTCCAACTACTAAAAATCATTTTTGAATTGCCAACAACCTCTTGGCCTAGTGGTTAAAGATAAATTGTCGCATATTATAAGTCTTGAGTTTGAATCCAACACCCCTATCTAGAGCTGTTAGTGGGCCGGACCAGGCTGGTTCTCACCGGTTCCGGCTGACTAACAACTTAAACCGGTCCGAACCGGTAGTGGACTGGTCCGAGCCGGGCCGGTTCGCATTATTTTTACTTGCGAACCGGCCCGGTTCATGGACCGGTTCAGTCCTTTTTTAATTTAAATTTTTTATTTTTTTAAATTTATATTAATTTATTTTAATAAAAATAATATATATTAATATATTTTTATAATTTAATCTAAGAAATTTATTTTTATAATAAATAATGTTAATAGTTTAATTTAACAACAATTTATTATAAAGTTATTATAATTTATTTAATTAATGTAACAATAATGTAAAAATAAATTACTATAAAATTATGTAATAAAACTATTGTTGTAATAAAATAAAATTATATTATGAATATGATATTATAATAAAATTATTATGATAAAAAAATGAAATTTAGAGAATAAAATGATAATATTATAAATTTGAAATAAGAGAATTTAAGTGAATTTGAGAGAGTTTGAGTGATTATTGAGAAAGTATAAGTGAGTATTAAAAGAATAAGAGTGGATGAGCGTTTAGATTTAAGACAAAATATGAAAAAAAATTTTAAAAAAATAAAATAAAATAAATTGATATTTATAGAGGAAAAATAAAAATTTAAAACAATTTTAAAAATTTTAAAAAATAAATTTTAAAAAAAAAGGGAGGGAAACGTTCCCTCCCTTACAAAGTTGATGGGCAACGGCCAGGCCGTTGCCCATCAACATAGGCAGTAGCCTACAAAGGCTACTGCCTACATGCCTGCCACTGTGCATGCAGTGGCAGGCTGCTTTTTTTTTTAAAAAAAATATTTTGTTGAACCAGATCGGTTCAACCTCGACCCAATAACCACCTCTACCCTATCTTCAGTTATTTAATATTTTCCTTGTAATAAAAAAATTATCTTTGAATTTCGATTATAATTAAAATGATTATAATAGACATTACATTATATTAGACTTAATAATTCGTATATATATATATATATATATATTTTGTATTCGTATTGCATCAAATATATTTGTATCATATAAAATATAAAAATTATTGTATTAAAATTTATATTGATATACCAAACACAATTTTTTTTCTAATTTTTATCAAAATTTGATCCAATGTCACGTTCATTTTTTTTAATTATCATATCTACATTGCATGATAGTATATTGAGATAAAGATATTTCAAAGTTTGCTTTGGAAGTTTTTTCATGTGATTCTCAAGGGAGGGAAAAGGTATATTCCCAAAGAATTTGAAATTTTTTGGTAACGTGGGAAAAGCTTGTTTGGAGAGAATTGAAAAATGACAATCAAACAGATCTCATTTCACACGAAACTCTCATAAATAAAATATTATTATTCATTATTTTTAATTTCTTTTGTTGTTTTGACTAAATTTATATAAATATAAATTTTTACATTTTAATGTTTTTATTACTTGATAATTATTATTTATTTTTTTTAATTTCCTGTGATATTTACATTTGTTATAAAATATATAATTATATATTAATAATTATATAAAAATTTATTTTTTAAATGAGCCAAATATATATAGTAAAACTAAAAGAAAGTGAAAATCCAAAAGTATTAGCTATACAAATAAATAACTAACAAATTATAAATAAATCACACTAAACAATTAAACATTTATATAAATAGCTTTATACTCTTAACAATAACTTATTGAGTCATTGTTTTTTTTTAGGTCAATATTGGGTCATTGGAATTTAGATACTCTTAGTTCAATAAATTTCTTTTTTTTTTTACTTTGTTTAATTAGCTTTTTTAATAATTATATTATATTTTTAATAAAATTTTAAATTTTTAAGAATCTTTTTTACATTTATTTTGTCTTTTAAATGCCAACATAATTAGTTATTAAATTAAATTTAACCGCATAACTAGTTAACTAATTCTTCAATTATAATATTGAATAAAATTATAGTATACATTAAAAAAATAATTAATATTATGAATAATTGGTCAATTAATTATCTCAATTTTATATTTATTTTGTTTTTAGTTTATACATAAATCATAATATAACATTATTTTTATTAAATATAATCATACTCAAACACATTAATTAATCAAATATCTCATTAAAAATTTAGAACGTTAAATTAAACAAGTTATATACATCAATTGACATTATATTATAAATAATAACATTCGATATAATGTACCAAAAAAAAAATCATTTGATATAATGATGTAAATGGGTAATATATAATCAGGTACCGGACACTACCCGACTCTATAAACGAATAATTATGAGTTCGGATAGTGTTCTTATTACCCGTATCGGGTTCGGGTAGTACCCTTATGGTACGCTATACTCGATTAACTTTTGATCAAGTAGTATATGGTACCTGAACTTGTTCATCAATTATATGAAAGTAATCAAAATTATATGCTTGTACAAAGATTTGAACCATGACCTCTTATATTTATTGTTATATGTTTTAACCACGTGAGCTAGATTGAGAATTTGTTATATTTGTTGTAAATTTTATTTTTATTTTAACACAACTTGCAATTTAAAATTTAATGAAACATTGTTGGCCAAAAAAATAGTTTACTGAATAATAATAATAATAATAATAATAATAATAATAATAATTTATTCTTAAGATAATAAGATTTTAAAATTTTAGACATAAAGTACTAAAATTAAATTAATAGAAATTTCATAATATGTTAAGATACAATTCTTAAGATATTGATAATTTAACATATATGACATTTTATTATAATGTAAATCTTAATATATATAAATATATATATATATATATATATATATATATATATATATATAGAGTATATTATGTTTATTATTTTATTTGTAACTCATTATAATAAATTAAAAAAACTCTTTTTTGACTAAAACAGTAGTTGAGAAGGTCAATATCTATTTAATCATCCAATATTCTGATTATTAATTGATCAAGTTAAACTAAATTACATGAATACATCATAAGAGATTAAATGTTTGAAATTAAACACAAGAGTATATTCTAAAAGCATGATAAGAAATTGGAATGAAAAATGTCTGAAATTAAAACTATAATATGCTATGAGAGATTGTTTAATTTATTCTATATTACATGGTAAGCGATTATTATAATGTAACATACAAATCATTATGATAAGATAAACATATTAATAATCTATTTTATATAATTAAGAGCTTGTATAGTTGATTATATATCACATGATAAGATATTATTTTTAAAGTTATAATAACATACAAATCATTATGATAAGGCATTATTTATTAACTATATTATGTATTTTATTTGCTATCAAAAAAACTATTACAAATTGAGTACTAATTTTTTTTCATATTCACATTAACATAATAATATTAGATTAACATAATAATATTAGATATACACCAATTGATTGAATATCTAATTAAAATGTTAAATAATAGATATTACTAAATTAATTAATATAATGCTAGTTATTTAAATATAATTAATAATAATATTAACAAAGTATAAAAAATAAATTTGATTAAAATTACCACTTACATAGTAATACAACTTTAATATATTATTAAATTACACTTTAATTTACTATTAGAATTATTATTTTTATCCACACTTTAATTTTATATTTAATAGATAATAAATGAATTATTTTTAGTAAATACTTAATTCTATCAAAATAATACTTACACACTAAGAGATTACATAATTTATTCTTAAAAGATTATTATAATATAATATACAAATCATTATTATAAGATACCAAATTAGTTTATTCATGTATAAGATTATTATAATATAATAAATAATTAATTATCACTAGCTTGATTTTTTAATATCTTTTGTTTTAAGGCTAAAAATAAAATTACCACTATAATTTTCTCTTTTAATGATACCCAAGTATAAAAAATTGTACTTGTAATGTTTAATTACTTAACTTTTTCTAATTTTAAAAACTTTGAATTTTAATTTAAAGATTAGGTTTTTTTTAATCTAAATTTAATATCTTTCTATACTTGAAACTTTAAGAAAATATTTTTAATGTGTTGCACAAAATATCAAATTCAAAGTTTCAAACAAATATTGAAATTATATAATTTTTATATATTTGATTTATTGTTGTATTAAAATTAAAATTTTATTATAAATAAAAATAATAAAATGTTAAAATGATTTTTATAATAAAATCAAATGTCAAATTAATAATATATTTATTATTATAAATGCAGTAAGGATAATATTAAAGATTATTTGATATCATATATTATATCATATATTATGGTGTTTTAAATTAATTTAATTTAATTAAAAAGATTCAATATTTATTATGCTGGTAATATATAATTGATAAAATTGTATAATAAATAATAATTGTTTTCAAAATTTTAAACTTTCTAATTAAAAAAGTGTATCAATTATTTATTTATTTTTAAATAATAATTATATAATTATAATTCGGGTTTTCTCAGGTTATAAATTCGGTTTTTTCGGTTTTCGGTTCGGGTCGGTCTCGGTTTCGGATCGTATCGGGCTCGGGTTATGTCGAGTTCGAGCTTTTTCGGTTTCGAGTTTTTTCGGTTCCGGGCTTTTTCGGTTACAGGCTTTTTCGGTTACGGGCCTTTGACTTTTTTGGTCAATTCGAGCTGGTCCCGGTTCGGTCTCGGGCGGATTCGGGCGGGTTTTCGGGCTCGGGCCAATTTTTGCCACCTCTATTTAATGCATTGACAGTATATAAAACTATACACTATCAGTATATCATATATAAACCTTATTTGTTCCCCCTAATATTGAAATATTGCCTACTATATATGAAAACTTTAAAACCTCTTCTAACATTTTCCAGTTATGTTTTTTCCCTTGATTATTGAAATATTGCCTACTATATTTGAAAACTTTAAACCCCTTTTAACATTTTCCAGTTATGTTTTTTTCCCTAGATTATTGATATATTGCCTACTATTTTTGAAAAGTTTAATACCTCTTTTAATACTAACTACCTGTTAGCAAACACTCAAATATTAAGTTGATCTCATTTTCAAGATTTTGCTAGGTTGTAGGGCAGCTGCCCCAACCCAACAGAATAGGCTGGATCTAGAGACCAACAGTACTATGTTCAATAATATTTGGCAGTTGGCTGGGACAACCGTGCACATGTAGACACATAGGGAGAAAGAAAAAAAACATAATGATTATTATAAAATTATAGAAAGAACACAAGGAGAGAGAGTAAGAAGAGAGATTTTCTCTTATTATTCAAGTGTGTGTTCAATACATGGATGGTAAGCCTCTATTTATAGGTTTTACAAATATATGAATAAAGAGATAAGATGAATAGTTACAAACTTAATGAAGGGGAAGTTATGAAGAGTATGAGGGATGAATGGACATCCATATTTATGACTATTCATAACACTCCCCCTTGGATGTCCATTACTAAAGAATATGCCTCATTAAAACCTTACTAGGAAAAACCCTGTGGGACAAAAACCTAGTGAAGGAAAAAGAGTACATTATTCTTCAAAATACACATGAGATGCTGTCTCATTAAAAACCTTACCAGGAAAACCCAGTGGGACAAAACCATGGTTAAGGAAAAAAGAGTACAGCGTGTATTTACTCCCCTCATGATTATATCATTTGAGATCTCTGAGTCGACGCAATCCAGCATTGTGGACAAACTTCTCAAATGTAGTGGTAGGAAGCGCCTTTGTTAATAAATCTGCCAAATTTTCACTTGAACGGATTTGTTGAACATTTATATCACCATTCTTCTGAAGGTCATGAGTGAAAAAGAACTTCGGTGAAATGTGTTTTGTTCTATCACCTTTGATATATCCTTCCTTCAGTTGGGCGATGCATGCTGCATTATCCTCATATAAGACCGTTGGTGCCTCTTTTCTTGAAGATAAACCACAAGCTCCTCGTATGTGCTGAATTACAGACCTTAACCATACACATTCACGACTAGCCTCATGTATTGCCAAAATTTCAGCATGATTAGAAGACGTGGCTAATATAGTTTGTTTCATGGAACGCCATGAAATGGCGGTGCCACCACATGTGAATACATATCCAGTTTGTGATCGAGCATTATGAGGATCAGATAGGTACCCTGTATCTGCAAAACCAATCAAATCTGTTTTGGGTAGGTTAGGAAAATACAAACTCATATCCTTCGTACCTTGTAGGTAACGAAGTACATGTTTAATCTCATTCCAATGCCTTCGGGTTGGACAAGAGCTATATCTCGTTAATAAGTTAACAGAGAATGATATATCAGGTCGTGTATGACTAGCGAGATACATTAGTGCTCCAATTGCACTCAAGTATGGTACTTCAGGACCAAGAATCCCCTCATCATTTTCCCTAGGTCGAAACGGATCTTTATTTACATCAAGTGACCTTACAACCATTGGGGTGCTCAACGGATGTGCTTTGTCCATATAAAATCGTTTTAGCACCTTTTCTATATAAGTTGTTTGATGCACAAGAATCCCGTCCTTTAAATGTTCTATCTGTAATCCAAGACAAAATTTTGTCTTTCCAAGATCTTTCATCTCAAATTCTCTCTTCAAGTACTCTATTGCCTTTGAAATCTCTTCAGGAGTTCCAATGATATTCAGATCATCAACATATACCGCAACGATAACAAACTCAAATCTAGATCTCTTTATAAAAATGCATGAGCAAACGGGATCATTCTTATATCCCTCATTTAACAAATATTCACTAAGGCGGTTATACCACATGCGACCAGATTGTTTTAATCCATATAGAGATCTGTTTAATTTGATTGAGTAATGTTCTCGGGAACTAGAATAACATTCTTCTGGCAGTTTAAATCCTTCTGGCAGTTTAAATCCTTCTGGAAGTTTCATATAAATGTCATTATCAAGTGGGCCATACAAATAGGCTGTAACGACATCCATTAGACGCAAATCAAGTCCCTCTTTTATTGCCACACTAATTAGAAATCGAAAAGTAGTCACATCCACCACAAGGGAGTATGTCTCTTTATAATCAATACCAGGTCTTTGCGAAAAACCTTGTGCAACTAGACGTGCTTTATGTCTCACAATTTCACCTTTTTCATTTCGTTTTCGCACAAAGACCCATTTGTAACCCACTGGTTTTACACCATTAGGTGTACGGACTACTGGTCCAAAAACATTTCTCTTTTTAAGAGATTTCAATTCTGCCTCAATTGCGTCTTTCCATTTTGGCCAATCATGTCTATGCTTACATTCTTCAATAGACTTTGGTTCAAGATCCTCGTCATCATCCATAACATCTAGCGCTACATTGTATACAAAAACATCATCGACGTCGATTTTGTTTCGGTTCCATATTTTTCTTGACATGACATAATTTATCAAGATCTCTTCATTTTTAGTAATTTCAGGTACCTGACTAGTAATTTCAGGTACCTGACTTTCTTTTGGAATTGTAATTTTAGTCATGTTTAAGGGCTCTTCTGTAAACTCTTCTGAAGTTACAATTTCCTCGACCTAGCCATCTTGAATCTTTGCTCCCTTTCTTTTTCGAGGATTCTTATCTTTGGAACCAACTGGTCTACCACGCTTTAGGCGTTCTTTAGATTCATTGGCAACAAAAGGTTGTCTTTCTGGGACATCAATTTTAACTGGAGCATTAATAGCTAGTATATGTGACTTTGTCACTCTCTTTGGGTCAGTAAATGCGTCTGGCAATTGATTTGCTAAACTTTGTAAATGAATTATCTTTTGAACTTCTAGTTCGCATTGTTTGGTATGAGGATCAAGATGAGAAAATGATAATTCATTCCAACTTATCTCTTTTTCTAGCTGCCTATTTTCTCCCCCTAAAGTTGGGAAGATTGATTCATCAAAATGACAATCAGCAAATCTAGCTGTAAATAAATCCCCTGTTGATGGTTCTAAATATTTAATAGATGGGGATTCATATCCAACATATATTCCCAACCTCCTTTGAGGACCCATCTTAGTACGTTGTGGTGGAGGAATTGGAACATATACAGCACATCCGAAAATTCTTAGATGGGAAATATTTGGTTCCTGACCAAAAACCAATTGTAAAAGGGAGGACTTATGATAACTTGTTAGCCTGATGCGAATTAGTGCTGCCGCATGTAAAATAGCATGAACCCAAGCAGAAATTGGGAGTTTTGATTCCATTAGTAATGGCCTTGCAATCAATTGAAGACGCTTAATAAATGATTCTGCAAGACCATTTTGTGTATGAACATGTGCTACAGGATGTTCAATACTTATCCCAATAGACAAACAATAATCATTGAAAGTTTGGGAAGTAAATTCACCAGCATTGTCAAGACGAATTGTCTTGATGGGATAATCTGGAAAATGTGCTCGTAATCTAATTAATTGAGCAAGTAACCTCGCAAATGCCAGGTTGCGAGTTGATAATAAAGATACATGTGACCACCTAGTTGATGCATCAATTAAAACCATAAAATATCTAAAAGGTCCACATGGTGGATGTATTGGTCCACATATATCACCTTGTATTCGTTCCAGAAAAGTAAGGGATTCAATCCCTATCTTAGCTGGTGATGGTCGAACAATTAACTTGCCTTGAGAACAAGCAGCACATGGGAAATCTTTCGATTGAAGAATCTGCTGGCTCTTCAATGGATGCCCACATGAATTCTCAACTATTCTTCGCATCATTATCGATCCGGGATGGCCTAACCGGTCATGCCAAACAACAAAGTTACTGTGATCTGTAAGCTTTTGGTTAATGACCACATTTGTTTCAATTGTTTTAATTCTTGTGTAGTACAAACCGGAGGGAAAGGCCGATAATTTTTCCAATACAATTTTATTACCTAAGATTATACTCGTAATGTGAAGGTACTCAATTTCTCCTTCACTTGTTGTCTCAATATGATATCCATTTCGGCGGATATCCTTAAAACTCAATAAATTTCTTTGAGACTTGGGAGAATATAATGCTTCATGAATTTCAAATTTTGTTCCTCCAGGCAAGAATATGTTAGCTCTTCTGGAGTCTTCTATCAATTTTGCACTACCCGATATAGTACTAACATTGGCCTCTTGCATTATCAAATAAGAAAAATATTTCTTATTCTTTAATATAGTGTGTGTAGTGGCACTATCTGCAAGACATATATCTCCACCACTCATCGCAAATCGAACCAGGAGAGTATCTATGTTCTTCATTGAAAAATAAGAAATATATAACCAGATTAATAAAATATCTCATAAATAACCAAAACATAATGAAACATCTAAACATGACAAATACTTAATAATTAGAATCCTATTAATAAGAAGCATGCTTAAAATAAAGTCCAATAACATCTAAGTAAGATCTATGAACTTTATTTTTGGACACTCTCATTTCCAATCAAATGGTCAATTTTTCCTTCAGGGTGTGAGAAAAAATCAGCAACATCTAGATGAGTGGCATCAACATAACCATAATCAAAATCATCATCTCCACAAACAAAATTTGTCTCATCTTTTCCATCATCACTAGCAAAATTAGTCTCTATCTTCTTCCCTTTATCTTTTAGTGATTGTTGATAGAGCTCAACAAGATGTTTTGGCGTACGACAGGTACGTGACCAATGACCTTTGCCTCCACAACGATAGCACAAATTCTCCACGAACTTTTTGTCTTTCCCACTTTTATCTTTGCGTTTTCCATCCTTATGTTTCCACTTCTGGTAGGTATATGTGTTTTTGAAATGACCACCTCGACGATTACTACATCCACGTCCACGTCCATGACCCCGGCCATAACTACTGGCATGACCTCTGTTTTTTTCATTATATGTTGCTGCATTCACTGCAGGGAATGAAGCAGATCCAGTTGGACGGGCTTCATGATTTTTCATCAATAGCTCATTATTTTGCTCAGCCACAAGGAGACATGAAATCAGTTCAGAGTACTTCTTAAAACCTTTTTCACGATATTGCTGCTGCAGGAGCATATTCGATGCATGAAAGGTGGAGAATGTTTTTTCTAACATATCCTCATCAGTGATCTTTTCTCCACATAACTTTAATTGAGAACTGATTCTAAACATAGCTGAGTTATATTCACTTACAGATTTAAAATCTTGTAATCTCAAATGCATCCAATCATAACGAGCTTTAGGGAGTATCACAGTTTTTTTTTGTGGTCATATCTTTCCTTTAGACTAGTCCAAAGAATAAGTGGGTCTTTAATAGTCAGATATTCAATTTTAAGTCTCTCGTGGAGGTGATGACGAAGAAATATCATCGCTTTAGCCTTATCTTGACTAGATGCTTTGTTCCCTTCTTTGATGGTATCACCGAGACCATTTGCATCCAGATGAATTTCAGCATCTAACACCCATGATAAATAGTTCTTTCTCGTAATGTCAAGAGCCACAAATTCGAGTTTTGCAAGGTTTGACATTATGAACATAAAAGAAGAGATAGATAATTGTGATTGAAGGCCTATTCTCCAAATCTCTCACGGGTTTTTAGAGTCTTGTGCTGATAACGTATTATAAAATTATAGAAAGAACACAATGAGAGAGAGCAAGAAGAGAGATTTTCTCTTATTCTTCAAGTGTGTGTTCAATACATGGATGGTGAGCCTCTATTTATAGGTTTTACAAATATATGAATAAAGAGGGAAGATGAATAGTTACAAACTTAATTAAGGGAAAGTTATAAACTTAATGAAGGGATAGTTGCAAACTTAATGAAGGGGAAGTTATGAAGAGTATGAGGGATGAATGGACATCCATATTTATGACTATTCATAACAATGATAATGTTAGTAGAGTGAGTTTCAAGAAACATTTCCTTGTCTGGTTTTAGCAATAAAAATGAATTGTCTGTAAACTATTCGGTAGCCTCGACGATTGAGAATGGGCAGGTCAAGACTCAAGACTCACTTGGAAGAACATTGAAAAAGTGATAAACCTCATCTTCATCAATGACACCAACCTCTGTTGAGCAGACAGAACAGCAGACCGGCTTCAATGTTTCTCCACCGGCTGCAACTGCTTCACTCTCACTACATTCTCTTCTTCTCTTGCCTCTTTTTGGTTTTACCCTTTCTTGCCTGACTTTTTCATTTTCAATCTTGCAGTTGACTACAAAAATTGCCCTGTATTGAGTCACATATTTTTCATGCCTGCAACAACCCAATTAAGCTTAGTTATGACATACACAAATTCACATATTGGTCCCAGCACAAACTTCTCAACAATGCTACAAGGAATGATGAAATCTGTACGTTCCAGTTAAAAATTATTGTTTTACATTTAATTCTTTTATGAATAAAACTACATAAAGCTTAAAGTTCAAAACCCTTGTTCTCCCAAAGCAAATTAATAAAGCTGCATCTGTTAAAAAAGGAAAATTATTTTTCTGTCAGAAGGTATTGTAAACTATTAATCACAAGTACTAGCAAGAAAAAATGACATTGCAATTTCATGTTGGAACGAGCATCTCCAGTATATGACGAATCACTTCCCTTCTGTTTGGTAAAGGAACTGTAACTTGATGCAAGGAAGAACTAGCTTGAATTCATATCTTGATTACCATGGTTTAGTACCCAGAGGTTAGTTTAAGTGCTTTATATATGCATGTCATCATCATCATCATCTCCAAAGCCTTTATACTAATACTAGAGTAGGCTACTTTTTATATACATATCTTATTTATAAATAACGTGGCTAAAAAACAGAACAGCATCAGGCATCAAGGCATCCCAAATTTCAAGTTGACTTTACATCTTTATAAAGAAAATCCAATCTTTCAGGACAATTTCATTCATATATCATAAGTGTGTAAAGCAAATCTTTAATTCAGACTTCAGAGAACTCGCAAATATGAAACAGTGAACATTATCATATGGACTTGAAAGTTGACAAGTGTGATTTACCTATACATAATATTCTAAGACTAATGTTTGGTCTAATATCATGTTTTGATCTTCCTTTAAGCAAAAAATTGCAGATAGATGAAATGCACATACCTTTGGCACTCAAGGCAAAGGGTGGTAAAACAAGCAGGACAGCTAAGCACAGCATCGGAAATACGGCCTTTCCTTTTCTTCTGAACCCATAATTCATCTTTATCATCAAGGTCTGGATCATAGAATTCTGGTTTGATCGAATAGTCTATCTCGTCATCATCAGAAACTGAAAATGCAGGCAGACGATCAGCAACTCTGATTACATTCTACAAATGCACAAGAGTTGAATATGCAGATGAAGACAGTTGCACAACCACTCAAATTCATCTTGTATTCTATAAAAGAATTTTTATTTTCTTCTTTCTTCAATAACAGAGCTCAAAGATTCGCTGATCAAATAAGTTAATAACCTGGGCAGAGATTGAATCCAAAAATAACCATTACATTGACAAAGACAAATGTAAATTTGAAGGCATTACTTAGGAAGTCAGCTCACGAAATTTAGAGCTAATAATAAAAATATGGTGCTAACAGACAATATTTTGTTTAAAATTAATAATGATGAATTACATAAAAAAGGAAATAATTAGCTAAGAAATTAGAACCAAGATAAAGATCAAATTAGGAGGCTAAATTCCATGCAAGATTTGAATTGTTTCTGCTTGCGAAACTGGAAAAGATAAATCAAGAACTTTAAAAAAGAAGTATATAAAATTAAAGACGGTAGGGAATGAGAAAGAACTACTGGTTTGCTGGGAATTGGTGGGGGAATCCATTTTTTCTGCTTTGGTCTCTTCTTCCATATCTGCAACCTGCTTGCTACTACTAGTTGTAGTATCTCTTTCCATTATTCGTGCCTGTGCCTTTCGTATTTTTTGCTGGGAGATCAAATCACTGCCAAAGAACGACGCATCGCCAAATAAGGGTTAACATCGCCGCTTAAAGTATCCATGAACTCAACCGGCCCATCCCATCTAAACTTGCAAGTACAAATTAATAAATGGGCCAATCGTCCATGACCATGAATGCATAAAGGTGCAATTACAATCTTTTTTTATTTATTTGTTTTGGGTTTATAGGTTAGAATGTCTTCGAATCCATTTTCGTGCATCTTGAAGTTTATAATTATAACTAAATATAAATTACATGAAACTATAATATTATAATATTGTTTAATTTAAAATGTTGTATTATTGAATATATTACATATATTTTAAATAATATCAATTAATATAATTTTAATATGGTAATAATTAATATTACTATAATGTACAATTATTTAATATAATTAATTATTATACAAAACAGTATTATTTAATATTATATTGTTTTTCAATTAAATTTAAAATATAAATAATTTAATATTATTAAATAAATGAATATGTTAACATTAAATAATATTATTTTATAAAAATTAATATATATTTTAGTAATTAAATAATTTATTTTTAATTAATTGGTTGAGTATATATTATTTAATAATTTAATATTGTTACATGTAAATAAAATAATATTTATTGTTTATTAATTCATATTATTAATATATATTTAGAGTTTTATTAGTTTCTATTATTATCTAATAAAATTTAATATTAAATAATTTTATTATTTTTTGTTAAATAAGAAGGTACAAGCTTGATGATGATGATGACGACGACGACGACGATAGAGTTTGATATTATTTAAATTATATTAAATTAGCTTATGCATAAATTAATTTTAATTATTTTAATTTGTATATAAATACAACGTTGTTTATATTTTTTTTATGATTTAAAAAAGGTCAATATACTTAATTAAATAATGAATTTGATATTTTTACTTATTTTTTAAGTAGTTTACTTCTTTTTATTTAAATGATACAAGACATAAAAATTATGCTAATGTTTAACTTTATTTATTTAAATATGTATACTTTCAATAAATGTAGAGAGAAATAAGAAAGTGCGAGGAAGAGGAAAATTTTATAGTAGGGTCAAATTCTTGACTTTACTATGAGATTTACTTATATAATGCTTGTTGAAATTAAGTTTGTTAGTATCACTGTCATAGGACCCAATAGGGCCACCGCAACGAGCTCGGTAACGAGATGCCCACGAGCCATACTTACATAGTCTCACAGATTGGGCCATTGCACCCTATAACTTAAGAGCATTAGCGCACAAAGAAGTAACCGCCCACTTAACTACACGTTTCGGCATAACCACCCAATACTCCATGATTCAACCCACGACAGTCGATATTAGGGCATAACCGCCCACAACACCCATTGTACTCACAATCGTCATGGCCACATGTTTAGGAGCAATAAGGAGTTCTATACAAAGGCCTATATAAAGGTATAGAGACACAAGAAACAGATTTGAATACACTCTGACTCTCTTCTACTCTAATACTTAAAACTTCCTCAAACACCTTACTAACTTAAGCATCGGAGAAAGTCTCACTGGGAACAACCCCAATGGTCTTTGTTCGTAGGTTGATCCAGGAAGGAAGAAGCCTATCTATTTACGGAAGGAGTCCAGTTCCCTTTTTGGCATCAACATTCTTAGAAGCCCATCTCTTTGCAAAAGGAGTCCAATTCCCTTCTTGGCATCAACATTTTGGCTCCATCTATGGGAACTAAAGAAGAAGTCATGTCAAGTTCCCAAACACCAAACCCTGAAAACACTTGAGCTCCTCAGCCACCGCTATAGTCAACCATGGCAACATCGATGGCCACCCTAACTCTATCCGCAAATGCCCTACCATTTCAACCGACGTGGTTGTTTTCGATATCCGGAATTACAACCAACAATGCCCACAGCCCCTTCACCTATACTGAAGTTGTGATCACCACCACGTTATCGCAAAGCACCACCTTACCTCTCGCTGCAGTCTCATTTCCTCAATTTGTGCTAAAAACATCTTACTTTCCACCCTTATCTAAGTAATCACCACCGACCAATACAACCATCTCTTCACCCAAAACCAAGCTCCAAACACCAAAATAGAGCATTATGCAAAGATCATAGAATCCTTGACTGCCCAACGTCAAGTGTCCAACCAAAATGATCGCTAACCATTTCAAGATGCTGCTGGTCCCCCACCCTTAGCTAACTTGCCACAACCAAACATTAGTTTACACTATCAGCCTAATCTTATTATGAACCACTGTAACCTTAGGAGGAGAAAAGAAAGAGAGGAAAGGAGTGTTAACTCCCCAGTGATAGACCTCACCAAAAGGACTTAGGTGGCCCTTAATCATTCGAAACTGTCTATTCACAAAAGGCTCGATGCCATGTGCGAAGAGTTTAAATAGCTAAGGAAGGGAAAACAGGAAATAGTCCATTGTGTAAAGGCGAACTGACAGTCCCCTTGCTGAGAAAATTCAAGGAGAAGTAGTTCCCCACAACTTCAAAGTCCCTAAAGAAAAATATAATGGCACGGGAGAACCCCAAGATCATATATTATGTTTTGAGGCGACCTTGGACCTTTATGGGACCATCGATGCAGTAAAGTGTAGAACTTTTCTCGCCACTCTGAAGGGATCAGCTACATCCTGGTTTTACTCATTACTGCCCAATTCAATCACAAGCTTTGACCAGCTTAGCAAACTGCTCGTCAGACACTTTCTAGCTAATAAGAAGCAAAGAAGAACTTCGGCGAGCCTTATGTCAGTTGTTCAGTGGCCTAAGGAAAAGTTAAGGGATTACATCCGTAAGTTAATAGCCGCCTATCCTAATGTTAAGAATCCCAATGATAGCTTTGCAGTTTATGCATTTAGAGCAAGAGTGCTTAGTGATCATGTACACTACTCACTGTGTGATGAACAATTAGGGGCCTTACACGAGGTGTTGTATAGGGCAAATACATTAGCTAAAGTAGAGGAAATAAAAAGAAAGGAACCTAGAAAAGGCTTATGTAAAAACAGAAAAGAGAAGTGATCAAGTGGAGTTTCAGCGACCAGGAAAGGATAGAATGGGTAGTAAATCATATGTCAGGGCAAAATCTCCCCACAGAAGGTTCCAATCTTACACTCCCTTACAACGGGTCGAGAGGCGATCCTAAATGCCATCACAAATAAGCCCTATGTTAGAAGGCCACAACCACGGTAACAAAATCCAAATGCAGACAAATCGAAGTATTATGCCTTTCACAGGGACCACGGGCACACTGCCGAAGATTGCCAAAAGTTGAAGGATGAAATAGAATTCCTAATCAGTAAGGGGCATTTAAGAACTTATGTTAATGACAGAAGGAACAACCAACGAGATGAGGACAAGGCAGCTGGGAAACACCTAATTATAAAGGTCATCACGATGATAATCAAAGCAGGGAGGATTGGGCGACCTCTAAAAACAAGAGAAGAGCCAACTTGAGGAGTGTCATAGCCATTGATGTGTTGCCAAAGAAACCCATGTTCGAGTGCAGTTGGCAAATCTAGTTTTTCGAAGAAGACATGGACATCTTGATTGACGATGGTAATGATTCGATTGTGATCTTGGCGTTGATTGGTAATTACCAAGTACAAAGTGTTGGCTCTATAGGCTATACTGAAAGGGGGGTGAATTAGTTTTTAACTAACCTTTAGGTCGTTTTTCGATTTCTCTAAATTCACTAGCCTATATTAATGTTTTCTAAGTTCTCTAGGCTATGCAAGCATGCAATCTAAATTCAATACAATAAACACAAATATAATTGCAAGTAAATAAAGAGAGAAGGGAAAGAGAAATGTACGCAAGCGATTTATAGAGGTTTGGCAACCTTGCCTACGTCCTCTACCTTGAGACGCTCCCAAGGATTTTCCCCAAATTCACTATCTTGAATTTGTCTTTACAATCCCTTTTTTTCGTAGGCTCAAGAGTAATCTCTCTCTTTTTCTAGACTCAAGAGAAACTTCCCTTTTTTTCTAAGGCTAAAGAGAAACCTCCCTCTTTTTCTAAGGCTAAAGAGAAATCTCCCTCTTTTTCTAAAGCTTAAAAGAAACCTCCCTTTTACAAGGTGTGTTTGTGTTTACAATGAATGTAATCAAAGAAAAGCCTCTAGGTAGGCAAGTGATTACAATGATTAAGCAGAAGGAAATTCCTATACAATATTTGTGCTATGCTATACAAGGAATATGAGAGTGATGGAAAATGAAGACTTTGTAGCACTTGAATTGTTGTTGAGGCTTGAAGAAGATGATGAAAAATGTTGCTCAGCTATTCTTCTTCCTTCCTTAAGCTTCCAAGCCTCTATTTATAGTCCCTTGGATGTATTCTTAACGTTGGTTGGAGCAAAAAACGAATGTAACCGTTGTATCTCACAGAAACTAGTCGTTGGACATTGTTTTCGTGAAAAGGGATCGATCCTTTGCCATAGGGGATCGATCCGAATTTTCCCGAATGCCTTCCAATGCATTCTGCCATGAAGGGATCAATCCCTTCCCTTAGGGGATCGATCTCATGCTTCCAAAGACCATTTCCTGCACTTTTCTAGACCATTTTAGGTTATAAATGATGTAGACTTTGATTTTAATTTAACCCAAAACATTTTAGAATTTTGTGAGAGCTTTTCTTGACTTTCTCAAAAGAAAAACAGTCCAAAAACTCATTAAGTAATTTTCTAAGATTTTGTTCAAATATATTCTTGAAAACACTACTTAATGAAAATATTCAAAACCATTTTATAAAGTATTAAGACCAATAAGAATATATCGTTAAATCATGATCTTAGACTTAAAATGGTTTGAGAAAATCATATGTGATAAAGCAAATTTACAATATGAATCAAAACATAAAAGATTACTTAAGTTTTTGTCATTTCAAAATACATATGTCAATTTAAAGCTAACAATCTCCCTTTTTTTGATATGACAAAACTTAAGGTAAATTTGCTTTGAAAATTCTTTGAAGAAATACTCCCTCTCAAATAAAGTATGGTTTTAAATATAAAGTTCCCCTTAATATAAGCATGGTTTTTAAAAAGAATTTTCCAAATCAAAACCCATTATTTCTCCCCCTTTTTGTCATAGCAAAAAGAAAGAAAAATAAAATTATGCTTCCCCTAAAATTATGGCTTAATGAATGTGAGAATGAAAAGATATGCTCCATCCAACAAGAAACATGTTAGTACATGAGACTCATAGCACAAATGAATAAGTCAATGTTCATAAAGAGTATGAAATATTTGTGCATGCAAAGAACATGACTTATGATCCTTTACCAATTGTTTATAAATAATTTTGCAAGAAGTTTTCAATTGGTAAATAATGAAGCAAGTTATTTATAAATTATCTACTAAGTCCCTATAACTTGCTTATTTCAATTCTATCAAGCACCTAAGTAAATCCATTGTTCTCTAAGGTCCAATCTAAGGTGCATAACAATATATCATGATTATGAGCTAAAGTTAGATGACATATCATATGCATGAGCTCATAAATCATTTTCAAGAGAGAATGTGCATAGAATTAAATCATACATCAATTAACCATAAATTCTAGCACAAAGTGTCTCATGCAAAAGTGTCTTATATTACTTTTTCCCCATTTGTCATTTCAATCTAAAGAGCATGAGAAGAATTGTCAATTTAAAGCTTATACCAATTGTTACCAATGTTTGTCTTAGACATTTTGCATGATGCTAATTGTTATGTGTGGTGTGCTAAGTGAATAATCAAATCAAACATGTAAGAATACAATCACACACACCATCAATAATGCATATAAATTAATTAGACATTAGCACACTATCATAGAGTATTAATTCATATTCATAAGCACAAATCTAATTATATGGAAGAATCAAGAATTTATATCGTTCACACATTTTCTTCCATAGTTATAAACACAAAAATCCTATGCTCATTTTTCAATTCAAGTCCTTCACCAATCATGAGCAATGAAAGATTTCAATATCACCATTTTAATCATTTAAAAGTCATATCCCTAGTTGTTATAATCATTTAAGGTTCTAGAGGGTATATACTATTTTAACTAAAATGGCTTTACCTAAGTGAATCAATATTATATTTAAGTATATTTTAACAATAAAGGTCATAATCTATGAGTGAGGTCAAGCACATAATATCATGAAAACAACTATTCTCATCTTATAGGCATGATTATTGATTCAACTCAAGCAAGCATGTAAGTTTAACATCAAAACAATCAAGAATAAATGCATGGATATCAATCAAGGTGCATTTGTTCAAGTTTGCATTTATTCTTGAATGTTAATGTTGTCATTAAAGCACAAGTTCTTTAATAATTTGGCCATAGGAAAAATCTAAGTTCATGGATGACAAATATTCATGCATTTGAACATTTAAGATCCATTTATCATCACAAATTATAGGCCAAGGATAATTATGACTTTAGGCAAAGCTTTTTGTATTTCATGTATTTCGTTCACCTATGTCATGTTTGAATTTTATTGTTAAGGTCAAGTTATGATCATTTTATCATTCAAGCATATATTTTGACCTTTATTGATTCATATTCCACTAGATGTGTAGTTATCATGAAGCCTAAAGTGGAATATATGAGTAAAGCTAATAGATATAATTCTATAAGAATGTTTGACTAAGATGAACTAAGGTATGAACAATATTCATTATGCATAAGTTCATCTAAATTCTTAAATCAATACACAAATCATTGAAATAATTCTCAAAGTAATATTTAAGCATTCATTATAATTCAAGATTATTTCAAGATTTATGCATTTCTTAAATGTCTTCAACAAGAAATATGAATTTGCACTTATGAGCTCAATGAAAAAGCTATTGATTGTCGAAAATAATGTCAATTGTTGAAGTTAAGGTATGATATTAATGAAAAATGATTTTTCATATTGAAAGGATCATCAAAATAAGGTTAAAACAATGAATTTTAAGTTGAGAAGAAAGAAGGTATCAAGAAAATTAAGAAAATTTCTCAGTTTTTTTTGCCTAAAACCCCGAAATAGGCATATTTTGCCTAGAAGGATCGATCCCAAGAGAAAAGGGATCAATCCTTTAATTCCAGAATACAGATTTTCTGCATTTTGTCTAAGGGGATCGATCCTACATGTGGAGGGAACGATCCCTCATCCAATTACTGTAGATTTTTGACAGAAAATTCAACTTATGAGGTACCAAAATTTCGATTTTGAGTATTTTAAGTCCAAGTAAAAGTTTAAACATTTGTGTAACATGATTTTGGACTTGTATGAAAGAAAAATATGAATGAAAAACCATCTAACAATAGATTTTGCAATTTTAGAAGAATTTGCACCATAAAATGCATTTTTGGTTACAAAGGAGATCATTTTAAAAGTTATGCATATTTTTGCTAAACCAATGCATTGAAAAACACAAATATGTCAAACAAACATGTTCACATAGATTTTAAGCACATATATCATCAAATCATCCAACTTGTGAACATCATGCTATAATTTCTAACATGCATATTTCTCATTGATGCTCATGACATGGCATTTTGCATGAATGACATATTTGACATTTTTGGAGCAAGAAAATATATTATCAACAGATTGCATACTTGCTCAACTTACAGAAATCCAATAATCATTTCAAAATCATCATACATGTTTTTTATTCAATCATTTAATGCATCAAGAACTATTCATCAAACAATCAAAAATCATTTATCATGCCCTTTGTTCAATCATTCAACTTACAATGCATCATGAATCATTAACAAAATGCCTCATTAAATCAAACAAACAATTTTAACACATATGAGTATTGAAAAGATAGAATTTAAGCTTACAAAACTCCTTGCTTGAGAATGCTTTGCCTTGATTTGTTGAATCCATCATGACCTATCCTTTGAGCAATTGTTGTGAACTTGCCAAGGATAGATTCCAAGCTTTTCCTTTTTCTTATTGACACAAGCAAACTCCATGGAGATGTGTAGAATATTTGAACTCTATTGTTTCTTTGTAACTCCATGCTCTAACACCCCTACACCAAGCAATTTTAAACATGATTTGGTAACCAAATTTTCTTGGGTCCATGAGAGTTAGTGCAAACAATTTTTGATCCTTTTGGGATTCATTTCAAGCACAATTCATCATTATTTACAGCATGTTTTGGCACCTACATTTTTCTAACTACTCTTCCTCTAAATGTGGTTTTTCTATATGTGCATGCTTGAGAGGTGTGGCCTATCCTATTGCATAGTAAGCATATGAGAGATGTATCATGCATAGAATTTTTGCTCACAAGGAAATTCCTAAGATGAGTTTCTTTTTGTTTTGCATTATAGCCTAACCCATCTTTGTCAAAGAAAGCTCTTTGTGTCTCTAACATATGATCTAGCTTTTGTTGACCCATATAGAGTCTAGAAAATGAATTATGCAAATTTAAAGTTCTTTTTATTTACTTCATCAATTTCTAGATTTGCTTCTTCTAATTTCTTTTCTAATTCTAGCTTAGCACTTAATAACATTTCATTCTCTATTTTTAATTTAGCAATGATTTTCTTATATTTAGAATTCATGCATTGAAATTCATTTGCTAATTCATTAAAGGCATTTTGTAATTCATCAAATGTATAATCATTATCTTCACTAGAACTACAACTAGCCACATCATCACTAATGGCCATAAAACATATGTAGGCTACCTCATCATCCATGTTATCCTCATCGGAGCTATCACTATCGCTCCATGCAGCCATAAATGCTTTCTTCCTAGGTTTCCTATCCTTTTCTATCCTAAGTAAAGGGCAATCTAGCTTAGTGTGACCCAGTTCATTACATTCATAACACACTAAGAGGTCCTTTTCTCTTTTACTTGACTCTCCTCTTTGATGTCTCCTATTATTTTCTCTCTCTTTCATTCGCATGAACCTATTAAATCTTTTGGCAAACATTGTCATTTCCTTTTCTTCCTCATTTCCACTCTTATCACTATCATCTTCATTTCTTTTTAATTTCATTTCATATGTAAGTAGGGAGCCCATAAGTTCATCTAGAGACAAGGTATTAGGATCCTTAGACTCTTCTATTGTGGTTACCTTTGCCTCCCAAGATTTTGGCAAGCAATTCAAAATTTTCTTAACCATTTCTACATTGGAATGGGTTTTGCCTAAAGCCTTAAGTCCATTGATTATGGCATTAAACCTAGTGAACATCTTACTCATGGACTCATTTTCTTTCATCCTAAAAAGCTCATAGTCATGTGTGAGCATTCCTACTTTGGTTTCTTTAACTTGATTGTTCCCTTCATGTGTAATGGCTAATTTATCCCATATTTGCTTGGCATTCTCACATAAGGAGACTCTATTATATTCATTGGGACCTAATGCACAAAAGAGAGTGTGCATAGCCTTGGCATTCAATTGTGCCAATCTCATGTCATTTTTGTCCCACTCATCCACACCTTTGGGGATATCTTTTCCATCAACTTTTTTCATTGGGATTTTAGGACCATTTACTATTACTCTCCACACTTCATAGTCATTTGATTGCACAAACAACATCATCCTAATTTTTCAATATGAGTAATTCTCTCCATTGAAGAGTTAAGGTCTAACTAATAAGTGTCCCTCTTCTCCTAGGGGTGTGCCTACATTCAAGTGAGCCATTTAGCATCGTTTTACTCGATAGATGTTAATCTAAATCAATCTCGAGCCCAAGCTCTGATACCAATTGTTGGCTCTATAGGCTATACCGAGAGGGAAGTGAATCGATTTTTAACTAACCTTTAGGTCGTTTTTCGATTTCTCTAAATTCACTAACCTAAATTAATGTTTTCTAAGTTCTCTAGGCTATGCAAGCATGCAATCTAAATTCAATACAATAAACACAAATATAATTGCAAGTAAATAAAGAGAGAAGGGAAAGAGAAATATAAGCAAGCGATTTACAGAAGTTTAGCAACCTTGCCTACGTCCTCTACCTTGAGACGCTCCCAAGGATTTTTTCCAAATTCACTATCTTGAATTTGTCTTTACAATCCCTCTTTTATGTAGGCTTAAGAGTAGCCTCTCTCTTTTTCTAGGCTCAAGAGAAACCTCCCTCTTTTTCTAAAGCTAAAGAGAAACCTCCCTCTTTTTCTAAGGCTTAAGAGAAACCTCCCCTTTACAAGGTGTGTTTGTGTTCACAATGAATGTAATCAAAGAAAGACCTCTAGATCACAAGAAAATTCCTATACAATATTTGTGTTATGCTATACAAGGAATATGTGAGTGATGGAAGATGAGGACTTTGTAGCACTTGAATTGTTGTTAAGGCTTGAGGAAGATGAAGAAGATGATGAAAAATGTTGCTCAGCTATTCATCTTCCTTCCTTGAGCTTCCAAGCCTCTATTTATAGTCCCTTAGATATATTCTTGACATTGGTTGGAGCCAAAAACGAATGTAGCCGTTGTAACTCACAGAAACTAGTCGTTGAGCACTGTTTTCGTGAAAAGGGATCGATCCTTTGCCATAGGGGATCGATCCGAATTTTCCCGAATGCCTTCTAATGCATTCTGCCATGAAGGGATCGATCCCTTCCCTTAAGGGATCGATCCCATGCTTCCAGAGAGCATTTCCTACACTTTTCTAGACTATTTTAGGTTAGAAATGATGTAGACTTTGATTTTAATTCAACCCAAAACATTTTAGAATTTTGTGGGAGTTTTTCTTGACCTTCTCAAATGAAAACATAATCCAAAAACTCATTAAGTAATTTTCTAAGATTTTGTTCAAATATATTCTTGAAAACATTACATAATGAAAATATTCAAAACCATTTTATAAAGTATTAAGACAATTAAGAATATATCATTAAATCATGATCTTAGACTTAAAATGGTTTGAGAAAATCATGTGTGATAAAGCAAATTTACAATATGAATCAAAACATAAAAGATTACTTAAGTTTTTGTCATTTCAAAACACATATGTCAATTTAAAGCTAACACAAAGAATTCTCATAGATGATGGAGGTGTTGTGGAGATCCTATCCTTGATTGCCTTTCAGAAGATGGGTTTGAACGAGGACTAGTTGAGACCCGCAAGACCTATCCATAGGTTCGCCAATCAACCCATAAAAGTCAAGGAGATTATTAATCTACCAATAACTTTGGGGCAAAGAGAACATACACTAAACTTTATGGCGAGTTTCCTTATGGTAGATTAGTCGTTAGCCTATAATGCAATTTTTTAGGCGACCCCTAATGAAGCACACCAACATAGTAACTGTTGTCTACTGTTTAACTATTAAATTCCCAACTCCCACAAGAATAGGACATGTGATGGCCAATCAAGCCATGGCAAGAAGATGCCACCTTTGTTTCATCCAACTAACTACTAAAGACGAGCCATCCAACTTTCGGGATATTCTTGCGATACAACAGCAAAGCCATAAGTGATTGCCACTAGAAGGACTTGATCCTAAGGGAGAACAAGAATAGTACCGACCTATAAAATTAAGAGCTGGGCTCAACACCACTTTCATCCCCGCTGTCGTCAATCACCACTGGCTGGTCGGTGGCAACACCCTAATTTGTAGCTGCTAGATTCGTGGACGTCTCTTCGTTATCGCTGATTGGGGGATCTACGATAGGTTCAGGCTCATCTGTAGGAGGATTCTGGCCGATGGTTGGGGTAAGGTCATCTTCATTTTCATCATCTTCTACCCCCTGAAGCAAGTCGAAGTTGATGTCATCCAAATCTAGATTGGGATATTTCTGCTTTATCATAAATAAAGCAGCGTAGATCATACCATTAGGGGTGTTCATAATATGTAAAGATTTCAGTTAACCGACCGACCGAATTTAATTCGATTAATTGGTTGACCACTAAATTAAATTCGGTTGGTTAACGAAAATGAGATGGAAAAAAATTCGATTATCAGTTAATTCGTTTCGAAAACCGAATTTATTTTGGTTAATCGAATTAATTATTTATATATTTATTTATATAATATATATACTGAATTACTAATTATATTTTTTTATTTCATTTCATTAATTCATTCGGTTAAATTCTCAAATAAAAAAAACCTTAATTTTTTCATTTCCTAATTATGCCACTCACTCTGCGTCTCTCCTGCTCGCTCACTTGGTCACTCCCACTCATCTCACTCTCAGTCAGATCTAACAAGTCATCTTCTAAAATCTAAATCTCACTTCTCTCTCAAATCTGCCGTTTGTGACACTGCCTCACTGCCCTCACCTTACCTCAGTCGCATCTCGCGTCTCACCCCCCTCAGTATTTCTCCTCGCAAATCGCCATCTCCCATCACTCTCTCTCTCTCTCTCTCTCTCTCTCTCTCTCTCTCTCTCTCTCTCTCTCGCAAGTTTCTTGCTGGTCGCCAGTCACCCCATCCGCTCCATTTTAGTCGCTCACGACTCATCTTCTCAGTCTTTGTCTCGTCATCGTCGGTTTCGTATCTCACTCTCAAATCTGAGATCTCATCTTCTAAATCTCACCTGCGGCACTGCCTCACCACACAGTCCTCACCTCAGTCGCGTCTCACCCCCTCAGTACTTCTCAATTCTCCTCGCAAATTGCAATCTCCCATCACTCTATCTCTCTCTCTAACGAGTCTCTCGCCAATCGCCCCCTCCAGTTTAGTCGCTCACGACTCATCTTCTCAATCTCTGTCTCGCCATAACCGGTTTCGCATCTCTTGCCGGTTCCCCTCCAGTTTGACTCCGATCCCAAATTTCATATTTGTAACTTGTAAGTTTTAAATTTGTTTTTCTTTTTTTTATTATTCTTAATTCTTAATTTCTTATTTTTGCTTACTGCAATGAAATTATGAAAATGCTTGTGCCTGTTGTGCTGATATCTAATTTATTTTAACTAAAATCAATTTATTTAACAATAAAACCATAAATTTTGATCTCAACTAGTCGTTCTAAATTATCAATTTATTCTTTTTTTCATGTGAACAGGATTAAAAAAATTCATTAAGTCAATCAAAAACAGCTAATTAGATCCATCTTACATGTTCAAGAAAGAACCTATTTTAGAATATAACTTGCATTTATATATGTTAGCTTTAAATTGCCATACATATTTTGAAATGACAAAAACTTAAGTGAGCTTTAATGTTTTAATTCATATTGTAAATTTGCCTTATCACACATGATTTTCTCAATACATTTTAAGTGATCATACCCAAACATTAAGACCATGATTTAATGATACATCCTTATTGGTCTTAATTCTTTATAAATGTTTTGAATATTTTAGAAAATCACTTAATGAATTTTTGGACAATGTTTTTATCAAAGAAAGTCATGAAAAACTCCCACAAAAGTGCCAATATGTTTTGGGTTGAATTAGGATCAAAGACCACATCATTTCTAACCCAAAAGTGCAGGAAAAACCCATTCTGGAGGAATGGGATCGATCCCCTAAGGAAAGGGATCGATCCCTTTTTGGCAGTGTGCCCCGGAAGGCCAAAATGAAGCATGGGATCGATCCCCTAAGGAAAGGGATCGATCCCTTTATGTCAGAAAGTCTCCAACGGCTATTTTCTGTGAGATACAACGACTAGTTTCGGTTTTGGCTCCAACCAACGTCCACAAACCATCCAAGGGGCTATAAATAGAGGCTTAGAAGCTAAAGGAAGCAAGAGGAACAACCAAGCAACATCTTTCATCATCTTATTCATCTTCCTCAAGCCTCAACATCAATTCAAGAGATAAAGAGTCTTCATCTTCTATCATTCATCTATTTCTTGTATTGCTTAGCACAAACTTTGTATAAGCTTTTACTTGTGCTTAATCTCTGTAATCACTTGCCTATCTAGAGGCCTTCTTTGATTACTTCTCTTGTAAACCAATTCATTCCTTGTAAAAGGGGAGGTTTCTCTTTAGCCTTGAAAAAGAGGGAGGTTTCTCTTTAGCCTTAGAAAAAGAGGGAGGTTTCTCTTTAGCCTTAGAAAAAGAGGGAGGTTACTCTTGAGCCTAGAAAAAGAGAGAGGTTTCTCTTGATCCTTGAAAAGAGGGAGTGTAACAAATTCAAGTATAGTGAATTTGGGGAAAATCCTTGGGAGCGTCTCAAGGTAGAGGACGTAGGCAAGGTAGCCGAACCTCTATAAATCGATTGTGTAAATCTCTCTCTCCTTACTCTTTATTTACTTGCACTTATATTGTGTTTATTTCATTGAACTTGAATTGCATGCTTGTCTAGCCTAGAGAACTTAGAAAATATCAATATAGGCTAGAGAATTTAGAGAAACCGAAAAACGAGCTTAAGGTTAGTTAAAAACCGATTCACCCCCCCTCTCGGTATAGCCTATAAGAGCCAACAATTGGTATCAGAGCTTGGGCTCGAGATTAATTTAGACTAACCTCTATCGAGCAAAACGATCATAAATGGCTCTAGGTGATGATTTTGAGACTAGCTCACAAACTTTAGAAGAATATTCATTTGATGAGCTTCAAGATGCATTTAATGAGCTAAGTGATGAATATAAATCAATGCATGCAAAATATAACAAAAAGTTAAATAAATTTAGAAAAGAGAATGAAATTTTGATCAATACAAATGTTGAGTTGGAGGAGAAAATAAAAGATCTAGGCTCAAAGAATGATGAACTCACCAAGGTGAAATTAGAGCTAGAAAAGAAATTAGAAGATATTAAAGATAAATTGGCAAATCCTAGCTCTTTGACTATTGAGGATGAAAAGGAAAAACCTAGCTCTAGTGAATGCAATAATCATTCTTATGATGATTTACAAGATGCTTTTGATGAGCTAGCTAGTGAATTTGAATGCATGAACTCAAAATACAAGAAAATGATCACAAAATTAAAAATGGAAAATGATGAGCTATTGAATGCTAAGTTAGCATTTCAAAAGAAATTAGAGGAAGCTAATCTAGAAATAAATGAGTTGAATGAAAAGAATACAAATTTGCATAACTCATTTTCTAGGTTCTATATGGGTCAACAAAAGCTAGATCATATGTTAGAGACCCAAAGAGCTTTCTTTGACAAAGATGGGTTAGGTTATAATGAAAAACAAAAAGAAACTCATCTGAGGAATTTCTTAGTGAGCAAAAATACTATGCATGATCTATCTCTTACATGCTCACTATGCAATAGAATAGGACACTCTTCACAAGCATGCACATATAGAAAAACCACATTTAGAGGAAGAGTTGTTAGAAAAATGTGGGTGCCAAAGCATGCAATAAATAATGATGAATTATGCTTGAAATGGATCCCAAAAGGATCTAAAATTGTAAATACTAACTCTCATGGACCCAAGAAAGTTTGGGTACCAAAGCATGCTTGAATTTGTGTGTTGTAGGAGTGTTAGAGCATGGAGATACAAGATACAATGAAGTTTGAATGCTCAACACATCCTCATGGAGTTTGCTTGTGCCAATGAGAAAAAGGAAGAGCTTGGAAATCCATCTTTGACAAATCACAACAATTCCTCAAAGGATGGCTCAAGGTGGATCCAACACATCAAGGCAAAGCATTCTCTAGCAAAGGAGTTTTGTAAGTTTAATTCTTTACTCCTTAAAACTTTATTTGATTATTTGTGCTTTGATAATGATTTGTGATGCATTGTGAGTTGAATGATAGAACAAAAGGTATGATAAATGATTAATGAGAAATTTGGTTGATGATTCTTGATGCATTGTGAGTTGTGATTGAGCAAAAAGCATGATTGTTGACTGTTTGATGGACAATTCTTGATGGATGAATGAAAGACATGATTTATGATTTTGAAATGATTTTTGATTTTCTGCATCTTGAGCAAGTTTGATATGTCTGGATAATATATTTAGTTGCTCAAAAGATGTCAAATATGTCATATATGCAAAATGCCTTGTCATGAGCCTTAATGAAGAATATGCATGTTGACAATCATGACATGTTGTTCACAAGTATGATGATTTGATGTTACATGTACTTAAAATCTATGTGAACAAGTTTGTTTTGGCATATTTGTGATTTCTAATGATTTGGTTTGGCCAAAGTATGCATAACTATCAAAATGACCTCCTTTGAGGCCAAAAATGCCTTTATTGGTGAAAATCCTTCCAAAATTGCAAAATCTTTTGTAAAATAGTTTTTCAATCATGTTCTTCATTCATACAAGTCCAAAATCATGTTTTACTAATGTTTGAACCTTTACTTGGATTTAAATAACTCAAAAACGAAGTTTTGGTACCTCAAAGGTTGGATTTTCTGTCAAAAATTTGCAGAAACAGTATGAGGGATCGATCCCTTTTCAAACAGGATCGATCCCCTTGAGCAGAACACAGAATTGGTGTATTCTGGAACTAAGGGATCGATCCCCCTCCCAAAGGGATCGATCCCCCCAGGCCAAAATGGCTTTTCTGCACTTTTTCAACCGAATTTGAGAAGGATTTTTCCCTTTCTTGATATCTTCTTTCTTCTCAACTTAAAATCCAGTATTTTAACTTCTTTTTGATGATCTTTAAACTATGAAAATTCATTTTTCATTGATATCATGCCTCAACTTCATCAATTTGAATCATTTCCAACAAAATGGTATCACTTTCAACAATCTATATCATTTTTCTTGAACTCACAAGTGCAAAATCAGTTTTCTCATTGAAAATGGTCATGAATTGCATAAATCCTGAAATAATCTTGAAATATACTTTAAATGAATACTTAAACATAATTTTGAGATCTATTTCAATGATTTATGGATATATTTGAGAATTTGATGAACTTGTGCATAATGAGTGTTTTTCATATCTTTTGTTCATCTTAGTCAAGCATGCTTATAGGATTATGTCTCTTGGCTTGACTTATCAATTCCACACTAGGTTTCATGATAATTTTACATCTAGTGGATTGATTTCAAATATAAATTCAACAATTGGTAATGGTCATTGGCCTATAATTTGTGATGGTAAATGGATCCTCAATGTTCAAATGCATGAAACTTTATCATCCTTGTACTTAAAGAACTAAGGTCTTAATGACAACACCAACATTCAAAGATAAATGCAAACTTGAACAAATTTAATATCCATGCATTTATTATTTGAATATTTCCTTGCTCATAATTAGTTAAGGACTTGAATTAGAAAATGAGCATAGGATTTGTGTGCTTGAAACCATGGAAGAAAATATGTTTGCTTGAATTCCTTGATGTTTTGAATCTTCCATATGGTATCAATTTGTGCATATGAATATGGATTAATCGTTTATGATTGTGTACTAATGTTTAATTGATCCATATGCATATTTGATGATCTGTGTTGTGTTCTTGCATATTTAGAATGAGTATTTTCTTGACATGAACACACTACACATAGATATTGGATTCATGCAAAATGCCTAAGTTAACCATTAGTAACAATTGGTATTTAAATTGAAATAACAATTAGTATCATTGGAAACCATATTTTCAATAATTGGTAAGCCAAAACTAAATTACCAATTGGTTTGAGCTTTAAATTGACAATTCTTCTCATGCTCTTTAAGATTGAAATGACTAATAGAGAAGAATTCTCTTAGGATATTTTTGTATGAAACTCTTGTGTGCTAGAATTTGAAGTTAATTGCTATATGATTTAATTCTAGACACAATATTTCTTGAGAATGATTTATGAGCACATGCATATGATATGTTATATAATTTTAGCTCATAATCATGATGTATTACCATGCACCTTAGTCGGACCTTAGAGAACAATTGATATACTTAGGTGCTTGCTTAACTTCTTACCAATTGGAACCTTCTTGCAAAATTACTTATCAACAATTGGTATCCAAATTATTTATAAACAATTGGTATTGGATCATAAGTCATATTCATTGCATGAATATTTCATACTCTTTGAGAATATTGACTTATTTATTTGTGCTATAAGTCCCATGTACTAACATGTTTCTTGTTGGATGGAGCATTTTTATTTATTCTCACATAGCCATGATTTTAGGGGGAGCATATTTTTTATTATTTTTCCTTCTTTTTGCTATGACAAAAAGGGGGAGAGATAGAAAAAGGGAGAGATAGATATAGAGAGAGATATTAAGGGGGAGAAATAGTTTAAAAATTCATTTTCAAAACCCATGCTTATATTAAGGGGGAGCTTTATAAAATCCTGCTTTATTTGAGGGAGAGTATTTTATCAAAGAATTTTCAAAGCAAATTTACATTAAGTTTTGTCATATCAAAAAGGGGGAGATTGTTAGCTTTAAATTGCCATACATATTTTGAAATGACAAAAACTTAAGTGAGCTTTAATGTTTTAATTCATATTGTAAATTTGCCTTATCACACATGATTTTCTCAATACATTTTAAGTGATCATACCCAAACATTAAGACCATGATTTAATGATACATCCTTATTGGTCTTAATTCTTTATAAATGTTTTGAATATTTTAGAAAATCACTTAATGAATTTTTGGACAATGTTTTTATCAAAGAAAGTCATGAAAAACTCCCACAAAAGTGCCAATATGTTTTGGGTTGAATTAGGATCAAAGACCACATCATTTCTAACCCAAAAGTGCAGGAAAAACCCATTCTGGAGGAATGGGATCGATCCCCTAAGGAAAGGGATCGATCCCTTTTTGGCAGTGTGCCCCGGAAGGCCAAAATGAAGCATGGGATCGATCCCCTAAGGAAAGGGATCGATCCCTTTATGTCAGAAAGTCTCCAACGGCTATTTTCTGTGAGATACAACGACTAGTTTCGGTTTTGGCTCCAACCAACGTCCACAAACCATCCAAGGGGCTATAAATAGAGGCTTAGAAGCTAAAGGAAGCAAGAGGAACAACCAAGCAACATCTTTCATCATCTTATTCATCTTCCTCAAGCCTCAACATCAATTCAAGAGATAAAGAGTCTTCATCTTCTATCATTCATCTATTTCTTGTATTGCTTAGCACAAACTTTGTATAAGCTTTTACTTGTGCTTAATCTCTGTAATCACTTGCCTATCTAGAGGCCTTCTTTGATTACTTCTCTTGTAAACCAATTCATTCCTTGTAAAAGGGGAGGTTTCTCTTTAGCCTTGAAAAAGAGGGAGGTTTCTCTTTAGCCTTAGAAAAAGAGGGAGGTTTCTCTTTAGCCTTAGAAAAAGAGGGAGGTTACTCTTGAGCCTAGAAAAAGAGAGAGGTTTCTCTTGATCCTTGAAAAGAGGGAGTGTAACAAATTCAAGTATAGTGAATTTGGGGAAAATCCTTGGGAGCGTCTCAAGGTAGAGGACGTAGGCAAGGTAGCCGAACCTCTATAAATCGATTGTGTAAATCTCTCTCTCCTTACTCTTTATTTACTTGCACTTATATTGTGTTTATTTCATTGAACTTGAATTGCATGCTTGTCTAGCCTAGAGAACTTAGAAAATATCAATATAGGCTAGAGAATTTAGAGAAACCGAAAAACGAGCTTAAGGTTAGTTAAAAACCGATTCACCCCCCCTCTCGGTATAGCCTATAAGAGCCAACAATATAACTTATCTGATTCATGTTCATAGGCAGTATTGCATTTATATGACTTATGTTAATATGACTTATATGACTTGCATTTATATCTTATGTTTGTTTTTTGTTAATTTTCTTTTACAAAACAACTAATTAAATTGTTACTTTTCTTTTGCAGATGTCCACTATAAGAGACTTTGTGACTCCTGCTTCAAACAATATGGGTGAATCAGGAAGCTCATTACTTGAAGCTTCTAGTCAACCCAAAACAGCTGCTGCTCCTAGTAGTAGCAAGACTGCCAAGATTCCAAAAGGGGTGCAAAGGAAAGCCATGAAACCAAGGTCAAAAGTTTGGGATCACTTTACTAAGTGATTTAATAGTGCAGGTGAGCCAAAGTGTAAGTATAATTATTATGATAAGGAATTTTGTGGTCATGGAAAGAAAAATGGAACTGGATCACTGTTATACCACATGCACACATGCAGCCAAAATCCCAATAAAAATGATAGTTCAAAAACCCAGATAGTTTTGCAAAGTAAAGGTGTTGAAGGGGAAGGAAACATTAGTACTTGGAAGTTTGATCAAGAGGCAGCTAGAAAGGGTTTAGCTACTATGATTGTAGTTGATGCATTACCCTTTAGGTTTGTAGAAAGTGAAGATTTTAGAAAGTTTTTGTCTGTTGTATGTCTTAGATTTCATGTTCCTTCATGATCTAAAGGGAAGAATATTTAATCCCTCACCGTCGAGTTCATATGGTTGTTCTAATCATTACCTAAAAGCCCGTGATTCATCTTGATTGGGGGGGGGGGGGGGGTGGATAACAGCTCTTTTTCAATGAACTAGTTCCTTTCGTTGAGAAGCTAGGGACTCTGAAGACAGTTACTCTATCGAAGTATTCACTGGAGCCGAAGGAGTAAGATTTAAAAGAATACTCTGATTAGGAGAAGACGGCGATCCAGCAGTAGCTTCCTCACGGCAGCGACCCCTTGTCGCTGTAGTAGAAGGCCTCTGAGTTTGGGGACGTGACGAACCCCTCCCAAAAGCGAGCTCTCTTAGGCGAGCTAGATTCAACCTTTGCATCCTTCTACCTGAAAATGTAGGCATTTTAGTACACAAACTTACGTCTTCGTAAATAATTTCTAACCAAATCTATTCACATTAGTACCTAAAGGCTCGTGATCCAGATCACTAGTGCTTTCTTCGCCCATCTCATCTTGTGCCCTTTGAGATCTAACTTGCCTATTCTCTGCAGCTAAGATAGCTAAACTGGGAGCATGAACCTTAACGAGCCTTGGCCAATACAACTCTAGCGGCCTCCTTTCCCTAACCACCAAAGAATTAATGGTAATCCCCTCTAACCTAGTTCTATGTACTTGTTCTGCCCTAGTTAATTCAAAGGTGTAATTCATCACAGCGTTCACCACTCACCATTCCAAATTAACACCAAAATCTTTTCTCCTTAAACAAATAAAGCAGTCCTTCCATCCTTTTAAATTAAAAGGTAAACCTACAACTACCTGATGACAAGTTCTCTTTGTGGATCCATGAAGGAAGAAGCTCATCTCTTTGTGGAAGGAGTCCAGTTCCCTTTTTGGCATCAACATTCTTAGAAGCCCTTTTGTTTGCGAAAGGAGTTCAGTTCGCTTTTGGCATCAACAAAGTTTACGTTTATTTTTATGTATTTATATTTCTTTTATTTACACTTATTATCATATGTTTACACCTGTCGATAGTAAATTGACCTTTATTTTCATGTGTTTACATCTATTAACTTTAATTTTATATTTATTCTCAGGAGTTTATGATATTTCTAATATAAAAATAAACTTAAACTTAATGTCAATGAGCGTAAGATAAGTTAACATTATAGTAAGATAAAAAAATTTTGACCTTACTATAGATTTTTTTCGTGAAGAGAGAGACAAAAACTTAATGTGTAAAGAAGTGGAGAAGATGAGAAAACTGTTTCACATAATTGTAGATGAAAGTGGAAAAGTGATTAATAATCTTAGGTGGACAATATAATAGTAAACGCTTACATATCATTTAAAAGTGTTCATGTAAATATCACATTAGGCCTATTTATGGACCTATTTATGGATTAAGTTATCGATCCATATCCGAAAGGTCTGTTCCATTTTTGTTTAGACAAAAATATTGAGTCGGTTAAATAGGTTTGGACTAATAAATGAAACTCGATTAAAAAACCGACCAGACTTTAGTCTTGTCCTTAAAAGCTTAGGCTTGATTCATTTTTTGTTAGTAACATTTAAAGATAATAACCTTTTCTGCCTTGCTAATTAATAATTAAGTTTTTTTTTGTATAAGCACAAATATCTTCATTTGTTTTATAGTCTGAGATTAATCATGTTCGGACTAGAAGTAGTAAACGGTAAAGTCCTCTCAACAGTAAAGACTCTAAGATTTGAACCTTGTCAAATGTCTGGGAAAGAAATCCACTTCTACTTCTTTCAACCACTTGTTGGTATTAACTAATAATTAAGTTGATCCATTTTAAATGTTACCAATAAATAATTTTATATAATTGTAAGTTTGTAAGATACAACACATTTACTTTAATCGTTAAAAATAAGATTATGAAAATTTTAGAGTATTAGTTTAAATAATATATTTAAGCTTTGCTATGTAATAGTTTAAAAGAAAAAAAATTACAACATAAATATTAAATTAAAAAATTTTAAAATAAACAAGCTTGACCGGGCTTACGTTTTCTTGTTGTTTGTAAAAAAAAAATACTTGGACAAATATCAAGCTCGAAATTCACATGAAGTCCCATAATATTTTGCTCAACTCTAATTCAACCCATGAATAGGTTATTATATCAACAAACTTTATCAAGTTTCTCTATAGTAATCATCATCACCACCATAGCATTTATCCCAATATTAAGGTAGGCTATATTATCTTACGGTAAGTCATCTACATAAATTCTCTTTCTCTGCTTATTCTTATCTAAAGCATTATGTTCTTTCAACTTCTCTTCCGCTATATCTTTTCAGATTACTTCTTTCTAAGTTTTTTTTTTATCTTTTCCTAAGCTTGATCCTTTTTATATTATTCATAGCCTCTAATACTTTAACTAAAGCATCCAAAAATTTACATCATATATGTCCAAATTAACATATACAACTTTTACAAATCTTAAGTATCACTCCAATCTTTTTGTGATATTCTCCTTTCCCGTTTCACCTTTTCTTGTATATCCAGGATATTCTCCTTTCTCGTTTTACCTTTTCTTGTATATCCATACATATATTGCAGCATTTACATTTTTACTACACTTATATCATACATATGCAATTTTATAACATATATAAACTATCTTATATAACATATATACTCGGTATGTATGATTCTAATATTACTATTTAATAATGAATAATAAATATATTATTATTTTCATTTAATTTTTAAAATTTTATTTTCTGAATTCAATTACCGTATATGAAAGCAATAACAACACAAATCAATCATGTTTTTGTGTTTTCAAATTTTTAAAAACAAAACAGAAATAAAATTTCAAAACAAAAATCGATCTCAGCCGAGCCCTAAGCACTTTGCTCAATCGGAAGCTTGATGGCTAATAACACAATAAAAAAAAATGCTTAAAAACATTTTACCGTCCTACATTACTCCTCAGCTGGTTCAATCATGTTTTCCACCATAGTCATTTTATTTTCATATGGTAATGGCAGTTTGCTGATATAAAGCGAGATAATTGAGCAAGGACCAAAGAATCTATACAACAATGTATGAGAGAGTAAATGAAGCTTCATAGACAAACAAAGCTTTCTTAACACAACAATAATTTCAGATGTACATATAGTACCGAATAGCAAAAACTTTCTTAACACTTAAACCACACTAATCTTAATTCTCCATGTTTACACATAACCCACCTTTCCAACAAATTTGAAAGAGCTGTTTTATCACCATGTCTCATGAAAGAAATGCTGATATGTTGCTGCATTTCATGCTGCCAAAAATCAAATCCAAGTTAGGATGCCATTATACAAATATGACTCAAGAAAAGTACACTCAAATTGACCATGCCAACAAAAGTGCCACCATAAGAAGGTTGCTCTGTTATTTAACCGTTAATGAGTAGAGAAACATTATACCAAAAAAAATGAGTAGAGGAACAATAAACTGTGACTGATTATTACCATCTCCAACGGTTAAATAACAGAACCACCTTTCTCTCTTTCCACCTTTCCATCGAACATAGCCTTAATAAACAAGAAACCATAGCATGCACAAGCATGCAGGTGTTATGATTAACTTTATCCTTTAGCAGAATAACATTTCATCTTATAGACTGAATCTGCTAAATACCTGAATTCTTCAACCAAGCACAAATCAAAAAAGGTATAAACACAGAGAATCGTACCACCAGTAAGCAATGTGGAATGATTGCAGCAATTGGTCTTTATACAAAAACAGAAGAAATTTTAATCTATTTTGGAATGTGAGATATACACTTTTTTTCAGTTGGTATACCTTGCAGCCTAGCATTTCCATTAACAATAAGGTTCAAACTTCTTTGAAGGTTAGACTTACCCACATGGATTATCAGAAAATTTTAACCAAACATATTTGTATGTCAGATCCTGATTGACTCATTTATCAATATTTCAATAGGATTTGAGAATCATTCAGATTGACATTAGTTGAGTATGTAATGAAAGAAAAGACATGTGCAACATTAAAAGTGAACAATCAAAAGCTACTTGCCACTGTTAAGTATCAAGATAACCATGACATTTCAAAGTTAAAAAACAAATGCTTAAAACTCCAGCTACTATTGCACCCACCCACCGCCCCTTCCCAACACCAACCCCCCCACCCCCCCCCCCCCAAAAAAAAAAAAAAAACCCACACTCCAGCCACTAGTACAAGTTTCTCCAGAAAGGATAATAATGGTACAAACTTAAGATTGAAATATTGAATGACAGCACATAACACAATCTAGACATTACACAACCATTAGAACTTGCCAAGAGTTTCTTCCACTGAATATGATACTAGTACCACAAGTCATGTATTGGAAGTATATAAAGAACATATCTTTCTATTTCTTATTCCTGACACTCACCACCACCCATTTTCCCTCACAATGTCTTTAATTTTCCTTTACCTTATTACCTAAACAAAAAGATAATCTAACTTCTATTCTGAAGTAGGAGGAACACCTGTATAATTATCAAAACTCCAGTAGAAATTTGGTTGGTCCTATAATGTTTCTACTTCGAAATATTTCTGAAAACATATCTTGCTTCAGCTACCCTGCCTACAATGGCACTATGATTTTTACCTTTACTGAGCTCAGAGAACTATATTTAATCTTTATATAATATTACTTCCCCCCACCTCAACTCAGCAAGATTGACCAGCAAGCCTTTTTGCAGCTAACATCAGTTGGATTCTTCGAAAGATAAAGATACCAACTAAAAGCATAGAACATGAGAAATGCATTGTTGACAAAAGCTAGTCAGAAAATATGATACAAATAATTACATAGTTGTGAAACATTAACTTCAGAAAACAAACCACTTATAATATCCTCCAAAATAAGTGTGGCCATTATCCATGGAAGGAAGAATAAAAACTAAGATAAGTGTCAAACACACAAATGCACCATTGACCAAAATCGGTTAAATTATCAGTAACTGTAAGCAGATAGCTGTCATGTGTGAGAAGTTAAAAATGGCTATACAAAGCCCCTACTATTATCTTAATTTTATAAATTTCATATTAGCAGCTAAGCTAAAAATTAGTTATCCGAAAGAACATTAGAAGAAGCCTTTTGATGCTTAAACAAGTTCAGACTTTCCATTCCCCTTTCCCTCAAACACTTAGGATAGGGATTGAATATGTACGAGTTTTGATCTGCAACTAAATAATTATAGCAACTACACTCCTATCATAGATTAAAGAAGAAGCTGTATGCAAAGTGAGCTCATAAAATGTACTAATAATCTAAAATTCTAGATCTAGCTCAGTGACTCTAATTAGTGATATTTTTACAAGCATTTTTAAAAGAAAGAAGATACTGATGGTTCGAGAAGCATCATTGTTTCTGTTACAGCAACAATAAATGCAGGAAATAATCTAAAAAGCCTTTCAGGCATAACAATTGACGGTCAGGAACTTCCAAGAAAAGAATGCATATTTTTAATTACTTTGACTAATACTTTCCTCTCGATTCACATAAATAACACATAACAAATTGACCAAATGCTGCCAGGTTCTAAGACTCTAAAAGAGCATCATCATCACACATATCAAAATCCAATTTCTTCTCCACATTCCTTTATAACTTTGACATGCCCAACAATGGACCGAGGGCCTGTAACCAAAAATACCCAAAACTCAGATGACCAGCTTCATTGTAATCGCTGGTAAACTAATTTGGCGACCACTGAACTCTACATATGATACATGAGAAATTAAACCATAATCCCAATTTTCAACAACCCCAAAATGAAGGCCAACACAAAGACAACACCAGAAAAGGGATATAATAATGCATCTAAATGTTTAGAGAGGCAAAATACTCACAATTCTCAATCCAAATCTTCCTGCCTGGTCTCCGCATTATCACCCGACCCTGAACCCGACCCGCGAGCCCCAAATGTCCAAGGCAGCGAAATCCTAAAAGTCCTCTCCACCGTCCGATTATCCCCCGCGGACCTCTGCTCATTATCACCACCATCATTACCTCCACCAGTCCCCTGTGCCCCACGAACCCTCCTCTCATAATCAGGGTCATCTGTAGGTAACTCGTAACGACACACAGGGCACGTATTATGATGCAATTCCAGCCACGGTAATATGCAATCCTTATGATAAAGATGCTTGCAAGGCAGCTGCATCGCTTGAGCCCCTTTCTCGAACTCGTCCAAGCAAACTGAGCAGTGGTTGAACTCCGAATTCAAGTTATTCTTTGTTATCATCACCGAAGGTAGGGAATCAATGGCTGCCTTTGATGCAGGTGGGGTCCCGCGCCGGCTAGGATCGTTTTCGGCCAGCTGTTGGATAAATTGCTCGAGCCCCGGTCCGATGAAATAATCCCCGATGTTTGCTGGAAGCCCGTCAGATGGATTGTTCTGGATCACGAACTCGATGCGCATTCCGCTTGAACGGAGACGATTTTGGATGAAGATAAGCGGATCGAAAGCGAAAGGGTCGCCTCGACCTGATCGGGCTGACTCGAATAAGCTAGGATTATGAAGGTCAATAGAAGCTGTGGACGATGAAGTGGTTGTGGAAGAAGAGGAAGGAAAAAGAAGCGGGAGGAAGGAAGAGAACGGATCCGACAACGATAAAAAGGGTTCGGAGTCGGAGAATGGGTTCGTGTTCGGATTGGGGTTCAGGAAGGCGGAGCCTTGATTAGGGTTAGGGTTTTCGCATTCCTCGAGGAAGCCTTGGTTGCATATGGGACAAGAAAGGTCAGAGGAAGGGGAGATTGTTACGGAGACTATGTGCTCACATTTGTGGCAAAAGAAAGTTTTATTGGTAGCACCGGCAGTGTTAGCGCCGCCGCTGTTGATGTTCCCGTCAAACGACATGTTTCAGGTTTCAACGGGAGAGATAGGGTGAAAAACGATAATTGGTTTGGGTATTTTTTTGTAAAGGATCGTATCTTTCGGAGAGAGTTTCATCTTTTAGGGGCTTCTAGAAGGTCTACCGACTTTAATTGATCATAATTAGGATAATTATTCCTTACAGTGAAGTATTTTTTTGGCTGAATCAAATAAGGATATAAAGTTTTCGAAAATATTCAATTCAGAATTTAAATTTTTATTTTGCTCAATTTAAGATAAAACATTTTCGATTTTGCTCAAATAAAGACTTTTTAACGCGCGTGAGTTACATGCGCCGTTAAAATAATAACGGCGTTTATAAAAGACACGTGGCAGCATGTGATTGGGCCACGTGGCAGCATAAGTGTGAGACATGTGGCAGTATAAGTGTGGGACATGTGGCAGTGACATAAAATTAATTTTCTTTTAATAGATAAAAATACATGGACACGTGGCAGCGTGTGAGTGGGACACGTGGCAGTGACTTATAATCATTAGTGGGACACGTGGCAAAGTTTAGATCCTGAATTGAACATTTTCGAAAACGTTAGATCCTTATTTGAGCATTCAGCCAAATTTTTTTGTTATAAATATTAATAAAAATTTAAATATTATTTATAATATTATAATTAGTAGTTAATTTTGTTAGTTGATTTTTTAATAAAAAATAACTTTTAAAAATTTATATTACATTTTCAAAAAAAATTTGTTTAAAAATAAATTTTTATAAAAATATTTCTGTATTTTTTTCACTTTGTTTTTCTTTTCATTCCTTTCTGATTTTATTTCTTTTATATGATTTAAATTTAAAATAGTTTTTTATTGTAAATTAAATATATTTATTTTTAGAAAATTGAGTTTTTATAGGAAATACGTTTATTTTTTAATTACATTAATTTTTCTAAAAAGACAATTCTTACATATTTTTCTTTATTTTTATAGTTTCTTTATCTTCTTTCTTTTTTTGTCAATTAGAAGAAAATATAGAAAACAAAAAAGGAAGAAAAATACAAATTAAATTTAGTAATTTAAAATTTATTCTTTAAAAAATATATAATTTCTAATAATTTTATGGCTAATAGTTTTTTTTCCTTTTTTATGGTAAAAACAAAAAAATTAAGAAAGAAAAAATAATAATTATACTAGTTACAAAAATTTTATAATAATTTTTATGTTTGAGAATTTATTTTCTAAAACAAAATTTAAAAATTTAATTATTTCAAAAAATAATTTTAAAAAATTTATTCAAGAAAATATTATTTTATCAAAATATATAGTTTTTCTTGAATATAAAAAAAGAAAGAAAAAAAGTAAAAAAATACGTGAACACGTGGCAGTGTATTAGTGTGACACATGGCAGGAGTGGACACGTGGCAGAAGAAAAATACAAATTAAATTTAGTAATTTAAAATTTATTCTTTAAAAAATATATAATTTCTAATAATTTTATGGCTAATAGTTTTTTCCTTTTTTATGGTAAAAACAAAAAAAAATCAAGAAATAAAAAATAATAATTATACTAGTTAAAAAAAGTTTTATAATAATTTTTATATTTGAGAATTTATTTTTTAAAACAAAATTTTTAATTTTTAATTATTTCAAAAAAAATTTTTAAAAATATATTCAAGAAATTATTATTTTATCAAAATATATAGTTTTTCTTAAATAAAAAAAAGAAAGAAAAAAAGTAACAAAATACGTGGACACATGGCAGCGTGTGAGTGAGACACGTGGCAACCTATGAGTGAGACACGTGGCAGTGATTTTATAATTATTTTCTTTTAATAGTAAAAATAAATGGACACGTGGCGGAGTGTGAGTGTGACATGTGGCAGAGTGTGAGTGTGACACGTGACAATAATTATCCTTTCATCGTCAGCCACTCTCTTTAACGGCGCGTGTAACTCATACGCGTTAAAAAATTCTTATTTGAATAAAATCGAAAACGTTTTATCCTGAATTGAGCAAAATAAAAGTTTAAATCTTGAATTGAATATTTTCGAAAACTTTATATCCTTATTTGAGCATTCAGCCTATTTTTTTCATAAATAGTATTAGAATCGTGACAAATGTTTTATAAAAATATTAAAAAATAAAAAATAAAAAATAAAAAAATAAAATGCTTATCATAATTTTAATATCGTTTGTGAAATAAAAATATTTCATTAATAATGTATGAAATAATTATTCTTATAATTAATTATATATAAAGGGTGATAATACATATTTTTTAAAAAATTAAAAAATAAATAAAATAAAATATATATACTCAGCTCAAAATATATTAAATAATTATCATTTTACTTTTGTAATTGCTCATAATTGTATACTTTTATCGTTCAACCAAATTTCATTTGGGTTATTGAAAATGGCATATGAAAAATAATTTTTGTATCTTTTTGTTATTTGGTCTATAAAAAATTGATTAGAAAATTAAAAAAAATTGTAAATAAGATAAGTGTAGCTTGTGAATATTATTCTTATCAAGTTAGATCTTGATATAAATTTTTAAACTTTGATTTAATTTAAATCTAAATATTTAAAATATTACTGTATTAATAAAAAAAATTATTTAATTGAGTTAAAAGTTTTAAATATTAAAATATTACATTAAAATTCTTTTAATATTTTAAGTTTAAATATTATATTTTGTATATTATTAATCTCAAATATTATTAATCTTTTAACAACAAACAATATTATATTATTAGTTTAATAATAAACATTATATACTAATTTAATAAATAATATATTTATTATTTTAATAATTAAAATTTCAAATAATTTATCAATATTTTAATTTAAGATATAATGCTTTTATATTTTATTTACAAATATTTTTACATTAATATATTAATAACAAATATAAATAAATGATAATTTTGTTATGATTTTTATAATAATTACTTTCATTATAAAATATTAATTTAATAGTATTAATTTTTTAATATTTTAAAAATAAGGAATAATAGCCAAATAAGCCCTCGACCTTAAGCCCAAAATGGAATTAAGCCCTCAACGTTTTATTTCGTGGCAATCAGTCCATAAACTTTTATTTTAGTGGAAATAAACCCTCAACCTTCTTAAATTATGCAATTAAGTCCAAATCTGTTAAATGACACTAACTGCCGTTAGTGAAAGCTGACGTGGATAGCTTACTTGGCTGCCACGTGGCATGCCATATGTGCAATACTAACGGCAGTTAGTGTCATTTAACAGATTTGGACTTAATTGCATAATTTTAGAAGGTTGAGGGTTTATTTCCACTGAAATAAAAGTTTATGGACTGATTTTCACGAAATAAAAGGTCGAGGGCTTAATTCCATTTTGGACCCAAGGTCGAGGGCTTATTTGGCTATTTTGCCTAAAAATAAATATTAATATATTATTAATATATTAATATTTTATGAACTTTTTAATCATGAGAAGAGGTGACAAAAGCTGGTTCCAACCCGAAAACCCATTCGAGACCGAACTCGTACTAACCCAAATTGACTAAAAAAGCCTAAGGCTTGAAACCGAAAGGCTTGAACCTGACACAACCTAAATCCAACATAACCCAAATCGATACAATCCGAAATCAAGACTTTTCCGATCTGAAACTCGTAAAAAATCGAATTGATAACCTGAAAAAAAAATCGAATTATAATTATATGATTATTATTTAAAAATAAATAAATAATTGATACACTTTTTAATTATAAAATTAAAGTATGGATAAAAATAATTATTTCTAATGGTAAAGTGTAATTTAAAAAATACTATAGTAGTATTATTGCATAAGCGGTAATTTTAATAAAATATATGAATAAATCAAGCTATTAGTAATTTATTATTTGTTATATTAATAAGATTCCAATTTGGTTTCTTCTAACAATTATTTATATATTATGTTATAATAATCTTTTAAGAATAAATTATGTAATCTCTTAATGCATAAGTATTATTTTGATAGAATTAATTATTTATTAACAATAATTTATTTATTATCTATTAAATATAAAATTAAAGTGCAGATAAAAAATGATATTTCTAATAGTAAATTAAAGTGTAATTTAATAATATACTATAATAGTATTATTGTGTAAGCAATAATTTTAATAAAATTTGTTTTTTATACTTTATTAATATTATAATTACTTATATTTAAATAACTAGCATTATATTAATTAATTTAATAATATCCACTATTTAACAGTTTAATTAGACATTCGATCAATTAATGTATATCTAATGTTATTATGTTAATGCAAACATGAAAAAATTAATATTCAATTGATGTATAACTATATATGATATGATTATATCAAATGTTATTATTTATTAATATAATATCAATTGGGGTATATAACTTTTTTAATTTAATGTTCTAATTTTTTAATAAGATATTTAATTAATTAGTGTGTACGAGTACAATTATATTTAATGTAACAATGTTAATATTATGATTTATGTACAAATCAAAAACAAAATAAATATAAAATTGAGATAATTACGAGATTACTGTCAACAACAAGGATTACGATCGCCAATCAATTAGAGATTACAGTTTTTACTATATAAGAGTGGAGCTATTGATCAATCGAGAAGGAAGCTTATTATTGTTTTCATGGGAAACATTAATCCCAATGAAAGCGAAGCAGAGTTAAGAGATCTGATTATGCAGTATGGGAGGGTCATGGATTTCTACATTCCTTTCAACTGGAGGAATCGTAAACATAAATTTGGTTTCTTCATATTTAAGGACCTAAGAGAAGCGCTTTCGATTATTAAAGCTCTTGATGGGTTTTCTTGGAACGGCTGGAAACTCAATGTCAACCTTGCAAAGTATGAATGGGACCAAAGAAATGATGTCAAAGGAAAACGTGCCAAGTCTGAAGGAATGTTACAACAATACAATCATGAAGCTGGAAAAAAGATAACCAAAGGGGAAATGCAAGATCAGACCGGAGAAAGAGGTAACTCAACTTATGTTGAAATCGTCAGGAGGTCTGTTCCAAAGTCACAAGGTGTGGTTGTTAACCCAAAAGAAAACTTTATCACATTAAAGGAGGCTCCACCAGTTACAACGTCAATCAATGTGGACATGGAGAATCTTGACCTTCAATGGCTTGAAAAATCAACTGTCACCAGTGTCAGAAATCCTTAATCTATCCAAAGTCTTCACCATCGTTTTCTGCAAGAAGGTATAATGGACTTCTCGGTTACTTTAATGGGAGGAAGTTGGGTTTTATTATCCTTCGGCTCAAAGGAGGACATGGAGGGTATGATCGAAGAGGGTAAAACATGGCTCAGTGAATGGTTCCATTAGGTTAAACCATGGAGCCCTGAATTGATTAGTGAAGAAAATTTTGTATGGATCAAAATTGAAAGTCTCCCTTTGCATGCTTGGAACAACATTGTTTTCAAGAAAATAGGAGATTGTTGGGGACAGTTCATTTTAGTTGATGATAGCACTATGAGGAAGACACGTCTTGACATTGCAAGGGTTTAACTCTTATCAGAAAAAATATCTCAATTCCAAAAGTGGCTACAATTGTTTTGAATGGGATGTCTTTTCATATTAATCTTATTATTGAGGATGGTCCAGATTTTTTATGGAATCAATATGTCAAGACAGTGAATAAATCAAGTCCACCTTTCTTCTAATTCATATTCCTCTAATAATCAAGATCCAATTGATTTCCATGAAAGGGGTGTCGGTGAAGATCAACTATTTGAAACAGAGGGAGACCGAGATGAACAGTTGTTAGAAGTAAAGAGTGAAGGAGTGGATGGGTCAATCAATTCGTCAAGAAGCATGAGGAGACAAAAAATTAATAAGCTGCCATTGGAATGTGATAAATCAACAGAGGCAGCAATGACATAGCCGCTAAATTCAAATAATTACTGCTCCCAAGAAATGTCACTCGAGACAGTTGTTTTAGTAAATCGAAACAGTGTGGACCAGCCAAATGATGGGTTTAAATCTCTAACAGATGATGTTTTGCATATTGGAGAGAAAGGCTTTCTACAGATGGGCCCTTCAAACAAACTCACAGACAATAACTCATGCCCAACACCAATACGCACCAGTAGCCCAACGGATACAACCAAACAGGTATCTCCTTCCTTTGGGCCAACACACGACCCAGAACATGGTAATGAAGCTTTGCAAATCTTTGAACTCTCAAGATGTGTCATAAAAGGGTATAGAGAAATTCTAAAAAGAAAAAAGAAGCAGAAAATATATTTCAATGTCTACTAAGGAGATTATGTCTCCTGTGATAGAAGCTAACTGATTTAATGAAGAATTGAGAAGAAATGCACGTTCAGTGCTTAAGAGAAGAAAAGAAATAAAAGAGGAAGTGAATAGAGAGAATGAGTCTGTAACTTTCTGGTATCTTCCATTCAACAATCATGTGGCCTTTTATAGGCTCACATCAGAACAATCATGCTAACGTCATAAGACCCTATTTACATCATCATTATTACATCATCATATAGCTAATTACAAAAGTATAATCTGTACCGTAACAATACCCCCATCTCAAAAACATCCTTAACCTCAAGGAGTAAAGTTAGGGTATCGAGCATGAAGAACAGGCCACTCCTCCCAAGTGGCATCCTCCGGAAAAGAGTTACTCCAGTGAACTAAAACCTCAGTGATAGCCGCATTCCCTTTTTTCACCATGCGACAATCCAATACAGAGATTGGCTCCTTCACCAAAGTCCCATCATCAGCCAAAAAAGGAAGTGCAACCTGTGTTGGTTGAGGGCCAATATGTTTCTTGAGTTGAGAAACATGAAAGACCGGATGGACCTTAGCACCATCAGGTAAAGCAATGCGATAAGCAACCTTGCCAATCCTCTGTAACACTTGGTAAGGGCCAAAAAATCTAGCAGCTAGCTTAAGGCAAGAGCGATTAACAATGGTCTTTTGACGATAAGGCTGAAGCTTAAGATAAACAAAATCGCCAACATCAAAATTGCGATCACTGCGTTTCTTATCAGCAGTTTGCTTCATGCGAGTAACAGCCCTCTGAAGGTAAAACTTCAGAAGTTGTAGAGCTGCCTCCCTAGCCTGTAAACTGCGATCAACAACAGCCACGTTGGACCCACCAGGCAAATAAGGCATGTGTGTGGGAGGAGGCTGACCATAGAGAATTTCATATGGTGTGGTATTAGTGGAAGAGTGAAAAGAAGTATTATACCACCACTCAGCCAATGGAAGCCATCGAACCTATTCCCTTGGCTGTTCACTAACCATACAATGCAAATAAGTCTCAACACAACGGTTGACGACCTCGGTTTGACCATCCGTTTGAGGATGGTAAGAGGTGGAGAACTTCAGGTTGGTACCCAAGTGTTTGAACAACTCACGCCAAAAGGTACTGAGAAAAACACGATCGTGGTCAGAGACAATGGAATTGGGCACACCATGAAGTTTGAAAATATTATCCAAGTAAGACTGAGCCACCGTCAAGGCAGTGAAAGGATGAGCCAATGCCACAAAATGGGCATATTTGCTAAGTCGATCAACAACCACTAGAATAACCTCCTTGCCCCCGGACTTAGGTAAACCCTCAATAAAATCCATAGACACATCAGTCCAGACCCTATCTGGTATAGGAAGAGGATGCAGCAGTCCAGGAGAAGCAGAATTGTCAGACTTACATTGCTGACAAGTAGGGCATTCTCGAACAAATTAGCGTACATGCTTCTTAAGACCCTTCCAATATAAACAACCACAGATCCGAGCCAATGTGGCATGAATACCTTAATGACCACCCATGGCAGAACTATGAAAGTAAACCAAAAGTTCTTTGCGCAAAACAGGATCATCGCCCACCACAAGGTGACCATTACGTCACAATTGATCATTGGTCCATGTATACTTGGAACTGACAGAAGCATCTTGCTGTAGTTTAGAAATAAGCTGTTGAAGTTTGGAGTCAATCAGCCAAGAATGTTGAATTTTAGTAAGCAGGTCAGTATGTAAAGTAGACAAAGCATGTAAAGCTCCTAGTGGCACTCTAGATAAAGCATCAGCCACTACATTGGAGGATCCCTTGCGATAGAGGACTTCATAATCAAAACCCATCATTTTGATAATCCACTGATGTTGAGCTGGAGTACAAGACTGTTGATCTAACAAAAACTTTAAACTTTGGTGATCAGTCTTAATTGTAAAATGGCGACCAAGGAAATAAGAAGACCATTTCTTAACAGCAACAAGAATAGCAAGCATTTCCTTCTCATAGATAGACAAAGCTTGGTGTTTAGGACCCAAAGCTTTGCTAAAAAATGCTACAGGTCACCCCAACTGACTAAGCACTGCTCCAATACCAAGGCTAGAAGCATCAAATTCGATGGTATACTCAAGCGAAGGATCAGGTAAAATGAGAACTGGTGCCGAGACCATAGCCTGCTTAAGCTGATGGAAAGCATTCTCAGCAGATGGAGTCCAAGTCATGGCATTCTTCTTAAGCAAATCAGTTAATGGCTTGGTAATAGAACCATACCCTCGGATAAAACGCCTATAATAGCCTGTCAAACCTAAGAAACCCCGTAAGTCCTTCGCTGTTTGAGGGAGAGGCCATTGTAACATACAATCCACTTTGCGTTGGTCCATGGAAACAGTCCCGTGACTGATAATATGGCCTAGATATTCCACCTTTTGAGAACCAAAATCACATTTACTATATTTCACAAACAACTGATGTTGCAATAGAAGCTCAAAAACTTCTTGCAAATGGACCAAATGGGACTCCCAAGTTTCAGAATATACTAAAATATCATCAAAGAAAACCAAAACAAACTTGCGAAGATGAGGCTTGAAAATACTGTTCATCAAACTCTGAAACGTAGAGGGAGCATTGGTAAGCCCGAAAGGCATAACCAAAAATTCATAATGCCCTTCGTGAGTGCAGAAAGCTGTCTTGTGGATGTCAGCCTCATGCATCCGAATCTGATGATAGCCTGACCTTAAGTCAAGCTTGGAAAAGTAGACTGCCTTCACCAGCTCATCAATGAGATCCTCAACTAGAGGAATGGGAAAACTATCCTTGATTGTCACCTTGTTGAGTTGTCGATAATTGACACACATACGCCAAGAACCATCTTTCTTTTTAACCAAAACTATAGGAGCAGCAAAAGGACTTGTACTGTCACGAATAAGTCCATTATTCAACATTTCAGCAACCATTTTCTCAACCTCAGTCTTTTGAATTGAAGGATAGCGATAAGGCTTCAACTTAACCACTTTAGATTCATCAATCAATGGAATCTTATGGTCATGAGAACGCATAGGTGGTAATTTTGTAGGCACTTCAAACAATACGCTATACTGTTCTAACAATACTTTCAAGTCCAAAGGTATAGCAGCCTTGGAACAGTTCGGTGATGGTGAGGGATCCAATGAATGTAAGTCATAACTAGTTAACACCAAAGTCAAAGGTCCCTGAGTTGCACAATGCAAAGGTTTGGAAGCTTGTTTCTTTGACATAAACAACACTTGACCAACCGCAAGCCCCTTCCAAACATACCGCTGACCTTTACACATGAATTGCATTGTTAGTCGTTGAAAGTCCCAAACAATAGGTCCCAAAGTAATCAACCACTGTACACCCAACACAGCATCACAACCACTAAGAGGAATAATCAAAAAATCAGTGGATTGCGTCAATCCTTGGACCTCCCAAGTGAGACTTGGACACATCTCAACTACCTTCACTTGTTCTCCATTAGCCACAGTAACATGAATAGCACTCATAGATGTAGAAGTACAACCCAGCTTCTTTACTAGTTTAGCATCCACAAAGTTATGAGTGCTACCTGTATCCACCAAAATAATGACCTGCTGATTCTTAAACTTACCACACACCCGCATTATTTGATACCCTTCTATGCCTAATAAAGCATGTAAGGAAATAACATCATTATCCTCCCCTTCATGCAAACCGTCAACATCTTCAATATGCTCAACACAATCAGAAAATTCCTCAATGTCCTTTTCAACCTCAACACTAGAATCCATAAACATATGATATAGTTGAGACTTCATACATTTATGGCCCGATGTAAACTTCATCCCACACCACATACAAAGGCCATTCTTCCTTCGTTCCTCTCTTTCCTGTCTAGTAGGGAATCTGGATTTAGTAGGAGTAGGATTTAAATTGGTAACAGCATTTTTGGAACTGGGTGTAGGAAATGACTTTGTGGTAACTGGAGAGGCTGGTAACATTGGAATATTTGGAGTGGGCAACAGAGGAGGTAAAGTGGAAGGTTTAAAGGAATAAGGAGGTGAAGTAAATGAAGAGGAAGTTTGTGGAAAAGGTTTATAAGAGGAGTAGACTTTTCGAGGCTGGTTATAATACAAGAGTTCCAATTGTTTGGCGAGGTTTAAGGCATGAGTCAAATCACGAGGAAAGAAAAGTCTCACAGTATTAGCAATGTCAGGTTTAAGATTACTAATGAAAATACTAAGAGCATACTCTAGAGACAACTGCAAGTAATTCAATAAGGAGAGGAATTTATCATAAAATTCTTCAACAGTACCTTCTTGTTTCAAAGAAACCAGATCAGACATCGGATCTGAAAATTCTGAATTACCAAACCGTTTTCGCATCTCCTCCAAATAACTGTTCCATTGCAAAGTAGCCAAACCACCATGAATTCTAGCAAAGTGCTGATGCCATTGTAGCGAGCGGCCTTCAAAATGCATCATGACCGTGCGAACCTTCATCTCTTCAGTTATGGCTTCAACTTCAAAATACTGATCCACTTTAAGTAACCAACCAACAAAATCAGTACCATCAAAACGAGGACAATCAAGTTTATGATATCGATATCCTTGATGAACTAATTGCTCAGCATCGGATCTCTTCTCTGTCACCACTACTGCCAGAATAGACTGAGGTCCAGCACAACTCAATGATTCCTTAGATCGAGATTCCTCTTCGGCTATTCCTATCACCGTTTTACCATTGTCTTTCATCTCTCGCTTACTCATCATAGTTTCAAACATTGTACGCATGTCAGATCCCAAATGCTCCATATCCTTTCGTAGTTGATCGATAATCAGATCCATCTTAGATTCGATACGCTCCAGCTCCTTTTGATGAGATTGAAAATCTTTCTGCAACCGAGTGGATATTCCGTCCGCCATGAATGAGGATCGACGGCTCTGATACCAAAATGATAAAAGCTAACTGATTTAATGAAGAATTGAGAAGAAATGCACGTTCAGTGCTTAAGAGAAGAAAAGAAATAGAAGAGGAAGTGAATAGAGAGAATGAGTCTGTAACTTTCTGGTATCTTCCATTCAACAATCATGTGGCCTTTTATAGGCTCACATCAGAACAATCATGCTAACGTCATAAGACCCTATTTACATCATCATTATTACATCATCATATAGCTAATTACAAAAGTATAATATGTACCGTAACATCCTGTTTCACCATAAAGGGTGGTTAATGGCTCCAGACGCAGGGGAAAACAAGCAGGAAGATCAACCGAGTCAAACAAAAGAGATTCTCTGCGGCTCCAAATCATTCAAGAGGCTGATTTGTCTGACGATAACATTAGAAACTGCAACAGAGCCATTAGATCAGAAGCGAAAGAAACTCTGGAATGGTGTACCTTCTTGGTTTATTGTTTTTTGTAGCAGAAGAAGATGTTCTTGAAAGATTCGTGGAATTAGAAGAGGAGGACAAGTGTGTCGATTATCTTTTGTAATCTCTTTATGTTCGTTTTTTTTGTTGGGTTTGGTTGCTTGTTTCATCATGAAAATAATCTCCTACAATATTAGAGGTTTAGGAATTAAGGGGAAGAGAATTGCTTTTAAAAAACTCATGAACAAAGAGAAGCCAAAGATGGTTTTTATTCAAGAAACAAAACTTTTCGGTGTAACTGAAGGGTAATAAAGCAACTTTGGGGTGCAAAGGAGATTAATTTTGTTCATAGAGACACTATAGGTTCAGCAGGTGGGTTGATTTGTTTGTGGCCTAAAGAAGACTTTCTTCTCTCTTCCTATCAGGCAAATGATAGGTTCATCTGATTAAATGGGAAATTTCAGAATTATTCTCCTGAGGTTAATTTGGTTAATATTTATGCTCCAAATAATGTCAGGGACCGTAAGATGTTTTGGGAAGAATTAGCAAGGTTGAAAAACAATGATAATGGTCTTTGGTGCTTTGCATGGGACTTCAATGATGTGTTAAATAATGGTGAAAAAAATGGTGTTTCAGATGACTCAAGGTCTCAACAAGACTTTAGTGACTTTGTTCATTACTCTGAACTGTTGGATTTACCCCTGGTAGGCAGGAAATTCACATGGTAATCCAGAGGCTCTATGAGCAGGTTGGACAGATTTTTAATCTCTTTAAATTGGACGACAACTTTCTCAACTATCAATCAATAGGTTTTGGAAAGTTCTATATCTGATCATGCTGCAATCTGCCTAGGGCTAGATGTTTATGATTGGGGCATGAAACCTTTTAAGTTGTTTAATAACTGGTTAGAGGAGAAAGACTTCAATGAAATGGTTGAGAAAAATTGGAATTCTTACCAAGTGAGGGGTTTTGCAGGTTTTTGACTTCATCTGTAATGAACATGGTGATAAAGGAGGGTCAACTGAGTATTAGAGAAAGTCAGAATGTTGAGCTAGCAACTACAATAGCTGAGGAAGCAAGCCACATCAGTAACACAATCAGCAAACTTGAAGCTGCAGAAGGGCATGAGCATTGCAATAGCTACGAGACAGAGGAGATGATAGCTGCAAGGAAAACCGTTAGTAGTACAAACAGTTGCTATTTGGTGATTGGTCAGTAGAGAGAGGGGCTGTACAAAATTCCTATTGGATGATCATAGTTGGCACGTGTTGTCATTAGGCCTATGTGCATAGTTGCACCCTGTAGATACATAAGACACCCTAATGTACAGATGAAAAATATATGAAGGAAATCAAGGAAATCTTCCCTTTCTTCTTTCTCCTGGTCTTCTTTCTTTCTTCTGGTCTCATCCTTTTTTGCCTTTGTTGTTAATCTATAACAACTTGGCATCAGAGCAGGTTAAGATCCACTGCAAGCAAGCTGGGAAAGAGTGTTAAACACAGAGCTATGGTAGAGGGCACAAGATCGAACACCTTGCAGGAGCAAGTTCAAGCTCTACAAATACAGGTGGAAAGTATGAAAGTTGATGAGTCAACAGTTCCTAAATGGTGGGAGATACAGAAGCAAGAGATTGAAGCAAGGTTTGTAGAAAGCCAGAACTATATGAGCAAGATTCTGGAAGCTATACTCCAGAAAGAATCAGTACCAGCCATACCTGACCTGGGTGGATTCAACCTTGCTAGCAGCTCACAGACAAATCCAACCTTATTTCACAAAAGAGAAGGTAAGCATCCTGTCGTAACGGCTTCGCGCTCGATGATTTTCGAGAAAAGAACGTTTAAAAACAAAAGGGAGTCGCCACCAATCTTTTTTGACTAGGTGTGATTGGCCACATAAAATACTTATCTTTTTAACAAAATCTCAAAATTAATTAAGTTTTATTAAAAAGACAATTTTTGGTCTGCGTAAACAAAAATCGGGTTCGGGAGTACGGTTACGCGTGGGGAAGGATTAGCACCCCCACGACGCCCGTTAAAAACGGTACCATAATAATCATGTGTTATCCTTTTTGTTTTAATAAAATAGTCTCAATTTAATATTTAAAATTAATTCCTTTTTATTTCATTTTTGAAGCATTTTATTATTTATCAAAATTATTTTTTCAATTTTTTTGAAAAAAAGGTTAGATTTTATTTATCGAAAATGAATGTGAACCCTTTTGTATTGAATAATTAAATCGAATACTCCAATACTTTTGGCAGCATTTGAAATAATTTTCCCCACCTAGAGATTTCTTAAGAATCACTACTTGTGACTTCTATAGAATCTCATCCTCGGTAGGATTCACACCCATTTCGAAAATTATTATGAATGCACATGATGCAAACAAATAAAAATGATGCAAATGAATTTTTAATTTTGAATTTCATTATTTATTTATTTAATTTTCTTTGTTTTTTAAAAAACTTATTTGTTTTTATTTTGTTATTATTTATTTATTTAATTTTCTTTGTTTTTTTAAAAAAACTTATTTGTTTTTATTTTTAACAAAAATTTAAATTATTGAAAAATCATACTAAATATTCCAATACTTTTGGCAACAATTAGTATGACTCTTTTCACCTAGGGATCAGCTAGGAATCACTACTTGTGACTTCCATAGCATCCCGTCATCGGACTTGCATTTAATTGAATTTAATTTTATTATTAATTTAAAATTTCAATTTTATTTTCAAAAATTTAAATTATTGAAAAATTATACTAAATACCTCAATACTTTTGACAATATTTAGTACAACTCTTCTCACCTAGGGATCAGTTAAGGAATCACTACTTGTGACTTCCATAACGTCCCATCATCGGACATTCATTTAATTGAATTATAAAATTTATTATTAATTTTCTTTTAAAAATTTATTTTTATTTTTAAAAAATAAATTATTGAAAAATCATACTAAATATTCCAATACTTTTGGCAACATCTAGTATGACTCTTCTCACCTAGGGATCAGTTAAGGAATCACTACTTGTGACTTCCATAACATCCCATCATCGGACATTTTGTTTTACTTTGAATTATTATATTATTCTATTTATTTATTTACTTATTATTTTCACCATGATAATATATTAAAAATACCTAAACAAATATTTATATAAAACAAATGAATGAATAAGTAAAAACCAAAAAGGCCATATACCCCCTCGGCGGGCGAGCTCCTCGAGCGGGCGAACACGAGGGATCTTCACTATCCTCCGGCAGGCGAGGTCCTTGAACGGGCGAGCTCCATGAGTGGTATAGCTCTTGGCGGGCGAACTCCTTGAGTGGTTGGCGGGCGAGCTATTTGAATGGGCGAACGAGTGGATGTTCTTTCTCCTCAGGTGGGTGAGTTCCTCAAGCGAGTGCGTGGACTTCCTTTTCTTCGGGTCGGCGAGCTCGTGAATAAACGAGTAAGCTCGCGAATCCTTCCTTTTGAGCAGGCGAGCGAGCTACTTGATTGGGCTAGCTCTTTGGGCGGGCGAGCTTGTAGATGGTGTTTCTCCTCGGGTGGGTGAGCTCCTCATTTTCTTCCCGAGTCGGGCGCGCGGATCGTGGCTCGGGTCGGGTCGTCGGACGGATCTCCAGCTTTCCTCTTTGTTTTCTATAAAAGCTAAACCCTTTTTTTTTACTCATTTTCTCCTCTTTCCTAAAAAAAAATCCCAGAGCTCTCAAAGCTCCCGGCCAGGCGATTTCCAGCGCTGCCGGACCGCCGTCCTCCGCCGCTTCGGCTGCCGCCGGCCACCGTCGCAGGTGGCCAGAAATGAAAAAAGGCTACCCCTTTTTTATCCCTCTTAGCCTCCTAAGCCCGAATCTAGCATTAGTTTCACCAAAAAAATCACCCTAGCCCGCGGATCTGAGCTTCACCGAAACCTCTCCCCCCTTTTTTTGTTTTCTTTTTTATGGTTGATGGCTCGGCTGTTGTGTTGTTGTGATTGCTGGTTTTGTTTTTTGTGTTCTTACAGGTGGGGGCTTAGATCTAGGTTTTTGAAGGGGTCTCAGGTTGAGGGATTTTGGTCTCGGTTTGGGTCGTTGAGGTTGTTGGTTTTGGGGAAAGGGGTTTTGGTGAGGGTTACCGGTCGACCGTGTGTAGGGGAGCTCCTCAAATTTGGGGTTTCGGGTTGCTGTTGGGGTTGCTGAGGGTTTTGATTTTCAATGGTGTGTGGCTATTGTGGTTTTGGGTAGTGAAATGTGGGTGATGGCCGCTTGGGTTTGGGTGTTTCTTGCAGGGGCTCTGTGTTTCAGATCTAGGTTTCGGGGTTCCGTTGGTGAAGATGATGCTGGGATGGTGAGCCGAGGATGGGGCCTTCGGGGGGTTGTGGGTTTTGGGTTTTGGCCCCCCTTTGCAGTGACCAAATGGTCTATTTTTGTAGAAGGGATTAGGTCTTTTCGGGGTTCTGTGATGGTAATGGGTGCAGTAGGCCGAGAAGGAAATGGGGACTGCAAGGCTGGTGACCGGCGGATGGGATGGTTTGGCAGTGTAGCTGGTGGACAGTGATGGTGATTGGACAACAAAACAAAAACAAAAACAAAAAATGAAATAAAATAAAATAAAAATAATATTAACATAAAATTAATAATTATGTAAATAATAATAGATAATAATAATAATAATAATAATAATAATAATAATATAAATAGTAACAAACTAAATAATAAAAATAAAAATAAATATATATAATAATAATAACAAAAAAGGACAAAATTAAGTGTCAACAGCTGCCCCTCTTTGCTCATTGCTGAGGATCAGGAATAAAGCAAAGACAATTGACAGTAATTTTGTCCGGCTTATGACTCATTTCTCTCCTTTTCTCTTTTTCTTTCTTTCTTCTTTTTTTTCTTTCTCTTTTTTTTCTCTTTCTCTTTTTTTTCCCTTTTTTTTGTATGCGCTCCTCTTGCAGCAGAGGCGATGAAACTTTAAATTTAAATCATCCATTTTTGTTTGTTTGTTTTTTTTAAATGTGCTCCTCTTGCAGCAGAGGCGATGAAACTTTAAATTTCTTTTTGTTTTGTTTGTTTTTTTTCTTTTTTTGAGAAAGCTCCTTTTGCAGCAGAGGCAATGAAACTTAAAATGTTGTTTTTCTTTCGAAATGCGCTCCCCTTGCAACAGAGGCGATGAAACTTTAAATTTAAATTTGTTTTGTTTTTTCTTTCTTCTTTCTTTTTTTTTTTTTGAGAAAGCTCCTCTTGCAGCAGAGGCAATGAAACTTTAAATTTTTTTCTGAAAATGTGCTCTTCTTGCAGCAGAGGCAATGAAACTTAAAAATTTTGCCCGGAGGTCTTTGATTTGTGCCCGGAAGTCTTAACTTAAATTCTTTTTTCTGAAAAGTGCTCCTCTTGCAGCAGAGGCATTGAAACTTTAAAAATTTTGCCCGGAGGACTTAAAGTTTGTGTCCGAAGGTCTTTGATTTGTGCCCGGATGTCTTAGAATTATGCCCGGAGGACTTAAATTCTTTTTTCTGAAAAGTGCTCCTCTTACAGCAGAGGCATTGAAACTTTAAAATTTTGCCCGGAGGACTTAGAATTTGTGCCCGGAGGACTTGAGATTTATGCCCGGAGGTCTTATGATTTGTGCTCGGAGGACTTATAATTTGTGCCCGGAGGACTTAAATTCTTTTTCTGAAAAGTGCTCCTCTTGCAGCAGAGGCATTGAAACTTTAAAAATTTTGCCCGGAGGACTTGAGATTTTGCCCGGAGGTCTTATGATTTTGTGCCCGGAGGACTTAAATTCTTTTTTTTTGAAAAGCGCTCCTCTTGCAGCAGAGGCATTGAAACTTTAAAATTTTGCCCGGAGGACTTAGAATTTGGTCTGAAATTTTGCCCGGAGGACTTAGAATTATACTTGAAGAGTTAAACTTTGTGCCCGGAGGACTTGATTTTTGAATTTGTGCCCGGAGGACTTGAAATTTGCTTATCTTCTGAAAATTAATCTTTAATCTTGATTAAACATGGCACTGGTAAAACTAGATTTGAAATTTTCTTTATCATGAGCAAACTTGCCCCCTCTTTTTTCTTTCTCTTTTTTCTTTCTTCTCTTTTTCTCTTCTCTCTTCTTTTCTCTTCTCTTTTTTTTCTTTTTTTCTTGGAAAAGGTTGCATAACCTTTGAAAACTTGGTTGAATGGTGTTGAGTTTTCAACTTGAGAAACATGTTTTAATCTCAAAATTTTTCCCGAAAACTTTCAATGTTCATGCTGTATGATATTGTGTATGTATGCATGAATGCATGACACTCAATCCTATACATTTTCTAACTTCAAAACTCTTTTCTATCTTGCCAAAGAGGCACATCATTTGCCTTTTTTGTCTCCTTTGCCCCCAACATGATCATGAAAACTCCTTTCTACTTTTCATTTTTGTAGAGTTCTTACATTCTCATCATAGCCTTTTGACTAATAGCACTAAGTTTTCCTCATAACTATTTTCCAAGAGAAATGAATCTAAGTTTCACAAGTGATACCTGGTCCTTTCGAAAGATTAGTGATTACTTTTCAAGATGAATGACATAAACCCTATTTGGATCTTTTCAACTAGACAATTGAAAGTTTGGTGGCCATGATGCTCTTTGTTTGGGGCATACTTTGCCATTTATACAAAAAAAACAATGATTCCTTACTTAGCTTAAAATAGCTTTCTTAAAATACCACCACTTTTCTCCATCTTTTTTGTTTGTTTTAAACAAAATTCTGAATGAGAAGAGAAACAAAATATTTACAACTTGGTTTGACAATCTCTTAAATTCTCGAATAATGGCGTTCCACAAATGCCAAGATAGGATACAAATGACTGAGGTCTTTCCTGTTCAGGGAGAGTATTTACAAGAAGAAAGGTTCAAACTTTTTCAAAAAATGTCAGCGATCAAATGACATCAAAATCTTTGGATATTTCGAGGGTCTCTCAAGGCTTGTTAATTCTTTTTCCACATTTTCAATTCCTGTCACTGCTTGACTTGGTTGCATGAAAAGTTCATTGTTCGTTCTAGACTGCCCTTTTCGGGTTTTCACCCTAGAACCTCATTCTTTCTTTTGTTTTCTTTTCTTTTCTCTTTTTCTTCATTTTTTGTTTGATTGATTGTTCCACCATGCATTCAAGAATTCAAATTTCATTCAAACCAAATAATGACGAGAATCTTCCAAAGAAGAGCTCTTCGATACAAGCATCCATATTTGATCAAAATGGACTTTTAAGTACGTAATGTAAGCCTTGGTTCAGGGTTTTGAAAGAATGGATAAATAGGCCCAAAATGTGTTTAAAGGTGATCAATCCAAGGATCATTTCTTCTCTTATGGTTTTCCATCATTTTCACTCTTCGAAGCACCTTTCTTTTTCCAATTTTCCATGTATCTCTTCTCCTTCTTCTTCTCTCTTTTTCTTTCTTTCTTTTTCTTCCCTTTTTTTCCCTTTTTTTTCAACTCTTTTTTCTTTTTCAACATCCTATCCATCCTTTGAAGCATCTTTCTTTGTGTACTTTCACATGTATCCCTCCTCTTTTCTCTTTCTTTTTCTTTCTTTTTTTTCTTCATTGATTCATGTCTAAGATTTCAAAAACAATTTGCCCCAATTTGTCCCACCACATAGTTAATCTTATTTGATCAAGTACAGAAGTTGTATCATTCATCTTCTTTGAAGAGATATTTTTCATGCATTGTAAAATCCGAATTTTATTATACTGTATGCCATATGTGTACATTATTGATAGTGGAAATAAAAATTTTGTGAAATTAAATCGAATGTAAATTTCCACTTTTCAATCTAAGAGATGATTTATAGTGTAGTGTATAAAGAAAGAGAAACAAATATTAAAGTGTAACAAGATATTGTTGGGATTTAATTATTATGGTATGAAAGCATTAAATGAGGTAAGACAAAGTTAATAATTGTGGTTGACATTGGCGTGGGAAAGAAGAAGAATAAAAGAGAAATTGGAGTCAAAAATGTGCAGAAGGCCTGTCGCCCGTTGCCTTTTTGACTGCAATCCGTTCCTTTGGCTGGAAATTCTTCAATATTAATGGGCTGTCAGACGAATGGAGAAAAGAGAGGAAGGAGAGCCAATCAACGTGGGCGGCTGGAAGAAGTTGGCGAGAAGAAGAGAAAATTTAGTCAATAACATGGCGTCTTTTGCTGCACTTTTTCTACCCGTTTTAATGCTGTTCAGATGTTCTCTTGATGCAATTTTCTTCATGAATTAATGCACTATCAGACGAGGTAATGATGAAGGAAGGGATAAGGAGCAGATGGTGAATTCTGGTTGGACTAACATGCCTATATAAGGAAGCAAACTTCTCCTCCTTAAACAACCGTCTCACCCAATTCTGGGATTTATGCAAGTTAACTTTTCTTCCCTTTCCTCACGTACAGGAGCCGTGAAAATCTCACTCTTAACTAGCCAAACCTTCCTCTAATGTTGAAGAACTAAGGAAACAAACAACTAAGCTAAGAAGGCAAGAAAGCATTCTGTTGTTGGAAGAGCAGCTCAGTAAAGGTGAGTTTCATAGCTTTTATGGTTCTCTTGATATTAATCATAGATATAGCCTGGTTGTAGTTGAATATTGATGAACAAGATAAGAAAATAGATGGAAAAATAACCAAGAATGAGTAAGGAAAAACGACGGGCGAGTAGAAATTGCTAGTCGAAATGGGGTAGTACTCGCCCAAAAAGATGGGACGAGGTTAGGAGAAAGCTTATATGAGTTCGCCAGTATGTGGTCCCGGCGGGCGAGGACCAGTGATCGCCAGTGTGCGAGAATGGCGATAATAGTAGTCGCCCATGTAGAGTTGATGATAGCCAGTAGGGCGAGTAGGTGAAAAAGAAGGCGCCAACGTATTCCGTTACAGGGCGAATTTCCACGAATAAGCCGAAAATGAAAAGGGTGCTATGACGGGCGAATGGCGAACTGAGTTCGCCAAAAGTGCCATATTTTTAGGATAAATATAAATCCTTGTTGGAAAATATTAATAATGTGAATAAATGCTTTGCAGACGGGAATTGAGCAAGGCGTGCGAGAAGCTAAGCTGTATCAGACGAGGTAAGGAAGTTGTATGTGATGCAAATGCATGTCCTGTGGAGTAAAAACGTTAAGAAAATATCGGAATTTGTTTTATTTTCTGACATGCATGTTTGATAAATTGTTTTGGTTTCGGGCGAGCTACAAGCCGCCATAAGTTCATTGGTTGGTCGAATTGACTAAGGCGGGCGAGTAGTTTTGTATTAAACAGAAACTCGGGCGAGCAAATGGCGAATTCTTTGTTTGAGATCTAGGCGAGTGCCTTTGTTTTTAAGAGAAATCCGGTAAGCCTTGATCGGGCGAACCTTTTTAAAGTGTTAGGGCGGGCGATCTTTATTTTAAGTAAAAGGCGGGCGAACTGTTTGCAAAACAGCCGTACTGTGTTTTGAAAACCATGAGGCAGGCGACTATTATTCGCCGTCTTGTCGAGTAGTCAGGGCGAGCTACTGAGGGCGAGTAGGCTCTGGCGAACGATTTTTAAATGTAATTTCGTAAATGAAAAATGAAGTATTTTAATTATTTTGAAAATAGAAAATATCAAATTTTCGGGCGAGTGGTCCCTTGGGCGAATCGATTCTCGGGCGAGAAGTCCCTTGGGCGAAATGGGCTAATGGGCGAGCTGACCCTGGGCGAATTAGCCGTGGGCGAACCGGCTCCCAACCTGCCTCTCTTTCATAGAAAATGTTGAAAAAGGAGGGTTGTTTTACTTGTTATAAACCCTTTTGGAAACTAAATCATTTTATGGAAATGATAACTTGATTTTGAGACATTAGGCCATGAGTTCATGCATTATCACTTATGTACTTTGCGTGACCTAACTAGGGCGATGGCTCGGGTCAAATAGACCAGCGAGTGCACCCTGGGGCGTCACAGGGCTGATGGACCTGCCAAGTCTTCAGCGGTCTCGAGGTCACTTGGCAAGTAGACCCGAGGACCACCTACAGATTATGGCCATACATCTAGATGAGATAGCCGTGAGGGGCGATGACCTACGGGTGCACCCCAAAAGCGGATGACTTGTGTTCTTAGCATGATTTATTTGTTGCCTAGTCTCAACTTATCAGTTTCTAAAGATTTATGAAAGGATCTGGTAAATCCTGTTTTTATGTTAACTGTGTTTATTATTTCCTAATGAGTGTGATCGTTAGGATGATTAAATGGTTTTGAGATTTTAGCTTTTATTTTTTTAAAAGCAGCATACACCTTCTTTACTGAGCACATTGTCGCTCACTCCTTATTTTCCACTCCACAGATAACTGATTTGAACTAAGAGACTTACCTTCCAGAGATTTGAGATCGAAGGTATGTTATATTCTTTTATATATTCAGCAAAGTTGTACAGTACTACTTTAACTACGAAGGGAATGTATATACATCTTAAGGAACATACTTTATTAATTCGTGATGTAGTAAAAGTTGTTAAGCACCACAGACAGCCCAACCGGTAAATAAATGTAGTTTACAAGTGAATATTCTGTTGTATAGTGGTTTTGGGATGTTACAGATTTAATGGTATCAGAGCAGGGTTGGTCGGATGTCTAGTGATGCTTTAATAGTGAAATAGTATACATTCCCCTGTAGTACTGTATAAACTGAATATATAATGGATGTGTTAATGATAAGTGATAAACGATTTCTGTACTACAGATATGAGTGGAAGGAGGAGGGTGCGCTCAGTGAGAGGTATAGGCCGAGGTAGGGCGGCACAGACTCCGGAACCACAGACACCGGAACCTGCCCCAAGACCTCCACGTCCTCTACAGTTAGAGAGCATTGATGCTCGTGTGAACCAAGTAGAGAGATTGGTAGCCGATTTTATGGCTATGTATCAGGCGGATAGAGCCGCTGATAGGGCAGAGAGGGAGAGAGCTACAGCTCCCGCAGCCCCAGTAGAGGCACCTGCACCGCCACAGCCGGCACCAGCTGTGCCTGAGCCTGAGCCTATTCCACCACCAGCACCTCAGCCACCGATAGCTCCACCACAGCCACTGATTCAGCAGCCACGAAATGCAGAGTCATATTGTAATGTGGCATTGGTGAAATCATTTAAGAAATTGGATCCACCGAAGTTTAAAGGTACTAGGGATCCATTGGTGGCAGAACAGTGGGTTATAGAGATTGATAGATTACTCGAGATTATGAGATGTTCAGAGACAGAGAAAGTGGGCCTAGCTGTGTTCCAACTGGCAGATGATGCGAGACATTGGTGGAAGGCCACCCAGACGGTATTATTTGCTCAGCATCAGGATCTGTCATGGGATATGTTTGTGGAAGCTTTTAGAAGGCAATATATTCCTGACACTGCTCAAGATAAATTACAGCAGGAATTTATGGATTTAGTACAGGGTAGTATGTCAGTGAATGAGTATGAGGCTAAATTTACTACCTTGAGCCGTTTTGATCCACAGACCAGTACAAATGCCCGGTATAAGATTTCGAGATTTAAAGCAGGTTTGAGGCCATCCATCAGAGTAAAGCTAGCCCCATTTGTTATACAGACTTATGATGAGATAGTTCAACGGGCTCAGCTATGTGAGAGGGACTATGAGCAGTTCCAGCTCGATTTTAGTAGCAAGAATAAAGGCAGAGGAAAAGGAAAAGCTAAGAGGTTTATGGAGGATAGACCAGGTAGAGAGCAGTTTAAGAAGACCAGATCTTCAGGCATACAGATTTCAGAGGGCAAAATTGATAGACCAGCAGTTTCTACTCCTGCTAGTGGCCCCACTACCACTCAGAGGAGTGTTGCGCCCTTATGTAGACATTGTGGAAGGTCGCATGGATCGCGCCCTTGTCCTGTAATGACTGGAGTATGTTTTAGATGTGGACAGACGGGGCACTTTATTAAGGATTGCCCGATGCGTAGAGAGTCGACTGCTTCTACTATACCTCCTGCAGTACCTCAGATAGCGGCCCCGGCAGCTCAGAATGTACCAGAGAAAGCGACACCCTCACAGCCAAGGCGAGCGTCAGCCGCAGAAAAGGGTAAGAAGGTTGTGACTCAGGGTCGGGTGTACGCGTTGGATCAGGAGACTGCCGACGCCTCTATCGATGTGATTAAAGGTAAAATTTATCTTTTTGATATTCCCGTAATTGCCTTAATTGACCCGGGTTCTACCCACTCATTCTTATCCCCTGCATATGCCAACAGGACCCCAGTAGAGCCGGAGTTGTTAGAATATACATTGCGAGTGAAAACTCCTTTTAATGATTTCCAGATGACAGATGTTATATATAGGAGTTGTAAATTGACTATAGGAGAGAAGGTTGTGACAGCTAACCTAATTTTGTTGGATATATATGATTTTGATATCATTTTAGGAATGGATTGGTTGGCTGCAAATCATGTTAGTTTGGACTGTAATACTAAGTTTATTACCTTCTCTTATCCCGAAAAGTACATTGTAAAGTTACTGTAAATTAATAAAAGTATGAGAATTTATGTTGTGAAATGACATGTGTACTGAAATTGTGGTTGTGTATGAATGTTTATGAAGGATATATTGCTAGTGTGGAGGATGTTGAGAGGAAGCATCCAAAGATACAAGAGATTCATGTGGTTAAGGACTTCTCGGATGTATTTCCAGAGGACTTACCAGGGTTACCACCGGATCGAGAGACGGAGTTTATGATCGAGTTGGTACCCGGTACGGAGCCGATTTCTAGACCCCCATATAGGATGGCACTGACAGAGTTGAATGAGCTCAAGAAGCAGCTCCAAGAATTATTAGATAAGGGATTTATACGTCCTAGTGTGTCACCGTGGGGAGCTCCAGTATTATTTGTTCGGAAGAAGGATGGTAGCCTTCGGTTGTGTATTGATTATCGGATGTTGAATCGGGCTACTGTTAAGAATAAGTATCCACTACCTCGGATTGATGATTTGTTTGATCAGCTCAGGGGTGCACAGGTGTTTTCCAAGATAGACCTTCGATCAGGCTATCACCAGTTGAAGATTAAGGAGTCGGATGTGCATAAGACAGCCTTTCGAACTCGCTATGGCCACTATGAGTTCTTAGTGATGCCATTTGGACTGACAAATGCCCCTGCAGCTTTTATGAGTTTGATGAATGAGGTATTTCATTCATTTTTGGATAAGTTTGTCATAGTATTTATTGATGACATACTGATTTACTCTAAGACTTCAGAGGAGCATGAGCAGCATTTGCAGATTGTTCTACAAACCCTCAGAGAGCGAAAGTTATATGCTAAGCTTAGTAAGTGCGAGTTCTGGCTTGACCACATTATATTTCTCGGACATGTAGTGTCGAGAGACGGGGTATCAGTTGATCCGTCCAAGATAGAGGCCATTGTTCAGTGGGAGAGGCCTAACACGGTTACCGAGATACGGAGTTTCTTAGGTCTTGCCGGATATTATCGCAGGTTTGTGGAGGGATTTTCTAGACTTGCTGCTCCATTGACACGACTCACACGTAAGGATGTAAAGTTTGAGTGGGATGATGCGTGTGAGCGTAGTTTTGGTGAACTTAAGAAGAGATTAACTAGTGCCCCTGTATTAGCCCTTCCTAGCGGATCAGGTGGATTTATGGTGTATACTGATGCATCCGCTCAAGGTTTAGGGTGTGTGCTCATGCAGCATGGTCGGGTTATAGCCTATGGTTCTCGACAGTTGAAGGATCATGAGAAGAATTACCCGACACATGACTTGGAGCTAGCCGCAGTGGTGTTTGCACTGAAGATATGGCGACATTATTTGTACGGAGAGAAATTTCAGATATATACAGACCATAAGAGTCTGAAGTATATATTCTCACAGAAAGAGTTGAATTTGAGACAGCGACGGTGGATGGAACTATTAAAGGACTATGATTGTGAGATTTTGTATCACCCAGGTAAAGCTAATGTAGTAGCTGATGCACTGAGCCGTAAGCATGTTGGCATGATATCGTACATGATGATCAGGGAACATGAGTTGATAGAGCAGTTCTCTAACCTCAGTTTGACAGTTGTTTCCTCTGACCAGTATGGGTTTACAGCTAGTTTTCGTATCGAGCCGGATTTGATGGATCGAATTAAGGAAGCTCAGAGGAGTGATGATTATTGTATTGGGGTGGCCAGCCAGATTCAAATAGGAGATGAGTTGGATTTTGAGATTGGCACCGATGAGATACTGAGGTTTAGAGGTCGGATATGTGTTCCCGGTGATCAGCAGCTTAGAGAGTTGATTTTATCAGAGGCCCATACCTCTAGATACACGTTACATCCGGGTAGTACTAAGATGTACCAGAATCTCCGGAAAGTGTACTGGTGGCCTAAGATGAAAAAGGACATCGCAGATTTTGTTACTAGATGTCTAACATGTCAACAGATTAAGATTGAACATCAGAAGCCGGCAGGTATGCTTCGACCGTTATCGATTCCTACATGGAAATGGGAGCATGTAACTATGGATTTTATTATGGGATTACCACGGACCCGGAAAGGGTATGATGCTATTTGGGTAATAGTCGACAGATTGACTAAGTCTGCTCATTTCTTAGCCATGAGATCTACAGATTCAGTTAGTGCCTTGGCCGAGTTGTATGTCAGGGAGATAGTGAAGTTACATGGTGTTCCAGTGAGTATCACCTCTGATAGGGACTCTCGCTTCACCTCTCATTTTTGGGAGAGATTTCAGGAGGCTATGGGATCCCAGTTGAGTTTTAGCACCGCTTTTCATCCACAGACTGATGGGCAGTCCGAGCGTACGATACAGACGCTCGAGGATATGTTGAGAGCGTGTGCATTGGATTTTAGAGGCTCTTGGGACGATCATTTACCCCTGGCAGAGTTTGCTTATAATAATAGTTTTCATACGAGTATCGGCATGGCACCATATGAGGCCTTGTATGGCAGACGATGCAGATCCCCTATAGCATGGGAAGAAGTTGGAGACCGTAAATTGTTAGCTCCCGATTTGGTCGAGCAGGCTTCTCGTGATGTACGAATAATTTGTGAGAGGCTCCGAACAGCTCAGAGTCGGCAGAAGAGTTATGCAGATATTAGACGCCGACCGTTGGAGTTTATAGCGGGTGATTATGTGTTTTTAAAGGTTTCACCGTCCAAAGGTATAATGAGATTCGGGAAGAGAGGAAAGTTGAGTCCTCGATACATTGGGCCTTATGAGATCTTAGATCGCGTAGGAGATGTGGCATATCGGTTAGCACTACCACCAGAGTTGTCAGGAGTGCATAACGTATTCCATGTCTCGATGTTAAGAAAGTACAACCCAGATCCTTCTCACGTGATTCGACACGAGCCATTGGAGATCAGAGAGGACATGAGTTACGTTGAGAAACCGGTGCGGATTTTGGATAGGAAAGATAAGGTATTGCGATCTAAGACGATTTCGTTGGTTAAAGTGCTCTGGCAGTATCATAACGAGGAGGAGGCTACTTGGGAGTTAGAGAGCCTTATGTATGAGAGGTATCCGGAGCTCTTTCAGTGATAGGTCCAAGTTAAATTTGGAGGACCAAATTTCTTAAGGTGGGGAGAAATGTAAAATCCGAATTTTATTATACTGTATGCCATATGTGTACATTATTGATAGTGGAAATAAAAATTTTGTGAAATTAAATCGAATGTAAATTTCCACTTTTCAATCTAAGAGATGATTTATAGTGTAGTGTATAAAGAAAGAGAAACAAATATTAAAGTGTAACAAGATATTGTTGGGATTTAATTATTATGGTATGAAAGCATTAAATGAGGTAAGACAAAGTTAATAATTGTGGTTGACATTGGCGTGGGAAAGAAGAAGAATAAAAGAGAAATTGGAGTCAAAAATGTGCAGAAGGCCTGTCGCCCGTTGCCTTTTTGACTGCAATCCGTTCCTTTGGCTGGAAATTCTTCAATATTAATGGGCTGTCAGACGAATGGAGAAAAGAGAGGAAGGAGAGCCAATCAACGTGGGCGGCTGGAAGAAGTTGGCGAGAAGAAGAGAAAATTTAGTCAATAACATGGCGTCTTTTGCTGCACTTTTTCTACCCGTTTTAATGCTGTTCAGATGTTCTCTTGATGCAATTTTCTTCATGAATTAATGCACTATCAGACGAGGTAATGATGAAGGAAGGGATAAGGAGCAGATGGTGAATTCTGGTTGGACTAACATGCCTATATAAGGAAGCAAACTTCTCCTCCTTAAACAACCGTCTCACCCAATTCTGGGATTTATGCAAGTTAACTTTTCTTCCCTTTCCTCACGTACAGGAGCCGTGAAAATCTCACTCTTAACTAGCCAAACCTTCCTCTAATGTTGAAGAACTAAGGAAACAAACAACTAAGCTAAGAAGGCAAGAAAGCATTCTGTTGTTGGAAGAGCAGCTCAGTAAAGGTGAGTTTCATAGCTTTTATGGTTCTCTTGATATTAATCATAGATATAGCCTGGTTGTAGTTGAATATTGATGAACAAGATAAGAAAATAGATGGAAAAATAACCAAGAATGAGTAAGGAAAAACGACGGGCGAGTAGAAATTGCTAGTCGAAATGGGGTAGTACTCGCCCAAAAAGATGGGACGAGGTTAGGAGAAAGCTTATATGAGTTCGCCAGTATGTGGTCCCGGCGGGCGAGGACCAGTGATCGCCAGTGTGCGAGAATGGCGATAATAGTAGTCGCCCATGTAGAGTTGATGATAGCCAGTAGGGCGAGTAGGTGAAAAAGAAGGCGCCAACGTATTCCGTTACAGGGCGAATTTCCACGAATAAGCCGAAAATGAAAAGGGTGCTATGACGGGCGAATGGCGAACTGAGTTCGCCAAAAGTGCCATATTTTTAGGATAAATATAAATCCTTGTTGGAAAATATTAATAATGTGAATAAATGCTTTGCAGACGGGAATTGAGCAAGGCGTGCGAGAAGCTAAGCTGTATCAGACGAGGTAAGGAAGTTGTATGTGATGCAAATGCATGTCCTGTGGAGTAAAAACGTTAAGAAAATATCGGAATTTGTTTTATTTTCTGACATGCATGTTTGATAAATTGTTTTGGTTTCGGGCGAGCTACAAGCCGCCATAAGTTCATTGGTTGGTCGAATTGACTAAGGCGGGCGAGTAGTTTTGTATTAAACAGAAACTCGGGCGAGCAAATGGCGAATTCTTTGTTTGAGATCTGGGCGAGTGCCTTTGTTTTTAAGAGAAATCCGGTAAGCCTTGATCGGGCGAACCTTTTTAAAGTGTTAGGGCGGGCGATCTTTATTTTAAGTAAAAGGCGGGCGAACTGTTTGCAAAACAGCCGTACTGTGTTTTGAAAACCATGAGGCAGGCGACTATTATTCGCCGTCTTGTCGAGTAGTCAGGGCGAGCTACTGAGGGCGAGTAGGCTCTGGCGAACGATTTTTAAATGTAATTTCGTAAATGAAAAATGAAGTATTTTAATTATTTTGAAAATAGAAAATATCAAATTTTCGGGCGAGTGGTCCCTTGGGCGAATCGATTCTCGGGCGAGAAGTCCCTTGGGCGAAATGGGCTAATGGGCGAGCTGACCCTGGGCGAATTAGCCGTGGGCGAACCGGCTCCCAACCTGCCTCTCTTTCATAGAAAATGTTGAAAAAGGAGGGTTGTTTTACTTGTTATAAACCCTTTTGGAAACTAAATCATTTTATGGAAATGATAACTTGATTTTGAGACATTAGGCCATGAGTTCATGCATTATCACTTATGTACTTTGCGTGACCTAACTAGGGCGATGGCTCGGGTCAAATAGACCAGCGAGTGCACCCTGGGGCGTCACAGGGCTGATGGACCTGCCAAGTCTTCAGCGGTCTCGAGGTCACTTGGCAAGTAGACCCGAGGACCACCTACAGATTATGGCCATACATCTAGATGAGATAGCCGTGAGGGGCGATGACCTACGGGTGCACCCCAAAAGCGGATGACTTGTGTTCTTAGCATGATTTATTTGTTGCCTAGTCTCAACTTATCAGTTTCTAAAGATTTATGAAAGGATCTGGTAAATCCTGTTTTTATGTTAACTGTGTTTATTATTTCCTAATGAGTGTGATCGTTAGGATGATTAAATGGTTTTGAGATTTTAGCTTTTATTTTTTTAAAAGCAGCATACACCTTCTTTACTGAGCACATTGTCGCTCACTCCTTATTTTCCACTCCACAGATAACTGATTTGAACTAAGAGACTTACCTTCCAGAGATTTGAGATCGAAGGTATGTTATATTCTTTTATATATTCAGCAAAGTTGTACAGTACTACTTTAACTACGAAGGGAATGTATATACATCTTAAGGAACATACTTTATTAATTCGTGATGTAGTAAAAGTTGTTAAGCACCACAGACAGCCCAACCGGTAAATAAATGTAGTTTACAAGTGAATATTCTGTTGTATAGTGGTTTTGGGATGTTACATGCATGCCCTCCCAGTGTGGAGGGTGATCCTTGGAGGAGGTTTATTATGAAAGAAATTATCAGGCTCAAAAGGGGTAGCAAAAGGATAATGTTTATATTTGTGAATGGAATATGAAAGACGGCCATTCATCATCTCAAATTAAGATGCTTCTATTGAAAAGCAATTCTTAGGATAAGTTTTTCCTTTGGCATTTGAAATCCTCTGAATATCATGTTTGCATGATGTCACAATCAATTTCATTTTTTCTTTTTTTTCTTTTTTCTTTTCTCTTTTTTTTGAACAAAATTTTCTTGTAATGTACCATTTTAATATGATAGAACTTGACCTCACACACCACATCTTCATTTAAGGAAACAGGTGATGCACAGCTCGAGGTATTACGCAGATGGACATTGATGGAAAAATCCTCGACTTTGGTTCTCTTTTTTTTTCTTTCTTTTTTTTATCTTGCCCCAAAACATGGGCGAAAGGCATCTAGGGAATACAGGATTGAAGAATTTGGGATTTGTACAAGAATCTAGGTGGAAAGGTATTTCAAAATGATCTTGTCACATGTTTGACTTCCATTATTCAGAATCTTTGAGATTGTCATTGATTTCAAAAAAATTCTCAAAAAGTTTTGCAAATCGATTATTTTTTTAAAATCATTAACAATAAAGCCTTATTATGATCAAAGTGAAAACAAATCGGACTTTCAAAATCTTATGCCCAAATTTAGCTTCTTGGCTCTCGACTGACTTAGATTTTATTGAGATGTGATCCAAGAATGATTTAATACATTCATCTCTGACAGTAATCACCAATTTTCTTGGAATCATTTTTTATCATTAATGTGAAGAAAAGAAACATTCTCGTCATATGCCACTGGAAAATAAATTATGCAAAAAGTTGTGCTCATACAATTATCACCTATGCCAACGGAAACAACAATCATTTTCCAACAAAATACAGACTTCAAAATCTCAGCATCTTCGTTTTCTTCCAGATTGATTTGTCAAAATGCCATGACTCTACACCGAAGTGGACTTCCACTGTTCCATAATTTCTTGAGTCAAGATTCCACCATTGATGAGCTCTTCAACCCTTTCCTTCAACTGTCTGCATTTTTCTGTTGAATGCCCAACTGCCCCCATGTGATAGTCACATTTGCTATTCAGATCATAGCTCTTGGCCAATGGGTTTGGTGCTGTCCTCAAAGATATAGGAGCCAAATATTGGTTTTTCACCAAAAAAGGCAAAAGATCGGAGATTGGAATCGAAATTTTTCCTTGGTTGCTTCTTAATCTTTTTCTGTTGTTTATTGATTGTTGAGGAGGTTGAGTTACTGGCCTGGGCATAAAGATGGGCGCATGAGCAACCGTTGGAGGGTAAGAATTTGCTTGGCATCCTGGTTGTGGGATTAGTGAATAAAGATAAGGATCATAGGAGACACTGTTCCAGATTGGACGGTATGATGGGTGAACCAAATAGGGATTATGTGGAGTGGGATTTCTGGGAAATTACCCCTTAAATGTCACAGCTTGCACTTCTTCTTCCCTTCCTTCAAGTCTGTTATCAGCCATGTCGTCTATCTTGATCTTGCCCCTCTTAATTGCATTCTCGATCATCTCTCCAGAGGCTACCATGTCGGCAAAATTCTTAGTAACATTCCCAATCATTCTATCATAATATAGTGCCTGGAGGGTACTAAGAAACAGAGTTGCAGTCTCTTTTTTTGTGAGCGGAGGCTGGACCTGGGTGGCAACATTCTTCCATCTCTGGGCATATTCTCTAAAGCCTTCAGTAGCTTTCTTCTCTATGGATTGCAAAGATAAATGATCTGGGGCTAAATCCGCAATATGCTTATATTAGGCGACAAATGCCCTTGCCAAATCTTCCCATGAGTGAATATCGCCCCTGCCCAATTGTGTATACCACCTAGCAGCAGATCTTTTAAGGCTGTCTTGGAAAACATGGATTAACAGCTTGTCATCATGTACATGCGCTGCCATCTTTCTACAGTACATAGTGATATGGGCCTTTGGACAAGTGGTCTCATCATATTTCTCAAATTCTGGAGCTTTAAACTTTAAAGGAATGACCACACCAGGTACTAGAGATAATTTGGCTGCATCTAAAGATCCATGGAAATCCATTCCTTCAACAATCTGAAGCCTTTCTTCTATAAGCTCTATCTTTTGTCGGGAACTTGAGCCTCCTTCCACTTGTGGCATCCTTTGCTTTTTGTGACTATCCAGATTGGCAACATGAATTGGTTCGAGGGGATTCATGGTGGGAATTACTTGTGGCTCTTGAGATGATTGGGTTTCTCGTGAGCCAGTGTTGAGTGGATAAAAAGAATATTCAGCGTTTCGTAACTGATGCCCCTCTTGAGTAGCTAATTGTCCCATTCTTCCATTGTTCAGCTTCTCCCACAAACCTGCCATCTGTGACAATTGCTCTCTCATCTCTTGTTGAGCTTTTTCCATCCTTTCCATCCGAATCATTTCTGTCTCTTCCATGTCTCAAAACTATCTCTGAAGCTTTTTAATGATCAAGCTATATCTACACCAAATCTGTCATAACCCAAAATTAGATGTCATGCTTGCCATGCTAACATGAAGCTTTTATTGTATTGAAATGGTGTATCTACATGTAAAAGAAATTTCAATCTTGTTATTATTTTACAATATCACAAGTTACACACCAAAAGGAAAAAATTATAAACAAATTTTTTTGACCGTTTATTTACTTTCTTCATTTTCATTTTTTCATTTTTTTTTGGAAACAATTATTGCTAGCCTTATTATTTTCTATCAAAATCATGTTATGCACATATGAATGAAGTGAATGCAAACCTATATAAAATCTTGTAACCTTCATATTTATACAGGAATTGTATACAAGATCCAAAAATTCTTTACTAACTCTCCCTTATTCTAATGCCCTCAACATTCAAAGTCTTTCAAAAACAAATCAAGCATTGTAGATTCCTGGTTGACCATTTCATGAAAAGTCGATCTGTTTCCACTTGCTAATGATTCAACATGTAATTGTTCTGGAAACGACAGCGACCCTTGAAAATGAACCAATTTAGCCTCTCCAAAACTTTCAAGCATCTGCATTATCTTAGCTTGCTTTCCTTTCGTCTCCCGTATATCATGTCCAAACTTCTCTCGATTATTCTCCAAAATAGTAAATCTAGCTTCTAATTGATCTCCCATATCTTTGACTTCCTTTAATCCAAAAAGACAAAAACTCTCCTTATTATGTGATGTGAATGCATGAATGTAATGAAATATACATGCTAAAGAATCAAAATTTTCTCTTATTTAAATTCAATGAATGAATTCTCTCCTTTTTCTTTATTTTAAATTTTGATGATTTCTCCTTTTTTGTAAAGAATAAACTTTTCTTTTTCTCCTTTTTTATTTAAAAAAAATCTTATTTTCACACCACAATTTATTATCTTTAATTTTCCTTTTTATTTAATTTATTTTTAAAGGAATGAGACGATGCACTTACCTTTTATTTTCTTATCAAAATTCCTCTTTCTTTTTAATGTCTATGCATTAGTTTAAAAGAGATAAAAAAAACATTATTGTTATTTTTCAAATATTATTAAAGAATGAATGGATGCTTTCATGTTATTTTTGACAAAGGAAAGGAACCGAATAAGTCTTTATTTTATTCTATAGAATTGTAAAAATGTGAAATTTTATTTGCAAACAAATATCTTTTGATTTTATGAGAGCATGAATTCGAAAAATCAATAGAGTTATGATATGAAAAAATGGGTAGTAAAATGTTCCCTCATGTGTCCTAATTTCAGGATAATTTCTACAAAAATCGGACATGGCTCTAGCTAGGATCGGCTCCTTAGGGCCTTTTATATGCTGATTTAGGTCTCTAAAAGGTCAAAAGGTTCCCAAATTATACCTCACTGTCATCCACACTGGACTAGTAAGGTTTAATTTGAGTGGGAGTATTTCAATTGCCATTGCGGAGGTGATTACCTCACGAGAGCAAAAGTACTCTACTCCCTCCTAAGAAGGACTGAACCCGGGTATAGGGCTCATGTTATGACATGCATGTGTAAGTGTGTGTATGAGGGAACACATCAAACTCAAATTAAATTATTATCTCTAACCTAAATGCCTCAACAATTTATTAACAACAAGTATATACAAATATAAAACATGAAATAAATAACATAAAAATGCAGATGCAAACAAAATCAGTTTCACAATCCAAGTGAATTAAGTTTAAATATCAATCAAAACTATTAAATTAAAACTTTGGATAACACATGATTAATGAATGGCTTGACCCTCAAAAAGCGTCCCCAGTGGAGTCGCCAAGCTGTCGTAACGGCTTCGCGCTCGATGATTTTCGAGAAAAGAACGTTTAAAAACAAAAGGGAGTCGCCACCAATCTTTTTTGACTAGGTGTGATTGGCCACCTAAAATATTTATCTTTTTAACAAAATCTCAAAATTAATTAAGTTTTATTAAAAAGACAATTTTTGGTCTGCGTAAACAAAAATCGGGTTCGGGAGTACGGTTACGCGTGGGGAAGGATTAGCACCCCCACGACGCCCGTTAAAAACGGTACCATAATAATCATGTGTTATCCTTTTTGTTTTAATAAAATAGTCTCAATTTAATATTTAAAATTAATTCCTTTTTATTTCATTTTTGAAGCATTTTATTATTTATCAAAATTATTTTTCCAATTTTTTGAAAAAAAGGTTAGATTTTATTTATCGAAAATGAATGTGAACCCTTTTGTATTGAATAATTAAATCGAATACTCCAATACTTTTGGCAGCATTTGAAATAATTTTCCTCACCTAGAGATTTCTTAAGAATCACTACTTGTGACTTCTATAGAATCTCATCCTCGGTAGGATTCACACCCATTTCGAAAATTATTATGAATGCACATGATGCAAACAAATAAAAATGATGCAAATGAATTTTTAATTTTGAATTTCATTATTTATTTATTTAATTTTCTTTGTTTTTTAAAAAACTTATTTGTTTTTATTTTGTTATTATTTATTTATTTAATTTTCTTTGTTTTTTTAAAAAAAACTTATTTGTTTTTATTTTTAACAAAACTTTAAATTATTGAAAAATTATACTAAATATTCCAATACTTTTGGCAACAATTAGTATGACTTTTCTCACCTAGGGATCAGTTAGGAATCACTACTTGCGACTTCCATAGCATCCCGTCATCGGACTTGCATTTAATTGAATTTAATTTTATTATTAATTTAAAATTTCAATTTTATTTTCAAAAATTTAAATTATTGAAAAATTATACTAAATACCTCAATACTTTGGACAATATTTAGTACAACTCTTCTCACCTAGGGATCAGTTAAGGAATCACTACTTGTGACTTCCATAACGTCCCATCATCGGACATTCATTTAATTGAATTATAAAATTTATTATTAATTTTCTTTTAAAAATTTATTTTTATTTTTAAAAAATAAATTATTGAAAAATCATACTAAATATTCCAATACTTTTGGCAACATCTAGTATGACTCTTCTCACTTAGGGATCAGTTAAGGAATCACTACTTGTGACTTCCATAACATCCCATCATCGGACATTTTGTTTTACTTTGAATTATTATATTATTCTATTTATTTATTTACTTATTATTTTCACCATGATAATATATTAAAAATACCTAAACAAATATTTATATAAAACAAATGAATGAATAAGTAAAAACCAAAAAGGCCATATACCCCCTCGGCGGGCGAGCTCCTCGAGCGGGCGAACACGAGGGATCTTCACTATCCTCCAGCAGGCGAGGTCCTTGAACGGGCGAGCTCCATGAGTGGTATAGCACTTGGCGGGCGAACTCCTTGAGTGGTTGGCGGGCGAGCTATTTGAATGGGCGAACGAGTGGATGTTCTTTCTCCTCAGGTGGGCGAGCTCCTCAAGCGAGTGCGTGGACTTCCTTTTCTTCGGGCTGGCGAGCTCGTGAATAAACGAGTAAGCTCGCGAATCCTTCCTTTTGAGCAGGCGGGCGAGCTACTTGATTGGGCTAGCTCTTTGGGCGGGCGAGCTTGTAGATGGTGTTTCTCCTCGGGTGGGTGAGCTCCTCATTTTCTTCCCGAGTCGGGCGCGCGGATCGTGGTTCGGGTCGGGTCGTCGCGCGGATCTCCAGCTTTCCTCTTTGTTTTCTATAAAAGCTAAACCCTTTTTTTTTACTCATTTTCTCCTCTTTCCTAAAAAAAATCCCAGAGCTCTTAAAGCTCCCGGCCAGGCGATTTCCGGCGCTGCCGGACCGCCGTCCTCCCCCGCTTCGGCTGCCGCCGGCCACCGCCGCCGGTAGCCAGAAATGAAAAAAGGCTACCCCTTTTTGATTCCTCTTAGCCTCCTAAGCCCGAATCTAGCATTAGTTTCACCAAAAAAATCACCCTAGCCCGCGGATCTGAGCTTCACCGAAACCTCTCCCCCCTTTTTTTGTTTTCTTTTTTGTGGTTGATGGCTCGGCTGTTGTGTTGTTGTGATTGCTGGTTTTGTTTTTTGTGTTCTTGCAGGTGGGGACTTAGATCTAGGTTTTTGAAGGGGTCTCGAGTTGAGGGATTTTGGTCTCAGTTTGGGTCGTTGAGGTTATTGGTTTTGGGGAAAGGGGTTTTGGTGAGGGTTATCGGCCGACCGTGTGTAGGGGAGCTCCTCGAATTTGGGGTTTCGGGTTGCTGTTGGGGTTGCTGAGGGTTTTGATTTTCAATGGTGTGTGGCTATTGTGGTTTTGGGTAGTGAAATGTGGGTGATAGCCGCTTGGGTTTGGGTGTTTCTTGCAGGGGCTCTGTGTTTCAGATCTGGGTTTCGGGGTTCCGTTGGTGAAGATGATGCTGGGATGGTGAGCTGAGGATGGGGCCTTCGGGGGGTTGTGGGTTTTTGGTTTTGGCCCCCCTTTGCAGTGACCAAATGGTCTGTTTTTGTAGAAGGGATTAGGTCTTTTCGGGGTTCTGTGATGGTAATGGGTGGAGTAGGCCGAGAGGGAAATGGGGACTGCAGGGCTGGTGACCGGCGAATGGGATGGTTTGGCAGTGTAGCTGGTGGACAGTGATGGTGATTGGACAACAAAACAAAAACAAAAACAAAAAATGAAATAAAATAAAATAAAAATAATATTAATATAAAAGTAATAATTATGTAAATAATAATAGATAATAATAATAATAATAATAATATAAATAGTAACAAACTAAATAATAAAAATAAATATAAATATAAATATATATATATATATATAATAATAACAAAAAGGGACAAAATTAGGTGTCAACACATCCTGTTGAAGTTACTTTGATTGATGAACAAGGAAAGTTTAAATATAAACCTAATGAACCAGGATTGTTGCCTAAGTACCCAACTGTAGTTAATCAGCCTCCAACCTCCAGCAACGTTACCCCTGTGCAAAACACTGAACTAGCCACTGTACCCTTGAACCTAAATGCTTTTGCACCGAAACCAAAGATTAAACTGCCTACCTTTAATGGAGATAATCCTAGAGGTTGGCTGAGGAAATGCCTGAGATACTTTTCTATATTTGCTATAGCTAACCAACAGAGACTTGAAATAGCCTCTATGTATCTGGTAGGAAAAGCAGAAACATGGTTTGATGGTTGTGTAATGCAAAATCCTAGATTAACATGGGAAGAGTTTGCCTCAGAACTCTGTCAGAGATTTGGTGATAGGAATTACTCTGATGTGATTGAAGACTTCAATAAACTACAGCAGAGGACTACAGTAGATGAGTATCAGGAGAGATTTGAGGAGTTGAAACCCTATATATTGCAATATAGCCCTCACTTACCCGAGAGCTACTTTATCTCTAGCTTCATTAGCAGGTTGAAGGAGGAGTTAAGGTTAAGGGTGAAGGTTAGTGAACCTGGTAATTTGGCTGCTGTGTACAGGTTAGCTCGCTTGCATGAGTTGTCAATATAAGTGGAGAGCAAGAAACACAAATTTAACCTTAAGACCACAACCAATCCTATTAACAGCTTAAACCATCCAAATATAAAAACCACTTACCCCAACCAAATTCAAAACACCAAGACCCACACCTACTTACCAAACAATTCCAACAGACAGGCACTAATAGAGCAAAGGAGAACTCAAAACCTCTGTTTTAAATGTGGCGACAGATACATCCCTGGTCACGTGTGTAAACTCAAGCATTTGAATGCACTTGTTGGTGATGAAGAAGCAGAAGGTACAGAGGAAAGAGATAATGAAGCTACAAGGCCAGAAATTGTGAATGATGGATTGGCAGATGGTAATGAAGATAATCTGGAAATATCCATCAATGCCTTAACTGGTAATGTTGGTCATGGAACTTTGAGAATTCAAGGAACTATTAAGGGAAGACCCTTGCATATTTTGATAGACAGTAGTAGTACACATAGCTTCATTACTCCCCGTTGGGCCAAAGATAGGGTAGAGCTGTTACATACTAACCCATTGTCCATTATAGTAGCTAATGGAGAGAAATTATTTAGCACAGCAAAATGCAAACAGCTGGAATGGAGTATGCAAGGACAAAAGTTTTTTCATGATCTAAGAGTCTTAGCCATGGGCGGCAGTGACATGGTATTGGGAGCTGATTGGTTAAGAAAATATAGCCCTGTTACAATGGACTTTAAGGAGATGTCTTTGGCATTTTAAAAGGACAACCAGCTAGTAGTATTGAAGGCAACTTAGCCACCAACAACCTTAAAACTAATCACTTCTGAGAAATTACAGAAGCTGGCCAACAAAGACTCAGAACTGACAGGAGAGGTATTCATGCTAAGTGCAGAGATAGAAGGGGTTGAAGTACCAGAGAGAATGCAAGCCCTGATAGATGAATATGCTGTAGTGTTTGAAAAGCCAAAAGGTTTGCCTCCAAGAAGGGCACAAGACCATGGAATCCCTCTAAAAGAAGGAGCATAACCAATTAATCTGAGGGCTTACAGATTTCCTTATTATCAGAGACAAGTGGAAAGGCAAATTGCTAAAATGTTAGCCTCATCTGTGATACAAAATAGTTCTAATCCATTTGCCTCTCCTTGTCTATTGGTCAAGAAAAAAGATAGGAGCTGGAGATTATGCATAGACTATAAACAGCTAAATGATCTGACAATCAAGAATAAATTTCCAATATTTGTTGTTGAAGATTTGTTGGATGAACTTAAAAGAGCTGACACTTTCTCCAAAATTGATTTAAGGACGGGATATTGGCAAATTAGAGTTAGAGAGGAGGACATTTACAAGACTGCCTTTAGGACTCATCACGGTTACTTTGAGTTCAAAGTGATGCCATTTGGGCTCACCAATGCACCAGCTACATTCCAATCTTTGATGAATGAGGTCTTTTCTGAACACTTGAGGAAATTTGTCCTAGTTTTTTTTATGATATTTTAGTGTATAGTACAAGGCTGGAAAAACACCTGGAGCATTTGAGGTTAGTGTTTGAGATTTTGAAAAAGAATAGCTTATTTGCAAAGAAAAGTAAGTGTTTCTTTGGACAACCTCAAGTGGAATATTTAGGCCATATTATTTCAGCAAAAGGGGTGTCTACAGATCTTAGTAAAGTGAAAGCTGTGGTAAAGTGGCCTCAACCCAAGACATTAAAGTCTCTTAGGGGATTCCTTGGGTTAACAGGTTATTACCGAAGGTTCATAAGAAACTATGGGGTTATTAGTAAGCCCCTAACAAACATGTTGAAGAAAGGAAATTTTCCAGTGGACTTCTGAAGCTACCACTGCTTTTTATCAGCTTAAGGCTGCAATGGTATCTGCTCCTGTACTAGCCTTACCAGATTTTAAGAAAACTTTTGGTTTAGAAACTGATGCCAGCTCAAAAGGAGTAGGTGCAGTGTTGACACAAGAAGGTAGACCCATAGCTTATCTCAGTAAGGCATTAGGTCCAAAACATGAAGGGTTATCAATCTATGAAAAGGAGTATATGGCCATTCTGATTGCAGTCTCTAAATGGTGACACTATTTTGAGGGAGGACCATTCATCATCAAAACTGACCATGAGGCCTTGAAGTACTTGTTGGAACAGAAATTGACAACCACCATACAAAAGAAGGGCTTAACTAAACTTTTAGGGCTGGACTACTCAATTCAGTATAGAAAAGGCAAACTAAACAAGGTTGCAGATGCTCTATCTAGGAGATATGAGAATGAAGGACAATGTCAAGCTTTATCTTCAGTCCCCATAATTCCAGAATGGGTCAAAGAAGTAGAAAACAGTTATACAGAAGATACATTGGCTCAAGAACAGATTACTTCTCTGACAGTAGCATTTACGGGACCAACAGAATGGTCTTACAGCCATGGAATTCTAAGATACAAAGGTAAGGTCTACATTGGGAGTCAAGGAGGATTGAGAGCTAAACTACTTCAAACCATGCATGACTCACCTCAAGGGGGTCACTCTGGGATTCAGGCGACTTATTACAGAGTGAAATTGTATTTCTACTGGCCAGGTCTGATGAAGGCTGTCCAAGATTATATCCAACAATGTGAAACATGCCAGAGAAACAAAAATGAACACATGAAGTATCCAGGGCTGTTACAACCCATTCCCATTCCTCAAAGCAGTTGGGAAGTGATTACCATGGACTTTGTTGAAGGGCTCCCTCAATCCCAAAAGTTCAATTGCATATTGGTAGTTATCGACAAATTCACCAAATATGCTCATTTCTTGGCTGTTTCTCACCCCTTTTCAACTATGGACATTGCAAAACTCTATTTGGACCATATTTATAAGTTGCATGGGGCACCAAAGACCATAATTTCTGACAGAGATAAGATATTTATAAGTTCCATATAGCAGGAATTGATGAAGTTAATAGGAACAGAAGTCCAACTCAGCACTACTTATCACCTTGAGACTGATGGTCAGTCTGAAAGACTTAATCAGTGTTTAGAACAGTATCTTAGATGCATGTGCTTCCTTAAGCCTAAGTCATGGTATAAATGGTTGGCTCTTGCTGAGTGGTGGTACAATACAAGCTATCACACAGCACTCAAAATGTCTCCCTTTCAGGCTCTTTATGGCCATCAACCAATTGAATTTCTGTGGGATGCTAGCTCGAAGGCTAAAGTAGTTACAGTAGAGGAGTTGCTTAAGGAAAGGGAGCAGCTGAGCAAGTTAATGAAGGACTAGTTAACTAAGGCACAACATCGAATGAAGTGGTATACGGATAAGAATAGATCTGAATGGGTATTTCAAGTAGGGGATGAGGTCTTCCTAAAAATCCAACCTTATCGACAGACTTTTCTGGCACTAAGGAAGAACAACAAACTGTCTTCAAGGTACTACGACCCTTATCCTATTGTAGCAAAGATCAGTCCTGTTGCTTACAAACTACAATTACCTAATAACTCAAAAATACATCCTGTATTCCATGTGAGCCTTCTGAGGAAGAAAATTGGCCACAAGGCAATGGCTTCTATTAATCCTCCTGAAGTTACAGAAGATGGCGAGCCAAGGGTGTATCCTGCTGCAGTGTTAGATAAGAGAATAGTTAAACGAGGAAACAGAGCCATGACTCAATTGTTGGTTCAATGGGTTAACCTAGGACCCGAGAATGCAACTTGGGAGGACTATCCAGCTCTAATTTCTCAATTCCCATCATTTGATCCTTGGGGACAAGGATCTGCTACAGGAGGGGGTACTGGAATGAACATGGTGATAAAGGAGGGTCAACTGAGTATTAGAGAAAGTCAGAATGCTGAGCTAGCAACTACAATAGCTGAGGAAGCAAGCCACATCAGTAACACAGTTAGCAAACTTGAGGCTGCAGAAGGGCATGAGCATTGCAATAGCTACGAGACAGAGGAGATGATAGCTGCAAGGAAAACCGTTAGTAGTACAAACAGCTGCTATTTGGTGATTGGTCAGTAGAGAGAGAGGCTGTACAAAATTCCTATTAGATGATCATAGTTGGCACGTGTTGTCATTAGGCCTGTGTGCATAGTTGCACCCCGTAGATACATAAGACGTCCTAATGTACAGATGAAAAATATATGAAGGAAATCAAGGAAATCTTCCCTTTCTTCTTTCTCCTGGTCTCATCCTTTTCTGCCTTTATTGTTAATCTATAACAAAAAGGTGGTGTGGAAGCTAACATTAATATTTTGAATAGAGAAATCTTTGAACTGGAAAAAGAGTTAAAAACAGACCTAGGGATTGATTCAGTGTTTAACCTTATTTCTTCAAAGAAAAAGAACTTGTGGCATCTCTAAAATATCGAAGAACATACCTGGAGGCAAAAGGCTCGGCTAAAATGGATTCAAGAGGGGGACAAGAACTCAAGGTTCTTCCATAGCATTGCAAATAGCAGATGGCGAAACAATTTTTTGGGACATATCTTCTTCAAAGGTAAACATCTCAACACCCCAAAAGAAATCCGTCAAGCAGGGGAATCTTATTTTAGGGAGCAATTCAGCGAGGATAAAGAGCCAACTTTCAAATTGTGCTCATCTGATCTCAAAAAAAAAAAAACTCAATGAATATCAAAGCAATGATCTGGAAGTGCCTTTCTTAATGGAGGAAATCCTTGAAGCGGTGAACGAGTGTGGTGGGGACAAATCCCCAGGTCCTGATGGTTTTAATTTTTTCTTTATCAAGAAAAAAATAGGACCTGCTCAAATCTGATATCTTTGAATTCTTTCAAGATTTTCACAAGAACAACAAGATTCCCAAGGGCATCAACAGTTCTTTTATAACCCTTATTGCAAAGAAGCAATGTGCAGAATCTCTTAGGGATTTTCATCCTATTTCTCTCATTGGCAGTATTTACAAAATCCTAGCAAATGTGCTCACTAGTAAATTGAAGAAAGTTATTGGTTCTTTGATTAACCACACCCAGTCTACTTTTGTAGAGGGAAGGCAACTCATGGATAGCAACCTCATTGCTAACGAAGTTATCGACTCAATGAAGAAATCAAAAGATGGTGGTCTGCCTCTCAAATTAGATTTTGAAAAAGCATTTGATAAGGTGAATTGGTCTTTAGTCTTGGAAGTTTTAAGATTAATGGGTTTCAGTCAGAGATGGATATCTTAGATCTCTTGTTGCATCACTACAGCCTCATTCTCGATTTTAATTAATGGCTTTCCATCAAGTCCAATCGAGATGCATAGTTGCAGAATGTTTGAGCTTGTTGTTAACCAAAGCCTCTTCACTTGGTTTATTTAAAGGAATCTCTATTGGTCCAAGGAATCTTTAGATCTCTCATCTTCAATTTGCGAATGACAATATGATTTTTTGTCAACCTGATGAGAATCAATTGTAAATGATTAAAAGAGTTCTAAGATGCTTCCATGCCATGTCAAGTTTGAAGGTAAATTTTGCAAAAACATCTCTTTTAGGGATTAAAGTGGAGCAAAATAGAATCGTTGACTGGGCAGCAAAAATCAATTGTAAAGTTGGCTCTTTTCCTTGCAAATATCTCAGACTTCCTTTTGGAGCTGATCCTAGATCTCTTTCTACATGGCAACCAGTAATAAATTCTTTTAAGAGTAAGCTTTGTCTTTAGAAGAGCAAACTCCTTTCTACTGCTGGCAGATTAACTCTCATTAAGTCCACTTTGTCCAACCTCCCAATCTTTTATATGTCTCTATTTAAAATGCCTATTGGAGTTAGGACTCAATTGGAAAAAATTCAAAGACAATTTTTGTGGGGGGGTACGGATGAAAAATAGAAAACGAGACTTGTCGATTGGAACACCATCTGTAAAAGCAAATAGATTGGAGGCTGGGGCATTATCAACCTCAAAACATGCAATCAAGCTCTCTTTCTAAAGTGGCCATGGAGATTTAGTAGAGATAGCCATGCTTTGTGGAAAAAAGTTGTATGTGAAAAATACCTTATATCTACAACTGATTTATGGCCTCATCCCTATTTATCGGGTTCTCTCTCTCGAGTGTGGAGTGACATACAATACAATTGGTCTTTGAGCGAGAGTACTAACCTTATTATGTCTAGTTTTTTTCCATGTGTAGGTAATGGCTCAAGGATTAAATTTTGGACAGACAAGTAGGTTTAAGGAATCTCACTAAAAAATGCTTTTGGGAGAATCTTTGCACTTGCTGAAAATAAAGATGTTGTTATTAGTGTCTTTGGCAATTGGAATGGATCAACTTGGGAGTGGAATATTGCTTTAAGGAGGAACCTATTTGACTGGGAACGTGAATTATGGAATAACCTCCTGAAGCTTCTGAACTCGATTACCATCTCCCCATTAGCTGCTGACAGATTGATCTGGGCTCACTCAACAAATGGAGAATATAGTGCTAAGTCTTTTAGAATTGAAGTGGAGAAAAATTCAAGCTCTGAATTTGTGATTGAAAGCTTGATTTGGAAAGGATATGCACCACCCAATGCTGAACTCTTTTGTTGGAATACATAAGAGGATCCATACCTGTCATAGATGTTTTTCATAGAAGAAGATGTTTGAATTACCAAGAAAACAAGTGTGCTTTCTGCAATGATCGAGAAACAGCGAACCATCTCTTCATCTACTGTTTGGAAGATTTGGTGCAAGTGTAGTAGTTGGTGGAAGATCACATGGGTCATGCCGGGCAATATGAAGTCTCTGTATTTGGTCTGGAACAACCTCCACATCAACAATAATCAAAAGATTGTTTGGAATACCCTGTTCTACGTTATCATTTGGTCAATCTGGCTCATGAGAAATGATAAGGTTTTCAACAAAAAGACCTTTCCTTGGAGCAGGGTTGTCACTTAATCAATATTAGAACTTGTTAGTGGCTAAAAGCTAAACACCCAAGTTTGGATATGTTGAATCTCACTACTAATCCACAAAACATATCATTTCCATCACGCAATAAAGAGGCACGGCAAGGTATTCTCTCGTCACCACCCTCGTCATGTGCTTCGAAAGTCAATGTAGATGGCTCGGCAATTGGAAAACCAAGACCAGCAAGCATTGAAGGCATGATCTGCAACAACAAAGGCCATATTCTCCTCATTTTCTCAAAAAGCATTGGAATCGCAGACTCAAACTTAGCAAAACTTTTGGCGGTCGTTGAGGCTTTGTCTGTCATCATTAATTCAAAGCTTTATCCTCTTCCAACTAGTATCATTTTAGAAAGTGACTCTCAAGCGGTGATCTCATGGCTTAACAATGTTAAGGATTGCCCTTGGAGATATAATAATTTGTTCAACAAACTATTCAATCTTTATTCTGTTTTTGAGGATATCTACTTTGTTCATGTGTATAGGGAAGTGAATCATTTCGCAGACTATCTTGCTAAACTAGGAGTTTATCGAAACTCTGATTTGATAGCTTGGATGTAACTCTCTTTTGTAATAATAAAATTTAAATTTAAAAAAAATTAAGGTAATTCATCAATCAATTATTAATAATATTAAGTATTTTTTTAATTTACTCAATAATTAGTTAACTAGTTATAAGGTTAGATTTAATTTAATTATTAATTATGTTGGTATTTAAAAAACAAAATAAATGTAAGAAAAAATTTTTAAAATTTAAAATTTTATTAAAAATATAATATAATTATTAAAAAAGCCAATAAAATAAAGTAAAAACTTTTTTATTAAACTAAGAATGTTTAAATTTCAATAGCCCAACTTTGATCCAAAAAGTGCAATAATTCAGTAAGTTATCATTAAAAGTATAAAACCCGCTAAACCTGCCCATTTAGAACTTAACCGAATTCGAAAATAATTGAATCTAAAAATGCCCGAAACAAAAAAAAATCTAAAATCGAAAGTTCCCAAACCCTAAAAAAATTTGAACTCAAAATAACCCGAACTCAAAGATAACCTGAATTGAACCCGTTCGAACCAACCCATTTGCCACCTCTAATCATAAGCTTAATATAGATATCTTAAGGATGGTAAACCTTAACAAAAAGAGCTTTATAAATCTAAGAGTGGTGAAATAAGGAATTCTACGGTAGGATTATAAATTTTGATCTTATTGTAAAGTCAACGTGAAAAACACATAATTAAGCGTAAATTTAAAGTCATTAAGCATAAAATATATAAGAAGTATTGTAAACTCTTGATAATTTACTTAAAGTTAATATAAACAATACATCATTAAGCATAAATCAAAAGTTATTAGGTATAAAATATGTTTAAAGTATGTAAACACATGATAATTTATATAAACATACATTGTAGCAAAATTATCATGTGTTTAAATTTATTAATACTAATATTTACATTTATAATCATATTTTTTCGGCACTTCTAACATATTTTATACTTAATAATTCTAAATTTATGTTTAATAATATGTTTTTTATATTAACCTTATAAAAAAATCAAAATTTATGAACATGACTTTCTCTCCTTCAAATAACGACCCTTGGAAGAACCATATACCACCCCTGCGGTCGATTGCCCCTCTACGGTTCCTAAATTTTCGATACGTTGCAGTGCAGGCATTAAGGAAATTAAAGTGAGCTAGTTCTGAGGCACGTTTTTGGAATCCAACCGTCCGGTTCTAGATGAGTTTGTTGCTACTTGTAATCTCTCCAGCCATGGAATCCATCGCTCATGTGTTTGTTTATGTCTTTTTTCCATCTAAATTTCCTATTTATTCTTTCAATTAATCACTTAGTGAAATTATTTAATCATCCATTTTCTAGTAGCCTATGACAAATCGACGATTTAGGCTGGATTTGGAAGTACGGTGGAATCTTCCACTAACAAATCAAAAAGAGAAAAGAGAAAAAGACAACAAAATGAATAAAATTGTTTTTTATCCTTTGATTTTAATTTTTTATTATTTTATTAAAAAAATTACGCACATAATTTTTTCATTTTTTTCAACCTCACTAAAACTAATCATATTATCTATCCAAACTAGGCCTTAGTCAATACCCAATATAACGTTTGTTTGTCTGTTTGCTTTAAATTTTGATGAATTTTTTAGTTGCTCCAATCAGTCTCATATGCCATTAAATATGCTAATAGTTAATTGAGGTGCAAGATTGAAAGTATGGTAAGGTTCTTGTATTATATGATTGCCTTTTGTTGTTCTGCTGTTTCTCCTTGTTCTTATCAACTCCCGCATGATTACAACCAAAACTTAACCTAAATAATTTGTAAAGTCCATGTGTTGGATCTTGCTTTCAAGCATCCATTAGCTCAAGTTTAGGGTTGGCAGCAATGACAGCCTCATCTGGGATGTACTTTCCCCAGAACCAGTGTTGCTTCCATACTTTGTTCATCTCTTCAATTGGGATGTTCTTTGTCTCAGGCAAGAAGAAGTAGATGAAGATAGTCATGATTACAACAAAGCCAGCGAAGAAAAAGAAGAGGCCAAACTTCATGTGGCAAAGCATGGTGAGGAAGACTTGAGCAATGCCGAAGGTGAAGATCATGTTCACTGCAACGTTGATGGCCTGTCCAGCTGATCGGATCTCTAGAGGACAGATCTCACTGGGCACCAACCATCCCAATGGCCCCCAAGACCATGCGAATGCTGCTACATATACACAGATGAAGGTCAAGAGAAAATCGGCTTGCATCCTTGTCAAGTCACCATTACCCTTGGTCCCAAACGTGGAGGCAATCATGATTCCTACTGCGATCTACAGCAAAATAGAGATCAAAGTCGCAATGTCAACAAACTGGAGGAGTTTATATGATGATGATAAAAGATCAATTACCTGGCTAGCAATCATCTGCAAGCCACCTTCAAGGAACAAAATCCTTCTTCCTAGCCTATCAACTGAAAATATGGAAACAACCGTGGCGAGGACATTCACAGTGCCGGAGATGACCGCAGACATGAGTGACGCATCATCACCAAAACCCAAGGTCTTGAAGAGAACAGGTGCGTAAAACATGATAACGTTAATTCCTGTAAGCTGTTGGAAGAATGGAATGAGAATGCAAAGGACAAGTTGAGGCCTGTATCTTGGTTGGAGAATGTTCCTCCATGGGTGATCCACTTTCTTGGCAGCTTCAGTCGCATCAATAAGGTCTTGAAACTCAGCATCAACGTGTTGGATGCCGCGAATTTTTTGCAACATTTGTCTTGCCTTCTCAGTGTGGCCTCTCTCGAGAATAGAATTGGGAGTGTCCGGCAGCACAATTGATCCGATGGTCATCACGACGGCTGGAACAGCCGCGAGAGCTAGAGAAACTCTCCATCCCCAGCCTCCCTCGATCTTTGCTGTGCCATAGTTAATAAGGCCTGCGACTAGAATTCCAATTGTAATGGCCATTTGGAAACCAATGTTTAAAGCTCCTCTAATCCTCGCTGGTGCCATTTCAGACAAGTAGACCGGAACGGACTGTCATGGATAAACGAGCCTTCTGTAAGAACTTCTTAAGATAGAAAGTTGGACTGAATAAAATGTTATCCTGAAGAGCAAGAAGCTTACCTGATTAGCGAATCCAACACCCACTCCAAGCAACAAACGGCCAATTATTAGGATGGCGACGTTCATGGCAATGCCATTTAAGATTGAACCGATGAGAAAAGCAAGGCCTCCAATCAACATGGAAATTTTTCGGCCAAAGATCCTTGTTACCGCTGAAGCAAAGAAGGAAGCCATCAAAGCAGCAAGGTAGAGGGAAGAGGTGAAGAGAGTGAGTAGCTGGCTATCGAATTTGCAGTATTCGCTTTCGTTTTTGGCTGCATTACTCTCTTTTTCCAAAACTGATGGGAAGAACTTCTTCAGAAACGATTCCATTGAGGTCACCCCTCCTACAGAGAGCCAAAAAAAACATCAATTTTCATATTCAAGATGAAAAGATCTAAACAAGAAAAGAACGCGCAATCTTAGTGGCTGCAACCTGAGATTCCAATGTCATAGCCGAAGAGGAGACCACCAGTGGCAGCAATCAGACAAGTGCACACCACAAAGGCGGTGACACGACCTTCATAACCGGGACCTTCCCCACCTTTAGCAACAAATCCTCCTCCTGCCATCTCTCAGTCCACTACCGTAACTCACTCTGGCAAACTCCTTTTTTTTTTCACTTTCGCGTATAGTTCTAAATACTAAGGATCTTTCGGGGCGCTTTGGGATCTTTCAATGGAATTTCCTGCACAAGTCCCGCATTCCACCAGGGAAAGGTACAGTAAAACTCTCCACCCTACACTGCTGGATCCTAGATGAAAAGCTTGGCATTATATATTTGATAAAGTACCTAAGTCTCGTTCCTTTCTAACAACATTGTTGCCCAAATTAGAAATATATTTTTCAACATTTAGCTGTCTTTTCCTTTCAATCTTATGTCAAATCCAAACCTTTGAAAATTTCCATTTTTAAACCCCAACATTGCGATTTCTACTGGCTACTGCATATTCTCTTTCCATCTTTCTCAGTTTTCTTTTGCAGTTGAAATCCTTATCCGCAAAATCTTTCCAATTTTAAGGGTAGCCAGCGGCTTCATATCCATTTTTCTTTATTTTGTTTCCATTTTCTTCTAAAATGATCCAGATAATTCCAGCTGCTGAGGATGATAACTGATAAGATCATTTTTCTGACTAAAGAAGGAAACTTCACATTTAGGTCTACTAAGCTGTGCAAACCCGAATCCATAAAAAGATTTTGCCAGTTGTATTTTCGTTGGTTTACTTTCCATGATTTTATCATTTCCATAGCCAGTTTTTATCATCTAGTTTTTTTCCTTGATCCATGGCTGATGGTTGTGTTTTTATATTACAATAATTTATTACATAAATATTTACTTAAATTAAAAAGGATATTATGGGTTTATAAAAAAAACAAATATTTTAAATTCGATTTTGACAATCTTGAATATTATTATCAATTTTAATGCTTAAAAAAATTATTTCATGTGTTAAGTATTTTTAGGGAATATGGTAAAGTTAACGTAAACATGCATGATCAAGCCTAAATTTAATATTAGATGTAAAATATATAGAAGTATCGTAGATACATAAGAATATATGTAAAATTAGAACCACTTTGACGTATGTACATGATAATTTTGTTACAAAATGTGTTTATATTTATTCTCACATGTTTAAGATACTTTTAACATATTTTATGATTAATTACACTAAATTTAGGCTTAATCATGTTGAGTTCAAAATTTTTGATATTACTGTAGAATTTTCAGTATTTATTGAAATAAATATGTATATTTTTATTGATAAAATCTATATAGCTTATGCCTCCTTATAAATAAAAAGAAAAAATTATCTTACAAAAAAAATAAGTTGTTCATGTAAGTATTTATGTAAGCATCTGTTCGGTATATTTTTAAATTCCGAAAATTTGTTTTCTACCCATCATGTAAGCATCGATTTTGTTATTTTCATGTAAATGAAAATTCTAACAAAACTATTTTTCCTCTTATAAGGAAAATGTTAAATTACTGGAGATGATAGTGTTTGAATTTGCACTCAAAATTTATAATATATCACAATTGATCTTTAATTACTAAGTCATCGGCCTATTTTATTAAATTAGTGAAAGACTTGTTTTAGAGTACGAAAACCATTTTTTTTTTACATCAAAAGTCCAACACTGTACTTCGTTCATCATCTGGATCATGGAGTTTGAGACGCAAAGGACCGACTCATATCTTAATAATTTCCACGATCAACTACGGAAGAATGAGAATATTTGAGAAGAACTGTGAGACGAATATGTGGGAAAGTATCGTATGTAACGTTATTTAACACATTTTATTATTATTATTATTATTATTTTGGTGTAATATTATTATTATTATTTTTTTGGTATAAAGAAGATTTAACTCTGAAAACAAGAGAAGGCATTGTAGGTATTAGAATTTAAACTTTTAATTATATTGAATATTATATTTTAAAAGTGATAGAATTATTCGAGTTAAACACCAAGTTATATTTACATTGATGATTGACCCATATAAAATATTATATTAAAATTTTTAAACTTATTATTTTTTTAATTTAAAAACTAAAACAAATACATAAATATTAATTTGATGTACATAATAAATATTAGAAATTGTATATGAATTGGTTTAATTTATTAATTAAAATCGTATATATTAATTAAATCGAGGACAATATTGCAAAAGGATTGTTGAAAAAGCTGCTTACTTATGAGGAGTAAATGTCTCTCTCTCTCTCTGCGAGTTTGATTCCAGACAGTAATGACAAAGAGCGGTGCAGCTCTGACAAGCTCAATGAAGTCAATGTTACAGGTAAGTCGAAAAGGTAAAAGTGTTCCATGAAGAGGTCTGCTAATGATAAGGGTGTAAAGGCTTCCCAAGCAGTTTCAATTCCTCATAGTCCTAAGAGCAATTCCTTTAAATCGTCCCAATGAAAATTCCACTGAATTTGATCCATGCTTCAGATCTATTTCGTGTATTCGAAAATTTAACGTTGAAGGCGTCGATCCCTCTCTGTTAGCCATTGGAAAGGGCAAGTTTAAGGGTTGTAAGCCTAAATGCTCCAAGGCAAAGACAAAAAACTCGAAATATGATAAATCAGCCTTTGAGTCTCTTTCGGATGGGGACTTCAGGAATATGAGGAGAGTTTTGGACCAGGCTGCTAGGGATACATGGGAGATGAGAAAGATTATGGGATTCAAAACAGACTGTGATGATGAACAGGTTGTGAATAGATTGATTGAACTGGAAAGCAGGGACTTATGCTAAATTGGCTTAATCCGTGTAAATGGCGTTTCGTTGGTTTTCCAATGAGAATCCTGAGTTGCAATGCTCGGGGCTTAGGTAATCCTACTAAGTCTGTTGCTACTTATAATGTTGATATGATTTTTCTCCAAGAAACTAAGATGAGTCACATTGCTGATCACCATATAATGAAATTTTGGCGTGGTTCAAATTATGGTTTTCTGTTCTATGCTGCTGCCGGCTTGTCTAGAGGTCTTCTAGTTGTTTGGAATAAAAACATCTTTGTATTATCTAGCTCTAGAATCGCTAGTAGATTTATTATGTTGGAAGGGAAATGGGCTCACTGGGACTTAGTGTTCTCAATTCAATATCTATGCCGCTTGTGATGCATGTGGAATGATCTTCTGTCGCTCAAAGAAAATATGTCCCGTTATTGGTGCTTTGGAGGTGATTCCAACTCTGTATTATCTGACAGTGAAAGAGCAAGATGTCTTTATGGTGGAATAGGAATTGGCGACTTTAACGATTTCCTTAACTAAGGGGAATTTTTAGACCTTCCTCTGACTGGGAAAAAATACATGTGGTTTGTTAACCGAAACAAGAAAAGCAGGTTGGATCGATTTCTTGTGTAGTGTAATTCTGCTTCTAAACGTCCATGGAAGCTGTGTTTCACATTTGAGGAGATTGATAGGCTTTTATTATCCATTGATGTCTGCTTCACCAACGTCTTAAGAGAGGCTAATGAGATGACGGATGCACTTGCTAAGGCTGGAGTTTCAAGTGATTGTTTCTTTTTTGCTCCTCTGTAGACGGTAGTCTTGCTTACTCTTGAATTGTTGGTTCGGCTCCATTCCCCTGTTTTGTTTGCTTTGTTTTCAGAGGCTCTGTCCTTTTTGGTTCTGTCTTGGATGTCTTCTTGGGTTTAGGGTTTAAGAGAGATTTGTAAGTTCCCTTTGGATGACTCATCTCAGTGGTCATCTCTTAGTAATATGCTCTGCTTAGCAAAAAGAAAAAGGATATTTCACAACTTTCGGATGCTATATTTTATAAAAGTGATGATGTCATGGGTTGTGATCTTTGAAAGCCTTAGTAAGCATTCTTCAAATCTAGGGTCATGCTCACATGTTTAGAACCCTCGAAAGTACTAAAACAATCAAGGTACTGGATCACGAAAAAAACAAAAAAATTGACAAAACAAGAGAAATACAAAGAAAATTTGTGAGCTCTTTATTATTAAAAAACTCTGAAGTATTAATTTTCAAATGAGAGAGGGAAGGCCCTTTATTTATAGTGAAATTCCCTTATATGGATGGATTCTTTCAAGTCTATTTACAATGAATTCAAAGACATTACAGCTTTGTCTACTGATCTACAAGTTAGGGATTCAAGGACTTTGATCGAGTCCAGGATCTCCATCTATAGCAAAGGTGTTGTCTTGTGTGCCTGTTCGCTTGGTAGGCTTTGTACATCACACTCCCAATGCTTCAATCTTATGAGCGGGCTGTTTTTGTAGTCCTTCACCCTAGTATGCCCAAGGATTCTTTGCGTCGAACATTTGGTGTTGCTAATTACAGTACTCCTCTTTTACTGTATGTACTCTGCATAATTTCTGTTCTCACTCTATATTTTCTCTCAAAATTGCTCTCCATGGAAATTTTTCTCGGTGTGTTGTGTTATTTATAGGACTCAATGGTGTTGTGATGAGGTTCCAAGATTAAGTTCAAAATCCGATCATGAACTTTATTTTTTAAAAAATTTTATCTCAAATTTATCTAATCCTAATTATCATTATTATTTTTAATGCTTTTCTCAACTTTATTTGACAGATAAAATTATTTCAAATTTAAATGGATTTATCCCCAAAATATATTTATTTTGTTTTTGTTGATTATCCTTTTTTATTATTTTTTATACTTTTTTGATCTTTTTCTTTATTTAACCAAATGTAAAATAAAATAAATTGGTCCTCAAACAGGAATTTGGACCTGACACAAAGTTGGACCTCGTCTTCAATCGAGCTTTGGATCTAAGACTAAAAAGGCTAGCAATGTACATTAATTAGCCTAATAGGATTAATTAAACTCGATTAATTCAATAAACTCAATAATTTGGACAAACTCGGACAAAATATGATATCTATAGGTAAGAAAATGATCATTTGGGCACAAATTGAAGATTAATTGAACTTCAATTGCTAACGTGTCACTTTTTGATTGCATGTCTTCAACTTTAATATATATATAAGATAATTATACAATATACCGTCAGTGAAGTTTTTTAACTCCACAAGCGAGATTAAAATGATAACATATATCCTATTTTAATTATTTTTTATTTTCTTAATACTGTTAAGAGACATGTTTCATTATCTTAATCATGTATGTAGAATCAAAAAATTTCACTAACGATGTATTAAATATTAACTCGTATGTATATATACATTGATTAGTAATATCATATTGCCACCATATAGAAACTTGTACTATTTTTTAGTATATCAACAATCAAAGTTTGGCATAGCAATTGTTACCTTTCTTAAGGTCCAAAATTCGATTTTTCGCATTTCTCCCTTGTACCTCTTATCAATAAAAAAAATGGTATATCACATCTAGCAACAAATGGAAAGTCAACTTAGATTAATTATGTAACACCAAAGATTAGTATTCTCATCCAGTTCCATATTCCTCCCTGACAAACCGAGCTTTCCCTGTCATGGCGCCTACCTCTTAAGCTCTCTCAGGAGACAGAAACATAATCATATAGTAGCATCACATTATTGCCTGGTTGGTTATTAAGAATATTAATTGTCCACTTTTTACTATTTCATATCTTTGGATTCTTTGGCTCCTAGCTATATCTCGATTAAAGAGGCAGGTCGAACACCAAAATTTTCACTCTCATGCAAGTGGATGACTACTATAATTTAGAAAAAAAGAAAAGAAATAAAAAATCCCAAACTAAAAAAGAAACCAATGGATATATGATCATGCACGAATGAAGTACTGGCTTTGGTGGGTGCTTAAGGTTGACCTATGAGAGCAGTGTAAGCTGAAGCCGCGTGAAACATATTACTTTCAGATGGGGCATTTTGTGGACAAGATTTTTTTGAGAGTTCGTACCAAGATGCTCTTGATCTGAAAACTAAAAAGAAAAACAGAACTTATTCTTTTATCCATATATCAGAATCTGCTACAGTATCAATTTGGGAGGTGCTATCAAGTTGTACACCAATGTGAAGGGCCGGAGGCGATTCCTCTGAGACTATATAAGCAAGTTCTTTGTGTCCTAATTTTTTCAGACTCAGAAGGCAATTAGTAATAGGTATATACGCAATACATATGCCAAGGCAACTCGCATTGACTCTCCTTCAAAGGCTTCGGCAACCTCTCGTATGTGCAAGCTTAATTCGCCTGCAGACGACTGAGGGGTGGACGGAGTCTTTGTTGGGGAGTACAATGAGACCTGTCTTGCACGATTGGATCAGATTAGTTATGAACACCAACAGCAAATGCTTCTTAATTCAGACACACGGTCTTTTTCTTTTTGTTAAAGAAACATGTTTAATTAAACCCTTGTGTTGCTATATATGTTTCTCTACTTCTTATTCTGTGCTTATACCATGTAGTATAGTTCTTGTTTGAAAACTACTAACTTGCTTAATTATAAAGTTGGAAATTAAACAAGGTCAATAGCTTGCTTAGTTAATACTGTCTTGAAGTGTTCAAACTGTTTTTTAGAAATAAATTGCAAGCACAGCATGATAATTATATGTTCTGTATAAGCATAGAGATCACAGAGAAAGAGACACACACATACATACATACATACATACATATTAATGTTTGAGATTAAGATTTTCGCCTACTTCAGAGTCTCTCCAAATATAACTTTTTCCTTTATAGCATAGATCACTAATGAAAGATATTTACAGGGTGGTTGATATTATTTTCTATTTCTAAGCAGTTGATTTATAACATTATCCTTCAATGAATAGTACTTTCCTGGACAAAGGCTCATCCAGCCAAACACGAAAGAAAATTTTGGTATCAACGTATAACAATACCACCTAGTTATTTCACAGGTTAAAACGGCATAATAGAAGAAAAAAAAGCAGTCCATAATGAGAGCAAAGGCCTGATGACTAGTAGAAGATAAATAATAAACATAGTTTGAACCCTATTTTTGTAATGAAGTCATTAAGATTTGCACCGCTTTTACGGGCCTATGTAAGAGGCATTTACTATTACCTTTATAATTATTTGAGGATTGTTGCGGTATGCGAAGCTGCAAAGAAAGTGGAAAACCCTTGGAGGAACATCCTGGAGCCAAGACATAGGCCTCAACTCGTCATTTGCACTCTCATCCCTTTCTTCCAGCAGCTCACTGGCATCAATGTTATCATGTTTTATGCGCCTCTTCTCTTCAAGACTTTAGGCTTCGGTGATAACACTTCATTTATGACTGCGGTTTAGTGAATATGCTTGCCACGTTTGTTTCCATCTCCTCAGTCGACAGGCATGGAAGAAGGATTTTATTTCTTGAAGATTGTTAGCCAGGTAGCAACCTATCTTAATTATTTTACGTTTCCATTCAATAATAACCAGCAGTTCTTTCCCCGTAGAATTAGTTTGTGGTTTGCTTCTTTATTTCACATTTCACAGATATAGATCGCAGTTGGAATCACGACAGCCGTACTGTTCGGAGTGGATGGTGAGGGAAGCTTGTCAAAAACCGAGGCCAATCTTCTGCTGTTCCTAATCAGCGTGTACATAGCAGCATTTGAGTGGTCTTCTGGGCAAGCAATTAGTGTCTCGGTTAACATGCTCTTCACCTTCTTAATTGCCGATGTCTTCAACTCCTCGCTTCACCACACCAAGCTTGGTCTCTTCTTCCTCGTCGCCGGCTTTTTTTATGATCATGACTGTTTTCATTGCGTTGTTCTTGCCCGAGATAAAGAACGTCCCAATTGAAGATATAAGCAGAGTCTGGAAGGCACATTGGTTCTGGGGAAAGTACATCCCAGATGAAGCCGTCCACAGCAACCCATCTGCCAAAGGCAAGAACTTCGTTGTTTTATGCGCAAAACTGCAGAGGTGAAAGCCAAGCAAAAGTGAGAAAGCAAGTACAAAATAAAAGATTGGATGAATTTTATTATAGTAACCAGTAAGTTTTTTTTTTTTTGGTTACATAGTAACCAGTAAGTTACCCACATGACGATGCGCTGAAAAAATTAAAAATTAATTTTTTATGTTTATAAAATTTTGGTGAACTGATTAAAAAATAAAAATTAATTTTTATGTTTACAATTTTTAGTCTGATGATTAAAAAAATTATGATATATTATAAGATTTAAGTTTTAATTCAAGCAATCTCACCTTCTACTTTTAATTATAAAATAATAATTTTTTATATCTAATTATTAAATTATTTAAAAGTTTTTAAAGGGATCTTGAAATTTGGAGTAAAATATTTTCAATAAAAAAATTAGTGTACAAAATATCTATATTCTCTCTAATTTTTAATCATTTGAAATTATTATTTTATTTATTATTATATTTTATAATTATTAATATTTATTTTACAAAATATCTATATTCTTATTTTTTTTATTAATGTTCATTTATCTAACAAACTAAAAAAACTTTTTAACTTTAATAATAATTAATTATTATTTTTTAAGATAATTCGAAATTATTTTTTATTGAATAAATTGTAAGAACTTCCTTACATTTTAGTATATGAGTCTTCAAGTTAAAAAAATATTTTCAATTTGTTATTATAAATTCTAAAATAATTTTCATCATTGGAGATTTTTCAAATAATGATTTTTATTATTAATTTTAAAATTAAAAAAATATATATCAGAAAAATGAATTTATTTCTAAAAATGTTAAATAAAATTAAATCATTTATCTTTTTTATTAACCTTGTTTACTTAAAATAGATTACAGTAGATGTGTGAGTACCATAAACGTGATACTCAAAAACTAATAAGGATTTGCTTTAATTTATTTAAAAAAAATTTGCAAATTTGTCTCTCCTAAACAAAATCATAACCCATATTTTCACAGAAAAAAAAACCAATCATTGCTCTAATCCATAAAATAGAAATTACTAAAAGAGATTCATTTAAAATATAGGTATAATTTTTTTTAAATAATAAGTAATTTTTTTAAATAATAAGTAGATCTATTATTCTTTCTTATTTTTATCTTTTTCTTTTGAAAAATATTTTTTTTCAAATTCATTAACCAAATGTACATGTTTAATATTTTTTCTTAAATTTATTCTAAATTATATTAATTTTAATTTAAAAATTCAAAATGAAAAAATAAAAAATTAGAAAAAGAATATAAATGTCATAAAACCACAGCTCCTCCATCATTGACAAGTGTCAAGCATTAACCCACAAACGGATTCTTTTTATCTTTTTGTTTGGAATATATTTTTGCTAAAATTCATAAAAAAAATCAAATTCATTAACCAAGTGCACATGTTTGATTTTTTTTTTCTTAAATTCATTTTAAATTATATTATTTTAATGTAAAAATTTAAAATGAAAAAAAATCAAAAACGAAATAAAAAATTAGAAAAAGAATATAAATGTCATAAAACCATAGCTCCTCTATCATTGACAAGTGTCAAGCATTAACACAAAGAATTCTTTATATATAGCATAGATGTCGGGTTTTTTTTTTTACATTGCTAGTACAATACAAGGAAAAGATTTCTTGAATCACTGTTCAAAATATAATAAACATTTTAATTTGATAAACCCTTCGTTGTTGGAATTTGTTTTCTTTGTAAGCTGAAATAGAGATAATGAGAACGTAGCCACTGCCCACTGATGATTCTTTGAACAAGGATGTCTGATAAGCTTGGATTGGAATCTCTGTATTTCTAGGTTTTTTTAAAGTGATTGTATTAAAAAAATTTATATATGATGCACTGACGTATAATTTTTATATGTATTGATATCTTATCAATAAATCTTTTGAATAAATTGAAAAAAATTATTTGTATTTATTTTTAAAGACTTGATATATTTTTAATTTGTTTATTGATAAGATTTTAATCTCTAGTGCATTGCTAATATATAGAGATTATTTACTATCAGTGCATCATATATAAATTCTAAAAAGAATTATATGAAAGTTTTTTGGTGGTTGTATACGTTTTATTAATTTAGATTATATCTAATTAAATTATTAAAAAATATTAATAACTATTACACATCATATTTAACAAATAAATAGTAATATATTATTTTAATAAATTTATTAATAATTTTAATAATAAATAATTGATTTTTTTAATAATGTGAATGTTTCATAAATAACGTTTTTTTGGTTAATTTATAGAGATATAAGAGAAGACAAATTCGATTTGGAAAAATTATTATAATGAATTTTTTTTATTTCCCCTCTTTAATTAAATAATGATCATTAAGATTCTTTTACTTTTTTTATTAATTTTAATAATCCAAATAAAAGATATGATAAAAGGTATTTACTTTACTTTCTTTTAATAATATTTATCCAAACATAGTTTAGTTTGAGTGAAATGATTTTCATAATTATTAGTTCAATAAATATAATATGCTAATTATGAATGTAATTTCTTAAGTCTCAATCTCAATCTATAATATATATCTATAACTATATATATTTTTGTCTCCAAACCCTCCACATGTCAAGCTTTGGCTTTTTTTCCTTTTTTTTTCAATTTTTCCCTTTTTTGGTTTTTCAACATTTTTTATTTGTTTTTTTTTTCATAAATTTAAAGAACAAAAAAAAGTTATTTATATGTGAATTTTATTTTTAATAGAGAAAAAAATAAACAACATAAAAATTTGATCTTTAAATTTTATATATTTATTTTCATAAAAAATTATTCGTTCAAATAATAAATTTTTATATATTTATTTTAATATTTATCAATAATGATAATAAATTTTAAAAATATAAAATCAATCTCCAAAAATATTGTTTAACTAACACATAACAATTAACAAATACTCAATAATTAAATAATTCTTCAAATGCATATACAGTACATTTTTTTAACGATAGATTACATTTATAAATGCATTTATAGTATATATTTGATAGATCATTAATTTCTATATATTTAATGTTGATAATTAATAAAATAAAAATATTAAATATTAAATATATATGTTAAAACATTTTAAAAATTAATTAAGTTAATAATTTTTAATATTATTTAAATTATATAAAAATCACTTTTTTTTGCTCCACGTCCAGCTTCACATTGGTTCTGTCATTCACTCATTTTCTTTCACCTTTCTAACCCATACCATTCAATGTTTTATCTCCCATACGAGCCATGTGTCGTGTCTTAATTGATTTAGCATTTTATTTCTGTTTTTTTAAATATTTTTTTTATTATGCCCTCTAATTTATTTTTAAGTTTTCATTTTTTAGTTAAGTTCTTTAATTTTATTTTATTTTTGAATTTTTTTGTTATGCCTTTTAATCTATTTTTAAATCTTCAATTTTTTTCTCCAGCAATAATATGATTCGGCGCATAAATTAAAAAAATTCAAAATAAAAATATGATAGAGGGTTTAACAAATGATGCATTCTAAATATAAAAAATTAATAAAAAATAAAATAAAAAATTCATTTATCTTTGAGTTGATTTTTAATCAAGGAAAAAAAATCTAACAACACAAAAGCTAATTAATTTAGATATTTTTAATTAAAAAAGTTTAGATCTAATTTCTCTAAATCTATTTTTTAAAATTATATCTCCACTAGCAAATTTAAACTTACTAAATACGAAAAATATACTAGCTATATAAATCAATCTCAAATCACAATAATAGGTTCTTCTCTCGCCTCATAATAAATTTTTAAAACATTTTTTATATTTATTAATAATGATAATAATTTTAAAAATATAAAAACAATATTCAAATATATTATTTAACCGACACATGACAAATATTTAAAAATAAATAATACTTCAAATACATATAAATTTTGTATTTTCCAAATTTTGCTTTCAAATAAAAATTATTATATGAAAGGGTTTTTTTTTCTCTAACTTTTCTAGGAAAAATAGTTTTACTTTACATATTGTACTTTGGAGTAAATATAAATAATTTAATTAGTTATTCTTAAAATGAAAATGTTTACAGATGGGTTTAAAACCTTACACACAATTAATAATATGAACAAAACATTCTTACCTATTTTTTTCTTATTTTTTTTAAATTGTCTGAACCATTATGCCGTATATAAATATATATATATATATCTATATATATATATATATTAATGCTTTAGTTTTTATTGTTGTTGTATTATTATCTTAATTTGTTTGTTTCTAACACAAATTATCTGTTTGTTATACTATTTAATTTAAGTATTGTGTATTTTTTTAATCCAAGCTAATCTAAATTTTTCAAAAAATTATTTTTGGATATGTTGTTTGATATATAAACTCTATCATTAGTAAACACGTTTCTTTTATAAATCTTTCCTTAGTAAACATGTTTCTTTTTTGTACTAAACATTATGAAGGAAATAAATATTTCTTATGTCCAATAACTCTTATTTAATAAGGATAATTATTACATACACTGACAGTGGAGTTTTTTTACTCCACAAGCAACGTTAAGATCGTGACACATGTTCTATTTTATTTGTTTTAATATTTTTATAGGACACATGTCATGATCTTAACGCTGCTTGTGGAATAAAAAAACTTCACTGTCAGTGTATGTAATAATTATCTATTTAATAATCAACTTAACTAACTTTAAAAATTACAAAATAAAAATAGACCGCAGCATTGCGCGGGCTTATATATACATATATATATATATATATATATATATATATATATATAAATACATAACAAATCTCGTAAAAATGTTTGCAGAAACGTTTGCATGAAAACTCTCTGTAAATGGTGGGTAAATTATCCACTAACTTTATATTCACTTTTCCACTTTACTAAAATTTTTCGACCTTTCAAAAAAATCTTAAAATAATTTTAAATACTATCTAATTCATAAATATTTAAAAAATATAATTTTAATTTTATTTATTTAGAAAACTAAATAAAATATTAATTGATACTGTTTATATTATAAAATAAATAATTTTAATTTTAATTTATTTAAAATATTTTATTAACTAAATTTCTAAATATAAAAATTAGTGATCAATACCATGTATATTATTTAAATATTTAAAATTATTATTTTTTAAATAAATAAAACTTATTGATAAACATATAAATTTATAAATATATGTATAAAATTAATTCATGCACGGTAATAAAATATAATAACGTGATTCTTGTCTTCTCACGCAAATACAAAATAGCGATGACAAATTATGTAACACAAGTTTTAGCTCATAAGAGGAAGCTCCAAATGCCTTGCGTACGATAGCAGAAAAGATAGGAAGTACTGTACAGTGGTGTCAGATTCTGTTCTGTCTTGTGGCACTTGCAGGCAAACTTGAGAAGGCCACTGGCTTTCGAACTCCTCTAGAAATTGTAGAGCACTGATTTAAAGTTCCCTTTTCGATACTTTCTTAGTTTTGTTTCTCATGGCATTGTCAAAAATCATAAAATACCATCACATTCTCTGCAGATCAACCCAACTAATTGTACCAAATTCTCTGTTACTAGTCACCTGCAAAACGCTGTTTTTTTCCTCAAATCAACAAAGACCCATCTGCACAAAACATCAAAGCCACAATTTTCTCTCATCAGATCAGATTAACATCTCAAATGCCTTCATTTCTGTCTTAATCAAACAACCATTTTCACCAGATAACCCAGAGCTCAAAAACCTCGTGCCACTACTCACCCATAAAGTTGTCGAAGCCGTACTAAATAACCTCAAGAACTGGAGAATAGCTCACCAGTTTTTCACGTGGGTTTCAAATCAACATGGCTATAAGCATAATATCTATACTTATAATGCCATGGCTTCAATTCTATCAAGTGCTCGACAAAATGCCTTACTAAAATCTTTGGCTTTGGATGTCCTGAATTCCCATTGTTCCATGAATCCTGGGGCTTTGGGCTTTTTTCTTAGGTGTTTGGGGAGTGTTGGGTTGGTTGATGAAGCTAATACCTTGTTTGATCAGGTTAAAGGAGTCGGTCTTTGCGTACCCAATAGTTATGGTTATAATTGTTTGTTAGAAGCTTTTGCCAAATCTGGCTTTATTGATTTGGTTGAGATCAGATTGAAAGAGATGAGAGGTTTGGGGTTGGAACTTGATAAGTACACATTGACCCCAGTTTTGCAGGTTTATTGCAATGCTGGGCGGTTTGATAAAGCTTTGAGTGTGTTCAATGAGATGTTTGAAAGGGGTTGGGTGGATGAACATGTTTTTTCCATCTTGGTTGTTGCCTTTTGTAAGTGGGGTGAAGTTGACAAGGCAATTGAATTGATCAATAGTATGGAAGAGCGTAATATGAGGTTGAATGAGAAAACATTTTTTGTTTTGATTCATGGATTTGTGAGGGAATATAGAATGGATAAAGCTATTTGTGTGTTTGATAAAATGCGAAAATTAGGGTTTTGTCCTAGTGTTTCGCTTTTTGATGCGATGATTGGTGGGCTCTGTAAGAATAATGAGCTTGAGAAAGCTCTGTCTTTATATTCAGAAATGAAAGAGTTGGGAATTAATCCTGATTTTGGCATACTGACAAAGCTGATATCTTCTTTTTCTAAAGAAGGAGAGTTGGAGCGATTGCTTAAAGAATGCTGGGAAGATATGAATTCACAACCTAAGAACCTGCTTTTTAATTCTGTTTTGAAAGGTCTTGTTTACAATGGTTCAATAGATACAGCTTATGATCTTCTTCGAGCAGTAATGGGGAAGAACAGGAATTGTGATAGAATCATTGCTAAGTACTTTATGGATGAAAAGGAAATAATAACCCTTAATACTAATTCATTTACTTTTGTTATTAATGGCTTGCTTGATGCTGGTAAGGTGGATATGGCACTAACTCTTTTCAGAGAGATGGTTCAATTTGGTTGTAGTCAAACTTTGTTGCTTTATAACAATTTGATTGATGCACTGTGCAAGTTAAATAGACTGGAAGAGAGTAATGAGCTTTTAAGACAGATGAAGGAAGTCGGGCTTGATCCAACCCAATTTACACACAATTGCATATTTGGGTGTCTTTGTCAGAGAGAGGATGTTGAAGGAGCAGTTGATTTCATGAGAAAGATGCGCCTTTATGGCCATGAACCATGGATAAAGTATTCTACCTTGCTTGTGAAAAACTTGTGTCAACATGGGAAGGCAGTGGAAGCTTGCAAATTTCTCTCTGACATGGTACAAGAAGGTTTTCTCCCTGATATAATTTCCTATTCTGCTGCAATGAATGGATTGATCAAAACTAAATCAGTGGATAAGGCTTTGGAGCTGTTCCAAGATATTTGTGCTCGTGGGTATCGTCCTGATGTGATTTCTTATAACATATTGATAAAAGCACTTTGTAAGGCCCAAAGAGTTGCAGAAGCTGAGCATCTTTTGAATGAGATGATGTTGAAGGGGCTTGTTCCCTCTACGGTGACATATAATTATTTGATAGATGGATGGTGCAAGAATGGTGAGATTGACCAAGCTATGCTTTGCCTTTCCAAGATGTTCGGAAAAGAATGGAAGGCAAATGTGATTACTTACACAACTTTAATTGATGGATTATGCAATTTTGGAAGACCTGATGATGCTCTAAAGCTATGGAATGAAATGGCGAGAAAAGGATACACTCCCAACAGAATTGCTTATCATTCTCTTGTATATGGACTTTGCAAGTGTGGTAGGTCCTCTGCAGCTCTAGTTCATTTCAATGAGATGAAAGAGAAGGAAATGAGACCTGACAGCTATGTCTATCTAGCACTAATAAGTGCTTTTCTATCAGACACAAACTTACCCTCAGTTTTTGACTTGTTAAAAGAGATGGTTGATGTAGGAAATTTACCAAATCCACAAGATAAGAACTTTCTTATGGTAAGAGATGCGATTTGTAAATTGTCAGAAGATGCCAGAACATCCACTAGCATAAAAGATCTTATAGAAGCGGGCAGGATTCCAGATGTTAGTCCCTCTGATGGAGCTGAAGGTAGACATAAATAAGCTCTCTATTTGATCTGGGGATTTGTTTATTCATTGTTCCTTTTCTGAGTCGCATCATCTATATCTCTTTTTATGTTATCAGATTCAGCATAAAGAAATGAGGTAAATTCCTTCCATTTTTTGTATGCCATTGTAGATTAGAACTTAATTGACAATACTTGAAAATTGATATTGCTCGATGGTATTTGAGTAACAATATTTTGGTGTTGATCTAAAAGGTGGACATGGTATACTGCCATACCTGTTCTGGAAAAATTAAGCAGAAAAGTATATCTTATGCGAAATGCACAAATGATGCAGGTCAAATAATGCTGAGAAGAATCATTAGTTTTTTTTTTTTTTGGGAATCCTGAATTCACTGAAAATCCACTGAAAGTTAGGTCCTAATGTCATCCTTAAGTTACATGTGATTTGCAGGTTTTTCCGGCCTTAAGAATGACAGAAGTAACTGGCTAGTGCCCTTGGTTTAGTATGCAAGGAAGGATAGGAAGGTCCAACGCTCCAATTCCAAAAACTGAAAGGGAGGGAGGAAACGTAACTTTCAAATGACAGTTTGGACACATTCCCAATATACAGAAACTTTAACTCCTTATTAATAAACTTTTGTCTTCTAAATTTTGGAAGAATAAACAGGACCCCTTCTTTATACATGCTTCCTTCTCTTAATCCCTTCCCCATTTAAGCCCTTTATCCCCAGCCCTCCTGATAGAAAGCATGGCAACAGATTTATATAGGCAATATGGCTACACAGCCAGGCCTTCAAGCCTTCTGAATTCCATCTTCATGTCCACAGTCAACATGGCAGCAGAGATGCTTGTCGCGGTGGCTTCAAGCTCAAAAGCTGAGAACACAGGCAAGTGGAAGCCAACAGATCACTTGAGGTTCATGGCTATGCTAATGACCTGGCTGATGGTGTGGGTTCTTAGGTTTTTGATGGATCATTTCCCCTGCTCTCTGGGTTCTTCTCCGGACTACCTCTTCGGTGGCTTGTTGTCTGTTGGGCCTTTCCAGCTACCTCCATACTTATCGTCATCAGCAAGAGTATTGTCATCTTCTGGTTCATCATTGGATTTGATACGGGTTGATGGACCTACTGTCAAAGCCCTGGAAAGAGCACTAACTCATGTAAGTCTACAACTCCACACACACCAACGGGAACCTTGAATTTTTCAAAGAAATCTTTTAGAACTTATTCCCTTTTTGGGCCATTATTATGTTTCTCCCAAATGTTTTAAAGTCTCCATCTTGTGAACAAAAAACATAAAATCCTAATTGACTGGTTGAAAGGTCTTTTAGTTTTTAGAGTTTTTGGTTTTGTTTTTTTCAATACTATTTTCCTCCCTTTAGATTAGTACAAAAGTTTTAAACAATTATAATTTATAATACAATAAATTATGCAAATCAAATAAGGGTGTCTTTGGCATGGAGCGGTGCGGTGACAGCCCTGCCACCGCACTTTATGCCAAGAGGCTCCTATGGATGGAACACACACTTCACCATTTCGAGCAAGCACCGAATAATTCACCTAATCTGGTGTAGGAAGAAAGTAGAGGGAAGAAGGTGACAATATCAGAATGCTAGTAAGGTAAGGCGACAATAAATGAGTAAAATGTAGTAGTTTCAAGAACTAAAAGGCACGAACATCCAAGTCCAACAAAACAGAGACGACGCCACGTATTTGTCTTTTGAAACGACAGAGAAACATGTGGTCTTGGCATGCGGAATTTTACAAGCACCAATGCATATCTCTATCAAGTGCACTGCTACTTACCTCATGCTGAGCAGTGAGCACCCTAACCTGGCCTCTAGACAGATCCCAAATGATTCACTCACACCTCTTTCAGCTTCCGCCTCCCGTTTGTCCTTTTCTGATTGGGAAAAAGTTCTCAATAGCAATTGACATTTTTCGTGTCAATCTTGAGAAAATAGGGCACATGCAGAAGTTTCAAAGTTTTCTTTGGTGTGCCACAATGTGTATATTTATTAGTTGTTCAATCATTCAAGTGTGAGATGGAAATATTAATTACTAGAAACGTGCTATTACTAATATGGTGATTCTGCTTCAAGTTTACAAATATATAAAGGAAAAATGAAAATGCTTCAAGTAATTGTTGCATGGATGCAGATTTTGGTCCTACTCAACGAGATACCGGCCTCATCAAGAAAATACCAATTTACAATGGCGATGGCTGACAAGATCATGGAAGACAACGCAAGGAACGGCCACGCGGAGCTTCTCCATGTTAATCGAACGTCTCTTGCTTCTTCTTTCACACGCACATCCATCCTGCTATGCCGCTCCCTCCAATTCCATAGCACGCCATCAGGAGAGGACGCTGAATCGTGGCACATGCGCGCTGTCAAGGCTATTCCTTTCGGTTCCTGCATAGCATCATACGTGAAGGGCATAAGCAGGTGCTTTAATGCAGCACTTTCATGGATTGACAGCGCCACAGGGCGTTCACAGAGGAGAGAACCGGGAATAGCTAGAGGTGATGGACAGGATTACTACGGAGAGGTGATGGCTGAGAAGTTGGCACAAGAGTTACTGTGGATAACAAACAAGCTTAGAAGTTATGGGGATGTTAATGAGGCTTTGGTCCAGTGGAGTTTTGCTTCTGATTTGGCTTCTCTATCTCTCACAGCTAGTCCCAGAGTTCAGGGCTGCATTGTCACGATAACAGGTCATGCCGCTGTCTAAACTATAAAAATTAAAATATTTCTAGTACCAAATTGTTCATCCAAGTTTTGTTCCCTGCAGCCATTTTATTTGGGGAGCTGACTCGAAAGGACCTGGAACTTTCAACGCAAGTGAAGTTCCGGTTGCTGGTGCTTTGGATTCCATTGTTTTGCCATGCGAACAATGGGCTTGCCTATCCTGTCTTAACAAGTTTTCAGAAGGCAGACCTAGAGAGAATAATGGACGAAGTAATCTCTAGTTTTCCTGCAATGGATCAAGAAGTTATCCTCACCAATTGGCTTCAAGACTATGCTGTATCCGTCTCTGATTGGCCAAATCTTCGACTATCTTATGATCGCTGGTGCCAATCTAGTCGAGAGCTAGTTACATATAGCACCTTAGAAATAACTTGATAATGTCATGGGCAAAAGAAAAACTTGATAATGCCCTTATTTTGCACCTCTCATCCTTAGAGGTGTAAATGAACAGAACGTTCAACGAATCGTTCATAAACCCGTTTGATTTCTGTTCGTTTATGTTCATTTAGTAAGTTTATTGAACAAATACGAACAATATTTTAGTGTTCGTTTGTTAAACGAACCGAAAATGAACAGAGGTTGGTTCTTTCGTTTTTGTTCGCGAACAGGCTCGTTTATGTTCGTTTATTATTCGTTCGTTTAAAGTGTCATTTGTTGTTCGTTTGTTGCTCGTTCGTTTATGTTCGAACAACCATAAAACCTTATATTATATAAGTTATAACTCATTATGAATTCGTTTATAACTCGTTCATTTAAAGTATTATTTGTTGTTCGTTTATTGTTCGTTTGTTATTTATTACAATACTAAACTTACTTATATTTTATAAGTTATATAATATATATATACCCTATTTTTAAGACATTAACCTAAAAAATTAGTACCTAATTTTGAAACATATTTATACAATATAACTTTGTTGGCTTAAAATATTAATAAAATATAATAATAAAATAATTATAAAATTAAATTAATTAATTATACTTAACATAATTATTTTTTAAAAGATTTTAAACATAATGTACTGAAATAAAATTAATAAAAGTCTCATAATAAACTAAAATCTCATTCTTATAATCTTATCTATTGACCATTTACATATATATATATATATATATATATATATATGTATATATATATATGTTACAAATATGTGTGTATACACTCACATAAATATAACACTCTAATATATGTATACCAATATATGTTTATGTGTATAATACAAATTGTATTTAAAATATTAATTATCAATTTTAATAAAACATTGTTGACTTAAGTTGTATTGTATTTAAAATTTTGTGTTAGATGATTTTCAATTTGCATGTGAAATTTAATATTTACGTAGGATTTTTAATATTTAATATTAAGTTTGTTCTCATGAATACTTGTTTATAAACATGTGTTCCTGAACGCGTTCGTTTAAATGTTCGCGAACGCGTTCATTTACATATTTGCTAACACGTTCGTTTTCATGTTCGTGAACTGTTTGCGAACATTAACGAACAATCTCTACCAAACAAACGAACGAACTCCTTAACAAACATGAACGAATACGAACGACACTAAAAAATAAACGAACGAACATAGATATCAATTTGTTCGTTCATGTTTGATTCGTTTACAACCCTACCCATCCTGTTCTGTAACTTGGCGTTGAATAGTAGTCGTGTATGTTGTACAAAGTTTTCTCAAGCTAATTTGTAATTTGTTAATGGAAAGCCGCGAGAAATGTAGTCACGATGTTCACTAGCAGGGATTTAGCCATTTTTGGTGATAAAAATTGAATTGGCTTAATTGCCAAATAAACCTTCAATTTTTGCATAAATTGGATTTAAGTCCTCAATCTTTAATTTTATTGTAAAAGTCTATAAACTTTTATTTTACTATAAATAAATCATCAACCTTTCAAAATAATGCAATTAAGTAAAATAAATAAGAAGTTAAGGTCTTATAAGCCTTCAATGTAAAATTTATAATTGCTTTATACTTAATTGCATTATTTTGAAAGTTTAGGGGTTTACACAGTAAAATAAAAGCTTGGAGGCTTATTTTCATTTTATGCAAAAGATTGAAGGTATATTTAACTATTAAGCCAATTGAATTCTCTAATGTGGATAAGCGATAAGATTGAATTCGATAAGATTAAAAAAATCATTAAGGATAGTTTTAATCAAATAATAAAAAAAAATTTTGATGATAAGGGTGAAAAAATAATTTTCGCTTGCACTAAATTGTCTTTTCTATTGGATTCCACCCCACTGGAGGTGTAGTAAAATCCAAACATTATTTAAGTCTCTTGTAAAAATCTGACCATGCAATTTATTTGAGCCCATTTGGATTCCATCGCACTGAAGGTGTGGTAGAACCCATAACTCTCTCTTTGGGCTAGTTTGGATGGGCGGTGCGATTGGCTTCGGTGAGATTGAAAACAGCGGTGGCGGTGAGAATTAGCACTGTAACTGTGAGTTTGGGAACTGTAGCGATGAGATTAAAATTAGTGGTGGGAAGTGGTGGCAGTGAGATGAAGTGCGGTTGGAATAGAAAATGACAATTAAGGACATTAGATTAAAATTTATATATTTTAAAATTAATAAGTTAATAATTAATTAAAAATTATTAAAATTATTTAATATATCAAATAATAATTTTGAAAATATATATTTCAAAAATATTTGTATATAAATTTTAATATAATTTAACATTAAAATTTTTATTCAATAAATAATGATATATTATTTGAATTAAAATGTGTTTTAATTTTTTGTAAAAAAAAGTTTAATAATTGCATGTTGGCAACGGCGGCAGCAGCAGAAAGATAGGAAAGAAATTGATGCAAAAAGTATTATAAACTTAGGTTATTTTAGAAACTTAAAATATTTAATAAGGTTAAAACGGTAAAAAAATTATTTTTGAGAGTTGTTGTGTGCGTTTTGCACCTTGAAAGTCGGACCAAATCATGCCGTGGGTGTGCTACCCAAATGGGTTCCCACGGCACAGTTGCACGCGAAAACAGAACAAACACGCTGCACTGGGGGTCCAGTGTAATCCAAACTAAGCCTTAGTCATTGAATGCATCGTGGGCATATTTGGCAGACACCATACAGTGTAGTGAACAGGGTTGTAAACAAACTAAATACGAATAAATGAAATATTGCTTATGTTTATTTAATTTTTTAGTACCATTTGTGCTTGATTCGCGTTCGTTAAGGAATTTAGTTTTCATATTCGAGCTCAATTCGTTTATTTCGTATGATTATTAATTAAATTTCTGTGAACGAGCTCATTCGTCTTAAACGAGTTCATTCGTCAACGTAAACAGAATATGTTCATGAACATATAAATCAATGTGTTTACAAATAAGTATTCATAAATTATTAAACGAATATGTTTACAAACACATGTTTTTAATCAGGTGTTCGTGAACACTATACAAACAATAGTACAAATTGAATATTATATATTAAAAATATTAAAAGATTGAATCTCATATGCAAATTGAAATTAGCGAACATAAAATTTTAAAAACAATATTAAATCTTAAGTGCAAATTGAAATCAACCAACATAAAATATTAAAAATACTAAAAAATTAAATCTCACATACAAATTGAAATCAATGAACATAAAATCTTATGTACAACTTATTATTTTAAGCATAATTAAATAATTTAATTTCATAATTATTTTATTATTATGTTTTATTAATTTTTTAAGCCAACAAAGTTGTATTGTATAAATATGATTAGGAATTAAGTATTAAATCATTAGGTTAAAATTAAAGTATATAAGTGTTTTTAATATTTTAATAAATAATAAACGAACAACAAACAAACTCTAAATAAATAAATTTTAAACGAACATAAATGAGTTTGTTCATAAATATAAACAAACAACCATATCTCTATTCATGTTCGTTTTCTTTAATAAATGAACACTAAAATATTGATCATAATCGTTTATTAAGATTAATAAACAAACAGATATCAAACAGGTTCACAATTATTCATTGAATGTTTTATTCGTTAACACTCCTAACAATGATAATTACTCTCCAACGAGAGGTTGAAAGGGTAAACTAACCTTTCAATTTTAGTAAATTATTTTTTAAAATTTTATTTATTTATAATAATTTTTATAAATATTTCATTTTTGAAATAGTAAATTTTTAAAATTAATTGTTAGATATTTAATAATAAAAATATTAATTAACACAAAATAGTTTTATTGATTTTTAATTTATTACAAAATTATTTTTTTAAAAAAAATTTATTAATTTTATAAATAGAAAATATATATTATAATTTTATTATATATAAATTTTAATATAATATCATTCATGACTTGTCACTACACCCACTTCACTTCATTTTAAGATTGCATTTAATTACGTAGTACAACTTCACTATCTAATCTTATCGATCAAAATAACAAAAAAATCTTATCGCTACCTTCACTAATTTCACATCTGTCATTATTTTCAATCTCATAAAAATCAATTTCCTGCCCATCAAACAATCCCAAATCAATTAGCCTCTGGATTCAGTTTCACAGCTTCCTCAGAGCTTTTGCAAGTCTCACCAACTGCACATTTAAATGCAGCCACGTGTATGAACGAACAGCAAGTGGGCTGATTTTGACGGTCCCGCAGCAACAATCCCACACGCCTCCTTCCTCTTTTTCCAATTAAGTCGCCGCTCCTTCCACCTTGCCTGCGTGCCAAAAGCCAAACTACGTCTTCGATTCGATACCAGTAGTTGAATATACTCGCTTATTACCTCGTCTCAATTTTTTTTGACCTTTTCTTTGCATATATTTAAAATATATATATTTTTTATACATTTAATAATTGATATTATACCACAACTTGATAATAATTAATAACTAATATTAAAAATTTTAAATTTTTAAATAATGACATATCATACTTTTATTATTAAAAAATAAAAAATTAATGATAAAAAATAAGATATTAGGTATTTTAAAATAAAAATTACTCTAATATAACTACTTTTTTAATATTTATTAATGTTGTTGCACAAAACAACAATAAAGGTATGCTGACGTCGATGTTCGTACTTGGTCTCCACGTGTCTCTAAGAAGCTTCTGTAAAACAAGAAAAGTCAGAGAGACGCAGGGGTGGTTCCCTGCGTAGACACTCCGATGCTTAAGTCAGCAGAAAGTTCTTCAGTATTGGGAAGCATAAAAGCCAGTAATCAAAAATTTAGAGAATAAAATTGTACCTGGAGGCCTATTTATAGGCCAACATTCTAGGTTAATTGCTTAAGGATAAGTCCATCATCTTGCTGAGAGTTTGTGTCCCAATATAACACAAGTTCCTCGAAAACCGAGAGCATTCGGAGCCTGTCGCCTGCGAGAGACTCATACCACGTGGCACGTTGTGTCTTCAGGGATCTGTCGCTAACGGAAGCCGAAGCCATGCGCCACGTGTCGTCATATGACCGTAGGCGACGGACTGGTAATCTGTCGCCCGACGATAGGTATAATGCGTGCCATGTGTCGCGTTATGATTGCAGGCGATAAAGGGTGAGTCTGTCGCCAAGCGATAGGTATGATCACGCACTTTTACCTCTGTCGCCGAAGGCCACGTGGACCAGTGAGTCTATCGCCCAGCGACGGGTGTTATGCACGTTGCCTCTGTCGTCGAAGGCCACGTGGACCAGTGAGTCTGTCGCCCGACGACAGGTGTTATGCACATTGCCTCCTGTCGCCGAAGGCCACGTGGTAATCTCTGATGCTATTGGGCCTGGCCCAACACTTGTAGACTTTGTCATATCAATTGCTCCCCACTCTCTTGTTGGATTTCTCCAACCAAGAGAGTATAAATATGTGTTTTTGGGTCTTAGCCCACAGTGAATAGTTCTCTTTGTTTTTTTTTTTTGCGATTTCTTCTGGTATTTTTTACATGTGAAAAAATTCTACTCTACGACAAGCGTGATCAGGCGCGATGTTTGGCATTCCCTGTCGCAGCTATATAAACCGCTGGGGCTTGTCGAGAGAGTGCACGAAAACCTCTGAGCAGCCGTATGTCGCCCATCTTTCAGCTCTCTCGCCAAAAGACTCTGTCGCTCTCTCTTCAGGATCTCTCGCTCATCTCAGTGACAGTAAGTGCATATCTGTCGCTTTATTTATCACCTTTCGTATTCAGATTTAGGCCTCCCGCAGGTGTTTTTAGTCTTCCGCATAGAGCCTAGGTCTCCTGCAGGTCTCTCGTTCTGTAGGTCTGTTGCCCTAACAGGTCTGTCGCCTATTAGGTCATTCTTTCGCCATGTCTTTGCTACGTCCGGGTAAAACACTCAGAACCGGTGGTGTTCTATGTTCTTTGAAAAATGCTGACTTCGAGGATTTTAGGACTCGTTTCCCTTTTCCGTCAGGTTATCGTTATAGACTTCCAGTCCAAGGTTAGAAATGGTGTGGCCGTTCATAAGGCCTCTTTATCCTTCGGTTTTGGCTTCCCTCTTCCGGAGTTTGGTGAAGCGTTTCTTAGGTATAAGGACACCGTCCTGTGTCAACTCCATCCCCATGCATGGGCCCAGTTGGTAGCGTTTTCCATAGTGTGTCATCACTTGGGTATTGTCCCAACTGTTCCCCTTTTAAGCGCTTTTTTCAGAGTTCGTGGGTTGAAAGGGTTGATAACGTTCTCTCTTCAACGGTTGAAGACCGACGAGTTTCCTAATAATAAAATCTTCTCGGATTTTCCCAATAAACTGCGTGGCTTTGAGAGTGAGTGGGTTGTTGTCGAGATTCCAAGCGACCTACGGATCTGCAAGAGATGGAATCGTGATACCTCTGACCACTCACAGCGCTCAAAAAGATTCAAAGCGGAAACTTTGAGGGACCAATTTGGTGAGCCTACTCGGCGGATCTGTTCTACCGGAGAGAGTAACTTATTCTCCCTTTTAACCCCGGAGAATATCGCCGCTGCCGGCTGGGGGGTAAGCAGGACCGTTGTTGGGACTTCCGCTGCCTCATCTAACTTGCCTGCGACTCCAGGTGTTTTTGATGCTGGTCCTAGTCAGCCATCTCCGGTAATCGTAGCCGAAGCGTCCGCCCCTGTAGGTCATCTTGTAGATGAATCCTCTTCGGACTCGGAGGATGAGACCCCTAAGGCTGCAGGTACTAGTGATCAGTCAGAAGAGAATCCTGAGTGGGCTCGGCCCGATGCCTTTGGGAGTCCCTTAGTCGATCTCCCCTTGGATTCATCATTGAATAGTTTAGAGGATATTTGTGGTTTTGTAGGTTTCTAATTTCCTTTTTATTTCTTGTATACGTGGGTGTGGCGTTTTACTTGGTCAGCTAATTCCTTCTTATATTGTGTAGGTATGAACTTTCAGGAGTTTTTGCGTAGGAGGGATACCAGTGATGCTGCTCGAGCTGCTCCTGCTTCTCAGTCGCAAGCTGGGGCTTCCTTATCTGGACCAGCTCGTGCTCCCTCATCTGGACCAGCTCGTGCTTCCTCATCTGTACCGGCTCGTGCTCCTATTGCCCCTCCTCCTGCCGCTGGTGTATCCAGCCATCCTACACAATAGGCCATGAGAAATAAACGAAAGAGGACTCTTATCCCTGATCGCGGTTTGGATGACCGCGAGAGCTCAAAGTCCTAGAGGAGTGATTCAGCCCGTCAAGAGGGTGGATCTCGTGTTGCTGAGGATAGGTCTGTTCCTCGCCAGCCTAGGCGTAAATACAGGAAGAGGCTAATTATTGAAGCCACAATGCCTACAAGACCAATTTTGCCTAAGGTGGCTAATCCGACTTTAAGGCGCTATCCAGTTGATAGCGGGGTCGTTGTAGGTGGAGAATACTTCTAGACCTATCCCGAGGTGAATGACAATGACAGCATTGAGGATGCCGGGATAGCATCTCGTCTGGCTTGGAGCACCATTCTCCCTCACGACGAGGCGAGGTTTTCACCAATCTGACTGAGGCAGAGGATAATTCTGACTACCTCGCGATGAAGGTAAGCTTTGTGCTTGTTTGGTAATTAGCTTTTTCCTTTTTAGGCTTTTTCGTCAGGTTTGTTGAGTCTTTGTTTGTTTTGTGTCTTGTCAGACGGCTCAGCAAATTGCGGCTGTTAATGCTCGACATAGGGCCCTTGGGGAGCAAGCCGATAAAGACATTCGTGAGCTTCGAAAGCAGAAAATGGAGCTTATGAACGAGGTTGTCCAGCTTCGCCCCTATCCCAAAAGGACGGAGGAGCTAAATAAAAAGAACGTTGATCTCGAGCGAAGGAATGCTGATCTTGAGCGACAGCTCCAAGAAGAGCAAGCGAAGGTGGCTTCCCTTCAGGGGTACCAAGAAGCTTATAATAAGGCTGTCAATGACCGGGAAGCCATGGAGAGACAACGGGATGAAGCAATTGAGGAGCTGCACAACGTACTGGACCGTCAGAGAGAGGTTCGGGCCGAGGCCGTTCGTGAGTACCGCTTGTCCCAACATTGCTATGATAAGAAAGCAATGTTCGCGGCGGGATTCATCAAGTACGGTTTATATTTGGCTCGTTCGTGGCTGGAGAAGCATCGGCCTAGCGAGACTTTTTCTGAGTTGCTCTTCACTAAGGAGGCCAAGTACTACACAGCTCCTTCTTGGACCAAGTACGAGCCCGACTCGCAAGGTCCGGATGCCTATTTGAAGGAGGGTGCTGGAGATGAATTGGACAATCTTGAGGGCCCGTGGCCTCCTCGATAGCCACAACGTCAGCCTGAGTCTTCTGGCGCACGTGATCGAGTTGAACCTTCAACAATGTGTGATGTTCCTGAGACTATCGAGGCGAGCGATCAGCCTGAGTCTATCGAGGCACTTCTAGGGTTGGACAGCGATGAGTTCCAGATTTCTGATTCCACAGCCGTTGATCTTATGCCAGACTCCGCAGCTGTCGTTGGGCCTTCAAGTGATGATCATTCATCTGGGATGGCTCCTTCGGCTCCCCAGGATCCTTGTGCTTCGGTTCCTCAAGTTCCTGATCCCTCGGTTATTGAGGGCTTCGATGTCGAGGCGGCTTCTTCTCAGCCAGATAACTTAGTACTCAGTGTAGATTAGGATTTTTGTATTTTCCTCTATTTGTAAACATTCAATGAAAAGTACATTTCTTTTTGCAACTTCTTCTTTCTGTTTATGTAAATTCAGTACTTGTACAGATTTTTGAATGAAAAGTACTGTTTCATTCTATAGCTCTTTCTTTTTGTTTATGTGAATTTAGTATAATACTTTGTATATTTTTACCGTTATACCATGTTGCTCCCCAAGTTCTACTTTGAGACAGCGTTCTTATTCCTGTGCAAAGATGAACTTCTCTCGAGCATTGTGCCTATCTTGCGCTTTTTTCGCTTAAGAACTTTATTGAATAACGACTAAAATATCAAGGTGTTAACCATAATTTGCTAACTTATTTCAACATATTAGTTTGAAAATTTCAACGTACCTCGTAATACCTGGATACCTAGGTTTTGCCTTTATCACACACTTTCGTGTTTGAGGACTGGTCTTTGCTTGTCTCGCACATTTTTCGCTTAGGGACTTTTGTTTGCCCGTCTCGCGCCTTTTTCGCTTAGGGACTTTTTGTTTGCCCGTCTCGCGCATTTTTCGCTTATGGACTTTTTTGTTTGCCCGTCTCACGCATTTTTCGCTTAGGGACTTTTTGTTTGCCCGTCTCGCGCATTTTTCGCTTAGGGACTTTAGTTTGCCCGTCTCGCTCATTTTTCGCTTAGGGACTTTTTGTTTGCCAGCTGTTGCCTTATTTCCATTCCTGTAACACATAATCTGTCTTACACATTGCATTAGAGAATATAGAAAATGATGGGCTGGCCTTTATTCATAAATCAGATGATTGCAAAACAATAGCAACGGAGCAATAGATGGAAAAGTAAAGACAAAAATAATAACAATCAGAAAAAAGTACAATGTTTAATGCCAGTACAGCTTCAGATGGTTGGCATTCCAAGTCTTTGAGATCTTTTTTCCTTGCAAGGTTTCCAAGGTACATGTGCTAGGTCCGACCATCTTTTTGATTCTGTATGGTCCTTTCCAATTAGCCCGGAGCTTTCCATCCTCCTTATGGGCATTTGTGATTACCGACTTTCTCAACACTAGGTCTTCTTCTTGCATTTCTCTGTTATTCACCCGTGCATTGTAATAAGTAGCTACCTCTGTTGGTAAGCAGCCAGTCTCATTTTTGCTTTGTCTCTCAGCTCATCTAGCAGGTCTAGATTCTCCCTTAGTCCCTGAGAATTAAGTTCCTCAATGTAAGGGACTAGTCTGGGTGATTCAGCTCGAACCTCTACTAGGATGAGGGCTTCAATGCCATATACCAAATTGAACAGTGTTTCACCTGTTGACACTTTGCTTGTCGTTCTGTAGGCCCATAGGACACTTGGGAGCTCATCTACCCATGCTCCCTTTGCCTTGTCCAGTCTAGTCTTCAACCCGTGCAGTATAGTTCGATTGCTCACCTCCGCCTGCCAATTGGCCTGTGGGTAAGACACAAAAGATATTCTTAGGAGAATCTTCAGGCCACTACAAAAATTTCGGAAAGCATCACAGTCGAACTGCTTCCCATGATCTGCATTTATCACACGGGGGATCCCAAATCGGCAAATTATGTCTTTCCACACCATTGCTTCCACCTTCTTCTCAGAAATTGTAGCCAAAGGCTCGGCTTCTATCCATTTTGTGAAGTAGTCTGTGGCCACAAGCAAATACTTCCGTTGTCCTGAGCCTAGGGGGAAAGGCCCCAGGATATCTAATCCCCATTGTGCAAATGGAGTTGGTTGGAGAGTGTTCTGAAGAGCCGAAACAGGCGCGGTAGTTATAGGAGCAAATTTCTGACACATTTCACATCTTCTCAATTTGTCTGTGGCATCCTTCCTCAGTGTAGGCCAATAAAACCCCGTACGCAATATTTTCGAGGCCAAGGCTCGAGCCCCTACATGTTCACTGCATATTCCCTCATGAACTTCAGCTAAGGTATACTCAGCCTGTTGGGGCCCTAGACACTTCAACAGGGGCATTGTGAATCCCCGTTTATAGAGTTCCTCATTCACCACGGTAAACCTGGCACTTTTTAACTTCAGCCTTCGAGCTTCGTCTCTGTTGGTGGGGAGTGTGCCCCCCAGTATGTAGTCTTTGATTGGGCTTCTCCAATCGCCTCCGATTTCGACATTACAGACATCTTCTTCTGCAATACTTGGCCTAGCGAGGGATTCCACTTTGACCATACCCCCTTTGACTACTCTAGAAGAAGCCAACTTTGAAAGGGCATCTGCATGGTTATTCTCTGATCGGTTTATCTGAGTCAATTGGAAGTTCTTAAATGACTATGCCAATAATTGCACTTTCTGCAAATAAGGGACTAGAGCGGGTTCTCGTGCGTCATATCACCCGAGAATTGGTTTACCACTAATTGTGAATCGCTATGAGCCATTAAGTTGCTAACTCCCATTTTCTCAGCAAGTTTCATCCCAGCTATCAAGGCTTCGTACTCGGCTGTATTGTTCGAACTTGGAAAGTTGAAACGTAGGAAATACTCATAGGTTTTCCCTTCAGGCGAAGTTAGCACAATTCCGGCTCCACTGCCATACATGTTACGAGCTCCATCCACAAATAATTTCCACCAAACTAACTCTGTTTCTACACGGACTTCTCAACCAGTGCATTCTACAATGAAATCTGCCAACGCCTACCTTTTTATTGCTTGGCGAGGCTGGAAGTGTATGTCATATTCACTTAATTCGATGGCTCATTTGATCAGACAACCGGAATGCTCTAGTTTCTGCAATATTTGCCTCAGGGGTTGATCTGTTAAGATAGTCACCGAGTGAGCTTGGAAGTAAGGCCGTAACTTTCGAGTTGCCATCACCAGTGATAAAGCTATTCTTTCAACTAAGGGGTACCTTGCCTCGACATCTAGCAAGACTTTGCTTACATAATAGATCGAGCAATCTCTGTCCCCTTCTTTCCTTAGTAGGACTACAGTTACAGCTTTCTCTCCTACACCGAGGTACATAAGGAGGTGGTCTCCAAGCTGTGGCCGAGATAATAGAGGCAACTCTTTTAGGTAGTCTTTCAACCTTTCAAAGGCGTCATTGCACTCTTCCGTCCACTTGAAGTTCTTTCCTGCCTTTATCACCTTGAAAAATGGTAGACTTCTTTCAGCTGATTTGGACAAGAAATGACTCAAGGCTGCTATCCTTCCTGTCAGCCTTTGAACTTCTCTTACGGTATTAGGTGGCCTCATGTCCAAAATAGCTTGAACTTTCTCGGGATTAGCCTCTATGAATCCCAGAAACTTTCCAGACCTCACCCCGAATGAGCATTTATTAGGATTCAACTTCATCTTGTATTGTCGCAGCACATTGAATACCTTATTCATTTTCTCGGCATGTGATTCTCCCTGTCGGCTTTTGATGATCATATCATCAACATAAGCTTCCATGATGTTGCCCAACAAGTCTTGGAACACCTTATTTACCATGCACTGGTAGGTTGCACCTGCGTTTTTCAAACCAAACGGCATTACTCGATAGCAATATGTCCCACTATCGGTAATGAACGAGGTCTTCTCCTCATCATCTGGATGCATCATGATTTGGTGGTACCCCGAAAAGGCATCCAAGAAACTAAGCAATTCATACCCACACGTTTCATCTACCAACTTGTCGATTCGGGGTAGTGGATAGGAATCCTTAGGGCAAGCTTTATTGAGATCCGTGAAGTCCACACACATTCTCCATTTCCTGTTGGCTTTCTTCACCATCACAACGTTAGCCAACCACTCTGGGTAATTAACTTCTCTGATGAATCCTGCTTGCAACAACTTCGAGATTTCTTCGTTTATTGCCTGTTGCCTCTCTGGAGCAAAATTCCTCTTCTTCTGTTTTATCGGCTTTGCCCCTGAGATTACGTTCAACCGATGGCAAATAACTTCAGGGTCTATTCCAGGCATATCGGCTGGAGTCCATGCAAACACATCACAATTCTCTTTTAAACATCGGACTATCTCCCTTTTTACTTCTTCAGACAACTGGCTCCCCATATATATTATTCTCTCCCTATTTTTCTCATCCAACCGGATCGCCTCCATCTCTTCATCAGGTTTTGGCTTAGGCTTTTCTTCAATTGTAAGGGTTTCCTTCTTTTGAATCCCTTTACATATGGTGGATCCGATACTACATGTCCTGGCTTTCCTTTGATCTCCCCTCACCTGTCCAACACCGCGGGGAGTCGAAAACTTCATTAACAAATAGCAGGGATGCATCACCGCTCTCATGTCATTTAACAATGGCCTTCCAAAGATCATATTGTAAGCTACGGAAGTTGATCTCACCACCATAAACAACGCTTGTCGAGTGACACACTTCTGGCTTTCCCCCAGTGTCACAGGTAGCTGAACTGCGCCTTCCACCTTTACTTTTTCTCCTAAGAAGCCATACAGTGGTGTGGTTACTGGCTTCAGTCTATCATTCGAGATGTTCATTTTCTCAAAGCAGCTCCAGCAAATCAAATTTACCGAACTCCCATTATCAACTAGGATGCGACTCACTTGGTGTTTTGCTATTACCGCCGAAATCACCATTGGGTCATCATGAGGGATTATTACATCACCTTTGCCAGCTGGCGTGAAAGTAATGGGCTCTTTATCATGCTTTTCCTCCATCACCGAATTAATTTGATAAGCCTGTCGGGCGTAGGTCTTTCGAGACGAGGAAGAAGTGCCAGCCAATGACTCACCTCCAGATATCACGTTAATAGCTGGCGCTGTGGGTTCATTATCTTCCTCTCGATTCCTTCTTTCTACCCTTCTGTCATTATCTCTTCTTTCACCTTCATTTCGTCTAACAGGTCCTCTGTTTTCACCTCTTCTATCTCTGAAATTGTTTCCTCTGTTCTGCGCAGGATAGTTAGTTCTATCACCTCTCCATACGAAACGGTTTATTTTTCCCTCTCGTGCTAGCTTTTCTAGCTGATTCATCAACTCCCTACATTTTTCGGTTGTGTGCCCATGCACTGAGTGATAATCGCAATACGACCTTAAATCATGGCCTAGATGCCCTGACGCCTTCTTTGGAGTCTGTATAAGACCTGACCCCTCAATAACTGCTAATACCGAAGCTCGGGATTCAATGAGTGGGGTATAAGTAGAGTATTTCAGTGTGGGAGCTTTTTCAAACTTCCTTGATTGGCTAGAAGATGCTTCAGTAACCTCTCTTCCTTGTTTCCTTCCATCCTTGGATTCTCCTATCGTCACCATTTTCATTACTTACTCCTGGGTTACATACTTATGTGCGCGGGAGAGCAGGTCTGAGATGGTAGCTGGCTGGTCTAGCGATAGAGATTCTTGCAATTTCTTAGACCTTGTCCCCTGTAACATGGCTGTCACGGCTATACCGACTTGCAGATCTCGCACCTCTAAAGTAGCATCTCTGAATCAATCCACATAACTCTTCAATGACTCCTTAGCTCCCTGCTTAATAGTGAGCAAATAGGTCGGTTCCTTTCTTTTCTGACTATTCACCGCAAACGCCTTGAGAAACTCGCTTCGTAGTTGGTCAAAAGAGGCAATGGACCCTTCTGGTAGGTTATTAAACCATTTCATCGCATGTCCGGACAGAGTTAAGGAAAAGGCCCTGCACATTATCTCGTCTTCCCATCCATGTAGCAACATTAGGGCATCATAGTTTTGTATATGGTCGTAGGGGTCCATCTTTCCAATGTATGCGACCATCTGAGGCATTTTGAACTTTAGGGGCACAGGTTTTTGCATGATAGTCGTGCAGAAAGGTACTCTTCTTCTCTGGCTCTCTTCTGCAGATACTAACTTCTTCTCTTCCAATATCTGTTCTATCATCTTCTTCATGTCCACGGGGGGAGCGAGATTATTTCTAGCATGAGACGAATCAGGTAGGTCTTCAACACCGTTTGCGGTGCGTTTGTTTGAGGTGCCCTTTGTTTGAGGTGCGTTTGTTCATACCATTTACGTACACCAAGTGGGGTCAAACTCTGACCCGGCTCCCCAAGTGCTTTGATCTTCAACGCCGTTCTTTCCAGCACCTCCGACACTATGTTCCAAGTTAGTACCAGCCAAATTTGACAAGTTATGGTGGTGGGCGGTAGACCCTGTCGCCTGGTCAACGCCCTGCCGCTCAGGCACCTGTCGCGTGACCCCTGTCGCAAAGCCTAGGCCTGCCGCTTCCTCAGTCTCTCGCGGGTTACCTGCGACAGGCCCTCTACTCCCCTGTCCTGCCGCACCCTGATGAATGTCATGCTCTTCCACAGGGGGAACCTCTCGCCGACAATAGGGGTCTGCCGCAGTCGTGTCCTCCTGTCGTCCAAACACCTGCTGCGGGACACCTCTATTTGTTCCTCCTACCAAGTTCTGCACGGCAGGCGGCAGATCCAATGTCGGGAGAACTCCTTGGAACAGATCCACCATGGCTCGCAGCGCCTGGGTAGTTTCTTCACTCTGTCGCCTCAGAGCCTCGAATTCTGCTACCGACATAGTAATTCTTTCTTCCTCCCTATTCACCTGGTTCGTCTGGCGAATCTGTTGTTCAGGGGAGCTCACAGAGTTTTCCTCACTACCGGACCTTACGTTTGTCGATCTTGTTCTCACCATCTTAGAAAATTTCGATTGGCTTTTTATACGTTCCCACAGACGGCGCCAATTGTTGTTGCACAAAACAACAATAAGGTATGCTGACGTCGATGTTTGTACTTGGTCTCCACGTGTCTCCAAGAAGCTTCTGTAAAACAAGAAAAATCAGAGAGACACAAGGGTGGTTCCCTGCGTAGACACTCCGATGCTTAAGTCAGCAGAAAGTTCTTCAGTATTGGGAAGCGTAAAAGCCAGTAGTCAAAAAATTAAGGAATAAAATTGTACCTGGGGGCCTATTTATAGGCCAACATTCTAGGTTAATTGCTTAAGGATAAGTCTATCATCTTGCTGAGAGTTTTTGTCCCAATATAACACAAGTTCCTCGAAAACCGGGAGCATTCGGAGCTTGTCGCCTGTGAGAGACTCATACCACATGGCACGTTGTGTCTTCAGGGATCTGTCGCTAACGGGAGCCGAAGCCATGCGCCACGTGTTGTCATATGACCGTAGGCGACGGACTGGAAATCTGTCGCCCGACGATAGGTATAATGCGTGCCATGTGTAGCGTTATGATTGCAGGCGATAGAGGGTGAGTCTGTTGCCAAGCGACAGGTATGATCACCCACTTTTACCTCTGTCGCCGAAGGCCACGTGGACCAGTGAGTCTGTCGCCCAGCGACAGTTGTTATGCACGTTGCCTCTGTCGCCGAAGGCCATGTGGACCAGTGAGTCTGTCGCCCGGCGACAGCTGTTATGCACGTTGCCTCCTGTCGTCGAAGGCCACGTGATAATCTCTGATGCTATTGGGCCTGGCTCAACAGAGATAGACTTTGTCATATCAATTAATTTTGCAAGTAAAATTGTTTTATTTTTTAATCATAAATTATTTTATTATAATAATTCTATAAACTTATTATTGTTAACCCGTCCAAAAACGCCGGTGCCCTTCTTTTTAACGTAAACTAGTATTTTTCCTTTAAAAGAAAATGAAATTCAAGTTTTTCGATCATTTCTCTCCCACTTTTAGTACCTTATTCGGTCCAATTTCAACCCACCCCTGATTTCTCCTTTCCTCTTTATATTTTCAGTAAAACAACGTTTTTTCTCTTCTTTTGTTTTTTTCCCTGCGATCTAAAACTTTTTTCTTCCAATAAACAACCCCTAGGAGAATCAAAGCAAAATCGGCGGCGGCTGGTTAAGGAGGAAGGCAAAACAATGTCGACCGAACAGAGAGAGCAAGAACCTCAACCTAGCCCTAATCCTAACGATAACGACAATTTCAACAGTGAAAGCGAACATGAAGAGGGGCTAGAAGAACAAGTTCAAGAAGAACAGGCTCCACGTCAGTCATCGACAAGAACTCCTTTCGCAAATCTCAGTCAGGTCGACGCTGACCTGGCTCTTGCTCGAACCCTCCAAGAACAGGTGAGATTTTTATTTTTTAATTTTTGTTTATTGCTTTAAAATTTGTTAATTTTTGTGTGATTATTTATTTATTTTACCATGTGGTGTAGGAAAGGGCATATGTGATGCTTAGGATGAATAATGATGGTAGTGATTATGGAAGTTGGGAGACAGGAAGCTATTTACATGATGATGATCACGATTTCGGGGATTCCCTTGATCGCAATGAAACCGATGGTGATGATGATGACGAGGAGGATGAGGATGAGGGGGAACATGATGGCACTGATGCCAATGATGATGTGGATGCGTTTGATGTTCATGCTTACTCTGAGAATGGGGAGGAGGATAATAACCCTAGTTTTGAAGTCGACCCAGCTGCTTTTTCGAGTGATGAGGCGTATGCTAGAGCGCTACAGGATGCTGAGGAAAGAGAAATGGCTGCTAGATTGTTTGCCTTTGCTGGGATTAATGACAGTGAGTGTTTATTACTATGAGATTCTTGTTAATTGCTTTGAATTCATGTCAATGTTAAGAGTGTTTACTACAGTTTTACTAATTGGCAGGTGGAATTGTTACCTTAGAGGATCATGGCCGTAACTCTGAGGTATGAATTGTTGCAAACATGAGTCTTAGCCCGAACTATATGCATGTGTATGAGTCTTTAGGTTCCTTTATGGAAAAAAATTTTCAATCGGATAGATACTTTGCAAGCATAAGGTACAAATATCTCCATTCTGTTTCCTCTACGTTCCCTATGCTCCCTTCTTTGCTTAGATGCCTCTTTAGCAGACTGTCTTATTTTGGAACGGTGAGTTAAAGCTGTCATTAGTGGGGTATTTCACTTGAAACTGATTTAAAATGAATGGTTTGAGGTTTTTTGGACTCTAGTCTCCATATAAGTGTATTATGGTTAGGGATTTTGCTTGTTGATCTCATTTTCTTTGGGGAGCATGTTAACTTGGAATTACTATTGTTCGTCCTACCTATAGGAAAGGTGCTTTTATTTTACTTGGTGCATGTGCCCTATATTTGTAAGATGAATAAGTTAGTAGTTTCAAGTTTGCCTCTTTGAATCTGGTCAATTCTTTTTTCTATTTTATTTTATCCTTCATTATTATATGGAAATACATGAATAAATGTATGTGATATATGTCATTTATGCATGCTTGCACATGTGTTTGTAAATACTTAAATAGTAGTCTATTCTTGTATTTCATTCTTTCCTACATGCCTGCAGGATTGAAAACTGCAATAATATATATCAGGTAGCAAGTCAGGTTCTCACTTCCTTGATTGCAAAGATTTGCACAAATATGTATAGTTATAACTAACAAATTTGTTGCGGGTTTTTCTTGCTGAAAAGATTATATATTCAAAGATTAAGAGGAGTTTTTACTAGAATGGCACTAAAGCTAAAATCTCAGCAAGTTATTTCCAATGTGGTGTCAGGGATGGCTACATTTGGTTTTAACTCCTCTTTCTATCGTTAAATCATCATGGTGATTAAATTATATGATTTTATTAGCTTTTTAGTATTTAGGCAAAATGAAAATAAGCTAATATTAGTACTTGACTCCCTCTTGGTGGTCACCTTATATCTTCAACCAGAAAAGTGTAATTCTCCCATTTGGCTGTTACTTTTAAATTGTTATAAGCGGGGTTCCACATCCTCTCTTTTCTCTGTCTGAGGCAGCAGTTTATGTCTGTCCCTCCATATTATTGGTTGATAGTATCATGTCTGGTTCTGTTTTAGGATTCTACATGTAATGGTTGTTCTTTTACATTTGGAACCTCTCTTATTGGGAATGGTTTGGTGATTTATTGGAATAAAGAACGTGTGATGAGTATTTGCGACTGTCAACTGTTACAGTATTAAATGTGCTGAGAATAATAGCTGTTCACAGCTTGAAAGGCAAGGATCCTATTGTGATTGGTTCATTTTGGTTGTCATATGTTAAAAGTTCTCAATATTTTTTTTCTTTGCAACCTACTGTTGGATTATATATTTCTCTGTCCATAGTCATTGTTAGAAATCAAGTCCCTGTTTTACACCACTCTTAATGAGATTAGACTATGAATTTTCATGTAATAGCAAATGATTGTACAATTACCTTCATATTTGGCTTGCAGGAGAACAAGATTTTTCTTTCTTTCTCTCTTTTTTTTTAGGAGTGCTGGAGCTTAATATTTGACTTTATTTCAAGTCTGAGTCTTTTGGTGACATGCATTTGCAGGATGCTTGGGAGGACGTTGATCCTGATGAGTTTTCATACGAGGTAAGCTGTACCGCTTTAACATTTTCCTTAGGAACTCTTACTAAGCTTGATTCTATCATTCAGGAACTCCTTGCACTTGCTGATGTAGTTGGTACTGAGAGCCGAGGGCTTGCAGCTGATTCAGTTACCTCATTGCCTTTAGTAACTTACAAGGCAGGAAGCAGTCAGACTGGAAGCAATGAGTTGTAAGTCAAATGTCATGTTTTTATGCCTGAACATTTTTCAGTTGATGATTAAATTTTAATACTTGTTTTCAGGTGTGTCATCTGCCGTGTAGACTATGAGGATGGTGACTCCTTGACAGTGCTTTCTTGCAAGCATTCATATCATCCCGAGTGCATAAATAATTGGTTGAAAATAAACAAGGTATACTTATTTAAATTTTCATTTAACGGCCTTAAGTTTTGTTTGTGTCATATAAGGTATGTTTGGTATAGTAGAAAAGTGGAAGGATGGATAGATGAGGGTTGAAAAGTAGAAATAAAATTAATTTTGAGTGTGCTTGATAGGAGAGATAATTGAAAAGAAGAAAATAGGAAAGATGACGGTTTGGTCCTTTTTTCTCCATTATTCATAAAAATAAATCAATCTAAGCTGGAAGACGAGAAAATGAAGGGGTGTGAGTCATGTTGCATATTTACAAGATTTTGCATATTTACAAGATTGTCTATCATTTCTTGGATTTTGTTTTTTTCTTAACTTACAAAGAGTATAATGAAAAAAATAGTATAATTCTCATTTTAGTTTCTCTCATATTTCTACTCTACCGAACAATAGATGAAAAGAAAGTTATTTTCATTTCACCTTTTCATTTTTTTTATCAAGCATACTATGGAGAAAAAAATACATGTTTTTTTATCTTTTTTCTCTCTCTTAAATTTATTATCTTTCCATTTCTCTATCCACCAGACTAAGCAAAGCCATAGCAATTATAAAATATCTGCGGTTTGTGAGGACATTGAAGCAACTTCCTGTTGAATTGTATCTGTTAGAATTATGGTTTATATGACCATTGTATGATTCCAGAACTTTCTATAAACATATATGCTACTAGGTACCAAATAATGTATTGCTGTGTTACTGCAGGTGTGTCCTGTTTGTAGTGCTGAGGTCTCCACTTCGGAGAGCTAGTATTTTTGGGCAATCCTCTTCCTCGAGCCACAAGGCGCCTGCGTGTTTTAATGCGCAGAATGTACCATCTCTTTGTGGTACAAAATACTTGCTTCAACAAATCTTGCTCGCTCTATCCATTATCTATAAACTTCTGTGTTATACCCCCTTTGAAATTGGTTTACTGTCTTTTTGGCCACTGCCGAGCTTTTAGAGAATTGACAATCTTCCTCACCAAATTCTGTTTAGTATTCACTTATATCTTCCAAATTCCTCGCTACTATGAAATTGAATCTGCATCTGTATATTGTTTTATATTTTTGGTTAAGGAAACCACTTAGGGAACACTTATGAGTAGATCTGATGGTAAAAGTTAAAAAAAATTGATTAATGATTGCTGTTTTAACACAAACTGTATTACGATAATTTCTTGTACTTTATATAATTTAATATGAAACATGTACGATAAAAAATATGAATTTACTCGATCCATCTTAATCTATCTATGAGAATCTTTGAACTGATAATAATGCTTGTTATTTCTCTCGGAATTATGCAAGTATCTAATGGAATCAAGTACTGTTTTCTCTCATTTTTGAGTCTCTTGTTGTGAATGTGAGAGTTCATCGATCTTTCGCCTAAGGCCTAAGGGGTACTTGGGCTGCTTCGCTATGGACCTATGACATGGTGTCTTGGACAGTCGGACTTACTAATGTTTGGACCCTTTGGTTGCTCAATTAGATTTCAGCCCATTGATTATTTGGTAGTAATAAAAATGATCATTTGAAATTTTTTATAAAAATTTTTTAGTAATTCGTAATAACAGATTTCAAATTATTTTTTTAAATTGAAGAATCATATAGTCAACTTTCCTAATGTGCAAGGAAATTCATACATAAAAAAATTTATTTCGAATGATCATAAAAGTAATAATTTTCCATCATTATTATTAAAATTAAAAAAATTCTAAGTTTGTTATATAAATGAGCATTAATAAAAACTAATAATATAATATAATGTAATGTAATACTTTTTTAAGAATTGCAAAACATAATAATCAATTTTATTAAAAATATTTTAATTTCAAATACTTTAAAAAATCGATAAAATATAGATATTCTGTAAACCAATTTAATTTTCGTTAAAAAAAATTGAATCAAATCTCAAATGAGAATGATATATAACATCAATAAAAAAATAATAATAGAATAAATATAATAATATTTTTTAATAGTTACAATACATAATAATAAATTTTATTAAAAAAATATTTTTTTTGGTGAGAATTAAAAAAATATTATAACTTCATAGATGTTTCGTAATTCAATATAATTTTTATTAAAACAAATTCAACCAAAATCTCAAATGAAGTAGATATATCCACTTTGAAAATTTTTTAAATCATTTAATTAATAATTAATTTTTTATTAATACAATAAATTTAAAAAATAAAAATTTTGTTGGGATAATTTACTAGTTAAACATCAAAAAAAGCATGAGCTTTCTTTCCTTCTACGTTAAGAGTCGTAATAGACACTAATTTAGAAGTTGGCACGTGTTATTAGATGTAAGAAGGAAATACTATTTCAGAAGATGTTACTTTAGACGTAACGGAACAACGTATTTGAGTTTCAAGTTCGAGTTCATGTAAATGTCGAATGTTCCAAGCTGTTACTTCTGTCCTTGATAAATGCAAATCATTTTCTGAACTAAAGCAAATTCATGCGCTGGTAATAACTTTTGGGCTCTGTTATGATGATCCTATATCATCCAAGCTTCTCTCTTTCGCTGCTCTCTCCGACAGAGGCGACGTCGATTACGCATACCGGGTTTTTTCCAGGCTACCCACCCCTAGGGTCTTTCATTGGAACACTGTTATCCGAGGTTACTCCAACAGTAAAAACCCAAACAAATCATTTTCGGTTTTTATTAAGATGTTGAGAGCTGGGGTCTTCCCTGATTATTTAACATACCCTTTTCTGGCCAAGGCATCCGCTCGTCTTTTAAAGCCAGAACTTGGTGGTGCAATTCATACTCACGCGTTGAAAAATGGGTTCGAACTAGATAAGTTCATCAACAATTCTTTGATTCACATGTACGCTTCTTGCCGTGACATAGTTTACTCTCGTCGAGTGTTTGATGGAATGCCGATGAAGAATATTGTTTCGTGGAATGCTATGTTGGATGGTTATGCTAAGTGCGGGGATATGGTTTTGGCGCGTCAAATTTTCTATTTGATGCCTCAAAGGGACGTTGTTTCGTGGAGCTGTTTGATTGATGGGTATGTTAAGAGTGGGGATTATAAGGAGTCGTTGGCAGTTTTTGAGGAAATGCGGGTGTTGGGTCCCAAGGCCAATGAGGTAACTATGGTGAGTGTGTTGTGCGCTTGTGCACATTTGGGTGCACTTGATCAGGGGAGGTTAATGCATTCTCATGTGATGGACGATGGCTTACCAATGACTTTGGTTTTGCGTACTTCTCTTGTTGATATGTATGCTAAGTGTGGGGCAATAGGAGAAGCTTTGGATGTCTTTCGTGGCGTTTCTAATGGTAAGAGTGATGTGCTGTTGTGGAATGCTATGATTGGAGGGTTTGCAACTCATGGATTGGTTAAAGAGTCGCTTGAATTGTTTACTGAAATGCAAATAGTTGGGATTGTCCCTGATGAGATCACGTACTTGTGCTTGTTGAGTGCTTGTGCTCATGGTGGATTAGTGAAGGAAGCTTGGTACTTCTTTGAATGTCTCGGCAAACATGGTATGACTCCTAAGGGTGAGCATTACGCTTGCATGGTAGATGTCCTTGCTCGAGCAGGGCAAGTAACAGAGGCATACCAATTTCTATGTGAAATGCCCATGAAGCCGACAGCGTCATTGCTGGGTGCTCTGCTAAATGGATGCTTAATATATGGAAAATCTGATCTCGCGGAGATAGTAGGAAGGAACTTAATTGAGTTAGACCCAGTTCATGATGGTAGATATATTGGCTTGTCGAATGTATATGCAGCTGCCAAGCGATGGAATGAAGCAAGAACAATGAGAGAGGCCATGGAGAGAAGGGGAGTGAAGAAGTCTGCTGGATTTAGCGTTGTGGAGATATCTGGAGCTCTTCATAGTTTTGTTGCTCACGACGAAACACACCCTAGTTCAGAAAAAATTTATAAAATGCTAGAATTTATCGTAAGTCAAATGAATCATGATGTTCATAAGGATATTCAAGAATATATGTGTTGGAAATCAAAAGAGAGAAAAAATAGGAGAATCTGTCAGCAGTAATTTGGCTGCTACTGATTTCCATATTTGGAGCAATTAGGATCACACTTTAGTAGGAGAATATCATAGGAAAATCAATTAATTGTAATTAGGAAAGTTATTTTATTTATTTCCTATTTTAGGGCTGCTGACTCTTCCTATAAGAAAAGATCAATTTGTTCTGTATTTTGTGTATGTAAATACAAGAGATTTCTATTCTCTATTCAGTTTTCTTATTCTTTATGGTGTCAGAGCCTAAACTTTTTGGCCCTTAAGAAACCCTAGCTGCCACAACCTTTTTTTTTCTACAACATCAGCAATTCAATATCCTCCCTGCTTCCCAATTATGTCTGATATCTCATCTGAAACCACGTCAAATACCCGTCCCAATCTGAACCCTGAAGCCCCACCTGCTCGTGTTTCTGAAGCCCATCCAGTGCAGATCACAACAATTCGGCTGAATGGCGATAACTTTCTACGATAGTCTCAATCTGTTCGGATGTACATTAGAGGACGGGGTAAGATTGGCTACTTGACAGGAGAGACTAGGGCTCCAGACATGAAGGATAGTGCTTATGCAACGTGGGATGCTGAAAATTCCATGGTCATGACGTGGCTGGTGAATTCCATGGATGAAGACATCAGCTCTAATTACATGTGCTACCCGACAGCGAAAGAACTTTGGGACAATGTCAATCAGATGTATTCTAATTTGGGGAATCAATCCCAGGTGTATGAGCTCACTCTAAAGCTCGGTGAGATTCGTCAAGGTGAGGATAGTGTTACTAAATACTTTAATTCTTTGAAAAGATTATGGCAAGATTTGGATCTTTTTAATGATTATGAATGGAAGTCAGTTGATGACTGCAACCATAATAAGAAAACGGTTGATGCTAATCGAGTATTTAAGTTTTTTGCTGGTTTAAATGTTGAGTTTGATGAGGTTCGGGGACGAATCATTGGTAGAAATCCACTTCCTTCGATCAGTGAAGTGTTTGCCGAGGTTCGCAGGGAGGAGAGCCGTAGACATGTTATGCTTGGCAAGAAGAGTGTTGGTGGCTCAATAGATAACTCTGCATTGGTGGTTGCTGCTGAGGCAAATGCTAGCCAAAAAAGTACCTTAAGTCAGAAACGAGATGATGAAAAATCTCGGGTGTGGTGTGATTTTTGCAACAAACCACGCCATACTCGAGAAACATGTTGGAAAATTCATGGCAAACCAGCCAATTGGAAGAGCAGCAAGTCACGGGACCGATCCAATCGTGAAACACCCTTTGCAAATGAAGCAAACTCAAGTCCATTTAGCAAAGAGCAGATGGATCACCTTCTTAAACTGTTAAAGTCTAATTCGGTATCTTGTCTTCCTAGTGGTTCTTTGGCACACACAGGTAGTAATCCAATTGCTCTATCTAGTTTCTCAATATCTGTTCCTTGGATCATTGATTCAGGAGCTTCTGATCACATGACTAGTTCTTCTTATCTGTTCAATACCTATTCCCCTTGTTCAGGTCATGAGAAAATTAAAATAGCTGATGGTAGTTTCTCACCTATTGCAGGAAAAGGCCTAATCAAAATATCACAAAATATTGAACTTAAATCTGTCCTTCATGTTCCTAAACTTGCTTGTAATCTGCTGTCTGTTAGCAAACTTTCACAAGATTCTAACTGTTGTGTTATTTTCTATGACTCTCATTGCATTTTTCAGGACCAGAATTCGGGGATGATGATTGGCAGTGCTAGGATGATGAATGGACTCTACTATTTTGAAGAGCATTCCCTTGGTAATAAAAAGGCTCAAGGCTTTAGTAGTGTTAGTTCAATTTCAGTTAGTGATAAAATAATGCTATGGCATCGTAGACTAGGACATCCTAGTTTTTATTATCTCAAACATTTGTTTCCAAGTTTGTTTCAAGGAGCGAATTGCTCAAATTTTCAATGTGAAAGTTGTCATCTTTCTAAAGATCATCGTGCAAGTTTTCTACCAAAACCTTATTGTGAATCGAAACCATTTTATTTAATACATAGTGATGTGTGGGGTCCTTCACGAGTCACTACTTTGTCTGGAAAAAAATGGTTTGTCACCTTTATCGATGATCACACACGGTTATGTTGGGTTTATTTGTTGAATAAAAAATCTGAAGTGGAAAAATTGTTTCAAGACTTTTACCAGATGGTTCAAACCCAATTTCAAACAAAAATTTGCATTTTGCGCTCCGACAATGGTACTGAATATTTCAATGAGTGTTTGGGACCTTTTTTGAAAGAAAAAGGAATAATCCATCAGTCTTCATGCCGTGACACTCCTCAACAAAATGGCATCGCTGAAAGAAAAAACAGACACTTACTTGAAGTAGCACGAGCTATCATGTTTTCTATGAATATTCCAAAGTATCTTTGGGGAGAAGCTGTTTTAACTGCATCATACTTGATTAACAGAATGCCTACCAAGGTTTTAAAGTTTGAAACTCCACTAAACTGTTTTAAAAAAAATTTTCCTGCTGCTAGATTACATTCAGATCTACCATTAAGAGTTTTTGGATGTACATGTTTTGTCTATATACCCACTATTTCTCGATCAAAATTGGATCCTAAAACAGAAAAATGTGTTTTCATTGGGTATGCTCCAAATAAAAAGGGTTATAAGTGCTTTAACCCAATTACAAAAAAGACTTTTGTGAGCATGGATGTCTCTTTCCTTGAAAATCAGCCATATTTTAAAAATCATCTTCAGGGGGAGAATAATAGGGAAGAAAATAATTTTTGGGAGACCACAGAATCATTACCACAACCAGTTTTCTCATACAATTTGGAAGAAAATGTTTCTAATAATGAAAATAAAGAAGTTCAATGTCAACCAATGCCTAGTATTATTGTATCACAAACAGAGGGAGAAACTCTACAACCGGATCAATCCAATCCGAATCTTGAGCTTCAGGTTTATACTAGGAGGAAAGCTCGGAAAGATACTACAAGTCTACCTCTCTCCTTAGCACAAGATCAATCACAATCCTCGAAGGAAGGTACAAATCCTACTCTTGTTCCACTATCTCCTGTTAGAGAACCACATAATTATGAGTCTCTTGATTTAAATATTCCTATAGCCCACCGTAAAGGAGTCCGGTCATGTACCCATCATCCCATTGCTAAGTACTTGTCTTATAAAAAACTATCCACCAACCATAGAGCATTTACCTCTAGGATTTCTAATTTGTTTGTTCCAAGAACTATTCAGGAAGCACTATCATCCGAATTGGAAGTTAGCAGTGATGGAAGAGATGAATGCTCTAAAGAAGAGTGGCACTTGGGATATAATCAGCTTGCCTAAAGACAAGAGACCAGTGGGGTGCAAGTGGGTCTTCACCGTGAAATGTAGGGCTGATGGAAGTGTAGAACGATATAAAGCAAGGCTGGTGGCAAAAGGTTTTACACAAACGTATGGGGTAGATTATCAGGAGACCTTTGCTCCAGTGGCAAAAATAAACTCTATTAGGGTGTTGCTATCTCTAGCTGTGAATTTTAATTGGCCACTACACCAGTTGGATGTCAAGAATGCGTTTTTAAATGAGGACTTGGAGGAGGAAGTCTTCATGAATCTCCCACCTGGTTTTGAGGACAACCATGGCAAAGACAAGGTTTGTAGGTTAAAAAAATCCTTGTATGGCCTCAAGCAGTCGCCTAGAGCATGGTTTGAACGGTTTGGAAGAGCAGTGAAGAGCCACGGATACATCCAAAGTCAGACAGATCACACACTGTTTTACAAGCACTCAAGAGAAGGTAAAGTTGTTGTCTTGATTGTATATGTAGATGATATCATCATAACTGGAGATGATGGTACAGAGGTTGAAAGGTTGAAAAGAAAACTTGCTATGGACTTTGAGATCAAAGATCTAGGAGCACTGAAGTACTTTCTTGGGATGGAATTTGCTTGATCCAAGGAAGACATCTTTGTCAATCAACGCAAGTATGTGTTGGACTTACTTGGTGAAACAGGGATGATGGGATGCAAGGCAGCTGAGACTCCAATTGAACCAAATTTGAAGCTTCAACCTGCTACTGTTGAAAAGGTGAAGGACAGAGAAAGGTATCAAAGGTTAGTTGGACGACTAATTTACTTATCACACACTAGACCTGACATAGCCTTTGCTGTGAGTGTGGTAAGTCAATTTATGCATTCTCCTTGCCAAGACTACTACGAAGCAGTGTATAGGATTTTAAGATATTTGAAGGGAACTCCAGGCAAAGGACTATTTTTCAAGAAACGTGACCAGTTACAAGTAGAAGCATATACTGATGTAGATTGGGCAGGAAGTATTTTAGATAGAAGATCAACCTCAGGTTACTGCACATTTGTAGGAGGTAACGTGGTTACTTGGAGGAGTAAAAAACAAAGTGTGGTAGCCAGAAGTAGTGCAGAAGCAGAATTTAGATCAGTTGCACTTGGTATTTGTGAAATGATGTGGATTAAAAGGCTTTTGGAAGAATTAAAGATCCCAACTCCATCTCCAATGAAGCTCTACTGTGATAACAAGGCAGCCATCTCAATTGCTCATAATCTAGTCCTTCATGATAGAACAAAGCACGTTGAAGTAGACAAACACTTCATTAAGGAGAAAATTGACACTGGTCTTATTTGCATGCTTTATATTCCTACCTCTGGTCAAGTTGCTGACATATTAACCAAAGGACTACATAAGGCGCAGTTTGACACTTTAGTAAGCAAGCTGTCAATGGAAGACATTTTCATGCCAGCTTGAGGGGGAGTGTTGGAAATCAAAAGAGAGAAAAAATAGGAGAATCTGTCAGCAGTAATTTGGCTGCTACTGATTTCCATATTTGGAGCAATTAGGATCACACTTTAGTAGGAGAATATCATAAGAAAATCAATTAATTGTAATTAAGAAAGTTATTTTATTTATTTCCTATTTTAGGGCTGCTGACTCTTCCTATAAGAAGAGATCAATTTGTTCTGTATTTTGTGTATGTAAATACAAGAGATTTCTATTCTCTATTCAGTTTTCTTATTCTTTAATATGTTTTATGAAATGAAATGTAGTTGAATGCATGCTTTTTTCAATAAATTTCTCGAAATATTGATTGTAGATTTCAAAGATTGTCTTTGTTTTTTTATTTTTGGGCAAGAGAATGGGATATTCATTAATTAAGACAACATGCACAGGGAAGCAATCCTTTCCATTGCATTTGCAGCTTAATCTTCTGTGAAGATAGGGTTGATTTCCCTAATAGTAGCACTACGTATGATTAAACTTAAACTACCATGTTTTGCTTTCTCCAATAATCAAGAAATTCAAGATATCGAAAAGTTGCTTAATGTTATCCTAAGGGTGGATGGAGGGGCTTGACTTGATTCCTTTATTTGGTTGCTGAATCAACTACTGGAATCACCAATTAGTTTAGAAATTTTCATCGAATGTGTTCTTTCTCTTATAAAGTCCGCCACAAATATTTATTAAACTTTTAGTAATTCAGACTTCTGTCAATATTCAATAGCGTACGTAGTACATGAAAAAAGAAAAAAAAATCAGAAACACACAGAAAGGGGTATTAATCATGAGTCGAATGTTTAAGTACTTCAGAAACATGAAAGCATAGCACACTCCCAAAACCAAATATATCAGAAATATAATCCTAATAGCTTTGTGAATATAAGACTTATCCCATTGATGACTCTACCGGAGTTATAACCTCTTTTCATCCAGGAAACTCTTCTCAGAAAACCAGCTCGGTGCTCATTCTGCAGAATTGTAATCAAAAGCACTGTCAATAGATGTCCTGATAATAGATACAAGTTGCAAATAACTGAAAAGAGACTTGGATTGGATGAATAATGTATCATTAGTATAATTAATTGTCACTTGATAATTTCTTCGGCAACTTCTATACAAAGTAAATAAGGATCCATTCAGATATAATCTCATTCAATTCAATCATTTTGTTTAGGTAATAATGTAGTTACAGTTCACTCAGAAATTACCGGTGTCTACCGCTTTAAACTAGTTCATACTGGTTTTAAGGTTTCAACAAGCCAAATTTTGTTGTCATACACTTTGAACTTGTAACTTCATAACACTATGAACTAGCGTTGACATAATGAGACTACGAGATGCTTTATGTAACAAAGATGATGATTAAATGGTGATGATTATAATTATACCATAGCTGCAATGCTAGACATTTGAATCTTGAAGGTTTGGCTGAGCAAGCTGGAGCTGATAGGAGTGAAACTGTTGAGGAATGGTTGCAAGCTGAAGCACACTGCTAGGTTCTCCATAGAAAGGGAATTGATCCAGAACTTGCTGCTGATGCTCCACTGGCTTAGCTTCTATTCCTCCCTGTTGGTACTCTATTGCTGCTCGGTGTTCCTGAATCTGTTTGTCGCCAGGAATCCAACCCAAATATTAATGTTTTATCTTCCGGATAATTATTTCCCAACTCATCCTCTATTCCATCAGAATTTACCATCACGGATAATCTACTAAATTAGTGGTAACACTCTATGACACAATTAGATAAATAAAAGTTCCAGTTGAATTCTTTACTTACCCAGCGGTACATGTTGCTGTTTTCTTCCTCTAGCATTCGCTCCTAGACATCCAAGGTCCAAAATTAAATTATCATCTAAGTTTAATTTGGATGTGAGGGAAATTAAAGAAGTGTTATTGCATCACCTTTCTACGTAGATTATCCAGCTGCTGTTGCAAGAGTTCATTCTGCAGTATTCCAAGAGCCAGACGGACAAATGAAAAACAGAAAATGGCGAAGAATAATATCAAAAAACAACCAACATGTCAGTTCTCAAGAAAATCTTAAGAAAAGACAATTACTGCTTCTAAACCTTGTTCAACTTTGATACTGGAAATATGAATTAGTATATAATGGAAGATGATAAACAGTACCTTTCGCTCTCGGACCTTGTTGACAGAGCGTTCAAGTTCTTGTTCAAGTTGATCAAGCTCTTCAAATGGTATAGAGCTCATGTCTTCACCAGTATAGCGTCTCATGCTTAGTTGAAGACGACGGGTTTCTTTCCTCAACACTGCCAATTCATTGTACAAATGTTCCTAGATATGATGTAAAAAATGAAGGGTTAAAATTTTCCAAATACCTTCGAATATATAAGCCAAATCAATTTTTTAAAGGCCTAACATAGTATTAGTAAATACATAATACCCGGTTGTCATGCTCAGGAATGCGAGTTCCAGTAACCTTCTGATACCTCTCAATTATTTGCTCCATTCTGTCACATTATATTTATAGCAAAGATAGGAATTAGAATTATTATCCACAAAAGAAAGAAAAAGAAAAGCTTAAATCTTTATGTGACTGCAATTCTCAGACAATAAATCAGCAAACAGTAATTACCTTCCGCCACTCTATACGAGTCTCGTATGGTATATCAATATGAAGCATGATAACTGCCCTATATATCTAAAACCCTATTTCCTTCCTAGGTGATAACTCGTTAGCCATTATATATAAATATATATATATATATATTATTTTCTTAATTAGAAGGAGTTGTTTCTGGAATTTGGTTGCAGAAAAAGAACCGCCTTATGGAATTGCCATCATGCATAATGCATATATAATCATTTAGCATCTAATTAAGGTAGTACTCAGATGATTAATATAATTTAATTAAAAAGGTTATAGAAAATGTTTGTCTCTCAGTAAAACTCCATTCATATCATTCTGGGGAAGGATATGCATGAAAAATTAAGTCAGATCAAGAAGCTTGAAAAGTTGTGGATGTTTTTGGCAGCATTTAAAAGTTTATAGTACCATATATTATTTGCATGTTGGCATCTAAAACTCCTGCATAATGGAAAGGGTATAAATTAAGTTATATACTTATAATTATAAGCTATTCATTTTAAATCTTAGAAATCAATGCTTCTAAATCAATGATAAATATACATTTGATGCAAAATTGAATTCTTTGAAGGCTTCTGCTTCAGTATATATGGAATAATGAATGTAAATGCCATGAATAATTATCAGATTTAAAAAAATCCAGTTCAAAATACAGTTGTGCTAAAAGTTAGAGCTAATTTTTTTATACAAAGGAAATTACGAAAATAATATTATACATTTCTAACGGGCCACGTCCATGGTTGAATCTGAGGATGCTACATATATATACAGCCAGGGATTTTTTTCTTAATATATATGAATCTCAGATTCTTGCTTTTTGTAAAAAAAATATGTATTATTTTGAAAAATGAGAGAAAATGAATATCTGTATGATATTTATTGTGCAGGAAACTGAAACCCGCTTGATAATTATAACAAAGACTAATCAGTCAATTATGAAAAGTAGGTTATTATCAGGTAGAGATCAGCAGGTCATGAACTGAAACTTTGACCTAGGCATGAAAAGTAGCCATGGAAGAAACCCTAGCTAGTTTTTGTCAGAACCATGGCAGATTGAGAAGCTAACTAAAACCACACCAATCTTGGTCCGTTCAATCAAATCCTTATACATCTTTTGGCCAAGGTAGAGAGATGAACCTCAGGCCTCCGACCAAGTCATCGGAACATGGAAAAAAAGGGTTAGCCTTAGCCATGTTCTAAGCAACATGGATTCATGCAAACGTACCCTAGAGATGAAATGAAAAGAAAAGAAAACAAGTAAGGTGATGATGAAGGAGAAGAGACCTAAAAGGCTCGCTGCAGTACTGGCACATCTTGCCAGTGCTAGAGAAGATGATGAGCCCAATCTGAGCATCGCAAAGCACAGAAAGCTCGTGGGTCTTCTTCAAAAGCCCAGCTCGGCGCTTTGAAAAGGTAACTTGTCGAGTTGTCTGGTTCTCAATCCTCTTGATCGGTATCTTTCCACGTCCCATAATTACTCAACAGGTGCCTTAATCTTGTCTATCTCTAGTTAGGGAAAGATGAAATCAGGGAATTATACTCTTTTTTCACTTCTAAAAACCACAAAAGGTGCGAAAGCATTTAGTTCACACAAATAATAATGGAAAAAGAAGAAGAAGAAAAGGGTTTCAAAATGAAACAGCTCTTAATAAAGAAGTTTAAATATGGGACAAGTAGACACAAAGAAATGTGGAGATAAAATGGAAACTAAAAGCTTCTGCAACCTAAAATAAGAACTTTGTATGGTTTTGTTGTTCATAAAAACAGGAAGGGAAGAAAGAAAGGAAAAAAAGAAAGAAAAAAAGAAAGAGAAAGATGACTGTGAGTTTACCTATTCCTTGCTCGTAGAAATGCAGCTCTTTTGGTGAAGCGTGTAGGGAACAAGGAATTTATTCTATAAGCATGCTACTTTACGTTTTCTAAAAACCCGATCTCTTTCAGCAAAACTACAAACTTGCACCTACTCATTCTCAAATTCAATTCCCATTTATGAAAAAAGGTAGAATAAGAAGAGATAGAGCCAACTACAAAGGCTCTCATGACACTTTAAGGGTGTAATTAAGTCGAGTCCAAATAATTTAGTACCAAACTCGAAATTTAGCTCGAGTTTAGTTTTTAAAGTTTGAGTTTGATATGATAGAAAATTCAAACCGTTCGAACTTGACTCGATAAACTGGATCTATCAATTTTTAACTATATATTATGATGATAAAATTGTAAATTAATAGTAAAATATTAAAAATATATATATAAAAAATCTTGATAAGACTCGCGAGTCACTCAAATCGAGTATTATGAAGTTCGAACTCGGCTCGACTCTTTATTCGAATAGTTCGAGCTTGGTTTTAAAATAAACGAGTCAAATTTAAATAATTATTGAGTTGAGTTTAAATAACTCATGAATAACTTGATTCATTTATATTATGTTCCACTGTGATTTTCATTTTTGTACAAGACAAATCACAAAAATCAATGTTCCAGATCAGGGGAGGATCGTTCATTAGTCTCAATGGATCACACACCAATTTAACAATGATTTCGTGGGCTAGGAGCCGTGGCATTCTCTGTAATTTGATTGCAAGGAGTGTTCCTTTATTGTCTTATGCGGAAACATAGACAAAAGGGTGCTGTGACTCTTAACCACCCTACTGATCTCATCTGCAAAGCAACCTGAAATTTACCAAATTTAGAAAGTTTTTTTACAATGGGTAGAAAACTATGGCAATCAGAAAGAGGAAATTCAAGAGGGGGGGTCCGCCAAAATTCTGAAGACCCCTAATGCGAAACGACAAACTGTAACAATCCCATGAGAAAGACTTGGTTTGCATAGTTCATGGTATGGTCATTGAGCATCACAGCAACTTGAGGAAAATTGGAGGCAAAGTGAAAGTGAATTCTTTTACGCTTAAACTTTCAGATGAAAAGGCAATGAAATCCCTTTTTTTCCCATCCCTTAAAGCTCTATTTTTGCTGTTAATGGCTAGAAAGCTCTAATCAAACGCCTTTCATCTGGTCTAATCCTATTTACTTTTCTGACTGCAGGAAATGGAAATGCAGCGAGTATTCATCACACGCAATCCGAAAAGGATCATAAAAGTCATTGTGTTGAAACACCAAACTTTGATGAAATGAACCAGAAAAATTATTATTATTTGCTTTCTCATTAGTCATTACATAGAAGATGCCTTAAAATTAATGTGAAATAAGGCATCTTCTCATTTTATTTCCCACCAAATAATCAAATACCAACTAGATAGAAGTCATTAATATGGAGCTCGGAAAAAGCAGTTTCAGTTCAAACTATATATATTATCATTGCCATCAGGAAAAACTGTTCTTTAACTGTGTTTCCGATTTGCGAAAGTACTTCCAGTGTTTTTTCATATGAAATCCAGAGATTAATGCATAATGTACTACCATGCATGTTCATACAAGAAGAATAAAAAGAAAGAACTCTCCCAAAGAGCAACATGTAGTAAATGCGGTTGCTTGGTATATTTGCGCGCAGTGATATTAATATCTTACTTAGAAAATTGAAAAATGCTTGGTTTTCAATGATCTCTTATCCGGATTGCTGCTGAGCCGATGAGGGTACTTGATGTTTAATCAGAATTCATCTCAGTCTAATATTAGTAACAAGCTCTAGCCAGACAATACATATTAGGTATTCTAAAAGAGGATGCTAAGGCTAGCCATTGGTCCCCCAAAGTTTGTCTGGCATTTTATTGCCAGTCAGCATCAAAATATCCCACTTGGCTCATATTCACTGAAACAATCTCCTCTCTCTTTTGGAATCGGTTGAAATCCTACTCTCCTCAGCAAATAGGATACAATTATTTAATGATTTTTAGCAGTACTGTTGAAGTGGGGCCTTCTCTTTTTTTATTGTAATTTGAAAGAAAAAGTGGAAGGCCACTTCAGTGAAGGTCACCAGTAGAAACTGAGGAAGAAAATCGAAATGGGAACATGGGGGCTTACCAAAAATGGAAGCGTGGCAGAAGCGGTTTTAGGTCCACTTTCAGCCCTCATATTGTCATTTGGGGCTCAGATTCACATGGCTTGCCAGGCATCAAAATTTGCATCCTGTCTCACCATTATTACTATTAAATAATGCAATAGGGTAGCCTGAAGAGAAGGCATCATGCACAAGACCCTGGTAAAATGCACAAGACCCTGGTAAAATTATCTCCTTCGGGCTTAGTTACATGAGATTAATTCTCGTTCTGTTAATTAGTTCGACCAAGTTTTCTTCTTTTAGCGTAAATATATAGGCACCCTAAAATGCATTTTGGTTTCATATTTCATAACATTGTCATTCAAAGGTTCCATTTCTTTGCTAATTTTCCTATAAATTTTAAAATCTCAATATAATAGACTCAATAGACTTGTTCATGCATTTTTTTTCTGTCTTACTACCATGATGTCTCCCAACTAATTTACGCATATCTCAAGACTAATTTCTCATCAGACTATCTTAAGAATGCACATCAGATCTAACATGATGCATTCAAAAAAAATTAATTTCCTTGACTGCTGACCCCAAGACCTTGTGCTTTTATTTTGGGGAAAAACAACACTGCTCAATTTCAGAAGTCAATGACTTGTAAAAACATAACAAATACCAATATGAAGAGCAGATTAGTCGACATTGCCAGAATTCACCTTTGTGAGCTGAAGTCACTACTCCAATCTTTCTTTGCCATTTGCAAAATAAAATACAAGAAAAGATTGTGTTTTGCCTACATCATTAATCATCAGTGGCACTTGGACAAACACAACCTACCCATATCACCAGGCTCCAGCTGAGAGCACAAAAGGCAAGCAAGATTCTAGGAGTACATACAAAGTAACATAAGGCAGTTGATATGTTCATCTGTTTTTTGGTTATAAGCCATGTTCTAATCTACATCTTACAGGATGCTGCAGAAAAACCCCCAACATTTCGGAAAAAACAGAACTTCAAAATTTTTGCCCACCCTGCAAGTCCGACTTTCGGCTAAGACGACACAGGAACAAAGTGGCAATTCATTTATCTTTATAAGCAAGCTCAATCCTGAATCAAACAATTTAATTATTTCGGTTAATTCAATCAATGATCAAATGGCATATCGGGCCATACCAACAGAAAAATAAGAATATTTTGATCATACATCAGTAGCACAACAAATACTATATTCTAAAAGCATGCATGAAGTAATGTAATCAATTTATGCGGAATTCAACCAATTTAGAGTATATGAATGTATTCTTTTTGAAAATATAGATAATAAAGCAGAAATAGAATTTGAAGTATTTAAGGATACTTTTGAGTACACTTCAGTCACAATTAGCAATCCCGTCAAGAATAGACAATTAGTAAATCAATCCAACCAAATCTATCAGTTTCATGATCATGCCGCAAAATAATCAGATGTAAGGTAACTAGTTTAAAGAAAAAAGACATTATATGTAAGGTGTATAAAATTGAGTTGAAGGGTTTCCAGCAGACACATATGCCAAACTAGAAAATTTAATCTATAGTGCAGTTAAATACAAGATCATCTAACAGCTATCAAAGGCAGCACTGCATGCATCAATTGCAAGATATTGCTTTTGCTCTCCTCACATTAAAATGCTTAGAAGGACCAGCATTTCACATTTACTTCCCAAAATCTGAAGTGAAGCAGAATCATAAAGAGGCAAATTTGGGATCATATCTCATCATCATTTCATGTAAAAAAAAAGTTACTGCAGTTACGTAAGAAAGTTTCAGAGCAAATGAAATGACATAGTACTAATATTCAGAATCAAACACCAAAAGGAAGCGTGTGAAGTGCCTCACATTGTATTTGGATCCATGTTATTCACAGCCTGACACACTGCATGTACAATCATTTTCTTCACCTGTTACAAATGGCAATTATAAGAAACCAACATTCAAAAGATTAATAAACACAAATGTTTGTAGATATTTTTAAAAAAGAAAAGCTCAAATTATGAAACTTCTGTATGACATAAGCTACATGCCTAACCACTTGTTTGGCGTTGCATCAACCTCAATCTAACTCATATAACCACATTGGATGAAATGAACGTTACAAATGGCAATGTCAGAAACAACTATCAACAAATATTGCAGATGGGTGAAAAGAATCAGGTAGAAGACAATTCATGGACCTTAATTCACATGGACGGACAGCCAAAATAGATTGGAATTATTAAAGTGCCAAAGGAAGAAGTAGAGTCAAACAGTACAAAACATGTTTTATTACCGTAATTAGGTGAAAGAGCAAATGCAATAGAGATAATGGAATGTCACAATGATAAGGTGTAGGTAATGTAGTCTTGCAAAGTGGAATATCCGGTACTGCAGTGACTAAGTTCCAACAGTATTCATAGATCACAGAGCAGGCAACTAATGTTTGCATAGGTCTAAGTAACAATGATCCATGATAATGCTAAATGTAGATGCATACTGCAGTAGGTATATTATTCAATCATCTAGACAACTGAAAGCCTCTTAAGGGAAAGATACCAGTAAATCTACCCACTGCAACTCTCATAATAGGGGCTAAAGGAAATCTAAAGAAATTATAGCCTCAAAATTCCAATGCTCAAAAACTATATATGTACATACCTCCAGTTTATCCTCTTTTGCCCTATGACCATGAGGAAGTATACGAAATTCTTCAGTCAAGCGGACACACTCACCAACATTTTCAGGTGAAACAAAATCAAGAGCAACCTTTATGCATGACTGTCAAACATAAAGAGAAAAGGTAACAGGATCAGAGAGATAAACCTATGCATATTGAACCATCAGCACAAGAAATCAACTTTATGCATTGCTGCTAAAAGAAGGAAACTTGCAGCATTATTTGTTTTTACTGGACAAAGCCATTATGACTGGTAAGCAAAGTTCTAAAATTTCTTGGTTGGCAATTTAGGTTTTTACACAGAATGTATGACCAAACGTAAAACAACCCATCAAGGATATCAGACAACACACCAAGAAAACAAAAGTACTTTAGGCTTTCAAAAATGCCCAATATTGCTTCCTTAATGATATGTAAAACCACTCACAAGCATCTCAAATCTAGACACAACTCAAATTTATTAGAGAGAAAGATTCCTAAATCTTTGTACGATCACAATGTTAAATGTAAACAATAAGGAAAAAAAAAATACTCTCGGCTTATATTGAATTAATGGAACTTGATTAAACAGATTTATATAGAAAAGCCCATCAGCTAGATAACGACCGAATAATCAGGAAAAATAAAATTTAAACTGCAGAGATAAATCCCCAAGATAATGCTAGGCTAAAACAAACAAAAAGCTTATCCTAGAAAACGGACACATCAGCAAAAATGTGGCCATGTAATTTAGTCTACGATTGCCAACACTCCCCCCTCAAGCTGAGCTGTACAGATTGTACATTCCAAGTTTGTCAGGTAGCTTCTCAAACTAATTCCTGGGTAATGTCTTAGGATCTGTTTGGCCTAATTAGAATTGTCATAAAAAATGCTATTTTAGTAAAGATTTTATAAAAGTATTATTAAAAGAAGTTAAATTAGCATTTGACAAACCTAATAAAAAAATACTGTTGAAAACTAATTTATAAAATTTTTGTATATTTTTAATAAATGAAAAAAATAAAACAATAAACGTTATTAAATTAAATTACAAATTTTAAAGTTAAAACAAATAAATAAAACAAAATAAAAAATTTCCTAAGTAAAATAAAAAATTAAATAAAAACAAAAATGGCACTAAATAAATAAATAATTGTGAAATAATATGAATCCTCTTCTATAATTTTGTAAATTATTGAAAAAAAAATGAAAATGTAAAAAAAAAATCACTAAATACATGTTATTAAAATGAGCATACTTAAAAAAACTTCAATTTATAGTTTCATCAAAAAGCTCAAAACTACTTTTCGCATAAGTTAAAATTTTAAAAATTTGAAAACCAAACACCTAACTTATGCTTTTAGAGTAAATAAACTCTTTTATAAGCTAAGCCAAACATGGACTTAGTCAACACATTAGCAACTTGTTCTCTGGTTGAAATATTAATACCTTCCTCAATCTTCTCCTTTATAAAGCGTATATCTACCTCCACACGTTTTGTACGATCATGGTGTACAAGGCTATGAGCAACGCTTATGGCTGCCTTATTGTCACAATAAACCCTCATAAGATCTCCAACACAACTTGAAATTCTTCAAGTAGACATTTCAGCCAAATGAGTTCACACATTCCATCAGCTAAAGCTCTAAACTCTACTTCAACCCTACTTCGAGCAAACAACTATTTGTTTCCTGCTCCTCCAAGTCACAAGACTACCCCACACAACGATACAATAACTAGATGTTGATCTTCTATCTTCTATTGAGCCTGCCCAATCAACATCAATGAATACTTCTATCATTCTTGTTTGATTTTTCTAGAAAAATAGTCCCATCTTGAGGGAACCTTTAAGAAACTTGAGAGTTCGAAATACAACTTCCATGTGGACTTCATTAGAATCATGCATAAATTGACTTACTGCACTAACAATAAATACAATATCAGGATGAGTGTGAGAAAGATAAATCAGCTTACCAACCAAACATTGATATCTCCCCTTGTATATAGTACTTTCTTGATTTAAAGCCTAGTCTTGGATAAAGAATCCATTAAGTATTTGCCAATTTAAATCCAAGCATTCTTGTTTCTTTTAACAAATTCAACACATATGTTCTCTGGGTTAGTGAGGTACCTTCTCTATCTCTCGCCACTTCCATCCCTAGGAAATGCCTTAGAGGTCCAAGTTCTTTTATTTCAAATTCAGCTACTAGCTTTCCTTTTAATCTTGTCATTTCCTTCTCATCATTTTTTGCTAAAATAATATCATCAACATAAACAACAAGAACCAAACTCTTACTATCCTTATGTTTATAGGAGTGTGATTGGTTTGAGCTTGATTATATCCTTGTTGTATCACCGCTTTAGTAAATCTACCAAACCAAGCTCAAGGAGATTGTTTGAGTCCATATGGTGACTTTTTAAGCATGCAAACTTTCCCATTCTTTCTTACTTCTTCAAACCAAGAGGTAGTTCCACATAGAATTCATCAAGGTCACCATTCAAAAAAGCATTCTTGACATCTAGTTGTTAAAGTTTCCAATCTAAATTGGCTGCAAAAGAAAGGACTACACAAATAGCATTTAGTACTGCAATTGAAGCAAAAGTTTGTGTAAATCTTTCAACTGCAAGTATCACATTATGTCTTTCAATGGAGCCATCAGACTCGTATTTCACTATAAAATCCACTTGCATCCCATTGGAATTTTTCCTTTTAGTCCCATTACAACTTCCTAGGTTTTACTCCTTCCAAGGGCATGTATTTCTTTAAAGACAGCTTTCTCCCTTTCAAGTTTCCTCAAGGCTTCATGCACTATTATTGGAATTCCATTATTTGAAACTTTAGAAATAAATGCTCGAAAAGAATATGAGAGATGACTATAAGAAACGTGATTAGAGATAGGATGTTGAGTACAAGTTCTAGTCCTTTTCCTTATTGCAATGGGAATATCCAAATCACTAACCTCAATAGACTTGTTCTAATTCAATGACTAGTGAAAATGAGGTCCACAATAGCCTTAGTTTTCTACATAAAGTTTCTAGGTGAATAAACACGTAGCTTAATGTGTACAAGTTTAGAGTCAAGTTGTGGGCACATAGGACCAAATTTGGGTTCAGCCTCAAACTCAGGTGTAGAAGATATGTTAGGCTCAATTACAAGTTGTAAACATGAAGACTTGGTAACCTAATACTTGGACACAGCTTCAATGTTAGGCATCAAACTGGACACAAATTCAAGATCAAGCACAAGACTGGACACAAAATCAGGATCAAGCTAGAGTTCAAGAATGAAGGAAATTGCTAGATCAAGAGACACAGGTGGAATGAGTTGGGCAACAATCCAAAAAATTATCTTCCATTTTGTTCTAACCTTAAAGGGAATTTTTGGGAAAACAAGGATGTTAAAAAAAATGTTACATCCATAAAGATAAAATCTTTTTTCTGTTGAGAAAGATACCATTCGTAACCTTCTTGTGTAAGAGAATAACCAAAAAAGATATAAGCAAAAACTTTAGAATCAAGTTTGGTGCAATTAGCATCATGAATACGAACAAAGCATTCACACCCAAAAACTTTTAAAGGCAAAGAAGAAATAAACAAATTATGAGGAAAAACTTTTGTAAAATTTGATTAAGAGTTTAGAAGTCATGAGTTGGCAGACAATTAATAAGATAACATGCAATAAGAAGCCTCCCCATAAACATTTGAGAACATTTAGTGAACAAATAAAGAACGAGTTACCTCAAGTAAATGTCTATTTTTGCACTCAGCAGCTCCATTTTGCTAAGGAGTAAGTACTCTAATGTGTGACACCTTGAGAAGGAATGTAATTGACAAGAATAGAATTAAAAATTTCAATACCATTATCAAATCTAAAAATTTTAACAACATTGAACTGATTTTAATCATGAAGTGAAATACTTGGAAGGCAAAGGCAGCCTCACTTTTGTTTTTCAAAAGATATACCTAAATAAGTCGGGTATAGTCATCTATAAAAGTAATAAAACATCTTTTTCCATTAGTTGTGGCTACACAAGATGCACCCCAAATATCACTAATGAGTGAAAAAGGTGCAAAAGGAATACGTGCATGAAGGATATTGCAAACAATTGTGCTTAGACAATTGGCAAACATCACAATGAAAAAAAAAAAAACATTGGAATTAAACAAAGGAAATAATTGTTTTAAATAACTAGAACTCGAATATCCTAAACAAAGTGCTACAACATAATCTATTATTAACCAGTTATTAGAAAAGACTCAACCATAAATAAAAGCATGTTTAGTCAAATAGAAACGAGAACTAAGATAATAGAGGCCTTGACATTCCTCTGCACTGCCAATCTCGTCTCTAAAGTCAAGTCCTGAAATTCACAAAGAGAAGATGAGAATTTAGCCATATGATGTAGATCCTTGGTTAGTCGGCTAATTGAATGTAAATTGCATGTCAACATAGGAACATGAACATTTTTAGAATAATTGTTGGGACTCAAATAAATGCTACCCGTTCTTGCCACTGTAGAAAGAGTCCCATCTACAATCTTGACCTTAAGATTCCCAACACTTTATTTATTAGTGAACAACTTTGCAGAACCTATCATGTGATCCATAGCCCCACTATCTATCATACAAAGATCAAGTGAGCTAATACTTCCATAAAGTGTAGCAAAAAAATTACCTTTTTGGGCAAGCAACCATGCACCCAAGTTTGAGGCTAACACAGGAAAAGGCTGAGATTGACTAGGCATAAAAATCCTGTATAGCTTCTCCAACTATTGTTTGTTCAAAGTCAAATTGAAGCTACTCTCTCATTCTTAATGACAAAATCAACACTATATCCCTTACTACTTTGCTATTGAGAATCCGTCAAATCTGCAAGGTTGCCATGCAATTTCCAACAATTCTCCTCGGTGTGGTTGGACCTTTAACAATGATCACACCAAAAGTTGCCTATACATTTGTTATTGTTTTGTGTATCTGGGCAAGAATCTCCACGAGCATTGTCCTATTTTCCTGTAGAAAGAGCAAAAGGTTGAGGAAAAACAACAAGTTGTTTGGTAGGCCTTAACATAACACACTTGCAAGACTCCTCCCTTCAAACTTCAATGAAATCTTCTTCTAGACATGGCATGGGCTTAACACCAAGAAGACATCCTTAACTTATCCAAATCCTTATTTAACCCAACCAAAAAATCGTAAGATCTCTCCCTCACCTTAGCTTTATACCACTGGGCATCTACAAGATTTTTCATAATACAATCTTCATGAAGGTCAATTTATTGCCAAAGTGGGTTAAGGATGTAAAGTAACATGTTACATCCTTATCCCATTGAACCAAATTACGAGTAACATTCCTTAATTCAAAAACTTGAAAGGAGTCATCCAGATCTGAATAGGCAAGATTCAAATATTTCCAAATACCATCCATTGTACGAATATAAAGGCAAGTCTTCTGAATTATGTCAATCATGGAGTTTACAAGCCATGACCTGACAATATTATTGTTGATTTTGATTTTCATAACCAAGTTCATCTTCAAGAGGTTATGAAACTATGCCAAGGAGAAAACCCAACTTGCCTCCACCTCAAATTACCATCAGGACAGATCTGAACTAGGTATGAAAATTCTTCCCATTAAACTTTTGGGAAGTTATTGAAGGATGGAATTAGAGTGGTCAAATGGACATAAAGTGTTTTGATAGGTATCAATTGTAGAGGCCATCTGTGGTGTGACAAAGTCACCGGAGTCTTGGCTTTTGCTTGCTTGTCATGGCTGTTTTTGCCATGGTTTTCCTCAACTTGAACTGGTTACACAACTGTGATACCATGTAAACAGTAAGGAAGAAAAAGTATTCTCAGCTTTTATTGAATTAACAAGACTTGGTTTCATAGATTTATATAGAGAAACCTATCAACTAAATCACAATTGAATAATCAAGAAAATATTTAAACTGCAAAAAAAAGGGAGGATATAAATCCCTGAGATAATGTTAGTCTAAAACAAACATGATATTATCCTAAAAAAACTAGACACATCAGCCAAAATGTGACCATGTAATCTAATACGAGAATCCCAACATTAATTATTACAATCTTTTGCACCAAGAATACCTAATTGAGACATTTAGTCAAATGAGCCTACATGGTCAAAAGAAAAATGGGATATTAACAAGACAGAAAGAACCACATAAGTAATAAGATTGTTTGAAATTGCAAACAACTTTAGGTGATTTTAAGAGGATATTTTGGAGAACTTAATTCCTTCTCAGATTGAAAAGCATATACTAGATCAGAGGCATGCCAGTAAAAACATCAAGGAGACGATTCAAGTTAGTAATCCTTTTTCCTTAAATGTTACAATGGAATTTTACATGTCTTTTGTTTAGACATTACATCTAGACTTCATATATCAAGAGATTTGGTTCACAATTAAAATATTACATTGATGTTGAAAAACTAGAGATACATAATCTTTTCCAAACAAAAGCATGAGGAAATATTGTAACAAGTAATGCGTTACCTTAATGTTCCGGACTTGATGAGGACAACCAGCAGGTATAAATACAGCCTCCCCCAGTTTCTGAACGAAAGTCCATGGTTCAATTCCTGCATGCCAGCATTTTATATAACTATAATCAAAGACTGATGATTTATATGCTCGTCCAATAACTTTACTATAGATTTAACATACCGTATTCCTTCTTAAGCCTTGCCTTATGATCCATTGTCAGAAAAAAGGACTGATCATGTATAGGGTGAAAAACCTATATGACCAACAGACAATAAATTGTATAGTATAAATGATTTATCAAAGACATGAAAACAAGAATCAGTTGACTAAAACAATTAAAGCATTAAAGTTTATAGCATATAAATATGCTAACAAATAGTCAAAATTCAAAAGTCCTCTCTGTGAATTGCCATTTGAGTATATTCTTAACCCAGCTCAAGAACTGAACATGAAATGTGGAATGAATCACCAATTTCTCCAAGTAATGTTAATTTAGATTCCACTGCTTTTTTTGTACAGTGTGCACATGAAAACACCAAAAAAAGATCCATTTCTTTCATTGTGACCAAGGAACCATAATATGCACATTTTAAGCAATTGTTATCCATATTTTTACTACAGCCTTGAGACTAGTTCATTTTTGAAAATAGTGAAAAGGAAAAAGGGGTTATAATCATTTACATGGATCCAACCAAACGAAAATATTGCAAGTCCATTACTGAATATATTATCAGTTCAATCAACAAATAAATAAATAAAAGGCTCCAGGCACAATATATAATTTAGAAAAGTTACCTGTGATACCGGGCAACAATGAACATATCTAAACTCCCTAAAGTGCTTTTTAAGGTAATCCTGCAGCTTTGGAACATCTTGCCTCCGAAAAATGTCCCAGATAGCGCCTCCCTCAATAGCCTCCACTTCTTCAACCTTGTTCCCAAAAATTTCAGATGATCTGCCATTCTCCATGCATTCTTCTTGATTCACTTTTGCCTTCCCACTCTCTTCCATTTCAAGTTCCCTCACCAATGTATTGCCATTCAAACTAGAACAACCATCCTGATCCTTTTGTTCAACAATAACTTTGCCTTCTTGATCACCACCTGTATCACTAGTTTGCTTGTTGCAGGTAGAGATATCAAAAGACCCACCACCAAGCTTTTTCCTATCAACTTTTGAACTCATTCCAAAAAGTTCCTGCTGGTCTTGAGCATGGTGCCTTTGTTTTAACTTGGCGATGCTAGTAAACTGTTCAGGTGTAAGCTTCACCTCAGCTGTGTGTGTCAAAACATTCACCTAAACAGAAATTTCAAAACAAACATACTTTAGGAATTAGAAAATGATGAAAAGCACAGAAGTTTTTGTTTCATAATTCACAGAACAGGTAAAGAGACAAACAGAGCCACAACCATAACTGACTTCAGTCTGCTGGCATTGCAACATAAGCTCATTTTTTTACATCTAATAAAGAACAAATACTTAAATATCACCTGATGTCCTGAAGTAAATGCAGAGACAATAAAAACTTAAAGCATATAAGCTTGAAACCAAATACAGGTGAAGTGAGGATTTGAACTTCAGACATACACTGTCAAGAGATGTGGCTACACCAACTACGATGTGCCTCAGCCATTCTACAAATGCAGATATATCGCTATGTTTAGACTTTAGACATACCAGTTGAACTATGTTAGCAGAATGCAGCAACACCTCATTAGCCAAAGAAATAATGTAGGACCGAATAGCCACACGTGATTGATTGATCTGACCCGAGTTATAACTTATAACATCCTGAAGTCTACCTCCTAGTTTTTGCAGCCAATTTTGTCAATGCAATGCCCTTACAACCCACACACACACCAGAAAAAATATGAAAAAGGCAAAAATTAAGGAGATATGCAACATAAACAACTTGAGAAAAACAAAATCACTGTAGAGTTATGCTGGTGCTGATTATTTTTTTGCAAGCATAGAAGGAACAGGAATTGTTTAAAAATTAAGCATCAAACATGAACAAAGACAAGATCTAATCAAACCATAAAACTGAAAGAGCAAGCTTGCATTCAAAGCTGCAATTTTTCCTTTTCAAATACTTTTTGATATTGTACTTTGGACCAACAAAATAAACTGATGTGACAACATCTTCTGATTCAAACTGTCAAAGTTAATGGTTATTACAACCAATAGACACTCATGTACTATAAGATAGCATTAGAAAAGCAGTTATATGATCTATTTTATCTGTTCAACTTTATGACAATTACCACAAACATTAGTTTCTTTGCTGAATAAAAGTTATAAAATTCCAGTATATACGTGCATTATGTACTTGTATGAAAACAGGCACAAGAATGAAAGTTCCTTAGTTTTGACAACCAACTCAAATCTCATTAGCACACAATTATATAGGTATATCAATAACTCTTAAAAAGTAGGTATAAAAAAAAATTCCTTATAGTTACCCAACCTAACAAATATTACTTATTCCAACTGAATAAATAATCTATTTATTAGCATTAAGGTATTAAAAAATAAAGGAAAAACAGAGTGCATATACCGCATCAGACATATCACAGTGAAGCCTGGTTACAGAGTCCCCACGACCAAGCTCTTGAGCAACTCCATATGCAATATATGACTTTGGCCCCATATCTGGCCTTAAAGATTTCTCCGGCAATTTGGTGGCAATATTAAGAGGCCCAGTTAGAGGATGGGTATATTCTTTAAAAGGCAAACAACAGAGAAACTCAGTATGATGACGTGGAAGGAGCTTCTTAAATTCATTAGATGGAGGCCAATCTTTCAGCTTCAGTATCTCAGGCCACGATTCTGTATCAAAACGACCATCTGTATACCCTTTAAAGAATTGGTGAATATTGACCACTACCTGCATTTTCACCAACAATGCTGATTTTAAACGCAAGGTAATCCAGCAAACAAGCAATTGAGAAAAGACAAGCATACTTCACCATACAAGCCAAAATTCTTCGAAGATGAGATGCTAAAATGACAATGATATTACAAAAACAACAAAGTATAAATATGAACATATTATTCCATTCACCATATTTCAAATTACAAAACATATTGAGATGTGGACATGTCTGTACCCTACAGGATACTAAATTATAAACAACTGGAAGTCATAAAGAAAAAAAGAAAATTTTCAAACATGACAGCTGTAACTAAAACATATTATGATGACAGTCATTTTCAGGGAGATCAAAGATTAATTTGAAATCTGCAGTACTCAGTTTGACTCAGGCACATTGGTATAATAAACAGAATATAATCAAGTTTAGCATCATATGCTAATAATAGGAACTACAGTTGATAACCAAACTGACCTCAGACCAATCTAGGCAATGAAGTGCTTTAACTTCCAACTGTTGATCATGTTTAGTATTTGTAATCTGACGAAAAGCACGCCACATAACCATTGGTTCCCAGCTCAAACCAGATGTATTCTCTAAGACATCGTGGACAATAACAGGCTCACCATTGGCCCAATGCCTTTGGAAATGTTTCAAATCTCCACTCTGAATATCTTTAGCTTTTGGACAATATAAATAGTTGTCAGTGGTATCTTCTCGGGAAGCTGCTTTCCTTAACATATTATTGCCAATGTGAGCTTCTCCCATTGAATTGTAACAAGGGCACTGCTGGTTAGAAACTTCAAGGAATTGGTCAAGATTGAAAGCTTTCGCTATTTCCTCAGCCTTTTCAGTTAACTCAACAACAGCATCTTGTGTAAACATACACCTTACCGCCAAAAGTCCATTACCACACCCACCCAAATCCTTTGGGGGGCAAGGAATGCTACCATTTTCATTTGCCTTCCACCCAGAAGTTGCAGCACTATGTTCTTTGGAGTTGGTTTCCTCAAGGGAATCCCCTAGATTCCCCACTTCTGATGGCTTAGAGCGCTGAAGTTTTCCATGCAAGTAATCAAAACCCCTATCAACATATTCCAAAATTACTTCCTTCTGTCCACCCTGCAAATTTCCATCACGGATTTCACGGCAACACGCAAGGCAAAGATCGTAGTTACAGTTAGGACAGCTTCTATGAAAGTCGACAATTGAAGTTCTGCAATTGTTACTGCAAAAACATGTCATGGCATCAGGAACTTGATAAAAATGAGTACCAAACAACAAACAAAATGTTCCTCACTTTAATTACATCATCACAAAACAACAATAAGAACCTACCAAAATACACGCTCGTCGATAGGACAACGTGCCTGCCTAAGCCATACTTGTTCTGGGAGCACCCCTACTCATCAAATAAATGTGTTAAGATGAATTATTAGGAAGAAAAAATTATAAGTAACAACATTCTAACATGCTATTTATATATTAAGATAACAAGAAGTCATTGGTTCATTTTTTTAATATTTAATAGGGCTAAAGAATTCACATTTTGGAGAAATGATGGCAGCATAAATGATCCTTGATAAACCAACCAGTATATTACCACCAAATTAAGGTAACAATTAATATTCCAATGAGTAATGACTGGTTCAAAACTTTCATATGATGCCCTAATTTACTGAAGACAGAAAAGTAGGTTTAAAAGGTCCAGCTGCCATGAAGATGCCTCAGTGGGAGGTCCCTTAGAAATAAGAACAGTCAAAACTAACTTCTCATACAAACAAGAAGCCAACTCAAAAAGTTTGACATCTTAAGAACAAATTCTGCCAGCGTGGTATCTAGAATTTTCTTTTTCAAGCTTCTTCCCCATAAAGACATAGATAGTAAGCTCCAATGAAAAAAGAGGTGCCATCTATAGTATCTACATCTACAAGAGAAACACAATTTCAACATTATTTTTAGGCCTTCTCTTAACAGTATCCAATCATTGTTTTTAAAAATAAATTTCAACATTAAATTATGAGATTGTAATCATGCCTCCAGATTAGACACAAGTTAGTTTGCACAGAGAACACCACTAGGTTTGCAGAAAATCATGTTCACATAGAGATATACATACCTTGAATTTTTGCCTCAATGACCACCTCCTTCATTTGTTCTTCACTAAATTGTTTAACGTATGGAAGAAGTGTCTGAAGCAAGTATCTAGAGTGCTGAACTTTTTCATCATCACTGAACTTCAAATTTAGTGTCTTTCCCAAATTCTACAACTCATCAATTATACAATATCATAAATCAACTATGACTTAATATATACATCAAATGAAGCAGTAAAGCCATGAATTTCAGAACTAACTTCGAGAAGGCCAGGCATACGCAAGCATGCCTTGCAATTACAATTACCCAGACAAACTGGGCAGGCATCAGCGATTGCATCCTCTGACATCTTGGGATACCTAGTCTCAAAAAGGCAAAATGAATAACCAGTTAAATGCGAAACAACATACTTACGATTAAGATGAAAACAAACAAAGAGAAAAGCAGCAAAGTTCGTGAGTAATTAGGAACTGCATGCAATACAAAACAGAAGCAATGCACATACATTTTGACCAAAACCACTCTTGATAAAAGAAATTCAGAAAATTGCTTGTCAGCAACAGAAAGATCTTAAGTAGTCAACAATAATTACACTAATTTAAGCCAAATATGATGGATAAATCTCAAATTAACAGGAAAGAATCAAATAAAAGAAGATAATATTTTTTAAGGATAGAGTTGACAAAGTTAATGCCCCAAAAAAGTGTACCAATTTGTTAAGCAGGGGATGCAGTATCGTTTCCGCTTGCAAAGCTTGCACCTCACTACCCTTCCCTTATCATTCCTCTGGCACTGATGGCACATTAAAGATTCTTCTGCGATCCACTGTTAAAAAAAAGAGAATAGTAACAGTTCAATCCATCATGTATTCAAAATGAAAAAAAAAACATCATAACAATAATGCAACAATTAAAAAGCATAATTTTCACCTTCGGATCCTTCCTTCTCTTCGAACCTGGCACAGTCTCTTCTTTCTTGGGAATTCCTGAGGGCGTAAGCAAATCATTTGACTTAGTGTTCATTCCCAAAGACTCCTCTTGTTTTTCCAAACTTTCCCCATTTCCTGCAACTTCTTCGTTCATCTTCTTTCCATCCTTCTTTGCCCCTCTTCGCTTCCTCTTCTTTCCATCATCTTCACCCAAGCCACTGCCTTGGTCTTCTTTACCCCCCTCCTTTACATCTTTCCCTTCATTGCCTTCACTTTCGGAAACTCGTTTCGGCCTACCCCCTCTTCCTCGTTTCTTTGCAGTTATCCCATTATCTCCGTTCTCATTATAACCATCTTCTTGACCTTCAGGTTTAACAACTTTCCCCTTCCGCCTACCCTTTCGTCCACGCCGCTTTCCCGAAAACCATTCATCTTCATCCTCCAGAAACTCAGCATAACTAACCTTCCTAGCAACTGATCTCAGTCTCGTCTTCAGAGCATCCCCACTATTTCCTTGCCCATGACCAGCAGAACCCAAATCAACTTCCTCTTTCATACTAGCTCCATCTTCTCCATTTGATATCGTTAGATTCTCAACAAAAGTCACCCCTTTCTTATCTTTCAGTTGAATCTCATTTCCATCCGATTTCTCCCCGACTTCTTCCTCTTTCTCAGCCACAAAACCCAAACTTCCCTCAACATGTCCATCTTCCGCAATCTCCCTTTTGCCCCTATTCGAAGAAACTGTCGCTTTCTTCTTTCTGCCTCTATTATTAGGCTTCTTTAAAGCAGTCCCATCCCCTTCCAAATCCCGACTTTTTGTTTTGCTCCCTTCAATTCCCTCAACTTTTCCTTCCACTTCTCCTGCTTTCTCACTATTTACCTCCATTTCTCCCTGCCCATTTCTCCCTTCTCCTTGCTCCTCATCAAAACCGCTATTTTCTTTACTTTCCATAACTTCACCGTCAATTGGCGACACTCCTTCACAGATTCCGGGCGCTCTCTCTGGCTTCAGCCTCTTCCTTGGACGTGTCATTCTTTCTCTTAAATTAAAGAAGATTAAACCTCAACAAGAAAATTTATTTTTTATAAATAAGGTAGCAGTAGTCTAGTACTAGAAGAAGAAGAAGAAGATTCCTATTTTACTTATAAAAGAAGGATTAGAAGCATTAAGCTTTAAAAGCTGGCGCCATCCGCCAATAATAGCAAGGTTCAAAATATGAAAAAGGTAGAAATTCTAGGGTTTGCTTTTTAAGTGTGGGATAAAACCAAAATTTGGGAGGGAAATCAAAATTCTGTGAGTGGTTTGATGATGTTTGATGTGAACTGAAGTGATGGCATTGGTAATAAGTAGGATGTTGTGTTTGCGCGGTTTTCGAAAGAATGCGAAACCAATCAACCAGCTGGAAATTGGAACTGTGTTCTGGTCTTAAAAGTCGGATGGGTTAACGATTTCTGCCTTTCTGAACGTGAGTAGGCAACTCAGTCTCGGAGTTAGAGTCAGTGGAGGGGTTAACGTATCTCACTTATAAATAAATTATTATAAAAATAAATTTTTTTGATGGAAATAAAAATATATTTTCATTATAAATAAATTATAAAAATATGTTTATTTATTTATTTAAAAATTACAAACCTTTGACTACACTGGTGGAACTAAAGTTGGATTCGATTAAGCCAATGATTTATATTCTTACAAAAGAGGGATCGCAGTTTAAAAAAAAAAAAATTACTTAAAGTGGAACTGAAAATCTATTAACAGGAGAGGAGAGCATGGAGCGGTTGCATTGACGGTTGAACCCACGTTCCTCGTGCGTAAAAACTGGAAACAACAAGAGTCAAAGAATCGGGATGCTGTCCTGAATTGTACAATTGCATTGTGTTGTACTTTTACCCTCCAGATTGAAGAAAATAAAATTCCTTGTGCGGCCCAAAATCTTTCTCCATTCACTGTTCACATGTACTTTTTACTTATTTTGTACTCCAAGTCTAATTCGGTGGGCACTTGAAAATTCCGTGGGCAAACTTGTTTACGTCAGAATTTATTTTATATATATATTTTTTCATTGAGTTAATGTGTTATTTAACTTCAACTATATCATTTTTTTCACTTTAATATCTAAAATTTTTTTTTTCATTTTAATACATGAACTTCAATTCCGTCAACCATTTTACTTCACACGTTAATATCGAATAAAAAACTGACATAATTGAATTATCCAATAATATTTTGACATGTGGCTCATCAAGTTAGTGTTATTTATTTTTCTTTAAAAATGATTTAAAATACTTAAAAAATTTTAGAATACTTAAAAATATTTTTAAATTATTTAAAAATACTAAAAAATATGAAAAAATATTAAAACTTTTCTCTCTTCCCTCTCTCTAGAATCTCACAAACCCCGCTCTAACCTTCAAATGTTTCCCAAAAATCAGTCGATGTCTCATCTTCCTATGTGCCATGCTCCATCGCCACCAGTGCTGGAATATTCCTGAAAAACCTGCAAATAATTCCTCCATTGTGTTCTACCTAAATCTAACCCTTGAATCTCAGATCTTGCTTCAAAACTTCATACTGTCTTTGCCAAAACCCAAACCCAAACTTCTTTTGTCTCTTTGATTTTTTGTGTCTTGCAAATTCTTCCCTCACGTGTGTAGATTAGTTTATTTAGGTTGTGAGTGACCACTCTCCCCAAAATATCAACATTCTTCTCACATAGTTTCTTTGTAGGTAACCCTATGGTTGCTGCTGATGTCGAGTTCTAGTGATTCGTCGAACAGCTTGCCTAGGCCATCGACGACCAGTCACTTGAAGAAGCCTTCGGTCAATTTGGATATGGAGGCGAACGCCGTGAGGGAGGTACGATGATGATGGATCTCCTTACTCAAGAGGCGATAGTGACAATCAAGGAAATTGAAGGTCTTAGGGGGTTAGAGATTGTGTGAACTTGATCTATTGTGTTGTGTCGGGGTTGGATTGTTTAGTATTTGTATTTGGCTTGATTATGTTGCTATGGTTCTCCATTACTATTTGGGTGCTTGGGTTGTATGGGATCTTTCCTTTTTGATTGATGGTTATGATGTTTTTGTTACGAGTATTATTAGGAGTAGAAAATCCTACAATCAAATATACCTAAAAATGAATTGAAGTATATTTGCATGATGGAATAGAAATGAAGGCATTGTCTTGATAAAAAAATAAAAATAAAGGCATAGCACAACAATTAAGAAAAAAAAGGAGTAGAAAATCGCAAACAAAAAAATGGAATGAAGTATGCTTCTTTTCAAAAATGATTTTACTTATTTTTAATGTTGACATAGCGAGTATTTTTAGATATTTTTCAATATATTTTAAAATATTTTTACTTATTTTTTAAAAAAAGTTAAATATTTTTAAAATATTTTTATATATTTTTAAATATTTCTAAATATTTTTAAATATCTTACTTATTTTTAAAAATTTTAATATATTTTTAAAATATTTTGAAATATCTGTAAATATTTTTACATATTTTAAATATTATTTAAATATTTTAAATATATTTTTTAATATTTTTACATATTTTTAAGTATTTAAAAATATTTTTAGATATTTTGCAAATATCTTTAAATATTTTCAAATAATTTTAGATATTTTCAAATATTTTTAAATAATTTTTCAAATATTTTACGTATTTTTAAATAATTTTAAATATATTTTTAAATATTTTACTTATTTTTAAAATTTTATGTATTTTTAAATGTTTTTCAAATATTTTTTAGAGAAAAATAAAATAATGTTGAGTGGCGCGTCATGTGTCTACCTATTATTGGACAATCCAATCACGTCAGTTTTTTTAAACGGTGTTAACGTGTGGGGTAAAATAGCTGACGAAAGTGAAGTTCATGTATTAAGGTGATAAAAACTTTTCTTTAAGTACCAAAGTGAAAAAAAGTGGTATCGTTAAGAGCTAAATGATACATTAACCCTTTTTCATTTTATGACAAAATGTTCAAATTCTCTCATTCATTTATTTTTTTTTCCGTTAAAAGTTTCAATTTGATTAATTAAAAAACAATCTAACATTGTTTTGTGGATGGAAAAAATAGCATTGGAAGAGCTTCTCTCCAAATGAGATATGATCGGGCTCGACTTTAGATGAGTCAAGGCTTAAAGTGACATTCGGATACTGTAAGTGTTTACAAAAAAAAATCTAACATTAATAAAAAGTTGTTTATTGTTGGCTTGGGGACAAGACATCAAATTTTTTTTTTATTTGCCTTGTTAGTGGACATTGCATTTAGGTTTGAGATTTGTAATTTGGAACCAGTTGCATTTCATCTTGCTTACACGTGCTCTCAAGTTTTTTCGTTTTTTGTCTAAGACTCCTCAGTATCTGTAAGCCACTTTGGGCCCCAACTAATCCAAAGTCGAGCTACGATCAGGCCCAATACGTAGGGAACTCTCACGATACTGTTTTCTCCATTCACAAGGCTCGAATCCGAAACCTTGCTTAAGGGGCATTAAGCTCCTTCCACTCAATCCAACAGACATTGGTGCTTTCAAGTCTTTCCTCTTTTCTTTTAGATCCAACTACTTCTATCATTTGCTTTTAGTTTATTTTCTTTTCATTTTTGAATTAGATGTTAAATTTTACAATGGTGCAAACAAGTCAAACTATTTATAAGTTAATTGAGTTTGATTTAATCATTATTTGAATTTGACTCATTTATTTTCAACCTGAACTTAATCTTGACCTATCTTAAGTGTTGACTAGTCAAACTGAGTTTAAATATTTACATGCTCGACTTGAGTGGCTCGTAAGTTTAATTGAGCTTTTTTAATATAATTTTTTATTTATTATTAATTTGTCATTTTATCCTCATAATATATAGTTGAAACATGATAAATCGAGTTCATAAAATCGAGCTCGAGCATCTTAAGTATATTATGGAATTGAGCTCAAACTCTAAAAACTAAGCTCAATCAAACTTGAATCGGGAGCTCATATCTAACACTTAATCATCTCAATTTGACTCTATTAGACCCCTATTCATTTAAGAAAATTATTTATTCTTACAAATCTTTCTATTAGAGAGTTAGGATTGGTTTTTCAATACTAGTTTAGATATTTTTTTTTTCACAACAGAAGCAAAGAGATAATGTCTTCTATGTATGGTTTTTCAATATCATTTTTTAATGTAGCTTAAATCAATAAATAATTTTTTTTGACAAAAGAGATATAATGTCTTAAGAGTAATCCATGTAAGTAGAGGATTAATCGACTTTAGGCTTGTTTGGATAAATGATGAGATTAGTTCTGATGAGATTGAAAAATGAAAAATAATCATTAAAAATATATTATTTTTAATAAATAATTTTAAAAAATTAAAATCATGGAAAACATGGTAATTTGACCCTTAATTTTTTTGTCTTATATAGGTCCATTTCATCACGCTAGAAGTGTATGGTATTGTGCTTGATGGAACTATGCATTAGTGCAGGTAAGATCCCCATTAGTGGATGGAGCCTTAGCTATAAGGCTTGATTGTCCTTTAGTTGGAAGATGAGGATGGGGTAAAATCATAATCGAATCTAATGATGATGATTGAACTTTAATCTTGAATCTTGATGTGGAGAGACTTCAGTCATGAGAAATTCTATTTCTACTTCATTTTTTACTCTCTACGCTTCAAACATGTACAAGACAAAACAAAACCCTTACATAAAAAAACATTAATACCCTAATATAAATTTATATCAAGTCCTCAATTAATATAGATGATTCAATAAGGTAGACTGAAACAACTCGTTGATAAGCTATCACCACATCGTTGCCGAGAATGGCATAGCAATCAAACTAGTGATTGTCTACAACTTACGCCTTCACTCTGGGGGAGCACCAATCCAAAAGGCAGAAAATCAAGAAGTGGCGTCAAAGCCTTCGGATGGACCTAAGCTAAACTAGGCTTAGTTTGAGCTTCAAAAAAGGGTCCAAGTAGAATGACATGGTATTGGTCAGAAAAGACAGATCCGAGAATTGCGTATCGTATATTAAGTGAGATGCCGACGTGCCATCTCGCGCAAGGCCATATTCGTGGGACTCAACACTCTTGTGCCAATGGCCTTGTGCGAGAGTGTGCCATGTACGCAGCCATGGCCGCCACATCGACACTGTCCACTAGACGCGAGGCAGGAACATGGGCACAGATGCTGCCATGGCCGCGCTAAACAAAATAAAGATGTAGTTCAAAAACGTCTCCTTCAAAACCATGGAGGATTTAGTCATCCATTTCGTTAGCTAACACTGCTATTTCCTGCACAACAGAGAATTTCCTTCCATTTCAATTCTCCTGTTGAATGTGGGCGAGACGAAACATCCTCATCCTACTTTCTTTCTTAGAATATGAAAAGAATACCAGAAAGACAAAGACAACCGCATCACAATTCATAAGATAGAAAGAAATGGCTGAAATAAATTTTTCTCCTCAAGGCCAAACTTCTCAGGTTGTTTGTATCAACGCAGCAAACAAAGTGTAGCCTTTTTATGCCCAATCTGGTTTTCCGCAACAATGGCACTGTAAATGAGGGTAAAAGATTTTCCCTCATTTCAGTATAAAATAATTTTGGACAAAACAATGAAAACACATCAAAGAAGTCCACCTGAAACTATTTCAGGAAATCGTTTTCTTTCCTCTAGAAAAAAACACTAATTCACAAGACCTCTTTGCTTGAAGATATCAAGCATTGCTACACCAATCTTTGCAGGTGATTCAACAACCGTCACTCCAGCTTCCCTTAAAGTTTTGATTTTGTCCTGAGCCGTGCCCTTGCCCCCAGATACTATAGCTGTTTGTTCAAAAACAGAATAAAGGGAAAAAAAAAGGAATATTAAACATTTTAATAATATACTATATACCAAGAATCACTATATTATTTTGAGAAAGACTACCCCCTCGAAGAAGAGTGTTAACACAAAATGAAACCATCAAACATGGAAAAAAGCACCAGATACACTGGCTTCAATAAACTCAAAATACAATATTATATTGTACCGTGATAGTCAATTTCAATTGTGCATCCTCTCAATTCACATACACATTAAGAAAAAATATAACAATTTACTTTCAGCTAAAATGTCAAAACATATTATCTTGATTATTATAGGTTAAACATTTTCCTTTTTCCAGTGTAAAGAGGGTCTTAAAATCTCTACCATATTTTAGCTTATGCAAGAGAGCATAAAAGAGATATTAACTAGTTGTAACTACAATCATAAACCTAATAAACAAAACATGAAAGCAATCTCTTACCTCCAGCATGACCCATACGCCGTCCCGGAGGAGCAGTAAGTCCAGCAATGAAGGCAACAATAGGCTTTTCAGTCCCACTTTCCTGTTTCATTTATAAAACAAAACCAGATGTTAAATTCCGAACTGGGAAAGAAAGATACTCTCCAGCAATTTGTAGTTTTATTTTTACACAAGTGCAGTGAAAGTGAGATTCTACAAATTATTATATTGCTCTACGAAGCATGCATATAAATTGCAAACATGCCAGTAATATCTATACGAGTAAAAATTAACAAAAGCATAATGGAGCAAAACCATTTAAGCATATATGCAAAAAAGCAAGAACCTATAGGAACAAAAGTATTGAAGGGCTGAATAATGCATTCATCATATATGCAAATATGAGCACAAACACATTTGTGGATCCACAAATCAAAAAGTTATGCATTCATCACCAAATCAAATTATGTATCAAAAATCCAATCAAATACATAACAATAATGCAGGCCTCAACAAAAAATTATGACGCAGTCAAGGATATAAAGTATAGAGTCAAGAAATAGCTATATTTTACTAATTATATATTATATCAGATTCCCACCATATTGCAAACCTTAAGCTTATACTTGCATTATAAAAGGGTTATATTTTCTCTAGATATTTTCTTATTCTCTACCAACTAGATATTACTTTGCTTCTATTTCCTTTACCCAAAGGTAATTTACTTTTGGCCAAGGGGGTAGATGAAAAATTAAGGCTTAGAATAGTTTCTTTAAGAGAAATATACTGTAGAAAACATGAATCCTATATCCTATCTTTATATATATGTTATCACCTATGCTAAGTAGGAATACTACTGAGACAATCACAAGCTAAATGTAATTCAATGGATATTATACATGATGTTGAAGATTTCAGGCTATCTTATGCATCAATTTTATCCCACCTGAGGAAAGAAGCCAAATTTGTTAATTACACAGGTACAAAGAACTCTAAATTGTAAACAAACTCTTACAAAGTAAATTTCATCTTGCTATTAATAAAGTGAGAATCTGCATGGAGGTTATTATTTTTTCCTGCATATGTACTGCAAGCAGTAACTAGTAAGTACTAATCATCACTCTCTATAACAAGGAGTCCTCAGTTCCTTCAAGCTAAAGTGTTAGCATTACCTTTATTAGTGCAGCAACATCTTCTTCTGCAGTGCCCCCTATCTCACCAATTAGAACGATACCTGAATGCAATTGCAATAATTAGATGGTATGCGTTTCTATTCACCATAGACAAGATAAGCCACATAGTGACAATGACTTTTTAATTTAATAACTGCAGAGGAATTAATGATAGTCAAATATACTGATAACAAATGTAGTCGCATAGAAACCCCCTCTTATGATCTGAATCAGGAAAATGTTACCTTCTGTCTGAGGATCAGCAAGGAATTTTGTCACACAATCAACAAAGTTGGTTCCATTAAAAGGATCCCCACCAATTCCTACACAGGTTGATTGCCCCAGACCAACTGCAGTTGTTTGGAAAACCTACAAGATAAACTGACAATTATTTTTATTGACAAATTACTAAAAGAGAGTACACCATGCCATCAGAATTTACAAAAGGTTTTAGTTTAGTGTAAAACACTACATTATATGAGTTTCATGAGCACTATGGTGGTTCAAATCTGATGAATGAGCCTATGTATACACCTAAGCACTATGGTGGTTCAAATCCAATGAATGAGCCTATGTATACACCTACTGAATATTGGGACAGATTAACTCAAGCATCCAACAAAAATTCACACAGTTAATTCTATTCATATTTTTCAACAACTTCCATCAAATCAAATTGATCACTTGTATACTTCTTTGACACATATTCTTTCCTAAATAGAAAGTTTATTATATGTGAACCACTCCAAGTTTTATGTAATATAGATATCCTAAAAGGAATGGACCATGTGAACAGAGCAGAAACAAGAAAAATAGAGACATGTAGATTGGCCACAAGCTGTGCCAGAATTATCAAAACCCCATCCCACATAAATTTAATTTAAACTATGAGATTTAGAACTAGTGAAAAACTAACTGCAGTGACTGCTATTGAAACGCATAGTAAAATGCCGCGATCCTGATAGGAGTTATGAGGTTTAGGGTCTGTTTGGCCTAACTAAAGCTTTTATAAAAAGTGTTGTTCGAGTAACACTTTTTTAAAAGTGTTGTTAAGAGAAGTTAAATTAGCGTTTGACAAACTTAACATAAAAGTGTAATAGAATGTTGAAAACTGTATAATAGAATTTTTGTATATTTTTAATAAATGTAAAAATAAAATAACAAACTTTATTAAATAAAATATCAAGTTTTTAAGTGAAACAAATAAATAAAATAAAAATACTTTTCTAATTAAAATAAAAAATTACATAAATATAAAAATAACACAAAATAAATAAATTAATGTGAAATAATATAATCATTTTTATGATTTTGTGAATTATTAAAGAGTAAAGTGAAAATGTAAAAATTTTTACTAAATACATGTTATTAAGTTTAGTACTTCTTGAAAAAACTTTAATTTATAACTTCATCAAAAAGTTAAAATTTGCTTCCCGCATGAGCTAAAAATATTAAAATTTTGAGAGCCAAACACCTGGCTTTTGCTTCTGCAGTAGATAAGCTCTTCCTTAAGCTAGGACAAACATGCACTTAAAAAGTGAACATGTGAAGACGTATTCATCAGGCTTATTCAGGCATATCGATACTACAAAAGTTACTAATATACATAAATGTGAAAGTAAGAAAGAATGAAGCAAACAGACAAAATAAATATCCAATAAAGGGTCTTACAGCTTCGTATGTTAAAGTGCCCGATCGAGAAACAATTCCTATGCGACCTGGCTTATGAATATATCCAGGCATAATTCCTATCTTGCATTCCCCAGGTTTAATGATGCCAGGGCAGTTTGGACCAATCAGCCTGGTTTTTGATTGCTGATTAAGGGCGGCCTTCACACGGACCTGTAGCATAAAGATAACAGCTTTTATCTCAAAAAGATCAATAAAATTCATTCCCTATCACAAGTTGGAAGGAAGATCTAAATTGCAATTTAAGTCAAAGCCCACTGGTCCATATAGCAGTCATAGTATTGGAAGTGAAAATAACGCCAATAAGCAGACTGAAATCACTTCTAAAATGAAAACCAAAATTAAATTCATTTCCAGAGATAAGGTAGCAGAATTACAAATTTAGAGACAAACAATTTAAAAATAGCTTTCCTTCTAAGTTGCCTTTAATTCATTTACCATGTCATGTTGAGGAATTCCTTCCGTGATACAAACAACAAGATCCAATTCGGCTTCCATAGCCTCCATAATAGCAGCTGCAGCAAAAGGTGGAGGAACGTAAACGACAGAAGCATTAGCCTTTGTTTCAGCCTTTGCTTCGGCAACTGAGTTGAAAACAGGGAGTCCTAAGTGCTCTGTGCCACCCTTCTTTGGTGTAACCCCACCAACCTATCAAAAGAAAAATGAGAGAAAACAAAGGACTAAATTAGGTAGCATGAATAATAAGCAACCTTGGATCATTTTCAGAATTCATAGACATAATAAGCAACTGTAACCTCATGATATGTAGAAATTCACATAATTTCTTACAAAACTAACTGAAACCCAGTTCTCGGGCATATATAATCGAATAATATAAAGGTCTTACTTTTCCCGGATTTTCTCAATACCCATCAAGTTGCAGTGAAGAAAAGAGACCAATTAACATATTTAGGAAAAAAAACAACACTAAAAATCCATAAAATATAAAAAAAAAGTGAAAGTTTAATGGGAATTTAAAGTACCATCTTAGTGCCATATTCAATGGCTTGCTCGGTGTGGAAAGTGCCATTCTTTCCGGTGATGCCTTGGCAAATGACGCGAGTGTTCTTGTCTACGAAAACCGCCGGTTGAGGCGCTGGAGCCGCCGAGAAAGACCGTGACTGAGTCAAAAAATGAGAAGAAGAAGAAGAAGAGGAAGAGAAGGGGCTGAGTGGGCATATTTGGGGTTTGTGAGGAGAAATCTTGGAAGATAAAGATTGAATGAGTCGTGAGGCTTGTCTAGCCATTGCTGCTGCTGCTGATTCACTATTCGATCTCCTTTGCCCCTTCCGCTGCGAAAAGCAAAAACGTAGGAAGGATCGATCAAAGATTGCTGTAAAACTGCAAATGCCTATTTCGGTCAGCCTCCTTGTTTTCTTTTTTTTTTTCCTGTATTAATTATTTTTCCATCTTATTTTCCTTGTTCTGATGGATAAGGGCCATATCTTGGGTCTTAATTGGGCTCCTGAAGCAGAATCCAAGAAAAAATACTTTTATTTTTATGATAAAAATAAAAATTAAATAAAGAAAATTTGTAGCCCATCGGTCCATATTCAGTTTCGGACTAAAAACCAATATTTATTGGGATTGAGTTGTAAGATACTCATTTTTTATTAAGCATGATCCGAGTTCGAGTCATGCGTATGGAGCAAACCGTGCTGGGAGGGATGTCACACTTCATGTGATCTGATAATTTTCTGACTCCGAAGTAGTCGCATAAAGCTGATACTTGGGGTTAAAGACCAAAAAAAAGTTTTCTGACTAAAACAAAGGATTAGACCCAACGGTCAAAGTGACTCAGGATTAAAATAAATGTACGGTACGATTGATTTCGATAAAATTAAAAAAAAATAAAATGATTACCGTAAATATAAATTTTATAGTAAAATATTTAAAAAAAAATAAAAAATTAATTTTACATGAATATTTTTTTGTCTTTCATGATTTTTTTTTTGGATACGATTGATTTCAAACGAAACCTTAATCATATAAAAGCAGAGGTTGAGTGTCAAACCAGCAACTGGAGCACATCCCTTGCAGTTTTAGGACTCTCCGGAGTCCCAACAATCTTGGAGGCTTTAAAATTTCCAACTTTATTTTCAGACCAAAAATATCTTATCTAGCTCTGCTCCAACGCACAAAATATCTCCTCCTTTTACCTATACAAACTTCATCTTTCTCTCTTATCCTTTTTCTTTGGAGAAGAAAACCCCGAAAAAGAAAATGCCCGCAACATGCTTCCCTCTGTACACACCTGCAACTTCAATTATAGCCAAAAGCTCAACCCCAAAACCTTACTCTTTCAGCACCTCAACTTCTAAGAAGCTGCCAATATTTCACCATTCTTTGACTTGCAAGGCTTCAGCTTCACCATCTTCTTCCATCACTGATTTTGATCTCTACGATCTTCTAGGCATTGATAGCTCCTCCAATCAATCACAGATAAAAACAGCTTATCGTGCCTTGCAAAAGCGATGCCACCCTGACGTTGCTGGACCAACAGGGCATGACATGGCCATCATTCTCAATGAAGCTTATTCAGTTTTATCTGATCCAGGTTCACGTTCGGCTTATGACAAGGTTAGTTACTTAATTCGAGGGTTTTTATTCACAGCTTTCCAATCTTAAGATGGTATAATTTTATTGAGAAAAAATTGATTAGGAATCGATGTGAAGTGCAGGAACAAGCAAAGATGGCAGAGCTAAGGGGCTATACTGGGAAACCTTTATATTCAGTGTGGCTTGGATCAGAAAGTGAGCAACGGGCAGTGTTTGTAGATGAAGTCAAGTGCGTTGGTTGCTTGAAATGTGCCTTGTTTGCTGAAAAGACGTTTGCTATTGAATCTGCATATGGGAGAGCTCGAGTTGTGGCTCAATGGGCTGATTCCGAACACAAAATCGTCGAGGCTATTGAAGCTTGCCCTGTTGACTGCATTTCGTAAGGATGATCCTGATCTTGCTTTTGGCATTAAAACTTTTCATTGTTGTTTCTCTGAAATCCGAATATCAATTAACAACAGCATTGTGGAGAGGTCAGACCTAGCGGCGCTGGAATTTTTAATGTCGAAGCAACCTCGAGGCAATGTTAGAGTTGGTGTGGGCAACACGGTGGGAGCACGTGTCTCAAACATATTTGTTGATGTGAAGAAATTTCAATCGAGATTTGTTGACGCCATGGACAAAGCTGCTAGCAAAGAATCCAAGGTGTGGGCCTATGAATCTCTTGAATCACTTATGCTGTCAAATGTTCAAGCTAACTCTGCAAGTTCCATTTCAGGAGGCAGACATGCGGAGAGAAGCAAGGATGTCAGCAATTCACGCGATCAAATCGATTTCAAGATGGTGGTATTGGCAATCACCAAATACCGGAGCAGCAACGGCAGAATCTCAACTAAACTTGACGCACATTTCCCGGAAGTCATCGGAACCGAACATTAACAAGCTCCGTGACGCTGCCGCTGCTAGAAAACAAGCGCGAGAGAGTTCAAGAACCATTGGCCGTCGTAGACCATCAAGTTATTTGTACGATGATGAGTATTGGATCCCATCGAAGCAAGCTCTTCCAGCTTCACTTGATCACAGCTCTAGCTCTAGAGATGCCTCAAAGCCTTTGCAGACTGCTGAAAGGAAGGAAAGAGACGAGCGAATTGACGAAAAAGCTAGGAGGAAGAGGAGCTGGATCGAGTGGGGAATTCCACCGTTGGCTGCAACAATTGCTGCTGTTATTGTTAGGCTGCAAGTTGGAGACAGAGTGGCTGGTGAAATAACAGAACACATAGGCGGCTCTTTGGCACTAACCATAATTAATAGCTCTTGGCAACAGGTTATCTTAGCAGGGATTACATGGTATTTGATTGGATCTGCAATGGTGGAGCTGATAGCAACTATTAGGAATAGGTGAGAGAGTTACACAGAAAAGGGAGGAAATTTTCATTGAATGTTATATAAAATGGATGTATAGTTTATTTGCATAATGAAAAAATTTGAAACTTAATAAAAGTTATTAATTATTAATTTGTATACATTTTTATTCAGCCAGTTCGAAACCTGTATATAGCCTCTAGTCTTTAATGAGGATGTGAATAAGATATTAGTCTTCAGCAATGCGAAAGGAAACAGAGAGTTGCCCGATCTGATATTTCAGGTACTGGAGAAACGGGATTTTCATTAGATGTCAGCTGATGGAGGTAGTGGCAGTTAATCTCCTGTTAAATAAATCAATTTTTTTTTTGTGTAATTTTAAAAATTTATGATTATATTTATTATAAAGAAAAAATCATATGGTTATTTGCATGTAATAAAATGTAAAAAAATTAGTTTCATTTTGAACTAAACATATATTTATTTATACTTGATACAGTGTCAATGAGTTGTAACATGCAATCTTATTAAATCATAAATTTAAAAATAAAATATAGTAAAAAAATTAATTTTACTGATTAATGATGTATCATCATATAATTCAATGATAGTTTACAAATTTTATACACTTACATTGCATCAAATATAATATTGATTTCTAAAAATTCAATTTTTAGGAATGTAAGTGAAATTAACCCATATTTTGATAACAAAAATTCCAGTCATTGGTATGCTACTTAATTTCAAATGTTCCAATTGCGTGAGTGCAAAGTTTACACAATGGAAAGGTGAGTTATTGGCTAATTGTTTATTGAAGCGGTTGCTGATGGTATCTATGCTTGGTGGTGAACAATCTCTGAAGAACTTCCGCAAGGAATTCTGCATCAGAGGCTAACTGTTAAATTGAGGCGGTTGCTCATAGTATATCACCATGATTACCGTTCGTTACTTACGAGTTCTTCCATTGTAATCCACCAGGCAAACAACTAGGCACTTTTGCTACACCAAAACCTGTTTATATGCTTCTTTAAAAAAAACAACATGAGTTGAATATGAGAGTTATTTCAATTAAATCAGCCTAAAAAACTAATTTCTCAACCATTGCTTCAAATTCAAATATTAATTGTTGCCATCTTTGTGATGCTGGATGAAAGCTTGCACAACAAACTAGCATGACCGTGATACAACAAAGCTTGCACACCAACACTTTTCCAAATTATTTCACACCTGCACATTCCATTGTACTATGAACAACTTTTCAGCCCTATCTTTTACCAGCAGCAACAGAATCTGCATTTAACATACCGTAGTTTTGGTAGCAGTACTGGTGAGCATGCATTAAAAACAGATAAAATACATGTTCCGAATTATCAACTCAAATATTAAAGTTAAGGCAAGTATCCTCAACATTCATACAAGTATTGCAAATGACATTCACTTGCAAAAGTTGATCAAATCTTCCAGATTAAGTACAGCTTACAAGAATACTTAGTATCTGTACTTAGTAGAGTAATCCTTTGGAGCAATTACCAGACCGCGACCCTTCCTTGCCCCACGGTATACAGTCTCAACAATGTCTATGAACTCCTGCTTGTCCTTGAGAGCCCAGTTAATCTTGTTGTTATTTCCTGTGCCAAGATCAATCATAATGTGTTTGTTTCTAAAGAAGAACATCACTGTGGATGGATCATACAGCTCATACATTGTGTTAAAATCAGGCACTTCAGTTATGTCAACAAGATAAATCACAGCAAAGTTCTTCATTGTTTCAGCAACCGAAGCAAGCACTTCATCCATCTAAAAACATAAAATCAATTTAAATGACCACAGATTAAGTGTAAGCGTAACAATAACATTCTTTTCATTCTGGAGGAAGCAAAAGCAAGTTAATAGTAAAGCATTCAAAACATATTGAATAAATAATGACAAACAATGCAGCTTCATGTACAGGACTCCGAAGAAAAAAGGAAAGGCAGAATGCTATACAAAAGCTATAAAGTCCAAGTCCATATGCACGCCTACACACCACAAAGGTAACACCCCGAATATAAGTAAAACAAAAACTATTTCTCTATTATATCAATAAGCACAACCCAAAATTCCACTTGGAGCCATTGTTAAACAGCCACCAAATATAACTCTCATCCTAAGAGGTTCTGTCTTTAAGGACTTGACCAAAGCGCATAAACCAAATAAGGAGAAAGCTGATATGCTACCAAAAATTGAAAATAGAACTTACTGGAGGGAAATTTTAGTTCAATAATTGGAATAATGCTTTGGAATATAAAACAGTAAGTCATTATCAAAAGCTATCTGTCTTTCCTTTTCGCTTACTGGGAGAACCTGTCAGGTCAACCATTGGGCTCAACAAGAAGATAACAGTCACCTAACTTGTAAAAAACCTGGCCAGCTTTCTGGAATCAAGTCATCTTTGTGACAAATGCATGCTTCAAAGAAAGCAAAGAAGGTTACTCGCTAGCAGCTCAAGGGATTGAACAAGGCGCAGGGCTCTTGTTGAAAAATTCAGGACGAAGGTTTAAAAGGGCAAATAAAAGCATTTGAGGATACCCACCCTACTACTAGTATAATTGAAAGACTTATCGCATAATCAGTGTTCCAACCGAGCCTATTGTCCTCGAATTTCAATTATGCTTTTTTTTTTCAAATTTGATGAAAAATTTCGAATCTAGAGTGATCAGAGGGTAAACTGAATACTTTTCCTAATTCAAGTCATGAAAGCTGAAATATAAGCAAAATTCGATTCAAATTACAAGCGACTGAGAGAGCGAGAGACAGAAATGAGTACCTGCATGCAGGTCTCGTCCCAGTCGTGGCCGAATCGCATGACGACGAGACGCTCTTCCTCCGCCAGGATAGCCTGATCTACAGCCCATCCTGAGTGCAGGTGAGGCAGCAGATACGACATCTCAGATCGTTAACCCTGTCTTCCTCTGAAATCTATGATTCTTTTTTCCTTTCCGAAGTTCTTCTGCTCTCGGTCTCAAACCCTAGTTTATGCGTTAACATCTTATTATGACCTTGTATAAAGGGTATTCCTCAAGATTCTCATGGTGACGTGTTCAAAAAATTACAAATTAGGTTGCTGCAGTAAAAATAATTTGATTGATGTTATAATCAAATTTTTATGTGAAAAGGGAGTTTCTAAGCATTCGCATGCCAACATGTGTCCAATAAAATTTTAGGTGATAGAGTACTTGGCAAAAGAAAAAAAAAGAGTAAAAATAATGACTATTTGATGTTATAATAAATTTTTATGTGAAAAAAAATCCTCAAGGGTTTTTATAATAATTTTTTATATTCTTAAAATTATTGAATTATCCATTAAGAATTAAAAATTTTAAGTATTCTTTTATTTTTTGCTTTCAGATTCTCAAATACTTTTTCAAATATTTTAAATTAAAAATAATATAATTTAGAATGATTTTAGGACATTCACACTACTATTTTTTTTTCTCAAATTATCGAGTTATCCATTAAAGATTAAAAATTTTTGAGAATATTTTTATCTTTTACTTTAGGCTTTTTTCTAAATTTTTGTTTTATTATTTATTTTCTTTCAAATATTTTAAATTAAAAATAATATGATTTATAATGATTTTTAAGAAAAAAATATTATATATGAATCCTTTAACAGTTCGTTTGGATGAGAAATTTTGATATTTTGAAACAAAAATGCATCAATTTAAAATACTAGCATTTATAGTTGTCTTGTTTGAATAAATATTTTTTAGAAATAGTTTTGAATACTATAATTTGAAGAAATAAAATATAATTATAAAAGAAAGTTAAAGATACTCATTGGTTTGGCTCAGTTGACAACACATATTGAGTTTATAGGAAGAGTTCTCGGGTTCGATCTCCACTAAATATATCTTTAGGGAGGGGTGAAGAGCCTTAACTGTGACTAAACCCCGAGCAGGATTAGTCTTAGACCGTTAAAACGGATGAAGATACCTGTGGTTTACAAAAAAAAATTAAAGATATTATATATATGAAAAATATTAAAAAATGTAATATGGATATCATTAGATTTGTAAAAATGTGTAGATATTATTAACAATATAAAAAACAAAAATATATATCATATTAAATAAATAGTATCTTCCTTTTTTAGTTTTATATTTAATAATGAGTTACACGTTGGAGGAATTTGGAAAAACCACCTATTCAAGTGGATTTTCAATGAGGAATTTGAACATCTCAAATTCTCTATGAAATTCTTTTTAAATTTTGAAATTCTTCGAACTTTTTTGGCAAATAAGAAAACTAAATTTTGAATTTTTTAATATCTTGATTGAAATGAAATCCTTTTTTAAAATCCGTTTCTTTGCATTTGACTTTTTTATACTTTTGAAGATTATCAAAAATATATATTATATTAAATAAATAATATCTTCCCCTTTTAGTCTTATATTTAATAATGAGTTATACGTTGGAGGAATTTGGAAAAACCACCTATTCAAGTGGATTTTCAATGAGGAATTTGAACATCTCAAATTCTCTATGAAATTCCTCATAAATTTTGAAATTCTTCGAACTTTTTTGGCAAATAAGAAAACTAAATTTTGAACTTTTTAATATTTTGATTGAAATGAAATCCATTCTTAAAATCCTTTTCTTTGCATTTGACTTTTTTTATACTTTTGAAAATTATCAAATTGCCACTCGAGGATTAAAAGGTTACGAGGATATCTTTGTCTTTTTATTTGGATTTTTTAAATTTGTTTTCAAATATTTTAAATTTAAAATAATACACTTTAAAAATTTTTTCAAGACGCTTGGAAATTTGATTTTTTTTATTTAATGTTTCTCAAATTACTAAGTTGTCTCGGCCCTCAAATATTGAAAGGTTTGAGAATATTTTGTCTCATGCTTGGGGTATTTTTTATTCTTTATTTTTCTTTTCAATTATTTTAAAATAAAAATAATGTAATTTAAAACAATTTTTAAGAAAAAAAATTAAACATGTAAATTCAATCAATGTATTTGACTTTTTTATTAATTTGAGCAAAAATATTAAATATATATTTATATATATATATATATATCCAATCGGGTTTGGACTTTAAATAGTAAGTCTAAGTATGGTCTCATTTTTTATCAAATAAAATAAAAGAAAGGTATGGAGTATTCTTGTTTTCTTCCAAAATTATGTATAAAAAATAAACTCATTAAACAATAGAAAGAAAAAAATATAAAAAATACAAAAGAATAAAAAAAAAAAAAAGAAGTGTTAAGGTCATTCTTGAGTTTTGAAAAAAGAGGTGAAGTAAATTTGGCAACTCATCAAGTGAAAGTTCAAAGAAAAGGACATAGGTAAGGAAGGTTCAACCTCTGTTAATATCACGTGTACTTTTCTCTTCCCTCTCTCTTTATTTATTGTTCATTCTATACTTGTTTTAATTGAATTGAATTTTTTTTGTAGGTTTTAAAGCATGTTGTGAACTTAGATTAGAAAATCAAAATTAGAGTAGAAAATTAATTCACCATCTTTTTGGTTTATATTTGAGCCAGCAAATTCAAACCACTAAGCACTATTGTTAAGTGCAAAAGTATCTTAATTATCTTAGCTACCATTTTTTTTTGCAATAGACAATGTCCAATAGACTTGTTTTTATTTTGAGAATGAGAGAGAAAAAAATGCACAATTATATTTTAAGTGTGTATAAAATGAACTTTGACACATTTATTTATAAAAATTCAATCCAAAAGTTATGACTTCACCATCAGAATTTGTGTTCTTTCAATTATATATATTTTTTGGTTTAACATATTTATCTTTTCAATACAACTATAACTTCTAGAAACAAATGATTATTTTTTCAATTATTCATAAATGAAGCACACAATTTCAAAATAGTATGTAACATTTTGAAGATAAAATTATTTATGAAAAATTAGATCATATCTAATTTTTTATTAATTTTTAATTATTAAAAAATTATATCTAATTTTTAATAATCATACTTTTACTAGTTTGAAAATGTTCTGATTAAAAAACCCGGAAAAAGGAAAGCACAATGCAATTTAACTTTGTTTATGAATTCTGACAGATTTCATGATTTATTTGTCAAATCCAGTAGAAATTAGGGAACTGGATGGCATTGACACATGAATCTTTGTGTAGGATATAGTCTAGAATTGGCTTCTTTTGGCCTTTTTTTCATATGTTTAGGATATCCGAATTCCAACCAGTTAAAGATATCTAAAACCCTATGAGGGCAAAGAGGAAGCGCGCAGGAAAATTCTTAGCCTCATCTCCAAAGCCCAAACCTTTCAGTCAACTATAGACAGATACTACCGTATTCATTCACATTCACTTAATTTTATTTTTTAAAATTATGAAATGTTCTTATATCTATTATATTGAATATGAGATTAATCTTCATTCATATTACATGATTGATGTTAGTTTAAAAGAATTTGACATGATAAAAATTTAAATACGGACATTCCGTTATAAATAATCTTCATTCAAAAATTCAATAAAATTTGGATTTCACATTTAGTATCACGAATTAACTTGTCAGACCAAAGCCAAAGTCGTCCAAGTTGTCCCTTGAACTTTGTTTTTTTATGTTCGTTTTGATCGGAGATCCGCTTATTATTTAATTAAATTTCCTAATGCTCATTGTTGATTCTGAATTGCTCTTGGACCATGTAAGCTTCTTTCACTAGCAATATTTAAAGCTACCAGGGCTTGTTGAGTTATTTAAATTCTGTCTCTTTCACAAAAAGTAAGATCGAAAAAAATTATTCTTTTGGAATTTTGATGTTGCCCAATGGAAAAGAATAAAAAACAATGCATTGCGTTAATTGGAGTACAAGAGGTTCAGAAACAAAACTTGAAAATTAATCAGCAAAGTTAAATCCTTGAAATTTTGAATGCAATAACATTAAATAATTGAAGTTATATATATTTGAGAAAATATTAGAATTCAGCTTTTTAAATTAAGAAAAATATATATGTTATTCGTATTCAAATTCAAAGGAAAAGTTTAACCCAAAAACCAATTTAATAAGTGGAATCCTTAAATACTATTCTACAATTGTTTGTAGAGTAGACGTGGGATCATAGAAATATGAACAATGAACATACTGTAATGACTAACGAATCAAAATCAGGAAACTGAGCCCAAAAGTCAACCAATAAAGTGAACATGATAAAAAAAAGTCACAAAATTGATGACGCGGCAAAAGCTCTGAAACAACAAGAATCAAGTACCAGGGAACTTGTTTCATCCGGATATCCGAGTGCAAACGTTTCCGTCGTCACCAAAGCATTCAAGAATTTTGTCATGCATGGAAAGTACGTATTTTTTTCCATTTTAGTGTTTTTTTTTTAAATTTATCCTTTTCAACTATTACTATATATATATATATATATATATACACCCACACTAAACATGTCCTTCGCTTCACGTACCACACCAACAATCAATATGGACTGCCTGGAAAAACTCAAGGCTTTTCTTGTTTCAGTTATAGCATTCCTTCGAATGTGTCCCAAATTAGGCATGCCACGATCACAGCCACCGCCACCACCATTACTACCATCAACTTCATCAGTTGATCAGCCACCAACACAGCCTTCTGCTACTGACCCTGAAACCCTGCAACCAGAGTCACCATCTTCTGCTATCGACGTTGAACCATCTCGGCCACCAGCGCAGCAACCAGCACAGCAATCAGCACCATCACCTTCTACTAATGACCATGAGACCCGGCAACCAGAGTCGACGCCGCCGCCATCTCCTACTACACCCACCAACCCGAATCAACTACAGACTATACTTGCAGCCCAGGAGCATCTGCAATTGAAAAACTCAGTCCTATCATTCTGCTTTTCATATCCCCTTGCTGTCTCTCTCCAATACAACCAAACTGATCATCTTCAAGCCAATCATCCAGATTCTTCCATCATTTTGCTTTCCTTTCTTGTCCTACTTACATTCAATCTTCTCTTGGTAGCATTGCTCATTAGGCCAAGTTGCACTAAAACTTCAGAGGTATTGGAGAAAGCTGCAATCCTAGTAGCTGCCGCTGCATTTTGCCACGCTACTGCAATTCCCTTCCCATTTGAGCTCAAGTGCACTGTCTTGGTCGTTTTTCTGCACTCCGTTCTCGTTATCACCGTCTGCAAATACTTGAATCGCCCACAACTCTAAGAACTAGATAAGTTCTCTTCATAAAGCTTCTATACATGGTAGTTCAAGAAAAGGTTTTCCAAAGAAGTGTACTACAGAATTGTTTGAGCGGATCCAAAAAATTATGTTATTTTACTCAGGTAGAGCGATTTACAGGAAAATGGAAGAAAAAAGTGTATGTGCTTGCTTTCATTTATATGGAAATTACTATTTATTTTCAAGGTAAGGAGACTATATTCACTCACCTCATCATGACAACTTAAAAATATCCAACAAAATTCATGTAGAAATGGGGAAACTTGCTTTCCCATACGTTGTAAATGTAGCCAAAATTAAAGAATAGAATGGTGTAATGTTTAGGTTGGAGGAATTAAGATTTCTTTAAATTAGAAAAATGCTTTCCATCAAACTGTTAGTTGCTGATCTGATCCAGAATAGAATATGAGAATCTATATGTGATTGTTTGGACCTCTACCGGTTTGAAGGAGAGTACCCTACAGAAATTTATAGCTTTGATTGCTAATAACAGTAGCCATGGAAAACAGAGTGATGTATTTTCTCGACAAAGTAAGTCCTCTGACCAAGCCAAGTTTGATGACATGATTAGGTATTGATGTTTTAAGGCTTAGCAGTCGCTGGCTGTTAGTTCATGCATAACCTAAGATGTCTCAGGTTAAATTTGAACCAAGCAATGAGCAATATAAAGAATCCCAACCAAATTCAGAGAACACGTTTGAGCAGAGGAAACATATATAATTAACTTATAAAATTAAACCAAGAGGTCGATCCTTTCCTGGAAACGTTTGATGAAACAATCAAAAATTATCAAACGAACTGGCTTGTTTCCAAGTAATCATATGGATATCAATCTGTATGCATATTGCACAGGCAGGTAGACTGTCCCTTGAAAGGCAGGATGTTCTGTACCAGATATGTAGGAAACTAAATTTCCGGCTTGCTTACCAACATTCAAGAAATTTTAAGTTGTTTCAATCGGCAGTTTCAGTAATTTCAATCATTCTTCTCTGTCGTGTCTTCAAATCATAAAGAAATACCTTTGATAGCAAAGATGACCCGTACTATAAGCATGATCTCTCCTGTGTTGCAATAGTTAGTAGGAATTGGAAGCTGAAGCGCATCAAAGCGCTGAATGGAAATTCAAAGTCCTTCATCCAAGCCTCGTCGTTGTTGTTGTTGTTGTCCCTCAATATCCAAAATCTTAGCTTGCATTTCATCCTCAAATTATCACACTATAGAACAGGCAAATTTTCTCCAACTTCAATTAAATGATAATAGTGTTCAGAGACTCCCTGCAAAAAGACTCGTAGCCCTGAATTTTTCATCCTCCAAATCATATGCTCCTAAAGCTGCCTTGCCATTATTTGTACGCATCCAATGTAAAGTTCCATTGACAGACAAACTCTGGCTATAGGGTTGAATCCTAAAATGCGAGGCTTCAAATTTTATTCAAGGATTATCAGTACATAAACCCAAAATCTCTCTCTTGACTTCGATTTTCTTTACAGGAAGTTACCACTTGCCAGCCTAGATGTGACAAAATTCAAAACTTTGTAGCACTTTTTTGAGGAAAATTTGTGACATAAAGCAAGTTGGCGTTTGAAGGTGGATGATTTCACGAGTTAAGAGATTACAAACAAAATACTTGAATTCCCATCATAAAAACAGAAGAGCTTGTTTAGGATTTGGATTATTGCATGGGGTTGACCGGTGGAGGAGAAGCTGAGATGGAGGCAGTAAAGAGACCAAAAGAAAGACGGTGTTGGAAGTTAGTGAACTCCATACTTGGAAACAGCTGTCTGCGGATTCAATGTAACAGAAAAACTTTGAGCCCTTATGCTTTTCCCTTGTGAATGTTTCAGTTGCCATATACTGATTTGCTAAGTGTTTTATGTAATTGTTTGAGCTGATACAGAAATTGTTACTTTATTCAGGTGGAATGATCTGCAGAAAAATTGGAGAAAAATGTGTACGTGCATTCGATTTATCTGGAAATTACCTCAACAGGACACCTTAAAAATATCCCACCACACATGCATTCCAATACGTTACATAAGTAGCCATAATTAAAGAATAGAATTATATCCAGTTTTGAAAGATCGAACAAAGATCTAAGGGGAATTCTATGGTAAGGTCTTAATAAAGAAAGAGAAAGGCATTCATTTGGGTGGATTGAAATAAAAAAACGATTGAAAACAACTGATATTGACTGAATAGGACTTGAGAAAGGTTGGTCGTCGAGTTTCGTCATCTGGAGGTGGATTGTATGCCTATGCTTGGCAGAGCCATTTGAGAAAGACTTTTCTGAGTTGCCTATGATTGTTTGCGATTGAGTTGCCTATGATTGTTTGCGATTGTGTTTCTAAAATAATCCGATGTGCAAATGTTTGCGGTGGTTTTGTTCTTGAGCGGTCAAAAGGTCGACTTTTTTGCATATAGAAGCACCTTTCTTGATTCCCTATTCTCTTTCTTTTCCCTTACCTACCCCACTATAAATATATGTAAGCCTTGGATTCTCTCTTCATTATACCGATGAATATGGACTTTCTACAAAAGCTTAAGACGTTTCTTGCTTCAACCATTGTTACAATTTTCATCCGAGTTTGTCCGGAATTAGACCAGCAAACATCACAGCCACCATCACTGCCACAGCCAGCAACTTCCAGTATCGACAGCCAATCATCTCAGCCTGAAAGATTGCCATCACCATCATCACCTTCTTCCAATGAAAATGAATCCCCAGAATCCCAGTTGCCCTCGCCAGCCCCAAATCCTACTACGCCCTCCAACCTGAAACTGCAGCAAGAGGCTTTGCTTGCTGCCCAGCAGCATCTACAATGGCAAAATTCAGTGCTAACGTTTTGCTTTTCATATGCACTCGGTGTATCCCTCCAATTTGTGGGAACTGATAAATCCAATCATCCGCTCCCCTTTTCCTTGGTTTTGCTTTCGTTTCTTGTCCTACTTGTATTCATTTTTATCTTGGTTGCTTTCTTTATCCACCCAAATTATACCAGAACTTCACAAGCATTGGAGAAAATCGCTTTCCTCCCAGCTGCAGCTGCGTTGTGTCACACTCTTTCCATTCCTTTCTTATTTACGCTCAAGTGCACTATCTGGGTTGTGTTTCTCCTCTCCTTGATCATTGTCATGATCTTCGCTTACTTGCCTCTTAACACAGCCTGATGTTATGCCAGCAACTCAGTTTTATAGCATCTGAGCAGACTACTAATTCAATCGCAGCTTAGAATCAAAACAGAGCTCCAGGATTGCCTTGAAAGTTAATTATCTGTTAACAGATTGCTTGGAGTCCATAAACAATTTTGGGGTCTACACTCCTATGGGAATCGGGTCACTGAAAAAATTCTTGTCCTTCTCTCTATTACTAGAAAAAGGAAAAAAATAGATTAAGCAGAGTTCTCTGTTTCTTCTTCTCCTTGTTCGAGAATGAAATTTTTTATCTCCTTTTTTTCTTCCCAGCAGTGTTACCGAGCATTATTGAAAATTGAGAAAATGGCCTTCTTTTTCTACAGTAGAATATGCAAAAAGTTCAAGTAACCATTAGGGTTTTTTTTTTCTTTAAAATATAATTGAAATAATTTAAAGTAGCTTCAATGGTTTGAACCCTTGATATTTCTTTGTGAAAATTTAATTATTAACTTGTCTGTTTTAGGTTGGAGGAATTAAAATTACTTTAAATTAGAAAAATGTTTTTCCAAGGAAACCATTAGGTGATGATCTAACCCAGAATAGTATATGAGAATCCATGTGATTGTTTGGACCTCTACTGGTTTTAAGTAGCGTACCCTGCAGAAATTTACAGGAGAAATGAAATGTGGTGCTTCCGTTTTTCTGTAAACTAAATTCACATTGCATTGATTGCTAATAAGAATAGCAGTAACCATGGAAAACAGAATGATTACAGAATTCTTCCATATATTTTCTCGACAATGTAAGTCGAATAATTAAGTTTGAAGACATGAATAGGTATTGATGTCTCAACTCTTAAGGCTTAGTAGTAGCCGGCTGTTAGTTGATGAATAGCAAAGAGCAATATAGTGTGTCCCAACCAAAGTAAGCAGTCATGATTGAGCTGAGGAAACATATATGGTTAACTTAAAAAATTAAGCCAAGATGTCAATTCTTTCCTGGAAAACGTTCGATGAAACAATAAAAAATTATTAAGCAAACTGCCTTACGCTTCCAAGTAATGATATATTGGTATCAATCAGTATGCATACTGCCTGCATATTGCACAGGCAGGTTAACTGTCCCTTGGAAGGCAGCAAGTTCTATACCAGATATGTAGGTAACTAAAATTCCAGCTCGCTTACCAACATCCAAGAAGTTGAAGTTGTTTCTATAGGATTAGGCAGTTTCATTGGTTTGAATCATTCTTCTTTATTATGTCTTCAAATCATAAACAAACACCCTTGATAGAAAAGATGACTTGTATTCTGGAAGTGTGATCTCCCCGCTGTTGCTATTGTTAATAGGAATTGGACGACGAAGCATCAAAGTCCTGAATGGAAATTCAAAGTCCACCCGTCTTTCTTGTAGTTCCTTTCCTTGCATTTCATCCTAAACTTATCACTCTGTGACAGCCAAATTTATCCAACTTGAATTAAATCATGATGTTCAGAGGCTCTCTTCAAAAGACTCATAGCACTGAAATTTTTTTTTTAACCACAAGGTGTCTACTTAATTAAAGATTGCCTTAGAGTCTGTTGGTTTTGTTCATCCTCCTCAGAATAATGTGTTAAAATACAGCACCAGCACACGTATTAACTCGTTTCCTTTTAAGTTTAAGTTGTTAGTTTATTGATTTAGTGGGATAGAGTATGTAGCTATCTTTTAGTTAGTTTTCAATTGTTGCCAGGTTTGTTATCCTAGTTTTTAGAGATGTGATAGTAGTGGTGTTAGTGGAAGAGAATGAAACAACGTGGGCTTTCTTTGTATTCCTATACAAGGCAAAGTAATTCCATCAAATAGTGTGCTCCATTTTTCTTCTGTTCAGTAACTTTATGTGTATAATCTTTTTTTTTTATATATATTGTCCCTTGCTCTTTTAACTTCTACATTGTGGTATTCGAGCCAGGTTAGTTGTGGATTTTTTCAGTTGACAAGATGAGCGATCTTCAAGTCGTTGGCTGAATCAAAAAGCTCAACAACCAAAACTATAATACTTGGTCTACATGTATGATATCTTACATGCAAGGCCAAGATTTGTGGAAGGTTGTCAATGGAAACGAAGTTACGCAACCGGAGGCAAAGGATGCAAATGGTGTGTTTCGAAAGTGGAAGATAAATGTGGGCAAGGCAATATTTGCTTTAAAGACTACGATCGAAGTAGATGTGCTAGAGCATATCTAAGATGCCAAAACTCCCAAAGAAGCCTGGGATACACTCACCATGCTTTTCTCAAAGAAGAATGACACAAGGCTTCAACTTTTAGAGAGCAAACTTTTGTCGGCAGCACAATGTGACATGACTATTGCTCAGTACTTCCACAAGGTGAAGTCATTATGCGGTGAAATTTTCGAGTTGGATCCAAAAGCTCCAATCGGGAAACCAGGGTGAAGAGAATAATTATCCATGGTTTGAGACCCGAAAATAGGGGTTTTGTTGCTGCAGTACAAGGATGGCAAAATCAACCATCACTTGTTGAGTTCGAAAATTTACTTGTGGGACAAGAAGCACTAGCTAAGCAAATGGAGGAGTCTCGTTGAAGGGTTAGGAGGAAGCGCTCCACGCCAATAAAAGCAGAGGGAACTCCAAGCATCATATAACTGGTGGGTCTAAAAAGAATGATGATAAGGCAAAAAGTCATCAAGGTGAAGGAAGCACTCGTTCATGGGGAGCTTTAAAGAATCATGGCAATGGAAAAAAGTTTGAAGGGAAGTGCTACAATTGCAGGAAGAAAGGTCATATGGCGAAAGCGTGTCGGTCGAAGACTAACCTTTGCCTGGCCATAAATGAAGTCTTGCAATTCGTACTGGTTTGATTTTCAGATGAGACATTTCCAGTTAAATGGCCATAAATGAAGACTAACCTTTGCCTACTTTGAATCTGAGCATGACACTGGTATGTTTCATGGTTTGAAGTACTATAATGACATTCTAATGGAAGCCAGACTAGATGGAAATGTTCAGTCAAAGTTGATTCTTCATAAGGATCTAAATACACTTACATTTAAGCAGGGTTGGGCTTTCTCGCAAAAAATATACTCCAATGGAATTGCATCATTTACAATGGTTTCCTTTTTGCCTTTGGTTTTGCTAGCATTTTGGTGACAATTTCAAGAGACTGAAACTAGAAAAACCTTGAAGAAACTTTTAGCATGTTAGCTAGTGACATTTTTACCACCACTATGTCCTTACATAGCCAATACCATTAGGTTAGATTAAACGTGTGCAATGATTTTTGTACTGAAACCAAAATGATCTCCTTTATCTACTCAATGGTGATAACAAAAAAAAGAAACAGAGAACATAAAAGCCAATTGTTATAGAAAACAAAATTGAGCATCTGACATGTGAAATTGGAGAAACTGGTGCAACTTTGGACCAGTCTCATAGCAAAACATACAAATATGGTTCTATCTCTACACAGCAGAGACCAAACATAAAAACAAGCAGATGCATATAAGCCAAAGTTCTTACCCCCCACCCAAAAGAAAGAATGAAAGAAAAAGGTTGTCTTAAGCATCATTGGTTTTGGTCAGCAACCTATTTAACCAACCACCTAATCCTATGCAGTCTAATGATATGTGCATGCACCCATAAAATGATAAAGAAAAACAAAAATTAAAAAAAGAAAAATGCTCAGAATTCACTTAATTTCAAGATGATACTCATCTTAATTCAAGTCTTTTAATGGCAAGAAATACATTATGTAGAAGTTAAAAGACCAAGAGACAATATAAAAAAAGATTATACATGTAAAGTTACTGAACAAAAGAAAAATGGAGCACATTAGTTGATGGAATTACTCTGCGTTATATAGGCATACAAAGAAAACCCACATTGCCTCATTCTCTTCCACTAACACCACTACTATCACATCTCTAAAAACTAGGATAACAAACCTAGCAACAATTGAAAAGTAACTAAAAGATAGCTACAGACTATATCCCACTAAATCAATAAACTAACAACTTAAACTTACGAGCTGCTGACAGAAATTTCCAAACTTGTTGCCACTCAAGCTTTTTGTGAACAAATCTGCAACTTGATTTTCTGTCTTAATATGCTCTAATGCAATTTCCTCTTGCAAAACTTTTTCCTTGATAAAATGATAATGCACCTCCACATGTTTAGTTCTTGCATGAAAAATTGAATTCTCTGCCAAACTTATTGCTGACTGGTTGTCACAATATAGAGGAATTGCATAATTTATTGGTTGACACAAGTCCTTCAACAATTGTTTGAGCCAAGTGCTCTCTTGAGTTACCATTGCTGCAGCTCGATATTCTGCTTTTGTTGTTGACAAAGACGCAGTTGGTTGCCTTTTGCTGCACCAAGAAATTGCTCCCGACCTAAGCATAAAAACATACCCGATAGTTGAGTGTCGGGTATCATGATCACCTACATAGTCAGCATCACAATAACCAACTAGCTTGCAATCCTCACCTTTCTTATACAAGATACCATAGTCAAGTGTACTATCCACATATCTTAAATTTCATTGAACTGCTTCTAAGTGAGACTTCTTTGGATTTTGCATGTACCGACTCATTATACCAATGACATAAGAAATATTAGGTCTGGTTAAAGTTAAGGAGATCAAACTACCCACCAATTGTCGATACATCGTTACATCTTCCAAATCTCTCCCTTCATGAGCACACATTTTGGAGTTTGGCTCCATCGATGTTGAAATTGGTTTGCACTCAAGCATTCCAAACTTCTTCAACAAATCTCTGGAATATTTTTGTTCACAGAGAAATATTCCTTCTTGAGTACGATCAAGCTCTAGACCAAGAAATGCTTGAGCTATTCAAGTTCTTTCCTCTAAAAACAAATTGCAAATTCTCCTTTGTTTGGAGAATTTCTTCTTCACAATCTCCTGTTAGGATTAAATCACCCACATACACTAGCACAATAGCTAGCTTCCTTCCACTAGCTTTGACAAACAAACTAGAATTCACAGATGTTACCGAATAACCACTATGAGTAAGAAATTAAGCAATCTTACCGTACCAAGCTCTCGATGCTTGCTTTAATCCATAGAGTGCCTTCCATAGCTTACACACATACTCAGGATGATCTTGACTCTGAAAACCCATCAGCTAATTCATGTAGATCTCCCCATCCAACTCCCCATGTAGGAATGCATTCTTTACATCCATCTGCCACAAGTTCCAATCTTTGCTAGCTGTAAGTGCAAGTAAGACTCGTAAGTTGTAAGTTTTGCAACTGGACTAAACATTTTATCATAGTCTAGTCCATGTTGTTAAGAGAACCCTTGAGCTACCAGACGAGCATTATGCCTTTCAATTGATCCATCTGTGCAACACTTTATCTTATACACCCATTTGCAAGAAATAGGCTTCACATCTCTAGGCTTTAGTACAAGCTCCCAAGTCTGATTTTGTTCTAATGCAGCAATCTCCTCATCCATAGCTTTTTTGCACTTCGAATTCTGAAATGCTTCTTCAAATGTCTTTGGCTCTTTTGCATCTTCTTCTTCTACTATGGCATCGTTGGCATATTTGGGATTTGGCTTTTTGACTCTTGTCGATCTTCTTAGAGGAGTTATTGTTTCTAGTTCTACTTTGGAAGGCTCACCTTCCTTGCTTGATCGTCCATACACACCCGTTTGCCATGGATTTTGAGCTACACCTTGCTTGATATCACGACAATCATCTGCATCTCCAAGTTTACCTAAACTCAACTGGATTTCAGCAAATTGCAAATCACCTTCAATAACATCTGAGTCTGGTAGTATCTCTTTTTCTAAGGACCACCATGAAGATGCTTCATCAAATATCACATTCTGAGACGTATAGCACTTTCCAGTTGTAGGATCACAGTACCTCCACCCTTTTCTTTGATTGTCATATCCTACAAAAATACACTTAACAACCTTCTTGTCCATCTTCTTACATAAATGGCCAGGTACAAAAACATAGCATACACAACCAAAAACTCGAAAATAGCTAATTGTAGGCTTCATATTCCGTAATTTTTCAAAGGGGTGAAAGCAAACATAACCTTTGTTAAGGAAGCCTATTTATTACAAAGGCTAGAGTCAGCATTGCTTCTACCCAAAATCTTCCTGGAACATTCTTCGCATGAAGCATACTTCGACATATTTTTGCCAAGTGCCTGTTCTCCCTTTTTGCTATGCCATCTTGTTGCGGAGTGCTAGCACATGTGAACTGATGGCGTATTCCGTATTCTTGAAGGAAATCACAAAACTCATCTAAGGTCTACTCTCCTCCATTGTCGGTGCATAGATAGCGAATTCTTTTACCAATTTCTGCTTCTGCTACTTTCTTGAACTCTTTGAACTTTGAAAAAGTTTCAAATTTATTTTTCATAAAATAAACCCACACAAACCTGGAAAAATCATCAATAAAGATCACCATGTACTTCATTCCACGATAGAAGCTTACTTGACAAGTCCAAACACATCAAAGTGAATTAACTCTAATAGTTCCTTCGCTTTAAATTTGGACTCTTCATACGACATTTGATGCGCTTTACCATATTGACATCTTGCGCATATTGTGTCTGTTTTTACTTCAAGTTAAGGAAGTCCCTTCAGCATTGACCTTTTCATCATCTCATTTAGCTTGTGTCGTTGTCCAAAACAACAATAATTTTTTATGAGATACGAATCTCGATCTGCCTCCTAGCCTGTCTCCAAGAACTCTGCAATATAGAAAAAGTCAGAGGGCGCATGGGCTTTCCCCGCTCGCGCACTTCGATGCTTAAGTCAGACAGGATCCAGGTAGGGTTTTCATAAGTAAATAGAGATTAGGGTTTAAGAATGATACTTGTGACCTATTTATAGGAGTTAGAATGTGCGTAATTACCTTTATGACCCGTAGCTTAAATGGTCATTTAATGGATCATTTATGGGCCTTCTGAGTCCTCTTTCCTCTTAGTTTTAGATTATCATTTGGCCCAATGTTCTTCAGCTTGACTTATGAAAAAGCTCAGTAATCTTTGGTTTGACCCTCATCAATTGCTCTCCATTTACCCTGTGAAAGAGTATATAAAGAATGGGCTTTTCAAATTCTTTTGCTACCCTCTTTTTGAGATTATTACAAGAGTCTTTTTGTCTTCACTTGAGGGCTCAACTAATAGACTTCATCATTATTTATAACAAGAATGACGTTGTGTCATTATTTCTTTTCTTAAGTGCCTTTTCATAACACTACTGGGATACGTTTTCATCCTTTGAGCTAAATGCTTCTTAAGTGGAATATGCCACCTTTCTTTTCGAATTCAAGGTCTTAGTTGACTGAAACCAAGAACTATAAGGAGAAATTACAAGATTGCAGAGCCACTAAAGCCTTTGGTTTCATTAGAGGCGATTTGTACTTGGCATGCTCCTGATTGGTTGAAGCTTGATCTAGATGCTGAGTATTTGGAACCTTTTCTGAGGATAGGCACTTAAAAAGATCTATCTGATTTTGCCAGTTCTTAAGAGCCTTTTCGTCGACTCGAGATGGTCGAGGTTCTCATAAGCTTAGACGAAGATGATTTAGATAATCCAGAGACTAATTTTCCTAAGGATCAAGCTTTTGATATTATAGCATCTCAAGACGTACATGCCTGGGTGCCTGTTAATATCGATGCTCCTTTTGATACAGAAGTTAATCTAAAGTGCTCTCCAGTTTTTTTGTGAGAGAGCTTAGTCTTTTACAAATTGATCAACACATTTTTAAACTTATCTACAGAGGCAACTACACATTTACCTTGTATTAGTCTTATGTAATAATCAGACTTTTCTCGTGCACTTTTCGCTTCAAGTCCTTTTACATATGTGGCTTTTGCCGCTCAATTACTGCTTCAAGCCCAAGCACTTCATGCATGACATACATCACGCACTTTTCGCTTTAAGTGCATACGTAGCCTACATCGCGCATTTTTTGCTTCGGGCTTTTTTCTTAGAGTACGTGACTTACTTTGCGCATTTTTCGCTTCAAGCCCTTACACTTTATGCATGACTTACATCGCGCATTTTTCGCTTCAAGTACATGTGTGGCCTACATCATGCATTTTTCGCTTCAGGCTTTTGGTTTGCCCGTCTCGCACCCTTTTGTGCTTAGGGACTTTTCATTTGCCCATCTCGCGCATTTTTCGCTTAGGGACTTTCAAATTTGCCCTTCTCGCACCCTTTTGTGCTTAGAGACTTTAGATTTACTCGTCTTACACCCTTTTGTGCTTAGGGACTTTGGATTTGCCCATCTTGCACCGTTTTGTGCTTAGGGACTTTATAGAATTGATAAGAATATAACATCATTTATATCCAAAATGCCAACATAAAATATGATAAAATTGTAGCATATCTCGTAACATACCTCGCAACCTGTATACTGTGTGCTCCCCAGTTCTTCTTATGAAGCACTTTTCATCTGAAGAAGAACTCTTACTTGGGTATCGTATCACAATTTGCCTATCTCGCGCATTTTTTGCTTAGGGACTTTATAGAATTGCTCGTCTCGCGCATTTTTCGCTTAGGGACTTTTTAAAGAATTGCCCGTCTCGCGCATTTTTCTCTTAGGGACTTTAGATTTGCCCGTCTCATACCCTTGTGTGCTTAGGGACTTTAGATTTGCCCGTCTCGTGCATTTTTCGCTTAGGGACGTTTGATTTGCCCGTCTTGCGCATTTTTCACTTAGGGACTTTAGATTTGCCTGTCTCTAACCCTTTTCTAATTAGGGACTTTTGATTTGCCCATCTCGCGCATTTTTCGCTTAGGGACTTTAGATTTGCCCGTCTCGCACCCTTGTGTGTTTAGGGACTTTTTTGTGCCCGATTGTGCATTTTCTCGCTTTAGGGACTTATTTTCGCTCGTCTCGCACCCTTGTGTGCTTAGGGACTTATTTGTGCCTGATTGTGGTTTTTTCTCGCTTTAGAGACTTATTTTCGCCTGTCTTGTACCCTTTTGTGCTTAGGGACTTATTTGTGCCTAGCTTCCATTTTTTCTTCTTCTATTCCTACAACATGTCCATCAAACATGGAGGATTATCATAGTACAGATAAAAATAACTGGCCTTCCATTTCATAATGTAGTATTTTCAATCAAATGGAACAAGTAAGAACATAATTGCAGCAAATGTTAAAATAATAATAACAAGTGTTTACTGCCAGTATAGTTCCAAGTCTTTGTCGTTGTGGAGTCTTTAAAGTGCAAATGCTTGGACATTCGGCTGTTAGCTATGGATCATACTAGCAATCTACCCCCACAAGCATTCCGCAAGTTGTTTTCGATCCAACTATATCGAACCAAGCTCTCCCTGGCTTGTCGTCTTACAAGACAGTAGCTAGTGCCTCCTTTAAACACCTGCCTAATTCGATCACAACTGTTAGAGTGGATAAGAAAATCGAAAGCATAATATGAGGGTACCTCAAATCTGCTACCACCCGCATGTTATTGCTTAGTCGGTGAAGATTATAACAATGTGCAAGGGACTTTGTTGACCTTGCATCCAAGCAATTGGCTACGTGCTTTTTTCTAACTCATCAGCAATTAGCTTTTGTTTCTTGCTGTCAACGCTAATAGGGCGTTCTACTTGGACCATCACCCCTTCACTGTCTTGGCTTGATGCACTCCCGTGCACTTCCGTGACATCACAAGGGCCATTAATTTGGACACGTGCCGCCAACCTAACTGTCTTACCCTTTTTTCCTTTTTTTATTATCAACCATTAATTTGAAGTTCTGGTGTGTTCCTTGAGGTCTTTGGTTGGGGCTTGCCCAATAGAGCTCCCCTGGACTTACGCTCACTTGTTTTTAGCTCTCCGTCTAGCTTTTTACTTTCCTGGACGAGCTCATCTAGCATTGTACGCGCACCTCTGCCAGACCCTTCGGCTTATTCCTTACTTGCCAATCTAGATCATTCCTCACGCCTTGGTATGTGCTTTACCGGTCGAGCCTTGCTGTGAAGGTTGGGCTCTTGCTGTGAAGGCTGGGCTGTGGCGTTGGTCATGTAATCGCTATATGTCACTCAATCGTCGAAAGTGCTAGTGGTCTTGTGCTTACCAGATGACACTGCATTGTCAGCATTGCTTCACGCCTTGTGTGCTGGAGGCTAGGCTCACGGGAGCCATTCGCTCGCCTAGAATGCCTGTAGTGTGACTTTTTCTCGCCTGCACGGCTGTTGCATAGAACGAACCGGTTTATCGTAATATAACCTGTCGAATGTACTCACCATTACCTTTTACCTACTGGGCCAGCATGCAGCTTGGGATCAATGCTCGTGTATTTGCGCTATCGCCTTGCGTACGACGAATTGACCTGTCATTGTAGGAGCCCTTCTGTTGCGGTGGTGCCTATCGTACATTAGCTGTTTTTTCAATCTTTTACTCTACAGGTCATGCTTGCCATCATCTCTTTACTACCTAAGACTGCTGCGTATGTGCGGTGTTCATCTTCATGGCTTACTCTTTCGCCAAAACTCGTGTCGCGTTAATTGTGCTTGCCTGTTCTGGCTGTCGATAGGCGAGCCATAATCTCTCATTGAAGGCCCGTGATGCAACATGCTCGCCATATTCACGCCTGCGTGTGCTCTTCGTGTGACACCCTACCTCCCTTGCATGCGCGAGTTGTTATCTCTCACCAAAAGGTCATGCCGTATGGTCTTACTCGCCCATATTTCGCCCCATGTGCAACCCAACGTAACAGTTCTTTGTTCGTCACAGCCAAACAAGTATTTCTAGTTAGGCTTTGTTTGCACGCATGCGTTGCTTTATCGGGGCACCTGCCGCGCAAACCACTCTCGACAAAGGGGATGCCGAGTGCGGGAGCCCCTTCTCTCACTGTTCGTGTGCAGGAGCCCCTCCTCACCATTTTGCATGTTGGAGACTCTTCTCGCCTAAGGGGAATGTTGAGTGCGGGAGTCATTGATTGCCCGTTTTAGCTATCATGCAGGCGAGCCGCACTCTTACCATGAAGCCTGCCGTGTTGACCTTGCTCGCCACTTTGGCTATCGAATGGGCGAGGCACCTTCTCACCCAATGAGCTTGCTGAAGGTAGATGTGATTGCCGCTTTTGCTGAGGCATGGGCGTGGCATCCTTTCGCTAAGAAGTCTACCGCATGGCTTTTGTTCACCCATTTTGGCTGTCGCGTGAATTGCTCTGCCGCGTGGCCTGTTGCTTGAATTCCTCTGTCGCGTGGCTTGTCATACACCTACTCTGTCACCCAGAATTGTCAGTCAATTGAGCCTTTTGCTCACTAGCATCCTCCTGTTGCATACGCAAGCAACTCCTTTCGCATTGCCTTTAGCATGGGCTCTCGCTTGGGGAGAGCAAGTTTGTTATGTGGGAGGGCTACCCATTCGCCATAGGTCTGTCGCGTGGGAGAGCAAGTCTATCACAAAAAATGTCCTGCCACTATCAACATCTTTGCTCACCCACATTATTCTACTGGGTGATCCCTTCTAATGCCAAAAAGGCCTCCCTCGTGGACTTGTGTTCGCCACATGACACTGCTTTGGTTGATGCACAGGCGAGCCACTTTATCGCCAAAGTTTCTGTCGTGTGGGCGAGCGAATCTATTGACAAAGATGCTTGCTGTGGGCGCCCTGTGCTCACCATCTTTGCTTGTTTGGCGAGCCACTCTCTCGCTGAAGGAGCCTGCTGCGTACGATTTGTGTTTGCCCATTGCTCTACCTCGCCAAAGGTCCTACCACGTGAATACTGTGCTCACCCATCACTATACCAGGAGCTTGGGTGCCGTAGACAAGCCTGTCTAGTGCGGGAGACTATATCTCCCCAAGGCCCATCGCGTGCGGTAGACCCTTTATCTCCCAAGGCCTATTGCGTGCGGGAGCTTCTCTCTCGCCAACGGCCTATCGTGTGATATTTCTCACCATTTAATTCGCCTGGGCGAGCTATGTGTTCGGCAGATAGGTCTGTCACCTATACGGCCACTCTCTCACTCTCTCAACAAGGGAGATGTCACGTGCGGGAGCCCCCTTTCTTGCCGCTTTTAGCTGTCGTGCGCGGGAGACTCTCTCTCCCCCGAGGGAGTTGTCACGTGTGAGAGGCTAATTCCATAGTTGAAACACCAAACGTAAAGAAAGAGATTTGAAATAATGCAATGTCCATAGAATCTTTTGACTTTATGAATTTCAATTATGACATTGGGCAAACAAAACAAAAGCCTGACACAAGGTGCAAGTTTCATAAATGTACTTTTCTTTTATAAATACATAGTTATGCACCATCTGAATAATAAATATCAAGCTTTGTACTTTTGTTGCCTAGTTAGCCAATGGAAGACATTGTCTTCCTTGTACAGATTGTTATGCTATCATCATTGTTGCAGTGCTTTCTATAGGATTTAGATAGCTCAATAGAATATTTTCTCTATCGTTCTTTTGTTTAAGTTTTTAATTCTCTGATACAAGTACAATGTAAAAGAAAAGAAAAGAAATCTCTCTTCAGTTCTCTCTCATTCATGTACTTAATTTCATTTATTTAATATTTTTTTTTTACTTTTGATAAGTAGGTGATTTATTAATTATTATCCAAAAGTACTGCTACATCAAAATCAAAGCCAGGGTCAGAAATGACAGAATCATATATCAAAATAGAGCCATTTAAGCCCCAAGCTATAAAAGGACTAGTGTTGGCGATAGGCAATAAGTAGGTAGGCTGTCGCCAAGAAACTTTCGGGTGACAGGCAGGATGTCGCCAGGAAACTTTCGGTCGACAGGAAAGCTGTCGCTAGTAGCATGCACTCTATCGCTGTAGTAATTTTTTTAAACAGAGTTTCTATCGACAACCATTCAAAAGGATTTTCTTTTCATTGTTCCTGTTGCAATTTTATCTCTCATGAAACTAGTAGTCTCCTGCGGGTCTTAGGTCTTTCGTAGCCTATCGCAGACTTTCATACTTGACTTTTTATTTGTTTCCCACAGACGGCGCCAATTGCCCAAAACAACAATAATTTTTTATGAGATACGAATCTCGATCTGCCTCTTAGCCTGTCTCCAAGAACTCTGCAATATAGAAAACGTCAGAAGGCGCAGGGGCTTTCCCTTGCGCGCGCACTCTGATGCTTAAGTCAAACAGGATCCAGGCAGGGATTTCATAAGCAAATTGAGATTAGGGTTTAAGAATGATACCTGTGACTTATTTATAGGAGTTAGATTGCGCGTAATTACCTTTATGACCCACAGCTTAAATGGTCATTTAATGGATCATTTATGGGCCTTCTAAGTTCTCTTTCCTCTTGGTCTTAGATTATCATTTGGCCCAATGTTCTTCAGCTTGACTTCTAGAAAAGCCCAATAATCTTTGGTTTGACCCTCATCAGCTTGGAATAGTGTGATCTAATCGCATGTGCCATAAGTCTGCCGTCTCGTTCTTTCTCGTCTTGTCTACATATGCGATTTCTGCAAACATCACATAGACTGACTCTAGTCTCCGTCCCTTCATCATCAGCTCTTCTATAATCTCAAGGTCACGATAAACCTTCACATATTGCAGGCCAAACAGAACAAAATGGTCAGAAGATGTTAATTGTGACATTGAAAGAAGATTTTTTTTTTCATACTTGGGACGTGATAGACATTTTGAAGCGGCACCTCATTAGCACTATATGGGGAAGAAACTACTGTATTATCGATGTGAGCTATTGGTAACTTTGAATTGTTGGCTATCACCACTCGACTTCCCTTATACTTTGACAAATTTTGCAACTTTCTTTTATCACTTGTCATATGATTTGAGCATCCAGAGTCAACAATCCAATCTTTCTCATAATCAATCTATTCAGATGTTGTTGCTATGAGAGCTAGCTCCTCCTCTACTACAGCAAATAATGCCTCAACATCCCATTCATCTTCCCTTTTGGAAGCAATAGCATTGCTCTCCACCGACCTTTTCTTCGACCGACACGCTTCGCCATGTGACCTTTCTTCCCACTATTGTTGCACTTCCCTTCAAACTTTTTGCTATTGCCATGATTCTTTAAAGCTCCCACTGAACGAGCGCTTCTTTCACCTTGATGACTTTTTGCCTTATCATCATTCTTTTTAGACCCACCAACTATGTGTTGCTTGGAGTTCCCTTTGCTTTTATTGGCGTAAAATGCTTCCTCCTCACCCTTTAGCGAGATTCCTCCCATTTGCTTAGCTAGTGCTTCTTGTCCCGCAAGCAAATTTTCGACCTTAACAAGTGATGGTTGATTTTGCCATCCCTGTACTGCAGCAACAAAACCCCTATATTCGGGTCTCAAACCATGGATAATTATTCTCTTCACCTTGGTTTCCCTAATTGGAGCTTTTGCATCCAACTTGAAAATTTCGCGGCATAATGACTTCACCTTGTTTACTGAGCAATAGTCATGTCACGTTGTGCTACCGACAAAAGTTTGCTCTCTAAAAGTTGAAGTCTCGTGTCATTCTTCTTTGAGAAAAGCATGGTGAGCATATCCAAAGCTTCTTTGGGAGTTTTGGCATCTTGGATATGCTCTAGCACATCTTCTTTGATCGTAGTCTTTAAAGCAAACATTGCCTTGCTCGCTTTTATCTTCCACTTTCGTAGCACACCACTTGCATCCTCTGCCTCCAGTTGCGTAACTTTGTTTCTGTTGACAACCTCCCATAAATCTTGGCCTTACATGTAAGACATCATATATGTAGACCAAGTATTATAGTTTTGGTTGTTGAGGTTTTTTTTTTCCGCCAACGACTTCAAGATCACTCATCTTGTCAACAGAAAAAATCCACAACTAACCTGACTCGGATACCACAATGTAGAAGTTAAAAGAGCAAGAGACAACATAAAAAAGATTATACACGTAAAGTTACTGAAAAGAAGAAAAATAGAGCATACTATTTCATAGAATTACTCTGCCTTATATAGGCATACAAAGAAAGCCTACATTGCCTCATTCTCTTCCACTAACACCACTACTATCACATTTCTAAAAACTAGGGCAACAAATCTGACAACAATTGAAAACTAACTAAAAATAGCTATATACTTTATTCCACTAAATCAATAAACTAACAACTTAAATTAAATTCTAAACAAAAAAAACTTAAATTAAATTACCTATTTAGCAGATGTCAAAATAATTCAATAAAATCTCATAATATTAATTAATAATAATATATATAGTGTAGATATCTTTCGACTGGCATATGAATTGACGACGAGGGCTCCTGGAAAGGCCACAAGTCTTCTGCATATTGTGCAAAATGCCTTCAAATTATGCACCACTAAAATAGTGCCACATGTCCAACGTATTAATTAAAGTTTTATATGAAATTCCATTCCTTCTTACAACAAAAACCTAAATTGAATGAACAAAAAAAACCCCTAAATTGATAGACAAAGATGGGCTGAGCCTTGGCCCAAAAAAGCCCATTCAACCGCTTTATATCTCCACCGAGAGGAAGGAAAGGAAAACCCCAAATCAAAAGTTTTCTCCGAAATCAAAGTCAATGGCATTCACATTCTTTTATCTATTATATTCAGTATGAAATTAATTTTTACTCGTATTACGTGATTGATATTAATTTAAAAGAATTTGACTTGACAAAAATTTGAATATGTGATCTCTCATTATACATCGTCTTTATTAAAAAAACTCAATGCAATTTTATACCATTATACCATCTGTTTAGGTTTTACATTCACTACCATGAATTAACCTGTCCTTGTCAGACCAAAGCCAAAGTTGTCCCAGTTGTCCCTTGAACTTTGTTTTATTATGTTCGTTTTGATCGGAGATCCGCTTATTATAATTTCTAACTTTCCTAATGCTCATTGTTTGATTCTGAATTGCTCTCGGACCATGTAAGCTTTTTTCACTAGCAATATTTTAAGCTACTACGGTTTGTAGAGTTATTTAAATTCTGTCTCTTTCACAAAAAGTAAGATCGAAAAAAATTATTCTTTTGGAATTTTGATGTTGCCCAATGGAAAAGAATAAAAAACAATACATTGCGTTAATTGGAGTACAAGAGGTTCAGAAACAAAATTAATGACCGGGCGAAAGCTCTGAAACAACAAGAGTCAAGTACGAGGGAACTTGTTTCAACTGGATTATCCGAATGCAAACGTTTCCTTTGTCACCGAAGTTCTCAAGAAATTTGTCATGCATGGAAGGCACGCATTGTTTTCCACTTCGGTATTTTTTTTATTTTGTTCTTTTCAACTATTACTATATATACACTAAACTGTCCTTCGCTTCACGTTACCACACCAACAATCAATATGGACTGCCTGGAAAAACTCAAGGCTTTTCTTGTTTCAGTTATAGCATTCCTTCGAATGTGTCCCAAATTAGGCATGCCACGATCACAGCCACCGCCACCACCATTACTACCATCAACTTCATCAGTTGATCAGCCACCAACACAGCCTTCTGCTACTGACCCTGAAACCCTGCAACCAGAGTCACCATCTTCTGCTATCGACGTTGAACCATCTCGGCCACCAGCGCAGCAACCAGCACAGCAATCAGCACCATCACCTTCTACTAATGACCATGAGACCCGGCAACCAGAGTCGACGCCGCCGCCATCTCCTACTACACCCACCAACCCGAATCAACTACAGACTATACTTGCAGCCCAGGAGCATCTGCAATTGAAAAACTCAGTCCTATCATTCTGCTTTTCATATCCCCTTGCTGTCTCTCTCCAATACAACCAAACTGATCATCTTCAAGCCAATCATCCAGATTCTTCCATCATTTTGCTTTCCTTTCTTGTCCTACTTACATTCAATCTTCTCTTGGTAGCATTGCTCATTAGGCCAAGTTGCACTAAAACTTCAGAGGTATTGGAGAAAGCTGCAATCCTAGTAGCTGCCGCTGCATTTTGCCACGCTACTGCAATTCCCTTCCCATTTGAGCTCAAGTGCACTGTCTTGGTCGTTTTTCTGCACTCCGTTCTCGTTATCACCGTCTGCAAATACTTGAATCGCCCACAACTCTAAGAACTAGAGAAGTTCTCTTCATAAAGCTTCTATACATGGTAGTTCAAGAAAAGGTTTTCCAAAGAAGTGTACTATGGAATTGTTTGAGCGGATCCAAAAAATTATGTTATTTTACTCAGGTAGAGCGATTTACAGGAAAATGGGAGAAAAAGGTGTATGTGCATGCTTTCATTTATATGGAAATTACTATTTATTATCAAGGTAAGGAGACTATATTCACTCACCTCATCATGACAACTTAAAAATATCCAACAAAATTCATGTAGAAATGGGGAAACTTGCTTTCCCATACGTTGTAAATGTAGCCAAAATTAAAGAATAGAATGGTGTAATGTTTAGGTCGGAGGAATTAAGATTTCTTTCATCATCATCATCATCAGAGCCTTTATCCCAATAGATTGGGGTAGGCTAAGGAATTAAGATTTCTTTAAATTAGAAAAATGCTTTCCATCAAACTTTTAGTTACTGATCTGATCCAGAATAGAATTTGAGAATCTATATGTGATTGTTTGGACCTCTACCGGTTTGAAGTAGAGTACCCTACAGAAATTTATAGCTTTGATTGCTAGTAACAGTAGCCATGGAAAACAGAGTGATGTATTTTCTCGACAAAGTAAGTCCTCTGACCGAGCCAAGTTTGATGAAATGATTAGGTATTGATGTTTTAAGGCTTAGCAGTAGCTGGCTGTTAGTTCATGCATAACCTAAGATATCTCAGGTTAAATTTGAACTAAGCAATGAGCAATATAAAGGGTCCCAACCAAATTCAGAAAACACGTTTGAGCAGAGGAAACAAATATAATTAACTTATAAAATTAAACCAAGAGGTCAATCCTTTCCTGGAAACGTTTGATCAAAAACAATCAAAAATTATCAAACGAACTGGCTTGTTTCCAAGTAATCATATGGATATCAATCTGTATGCATATTGCACAGGCAGGTAAACTGTCCCTTGAAAGGCAGGATGTTCTGTACCAGATATGTAGGAAACTAAATTTCCGGCTTGCTTACCAACATTCAAGAAATTTTAAGTTGTTTCAATCGGCAGTTTCACTGATTTCAATCATTCTTCTCTGTCGTGTCTTCAATTCAAAAAGAAACACCCTTGATAGCAAAGATGACCCGTACTATAAGCATGATCTCTCCTGTGTTGCAATAGTTAGTAGGAATTGGACGCTGAAGCGCATCAAAGTGCCGAATGGAAATTCAAAGTCCTTCATCCAAGCCGCGTTGTTGTTGTTGTTGTCCCTCAATATCCAAAATCTTACCTTGCATTCATCCTCAAATTATCACACTATACCAACTTTAATTAAATAATAATAGTGTTCAGAGACTCCCTGCAAAAAGACTCGTAGCCCTGAATTTTTCATCCTCCAAATCATATGCTCCTAAAGCTGCCTTGCCATTATTTGTACGCATCCAATGTAAAGTTCCATTGACAGACAAACTCTGGCTATAGGATCGAATCCTAAAATGCGAGGCTTCAAATTTTCTTCAAGGATTATCAGTACCTAAATCAAAAATCTCTTTCGACTTCGACTTTCTTTGCAGGAAGTTACCACTTGCCAGCCTAGATGTGACAAAATTCAAAACTTTGCAGCACTTTTTTGAGGAAAATTTGTGACATAAAGCAAGTTGGTGTTTGAAGGTGGATGATTTCACGAGTTAAGGGATTACAAACAAAATACTTGAATTTCCATCATAAAAACAGAAGAGCTTGTTTAGGATTTGGGCTATTGCATGTGACCGGTAGAGGAGAAGCTGAGATGGAGGCAGTAAAGAGACCAAAAGAAAGACAGTGTTGGAAGTCAGTGAACTCCATACTTGGAAACAGCTGTCTGCGGATTCAATGTAACAGAAAAACTTTGAGCCCTTATGCTTTTCCCTTGTGAATGTTTCAGTTGCTATATACTGATTTGCTAAGTGTTTTATGTAATTGTTTGAGCTGATACAGAAATTGTTATTTTATTCAGGTGGAATGATCTGCAGAAAAATTGGAGAAAAATGTGTATTTGCATTCCATTTATCTGGAAATTACCTCAACAGGACACCTTAAAAATATCCCACAACACATGCATTCCAATACGTTGCATAAGTAGCCATAATTAAAGAATAGAATTATATCCAGTTTTGAAAGATCGAACAAAGATCCACGGGGAATTCTATGGTAAGGTCTTAATAAAGAAAGAGAAAGGCATTCATTTGGGTGGAGTGAAATAAAAAAACGATTGAAAACAACTGATATTGACTGAATAGGACTTGAGAAAGGTTGGTCGTTGAGTTTCGTCATCTGGAGGTGGATTGTATGCCTTTGCTTGGCAGAGCCATTTGAGAAAGACTTTTCTGAGTTGCCTATGATTGTTTGCGATTGTGTTTCTAAAATAATTGTTCACTTAATAGAAACCAAGCCCGGATATCCGATGTGCAAATGTTTGCGGTGGTTTTGTTCTTGAGCGGTCAAAAGGTCGACTTTTTTTGCATATAGAAGCACCTTTCTTGATTCCCTATTCTCTTTCTTTTCCCTTACCTACCCCACTATAAATATATGTAAGCCTTGGATTCTCTCTTCATTATACCGATGAATATGGACTTTCTACAAAAGCTTAAGACGTTTCTTGCTTCAACCATTGTTACAATTTTCATCCGAGTTTGTCCGGAATTAGACCAGCAAAATGTTAGTATATCTCCATAATTATGGAAATAAATATTTGGTTGACCAATTCCGGATATGATCCATAATTTCACGGTGAATCTCAACTCAATATTGGGCTATTAAAAGCACGATTTTATGATGGTTAAAACGTGATTTTATTACCATAATTAGCACACTCTCATTACTATTTAAGGAGGGCTCCTTCCGGTTCCCAAGTACGTGAATCTCAAACACACAAACACTATCTAGTGAGGTTTTGAGTGCTTGGAAGATTTGGAAGGTCTGTGATCGACACAGAGTAAACTATCAGATTTGGAAATTGCTTCAACAGCAGAGTTACAGAGTGCAATGGCTGGAGGTTAGATCCTATCGCTTCCGTATTTTAATTTGTTTAACATGTTTCATATTGTGTAGAAGTATGTTAGGCTTGTTTGATGTACTTACATTTGGCATCAGAGCTTGAATTAATCTCTGTCTTGCATGAAAAAAATATGCTCTGCAATTTTGTCGATTTTGTCAATTCTGTCAAAATATCTACTTGTGTTTTAAGAAGGTTTCTGGTTACAACGAGGTTAGGAAATAATCTGGAATTGTTTTTCTAACCATTTAGCAATCACAAACAGAACAAATAATTCGTGAATGCTCCCTGTATATTTGACCAACGACAATGATTTTTGGAAAATTTGGACTTCCATTTTAAATCGTTTTTAGCCAAAACAAATTTCATAAAACTTGTTTTCATTTGATTCTGATCGATTTGGGATAAAGAATCACTCAAATCGATGAATGGAAAGCTAAGTTTCAACCAGGTCAGCCATAGAACCCGTTTTCTGCGTTCCCCTCGAACAGAAGAAGAAGACAATATGGCGCGTACATGCACGCGCCCGACAAGGGACGTGAGCAACATAATGCTCAGCATAAAAAATTATATATATAATTTTCAGCCCTTTGACCCACGTTTTGGGTTGTTTCTGTTGGGTTGGCTTTTAATTTTCATGGGCTTCTTCTTTGTAAGTTTAATTTAAGGCCAATACTTTTTGTTTGGGCCACTAACGGAACAAAAAAAATAAATTACAGCCATTATTTTGTCTCTTTCTAGGCCATACGGTTGGGCCTATTTTGGGTTGATTGTCAAATATTTATTATGGGCTCATTTTTTTTTGGGCTGTCATCATGATTTTTAAAATGACCACTTTGCTTTTATGGGCTTCTAATTTGGAGTTGGGCCATTTGTTGAAGCTTTAAGGATTTAATTGTTATAGGCAAAAATAATTTTTGTTATATGAATTTATTTTTGCTATTTAGTATTAAATTAATTTTTGACAGAAATTTGCAATCTCATAATATTTAAGATTTTCATGAATTATGTTAATTTTCATAAATTTGGAATTTATGAATTTTTTGTATAATTTTGAACATTGCAAATAATTCATAAATAAATTATGGAAATAATCATGAAAATTTATTGATTTGCCAAAATTATGAGAACTTAAATTTGGATGCTATATGTGCTTATTATGAATGTATATAATTTGTTATTTTTACATACTGTGGTTAACTTTAAGCACATGAAGATAAGTTATTCATATTATTTGGAATTAAAGTTGCCTTGTGATAATTGCAATTTTAAAATATGAATAAACTTAGAATTTTACCAATATGTCTAAATGATTTATAATTTATTTAATTAGGGCTTAGCCACAGCAACCTTAATTAAGTAAAATTATATTTGTAAAAAATCACATAATGGTATTAGACATAAATTGTGATTAGTTATAAGGTTATGATAAATTTTATCCCACAGGAATTTTTATTATAATTTTATAACTAATTAGGATAAAATGTCAAATTAGTTTCTTAATTTACCCACAGGGATTAGAAAATGATATAATTTGATAGTTTTATCATTATGATATGAATCTATTAGAATTAGAATTTTAGCCCACAGGCAAGTTTTTTGTCTAAGATTCATTAATAAAATATGTTTACATTGGTAGACATAATTAAGTTTGCCTCAAAAATTCTAGATACATAAGCATGTTTATTTTCTATATGCAGTGTTTCCTCAGGCTAGTATTAACCTAGAAGTTCTCGAGCTGGATGGAGAGAACTACAAGGTTTGGAAGGAGAGAGTTCTCCTCCAATTAGGGCCCATGGATATAGACTATGCTATAAGGAAAGACGAGCCCGTATTGACTGAGACCAGCACTCCTACTGAAGTAGCTTTACATGAACGCTGGGAGCGATCCAATCGCCTTAATGTCATGTATATAAAGACAAAGATATCTGCTGGGATACGTGGTTCAGTCGAACAGCATACCAACGTTAGGACCTTATTGAAGGCCATAGATGATCAATTTGTCACTTCAGACAAAGCGTTGGCCAGCACCTTGATAATGAAGTTCTCATCAATGAGGCTCACCAATGTCAAAGGAGTGCACGAGCACATAATGGCCATGAGAGATATAGCGGCCCAACTCAAGAACATAGAGGTGGAGATGTCTGAGTCTTTTCTTGTGCATTATATATTGAACACTCTACCAAAGCAGTATGGACCATTCAAGATAACCTACAACACACATAAGGATAAGTGGAACATCAATGAATTGATGACCATGTGTGTTCAAGAGGAGGGAAGGCTGCTTATGGAATCGGGTGAAAGTGCATTTTTTGCAAGCCAAGGAAAGACCAAAGATCGAGCCAAGAACAAGGGAAAAGGGAAGATCCCTGCCCCAGCTGACATTAAGAAAGAGTCCAAGTGTTTCTTCTGTAAAAAAAAGGGACACATGAAGAAGGACTGTGCTAAGCTTCAGCAGTGGCTCGTTAAGAAAGGTAATCCACTCTCATATGTTTGTTTTGAATCAAATATGGTTGAGGTTAATCATAACACATGGTGGATTGATTCTGGATCTACAATTCACATTTCGACTTCCTTACAGGGTATGACAAACCTAAGGAAGCCAGTGGGAAATGAGGAGAGCATCTATTCTGGAAACAAGATGCGCTTGCGTGTTGAAGGCGTTGGAACATGCACTTTAGTTCTTAGGAGTGGTTTTATTTTGCAATTGGAAAAAACTTTTTATATTCCTAGTTTCTCGAGAAATCTAATCTCTGTTTCTAGGCTGGTGCCTTATGGATATTCCTTTCAATTTTCAAATAAATCAGTATTGATATATCTTAAGTCTGATATTGTTGGGAATGGTACCTTATGTGATGGTCTTTTCTCTATTGATTTGCAAAATGACACTGCTCATAACGCCTTGCATGTTCAAACTGGCACTAAAAGATGTGTTATGAATGAGGACTCCTCCACGTTATGGCACCAGAGATTAGGTCATATCTCCATAAATAGAATTAAGAGATTGGTAATTGACGGAATACTTAGTACTCTCGATTTTACTGATTTCGACACTTGTGTGGATTGCATTAAGGGTAAGCAAACCAACAAGTCTAAGAAAGGTGCCAATAGGAGTTCAACCATATTAGAGATCATACATTCTGACATATGTTGTCCAGACATTGATGCATATGGTCAGAAATACTTCATCACCTTTATTGATGATTACTCGAGGTTTATGTATCTCTACATGCTTCATAACAAGAGCGAAGCATTAGATGCCTTTAAAGTCTTTAAGGCTGAAGTAGAGAAACAATGTGGAAAACCCATAAAGATAGTAAGAACTGATAGAGGTGGGGAGTATTACGGTAGATACACTGAAGATGGACAAGCACCTGGACCATTTGCGAAGTTCCTTCAAGAAAATGTGATTGTTGCCCAATATACCATGCCTGGTTCACCGGATCAGAATGGTGTTGCAGAAAGAAGGAACCGAACTTTGATAGAAATGGTGCGTAGTATGCTTAGCAACTCGAAGTTGCCTAAGTCCTTGTGGATTGAAGCTCTTAAAACGGCAGCGTATATATTGAACCGGGTTCCAACCAAGGCTGTTCCAAAGACGCCTTTTGAATTATTCAAAGGTTGAAAACCGAGTTTGCGTCATATGCGCGTTTGGGGATGCCCTTCTGAGATAAGAGTTTACAACCCACAGGAAAAGAAACTGGATCCCAGGACCATAAGTGCGTATTTCATCGGATATGCCAAACGGTCTAAAGGCTACAGATTCGATTGTCCATCTCATAGCACTAGATTTGTGGAATCAAGGAACGCCAAGTTTCTTGAAAATGACTTAGTTAGTGGGAGAGATCAATCTCAAGACCTAGTTTCTGTGAGAGATCAACCCCCTACCTCGAGTCAAGGATTAGTTATCATGAACAATGTCTCTTCAGTATAGCTGGACATTGAACAACCAATCATTGAAGATCCACAAGTAGTTGATAACTTACCAGTAGACGAGGCTCCTCTGGATACACCAGAATTGAGTGAGCAACCAGTTGAACAACATGATCTTTCGGAGAATGTTGAACCAACATTAAGAAGGTCTACTAGGGAAAGGAAATCAGCTATTCCTAGCGATTATATTGTGTATCTACAAGAGTATGATTTCAATATTGGGCCCGTTAATGATCCAGAGACGTTTTCACAAGCCATAAACAGCAAAGAATCAAAACTTTGGTTCGATGCTATGAAGGATGAGATGGATTCGATGGCATCTAATGGAGTATGGGATCTTGTCGAGTTGCCTAATGGGGCCAGGGCTATAGGCTGTAAATGGGTCTTTAAGACCAAGACTGACTCATTAGGCAACATTGAGCGTTATAAGGCAAGACTCGTAGCCAAAGGATTCACTTAAAAGGAGGGAATCGATTACAAGGGGACCTTCTCTCCTGTATCTAAGAAAGATTCTCTCCGCATCATAATGGCGCTGGTTGCACATTTTGACTTAGAGTTGCAACAAATGGATGTGAAAATGGCATTTCTCAATGGTGATCTAGAGGAAGAGGTTTACATGAAACAACCTGAAGGTTTTTCCTCTAGTAATGGTGAGCATTTGGTCTGTAAGCTGAAGAAATCCATATATGGGTTGAAACAAGCTTCCCGCCAATGGTATCTAAAATTCCATGAAGTCGTCTCTTGAGAACATCATGGATCAATGTATATACCAGAAGGTCAGTGGGAGCAAGATTTGTTTCCTTGTGCTATATGTGGATGATATTCTACTTGCAACCAATGATAAAGGGATGCTATGTGAGGTGAAACAATTTCTTTCTGAGAACTTTGATATGAAGGATATGGGTGATGCATCTTATGTCATTGGCATTAAGATCCATAGAGACAGACATAGAGGTATATTAGGTTTGTCACAAGAAGCCTATATTAATAAAGTCTTGGAAAGATTCAGAATGAAAGATTGTTCACCAAGCCCAGCTCCCATTGTGAAGGGTGACAGGTTCAATTTGAACTAGTGGCCGAAAAATGATCTTGAGTGGGAACAGATGAAGAACATTCCATATGCCTCAGCTGTTGGAAGCATTATGTATGCACAGGTCTGTACCAGGCCTGATATTGCTTTTGCTGTGGGAATGTTGGGTAGATATCAAAGTGACCCGGGGATGGACCACTGGAGAGCTGCGAAGAAGGTGCTTAGATATCTTCAAGGCACTAAGGATTACATGCTTATGTATAGACGGACTGATGAGTTGGAAGTGATTGGCTACTCAGACTCAGACTTTGCTGGCTGTGTTAATATCCGAAAATCAACATCCGGTTACATCTTCATGCTTGCCGGTGGAGCTGTTTCATGGAAAAGTGCTAAGCAGATACTGACTGCCACTTCTACTATGGAGGCTGAGTTCGTTTCCTGTTTTGAGGCTACCTCACATGGTGTATGGCTTAAGAGTTTCATTAGTGGGCTTAGAGTTTTTGACTCCATATCTAAGCCATTAAGGATATATTGTGACAATTCAGCTGCGGTATTCATGGCTAAGAACAATAAGAGTGGAAATCGAAGTAAGCATATCGACATTAAGTACTTAGCCATTAGAGAACGTGTTAGAGATAAAAGAGTGGTCATTGAACACGTTAGCACTGAATTGATGTTAGCTGATCCTTTGACTAAAGGCATGCCACCGTTTAAATTTAAGGATCATGTAGAAAGAATGGGACTTGGTCCCACATTTTGATTGTAATTGAAACTCTTATTAATAATATGATGTTTCTCATTTTTGATTTGTATACACTAAAGTTTATTTGAGAAATATCCTTGTTGTTTGGACCGAGAATAAACATAAGGTTTATTCATTAAGTATAAATGAGTTGATTTAGAAACATTTTACATAGTAATACATGGAAGATAATACTTACCATTAGAGGAACTGTCGCCATGATTCATGTGATTTGTTTCTTCTATAAGTGAAATATATGGACCAAGTGGGAGAATGTTAGTATATCTCCATAATTATGGAAATAAATATTTGGTTGACCAATTCCAGATATGGTCCATAATTTCACGGTGAATCTCAACTCAATATTGGGCTATTAAAAGCACGATTTTATGATGGTTAAAACGTGATTTTATTGCCACAATTATCACGCTCTCATTACTATTTAAGGAGGGCTCCTTCCAGTCCCCAAGTACGTGAATCTCAAACACACAAACACCATCTAGTGAGGTTTTGAGTGCTTGGAAGATTTGGAAGGTCTGTGATCGACACAGAGTAAACTATCAGATTCGGAAATTGCTTCAACAGCAGAGTTACAGAGTGCAATCGCTGGAGGTTAGATCCTATCGCTTCCGTATTTTAATTTGTTTAACATGTTTCATATTGTGTAGAAGCATGTTAGGCTTGTTTGATGTACTTACAGTAACATCACAGCCACCATCACTGCCACAGCCAGCAACTTCCAGTATCGACAGCCAATCATCTCAGCCTGAAAGATTGCCATCACCATCATCACCTTCTTCCAATGAAAATGAATCCCCAGAATCCCAGTTGTCCTCGCCAGCCCCAAATCCTACTACGCCCTCCAAGCTGAAACTGCAGCAAAAGGCTTTGCTTGCTGCCCAGCAGCATCTACAATGGCAAAATTCAGTTCTAACGTTTTGCTTTTCATATGCACTCGGTGTATCCCTCCAATTTGTGGGAACTGATAAATCCAATCATCAGCTGCCCTTTTCCTTGGTTTTGCTTTAGTTTCTTGTCCTACTTACATTCATTTTTATCTTGGTTGCTTTCTTTATCCACCCAAATTATACTAGAACTTCGCAAGCATTGGAGAAAATCGCTTTCCTCCTAGCTGCAGCTGCGTTGTGTCACACTCTTTCTATTCCTTTCTCATTCACGCTCAAGTGCACTATCTGGGTTGTGTTTCTCCTCTCCTTGATCATTGTCATGATCTTCGCTTACTTGCCACTTAACAGCCTGATGTTATGCCAGCAACTCAGTTTTATAGCATCTGAGCAGACTACTAATTCAATCGCAGCGTAGAATCAAAACAGAGCTCCAAGATTGCCTTGAAAGTGAATTATCTGTTAATAGATTGCTTGGAAAAACTTGTTACCGATTTTTCGATGAGTGTACCGCAAGTTTATAGACCGTAGTAAGTAATAAAGTGATGAGTACAAACTAAAATTCCACATCCTATTTTATTCAAACGATTGAAAGAATTTTTTATCAAAACACTAATGTATTTAAAATAGCAAGAAAGTAAAAATAAAAAAATCTTTATTTAAATCAAAACTTCTAAAATATTGCAATACAAAAATAAAAAAAAATTTAGATGAAAACTTGAAAAATAAAACAAAGAGAATAAAACTAAACTACTCTATATCCCCTAGTAGAATTGCATTCTCTTTCATGGTGCTGAAGTTGGCTATTTATAGAGGCAGTGAATGTAATGATTAGCTCAAAATCTTGGCTGGCTTGATCTTTATCTTTCTTCGTAGCAAGTAGAGATATTCATGCATGAAGCTTTATCAACAAAGTTTTGTGTTTGAATGAAATTTGGAATTAAAGTCCTTCACATCTTTGATTTCTTTATGAATTGGAGTTCCTACATCATTGAGGGAAATTTAATAAATAAATGAGGGATTTTAATCTAATAATAATAATTTAAGGATAAATTATATCATTAAATTCATAATAATTTTATAAATTATAAAATTATCAGAGTCCATAAACAATTTTGGGGTCTACACTCCTATGGGAATCGGGTCACTGAAAAAATACTTGTCCTTCTCTCTATTACTAGAAAAAGGAAAAAAAAGATTAAGCAGAGTTCCCTGTTTCTTCTTCTCCTTGTTCAAGAATGAAATTTTTTATCTCCTTTTTTTCTTCCCAGCAGTGTTACCGAGCATTATTGAAAATTGAGAAAATGGCCTTCTTTTTCTACAGTAGAATATGCAAAAAGTTTATCATTATGCCTTTTTTCTTCTTTAAAATATAATTGAAATAATTTAAAGTAGCTTCAATGGTTTGAACCCTTAATATTTCTTTGTGAAAATTTAATTATTAACTTGTGTGTTTTAGGTTGGAGGAATTAAAATTACTTTAAATTAGAAAAATGTTTTTCCAAGGAAACCATTAGTTGATGATCTGACCCAGAATACTATATGAGAATCCATGTGATTGTTTGGACCTCTACTGGTTTTAAGTAGCGTACCCTGCAGAAATTTACAGGAGAAATGAAATGTGGTGCTTCCGTTTTTCTGTAAACTAAATTCACATTGCATTGATTGCTAATAAGAATAACAGGAACCATGGAAAACAGAATGATTACAGAATTCTTCCATATATTTTCTCGACAATGTAAGTCGAATAATCGAGTTAAGTTTGAAGACATGAATAGGTATTGATGTCTCAACTCTTAAGGCTTAGTAGTAGCCGGCTGTTAGTTGATGAATAGGAAAGAGCAATATAAGGTGTCCCAACCAAATTAAGCAGTCATGATTGAGCTGAGGAAACATATGTGGTTAACTTGAAAAATTAAGCCAATATGTCAGTTCTTTCCTGGAAAACGTTTGATGAAATAATAAAAAATTATTAAGCAAACCGCCTCACGCTTCCAAGTAATGATATTGGTATCAATCAGTATGCATGTTGCACAGGCAGGTTAACTGTCCCTTGGAAGGCAGCAAGTTCTATACCAGATATGTAGGTAACTAAAATTGCAGCTCGCTTACCAACATCCAAGATGTTGAAGTTGTTTCTATAGGATTAGGCAGTTTCATTGGTTTGAATCATTCTTCTTTGTAATGTCTTCAAATCATAAATAAACACCTTTGATAGAAAATATGGCTTGTATTCTGGAAGTTCGATCTCCCCGGTTTTGCTATTGTTAATAGGAATTGGACGACGAAGCATCAAAGTCCTGAATGGAAATTCAAAGTCCACCCAAGCCTCTTTCTTGTAGTCCCTTTCCTTGCATTTCATCCTAAACTTATCACTCTGTTAACAGCCAAATTTCTCCAATTTGAATTAAATCATGATGTTCTGAGGCTCTCTTCGAAAGACTCATAGCCCCGAATTTTTTTTTTAAAACCACGAGGTGTCTGCTTAATTAAAGATTGCCTTAGAGTCTGCTGGTTCTGTTCATCCTCCTCAGAACATTGTATTTCCTACAGTTAAAAGACTTGAATTAAGATGGAGTATCATCTTGAAATTAAGTGAATTCTGGGCATTTTTTTTTAATTTTTATTTTTCTTTATCATTTTATGGGCGCATGCACATATCATTAGCCTGCATAGGGTTAGGTGGTTGGTTAAATTGGTTGCTGACCAAAGCCAATGATGCTTAAGACAACCTTTTTCTTTCGTTCTTTCTTTTGGGGGTTAAGAGGTGGGGTGTAAGAACTTTGGCTTATGTGCATCTGCTTGTTTTTATGTTTGGTCTCTGCTGTGTAGTGATAGAACCATATTTGTATGTTTTGGTATGAGAGTGGTCCCAAAGTTGCCCCAGTTTCTCCAGTTTCACATGTCAGATGCTCGATTTTGTTTTCTATAACAACTGGTTTTTACGTTCTCTGTTTCCTTTTTTGCTGTCACGATTGAGTAGATAAAGGAGATCATTTTGGTTTCTGTACAAAAACCATTACACACTTTTAATCTAACCTGATGGTATTGGATATATAAGGTCATAGTAGTGGTAAAAACGTCACTAGCCAACTTGCTAAAAGTTTCTTCAAGGTTTTTCTAGTTTCAGTCTCTTGAAATTGTCACCAAAATACTAGCAAAACCAAAAGCAAAAAGGAAACCATTATAGATGATGCAATTCCACTGAAGTATATTTTTTGCAGGAAAGCCCAACCCTGCTTAAATGTGAGTGTATTTAGATCCTTATGAAGAATCAACTCAGACTGGACATTTCCATCTGGTCTGGCTTTCATTAGAATGCCATTATAGTACTTCAAACCATGAAACATACCAGTGTCATGTTCAGATTCAAAGTAGGCAAAGGTTAGTCTTCATTTATGGTCATTTCACTAGAAATGTCTCATATTGAAAATCAAACCAGTAGGAATTGCAAGACTAGAATTCCTTTAAAAAAAATATAAAGCCTGTGGTTGATCAGAACTTCTACTATGCTGGGTTGAAATATACATCAATTTTTTCCTCTGCATTTTCATTCCTCATGACATTGTTTTCTTTGTTGATTATGGTGGTCTTGCGGCAAAGCGTGGGTGCTCATCTAGTCAACAAAGAAAACATAAATGATTAGAATTCACAATAGTCATGATTCATTAAAAAGGTTCACATTATTCACCGGTTCGAAACTATTTTTGTTTTTGTTACGTGTGATTATGATGCAAGTAAATGGTAAACATAGGATAAGGTCTAATGTAATCAGGCAACTTGGGTTAAGAAGAAGAACAGTTCATAACGAGATTGAAGAAGTTTAGAGAAGAGAGATATTAATGCTGTAATTTCTCATTGACAGGCTATCCTCCAATACAAGTTTTGTATTTATTTCAAAATTCAATGAAATAATCAAGCTTTAGGGCTGTAGATGGCCTAGGAATAAGGTAATTGTGAACTGTGGTCCTTGCAAATTATCATTGCTGACTCTCTTATTTAATTGAGAGACATGGAATACTGGATGCATTTGAAATACAGATTGTACGGCTAGCCTGTAGGCCACAGCTCCCACTTTATTAAGAATCTGGTATGCCAAAGAAATATGCTTATAAGGCTGTAGTTTCAAGTATAACATATCCACAATAAAAAATCTTCAATCACTTCTATGATTATCAGCTCAATTATTTATTCTAAATTGGGCTCTTTGCAAATTCAATAATTGTAACATTTTTTCCCCACTTTGTAACTGTAAATCCACTTGATGAATAATGGAGACAGGGAAGATGAATTGGTTGAGGATGGCCTTACAAAGCTTCAAAAAGAATGGATACCATGTATTCATGAATAGTTAAGTTCACGAACAATTAAATTTATGGCAAAAAAAAAAAAACACCATTAACATCATCTCTAACAATTAAAAATTGAAGAAAAAATTTATGTTTTGCTAGAGTAAAGATTGTTGTCGTAATAGCTTCGCGTTCGACGATTTTGAAAACATTTTAAAAAAAAACAAAAAAAGGAGTTGCCACCAATCTTTTTTGACTAGGTGTGATTGGCCACCTAAAATATTTATCTTCTTAACAAAATCTCAAAATTTATTAAGTTTTATCAAAAAGACAAATTTTTGGTCTGCGAAAACAAAATTTGGGTTCGGGGGTACGGTTACGCGTAGGGAAGGATTAGCACCCCCCACGATGCCCGTTAAAAAACGGTACCATAATAATCATGTGTTATCCTTTTTGTTTTAATAAAATGATCTTGAATTAATATTTAAAATTAATTCCTTTTTATTCCATTCTTTTTATTAAAAATCATTTTTTATTTGTAAATTTATTTTGTTTTATTTTAAAAAGTTAAATTTTATTTTTCAAAAGTGAATGTGAACCTTTTTGTATTGAAAAATTAAATCAAATATCCCAGTACTCTGGTAACATTTGGAATAATTTTCCTCACCTAGAGATTTCTTAAGAATCACTACTTGTGAGTTCTATAGAATCTCATCATTGGAAGATTTACACTCGTTTCAAAAATTATTATGAATGCATATGTTGCAAACAGATAATAATGATGCAAATGCATTTTTATTTTCTATATAAATATTTCTTTATTTATTTTAAATAAAAATTCTTATTATTGAAAAATTGCACTAAGTATCCCAATACTCTGGTAACACTTAGTGAACTTCTCTCACCTTGGGATCAGTCAAGAAATCACTACTTGTGAGTTTCATGACATCCCATCATCGGACAAATATTTAATTAAATTTAATTTTTTATTATTAATTTCCTTTTTCAATTTTCCTTTTTTAAAAAATCTTATTTATTTTTATTTTAAATAAAAGATAAATTATTGAAAAATCATACTAAGTATCCCAATACTCTGGTAACATTTAGTATGACTCTTCTCACCTAGGGATCAGTCAAGAAATCACTACTTGTGAGTTTCATGACATCCCATCATCGGGCAAATATTTAATTAAATTTAATTTTTTATTATTAATTTCCTTTTTCAATTTTCCTTTTTTAAAAAATCTTATTTATTTTTATTTTAAATAAAAGATAAATTATTGAAAAATCATACTAAGTATCCCAATACTCTGGTAACATTTAGTATGACTCTTCTCACCTAGGGATCAGTCAAGAAATCACTACTTGTGAGTTTCATGACATCCCATCATCGGGAAAATTCCATCTTACTTTTCTTTATTTTATTCTATTTTATTATTTTTTACCTAAACAATTATTTCCATAAAACAAGTGAATGAAATAAATGAAAAAAAGAACTGTACCCTCTTCGGGCGAACTCCTTGAGCGGGCGAGTAAGTGGGCTTCCTTCTCTACGGGCGGGCGAGTTCGTGAGCGGGCTAGCTCTCTGGCGGGCGAGCTCCTTGAATGGCCTAGCTTCTTGACAGGCGAGCTAGCTCACAGATCCTGCCCCTCTTGAGCAGGCAGGCGAACTCCCTTAGTGGGCGATCTAACTCGCGGATCTTGTATCTTTCCACTGGCGGACGAGCGAACTCACGGATCTTGGTCGCGTCCATTGGGAGCAACACTCGGATCCCAATCCTCTTTCCACGGGCGGGCTAGCTTGCGAGTCGCGCGGATTCCGGGTTGAGTCAGGGGCGATGCGCGGATTTTTGACCTCCCTTTTTACAGGCGGGCGATCTCGTGGATCTTCCTTTTCCTTTTAGCGGGTTGTGCGAGCTCCTTGAACGGAAGAGTGGACTCACGGATCCTGCTCCTCTTGTCGCGGGCGGACGAACTAAGGCGGGTTCCAGTTGGGTCAAGTCCACACGCGGGTCGCCTCCTTTACTCTTCGTTTCTCCTTAGTTATAAAAGGCAACCCCCCCCTTTTTTTTTCAACCCGTTTTTCATCAGGTTTCACACCAACACTCAAAATCCAAAATCTTCTCCGCCCTTTTTTCGCCAAAAGACTACCAGCCACCGTGCGCCGGTTGCCAGTGACTATCCATAACCTCAGGAACGCTCACTTTACCTCCCTCTTTCCAGATCTGACTTCCGTTTAGCCCAAATATCACTCCAACCTCTCAAATCTAACTTTCCCACAAGCCTCTCCCTTCTTTTTTTTCTGTACTCTTCGGTTTTTTTGGGTTGATGGTTTCGGATTTGGTGGTTGGCTCTTTTGTGTTCTTCTATTGTTTGGCTTGTTTCTTTTTTTTTTTGTAGGTTTCTTAGGATTGGTTTTGGGAAGTGTTGAGTTTGGGTTTCGGTGTAGTGGATTTTTAGATCTGGGTTAGGAGGGGGTTGGTTTCGATGGCTGTGAGTGGTTGGAGAGTTGAGGTTGTGGTGTTTCTGTGGTGAGAATGGTGTTTTGGTGGTGGTGAGGATGATGGTGGCTTCGGTGGTGGTGAGGATGATGGTGGCTTCGGTGGTGGTGACGAGTGGCTACGGGGTGGTGTGGCGTTGGTAGTGGTGATGGCGAGGTGATGCGGATGGTGGTGGTGTTTGGTTGTTGGCCCTGGAGGAGGGGGTGCCGATTGTTCCTGTGGTTTATGCTCTCTGTTTTTCTCCTTCTTCAGCCGTCCCTTTTCCTCCTCTTCGTTGTCTTCTTAAACCAGTTTGGAGCCCTTACCGCAGCCTTTCAGAGTCACAAGATCCCTAGGTCTCTATGGAGGGGAATTCACGGGATGGGGAAGATGGGACAATGGGTATGGCTTGCGACAGGGGAGAAGATTTGGTCGCCGGCGGCAGTAGGGGTGGCAGATTTGGGTAGGTTTGGAGCATTAAATAAGATGGGACTGATGGTAGATTTGGAAGGCTGGCGGCAAGTGTAAAATAATAATAATAATAATAATATTAATAATAATAATAATAATAAGAATAATACCATATAAAAATAATAATCATAAAAATAAAACTAAAATAATAATAATAGCAATAATAATAAAATGGGACAAAATTAGGTGTCAACAGTTGCCCCTCTTTACTCATTGCTGAGGATCAAGAATAGAGCAAAGACAATAGACACACTAATTTTGTCCGGCTTATAACCTAATCTCTTTTTCTTTTTTCTTTTCTTCTTTTTTTTTTATTTTCATTCTTTTTTCTTCTTCTTTTTCTTTTTCTTCTTTTTTCCTTTGTTTTCTTCTTTTTTCTATGCGCTCCTCTTGCAACAGAGGCGATGGAACTTTAAACTTAAATCATCCACATTTTTTTTATGTGCTCCTCTTGCAGCAGAGGCAATGAAACTTTAAATATTTTGCCCGGAGGACTTGAGATTTGTGCCCGGAGAACTTATGATTTGTGCCCGGAGGACTTATGATTTGTGCCCGGAGGACTTAAATGCTTTTTCTGAAAAGTGCTCCTCTTGCAGCGGAGGCAATGAAACTTTAAATATTTTGCCCGGAGGACTTGAGATTTGTGCCCGGAGGACTTAAATGCTTTTTCTGAAAAGTGCTCCTCTTGCAGCAGAGGCAATGAAACTTTAAATATTTTGCCCAGAGGACTTGAGATTTGTGCCCGGAGGACTTATGATTTGTGCCCGAAGGACTTGAATTTGTGCCCGGAGGACTTAAATTTGTGCCCGGAGGACTTAAATGCTTTTTCTGGAAAGTGCTCCTCTTGCAGCAGAGGCGATGAAACTTTAAAATTTTGCCCGGAGGACTTGGAATTTGTGCCCGGAGGACTTAAATTTGTGCCCGGAGGACTTAAATGCTTTTTCTGAAAAGTGCTCCTCTTGCAGCAGAGGCAATGAAACTTTAAATATTTTGCCCTGAGGACTTATGATTTATGCCCGAAGGACTTAAATGCTTTTTCTGAAAAGTGCTCATCTTGCAGCAGAGGCGATGAAACTTTGAAATTTTGCCCGGAGGACTTGAGGTTTACGCCCGGAGGTCGTAGAATTGTGCTCGGAGGACTTAAATGCTTTTTCTGGAAAGTGCTCCTATTGCAGTAGAGGCGATGAAACTTTAAAATTTTGCCCGAAGGACCTGAGATTTTGCCCGGAGGACTTGATATTTGTGCCCGGAGGTCTTTGATTTTGTGAAAAGTGCTCCTTTTGCAGCAGAGGCGATGAAACTTTAAAATTTTGCCCGGAGGACTTACAATTTGTGCCCGGAGGTCTTTGATTTTGTGAAAAGTGCTCCTCTTGCAGCAGAGGCGGTGAAACTTTAAAATCCTTTTCCTGAAATGTGCTCCTCTTGCAGCAGAGGCGATGAAACTTTAAAATCCTCTATTTGGTCTTCTTTTTTCTTTCTTCTTTTTTTCTTTTCTTTCTTTCTTTTCCTTCTCTTTTTTGTTCTTTTTTCTTGGAAAAGGTTGCATAACCTTTGAAAACTTGATTGAGTGGTGTTGAGTTTTCAACTTGAGAAACATGTTTTAATCTCAAAATTTTACCCGAAAACTTTCAATGTTGATGCTGTATGATATTGTGTATGTATGCATGAATGCATGACACTCAATCCTGTACATTTTCTAACTTCAAAACTCTTTCCTATCTTGCCAAAGAGGCACATCATTTGCCTTTTTTGTCTCCTTTGCCCCCAACATGATCATGAAAGCTCCTTTCTGTTTCCCATTTCTGCAGGGTTCTTGCATTCTCATCACAGCCTTTTGACTAATAGCACAAAACATTTTCCCATAACTATTTTCCAGGAGGGAATGAATCCAAATTTCACAAGTGATATTTGATTCTTTCAAAATATTAGTGATTACTTTTCAAGATGAGTGACATAAATCCTACTCGGACCTCTTTCAACTGGACAATTGAAAGTTTGATGCACCAGGTGTTTTGTTTGGGGGATACTTTGCCATTTATCTAAAAACAATGGTTCCTTTCTTGGCCCAAAATGGTTTTCCTAAAATAACATCGTTTTTCTTCCCTTCTTTTTTGAACAAAATTTTGAATGAGGAAAGAAACAAAATATTCACAACTTGATTTGACAATCTCTCGAATTCTCAAATAATGACGTTCTACAAATGCCAAGATCGGGCATGAATGACTGAAGGCTTTTCTATTTTAGGAAGGGTATGTACAAGAAGTAAGGTTCGAACTTTTTCAAAAAAATGTCAGCAATCAAATGACATCAAAACTTTGGATATCCCAAGAGTTTCTTAAGGCTTGTTGACTCTTTTTCCATATTTTCAATTCATGTTACTGCTTGACTTGGTTGCACGAAAAGTTCATTGTTTGCTCTAGACTGCCCTTTTTCGGGTTTTCACCCTAGAGCTTCATTCTTTCTTTTATTTTCTCTTTTTTCTTCATTTTTTGTTTGATTGATTGTTCCACCATGCATTCAAGAACTCAAATTTCATTCAGACCAAATAATGGCGAGAATCTTCCAAAGAAGAGCTCTTCAATACAAGTATCCATATTTGATCAAAATGGACTTTTAAGTACGTAATGTAGGCCATGGTTCAGGGTTCTGAAAGAATGGATAAATAGGCCCAAAATGTGTTTGAAGGTGATCAATCCAAGGATCATTTCTTCTCTTATGGTTGTCCATCATTTTCACTCTTTGAAGCACCTTTCTTTTTCCAATTTTCCATGTATCTCTTCTCCTTCTTCTTCTCCTTTTCTTTCTTTCTTTTTCTTCCTTTTTTTTTTCAACATCCTATCCATCCTTTAAAGCATCTTTCTTTGTGTACTTTCATATGTATCCCTCCTCCTTTCTCTTTCTTTTTCTTCTTTTTTCCTTCTTCATTGATTCATATCTAAGATTTCAAGAACGATTTGCCCCAAATTGTCCCACAACAATAGTTAATCTAATTTGATCGAAAACAAAAGCTTAATCATTCATTTTCTTTGAAAAGATATTTTCTGCACATGCCCCCCAGTGTGGAGGGTGATCCTTGGAGGAGGTTTATTTTGAAAGAAACTATCAGGCTCAAAAAGGGTAGCAACAGGATAACGTTTATATTTGAGAATGGAATATGAAAGACGGCCATTCGTCATCTCAAATTAAGATGCTTCCATTGAAAAGCAATTCTTAGGACAAGTTTTTCTTTTGGCATTTGAAATCCTCTGAATATCATGTTTGCATGATGTCACAATCAATTTCAATTTTTTCTTTTTCTTTTTTTTTCTTCCTTTTCTTTTTTTGTTTTTTTGTAACAATACTTTAATATGACAGAACTTGACCTCGCACACCACATCTTCATTTAAGGAAAAAGGTGATGCGTAACCCAAGGTATTGTATAGATGGACAACAGTGAAAAATCCTCAACTTTGGTTTTTTTTTTGCTCCAAATCATGGGCGAAAGGCATCTTGGGAGTACAAGATTGAAGAGTTTGGTATTTGTACAAGAATCTAAGTGGAAAGGTGTTTCAAAATGATCTTGCCACATATTTGACCGCCATTATCCAGAATCTTTGAGACTGTCATTGATTTTCAAAAAATTCTCAAAAAGTTTTACAAATCGGTTATTTCTTGAAAATCATTAACAGTAAAGCCCTATCATGGTCAAAGTGAAAACAAAATAGAACTTTCAAAATCTTATGCCCCAATTTAGCTTTTTAGCTCTCGACTGACTTAGATTTTATGGAGACATGATGCAAAAATGATTTAAGACGTTCATCTTTGACCGTAATCACAGATTTTCTTATAATCATTTATCATTATCGTGAAGAAAAGAAACATTCTTGTCATATGCCACTGGAAAATAAATTATGCAAAAAGTTGTGCTCATACAATTGTCACCTAGGCCAATGAGAACGACAAGCATTTTTCCAACAAAATACAGACTTCAAAAACTCAAAATCTCCGTTTTCCTCCAGATTGATCTGCCAAAATGCCATGATTTTACACCAAAGTGGACTTCCACTGTTCCATGAGTTCTTGAGTCAAGATTCCACCATTGATGAGCTCTTCAATCCTTTCCTTCAACTGTCTACATTTTTCTGTTGCATGCCCAATTGCCCCCATGTGATAATCACATTTGCTGTTCGGGTCATAGCTTTTGGCCAATGGGTTTGGTGCCGTTCTCAAAGGTATAGGGGCCAAATATTGGTTTTTTTATCAAAAATGGCAAAAGATCGGAGATTGGAATTGGGATTTTTCCTTGATTGCTTCTTGATCTTTTTCTATTGTTTGTTGATGGTTGAGGAGGTTGAGCTACTGGCCTAGGCATGAAGATAGGCGCATGAAAAATTGTTGGAGGACAAGAGTTTGTTGGAAATCCTGGTTGCGGGATTGGTAAGAAAGGATAAGAATCATAGGAGGCATTATTCAAGGTTGGATGGTACGATAAGTGAGGCAAACAGGGATGAGATGGAGCGGTGTTTTTGGGAAATTGCCCCTCAAATGTTGTAGCTTGTACTTCTTCTTCCCTTCTTTCTAGTCTGTTATGAGCAATGTCATCTATCTTGATCTTGCCCCTCTTGATTGAATTCTCAATCATCTCTCCGGAGGCCATCATGTCGGCAAAATTCTTAGTAACTTTCCCAATCATTCTATCATAATATGGTGCCTGGAGTGTACTAAGAAACAGAGTTGCAGTCTCTTTTTCCGTGAGGGGAGGCTGGACCTGGGTGGCAACATTCTTCCATCTCTGGGCATATTCTCTAAAGCCTTCAGTAGCTTTCTTTTCTATAGTTTGCAAAGATAAACGATCTGGGGCCAAATCCATAATATGCTTATATTGGGCAACAAATGCCCTTGCCAAATCTTCCCATGAGTGAATATCGCCCCTGCCCAGTTGTGTATACCACCTAACAGCAGATCTTTTAAGGCTGTCTTGGAAAACATGGATTAACAGCTTGTCATCATGCACATGCGCTGCCATCTTTCTACAGTACATAGTGATATGGGCCTTTGGACAAGTGGTCCCATCATATTTCTCAAATTTTGGAGCTTTAAACTTTGAAGGAATGACCACACCAGGTACTAAGCATAATCTGGTAGCATCTAAAGATCCATGAAAATCCATTCCTTCAACAATTCGAAGCCTTTCTTCTATAAGCTCTATCTTTTGCCGAGAATTTGAGCCTCCTTCCACTTGTAGCATCCCTTGCTCTTTATGACTATCCAAATTAGCAACATGAACTGGTTCGAAGGGGTTCATGGTGGGAGTTGCGTGCCCTTGAAACTGACTAGAATCGACTGCAGATGGCATATTAGGGCACACATAACCCTCGGTGGGCATTGCTTGTGGCTCTTGAGATGGTTGGGTTTCTCGTGAGCCAATGTTAAGTGGACAAAAAGAATCCTCAGTATTTTGGAACCGATGCCCATCTTGGGTAGCTAGTTCTCCCATTTTTCCATTGCTCAGCTTCTCCCACAAACCCGCCATCTGTGACAATTGCTCTCTCATCTCTTGTTGAACTTTTTCCATCCTTTCCATTCAAGTCATTTCTGTCTCTTTCATGGTCCAAAACCACCTCCAAAGCTTTTCAAAGTTCAAGCTATCTTTACACCAAATCCTGTCACGACCTAAAATTAGATGTCATGCTTGCCATGCTAATATGAAGCTTTTATTGTATTGAAATTGTGAATCTAAAAAAATTTCAACCTTCTTATTATTTCATAGTGTCACAAATTGTACACCAACTGAAAATTGTTGTTTGACCATTTATTTGGTTTGATCAAAATCATATTATTCACATATGAATGAAGTGGATGCAACTTAAATAAAACCTTGTAACATTCATATTCATAAAGGAATTGTGTTCATAAAGGAATTGTTACAAGACTCAAAAAGTTCCTTACTAGACTCTCTACTATTCTAATGCCCCTTGCATTCAAAGTCTTTCAAAAAGAAATTTCACAACAACAGCTGGTTGTTCATCCTCTAAACCCTAATCAAGCGTTGCAAATTCCTGGCTGACCACTTCCCCTATATCGAGCACTTTTGTGTCAATCAATCCCTTCACCTTATACTTGAAAGCCTTACAATCTTCGATGGAATGCCCAATATTTCCTGCATGGTACTCACATCTTGCATTTGCGTTGTACCATATTGGGTACGGAGGCTCCAAGGGTTTTAAGAACACGGGGCAATAAGGTGCCTTTCAAGTAGATAGGAAAAAAGTTTGCCGTATGTTATGAGTAAAGGGTCAAGCTGCGTGCGCTTCATTTTCTTGGATTTTTTTTGGCCAATAGCTTGAGTTTTAACTTGAGCAAGTGGTGGCGCAAAAGCTAGGGTGTTAGGGATTTGCTGAAAAGGAGGTCGAATAGAATTGGCATGAGCATATGGGTTCACAGACGAACAAGTATGTAGAGGTTGGGCGAGACTAGGAGATCCTGTTCCAAAAGCTTGAACATGTGGTTGAAAAGTAGGTCGAGGATAAAAGCTTGACCGTGGACCAATTCGTGGAGGTCGAACAAAAGTAAAAGGTTCTATTTGGAGTGCTTGGATAGGTGTCTGAAAAGAATTAGGATGAAGGTTAGGGTTTTGTAATGGCCTACTTGGTATGAATTGTTTGAGGCCATAAGGTTCTGCTTTAGTTGTAAGGCCCTTAAGTTCATCCATTACTTTTTCTACCCTTTTCATAGCCTCTTCTACCACGGGATCATCGTCTGGACAGTTGAGAGCATCAGAGTGTCCCTGGCAAGCCATTTCATGAAAAGTTGATTGGTCTCCACTTGCTGATGATTCAACATGTAGTTGTCTTGGAAGTGACGATGACCCTTGAGGATGGACCACTTTAGTCTCTCCAAAGCTTTCAAGCATTTTCATTATCTTAGCCAGTTTTCCTTTTATCTCTCGTATATCATGTCCAAACTCCTCTTGATTATTCTCCAAAGCAGTAAGTCTAGCTTCTAATTGATCTCCCATGTCTCTGACCTCCTTTAACCCTAAAAAGATGAATGCCTTCCTTATTATGTGATGTGAATGCATTAATGTAAAACTTTAAGAATAAAAGAATCAAAATTTTCCGTTATTTAAGTTCAATGAATGAATTCTTTTCATGTTTTGTTTTGTTTTGTTTTTTTAGACAAAGAAGAAAAATCGAATAAATCATTGTTTCATTCTTCAAAATTGTAACATTGCGAAATTTTATTTGAAGACAAATATCTTTTGATTTTATGAGAGCATGAATTTGAAAAATGATATGAAAAAGAAGTAGTAAAACGTTCCCTCATGTGTCCTAATTTCGGGATAATCTCCACAAAATCGGACGTGGCTCTAGCTAGGATCGGCTTCTTAAGGCCTTTTACATGCTGGGTTGGGTTTCTAAAAAGGTCAAAAGATTCCCAATTTATACCTTACTGTCATCCACACTGGACTAGTAAGATTTAATTTGAGTGGGAGTATTTCGATTGCCATTGCGGAGGTGATTACCTCACGAGAGCAAAGGTACTCTACTCCCTCCTAAGAAGGACTGAACCCGGGTATAGAGCTCATGTTATGCAGATGCAAGTGCAAGTGTGTGTATGAAGGAACACGCCAGACTCAAATTAAAATATTTTCTCTATCCTAAATGCCTCAACAATTTATTAACAACAAGTATGTACAAGTATAAAACATAGACTAAATAATCAAAAAATGCAAATGCAAACAAAATTATTTTCGAAATCTAAGTGAATTAAGTTTAAATATCAATCAAGACCATTAAATTAAAACTTTGGATAACACATGATTAATGAATGGCTTGACCTTCAAAAAGCGTCCCCAGTGGAGTCGCCAAGCTGTCGTAACGGCTTCGCGCTCGACGATTTTGAAAACATTTTAAAAAAACAAAAAAAGGAGTCGCCACCAATCTTTTTTGACTAGGTGTGATTGGCCACCTAAAATATTTTTCTTCTTAACAAAATCTCAAAATTTATTAATTTTTATCAAAAAGACAAATTTTTGGTCTGCGAAAACAAAATTTGGGTTCGGGGGTACGGTTACGCGTAGGGAAGAATTAGCACCCCCACGACGCCCGTTAAAAAACAGTACCATAATAATCATGTGTTATCCTTTTTGTTTTAATAAAATGATCTTGAATTGATATTTAAAATTAATTCCTTTTTATTCCATTCTTTTTATTAAAAATCATTTTTTATTTGTAAATTTATTTTGTTTTATTTTAAAAAGTTAAATTTTATTTTTCAAAAGTGAATGTGAACCTTTTTGTATTGAAAAATTAAATCAAATATCCCAATACTCTGATAACATTTGGAATAATTTTCCTCACCTAGAGATTTCTTAAGAATCACTACTTGTGAGTTCTATAGAATCTCATCATTGGAAGATTCACACTCGTTTCAAAAATTATTATGAATGCATATGTTGCAAACAGATAATAATGATGCAAATGCATTTTTATTTTTCTATATAAATATTTCTTTATTTATTTTAAATAAAAATTCTTATTATTGAAAAATTGCACTAAATATCCCAATACTCTGGTAACACTTAGTGAACTTCTCTCACCTAGGGATCAGTCAAGAAATCACTACTTGTGAGTTTCATGACATCCCATCATCGGACAAATATTTAATTAAATTTAATTTTTTATTACTAATTTCCTTTTTCAGTTTTCCTTTTTTAAAAAATCTTATTTATTTTTATTTTAAATAAAAGATAAATTATTGAAAAATCATACTAAGTATCCCAATACTCTAGTAACATTTAGTATGACTCTTCTCACCTAGGGATCAGTCAAGAAATCACTACTTGTGAGTTTCATGACATCTCATCATCGGGCAAATATTTAATTAAATTTAATTTTTTATTATTAATTTCCTTTTTCAATTTTCCTTTTTTAAAAAATCTTATTTATTTTTATTTTAAATAAAAGATAAATTATTGAAAAATCATACTAAGTATCCCAATACTCTGGTAACATTTAGTATGACTCTTCTCACCTAGGGATCAGTCAAGAAATCACTACTTGTGAGTTTCATGACATCCCATCATCGGGAAAATTCCATCTTACTTTTCTTTATTTTATTCTATTTTATTATTTTTTACTTAAACAATTATTTCCATAAAACAAGTGAATGAAATAAATGAAAAAAAGAACTGTACCCTCTTCGGGCGAACTCCTTGAGCGGGCGAGTTCGTGAACGGGCTAGCTCTCTGGCGGGCGAGCTCCTTGAATGGCCTAGCTTCTTGACAGGCGAGCTAGCTCACAGATCCTGCCCCTCTTGAGCAGGCGGGCGAACTCCCTTAGTGGGCGATCTAACTCGCGGATCTTGTATCTTTCCACTGGCGGACGAGCGAACTCACGGATCTTGGTCGCGTCTATTGGGAGCAACACTCGGATCCCAATCCTCTTTCCACGGGCGGGCTAGCTTGTGAGTCGCGCGGATTCCGGGTCGAGTCAGGGGGGATGCGCGGATTTTTGACCTCCCTTTTTACAGGCGGGCGATCTCGTGGATCTTCCTTTTCCTTTTAGCGGGTTGTGCGAGCTCCTTGAACGGAAGAGTGGACTCACGGATCCTGCTCCTCTTGTCGCGGGCGGGCGAACTAAGGCGGGTTCCAGTTGGGTCAAGTCCACACGCGGGTCGCCTCCTTTACTCTTCGTTTCTCCTTAGCTATAAAAGGCAACCCCCCCTTTTTTTTTCAACCCGTTTTTCATCAGGTTTCACACCAACACTCAAAATCCAAAATCTTCTCCGCCCCTTTTTCGCCAAAAGACTACTAGCCACCGTGCGCCGGTTGCCAGTGACTATCCATAACCTCAGGAACGCTCACTTTACCTCCCTCTTTCCATATCTGACTTTCGTTTAGCCCAAATATCACTCCAACCTCTCAAATCTAACTTTCCCACAAGCCTTCTCCCTTTTTTTTTTTTTCTGTACTCTTCGATTTTTTTGGGTTGATGGTTTCGGATCTGATGGTTGGTTCTTTTGTGTTCTTCTATTGTTTGGCTTGTTTCTTTTTTTTTTGCAGGTTTCTTAGGATTGGTTTTGGGAAGTGTTGAGTTTGGGTTTCGGTGTAGTGGATTTTTAGATATGGGTAGGAGGGGGTTGGTTTCGATGGCTGTGAGTGGTTGGAGAGTTGAGGTTGTGGTGTTTCTGTGGTGAGAATGGTGTTTTGGTGGTGGTGAGGATGATGGTGGCTTCGGTGGTGGTGACGAGTGGCTACGGGGTGGTGTGGCGTTGGTAGTGGTGATGGCGAGGTGATGCGGATGGTGGTGGTGTTTGGTTGTTGGCCCTGGAGGAGGGGGTGCCGGTTGTTCCTGTGGTTTATGCTCTCTGTTTTTCTCCTTCTTCAGCCGTCCCTTTTCCTCCTCTTCGTTGTCTTCTTAAACCAGTTTGGAGCCCTTACCGCAGCCTTTCAGAGTCACAAGATCCCTAGGTCTCTGTGGAGTGGGATTCACGGGATGGGGAAGATGGGACAATGGGTATGGCTTGCGACAGGGGAGAAGATCTGGTCGCCGGCGGCAGTAGGGGCGACAGATTTGGGTAGGTTTGGAGCATTAAATGAGATGGGACTGATGGTAGATTTGGAAGGCTGGCGGCAAGTGTAAAATAATAATAATAATAATAATAATAATAATAATACCATATAAAAATAATAATCATAAAAATAAAACTAAAATAATAATAATAGCAATAATAATAAAATGGGACAAAATTAGGTATCAACAATTGTAATATAAAATCGAAGAATTATTTAAAAATTTTAATTCGTTATAAATATGTAATGGTAAAAAAGAATTGTTTGCAATTCATACACGGTTACACACAAGTAGTTGCACACAAATAACTATTAATAAAAAAATTATTTACCAAGTTGATCTGGCAATTTCTATTTGATAACTTAAAATTTTTGTTACTTTATTTGATCATTTTTTTGGGTGAAAATTACTTTATTTGATCATTAAATGATTCAACTATTAGAAATTAAATTTATAAAAAAATAATTAATAATCGAGGAGAAGTTCAAGCCCGTAACTTTTCTTCGTTAAAACTTTAAAACACACAAGACTTTTCCTTACTCTTCTCCTTCCATAAAAAAGAGCATCAATTTGGTCAAATATCGAAAGAAAAGAACATAATCAATAAATAAACCTGAGAAAGGAAAAAACACTAAAACAAAAACAACACAATAAAGTATTGGATAATTCAAGATATTACTAAAGAAGAAAAGGAAAGAAAATACCTATTATTGTCAAGGAGGAAAGAGGAAAACAGACAGGACAAAACCATTTTGTCTTGAACTCATCCTCCTCGAAACACAAAAACCTTAGAAGTGAAGGAGGAGAAAAATAGTATAGAATGTTCAAGAGCAAGAGTAGACGTCTACTCTCTTTATGTCAACAACATAATCCCTGTATTCTCTTTTAATTATACCAAGAAACCCACAGCTGATCAATTCATAACACCAACTCTGAAGACTATTCAACAGAAAAATGACGAAATTGGGTCAAAGATAAATTTTTTTTGCAAAACAGTAAAGCAAAAAGTAAAAAGAAAAGAAAAACTACATAGGACAAAAATGAGATTTGGCAGATAATTGGCGGTTCTCAATAATGATGAACATGAATGCACAGTATATTTATAATACAAGACGAAAGAAAAAAGAATTTTCTGCGACACATAAAGAGAAGGGAGGAAATAAACGAATAACAAAACAGTAATAATAATAACATAAAAAGGCAAACACTAAAGAGAACATCAAGACAACGTGTCAACGCAAGAATGCGAAAACGCGACAATCAGTAGAGCAAACAACGTGGAAGCACGTGGATTTAGGTTTTTTTTTTCAATTTTTATTGTATAAATAGATAGATACGCAATCTATTAAAAAAAGTACCATAAAATTAAATTACCTATTTAACGGATGTCAAAATAATTCAATAAAATCTCCTAATATTAATTAATAATAAGATATACAGTGTAGGTATCTTTTGGCCGGTACATGAATTGACGGATGAGGGCCCCAGGAAAGGCCCCCAGTCTTGTGCAAATTGTCCAAAATGCTTTCAAGTTACGCGCCATTAAAACAGTGCCACATGTCCAACGTATTAATTAAATTTTTATATGAAATTACTCTTACGACAAAAACCCAAATTGATAGATAAAGACGGCTGAGCCCTGGCCCGAGAAAGCCCATTCAACCACTCTATATCTCCTCTGAAAGGAAGGAAAGGAAAGGAAAGCCCCAAATCAAAAGTTTCCTCCGAAATCCAAGTCAATGGCGTCCACGTTAAAATGCTCCTCCTACCAGAAATATGAAATCAGGAAACGTGACCCTAACCCCAAAACCTCTGCTTTGTTAGTTATCGACATGCAAAACAAATTTTCCTCAATCGCCAAGCCTATTCTCAGCAATTCGATCACCACCATCAACCTCTGCCGACACGCTTCAATCCCTATTTTCTTCACTCGCCACTGCCACAAGTCGCCCGCCGACTACGGCATGCTCGGAGAGTGGTGGGACGATCTCATCCTCGATGGTACTGTTGATTCCGAGCTAATCCCTGAGATCGGACGACTGACGGAAGCCGACGAGGTGTTGGAGAAAAACACGTACAGTGCCTTTCAAAACACGCGCCTGCAGGAGAAGCTGGTGGAGAAAGGGGTGGAGGAGGTTATAGTTACCGGGGTTATGACGAATCTGTGTTGTGAAACGACGGCTCGCGATGCCTTTTTGAAAGGGTTTAGGGTGTTTTTCTCAACGGATGCTACGGCTACGTCCAATTTGGAGTTGCACGAGGCTACTTTGAAGAACATGGCTTACGGGTTTGCTTACCTCGTCGACTGCAGGAGGCTTCAGCAAGGGCTTTTTGCGAATGAGAGCATGTAAATTTGTTCCCTGTGGGAAGTAATTGTACAGTACTAGTAGTGATCGGTTTCAATATTACATGTAATCCTCTCTCCTTTTTTAATTTTACTTTATTTCTTATATATATTATATTATATATGCGCGCGTGGGTGTGGTTGCATGCATGTGGTGTGGTCTAAAATAGGAGTGTTATCAAGCTGAGCGTGGTATGCTTGTGATTAGTTCGAAAACTCAATGTTTGATATTTGGTAGGAGTTTGATTGAATTTAATTTCTAAGTTTGAATTTGGTTTGGAATAAAATTGAAGTATTTACCAACAATTGATTGGTGTGGGTGGCAAGCGGCCCTTGTCTCTTAAGCAAGATTAGGATTCGAATCTTGACTTGTGTATGGAGTGCCAGTGTTGGGAGGGGGATAAGTTTAATCACGCTCTGCTTCTCCCGATTCCGGAATAATTACCGAAGGTGGAAATCGGGGGGTTTGACCAAAAAAAATTGAGGTATTTGAGCTTACTCAATTAAATATATTTATTTGAGTTTGATTTTATATTTGAATTTGATTTTCAAACTCAAGCTTAAATTTAAGTTTTATTGGACTAATTGAAAATGATTTAAAAAAATGATTTTTAGAAGATATTTATATTTTTTGAAAAATTAAAGATTTTTCATTTTTTTTTGTGTGAGTGAATGAAATGTGCTTTTGGTTGTTTTTTGAACAAGTATGTGTTTGTTTTCCTAATTGATATTACTATAACAAATAAAATATAAAAAATTATTTATTATTTATTAATTAATTTGTTAATATTAAAAAATAATTATATTTTGAAAGTAATATTTAAGATTAAAATATTATATTATTAAACATTTAAAATGAAACTATTTATTACTTAATATTAATTTTTTAAAAGTATTATACTATTAATTTTTTTTAAAATAATATTAATATTTATACAAGAATATGCATATATGATATATGTATGTATGTATGTAATATGCATGTTGTCTCAACTCTCAATGCATGAGAATAAGAATAGGAGAGAATTGGGAAACATCTCCACATCCTTGATTTTGAAGTTTGATATTATATATTACTAGTATGCTACCCCTGCTTCGCACGGAATTTTTTTTGCCTAAATAAATAATATTCAAAATAAGTAATTTAAAATAAATAAAAAATTAATTATTTTAAAATATTAATTTTTAAATCGAAATAAAAATATTTAATTTATCAATTAATCACTTTATTTATTTTTTATTCTTACCTTTTTGCAAAAGCTAATTTAAAATTTTAACACAATGTTAGAAAAATAAATATACCCAAAAAAAAGAGTTAGAAAAGTTTAAATAATTATTGAATTTTACCCAAATTTGTTAGTTTGTAGATAACTTCAGATTAGATTGATCTTCATCTTCACTTTTTATATCTTCCTATCATCTCTAATTGTTTAATATTGAAATTATTTATTTCTCACTTGATTTGCTCTTTTATAACATTTGATATTCATATTCAAAGAATTTTTAGAATTTTTTTGAATCGTTATTTTTTTATTCCCTTTTGTGTTTAATTGTGTAAAATCTTACAAAATTATTATTTTTGGAATTTCTTGTCTTATTCTATATTTTTTGAATTTTTATATTAATTGTAATTATTAGATTTTTATAATTTTTGCAATTTTTAGATTTTGAAGAATTATAGATATAAAAAAGTAATTATAATTTGATTTAATTGTTTTGGATATTTGGTATTTTAATTTTAGTATTTGATTTGAAATTTTGCAAACCAAATATTTAAGGTATTTGATTCAAATTTTGGAAATATTTGATTTAATTCTAAAAAAAAGAATGTTTGAATTTTTCATTCTTTTCTCTCTCAATTTTTCATATCATTCTCTTCATTTTTTTTATTTTTGCTATGAGGGAAAATAATAATAGTATATATAAAAGAAAAATTGTGAAAATTTGATTTAATTCTTTTCAATTTTTTTGTTTGAACTTCTCATTCTCTCTCTCCCTCTCTCTCTCTCTCTCTCTCTCTTCATATTTGTTTTTTTATATTTCATTTTTTTTTTCATTTTAACATTAAGAAAAGATAAAATCTTTTCTTAATAGAAAAAACTATCACATATAAATCTAAGAGCTACAACATGGCAACAATTCTTTTAAATATTTTAATTCTAAAAAAATGTAATGATAAATTAAAAATTTTATTGAAATTATTTATGACAACATTAAATGGATTAAAATTTATAAAATTTTAAAAATAAACCTTTTATTTAGTACTATGCCCCCTACCTTAGGGATTAAATAATTTTTTGTTTTAAAATATAAATTATTTAAAATTTATTTAAATAGAATATATATATATATATATATATATATATATATATATATATTTATATAACTCGTTCATGATTTGGAATTGAATCATATTAATAAAAACATGAAAATAAACATAATATACCTATATTTTGGAATCTATTTTAATTATTTTAATTCAACCTTCATTTTATAATTTAATCATATTGTTGATTTATTAAAAAAAACTATTATGTTTTATTTCCTAAATAATAATATTTAAATAATTTAATTCATTCATTTGTTTAACCTTATCATTTTTAAATTAATAATTTGATAAATTTAACATATGCACAAAATTAAGAAAAAATAAATAGAAAAGAATAAGTTTAACAAATATTTAATTTTTATTATTATAATATATTATTTTTTGGGTTACATTATAATATATTATTTAATAATTATTTTTTCTTCTTTCAATGTATTTTTTAGATTTTTTTGATAGATGTATTTTTAAGATTTTAATAAATAAAAATAGAAAAATTAATGAATAAAAAATAAAAATATATTTTATAATATTATTTTTGAAGAATGCCAAAGAATGCATCCACCAACACAAATAATTAAATAATCAAACAATTAAGTCAAAACGAAAACAATCTAAGGGAAAGCCAGCCAAGAACCAAAAGTCATCAGAAAACAAAAAAGCAACGTGGCAACTAATGAAAGAACAAACGCGTTCATCAACCAAAGTTTCATCGTGGCTTCACTAGGAGAATTCTTTAGGGATTCTTTTTATATATAGTATAGATTTTATAAAGAAACACACTTTGTTTCTTACAATTAAAATTATTGTACATTGTTTTATGATTTTGATAGAACAACAAAATATTAATAATTTGATATTTTGCTTATTTAAATTTAAACAAAACAAGGCTGAAATTGAAAAAAAATTATAGTAAATTATTTCCTTTAAAAAGATTTTAAATACACCTAAACATTTTCACTTTGTACCCATTTCTGTTGCATTGAATAATAAGATATTTAAGAGAATTTGGTGAAAAAAATATTGAGCTCCTTTATAATTTCTTTTCATTTAGTTTAAACAACGATAATTAGAATTACTTTTTTTTTCTTTTAGGATTTATATATGATGCACTGACAGTGTATAGTTTCTATACACTATCAATGCACCAAAGGTTGACACCTCATCAATAAGCCCTTATATGCAAATATAAATAAATTTTTTTAATTTGCCCATAAGGGCTTATTGATGAGGTGTCAACCTCTGGTGCATTGACAGCGTATAGAAACTATATACTATCAGTGCATCATATACAAACTCTTTCTTTTATTAATTCTAAGTATCCAAACAAGGTACATATAGTATTTCTTTTCATTTACTTTATTTTTTTATTAATGTTTATTCAAACTTAATGTTAGATGCAGGATTTTTTTTTGAGAAATTAATTATATAAGATGGAAGAGAGAGTCAAAATGAACATTTCGATTTTTTTTGAAGGTAAATCATCGTCTATAACCGCTTGACTGCAAGTCATTGGTAACGATTTGCTTCAAAAAATATGCTAAATATTTGTCATTTCATTATCTTATTACTTTTAACCTTTGTTTCTTTCAAAAATGCCGAAAATGTAGTGGATTTAAGATTGAGGTGTAGGAATGTATTTTAGGATCCTATGTAAAAAAATAGAACACCAATGATCATTATAAACAACCAATATGTGTACCTTTGTCTGTTGGCATAGTTGAAACTAGAGCTGAAGTCATGATTAGCTAGTCTTCCTCTTCTGCTTCTTCCACAGGTGGCTCTTAATGGGTAGATACCGAAACAGAAATGAAGAGGGGACTTAGCCATATATTTATATTAACCTTTATTAAAACCCTAATGGCCTCCCATTAAGGGCTTATAAAGTCTTAAGGCCTACACAACTACTTTATCATACTGACCCAAAAAGATGTGCAAAACCCAAATTAAATATGATCACATTAACCTGTATTAGGTTCTCTTGCATGTTACATACTAAGATTAAACTGTCAGCCCATGTTATTAAAACATAAAATTGCCAATTAATATTAGTCCACTAAAAGAAAAATTCCTAACATTCTCTCACTTAGACAATATTAATTAGGGTTGTATAATTTAAGAAAATTCGATTTTATAAAACAATACTTTAGGCTGACTGACTTCATTTTTAACGTGACCATGATTTTAAAAATTGTTTAGTCCTTGAAACAGCATCTTAATGATCTCGTTCAACATGACCAACTAACATCGAATCACGACAGTGATTGTGCCTTTATTGACACAAGACTAATCCATGGTTACAAATATCTGTGATCACATCAGCAATGGACCTAGTATGACTATGTAGCAAGTAAATAACACTCATGGTGATCTCTTTGAATTGTGTTATTTTCATTGTCAGTCCTCAAAGTTTTCTCCAATCTTGTCAAACAACTTTAAAGGCAAGTCAATAATAAGAAATCTTCATGGTATTTGGATTCGCCGAGATTTTATGGCATCCAGATCCCATATGTCTCATCCTCGAGGTTTCATAATGGTATCATTTACCGAGACATACATTGTTGACATAAAAGGTCAACTTCACAATGTTCTCAAATGTACATGTATAAGAGAATATCAATATAACAATACATGTCATAAACAGGTAACAACAATCAATTAACTTATAAACCAAAATGTCACATAAGTGTTCGAAACATAAATAACAATAGCTTTCATAACATAAGACAAAATGAGTGTTCAATCATAAATAAAATACTTCTACTAAACTAATACATCAAAAGACTCGAAAACACCATGTTCTCAACATGCTTATCAAACGTAGCAGGTCTTAATCCTTTGGTCAAAGGATCAGCAATCATGTCATCTATGTGAATGTGCTTAACACTAATGTCACCCATTTTCACATATTCTCTAATCTTGAGATATTTTATCTCTATATGTTTGGATCCATCATTTCTTTTATTACTCTTAGTGAACAACATAGTAGACCTATTATCACAATAAAGCTTAAGTGGTTTAGATATAGAGTCAACAATGTTAACTCCTGAAATGAGGTTCTTAAGCCAAATAGCTTGCGTAATAGCCCTATAACATGCAATAAATTCAACCCTCATAGTAGAAGATGCCAAGAGTATTTGTTTGACACTTTTCCAAGATACAACTCCTTCAGCTAGCATAAAGATGTACCCAGAAGTGGATTTTAAATCATCTTGGCATCCTACAAAATCAAAGTCTGTATATCTGACTATCTCAAGATTATCAACTTTTTTGTATACCAACATGTGATTCTTTGTCTTTTTTAGATACCTCATTATCTTCTTAGTAGCAAGCCAATGATCCATCCTAGGATTAGACAAATATCTGCCAAGAACACCAACTACAAAAGTTATGTCCATTCTAGTGCAAACTTGTGCATGCATAAGGCTCCTAATTGCACTAGAGTAGGGTAAGTTCATCATAGATTCTCTCTCTAAGTCATTCTTTGGACACTAGATTAAATTAATCTTATCACCCTTCACTACATGAGCATTCTCAGCTTTACAATCTTGCATATTAAATCTGCACAGCACACGATCGATGTATGCTCTCTGAAAAATTCCAAACATATTCCGAGATCTGTCACTGTGAATCTCAATCCCAAGAACAAATGAAGCTTCTCCAAGATCCTTCATATCAAATTTCTTGGACAGTAGCTGTTTACTCTCACACAGCAACCCAACATCATTACATGCTAGCAAAATGTCATCCACATATAATATAAGAAATATATACTTACTTCTACTAATCTTGAGGTATATGCATTCATCAACTTTGTTTTCCTCAAAACCCATGGAAGTAACCATGTCATCAAATTTCAAGAAGCATTGCCTAGAAGCCTGCTTAAGGCCATAAATGGATTTCTTAGGCCAGTACACTAAATGTTCTCTCTTTGGTTCTTGAAAACCTTCAGGCTGCACTATGTAAACTTCTTCTTCAAGATCACCATTCAGGAAAGCTATTCTTACATCCATTTGGTGAAGCTCCAAATCAAAATGTGCAATTAAAGCCAAAATGATTCTAAAATAATCCTTGGAAGAAATTGGTGAAAAGGTTTCATTGTAATCTACACCTTCCCTTTGATTGAATCCCTTAGCTACCAGTCGAGCTTTGAATCTTTTGATCTTTCCTTTAAAATCTTTCTTGGTCTTGAATACCTACTTGCAACCAATCGGCTTGCATCCTTTCAGAAGCTCAACAAGTTCCCAAACTCCATTTTGTGTCATGGAATTCATGTCATCTTTCATTATTTGTAACCACATATGAGACTGAGGACAACTTACAACTTCCTCATAAGTTACTAGATCAACCACATGACCAATGTCATAATCATTTTCTCTAAAATAAACCACATAGTCATCTGAAATGGCAGACCTCCTTTGCCTAGTGGATCTCCTTACAAGTACCTCAATTTCAACTCCTTGATCTTGAGGAACATCATAAGGATTCATAGGATTTGCATCTTGCTCCTTATGGTTTACTGTGTCATCAACATCATATACATCACCATTTTGGGAAACAAGTAGGGAAATGACAACATGTTTGACAAGTTCACTATCACCAGAAGCTTGATCCGTGACTTCATTATCAGACACATCCAACTCCAAAACTCTAACCACCTGTGACTTTACAACTTTGGTTTCACATGTGGGACAGAAAAATCGATATCCTTTAGAATGTGCTGGGTACCCTATGAAATAGCAACGAGTACTTTTAGGTTCAGTCTTTCTCTGTGAAGGGTTATAAATTCTAACCTTGACAGGACAACTCCCTAGTCTAAAGTTGTTCAAACTAGGTTTCCTACTAGTTTACAGTTCAAAAGGTGTTTTAGGAACAAATTTGGATGGAATTCTATTTAGGATATATAAAGTAGTTTTAATGGCTTCACCCCAAAAAAGACTCAGGAAGTTTAGTCCTACTTATCATACTCTTCATCATATCTTTAAGGGTGCGATTCTACCTTTCTGCCACACCATTTTGATTAGGACTATTAAGCATGGTATATTGTGGAACAATACCACATTCCTATAAGTACTTAGCAAAAGGTCCCATATGTTGTCCAATTGTACCATGTTTCCATAGTACTCACCACCACTATCACATCTGACAATTTATATGACTTTACCTAATTGTTTTTCTACTTCAGTTTTATAAACTTTGAATTTTTCAAGAGCATCAAATTTTTCAGCAATTATGTATATGTAACCATATCTAGAAAAGGCATCAATAAATGTAACAAAATGTTTGTTACCACACAGGATAAGTGTAAAAGGTCCACAGTTATCAATGTGAATAATTTCTAAGAGGTCAGAACTACGTGTTGCCCCTATCTTCTTAGTTTTAGTTAATTCACCTCTCATGCAATCAACACAAGTGCCTAGATCACTAAAATCAATAGGAGGTAAAATCTCATCTTTTATTAACCTTTTAACCCTTTCATTTGAGATGTGACCTAACCATTTATGCCACAACAAGGAAGACTTTTCTTTGATAAAGGATCTTTTAGATACTATGTTTTCAACATTCATGAAACTGTTATCATTATTAGGAGTCAAACACAATCTATATAAATTATCAGCAAGCACAAACATTCCCACCATTTTATAGTTTAAAATTAAATTGACTTTTCCATTTCCAATGTCAAAGTGATAACCAAATTTGTCTAAAACAAAAATTGAAACTAAGTTTCGTCTAAAAGACGACACAAATAAAATGTTTTCCAAAACAAGCTGAAATCCTAACTCTAAATTTAAATTAACTGTTTTTGTAAACTCGACATCTACTTTAGCATTGTTTCCAACTCTAATCTTGAACTCCTCCTCACTTGGCTTTTGTTTGCTTGTGAACCCCTACAATGTAATAGCATCAGTGTAGTTGCATCGCTATCAAGCCACCACGAATTAGGTAGGGCACTAACAAAATAGGATTCAGAAAGCAAGTGAGTTACCTTTCTAATTATTTAGTTTCTCTAACTTAGACTTCAGCTTATGGTAATCACGTTTCATATAACCCTTCTTCTTGCAATAAAAGCACTTGATATTCTTCTTTATGACAGCATTTGGATCTCCTACCCTTTTGGTCTAACTATTCTTATGCCCTATGCTGTACCAAACTCTATTAGGAGCATTGGACTTAAAATTCCCATGTTTCTTTGGAGTTTTGACAAAATGTGGTTTAAAATGGGTGGTTAACAAGGCACTTTCACTCTTTTCATTTTTAAGTTTTCCTTTTCAGAAACACATTTAGATATGAGGTCATTGATACTGCAAACATCATTTCTAGTATTGTAGGTAGTTTTGATTTGGGTGAACTCAACAGGTAAGGCATTCAGGACATAGTGAACTATGTATTTGTCAGGAAGGATTATGTCATAGGAGTGCAATTTGGTTTGAATGTGGACAATTTTCATGATAAAATTTCTAACCCTAACAGTACTATCATACCTTATACTCGTTAGCTCATTCATAAGGTTTCCAGTCTCAGACTTTCTTGATATCTTGTATCTCTCCTCCACAGCATTGTAAAGCTTCTTGGTAATTTCAGTGGTGCCCAATCCACTCAACAGGTGTTCAAAAATACTCCTCTTGATGGTGTACAGGCGCATATAATTTGCTCTATCCCATTTCTCGTAGAATTCCTTTTAGGCAATGGTGCTTTCATCAGATAGTGTAGCAGGCTCATTAACACGCAGGGTTATGTCAATCTCAGCCATGACCAAGGCGTAATGCAAGTTCTCATCCCATTTCTTAAAATTGGATCCGTTCAGAACCTCAATGGTAGCTAAAGACTTATCTACGGTGATAGTCACTCATTAAGACAAGAAATGCAACAATTACAAATTAGGGCAATGTTAAGATAAACAAATAGCAAAAATATGATTACAACAATAGAAAAGCCTGGGTGTATCATTGCAAACTCCCTTTTAGGCAGAGTATGAAACATATTAATTGGTACCTTTCTTATAAAACCAACATGACAATATATAAGTTTTCAAAAGCCTATCCCCTTTGGGCAGATAAACTTTCTAGACAATATTATTTCAACTTAATGCTTTATGTTCATCCAAAATTACTCTTACACAAGAACCCCTTTGAGTAGGTAATTGCATAAAGTAACACAAAACAATCTCGTATCGTTTATGATTAAGTAAACTGTTAGCTTTAAATTGCCATATGTATTTTGAAATGACAAAAACTTAAGTAAGCTTTAATGTTTTAATTCATATTGTAAATTTGCCTTATCACACATGATTTTCTCAATCCATTTTCAAGTGATCATATCAAACATTAAGACTATGATTTAATTACATATTCTTATTGGTCTTAATACTTTATAAAATGTCTTGAATGTTTTAGAAAATTACTTGATGAATTTTTGGACCATGTTTTTATTAGAGAAAGTCAAGAAAAACTCCCACAAAAATGTCAAAATGTTTTGGGTTGGATTAGGATCAAAGGTCACATCATTTCTAACCCAAAAGTGCAAGAAATAGGCTTTCTGGAGGCATGGGATCGATCCCCTAAGGGAAGGGATCGATCCCCTTTTGGCAGTAAGCACCCCAACGCAAGAAAAGGTTTTCAACCTAGAATAATCGAATCTGGAATGAAGGGATCGATCCCCTATGGGATGGGATCGATCCTTTTACCCGAAAATAGCCTGTAATGGCTAGTTTTTGTGAGACAATGGTCATATTCAAGTTTTGGCTCCACCCAACGGCTAGAATACATCCAAGGGACCATAAATAGAGGCTTAAAAGCTAAAGAAAAGAAGAGGAACTGCTCAGAAATTCTATTCATCATCTTCTTCATTTTCCTCAAGCCTCAACAACAAATCAAGAGCTACAAAGTCTTCATCTTCCATCATTCTCATATTCTTTGTATAGAATAGCACAAATCTTGTATAGGCTTTTTCCTTCTACTTAAACATTGTAATCACTTGCCTATCTAGAGGCCCTTCTTTGATTACACAATTTGTAAACACAATCATTCCTTGAAAAAGGAGAGGTTTCTCTTTAGCCTAAGAAAAAGAGGGAGGTTTCTCTTGAGCCTAGAAAAAGAGGGAGTGTAACAAATTCAAGGATAGTGAATTTGGGAAAATCCTTAGGAGCGACTCAAGGTAGAGGACGTAGGCAAGGTTGCCGAACCTCTATAAATCGCTTGCGTACATTTCTCTATCCTTACTCTCTTTACTTATTTGCAATTATATTTGAGTTTATTGTATTGAATGTATATTGTATAATTGCCTAGCTTAGAGAACTTAGAAAATATCAATATAGGCTAGAGAATTTAGAAGAATCGAAAAACGGGCTTAAGGCTAGCTAAGAATCGATTCACCCCCCTCTCGGTATTGCCTATAAGAGCCAACATAAACAATTTCACTAATATTAATAAGCGAGCCACTTTAGCAGCCAAACACTTATATCAATTAATGAAAAAGTTTAATTAATCCAAGAATTTTAATTATTGCCCAAATCGTATCTTGCATACTTAACTTAATGGATGCAATGGACCATTCAAAAGTGAAATACTAAATCCAAATGTATCTCACTAGGTCTTTGAAACAACATGTGTTGCATTTATATTAAATATTCTAAGTCTTACCTAAATCATAATCACAATTTTTTTTTAAAAACTAATTAAGCAATTAAATGTAGGTTGAGAGTACACAAATATATTCATCTATCTAGGGAGAGTATATACTACCTACAGATAGGGGTGTAAAATGGGCCAAGATCCACAGGCTGGCCCATTAAAATTGCAGGCTTTAATAACATTGTGCTTTTAATTTTAGGCCGGTTAAAAAACGGGCCTAAACGGTTTGAGCCCGATGGGCTAGGCAATCCGCGCAAATAAGGGCCAGCGTGCGGGTCTGCCCAAAAAAAATTAAAAAAATCAATTAAAAAAACCTAAGTCCAAATCCAATTGAGGGCTTAAAGCCCAATCAAATTTAGTTGCCCATTAAAGTGAGAATCCTCTTAACCCAACCCAAGTAGCCAGCTGGCCTTCCCCCCTCCCTCCCGATAGTCACACTCACAGCACAGCAGTCCCTAGGCTCACCGTCAATTTGTCACCATTAACCCACCCAAGGCCAAACCCAACCGACTAAACACAAATACAAAGTCACAAATCTCTCCAATAGTTCCAAACCCTAAAACTAAAGTTGGTCTCTCCCTCCCCACTTCCTAGTTCCCTCGACTCTGGCTCTCTTAGTCTAAGTATCCTTAGTCAAAGTCGCTCACAGAGTCGCAATTCGCACGACGCATAGCCATAGCCTCAGGCATGCACGTACATAGTCACATAGGCACAGCCAGCCACAACCTCGGTCTCTCCATTACCAATTACCAAACGCTCGCAGCAGTGCAGCAAGTTAGATCCGCCTGTTCTTCGGTCTTCAACTCTAGATATTTTCATTTTTTTGCATTATTTTTCTTCCTCTGTAGCTTTGCATAAACACATGGTATACCACTTAATTAGCTAATTTCCTCTGAGGAAGAAAGAAAATTAAAGAACCTGCAAATATTGGTAAAACTACAATTATTGTTAACGAAGGCAAATAATTTGTGGTAAAGACAAGATGCACACTTAGACCATAAAAACCCGTTCTCAAGAAGATTTTTTTTTAGCATGGGTTTTTTTTTCAGAAATACTCCAATTAATAAAATAATATCTCTCACCAAGATTGTAAAATTTCATGTTCACAAATCACAATTAATCTTTAAATCTATTCTACTTGTGAATCTCATATCTAAATTTTGTTTATTACAAATCTTTCTAAATTAATATTCTCTCCAAATTAATAAACGATTATGGTTTAACCTTGGGCCATTATAAAAAAAAATTAATAAATCCCTCCATTGTAATGTTTAATAATTTTGTTTCAAAACAAAATTTTCAATTTCAATTCTAAATGCCACCTAAATGTATTCAAGTGTGGTTTTCTGGAACGATTAATTTGCACTTATTGTTGGAGTTTGAAGATGTATTTGGCCTTGAAACCTTTTGAGATATATATATATATATATATATATATATATTGCTAATTTTATTTGTAAAATTTAAAATTTTACCTTTTTTTAAAAAAAATCTTTGACTCATTCTTTATTCTCATTTTTTTCAAAGAAAATTGAACCTTTAAGTTTGAGCCAATTGTAAAGAAATATAGGCGCTGGGCAGTTTAGGGTTGTTGTGCATTTGCTCTGTTTGTTCTGTGTTTGGTTGAATAATTCATATATTCTTTGAAAATTTTCTTTTGTTGTATGTTATACTTATATGTTATGTATGTTAATTGAGCTTTTTCTTTTTGGTATGTGTTATTTATAGTGATAATATAGCATATTGTTCTCAACTTCAGACTTTGCATAGTAATAATATTGATGTTGTTAGTGATTCTGATAATGAGGATGATGTTAATGAAGTTGAAATTCAGGGTGAGGAATGTGAGGTTGAAACTAAAACAGTTGAAAAACAATAAAAAAAAGCTAGGAGGAATACTTCAGAAATGTGGAATTATTTTGAAAAACATGTTATTAGTGCTGATGATGATAAACCATGTACTAAATGTATGTGGTGTGGGATAATATATAACAAGAGTCTTTCTCAATATGGAACTTCATCCTTAAGGCGTCATGCACATTCATGTGAGGGGATAGCAGTTTTAAAGCAAAAAGATATCTCTAAAATGATAATTGATCATCAAGGAAAGTTGAAAAGTAGAAAAATTGATCAAAAAGTTTTTAGAGAATTAGTAGCTAAGGTAATGGTAAAGCATGACCTCCCTTTCTCATTTGCTGAATATGATGGAGTTAGGAATGTGTTAAAGTATTTAAATCCTGAGGTGAAATTTATTTTTAGGACCACTGCTGGTTCTGATGTTTGGAAACTTTATTTGGAAAATAAAGAGAAATTGAAAGAATGCTTGGCTCAAATTCAGGGTAGAATATGTCTTACTTGTGATTTGTGGACTGCTTGCACTAATGAGGGGTACCTTTGTTTATTTGCTCATTATGTTGATTTAGATTGGAAGCTAAGTACTAAGACTCTTGCCTTTTGTGATATGCAACCTCCACATTTAGGATATGAATTGTCTAAAAAAGTAATGGAAATTTTAAATGATTGGAGGATAGACAATAAAATCTTTTCCATTACTTTGGATAATGCTTCTGCTAATGATAACATGCAACTTAATTTAAAAGATGTGCTTTGTTTGCAAGAGAGTTTATTATGTGATGGTTAATTTTTTCATTTTAGATGTTATGCCCACATTTTAAATCTTATTGTTCAAGAAGGTTTGAATGTAGTTTCCATCGCTAATGAGAAAATTAGAGAAAATATTAAGTATGTGAAGGGGTCGGAGGCTAGAATGAGGAGTTTTGAAGAATGTGTAAAAAAGGTCTCAATTTCTTCAAGTTCATATTTGGTTTTGGATGTCCCAACTAGATGGAACTCTACTTACTTGATGCTTGAGAGTACTTTGAAATATAAGCATGCATTTTCTATGCTTGCATTAAATAATAGAAATTATAAGCATTGTCCATCAAGTAAAGAGTGGAAAAGGGGAGAGAAAATTTGTGAATTTTTAAAACCATTTTATGAAATCACGAATTTGATTTCGGGAACTATTTACCCAACTGCCAATTTGTATTTTGCTCAAGTTGGGAAAATTGAGATGCTTTTAATGGAGTACTTGGATGGAGACGATGAGACGTTACAAAGCATGACATCTAATATGAAGAAAAAATTTGACAAGTCTTGGAGTGAGTATAATGTTCTACTTGGAATGGCGGTGGTTCTTGATCTTCGTGTAAAGTTCGTGATGTTGAAACGATGCTTCTTGAAAATTGATCCTCAAGGTTTTCAGGAGAGGTTGGATGTGGTGAAAATGAAGCTATTTATGATTTATGAAGAATATAAAAAGAATGCTTCTATCTTATCAAATGGTCAAGACCAAAGTGAACAAAACGAGATTTCTCTCACCTCTTCTATTCCAACAGATTCTGTCTGTAATTTAGATGGAAGTATAAATAAATAATGAACATTTATACCTTAACTATTATATTTATCTCATTGTGAACTTTAGTTTATCAATAGTAACTTTTTATTATGCATGAAATGTATCAATATAGGTATGGATGGATTTGGCTACTGATGAGGAAGATGATGTCCCAAGTTCCAAGTCTCAATTGGAAGTATACTTGGATATGCCAAAACTTGATTTTTCCACTAATAAAGATTTGGATGTTTTGAAATGGTGGAAAGATCATAGTTTTAGATTCCCTATTTTGAACTAACATGGCTTGTGATTTGATGAGTATACCCATAACTATTGTGGCTTTAGAATCAGCCTTTAGCATTGGGGGACATGTGTTAAACAAGCATAGGAGTCGTCTTCTTCCTAAGAAGGTTCAAGCTCTCATTTTCACACGTAGTTGGCTACATGGTTTCCTATCAAGTGGTAATTTGTTTTCACTGAATAAATAAATTTTACAAGTGATAATAATTAATGTTATTGTAAAAATTTAATAATTTCAAATGATGAAGAAAATAAAGATGACATGGTGGAAGAATCAAATGATTCTAATTATTTGAATGTTGAGAATTGAGATAAAATGACAAGTTTGAATGTTTGATTTTTTGTATGTGTGTAGATTTTAATGGATGTTTTAATGGATGTTTGTGGATTTTATGACTTTTACACTTATCTAATACTCTTTATTTAGATCATAATTTTAATGGATGTTATGTGAATTGTATTGGTTATGTGAATTAAGGATTGTGCAAGTTATCTATCTTTTTCGTATATGATATAATTTTTCATGAATTTGATAGCAAGCCTTGTTTTGGTGGTTTGGGTTTTAGGCTTAGCAGCTGTTTTTGACTTTTGTATTAATTTTTCATGAATATGATATAATTTTTCATGAATAAAAGCCTTTTTATTTTACTACTGCTGATAACTACTTAATTATAGTTGTTTATCTTTTAATTTAATTATAGTTTTTTGAAAGATTAAGGATATACATTTCTCTATAAGCAGTTTAACATCAATAATTGAGTTTTTATATTAATGCTCTCTAATTCTATGGCTCTCGGCTTTTGCAAATTGCAGCACAAATTCATACTTCATACTTCATATATTAAACTTTGTATGTTAATTTTTTTAATCAAAAGTTAATACTTCATATGATTTTTTTATGATTTTGTTTAATTTTCAACTGAAATCTCCTTTAAAAAAATTAAAGTCAGATTAATTAAATGAAAAAAAATTTAATTTCATAGATAAAGTCATAAAGCTGTTAGGTATGGATGGTGGGCTTAAGGGCTTTGCCTTTACTGTTATGAAATTAAGGTAGAGGCTCAGCTAATCTTTACAAATTATAAAATAATCTTATTTTGGGCCTTAGGCCTTAAGCTTTGTTTTTTTTTATAAGGAAGCTTGCGAGATTGGTCCGACCTACATTGAAGTCGGACCAATCTAGCATTTTTTGACCCATTTAAATACAGGCTTAAACTAGCTTGATCTGTTTATACCTGCACCCGCTTTGACCTACATCGCACTGCCTTGCCCGTTTTTCAGCCTTACCTACAGATTTAGAATAGTCTCTAATTTTATTATGTAATAAAATCACAGAAAACTTGTTCACAATATTCAACAATTTATGAAACAAATACAATAATAAACAAAAAATACTTAACAGTATCAAAAAAATTTCAAAAAATATCATAAAAATATAAAATAAAATTTTAAAGTTCGATAGAGAAAACGACGGCCAAAAAGGTCACCGAAAAAGTCTGCATGCACCACACGGGCCAGCTGCTGCTCGTGGGACTTGTGAAACCATCAAGCTGCATCATCTTCTTCCTTTATCGGGTCATCTCAACCCGATTGCAGCCATCGTAGAGCCAATCAAGTCCGTTACTCTTTCATTGCTAATTTTCTTGTTATTTTTAGACATTTTAATAAAATTAAGGCTTTTGTAATTTACTTAAATAGTTTTACACAAAATCCATAGCAAAAAATACTCAAAATCCATAGCAAAAATACTCAAAACACTAGGAAAAGATGATTAATTTGATCAAGAAATTTTGTTGTATAAACCGTTTTGACCTGTTTCTATTTTCTCTTAAAATCATTCGAAAGCAACAAAGATTCATGCAATTGAAGCCTTAATCTCATGTACATGCAATACTAACAATATATTTTACCTCTGATTTAATGCACAACTTGTAAGTTTTAGGATTTAAATATATTTTCTAAATCGGGTCAGCAAATTATTCATTTAAAATTGAACTACAATTACTCAGACTACAAAACTAATTAATTGAAATTGATCATACATATTAAATCCTTATTCGATGGGTAATAAAAGCCCTAAGGTCTCGTTAAGCAATTTTATTTTAAATGTGTAATTTTAATTATCAAATAATGACACCCTCAATTACATGTTTAATTTTTAATTCATTCAAAAAGAATCTATTTAGGGTCCTAATTTCACATAGACCACCTCTGATGCCAAACGTAGGAATATATTTCAGGATCCTATGTTAAAAATAGAACACCAATGATCATTATAAACAACCAATAGGCGTACCTTTGTCTATTGGCATAGTTGAAACTAGAGCTGAAGTCATGATTGGTTAGTTTTCCTCTTCTACTTCTTTTACAGGTGGCTCTTAATGGGTAGATACCGAACGAATTGAAGTGAAGAAAGGACTTATCCATATATTTATATTAACCTTTATTAAAACCATAATGGTCCTCTCATTAAAGGCTTATAGAATTTTAAGGCCTATACAACCATCTTGTCATACTGACCTAAAAAAAATATGTAAAACCCAAATTAAATATTATTACATTAACTTGTATTGGGTTCTCTTGTTTGTTTCATACCAAGACTAAATCGTCAGGCCATTGTATTAAAACATAAAATTGCCAATTAATATTAGTCTACTAAAAAAAATTTTCTAACATGAAGCCGTGCTCTTAAACATTAATAAATCTTAAATTTTGTGCGTATATTTTTGAAAAACTAATTAAATGGGAAAGAATTGGAAATAAAGAGAGCTTTTTGATATTTGTTGGGAGTAAATCTTTGCTGGCAATCGTTGGCCCACGGCGAGAGAAGGCAGCTTGCATGGTGGCTAATAATCAAATTTTGAGTTTGGTGATGATAGTGGTGATGGTTTAGAACTATAAAGTTTAAAAGTTTGAAAAAAATTAAATGAGAAATTAATTTGAGTCATAATGTAGTAAAGAAAAATTTTAATTTTTGATTAGTTTGTATTTAATAATTAAATGTAAAGAGAAAATTTTGAGTTGTGATTTAAAGTCTCCTCAAAATTTCTCTTGTAATTTTTCAATAAAAAATTGGCGGCAACAATAAAACGTCGGTCAAAATGTTCATAGAGAACTGTAGGCAAGCAAACCGTAGGGGATCAAAACCTTTGTAATCCCAATATCCTATCCAGTATCTGCTCTCACCCAACTCTTTTTCTTTTCTAGCAGACAAATAACAAACAACAATCCCTTCAAAGCCAATTCAATCTTTCTGTCTCCCTTTCTTCTTTTTTCTCCCTCCTTCATTCCTTTGTCCCACCCCTATTGAATTCTCAAGCTGCCGATGGAGACGCTAGCTTCTTCTTTATGTACAATCCACGGCGGCGGCCTAGCCAATTTTTGTGGCGGTGGCTCCGTCTCTGTTCTTGGCTTCCCTCTCCAACATCTCAAGACTCAATCCCTTCCTGATTCAAATAAAAAGAAGAGTTTTGGTGTCATAAAAGCTTCTGTTGCCAAGACAGAAGTTGCGCTTCTCAGAATTGGCACTAGAGGAAGGTACTTTCTTTGCCTTTTTTGTTTTTGCTCCTCATTTATATTTCTGAATTGTTGCTTCGTAATGTGGATCATTAATGTCCGTGGTTGTTGAATTCAGATGGGTTTGGAATGTAATGCTCGAAAGTGGTCTTCTTGTATGACTTGTTTAAATGCTTGGGTGATTTTCTCTGGGTTGAATTTGATATGTAAATCTAGCTTTGATTTTGGATAATTCTGTAAGTTACTGATCTGATTTGCGTAGCTTTTGTAGTTTTATACGGGCATACTTCCTCCTTAATGTTCCAGTTTGATGTTTGGATATAGCTTGACTCTGATTCACTCCGTCAGTCATTGACGTTTTGTTATTGAATTCTTTGCTAGTCAGTTGGTTTTTTAAAATACTTCCTGTCCCATTGATGGTCTTATTTCATTTGGCTGAAAAAAAATATCCTTTTAAGATTACTACAATTCATTTCCCGGGAATATTCAGAACAATTTAGGGTTTTGCTTTGTAGAAGAACTGGACTTATTTTAATTCTTTAATATTGATACATAGCCTTCAGTTTATTATGGTATTTTTCCATTCATCGCTTTTAACATGACTAGTTGTTTTTTCTTTTCTTGTTTACGTTTTGTGAAAGATACCTTGAATCACTTCTGGCTATTTATGTTCTTTGCATGTGTAGGACAGCCCGTTAGCACTTGCTCAAGCTCATGAGACACGTGACAAGCTCATGGCTTCCCATCCAGAACTAGCTGAAGATGGGGCTATCAAAATTGTTGTAATAAAAACAACTGGTGATAAAATACTGACTCAGCCACTTGCAGACATTGGGGGGAAAGGCTTGTTTACAAAAGAAATAGATGAGGCTTTAATAAACGGTGATATTGACATTGCTGTCCACTCAATGAAGGACGTTCCTACTTATATACCGGAGAAGACGATTCTACCTTGCAACCTTCATCGTGAGGATGTTCGTGATGCATTTATTTCCTTGAGTGCATCTTCCTTGTCTGAGCTTCCAGCTGGGAGTGTCATTGGTACTGCATCACTCAGAAGAAAGTCGCAAATACTCCGCAGATATCCATTGCTCAAGGTAAGTTACTTTGCTACGTCATCTTAATATGCTGTTAAAAGAATTAGCAATCTGTTGTTGATCTTAAATCAGGTGACCGGAAATTGACTTGAAATATGAAAATGACTGTTCATAAAAAGTAGGATTTGGTGGTGCTGCGTTGCAGTTAAATGTCAATATTGCAACCATGGCAAACAGAGCATGCTGTCTTAAATTCAAACATACAAAATTGCTCATATCTTTTTCTATTCTGAATTAGTTATAATTTTCTATGCCATTTTGTAGGTGGAGGACAATTTCCGGGGCAATGTACAGACACGACTAAGAAAACTTAATGAAGGGGTGGTCCAAGCTACTTTATTGGCATTAGCTGGACTCAGACGCTTGAGCATGACAGAAAATGTTACTTCTGTTCTTTCAATTGATGAAATGCTTCCAGCTGTTGCACAGGGGGCTATTGGAATTGCATGTCGAAGCAAGGATGAAAAAATGGTATGTTTTACTTTTACTCAGATTTATTGCTGACCTCAAATTTCTATCACACCATGGAGTTATTTTGTGACCTCTGGCCACAAAGAGCTTAACAACAGAGAAAAGAAGGTATTTTTTATAATTATATTAACAAGTGATGGCATTAAAAATAAACAACAAAATTTATGTGAAACAAAAAAAGTACCATCGCCTCAAGAAGTTTTACAGTCAGAATTGATGTTAGTGTGGGCCAAATTGATTTTTCCTCCCATTTTGGGTTGGAGGGACTAAATTGAATCTTGAAACCTGGTAATCGAGCATATAAATGCTTAAAAGCCCAGAAGTCAGAAGCCCGAGGTAATTACTGTGTGGGACAGAAACTACTGATGCAGTGATCTTTTATTTCATTGTTGATTAGATGACCCTGCTGTTATTTTTGAGAAAGCTTATTTTGGCCTTGTCTCAGATGCTCATCTGAAGTGTCTTTTGGACAACCGAACATGTTTTGGATACGTGCGCGAATTAAAGTTTCCCCAGTGATTTATCTCTTCTATATCTGATATAATCTTCAAAACTTTATTCTATCAGAATAATCACTGAGGTTGTGGTTCTGTAAATCTCTTTAGATCTCCAATTGTTCTTCATCCTTTGATTGGGTTGGTTCTAATTTTATAGGCTAATTACCTAGCTTCATTAAATCATGAGGAAACACGACTGGCAGTCGCATGTGAGAGGGCCTTTTTGGAGACATTGGATGGGTCTTGCCGCACTCCTATTGCTGGCTATGCTTACAAAGATGAGGATGGTAATTGCATATTTCAAGGATTGGTGGCATCTCCTGATGGAACACGCGGTATGATCCTTGCACTCAAACATTTCCTAAATTTCTATTTATCTTTTTTCTGCTATGAGAATAGTATTGTTTGTTTTTCCTCCAACTTCACCATTTCTTCACCATCTATGTATATTTCAGTGCTTGAAACTTCAAGAAAAAGCTCATACGTTTTTGAAGATATGGTTATGATGGGGAAGGATGCTGGCAAGGAACTTCTTTCTAGGGCAGGTCCTGGCTTCTTTGATTTTTGAGTCATTTAACAATACGAGGAGAGCTAGAAGCGCAAGGTTTCTGGTTGAACTTCTAGGATTTGTGTCCATCAATTTCATTCATTCTCCTGAGCTTTTTGTTTGTTGTAATTCTAGGAATAGCTATTATTTGGTTAATTCTGAACTAGATGATTTTTTGATGAGTGATGTTAGATGCTTAGATTTTTTTTTAATTACACTAATGGTTGATACATGTGCATTCTAGTGGATAATTTACAATTATTATAATTATAATTTTATTTTTTAATAAAAATATAATTCAATAAAAATAATAATAGGAATAGCTATTATTTATTTATTTAATAAGTAATAGTGGTATTTTAAGGTAGAGCATATATGCTATAGATAATTACTTACATAAATTAACAATTAATTTAATTTAATTTAATGCCGCAGACAATTAATTTTAATTGGCATGTAAACAAATAGTTTGTGAATATGTTTGATTTTTTTCGTTTATTAAATTCAATAAACGATCACAAAAATTATGGTAATTTGTTCGTTTATATTCATGAACAAATTCACTTAAAATTTGTTTAAAATTTGTTCGTTTAATGAATCATATAATATTTGTTTGTTGTTCGATAGTATTAAAGTTTTAAATTAGATCTTTACTCAGAGATTATTTTAATAGGTAATTCTTAAAATAACATATTTATGTAAGATTTCATTAATTTTTTTTGATCCAAAGATTTTATTAATTTGACATCATATATTTTAGGGTGAATATAATTTATTTGTATAATTTTTTTGTTTAATGTTCACCAACATGTTTGTTTGATATTAACAAACAAGTGTTTCTGAATATATTCGTTTAATATTCATGAACATGTATTCGTTAACATGTTCATTAATATTCATGATCGAACCTAACGAACACAAATTCTAACACAAATAGTATTAAAAGTAGAACGAACAAAAATAAACATAGCAACATTTATTCAAGGTCGGTTTGCTTACACCCCAATGTCAACAAAATGAGCATTTCATCTAGGGGTGAGCATTCGGTCGGTTCGGTTGGTTTCGGTTCACAAAACCGAAAACCGAAAAAAACCGATCCCTTAGGCACAAAACCAAAACCGAACCGAATGAAACTCACAAACCGAACCGAACCAAACCGAATTGATTCGGTCGGTTCAGTTTTGCAAGGTTAAAACCGAATTTAAAGCTTTGGTAAATAAATGTATAAAAGCATATAATATAAATTTGTTTTATTAATATCTCCTACAAGATTTACAACATGTTATCCAAATAAATGCATAAAACTTCACCAAAAAAAGATAAATAACCAATATTGTTCATAAATTTACTAACTTAAAAACATAGATATAATATTTATCTAATATATATTTATATTTATAATTTATTTTTTGGGTAAATCGGTTTTTCGATCGGTTCGGTTTACCATTTATATAAACCGACCACCGACCAATTTAACCAATAAAACCGATTAAACCGAACCGAACAAACCGAAAAACCGATTAAACCGAACCGAACAAACCGAAAACCGAACGGTTCGGTCGGTTTTTTCGGTTCCAACAATTTTTGCTCACCCCTAATTTCATCTATGCTGTATGCAGTATGTTTCAAAGATTTTCATTAACTATTTTAACAAAGTGAACTCATGTTTAATTGAAGAAATAATTTTGAAATGGAATAAGAGAACAGGGATAATAGTCCATAAAAAATATTAGAATAATAATGAACAATAGAAAAAATTCACAAATATATCTTTTTATTTTTTCTTAATATTATTATAAAATTTTGGCTCTTTAAAAAAGCTTATAAACTTTATTACTTTATTCAAATAAGCTATTGTACTTTTATTGCATCTAAATAAGCCCTTAACCTTTTATTTGAGTTCGAAAAAGCTTTTAAACTTTAATTTGTACCTAGATAAGCCCTTAACCTTTAATTTATATCTAGCCATTAACATAAATTAAAATGAGTGAGTAATTGATTTTTTCGGTTGGATTTAAAACCTAATTTCTTACATAAAAAGGGCTGGTTAGATAGAATATATTATATAATATTTCATTATGTATATTATATATTGTATATTAAAAAAATTTCAAATTAATTTAGTTGGTTTAATTTGTGATTTTAGACATCAACTTAATCAAATAAATTGACCTATAAAAATTAACTTAAATATAAAAGTGACTTAATCGAATCTAATTGATTGAATTTTGATTGGTTAAATCAAATTGAAATAATTTTTATATATATGTAATCTTTTTATTCAAAATAAAGGTTTATTTGAGTACAAATCAAAGTACAATGACTTATTTGGATACAATAATAGTATGAAGACTTATTTAAATAAAGTAACAAAGTTCAAGGACTTTTTTAATAACACAAATAGTGATCAACAATTAAAATATAATATCAAACAACCTCTTAACAAAATGATTAAAAATTTGTTGTGATATGCTTTAGGTTTGAATTCAAATTTAAACAACTTCTTCTCAAACTCCCAAGAATTGTTAGTAATTTGTCAATAATCATTGACGATATAATTTCGTAGATGTCGTCACTGATTTTTGTTATAATGAAATATTTCTTAACAATTATTAATCCTGCTGCTAAATTTTTTAAAAAGTATTGGTCTAATCATAAATCAAATTTAAAAGACATAAAAATCTCAGCTCAAAATCAAGAAGAACAACATATTAAACAACTTAAATCATGATCTAAAAGCATTGGTAGAATCAAGTGGCCCATTAGAATTTAAAAACTCTCAAGAAGATGTATCTAGTAGTTTAGAAAAAAAAAAGTTAACCCTATTTATTTGGAATTATTGAGGGTCAATATGTAATACTGAAAAAAATTTAGTAAAAGTCACATGAGATAATTGTATAAATCTCAAAGTTTAAAAGAAAAATGAGATTTATCATATGATTTTGATCTTTTAAATGATTTTTTTTAATATTACTTTATAATTTTGTCATTTGATTAAAGTTTTTTATTTTTACCTCTTTTCATCCTTTCAATCAAATAAAATCTAAGTGTTAGTCAGTTTAGTTCCAACCAAGCAAAATCTAAATGTTTGTGAGATGAATTAAATTAATAAGGTTTTATTTGGTTGGTTTTTTACTTTTACTATTTATTCTTATTTATTCTTTATTTTTTTATTTTCTATTAAAAAAACAAATAATTAAAGTACCAAGTAAGCATTCCTGTGGATGAGATAAAGTTTTGATTTTCATTTGGATAGATTTGGATTTGCCTATTCCAAAATAGCAAAAAGTTTACAGCTAAATAAAATAAAAACTATAATCAGTCTCCTTGATTTCAACAACCTTTGCAATCTAGATTTAAATCCTGGTTATCTTGTTATGTCCTTCAAAACAACTGAAAAATGGCAGAAATTTCAAAAATACAGACATGAAAAAAATTCGACTTTCCTATAATCCCAGAAATAGAGGTCTTGGATTAATAGATATAGATGCCATAAATAGGGGTGTAAGTCGAGACTATCCACTATTAAATTACAATTCGATTTGATTCAAAAATTTGAACAACTTAATTTGATTGAATTTAGTTTTTGAAATTTGAATATGACTAGACAGAATATTTGAGTCATTCGAACAATATATTATAAGAATAAAATGATAAATTAATAATGAATTATTAAAAATATTTAAAAAAATTTGATTAGACTAACAAGTCATTTGAATTGAGTTTTTAAATACTTAAACGTGGCTCGACTCGTTATTCGAGTGGCTCGACTCGTTATTCGAGTAGCTCGAACTCAAGTTCGACTAAAAATTAAATGTGTCAAATTTGATTAATTATTGAATTGAGTTTGAATAGCTTACGAATAGTTAGGCTTATTTACAAGCCATCTGTAATATATAGAAGCAAAAATAAGGGTGTAAAATAGGCTAAAGCTTGCGGGCCAATCCGTTAAACACGCAAGTTTTTCAAGAGCCAAATTTATTTTTTTAGGCCCGTTTAAATAGATTGGGTTGAGTGGGCTAGTTCACACAAATACTGGCCGGCCCGTTTAGGCTGTTTTTTAATTTTTTATATAATTAGCTTTTTAATTATATTATTAATATATTTTTATTTTCTATCAAAATAATACATGACATGATTTTATTGTATATAACAAAAAAATATGAATTCATATAATTTTACTTTGAATTCAAACCATGACATTATATATATGTTGGAAAAGTTCAATGTTTAATAGATATTTATGTTTTTTTAAGTTTATAATTATTTATTTTAAAATATGATAAGTGAATTGTATTTGAATTTTATTTGTATGTGAATTTTAATGATATTTTTTGAAATTTTATTTTGTTTTATTTTTTCACAAAAAATTACTTGGTCAAAAACAGACTGAATTTATAAAATTTGATCTGCTTAAAAATGAGTCTAAACAAATTTAACTTGTTTAAGTCCGAACCCGCCTCGTGTCATGAGCCAACCTTGTATAGGGCCATGATCGGGTAGAGGGGCATCGGGGAAAACAGAATCCATGGGCTTAGGAAAATAGAATCCATGGAATTAAGAAAAGTGTCCCCGTTTCAAACATTTTTATGGTTACTGGTAGCATAGCTATAAAATCTCTTTAGCTCTTTAGGGGGGGTGACCAGTCGGCGGAATGTTGGGCTGGCTCACTGGTTAAGGTATGTACAAGCACACCCATCTAGGGCTGCCCTCCTTAGCCCCGACGATGGTGTGGAAATCTCAACACTCTTTTGTAAGCTTTGTAATATTTTCATTATCAATAAAAACATTTTTTTCCCATGGAGGCAGCTGTGGTTATGATGGTATACTTTATTTATGCCCCGAGATTTTGCCGTGTTCCTTGTTATAACTTATTGTTGGCTCATGACTTGCCCAGATTATCGAGATAATTGGCTGACTTGTGTGGACGAGACCATCCAAGTGCCGCACGGCCTAGTGCTTCGTTGTGAGAAAGCTTAGTCTGTGACAGTTGGTATCAGAGCTAGGCAAGTGTGCTAGCAAGCAAAAGAAAATGGTGATGACTCGAGGAGGGTCTGATGATCGAGAGAGAATTGAGGAGCTTGAGGCCGCAGTGACTGCCGTTAAAGCTCACATGGTCACTAATGACCGATTGGAAGAAATAGAGACAGCCCAGCGGGAGCTGTCCAACTCCGTAGCCAACTTGAGCGAGGAGACTAGAGAGGCACTGAGCGTTATCCAAAAAGAGTTCGAGGAACTCAAGGCTCAGATCAGTGTGCTTCAAATTGCTGTGGGTCGGGCGGGTTCTAGCACAGCAGATAAAGGGAAAAGAGCTAAGGTGCCGGAGCCGCGCCGTTACGAAGGGGCAAGAGATGCAAAAGAGCTTGAGAATTTCTTGTTTGACATCGAACAATACTTTCGGGCAGTGCGCACAGAATCAGAGGAGGAAAAGGTTGCGATGGCCTAAATGTATCTTACTGGAGATGCCAAGTTATGGTGGCGTTCAAAGTTTACTGGCGATGAGTGCCCCATCAAAACATGGAAGGATCTAAAGCAAGAGTTGAAGAACCAATTCTTCCCTGAGAATGTGGAATACTTGGCTCGAAGGAAGTTGAGAGAGTTGGTCCAAACAGGAACGATGCGAGAGTTTGTCAGGAGCTTCTCTACCCTGATGTTGGATATTAGGGACATGTCTGAAAAAGACAAGATGTTCTATTTCCTTGAGGGACTTAAGCCTTGGGCTAGGACTGAACTTCAAAGGCAAAAGGTACAAGATGTAGCCACAGCTATGGCTGCCGCCGAATGCCTAAACGATTACAATGATAGCTCAAACAAACGTAAGTTCCCTCCTTCAGCTGGCAGTAACTCCAATTATGGGACTGGGGGAAAGTTGGCTAGAGTAGATAGATCATCAAGTGGGGGAGCAGACAAAAGGCCGCCCACTCGAGAAACACCCCAATCCAAGACAAACAACGCCCAAAGCTTCAAGCCAAGACAGCCATTAGCTTGCTTCCTTTGTCAGGGACCACACCGAGTTGCGGAATGTCCCCACAGAGGTGCCTTGAGTGCCCTCAAGACTACTTCTCAAGAGACAGCTCAACCACCACAAACTACTGAGGATGATGTAAATGAACCGGCGAGGATGGGCTCAATTCGATTCCTAAATGCACTTCATTCTCAATTGAGGGTGATGAAGAAGGAGCCGGAGAAAGGCCTAATGTATGTCGAGTTGGAGATAAATGGGAAGAAAACAAGGGCCATGGTGGACACAGGAGCGACCGACACTTTCATCACTCCAACCGAAGCTAAGAGGTGTGATCTGAAAGTAAATAAGGATTGTGGGCAAATGAAAGCGGTGAACTCACCGGCCGCCGCCATTAGTGGGAGCTCCAAGAACGTGATGACCAAAGTTGGACCTTGGGAAGGAGGCGTGAATTTCACCGTTTCCGCCATGGATGACTTTGATGTTGTTTTGGGATTGGACTTCATGACAGTGGCTCAGGCAATCCCGGTTCCTGCTGCTAGTTGCTTGCTATTCTTGGGGGAACGCCCTTGTGTAGTGCCGGCCATTATTCTCCCCAAAAGTGGAAAAATTATCTCAGCTCTACAGTTCAAGAAAGGGATCAAGAGGGGAGAGCCCTCATATGTAGCCCTATCGATCTACAAAGAAGGAACAGGGTCAGAGTTGGTGCCAGATGAGATTACCACAGTTTTGAAAGAGTTTAAGGAGGTGATGCCGGATCGATTGCCCCAGATATTACCACCACGCCGTGCTATAGATCATGAGATTGAACTAGTCCCGGGAGTCAAACCACCTGCAAAGGGACCCTATCGTATGGCTCCCCCAGAATTGGCTGAGTTGAGGAAGCAGCTAGATGAGTTGTTGCAAGCTGGGTTCATCAGGCCATCTAAGGCCCTTTTTGGCTCTCTTGTACTCTTCCAAAGAAAACAAGATGGAAGTTTACGACTGTGTGTCGATTACAGGGCCTTGAACAAAGTAACGGTGAGGAACAAGTACCCAATACCTTTGATTGCAGATCTCTTTGACCAGTTGAGTCAAGCCAAGTACTTCTCCAAACTCGACCTTCGGTCTGGGTATCATCAGGTCAGAATCGCCGAAGGAGGATGAACCGAAAACCACATGTGTGACCCGGTATGGTGCATTTGAATTTTTAGTAATGCCTTTTGGACTAACCAATGCTCCTGCCACTTTTTGCACTTTAATGAACCAGGTATTCCATGACTATCTTGATAAGTTCGTGGTAATCTACCTAGACGACATCTTGGTTTTTAGTTCAACCATAGAGGAGCATCAGAAACACTTGAGACTTGTTTTCCAGAGGCTTCGTGAAAATCAATTGTATGTGAAAAGAGAGAAATGTTGCTTTGCCCAAACGCGAATCCATTTCTTAGGGCACATTGTGGAACAGGGCCAAATTCGGATGGACATGGAGAAAGTCAAGGCTATCAGGGAATGGGTGTCCCCGAAGAATGTCAAAGAACTGCGCTCTTTTCTTGGGTTAGCCAACTATTACAGAAAGTTTGTGGAGGGATACTCCCGAAGAATAACGGCTCTCACCGAATTATTGAAAAAGGATAAGAGGTGGTCGTGGACTTCAGAATGCCAAGAGGCCTTCGAGAGCCTAAAAGTAGTGTTGATGAAAGATCCCGTATTGGTCCTCCCTGATCTTGGAAAACCTTTCGAAGTACAAACAGATGCTTCAGATTTTGCTATTGGGGGAGTATTATTGCAAGAGAGACACCCGGTCGCCTTTGAAAGTCGCAAGCTAACTGAGGCAGAAAGGAGATACACCGCCCAAGAAAAGGAACTCCTAGCCGTAATTCATTGCTTAAGGGCGTGGCGACATTATCTGCTCGGGTCGAAGTTTGTTGTTAAGACAGATAACACTGCAGTGAGCCATTTCCTTACTCAACCCAAGCTCACGGCTAAGCAGGCGAGATGGCAAGAGTTCTTAGCCGAATTTGATTTTCGCTTTGAGTATAAGATGGGGAGCTCTAATCAAGTAGCGGATGCCCTGAGCCGTCGAACGGAACTAGCAGCACTAAGAAGAATAGCTCCCATGTCAGCTACCATGGTGACCACGGATATTCGCAAGCTAATCGAAGAGAACCTGACTAAAGACCCCCAAGCCAAGTCCATAATGAAGATGGTGGAAGATGGGAAATCCAAGTACTTTTGGGTGGAGAATGGAGCATTGTTGACAAAGGGGCCCAGATTGTTTGTACCAAGAGCCGGGAACTTGAGACAGATGTTGATGAAAGAATGCCACGACACCCCGTGGGTCGGTCATCCGGGTTGGCAACGCACCTTTGCTTTACTAAGACAGGGCTACTATTGGCCTCACATGAGACAAGATGTGATGGACTACACAAAGACGTGCCTCGTCTGCTAGCAAGATAAAGTTGAAAGAAAGAAGCAAGCTGGGTTACTTGAACCACTAGCAGTACCAACCAAGCCTTGGGAAAGCATTTCCCTTGATTTCATAACTGGCCTCCCTAGAGTTGGTGATCTTGGATCAATTTTGGTAGTGATCGATCGTTTTTCGAAGTATGCCACTTTCATACCAGCTCAAAAGTATTGTACAGCGGAAGACACTGCTCGGCTTATCTTCAAGCATGTAGTGAAATATTGGGGTATTCCACAAAACATCGTCAGTGACAGAGACCCGAGATTCACGGGATCATTTTGGCGGGAGCTCTTCAACATATTGGGGTCCCAACTGAGTATCTCATCGAGTTACCATCCTCAGACGGATGAGCAAACCGAGCGCTTCAACGGATTGTTAGAGGAATATCTGAGACACTTTGTACAAGCCAACCAAAAGAACTGGCCACCGCTTTTAGATGTAGCACAATTATGCTTCAATGCTCAAAAGAGCTCATCCACCAACAAGAGTCCGTTTGAAGTGGTCATGAGACAATAACCACGATTACCCCACACATCCATTGAGCCTTACAAAGGGAAGAACCCCAGAGCCTTTAACTTTACTAAGGAGTGGAAACAGAACACTGAGGTCGCTCGGGCTTACTTGGAGAAGGCATCGAAGCGCATGAAGAAGTGGGCGGACAAAGATCGGAGAGCACAACAGTTTAGTATTGGTGACTCAGTCTTGGTGAGATTGGTGCCTGAACAGCTTAGATTCCTGCGAAAGCGGGATCGTCGATTGGTGCGAAAATATGAGGGTCCAGTGACAATTCTTGACAAGGTGGGACAGTCCTCCTACAAAATCGACCCTCCAAAATGGATGAAGGTACACCCGATGTTCCACGTGAGTAACTTAAAGCCATTCCACTCAGATCCAACAGATCATAGCAAAAGTAGATCAACTAGGGCGGCCATCAGCATGAAGCCACCCTCAGAGCGTCGTGTTGAAGAGATCTTAGCAGACAGACATTCGGTGGTGTCAAGAAGATCAATCCATGAGTACTTGGTAGAATGGGAGGGCCTAGGACCGGAAGAAGTCAGTTGGGAAAGAGAAAGTGACCTAAGGGCTTTCAAGCAGAAGATCGAAGAGTTCCAAGCTAGCAAGTCAACGAGGACGTCGACAGATTGAGTGGGGGAGAATGTCATGAGCCAACCTTGTATAGGGCCATGACCGGGTAGGATATCATGAGCCAACCTTGTATAGGGCCATGATCTGGTAGAGGGGCATCGGGGAAAACAGAATCCATGGGCTTAGGAAAATAGAATCCATAGAATTAGGAAAAGTGTCCCCGTTTCAAACATTTTTATGGTTACTGGTAGCATAGCTATAAAATCTCTTTAGCTCTTTAGGGGGGTGACCAGTCGGCGGAATGTTGGGCTGGCTCACTGGTTAAGGTATGTACAAGCACACCCATCTAGGGCTGCCCTCCTTGGCCCCGACGATGGTGTGGAAATCTCAACACTCTTTTGTAAGCTTTGTAATATTTTCATTATCAATAAAAACATTTTTTTCCCATGGATGCACCTGTGGTTATGATGGTATGCTTTATTTATGCCCCGAGATTTTGCCGTGTTCCTTGTTATAACTTATTGTTGGCTCATGACTTGCCCAGATTATCGAGACCATTGGCTGACTTGTGTGGACGAGACCATTCAAGTGCCGCACGGCCTAGTGCTTCGTTGTGAGAAAGCTTAGTCCGTGACACCTCGCTTGTTTTTCACCCCTAAAAGAAAAGCAGTTTACCAGAAAATACTTACAAAAGATCTAGTAAACTTACATGAGACACGTAGTCAAGCTCAAAGAGAAAAATAATCAAGTTTTTAGATAAAATTTCACTTCTAATTTATAAACCGATAAACTTCTGGGATGTTAACATTCATTATGCAATTATGGTCTGTTTAATCATGAAATTGTTGTATTACACTGATCAGCATTAATCCATTCTACAAATGCTTTCACTTTCAGCAATGGATGAAAGAATGCCGTACAAATTTCATGCCAAATATCCCGACAGATGCTGCAGCTATTGTTTGTTATAAAAAAAAAAAACAGATCAAAGAGTTTCTTCAAATTCACTTCACTATGAAAAGAAGCAAGAAATAATGACTAAAACGGTGTAGCTGCTAATTTCTTATTGCCCAGGAAATGCCTAACTAGCTGAAGAGCCTGTCTCGGTTTAAACGTTGGAACTTCATGACCAGCTCCTCTAATGGTAACAAACGTAAGCCCATCATACTCAATCGTCCACCCACCAACCTGTGAAATTGAAAACAAAAATGAACCCTAATTTTATATCATGTAAAGAAGGGTGAAAGTATATTTTCAGGTGAAATAGCTGGAGAGTGGAGAAGGAAAAGAGGACAAGATTAAGTCACCTGTTTGTTGTTAGTGTACCAAGGTGTCCATTCTTCAATTGTTTTTAATCCAAGCTTTTTCAGGGTTAATCTAGTTGAAGTAACTGGAATTCTCCCATCAGTATCTCCACTGAAAATGGAAAAAGAAAATAAATTGGTAAACGAAACTACTGTATTTAAAAGTTCAACCAGAAAGTAGACATGGTAATTTTTGTTTTTAATTCGTTTTTGTGTTAGGTTAAAATTGTGTTTGTGTTACGTAAAACACAAAAATTTCGTGTCAAAATTCATGTTGAAAAAAAAAACACAATTTTATTTTTAGCTTTTATTATATTTATATACATTTTTTACTTAATTTTAAATTGTGTCACCTTTGTAATTTATATTCGTAACGTTTTTTTTTGTCATGTCTAGAAATACCAAATCTACCAGAAAATCAATCTTTAAAATACTATTGGTAAGAGTTTACCTATAAACCAATATGCGAATGCCTCCAGCTATAAGCTTTTTAATTGTAGGAAGCATGGATGCTGGTGCATCATTCCAGATTCCGATAATGTCACTGCAGACAAAAAAACAACCTCATACTTCATGTATTTTCACATGGTTGTTAATCATGTCCGAAACAGTCATCAATATCCAGCATTATCTATGCTAAGGCTTAAAGTTGACATTTTTAGCAGATGGTAATGAATTTTAATACCTGCAGGGAGTCCATGGATAGGACATTTTGGTAACATTGGCATGAAGAGCTTTTTGAACATCAGGCCTATTTAAATAAGCCTGTGTATAGTCAACTGTACAAGGGTCGTATCCTGCTGGTCTCTTGTGCCATCCACTCTGTAGAAAATCAGATTACCGGCAATTAATCCTGATTTAGTTGCTGAAAAATCCCCCAGAATCTTAGAAGAACTTACAAATTTGGACAATATCTGAGGGGCGGTGCCTTGAATCGCCAGGCGTTGTCTGCTACTGCTGGAGTCACTAAGACACATGGGAGTATACAAGCTGTACATGTCAATGATTCTGTAGACATGAAAGTAAGCATTAAGTGCTGTGTTGCAATCCTCAGATGGCTCTGCATTGCTGAAGTTGCATTTGATTTTAATGTCGTTGTAAACTTGATCAGATATCACTGCATGATCCCATGCATAATCGACCATTCCTGTTTGATCCGTTTCATCGTCCAACAATGCATTCCCAATCTGCATTCAAGTTCACGTGCAAACAAACTATGTCACTGATTATATATAATTTTATGTATTCTTTGTTTAACGGAGAAATGAATTGCCATGCAAATTAATAAACAATCAGACAGTTCATTCCATCTGTACTGTTTTGTGCATACTTCTCTGCGTGGACCAGACGATTTTTCCAAGCATTTAAAAGGCTTTGTTAATCAAGCAAAAGCTGGCAAGCCCAAGTTCGGTTGATTAAAGTTTAAGGTAGTAAACAAGTAGTTTATAACTCATCCAAACAGAAAGTCAAGTGGAGCTTAAAGTAAATTACTACACTAAAGTTTGCTGTACATTAAAAGTCAAATCCGCTTGTGATCAAAAAGTAAGGCAGAAGGCAAGCTAATGAATCACGGGTGCATTGTGAAATGTGGACAACAAAGAATCTAATTACAGAAAAGAATGCTTAATGCAATTAAATCGTTACCATAAATCCCCTCAGATTTATGTAATCTGACTTGGGGGCATGCTTGTTTCTATCAAAAATGACCTCGGCTAGCTGTGGAACATAGTGCCCTGAAAAATTCATTAAAGACCGAATAAACACGTACAATCAGGAAAGTACTACTGCCTCCTGGACGAAATCACACAAGGAAGGCAGAAGAATCAAAACAATCAAAGAAGAATCCTTTTCATACCAGCATAGCTTTCTCCAGCAATGTAGAAGTCATGGGACTTGAACTGCGGGAATCTTTTGAACCAGTTGACAAGGAATTCATAGGAATCCTTAGCTAATCATTCAAGAAAGCAGGGAATGATCAGGAAAGGATCGATAATATCTTAGAAATTTTGTTGCATTAAAAGGATTCCTTTTACCTGCAAATGTATCACCAAGTTCCTTGATATCACTGCTAGTGTTTGTATAAGAAAACCCAACGCCAATGGGAGACTCAACAAACAATAAGTTGGCAGCTGGATGAGAAAACAAAATAATAGAAATTAGTTCTAAAAAAAAAGGGTACATCCAAACTGGAAAAGTACAAAACCAAACATAAAACTCTTTTCATGTCTTAAATGATTTAAACCAATGACTTTTCTAATAATTGATTAAAAAAAAACTATTCAATCACGCCAAATTAAATGTTCTTTTTATAAACCTTTGTTCCATCTATGGGAGTTGAGCCTTAACGTTTGTCCGTCTTTCTGAGGGAAGAAAGGCCCCAATTCCTCTGCTTCTCCATATGCAATGGACGAACATCCAGGACCTGCAATTTAATTCATTTAAGATTTTGATAAACTATGATTAAGATTTACTTATCTAGCTATTATGTTTTGTCAATGAATTTACAGTTTCCAATATATGCATGTGCATGAATCAAAATTTGTGCATTAAGGTGATGAGTTTTTAACTGGAAAAACTCTTTGGTCAAGCGATTGGGTAACTTTCATTTTGAGATTCATATACAAGGAGTAATTAATAAATTGTCTGGTAAAAGTCGAAAAAGTCAATTATGGTGGTTCCACAGAACAGGGTTATTATAGGGTTGTTGAATCTAATTAATATTCTTTGGCCAAAAAAAAATCTAATTAATATTCAGGATTTGACAGCTTGTGGGAAGATAAAGGGCGTTACACCTACATATTCTTCGCATTATGTATTGCATTGTTGAACTTAGCCAACTACGCATGCATCTTTATAACTCATTCTAGAATCTGTTTCTGATGAAATTCAAAGTATGCAAATAAATTGGAATAAAAATATTAGATTATGTTTTTGATGACAAATATATTTTGTGATGCTGATGAATATAACAGAGTTTTTAAACTAACAATATTTATTCCCTTCTCACTACAAATTACAAATAATAATTTAAAAGGACGAAAAAGTTAGAAAAATTGATAAATTTAAAAGAAAAAAATTGAAATAAATTAATGTAATATGTGATTGGTTATTATATTGAAAAGGAAAAGAACAACTTTCTGCCCAACAAAAGAAGTGACAAAACTGTAGGAAAAAAGGCTGAAGATGACAATTATGGCAAATGTGAATGCAGCCAAAAATAGCAATATGGTAATGGTGAAAGAAAGTCATGGGGCCAGGCATGGCAATGTCCACAGAAAGAGGGGTGATGCTGAAAAAACCAGGTAACCAACGATAACGCACACTTTCACTCTGAACAAGTCTAAACTTCATTTTGTTTCTCCCTCCTACTTGGAATAGGATAACTAATTAAAGATAAAAGAAAATTCCATCTGAAACCAGGAGCAAAGCTAGAAGAAAGAATTCAAACAGGAGACAAAAGACTTGAAACCCAAAGCACACAATTCAAAGAAAACTATGGGATTTTGAAGTTAATTACGTACCTCCGTTGAGCCAGAGGAGGAGAGGTTGTTTTTCAGGTCGGCTCGTGGCTTCGAAAAACCAATAGAACAGGGCTCGTCCGTGACTCTCATTCACTGTAACGTACCCTGCATATTGCTTGAAGTCCACCGGAGGCTGACCGGGAAGCTTGATGACTCTGTCGGCTTCTTGTCTAGCCAAAACATCCTGGCTCAACTCACCACCATGCCGAAATCCTTCAGTATTCACACTTACTCTAGCTATAGATAGACTCAGACTGAGGAAAAGAAAAAGAAAACTCAAAGAAACTGCTGCAATGGAAGCCATTGGAGACCCTCCTGTCTTCTTTCGTCTGTCGCTTGATATATGAATATATTTATTTATATCTGCTTATAGAGAGAGTGAGAAAAGAAGAAGATAATCGGGTATCATTCAACGACAGATAAGAGTCATGGATAATTAGTTAAGGATTTGAATAATCGTATAATTATATATATAAACAATCATCCAATATATTGCTTTTAGAATTTTTTAAATTTCACAAATAAAATTAAAACAATAATACATTTAATACTTTATCAAATATATATCATAATATTAATTTCGTTTGTGAAATAAAAAAAATTTAATGTATTAAGAATAGAAGAGTCCATATATAAATATACGTTTGTTGCTTGGACGGGAATATCGGGAATTTTAGAGATTTGAAAAGGCGGATGTGATTGTGAAGTAAAGGACTGAGAAGAGTCAATTGCTTTGAATTGAAATATTTGACAGCCTTTTGGCATTATATTAACCTTATTAGGTTTTGCGATTTCCGTAGAAACTAATTAACTAATTTGGTAATCTAATAATATCTGGATATTGAATCTTTACACCAAAAAAATATTCTACATTTGAATTTTATGCTGTATATACATATTTTGCCATTTTTGTTGGGGAAGAATATTATTTTGGGATTTTTTAAAAATTTTCGAAGAGGACGGGCTCATCATGTTCATGTGCCTATGCCTTATAATAATCTAATGAAAAGAAATAAAGAAAAATTTAACAAAGATGATAATGTATATATTTAGACTTATATTATAATATGTATAAACAATTCATTTATGTCAATGGAAAATTTATTGAGTTTTACACATTCTCGTATTTCTCATGCGATTGTTTTGTTGATTCATCTATTAGATTTCATGTTTATATATTGATCATGAATATAAATTTTCAAATTAATTAAAATGCGTATGGTTATTTTTAACAATATAAAATCTTTTCAACTGTTATTTATATATAGTAAAAAATATATTTTCAATTAATGTGGTATAAGATTAACATGGGAATTTAAGTTCATGATATAAAGATTAAAATATTGTCAAATCTAACAATCAATGTCAGATCTAACTATTATTATTTTTTTTAGGTCCAAAAAAAATTGTCAAACCTTATTTAAAATAATTATGGACTATATTTAACGTGCTTAATAAACATTAAGAAGATATTGTCAAATTAAAGTTGAGATTGAGTAAAATTGACACAGTTTAGATTAAACTCAGTTACTCTCCACCCATATATAGCGAGTGTTATATCAGAATACAAGCTGTTCTAACCAGCCAAACAAATGCATCGAGAGTGGGAAGTTTCCAATAACCATCTTATAGAGAAGCCAATAGGTGTGCGGGTAGGATTGACATTATGATTGTTAATAATCCTCCTAATGGTATCCTTAGTTTGTTGCATTGTGATTGTAGAGGTGTGCTTGTAACAGACTTGTTATATAATAAAAAGCACTTCATGCACTTCAGCATAAAAAAAAACCCTTAATAGATAAATCTTAGAAAAAAAAACTATAGATAAATCATAACGAGATAAAATAAACAACAGAGAGATAAAGATAATTTTTAGAGACAGGTTTTTATCTTGCCACCAGTTGCATGCACATAACATATGCTATTACACTTCCGAAAAAAGAGAAAAAGTTTTTTAAATAAAATTTTAAAAAAAATGTAATATCAGAAAATATAATTACTGATAAAATTATAAAATTTTAAAATATGACTCTTTTTAAGTATGGTTTCACATGTGCTGAGATTAGGGACGTAAACGGGTCGGGTACTCGCTAAATTTGAGATATCCGAACCCGATTAACTTTAATAATATCCTAATCCGATTAACTATCCGATTATATTTATTTATGCTACCCGAACCCTAACCCTATAAAATATAAAATATCCGTTTAACTACTCGAACCAGTTAAACTACCTGTTTATTAAGTCAAAGTTTGACTTTTTAATTTAAATTTAAAATCAATTTTGGAATAACTTAATTAAAACATTATATTAATAAATTTAATTTAACTCATAAAAATAAATTAAAGTTAAAAATCATAATTATAATATATAATGATTTAATTTAATTAAATAAAACATTAATAATAAATAATTTATATATATAAAATATAAATATTGTATTAATTAATTATTTTTATAATTAGGTTCGGGTAGTGGGTACTCAAAGGTAACTATCCGAACCTTACCCGAACCCGTGACATGTAGTAATTTCACTACCCGAACCCGATTATACACTATCCTAATCCTACTTAAACGGGTCGGATAGCACCGGGTACCCGTTTATAGGGTACCTATTGCCATCCCTAGCTGAGATTTGTTCAAATGAGCTCTTCTATCAGGTTAATTAATTAAAAATTTATTTTAACATATTCCAAAGGTACAATTAATGAGATTTTTTTTCTGTAAGATTAATCATGTTCAGGTCGAGAGTGGTAAACGATAAATCTCTCCAAACAACGACGACTCTAGGATTTGAACCTTGTTCAAATGCTTAGAAAAGAAGTCTAAAATTAATGGGATATTCTGATATTTAAATTGACAACATTTAAGAACAAGGAAGAATTATGTGTTAAAATTCAAAATAATAAATATTATTTGATATAATGAGTTAATTAATTTCATAGTTCAAGTGCAATGATTTTTTTTTATTGTCAACATAAAAAGTAGCTTTTTATTTTGTTTCTCTTCTTCTCTCACCTTCTCCTTTACCGGCCAAGGGCCAGCAAAGCCAGACTTGCTAAGCATAGAACAAAAATACACATGGAAAAGCACAGAACAAAGCTTGACAAGGCCAGGGGTGAATGGATTCAAAATATTGATGTGATATGTTGACAAAACAACGGAAAATTTATGTGAAAAATGCCTGCAATCATCTGCTAAATTTTCCATGGGTGAAGACAATGGGAGCCATATTTATTATAGTAATTAATTAAGAGTACTTATATACGTATTTATATACATATGAACGTACGTTAAATTCTGAGTATTGATTCATGTGCATGCATCGCCAGTGATTACTGTAGATACATCAATTAAAATATGGGGGCCGGGCATGCGGTTTCCTTACGGCATGCTTGCATGCAAACGAATTTGAATGATTTCTGTTCTATTATTTGTAAATACTCAGTAAACTTCGGTTGAATGCATTGGCCCAAAAAAAAAAAACTTCGGTTGAATGCAGTCATGCACGAACAACGGCATTGTCTAATCAACTATGCAATAGATTAAATTGGAAATCTTCACCAAAAACAAAAATATTCTTTTTCTTTTGCTTAGAAAAGGAAAATTGGATGCACCTTTTTTTTTAGAAGGATAAATTGACGGTTGGATTTTGGTGTATGGCTTTTCTGATTGAAGATAAAAGTCTTATAAAACCTGATATTACTTACTATTCTTGACATTTAATCGTTTTTAAAGATATTTAATGATTCTCTTTCTATATATAAAAAGTAATAAATAATTTTTTTCATGGAAGACATGAAATATTTCGATGATATCAAAATTAAAAACAGAAAGAAATATTTAAACTTTTTTTTTGTTTTTTTGAAAGAAATTCATCAAAATGTATTCATTCATGAAGAGTACATCAGTAGCTAACAATTTATTTAATATATCTGGGTTATCATCTACCCAATACCTTGCCTCATTGCATCGTAGAGCATAATTGGCAAGTGAGTTAGTTACTTCATTGCCAGACCTATATACATGTTGGAACTGGCAGGAAAGAAAAGTTTGATATATCAATGTTTAATTTATCAAAAAAATAAAAATAAAAGAGAGATATTGTTAGGTATAAAAAAATGGAATATTTTCCTTCCTTTTTTTGCTCATGACTCCAATATTTCCTTCTCATCACCTGTACTCTTTTATCGTTCATAAAAATAATAACAAAAGTGTAGCACATTCTAGTGCTTTACATTCTAGGGACCTTAATATGGTTTAAGGATTCAGTTTTTAAGAGGGTAGTAGCAAAATATTAGAAAATTCCTTTCCAAGAATGCATTGCATTTGCATGTGTTAAAAACTAGCTGCATGGCTCAAAACAATTATAACCTCCCAATCTACACCGACTGGTCTCTTCTATCCTCGTCTTCATCCACAGGGGAATACCATGAAGGTCTTCCCTCTGCGTTACTTAACCTGTAGTTTAACAGCACTTCTGCATCACAAAGTGCTGTAGTAGCCACCAAAACAAGAGTCTTCAAAACAGGAGCATCTGACCCACTGTTCCTTGCACCCCATCTGAACCAAAAGCTTCCAAATCTCCTCATGTTTACCTCTTCTGCACTTCCAAATGATATATTTGGAATATAAGCTCTCATGTTTTTTTCAGTCAGTGGGAAGTCATAAGGGCAAACCATCACATTTGGCACCATTTCTTTAGCAGGGTGGTTGGCAAAATGGGCCAATGCTAAAGGGTTTCTACGCTCCAAAATCTCAGCACCACCCCCTACTCGTGAGTTTTGCAAAGGCTTAGTAAGAATTTTCCAGAACCAGTCTGAACCTTTCTCTGTCACTTCTTTGTTGGGCTTCATATCTCGTACTATTGAGCCATCCCACAATTCACGTGTTTCACCCCCATAACCCCAAGGTTGCGCATGGATGACAGTCTCATCATATCTTGTGATTAGATGTGTATTTTGAGCATCAACTCTAGGGTATCCAGGAATGTACTGGTAATAAGCAGGGGAGTATATAACACCAGGATACATGGCAATGACAGTACCAGTATTGGCTTCACCATTCAAAAATAAACCTTGTCCGGCTTCATTGTGGGGAATTTGAGATGGTTTAACATCAAGAGTGAAGCCAATGGAATCCTTCAACCTCTGTGAGAGCTCAGTGCGTTTTAATGGCTTTGTCTCAGGAACAACTGCACTGAAAATCATCAATAGTTAGGACAGAGAAGGAGATTATGAGTGGCGGTGTCTTCCATTTATCTCTACTGTTACTGGTACAAAATAGAAATTAGGGTGAAAGGCATATATGATCAAAGTCAAACAAAAGATAAAAAGATTCATATTCCTAATACTTGTTGCTATTGTATTTTTGTACAGAAATATCACAAATTTAGAAACGATAATAAAGCTCAGTTAAATTGTCTGCATTTCGTTATTATCATTATATACCAGCAATTATCTTTTCATAATAGTTATATAAAGATCAATGTTTAATGTATTTATTTTGCACCTATCATAATTTTCTTAAAACAGAAATAAACAAACAAAGCTTCATCCCAAACGTAACACAGAAAAAAGTCCCTCTATGAGCATTGACTCCTATCTCTTACCTCAGTAAATGTTGCCAAGGTAAAAATTGCATTGCAACCGAAACTTGCAATGCAAGTCTAAAACTAATTCATATTTTGAGCTTCAAAACCAAAATCATCAAATTACAATAGCAATGAAATAAGATGCAGAGCAAAGCAAACTGCTACAGAAACAGTGTAAGGCCTATTTCCTTGACAATGTAGGTTGATTACTCCATAAGACTCAATAATTTAAGTCATCTGTGAAAAAGGCAAGAGGATAAAAATTGAAAGATACCAAGCATCGCATCGATAATACATAACATGCAATCCGCTGATGATAAAGAAAACAAATAAACTAGAAATGTACTCACCATTACGGTCAATAGTGGGGCCGTTCCCTCCAACAGCAGAGCTAAGACCACTCCGGGAAGGAGTAGCATTTGATTGCAATTCCTGTGGTTCACTGGTATCAGGAAGAAGAATTTCATCCATGGTAGTACAGAAGTTTTTAATTTGATAATGAATATTTTCTTGCACTTGCTTGTGTTGGTCAGCGATAGAGGCTTTGCTAGCCATGTCAATGATCTCCTCTGCATCAGCCTCATCCGCGTTCTGTCCTAAACGATTGAAGCTGAAAATTGCACAAGCAACAATTTCAAGCAATCAAAATATTGAACTAAAACAATGACAATGAAGGAGCAAAGAGGTATGGGTATCGGAGACCACCAACCTGGTATACATGAAAAGGAAATTGATGTCAGATTCAAATTGGAGTTTCCTTGGGTCCCTAGCAAAAGTGGGGCTTTTTGCAAGGGTTCTCACAGCCTGGAATATCAATAGAAAAACATTTATTTATGCATAAAATGACCTCAGTTGAAATCCACCTTCGATTCATCATTACCCAGTTTCAAAAATGACTTGACATAAATCCTGATTGCTATATCATCTTTCACAAGCAAAAGAATTGCTTAAAATGTCATCTTTTCAGTTAATTGAGGTCCTAACATGAAGAGAAATGAAATATAGCTGAGAAAAATGAAAACGAAGAATGGATAGTAGGAGAGAAAAGGTACGTACTTCTTGGAATTTGTTGAAAAGAAAATTCATTGAGAAAGCAGCAGCCACAAAATTCTCACTGAAACTCAAAGCTTTGCTCAGCTTGGCTATGTCCTGTGTTTCCGATTGGAGACGAGAAAGCGAAAGAAAGTTGAAATGTAAGTCCTTTTTACCAATTTTGGGGCCTTTGGGTTTGGGCTTTCATGGGTATTAGGGTTTTAACTTTTCAGCCAATGCCATTGCATTTCGGCTCCATTACTGTGCGATTGGGCTAGGTAGCGTAACAATTAATAAAGCATAATGATAAAGTATTTGCTCTTTTTCTTTTCTTATTTTGGCTAAATAATCTGGAAAACAATTTAGCTAAGATTATCTAGGTAAATTTTGTGAAATTATTTTTTAACAATATTTTCGTACGAAATTCGAATTAACTATAACGAAAGGAGCATGTCACTAAGGGTTTTAAATTAATTTAAATCAAATTCCTTTTATCTTATACAAAGGCAATTTCTATTAATTATTTTAATTAAGTTGGGTAAAAATTGAATAGTTATCTTAGGGTACCCGATTATAAATAATAATTATTTAATATTATATTTATAATTTTATATATAAAATTTTTATTAGTAATGTTATATTTAATTAAATTAATTCATTAAACATTGTAATTATAATTTTTAACTTTAATTTATTTTTATGAGTTAAATTAAATTTATTAATTTAATTTTTAAATAATTTATTTTAAAATTAATTTTATATTTAAATTTAAAAGTTAAAATATGACTTAACAAAAAGATTTGAGTAGCTAAGTGGATAGTTTGTATGTTATAGGGTTCGGGTTTTAATATCTCAAAATTAACAGATACCGATCTGTTTATATTCTTACATACACACACACTTATATATATATATATATATATATATATATATATATATATATATATATTTATATATGTTAAGGAAAAAAGCTCAATGGGGTGTTTACCTAGTACCCCTTAGAGCTACCTCTCTTCTTTTGCTTTTAGCTTTATCTTTTTCCAATGCTTTTTTTACATATTCTATTTTCTAAAATTCTTTGTTTTCTTATACATGTATTTTTTTTTATTTTTTTTCAATAGATAAGAGTGTTCATATTTCAATTTTCATCGAATTAATCATTGAACTGATTTAATTTGCCTAATCAGTTGACTACTGAATTAATTTCATTCTGTTATCAAAAATGATTTTAAAAAATTTTTGATTTTGATTAATTTGGTTTTCACTATAACTGAAATTTTAATCCAAAAATTTTGGAATAAAGGGATAACAATGAGGATGTCCAAATAGCACATCCCTTACTCTCCATTCTTTTTTTCTTTTTTTTTACCTTTTATTTATTTTTATTCGATGAGTAAAAGTGCTCATATTTCAATTTTAACTGAGTTAATCGATTGAACCAATTCAATTTTGTTAATTGATCATGTGACCGAACTAATTTTGATCGGTTTTTGAAAATGATTTTAAAGAAATTTTGGTTTTTCAATTATTTTAGTTCAAAATCGAATTAACCAAAGTTCTAATTGAAGTATAAAAATCCAAAGATAAAACGAAAACTACACGAAATTTAAATATATGTTTAAGTTTAATGTTGATAGAATTTTTAACTTAATATTTTGGTTAATATTTTGTTTGTGATTTTTATAATTTGTTTCAAATATGAGTTATTAGGAAATTAAAATATAATTTAACTAAAATATATTTTATTATTCACCTAATTTCACATAATGGTTCACCTCATAAAAATTGGAGTAGTTTTAAGTGGCTGGTTGTCCAAACCTGCCACCAACCTTTCTCCTTTATCCGGGATCGATTGCGTTTAACATAAGTTGAAGTGGCATCTTTTGAAAACAAGATGAGTGAGAGTCATTTATGCTGGTTTAGACGCATACGACGTAGACTTGTGAACGCTCTAGTTAAAAGAGTGTAATTTATGAATGATGTAACATAAGGCTAGGAGAATATTGAAAAAGACTTGGAAAAAAATAATCCGGAAAGATATGACAGAACGAGAGTTGAAAGAATACATTATTTTAGATAGGAATGAGTAGAGGAGGAGAATTCATGCTGACAACCTAACATGAGGTTATATATTGATTCATATAGTCTACTTCAATATTAGGATAAAGGCTTTAATAATGATGATATTCATATAATTTGAAAATTAACCAAATTGAATTCAATTGATTAAAATTTCAAATTTAATAATTTTTTATTCGGTTAATTAAAAATATCAAAATATAATTAAGTTTAAAAAAACTCTTTTTGAAATTAATTGAACCAAAATACCCAATCAATGAGAAAGTTGATGGAAGTGCTCACGTCACACTTCTGTGATGATCTCTTTTCTCCTTATTTTCTATTTTTCTCTTTTTACTTTCTTTTGCCCTTTAAAAGAATCAATAAATATTTACGCGACACTCTCACTTTCTTTTTTAATTTTTTTCTTTTTTTTTTTATAAAACTTGCAAAAAAAAATCCTTAATTAGAAGGTTTACGTGGCCATATATGGATTTACATGGGATCTATATTTTAAATAAGGTTTAGCCCGCATTGGACCAAAAGTTTTTTGCCTTTTAGAGTTTTACTATTTTACCATACAAAACCCAATCCAAAAGTTTCTTCATCAACCCCAAATATACGATTATTAGTCTAGATAAACTTACATCCAACTGCTTCAATATCATTAACTTTTTTTTTTTGGTTACAACTTCAATATCAATAAGTTTCCTACTTGAAATTACTAACTTCAGTCTAGCAAAATTCTCTTGTGAGCCTCCTTGCTTCTCAGCCAGCGAGGATATTTTGTTGAAATCACCCATGAAGGCCCGTAGATTATCAAAATCCTCAAACTTCATCAAAAAATCCCAATGTAACCTCCTTAGAGATGGGGTTGGTCTCACATACATAATGCAAGAGCCCATCTAACTCCTAAACTATCAGTAATAAGAACAGAAGTACTTCTCTCCATTACCTCCACTCTTCCAATATTAGCATTCCACAAAACCCATTTGCATTAACTTCAAGCAAACTCCGAGAATGATCCAGCTCTCTATTATTCATACCCCCAAATCCCTTGAAAGAAGGATTATTTTGAAACTCCTTACTGCCCGAGAAAACATTTCAAAAAAAGTCAAATTTTCTTAATGTTGGAAACCCATCCTTCTTCCATTTAACCTTAATATAGTATGTATAAATGCTCCTTACTTTAGGGTTAAAAATAAGAAACATAGTTTGCTATATCTGGCATGATACTAATTATTATGCATCCAATTTTGTCTTAAAATGTTGGCTTTTGGGAAAGCATTCTTATTATTTGGACAACGCCTGTTACACATTTCTCAATTCTAAAAAATTACTGTAACACTTTGTTATGGAAGGCAAAGTCTCCCCACCCCAGGCCAATATTTTAAGAAAGCCAATAGTTTAATGCATTATTTTATATTATTTTAAATATTTTTTATACATTAATTGATTAATTTCTTTCTTTTTTGTTTTTGTTTAGAGAACTCTTTAAATTATTTACATAAATATAGGAAAAACCAACCTTGTAGAGTGCTGTAGTTTTTCTGTAATGATTTTTATTGGCTTACTTGATCTTGGTTTTCAGGTAAGGCAAGACAAAGATATCTACGTACTATTGTAATCATTTAGAAAGTTGCAGGGAGAAGGGGGGACAAATCAAGTAGCTAAAAATTCTGATAGAACTGTCTAAACTAACTTTGTTGAACATATTGGATATGACAACACAAATGGCTATCAGCGACTGCCTTACTGGCTATAGTCTAAACAGATGCAGCAGCTAGGTAGCTAGAAACGTGAAGATGGCAAGGTGTTGGCAGCAAGAAAATGAGTGAAGAGAGAAAGGGATTGATCAGGTGCGAAGATCGGGACTTGATGGCCCGCACCGCGCACTGTGGCAAATGTCAAGCCACCTTCGTACATCTCTATCCATCCAGCCACTTGCCTCTTATAGAACCATGCCCTCCATTCTTCTTTTATCTTTAACCCCATTTTGTTTATGCTGTACCTTGTAGATGTCACTGGCACTCTTCCATCAGTATCGCCACTGCAACATAATAATATAATTAAGTAAGATAACGACAAAACTTGATTGATTAGCTTAAATATTTATCTTGCCCCAAAAACAGAATTTGTAAATATATACCTGTAAATCCAAATACGTAAGCCAACGTCGAGAAGTTTTTGAATGGTAGACAACATGGAATCTGGAGAGTCATTCCAATCCTTGATTGCACCACTGCGAATATTCAGTTGCAAGAAATTTAAGACTCTATATTCTATGTATGCATGCAGTTGCTTATAGCTTTGGGATCATATAATAGGCAAATGAAAAGATAAACACAACATGAATTGAAGAAAATTTAAATTTACAAATTATATGGGCCTTTGCTCTGTATGAATCTTTTGCTTGATGGTATTGCATAGGTGTTAGCACAGCTATACAGAGCAAAGCTGTAAGTCCAACTGTTACTTAACAGCTGGGTAACTACCATCAATTGATAGTTATTCTGTTAAAGTCAGTCGGTGCTATCTGTTATGTGTTAGTTACTAAGACTTTTGAGCTATAAATAGATGACTGTATACTTGATGTAAAGCAAGATTCATTCTCAATAAAAGTTCTTTTTCTATTCTTCTTATCTTCTTCTTCCTTCACTAAACTTTCTTATTATATTATCTGGTATTTTATCATGGTATCAAAGGCTGCAACAATGAAGAATGGTTTGTTGAGTGTCAAAGAATCATCCTCCATTTCAGTTGTCAATCCTGGAGCACAAAGCATTAATGTGAAGCTCGATGATGATAATTTTCTATTGTGGAGACAGCAAGTTGTAGCCACCTTAAGAGGATATGGATTAAGAAGTTACATTGACGGTAAAAATTTGACTCCTCCTTCTTGTAATGCATTGGAGTATGAAGTGTATGAGAGACAAGATCAACTTCTTGTTTCTTGGTTGCTTTCTTCCGTTAGCAGCCAAGTTTTACCAAATCTTGCTGGATGTGAAACCATTAGAGATCTGTGGGAAGCTGTTGAGGAGTACTTTGCATCACAGACTAAAGCAAAGGCTATGCAGTATAAGAGGCAGTAACAATCTGCAAAGAAATGATCCTTAAGTATGAAGGATTATTTGGTGAAGATTAAGTCTCTATGGGACACTTTGCAAACATGTGGTTGCCAGATTCAAGAAACTAAATTAGTGCACATTGCTCTAGCTGGTTTAGTGCAAGAATATGATGCCATTGTGGCAACCATCTCAACACAGAAGGAGTTACATAATTGGAAGACTACATCAGCATTTACTCTTTCTTAAAGAGTCCAAAAACATTCAGAATTCCTCTTTCATAGATAATGCAATACCCTTTGCTAATGTAGTGATGCAAGAGAAGAAGTTTTCATATGAGAATAGTGGCAGAGGCTATAGAGGTTTTTCTCATGATGGTGGCAGAAGCTTCAAAGGTTGAGGTAGATTTCGAGGGAGAGGCATGCTTAGTTCTAAGCTTTGATGTCAACTTTGTGGTAAGCTTGGTCACACGGTTCACAAGTGTTATCATAAATTTGATATTTCTTTTGATCCTGATCTTGGAGAAGTAGTGTTTGGATCAAGGAGTAGTGGTTTTAGTCCTAGCTCAAGAGGTGGTTTTAGCCCTTAGCAAGCACATAACGTAGAGGCTATGATAGCCACTCCTAGCTCCTTGCTTGTTTCTACTTGGTATCCAAACTCCGAAGTTACCAATCACATCACCAATGCAGTTGAAAATCTCAATATTGGGTCAAATTATCATGGTGTTGGTAAGGTTCATTTGGGAAATGGAGTTGGACTTAACATTGCAGGTGTTGGGTTGGGTTTCCTTCCCATGTGGAGCCCATTCAATATTTCATTAAGGGCTTTGTGGTCATTACACATGGGTTGTGTTTTAAGGGTTTTTAACCCCTTCATGAAGTTGGCAACAGTTTACCTTTTGAGAGTAAAAAAGTAAGCAACCAAAAGAGAGAAAAAGAAAAGAAAAAGAAAAAGAAAAAGTTTGTGGAAGCTGAAAAAGTTTGATAAAGTTGATCGAGGTCCAATTGTTGTTCGATTGAGCTGAAATTTTGTCAGCACGTTCATGACATTGAGTTCTTCGTGTTGAACGGTGGAGATCGGGTTTCGAGCTTCCTATCTATAGTTTTGTAGAGGGTGTTGTTGTGTCATCTTTTGGGTGAGATCTCTCCTATTTTTTCTTTTTTTTTTCTTGTAAGATTGTTAACTAAGAATTATTGTTCTTGAGATATTGTGCTTGTATACCTCTAGTTTTAGCTAGAGAGAACTTTGTATTCCCATTATTGTTGATAGTGGAGATTGTTTTGGTGCCTGTAGGACCGTGGTTTTTACTTCTCGCTTGAGGAGGTTTTCCACGTTAGATCGCTTGTGTCCTTGTGCTTGTGATTGTGGTTGTAGTGATTTATTTATCTCTTGATATTATTTGGGATTCCTCTATTTGATAATTTCCTGCTAGGTTCACACAAGAGAGGGATAATTTGATTTTTTGCGGCATTACGTATTCATCAGATAATTGTTTTACCGTGTTTTATCCCATCAAAATGGTATTAGAGCATTGTTTATTGTTGATTTAGGCTTTGTGTTGAGCATGGAAGTTAATACAAGTAGAATGGTTAATTTGAATGGTTCAAATTATCACATATGGAGAGGTAAAATGGAAGATCTACTGTACGTGAAGGATTATTATTTACTTGTGTTTAGTACTGAAAAGCCTAAGAACAAAACTGAGGTAGAATGGAATTTATAGACAGGTGTGTGGGTACATCAGACAGTAGGTAGATGATAATGTTTTGAACCATATCAGTGGAGAGACACACGCACGCACGTTATGGAACAAGCTGGAGCAGTTGTATGCTCGTAAAACTGGAAACAATAAATTGTTTGTGATCAAGTAGTTGATGAGTTAGAAATATCAGGATGGGACTTCTATAACAGATCACTTAAACACATATCAGGGGATTATTAATCAGTTGGCTAGTATGAATATCAAGTTTGAAGATGAGATACAGGGCTTGTGGCTTCTTGGTACATTGCCGGACTCTTGGGAGACTTTTAGAACGTTGTTGTTTAACTTAGCCCCAGATGGTGTCATCAGTATGGATTTGGCTAAGAACAGTCTTTTGAATGAAGAGATGAGAAGAAAGTCGCAAGGTTCCTCTTTACAGTCAGAGGTCTTAGTCACAACCAATAGGGGGAGGAGTAAGAGTAAAGGTTCGAAGAACAGAGGTAGAAGCAAGAGTAAGTTGAACAAGTTTGCTAATGCTGAGTGTTATCATTGCGGTCTAAAAGGACATATAAAGAAGTATTGTCGATAGCTAAAAAGAGAAAACAAGAAGGAAAAGGGTAAGGAGAAGACAAATTCTGATGATAGTGATGTTGATAAAGCTGCTGTTGTTACAAATGACTTCTTTATTCTTTGTGATGATGATGTTGTTAATCTTACTTGCCATGAGGCCAATTGGTTAATTGACAGTGGTGCCTCAATTCATGCTACATCTCAGAGAGAGTATTTCTCATCTTACATATCTGGTGATTTTAGGAGTGTTAGGATGAGTAATGATGGCTTTGCTAAAGCCATTGGTATATGAGATGTGTGCTTGGAGACCAGTAATGGTACAACACTAATTCTGAAAATTGTGAAGCATATTCCTGATATTCATATGAATTTGATTTCTACAGGGAAGCTTGATAATAAAGGCTTTTGCAGCACCTTTAGTGATGGTAAATGGAAGCTCACTAAAGGTTCTATGGCTGTGGCTAGGGGCTCGAAGTGCTCCTCTTTATATATGATGCAGGCCAAGATATGTGATTCCGCTATCAATGCTGTGGATAGTGATGGTACGACTGAGTTGTGGCATAATCGGCTTAGTCATATGAGTGAAAAGAGTTTTACGATTTTGGCCAAGAAAAATTTTTTTCCTGAAATGAAGACTGTGTCCTTGAAGAGGTATGCTCACTGTTTGGCAGGGAAGCAAACCAGAGTCTCCTTCAAGTCATCCCCTCCTACAAGAAAATCAGGTATTTTTGATTTGGTATATTCTGATGTTTGTGGACCTATGAAAGTGAAAACACTTGGTGGTTCTCTTTATTTTGTGACTTTCATAGATGATCATTCAAGGAAGATATGGGTTTATACCTTGAAAACAAAAGATCAAGTGTTAGATGTGTTCAAACAATTTCATGCTTTAGTTGAAAGGCAAATAGGCTTGAAATTGAAATGCATTAGGACAAATAATGGGGGTGAGTATTCTGGACCTTTTGATAAGTACTGCAGGCAATATGGTATTCGGCATCAAAGGACACCTCCAAAGACTCCTCAATTGAATGGGTTAGCTGAGAGGATGAACAGGACACTGGTAGAAAGGGTGAGATGTTTGCTTTCACAAGCAAAGTTCAAAGTCCTTTTGGGGCGAGGCTTTGAGTACTGTTGTTTATGTTTTCAATCTCACACCATGTGTTCCATTGAATTTTGATGTGCTTGATAAAGTTTGGTTTGGCAAAGATGTTTCCTATGATCACTTGCGCACCTTTGGTTGTAAAGCCTTTGTGCACATTCCCAAAGATGAGAGATCTAAGCTTGATGCTAAGGCAAGACAATATGTGTTCCTTGGTTATGGCCAAGATGAGTTTGGCTACAAGTTTTATGATCCAGTGTTGAAGAAACTTGTAAGAAGCCAAGATGTTGTTTTCATGGAAGACCAAACCATTGAAGATATTCAAAAGTTTGAGACAATAGTTCCTCAAAGTAGTGATGATTTGATTGATTTAGATCCAATTCCTCTGACACATATGCCAACAGAAGTTGAAGATGTTCAAAATAACCAACAGGATATAAATAATGTTTGTACTGGTTCTACACATGTTAATTTGGGTGATAATGTTGATGATTAGCCACCAGTTTCAGAGGTTACACCAGAGGTTTTATCAGATATTCCACTCAGGAGATCTACTAGGGATAGACAACCTTCCACGAGGTATTCTCCTAATGAGTATGTGTTACTGACTGAAGGGGGAGAACCCGAATGCTATGAAGAGGCCATGGAAGATGAACGCAAGAAAGACTGGATTGATGCCATGCATGATGAGATGAAATCATTGCATGAGAATAACAGTTTTGAGCTAGTAAAGCTACCTAAGGGAAAGAAAGCTTTGAAGAACAGATGGGTATACAGAGTGAAGCAAGAAGAAAATACTTCACAGCCACGTTACAAAGCCAGATTAGATGTCAAGGGACTTAGCTAGAAGAAAGGTATTGACTTTGATGAAATATTTTCTCCAGTTGTTAAGATGTCATCCATTCGTGTTGTTCTGGGTTTAGCAGCTAGTCTTGATTTGGAGGATGAGCAGATGGATGTCAAAACTGCTTTTCTCCATGGTGATGTGGATAAAGAAATTTACATTGAGCAGCCAAAGGGTTTCGAAGTTAAAGGCAAAGAAGATTATTTGTGTAAGCTAAACAAAAGCCTTTATGGGTTGAAGCAAGCATCGAGGCAATGGTACAAGAAGTTTGAGTCTATTATGGAAAAACAAGGATACAGGAAAACTACTTCTGACCATTGTGTTTTTTTATAGAAATTCTCTTATAGTGACTTTATCATTTTATTTTTATATGGATGATATGTTGATTATTGGCAAGAATGCTTCAAGGATTGATTTGTTGAAGAATCAGTTGACCAAATCCTTTGCTATGAAGGACTTGGGGCCAGCAAAACAGATTCTTGGAATTCAAATTTATCGAGATAGAGCAGCCAAGAAGTTGTATTTGTCATAGAAGCAATATATTGAAAAGGTGCTTGAGAGGTTCAACATGGATCAAGCTAAAGTGGTTAGTTCTCCTCTTGCTACTCACTTTAAGCTAAGTTCTAAGCAGTGTCCTTCTACAGATAAGGGGAAGGAAGATATGAGAAGAGTTCCGTATGCTTCAGCAGTAGGAAGTTTGATGTATGCTATGGTGTGTACTAGGCCGGATATAGCTCATGCAGTTGGTGTTGTTAGCTATTTTCTGTCAAATCCAGGTAGAGAGCATTGGGATGCAGTGAAGTGGATTATGAGATATCTCAAAGGCACTTCCAACTTGAGTCTCACTTTTGGAAGTGGAAAATCAGTGCTTGTTGGCTACACTGATTTTGATATGGCAAGAGATATGGATTCCCGAAAGTCCGCTTCGGATTATTTGATTACCTTTACAGGTGCTGCCGTATCTTGGCAGTCGAGGCTACAAAAATGTGTAGCACTTTCTACTACAGAGGCAGAGTTTATTGCAGCAACGAAAGCTAGTAAGGAGTTGCTATGGATGAAAAAGTTCATGTAGGAGCTTGGTTTCAAGCAGCAGAGGTATGTGGTATTTTGCGATAATCAAAGCGCAATTCATCTCGGTAAGAATTCCACTTTTCATGCAAGATCAAAGCACATTGATGTGAGGTATCATTGGTTAAGAGATGCTCTCAGTGACAACTTGTTTGAACTTGAGAAGATTCACACTGATCACAATGGCTCTGATATGTTAACTAAGGCACTACCGAAGGATGAGCTTGAAGTTTGTCGGTTGATAGTCGGGATGGCAGTTCCCTCCACATAGTCGGAAAGGGGGAGATTCGTTGGGTTGGGTTTCCTTCCCATGTAGAGCCCACTCAATATTTCATTAAGGCTTTTATGGTACTTGTACATGGGTTATGTTTTAAGGGTTTTTAACCCCTTCATGAAGTTGGCGGCAGCATACCTTTTGAAAGTAAAAAAGTGAGCAGCCAAAAGAGAGAAAAAGAAAAGAAAAAGGAAAAGTTTGTGGAAGCTGAAAAAGTTTGATAGAGTTGATCGAGGTCCAATTGTTGTCCGATTGAGCTGAAATTTTGCCAGCATGTTCATGACATTGAGTTCTTCGTGTTGAACGGTGGAGATCAGGTTTCAAGCTTCCTATTCATAGTTTTATAGAGGGTGTTGTTGTGTCATCTTTTGGGTGAGATCTCTTCTATTTTTTCTTTTTTTTTTCTTGTAAGATTGTTAACCAAGAATTATTGTTCTTGAGATATTGTGCTTGTATACCTCCAGTTTTAGCTAGAGAGAACTTTGTATTCCCATTATTGTTGATAATGGAGATTGTTTTGGTACCTGTAGGGCCGTGGTTTTTACTCTTCACTTGAGGAGGTTTTTCACGTTAAATCGTTTGTGTCCTTGTGCTTATGATTATGGTTGTGGTGATTTATTTGTCACTTGATTTTTTTGGGATTCCTCTATTTGACAATTTCTTGCTAGGTTCACACAAGAGAGGGATAATTTGATTTTTCGCTGCATTACGTATCCATTAGATAATTGTTTTACCGTGTTTTATCCCATCAGTAGGTATAAGCCATTCATCTATTCTTGGTAATTCTTTGTCTAAATCCTTGCAATTAAAAAATGTTCTTCATGTTCCTCGGATTACAAAGAACCTTCTTTTCGTGTCTCAATTTTGTAAAGAGAACAAAGCTTACTTTGAATTGTATTCTGATTATTGTTTGGTGAAGGATCTGGCTACCAAGCAAGTTCTTCTAAAGGGAACAATTGATCAACAGCTTACAAGTTTGATCTATTTATAGATAACAACATTGTTGCAAGACCAAATCCTAGAGAGTCAACACATATACAAAAAAAATTACTTGTTTCAAAGCCGTTTACATCACCAAATTTACTTGAAGATTCTGTTTCTAATCTAGATACCTTTACTCTTTGACATAGAAGAGTAGGACATCCACAGTTTGCTGTTGTTTCAAAAGTACTATCTTCTTGTAATGTTCCATATAGAATGAATAAAACTCAAGTTTATTCTCACTATTAGCAATCTAAAAGTCATAGACTTCCATTTTCACATTCAACTACTTCTTACTCTCCACTTCAATTAATTGAATCTGATCTCTAGAGTCCAGCATCTTATCTATCTAGTAATGGTTTCAGATACTATGTTCCTGTTGTAGATGCATGTTCTAGGTATACTTAGATATATTTCTTAAAGTTTAAGGATAAAGCTTTGTCCTCCATTCATTTCAAGAAATAGGTTGAAAATCAATTCTCTACAACAATAAAAATTCTTCAAATGATTAGGGAGGAGAGTTTAGGAGTTTTGTTTAGAGAGGAAGTCGTTTCCTCTGCAGTGTATCTCATAAACAAGCTTCCAACTACTTCCTTGCAATCAAAGTCTCCTTTTGAAGTCTTGCATCAGGTAAAACCATATTACTCTCTTCTTAAAATCTTTGGTTGTTTATGTTTTCCTTTTCTTAGACCATATAGCACTCATAAACTAGATTTCAGATCTCCTCTCTGTATTTTTCTAGGATATAGCCCTGTTCATAAAGGTTACAAATGTCTTGATAAATATCAGAACCTTTTTATATCACGTCATGTTATTTTTGATGAATCAAAGTTTTCTTACTCTCAATTGTTTACTTCTTCTGTACTTCATTCAAGTTCTTTTTCTATTCCTTCACCTTCTCTCATTGTTCATCAATCATCTCCCAATGTTTTTTACAACACATCTTCTATTTCTACTAGTCCATCTCAATCTTTAACCTCTTCACCCTCTTCTATTTCCAATTCACCTCCTTCAGCTACTATTCAATCTTCTTTGCCTTAGTCAACTTTTGAACCAATTGTTGGTCAACCTGCTGTGTTAGATTCATCTTCAACGCTCAATGATAATCGCCATCATATGATAACTAGATCCAAGAGTGGGATTTTTAAACCAAAGGTACTTCTAGCAGATTTGGATACTCATGGACCAGTTACTATTGCTTAGGCTTTTAAACATCATAGGTGGAAGGAGGCTACTCAAGCAGAATATGATGCTCTGATTAAAAATGGAACTTGGTCCCTTGTTTCTTGTCCTGATAATAGGTCTGTGGTGGACTGTAAGTGGGTTTTCAAGTTAGAAAGAAACTTAGATGGTTCCATTGCTCGATATGAAGCACATTTGGTGGTAAAAGGTTATCTTCAATAGGTTGGTATTAATTTTGGAGAGACATTCAGCCCAATAGTTAAACTTACCACTATTAGAGTTGTGCTTGCTCTAGCTTTGTCTAAAGGGTGGTGCCTAAGACAAGTTGGTGTCAATAATGCCTTTTTAAATGGTATTCTCAATGAAGAGGTTTACATGCAACAGCCTCCAGGTTTTGAGGTTCAAGGCAGAGGTGAAAAGTTAGTGTGCAAGCTTCATAAGGCTTTATATGGTTTAAAACAAGCACCTATGGCTTGGTTTGATAAACTTCAACATTTTCTGCACCAACAAGGCTTTGTATCTTCTCGTGCTGATCAGTCTTTATTTATAAAAAGGTTTGGTCTTGATTGCATCTACATTCTTGTCTATGTAGATGACATTATCATCACAGCTAGCTCTACTGTTGCAATTAATCAGTTGATTCAGACTTTGGACCAGGCTTTTTCTCTCAAGGATCTTGGTTCTCTCGGCTATTTTCTTTGTGTTGAAGTTTAACATTTACCTAATGGTGTTTTACTTACTCAGTCCAAGTATATTAAGGATTTACTCACAAAATTTAACATGCATCACGCTAAACCTCTACCTACTGCTATGGTCAGCTCCTTAAATCTTTTAGCTACTGCAAGGTCACCTCTTGCTGATGCTTAACAATATCGTAGCGTAGTGGGTGTTCTCTAATATGCTACCATAACCAGACCTGAGATTGCCTTTAGTGTAAGCAAAGTTTCTCAATATATGCATAAACCTCTTGACGAACATTGGAAGGTAGTCAAGAGGATTTTCAGATATCTTTGTGGTAGCCCTTACTCTTATTCGCTTCACTGATGTTGATTGGGCTGCTGATCGAGATGATCGACGCTCAAGCTTAGGCTATTGTGTATTCCTTGGCAAGAATCTAATCTCATAGAGCTCTAAAACGTAGTCTACTGTTTCTTGGTTTAGTACAGAGGCTGAGTTTAGGAGTCTAGCTAATCTCACAACTAAACTTACTCGGCGTTAGTCTTTACTATCTGAGATTGGAGTTATTCTTCCTCTTAGGCCTCACATTTGGTGTGATAACCTTTTTACTGTTGCTCTCTCAGCCAATCTAGTTCAACATGCCAGAACAAAGCATATGGAACTTGGTATGTTCTTTGTTCAAGAAAGAGAATTATAGAAGCTTATTTCTATTAGCCACATTCCAGCTTATGACCAAGTAGCTGACATATTTACCAAGCCTTTGTCACTCACTAATTTTGCTCAATTGAGAAATAAGCTTATTGTTCAAAGCTTGACTTCATCACATAGCAGAAGCTTGGAGGAGCCTAGAGAGCTCAGCTTGAAGGGGAGTGTTAGCACAGCTGTACAAAGCAGAGCTATAAGTCCAGCTATTACTTAATAGCTGGATAACTACCATTAGTTGATAGTTTTTCTGTTGAAGTCAGTTAGTGCTATTTGTTGTGAGTTAGTTGCTAAGACCTTTGAGCTATAAATAGATCAATGTATACTTGATGTAAAGCAAGATTCATTCTCAGTAAAAGTTCTTCTGTTCTTCTTATCTTCTTCTTCCTTCTCAAAATTCTCTTACTATTTCATCTGGCATTCTATCAAGAGGTATATATACTAGGTGGTTGAGATTCTTAATACAAATGTTCTGCATGAAATTGCTTTTTGAGATTAAGTTGTTAGCAAAGTTTATACCCTAAAGAAATTCGGGTTAGATAAACGGACAGACGGGTAATAGAACAAAATGCTGGTCCTTTTTTGAAGTTCCTAAGGTATTGCCACTAATCCAAAATGTCATATTAAAGCTGATGGTTCCTTGATTAAAGAGAAAGGAAAAACAACCCCCTCCTGAGTAATTAAAGATCATCCATCGACCCCCACATAAAACTTTATGCTCTGGCATAGAATAACTTTTTTAACCTTTGCTATTGTGAGCTTCTCTCTACTATCTACGGCTTGAATGTTTGGGTGAACAAAAGTGAAAAGGAAAGGTCAAAAATCCTATTGCTGTCCCTGTCTTTCATTAAATTTTTTGTGGCAAGATAACAGATGGAACGCTCTACTTCGATGATCTGACACATGCTCACATTAAATGCCGGAAAGTTCCAGGATTCTCTGGCAACCGTTCTCTCTCTGATCAGGTTACGTAGCGCTGAGGCCTCCAAGCAGAAACGAATATTAAATATCCAACTTGGACTTCTACAGTAGTTGTAAAATTTAATATATACGGTACGGGAGATTAATTAATTTGACACATTTCTCAGTAAGAAACTGTAAACCAAAGTAATTATGTTTTACTACCACAATTATATACAGATTGATTAAAGAAAAACGCATGGGGTTTTCTGCTACTTTTACCTGCATGTAGTGTAGGGATAGGGTAGCTTTGTGACATTCGCATGCAGGGCAGTCTGAACATCTTTTCTGTTGAAGTATTTCTCTACGTAATCTTCTGTGCAGGGATCGTAGCCTGATGGTAGCTTATGCCAAAGGTCCTAATTGAAATCAAGTTAGCAGATTAAACTGTGTATATGCAAATATGTATAAACATTCTATAACTACAAGATAACAACATATTTTGGGACTGACATGTTGGGTGAGGAGACGAGGAGCAACTACGAGTTTGGAATAGCTTCTCCTGGGAGATTTAAGGCAAACGGGAGTGTAGATGCTGTACATGTCAATGTCAGAATAAGCTTCCATGAAACCTCTCACATGTTCAGCGCATTGGGCTGTTTGGTTACTGCTTTCTTTAAAACTGCATTCCTTGTTTATCTTATTGTAGAGTTGGTCTGAAATGATCGCGTGGCTCCAAGCATAATCAAAAAGCCCCAAGGTATCAGTTGGTTCATTGATGGCGGCATTCCCAATCTGGATTCAACCAAATGAAATATTGCAGTTCATGTTGAAATATATTTCAAGTTCACAAGTACGTAGCGTTTACTAGCAGAATAATACATAGATATGGATAATATATTTTATACCATGAATCCCTTGAAATTAATGTAGGAGTCTTTGCCAAATTCTTTGTTTTTCTCGAAAATGAGTTGAGCCAGCTGGGGAACATAATGACCTGACAGAAGGAAAAGAAAAGAGTGAAATGAAATGCATGTTCACGTATGGCAAAGAGGAAAGATAAAACATTAATGGCGGAACCAGAAATCTAAGGAAAATGATGGGACGGTTGGCACAAAGTAAAGTGTGGTACCATACCAGCATAGCTCTCACCAGCAATGTAGAAGTCATGGGATTTGAAGTTTGGAAACCTTTTGAACCAATTAATCAGGAATGCATAAGAGTCAGCAGCAGTAATTTGATCACCAAGTTTACGTAAATCTTCAGAATTGTTGGTGTATGAAAATCCCACTCCAACTGGTGCCTCCAAAAACAGCATATTTGCAACTAACCATAGCAATATAATAAAGGAGTGAGTGTTTGAAATGGAGATAGAGAACATATTTAAATGGAAGTGTATAGAACAAGTAGGAATTTAGCAAATTGATTACCTTTGTTCCAAGAGAATTTGTTAAAAGTAAGCTGAGTGCCATTGCTGCGAACAAGGAATGGACCAAGTTCTTGTGCAGCTCCATAGGCTACTGATGAGCAGCCGGGTCCTGTATCATTGTCAATTTGGTTGTCAATGGCAATTACTTTAATTGATCTAAGCTATGTTCTAATCAATATTTGTCTAGTTAACCTGCAATAGACAGAATCAGCTGTCTCACCCAGCAAAAGAATTCTGCTTTTGAAAAGAATGATTGGGGAAAAGGCAGTGACTATGGCTAAATGCTAATGCATTAGAATTGGGGCAACAGTTGGCCGGCCCCAAGTTCCCAACCCGAAATTTTCACAGAACAAAATTGTGAGTCGCTAGTTGCACAAGCATGGGTCCCAGAATTAATTTGTCCTTCATGTAAAAGAGAAAAGCAATTTTCACACACACACACAAAAAAAAGAAAGTCTGGGCCCCATGCCGTGGAAGAAGGGCAAAAGAATTTAATCCAACGGCTGATATTTCTTGACATAAAGATATTATAATACTAGTAGATGCCTATCCAGTCAAAGTCTCAAAGTTTGTGGCCAGCAAGAGGTAGGGTCAAAGCAAGTGACGGATGTGTCCATGTGCCAATTTTGTCTTTGAAATTGGCAAAATTTTGGCCAAACTCAAAGCTTTGTATTAGTATTCTCGTATAAGTACTATTTTTAAATTTATATTTAGCCAATCCAAAATTGAATTAGGTTTAAGTGGCACAGATGGTAGGTCAAATTTTGTTAGTGAATTATTTAAATATGGTGACCTATAGGTTTTCATACAATTAATTTTGTTCATGGGTCTTTGCCTTCATTCACTATGTTTAGTTAGTAGTTGATTACGAAATTGAAGTCTGAACTAATAATGAAAAGTTGAAAACTACAATGGCCAATTTGTTGCCCACACTAACGAAATGAATGATTATTGCCCGGAAAAATAATACATTTCCAAAATATTTTGTTTCTTTTGTCACTTAACCGTTAAAAAGTGACAGCGACTAATCTCCTCTTTAACTTCAAAGATTGTGATTCAATTGGTAACACAGGTTGAGTTTGTGAGAAAAATTCTCGAATTCGACTTCTACTAAACACATTTTTAAGGAGGGGTGAAGAACCTTAACTATGACTAAAGCTCAAACAGAATTAATCTTAGACCGTTAAAACAGATAAAGATATATGTTATCTATACCAAAAAAAAGACTAATCTCCTCTTTTACTGTGAAGAAAAAAAAATCTGAGCACTCATCATCGCTGATCCTATCATTGTACTGTTCGGAACAAATGTACTTTGAAATTGCTAGCAGTTAAAACCCTTGTCATCATTAACAAACAATACTTTAACCAGCTCAAGTCCGACTAAAGCAGTGAATTATGGAAAAAAGAAAAGAAGGTAAAAAAAAAAAACAGAAATTGAAGAGATGTATATGAAGAAGAAGCCTACCTCCATTAAGCCAGAGAACAAGAGGCTTGCGGGCAACTCCGTTTTGGGCTTCAAAAAACCAGTAGAACAACGCTTTCTGGTCTTGAGGCCGGAGTTTCACGTACCCTGCATAGTGCCTGAAGTTTACGGCTGGCTGCCCGGGCAAGTTTATGACTCTGTCAGCCTCTTGCTGCCGCAGTACTGTTTGTTCTTCACCGTGAGGTTGCCCGCTTTGGGCCAAGATGGGAAAGAGAATGAATTGAAAACAAATTAGGGAAAAACAGGTGCTTAGCTTTGGCATTGAAACTGAGCTTTGCTTGGCAACTGCTGCAAGGGATGTAAGGAGCCTTCCTAAGAGAGTAGGAGTTAAGAAAAAACACAGGAGAAAAAAAGGGTTAGGCCATAGAAATGGGAGTGGGCTTTAAATAGATAGGGGCGTTGGGGGCATGGTTAAGAGATCCTGAACCCAGGAAAGGATTGTATGGAACAGTTACACCACGTTAGTATATATCACTTTTATTTAAATCATGCTACGTAATCACATTGTTAAAAAAAGTCAATGATTTATTATCAAAATCATTAATGAGTTTTTTGAAATAAATATTTATCATTTAATTATATAATAAATTATTAATTTTTTTAACACTGTAATTACGTGACATGATTTAAATGAAAGTGATATATATTAACGTGATGTAACTATTTCATACAATCCTTTCTCGTTGAAACCATGACCATGATGAGGCATGAGCCTTGGCGCGTGTGGTGTTGTGTCCCGTGAAACTCAGTGCCAATTATTTATGTTTGGTTGATACAGCAATACTATGTACAGTTGTGCACTATTTATTGTCCTATATTTTCTTGTGTCTTTTTCAAATTTTTTTACTGTACAAGGTTGAAACAACTACTACCATATTTCTTTATTCGAAACATTGCCAGGGAATTTTTTTTCGGTTACAACTGACATTTTTTGGTTACAAACTTGAATACTTTGCAAATTGCAACCTTTTATTTTATATTATTTTCTTTTTTTTTTTTAGTAAGAGATGTGGAAAGCAATTTTTATATATTATTTATGTACTTTTCTTTTTAATGATAGACTACAGCTAGAATTGTTTATCTATTGAGTTAGGTCAAGTTCTATTGAGTTAGGTCAAATTCAAGCTAGACTCAATTCAAACTAGACTCAAGTCATATATTAATAAATTATATATATATTGCTAAATTATGCATGATATTTTATTTTGTTTCATAAGAGGTATAAAGAGAAAATGGAAGGAATTGAATTTTGGACTTAATTTTTTTAAAGAAGAGTAATAACCGTTAAGTTAAGTCTTAATTGTTTAATGGATAATATATCATTGATAAGAATTAAAGACTTTGGCATTAAAAGTGAAAACAACACACCAAAATTTAAACAAGCAAAACAACATTGAGAAACAGAACAACAACCTTATCCCAAGACAACAGAAGACAAAACAACAGAAATTCAATCAAAAATTTGAACAAGCCACCAATCTACACCAGATGCAACCACCAATCCAAAGACATCTTCTCTCTGTCCATTCTTACTTTAGCCAATTAGTTGGCCAAGCCATTAGCCAATTAGTTGGCCAAGCCAACTTGCTCTAAAAGAGAATCCCTGGAAACCGCCACAAAATAGTTCTGCCTGCATTGAAATTATATCAGATCACCTTAAAGCCATGCCTTGAGCCACTCTGTTCTATCAACTCCTAATAGAGTAGATCAAAATACTGATGGAAATATCTGCAGTTCACAGTAGAAGAACGGAATCATGACAGCAACTCAACTTCAAATCCTAGCAGAAGACAACAATATGATAGCAACAATTGAAGCGAACCAAATGCAGCAGAGATCAGGAGCACCCCAAAAACGAAGGTCCACATAGAATCACTTTGTTTTCATCACAGAAACACAAAGAAAACCTATGAACCATAGAAACAAGACAAGAAATCACCAACGGAACTCAAATCAAAGGCAAAATGCAGACAATCACCAATATAAATCAACATCCCAAACTCATCAAACACCAAAACTTTTCAAGATATCCCCACCAAACCGCCATTCTACATTGTCCAAGCCTCAACTTGCTTCGACCTATCAGCTACTACTTGAGATTGCGGCAGCAAAACTTCACACCATTTGACCATATTAACCGACAACATCATCCTACCCTTTTCATCATTAGCCAACCTATCGTTACCAAAAAACCTTCTACCAACACCATAAGAGTTATATACAAGTCCAATCCAGATCCGACCCACTTATTTAGCTCTGACTTTTAGTCCAAACTGATTTTAAAGTTTATTATATAAACTTGGACTCAACCTGGCTATAATAATAATAATAATAATAATAATAATAATATTATTATTATTATTATTATTATTATTATTATTACTATAGCATTTTGATTATTTTTTTCTTTCCTTTTTATTCTTTTATTCCCTTTCAAGTTTAATTTGATTTGTCAAACTTTGTATGTTAATTTTCATATTAAATATATATAACCATGTTTATGAATTGACATGTATTATATACATATAATTATATTATACTTTTTATAAATATATATAAAAAGTTTTTAATATTAATTTTTTTCGGACCGGATTAGATTTAAGTTTCAAATGATAGTGACTAAGCTCAACCAGAAAATTCATCTAGCCTAATTTTTTTTGTCAACCCATTTATTGCATTTGATTTTTTTCCAAGCCCGCTAAAGAATTAGACTTAACTTTTGATTTTTAATGGGCTGTCCAGCCCATGATCAGTTCTAGCTCCAACATGTTCTTTAATTAAGTGGTTTTTTAGTTAAAATAATTACTTATTGAAGGCTTAAAATGTACTCATCTTTAAGCACTATCAATGTCATATCTTGATAGTACAATGACCAAAAACAATTTTAGGAATAAAGCTTTGAAGCATAGGGATATCATAATTGTAAATCTTTACAATTTTCTTGCAAGACTATTATGTTCCAGGACTTTATCTACATAAGTACAATAATCACAATTATTCAAATAACATATGGATATAGAAATACCTTATAATATTATTTAAAAATAAACTATAATAATGTAAACATGAAGTAACAAGTAGTATCAATTACAGCCAAATCTTGATTGGCTTGTAGGGCTTATATTATCAAATTCTAGATATTTTTTGAGTTATGTGGTGGACATATCAAGCAGTCTAAGAGATTATTGCCCTTTGAATAATTTTGTTTTAAGTATACAATAAGAACTTAAATCTCTTAAGATTTATTAGTCGTAAGGCTGGATATTGATAGATACTACTTAGTGTCTGCTTCATTTTGATGTAATTTATACATGTTGCTTGAATGGTTGAACCTATAATTTACATATTCATGTCAAATGTTTTTTAATATATATATATATATATTTATATATATATATATATATATATATATATATATATATATCTTTCATGCATGCCAATACAATGAACGCCCATATTTTGGTGAATTATTATTGGAATATAATGTTGCCTTTTGAGTTGTATTTTACAATTGTGACAAGCTACTTGAGCTAGAGAATTGATAAGGGCTATATGTACTTTATCATGTGGACACATAAAATTGTGATTCCTAAAAGTATCACTTTTGATATTGGATAAAATTAGTTACTGGTCACAATAAATGTTGTGATTCCTAGTAGTATAACTTTGACGTTAGATAAAATTAGGCTATTGGTAACAAAAAATTTGTGATTCTTAGTAGTATGATTTTTTATGTAATGTTGGAGCGTGAAGATTTTAAGCTCTACTATAAAAATATAGTTTTGACTAGAAAATTAGGGACATCATTTTTGTGACTGCTTCACAGTTCTTAAAACTAGTTTGTGTGATAAAATATTTGTAATAACACTATAAAAATTGGTAGAGTGAAAAACCATTATTACAATGGTAAATCCATATCTATTAGAAAGAAATACGCTATAGTGAGATCTTATTTGATTAACAGGATTATAATTTGAATTTTATAATGATAATCTTGGTGATTCTTTAACAAAATCCTTCTTAGAGAAAAGATTTGGAATACATCGAGAGGTATGAGACTTTTGCCCAAAAAATTTTGGTATCTCTTTTGAGGAAACCTAACCTACTAATCAAAGATCCTGAGAGTTTGGTTCAGTAAGAAGATTCAGCAAGAAGAAAGAATCATAGAGAGATCATTAAAAGATTTACATAAAGAAGCTTTAAACTCATTTGTCCATCCTTATGGTGTATGTGCATCTAGCTTGCAACATTTGGAGGGTTCATTTTTTAAAAAAATCTTAATGAAATCTAAAGTTTGTTATGAATGGGGTATATTAGTTATAGGAACACTCTTGATAGATTTCACCAATGTAAGTATTGGAGTGGAGTCGTTCTTATGAAGTTTGGTTGGACATGTTTCTAGATTACTCACTAAACAAGAATCAAACACAAGGCCATAATGTTCTAGCTTCTGTACTGCATATTCTTGGGTCTCTTATACAATCAAACTAAAATATTAAAAAAGCCTTTGAACTTTATCATTTTATTTAAATAAGCCTTTATATTTTATCGCATTCAGATAAGCTTTTAAGTTTTAATTTGTATTTAAGTAAGCTTTTATTTTAAACAAAAGATTACATGCCAGTAAAAATTGATTCAAATCAATTTAACTTATTAAAATTTCATTAATTCGGTTTAGCTAAGTCAATTTTGAGTGCAAGTCAGTTTTTTTATTGGTTTATTTGATTACGTTGGTGTCTAAAATTACGAATCAAGCTAATTGAATTAATCGATATTTTTAAATATATTATATATAATACAAATAATTAAATATTAAATAATATATTATATATATTCAATTTTTTATGCAAGAAGTTGGGTTTTGAAACCCATTTGAAAAATCAATCAATTGCTCACTTTTATAAAAAATTGATTTATGTTAAAGGTTCATTTAGGTGCAAAGTAAATGTTAAGGCTTATTTGAATACTTAAATTAAAGTTTAAGGGCTTACTTGAATACAAATTAAAGTTTAGAGGCTTATCTGATTGCAATAAAAGTATAATGACTTAAATAAAATGACAAAGTTCAAGAGCTTTTTAATATTTTAGCCATCAAAGTTCAATGCGCATGGCACATTATTGTATAGGAACAAGATTTGCTACTACACTAATTAAAAGTTCAATGCATTTACACACCTTTATTATGTATAATAACTTATCTCTATCCAAAATAATTAAAAAATAATAATATGATTAAAACTTTTAAAATGTTATTTTATTATTAAAATGGAAAGAGAATTTTGTGATTGTAATTTTAATAATTAAACAAAACATTTTAATAATAAAATAAACGTTATAATAAGCCAATTCATTTGCTAGCTGTTCAAATCCTTCATCCATTCATGGCTTTAAAAAGCGTTAACATTATATGTTAAGTGTTCAACACCTTCAAAATCTGGTAGCTGTAATGCATGTGAATTGATTTTCATGATAACAGTTTGCTATCTTTGTTAACCATTTATAGAAACAGATATTTATTTATAATTATTATGAGGCCTTGGCTTAGTAGCAAGGAGGAGACCCTGAGACTTTGAAGTCTCAGATTCGAGTCTCACTAAGTGTAAGCTTGAATTAGTTTAGTTATTTACTAGTTTGTTTAGTTTGTTATAGTTATTTACTAGTTTACCTAGTTTGAGTAATGCGATTTTCATAGTTACTTATTTATGGAATGTAATATGCTGATTGTGATTGTAACTTTTAATGAAAATGTACTACTCAAAAAAAATAGTCTTATAATATATGCCAACTTCATTACTATGATATTCAAACGTATTCTTGAATAAGAAAAATGTGTTTTATCTTTTAGCTTGTCGTAACGGCTTCGCGCTCGACGATTTTGAAAAACATTTAAAAAACAAAGGGAGTCGCCACCAATCTTTTTTGACTAGGTGTGATTGGCCTCCTAAAATATTTATTTTTTTAACAAAATCTCAAAATTAATTAAGTTTTATTAAAAAGATAATTTTAGTCTGCGAAAACAAAAATCGGGTTCGGGGATACGGTTACGTGTGAGGAAGGGTTAGTACCTTCACAACGCCCGTTAGAAAACGGTACTATCCTAACTACGTGGTATCTTTTGATTTTAATAAAAGAGTCTTGGTTTAAAACTAATTTGCTTATTTTGGAGAAATTTGTGTGTTGGCTTAAAAATTACTATTATATGTATGTTTTAAAGAAACGCCTTTTTGAAAATCAATATAAACCCCATTTATTGAAAAATTAAATCAAATATTCCAATAATTTTGGCAACATTTGAAATAATTCTCCTCACCTAGGGATTTCTAAAGAATCACTACTTGTGACTTCTATAGAATCTCATCCTCGGAGGATTCACATTTTTTGTATAATTGAATAAAAAGTTATTATATATTTTAAGATAAGTTTTATTTTGAAAATAAACATGAACCCCTTTTATTGAAGAATTAAATCAAATATTCCAATACTTTTGGCAACATTTGAAATAATTCTCCTCACCTAGAGATTTCTAAAGAATCACTACTTGTGACTTCTATAGAATCTCATCATCGGAAGATTCACATTTTTAAATTCGCGTAAATGCACGTGGTGTAAACAGATAGTAAATGATGCGTATGCATTTCTATTTAATGTATTTAATATTTATTTTTTTTATTATTTGTTCTTTTTATTTTTGAAAAAAAATGAAAATTCGTGTATTGAAAAATCACACTAAATATTCCAATACTTTTGGCAACAACTAGTATGACTCTTCTCACCTAGGGATCAGCTAGGAATCACTACTTGTGACTTCCGTAGCATCCCATCATCGGGCGAACTCCATTTGTTTTAATTTTAACCTTTATGCATATGATGCAAGCATACAATATATGACGCACATAGATTTTTACTTTCTTATATGGTTTGTTTGTTGTTTATTATCATTTTGCTATTTTATATTATTTGTTTTGTTATTTTTGTTGATTTTAATCTTATTATCATATATTTTTAAGATAAAAGCTTATGTATTGAAAAAACCACACTAAATATTCCAATACTTTTGGCAACATTTAGTGAAATTTTTCTTACCTAGGGATCAGTTAGGAATCACTACTTGTGACTTCCGTAACATCCCATCATCGGGCATTACCTTTTACCTCTTACGAATTATTTTATCTCCATTAATTCTTGTTTTTATTTATTTAGATTTATTAACTTAATCCCTTTTGTCATCATCTTTTATTAAAATCCTATTACCATTTATTTGGTTAATTTAATCACTTTCGAAACTTTATATTATTATTAATTTTTGTTGGTTTAATTATTTTGTATTCATAAATCTCTAAAACCCCCCTTTTATTAATTTCTCCTACCTATCTCCGTTACCTCTTTTGTGTTTATTAATTTTTATTTAATATTTTCTCTAAATATTCTTTATTACAAAATATATTATTATATATTTTTAAAATAAACATGAATTTGAATATTGAGAAATTAAATCGAATATCTCAATACTTTTGGCGACGTTCGATAAATTCCTCTCACCTAGAGATATTCAAAGAATCACTACTTGTGACTTCTACGATATCTCATCATCGGAATTCATGCTTACTTATTTATTTATTTTACTTTTGTATTTTTATTTTATCTTTTAGCTTCTTAAAATATTCTTTTATGGTAAATTGTTTAATAATAAAAAGAAAATTATATATATATATAAAACAAATTAAATATTTTATTTATTTACACATTTTATATATCCTATGTACATTTTAAAACTATGTAGATTTCCTAACTTCCTAAAAAGATTTTTATATTAAATTGTTAAAAAATATTTATTATACATAAATAACTATATAGTTATGTGTAATTTATATACCTATTTTATGTATTTTTATTTATACATCTACATATGTATTGTATTTCTATATCTATTTTATACACTTTATATATATATATATATATATATATATATATATATAGATATATACACATTTCTTTATATTTATTAATATATATACCTTTTATGTACATAAAATTTATATATTTTAAAACTATGCTTTTTACATATTTTACATTTTCTTTTAAAACTATATGTTTATTTTATTTTTATATATTATGTTATTCCACTTATTGTTTTATTATTTATCTATTTTTTTGCCATGGTAATACATTTAAAAACACCTAAAACAAATTAATTAATAAAATAAATAAATAAAATGAAAAAGAAATATACCCAACAGCCCAAAAATGGGCCCAAAATCGAGCCCAAGCAGCAGAGGCCCAAGTCTGTTAAGGGAGACGGGCTGAAGCGGGTCGGCGCGCAGGTCGGGCGCGATGCACGGGTCGCGGGAGCGGTTCAGCGCGCGGGTCGCGAGCGGGTCGACACGCGGATCACGGAAGCGGGTTGCGCGGACTTCGGGTCGGGTCAGGGGCGACGTGTGGGTCCTTTGGCTCAAAACGCACCGTTTTGACCGTTTATAAAAGACCTCATTTTTTTTCTTCTTTCATTTGCTACCGATTCTTCCAAAAAAAACTTCAAAACCCACCAAAATCCTCTCAGCCTCCCCTTTTCCAGACGACTGCCGGCCATCGTGCGCCACCTTGCGCCGTCGTACGTCGGTTGCCGGTGATCTTCCCGATACCCAAAAATACCCTACTCCTTCCCCCCAACTCCGATTTGAGCTCCGTTTAACCCCAAAAACACTCCGACCTCCCGGATCTAGCTTTCCCGAAAGCTTTTTCCCTTTTTTTTGTTGCGTTTGTTTTTATCTGGTTGGATCTGGTTGTGGTTGCTTGTCTTTTTGTTTTTCTTGCAGGTTTTAGATCTAGGGTTTCCAGATCTGGGTTGGGGTTCGTCGGGATCTAGGGTTTTGGCGGTGGTGATGGTTAGGGTAATGATGAGGGGTTGGTGATGGTGATGAGTGGTTGTGACGGTGGTGATGTTTCTGAGTAGTGGTTGTGACGGCGATGATGGTGGTGAGTGGACGGTGATGGTGATGAGTGGTAACTAGGCGGTGGTGAGTGGACGGCGATGGTGTTTCTGAGTCTGTATCCTCCGGTGGTGTCTCGGTTGGGGTAGGGTTTTTGTTTTAGTGTTCGGAAGTCTCGCCCCAAAAAAAAATGGGTGCTTGAATTATTCAAGTCTTTTAAACAACATTCCGAGTCTCCCTTTGATCCGGTGGGTTAGAACCCATATGGGTTCTCCCTATTGTTTTCCAGATCTCCAAGGCAGTGGTCAGAGATGGGATTAATACCTGGGGAAGATGAATTTGTGGCAGCCGAGACCTAGGGGGAAGGATTGGAACCGTCGGCGGCTGGGAATGACAGAACAAAAACAATAATAATAATAATAATAATAATAATAATAATAATAATAATAATAATAATAATAGAAAAGAAAAGAATAATAATAATAAAAAGAAAAGATAATAATAATAATAATAATAAAAAGAAAAGAAAAGATAATAATAATAATAATAATAATAATAATAATAATAAATAAAAATGAAAAGATAATAATAATAGAAAAGATAATAATACTAATAATAATAATAAAACAGTAATAATAATAATAAATAATAAAACAAACACATGTGATAAAAAAAACAATAACAATAATAACATACATAATAACAAAACAAATAATAAAAATAAAAGTAAAAACAAATATATAAAAATAATAATACAAATGAAAACAGAAATAACAATAAAAATAAAATAAAATAAAAAAACAAATAGATACAAATAAAATACTAATAAAAATAAATTTACTCATTTTAATGGGCCTTGAAGCCCAATGTTTTATTTTGGATTTTGAAAGTCTGATTGAGTTTAAAACTATGAATTTGGACAAAATTTGGTGTCTACAGCTGCCCCTCTTTGCTTATTGCTAAGTATCAGGAATAGAGCAAAGACAATAGACAACAATTTTGTCCAACTCAACACCTAACCCTTCTCCTTCTCTCTCTCTCTCTTTTTTTTGTTTTTCTTCTTTCTTCTTTTTCTTTTTTTCTTTTTTTCTTTTTTTCTTTTTTCTTCTTCTTCTTTTTTCTTCTTTTCCTTTTTTTTTGGTGTTTTTCTTACAACAGAGGTAGCGAAATTTTAAAATTCTTCCTGGAAATGTGCTCCTCTTGCAGCAGAGGCGATGAAACTTTAAATTCTTTTTCTGGCAAATGTGCTCCTCTTGCAGCAAAGGCGATGAAACTTTAAATTCTTTTTTCTGGAAAATGTGCTCCTCTTGCAGCAGAGGCGATGAAACTTTAAATTCTTTTTCTGGAAAATGTGCTCCTCTTGCAGCAGAGGCGATGAAACTTTAAATTCTTTTTTCTGGAAATGTGCTCCTCTTGCAGCAGAGGCGATGAAACTTTAAATTCTTTTTCTGGAAAATGTGCTCCTCTTGCAGCAGAGGCGATTAAACTTTAAATTCTTTTTCTGGAAATGTGCTCCTCTTGCAGCAGAGGCGATGAAACTTTAAATTCTTTTTTCTGAAAATGTGCTCCTCTTGCAGTAGAGGCAATGAAACTTTAAATTTTTTTTTCTGGAAAATGTTGAAACATTTTTCTCCTTTTTCTTCCTCTTTTTTTGTTCTTTTGTCATTTTTGTTTTCTTATTATTGTTGTTTTTGTTTTGTTTTATTTTTTTTAATTCCCATAATGCGAATGAATGCAAATGCATGTATTGACAAAGTCATGCTATTCCTATTGTGGTAATCAAATTCTCAGAATTGTCCTTTTCGTGTCCCTTGATCTTTTTTCTGTGTTTCATAAAATAGTTGTCACCAATTTCGAATCGAAATCGGTTCGCAACATGTACTTGTCACAATTTTCAATTTCCTTTGTTTCATTCCCTTATTTCTCTCTTTTCCTCCTTTCTCTTCTTTTTTCTTCTTCTTTCTCTTTTTCTTTAATAATGTTAGCAGATAGATTATCATTTTAATCATCATCTTCCTTTCAATTTTGTTAACAAGAGCAATGCATTCATGCACTTTATCGGTTGGTTATGGAATGACCAAAAGAACAACCAAATTTAGAAGAAAAGCATTTGTTATTGGACTGACAAGAGACAGCGACAGCGACAGCAAAAGTACAATTGGGTAGCGAATGCCACAAGGGTCAAGTGGTGAATTTCAAAATAAATAATAAATGTCTAGATAACCCTTCACGAACTAGACCGATGCTTTCTTTGGAAAAAACTAATCCGTTGATGCCTCCTGTCACACTGAGTTCATCCGACAGATGCCGTGCTCCGTATGATTTCGATCCAGGTGTTGATCTTTTTTGCATCCAAGCCGCCTTTTCAGGTTTTCAACTTAGATATCCCCCTTTAATTCAACTGCCCTTTTTGGATTTTCAGTTTGAATTCTCCTTTCATTTTCCTTTTCTTTTTTTCTTTCTTTTTTTCTTTTTTTTTTCGTTTCTTTTTTTCTTTTTTTTTTTTCATTTTTTCTTTTCTTGTTTTCTTTTTGTTTGCTTTCTTCTCTTTTTTTTTCAAGCATAATATTTCTTCACAGCATCGGAATTTATCGGATTAGGCAGATCATTCCCATCCATCTCTGTCAAGATCAACGCTCCACTTGAGAATGCTCTTTTCACCACGTATGGTCCTTCCCAATTTGGTGTCCATTTGCCCCGATTATCATGGTGATTTGGGAGAATCTTTTTCAACACAAATTCCCTTTCACAGAAATGTCTGGGTCTAACCTTTTTATCATGGGCTCGCATCATTCTCTTCTGGTACATCTGACCATGACATAGTGTCGTAAGCCTTTTCTCCTCTATAAGATTTAATTGTTCAAAGCGACTTCGAACCCATTCAGCCTCATCCAAGTTTAATTCCATTAAGACTCTTAGGGAGGGGATCTCTACCTCAACAGGCAGTACCGCTTCCATACCGTAAACCAAAGAAAAAGGAGTTGCCCCAGTAGAAGTGTGCACTGATGTTCTATAAGCATGCAAAGCGAATGGTAGCTTCTCGTGCCAGTCTTTGTATGTGCTGGTCATCTTCCCCACAATCTTCTTAATATTTTTGTTGGCAGCCTCGACGGCTCCATTCATCTTCGGGCGATACGGGGCCGAGTTGTGATGCTTGATTTTGAACTGTGCACATACTTCCTTCATCATGTCATTGTTCAAGTTGAGGGCATTGTCTGATATGATCCTTTCTGGGAGTCCGTACCGACATATTATCTCCTTCTTTAGGAACTTACAAACAGTGGACTTAGTCACATTCGCATAAGAGGCAGCTTCAACCCATTTTGTAAAGTAGTCTATCATCACGAAAATGAATCTGTGCCCATTTGATGCCTTGGGGGAGATGGGTCCGATCACATCCATTCCCCACATAGAAAAAGGCCATGGTGGTGCCATGACGTTCAGTGATGTCGGGGGGACTTGAATCTTGTCAGCATAGATTTGACACTTGTGGCATTTTCTAGCATAATCTATGCAATCTCTTTCTAGTGTGGTACAGTAGTAGCCTGCCCTCATAATTTGTCTAGCCATGAAATGACCATTTGCATGTGCCCCACAAGTTCCGTTATGTACCTCTTCAAGAATCTTTCTGGCTTCGGACGCATTTACACATCTCAACAACATCTGATCTCGACCTCTTTTGTACAAAATGTCTCCATCAACGAGGAAACCCATTGCTAGTCTTCTGAGGATTTTTTGTCATTCTTCGATGCATGCTCTGGGTATTGTTGACTCTTGAGGTATTGCATGATGTCATAATACCAAGGTTGTCCGTCTGCTTCCTCTTCAATGCTAGAACAATGGACCGGAGAATCTCTCGTACGTAGTTTGATAGGCGAGACTTCTGCTTCTACCTTCACTTTAAACATTGCAGCTAGTGTTGCCAAGGCATCAGCGACCTGGTTTTCTTCTCGAGATAAGTGTTGGAAGGCGATGTCATCGAATTGTTGCACAAGGTCAGCTATGTACTTCTGGTATTGGACTAGCTTCTGATCCCTTGTTTCCCATTCACCTCGTAACTGATAAATAACCAGTGCCGAATCTCCATAGACTTCCAAGTTCTTGATTCCCCTCTCGATTGCAGCTTCTAAACCCATTGCACAAGCTTCGTATTCAGCCATGTTGTTGGTGCAGTTGAAATTTAATCTAGCTGTGGACGGGTAATATTTTTCATTTGGAGATATTAAAACTGCTCCTATCCCATGTCCTAAAGCGTTGGAGGCGCCCTCAAAGAACATTTTCCATGGTTTGCCGTAGGGCTTTTCCTTTTCTGCTTGAAAGACAGACATTATATCTTCATCTGGAAAATCTAGCTTGATAGGCTCATATTCATCGGTAGCACGATCTGCGAGGAAGTCGGCTTGCCCCTCCTTTGACGGCTTTTTGAGACATGTACACGACGTCATATTCAGAAAGCATAACTTGCCATCTAGCCAGTCTGGCTGACAATGATGGTTTCTCAAAGATGTACTTGAGGGCATCCAACCTAGCTATCAACCAAGTCGAATGATACAACATATACTGCTTCAATCTACGAGCAACCCAAGCCAATGCGCAGCACATTTTTTCTATTGTAGTGTACTTGGCTTCGTAATCAGTGAACTTTTTGCTTAAGTAGTAGATGGCCCGTTCTTTCTTACCCGTATCATCATGCTGGCCTAGCACGCATCCCATGGAGTGTTCATTGACAGTCATGTACAGCAACAAGGGTCTTCCAGCCGTCGACGGTACCAGAACAGGTGGATTTGACAAGTACCTTTTCACCTTTTCAAAGGCCTCTTGGCATGCCTCATTCCATTCTCTCGGATCTTGTTTCCGAAGCAACTTAAAAATAGGATCGCATTTAAGCGTAAGTTGCGAGATGAAGCGGGAAATATAGTTCAATCTTCCCAAAAAGCCTCTTACTTCCTTCTGTGTGCGTGGAGGAGACAGGTTTTGTATCGCGCTAATTTTGTCCGGGTCTACTTCAATTCCCTTTTCACTGACCACAAACCCTAACAACTTTCCTGATTTAACGCCAAAAGTGCATTTAGCAGGGTTCAACTTGAGCTGAAACTTTCGTAGTCTTTCGAACAGCTTTCGAAGGTTGGCTACATGATCCTCTTCTCCTCGGGACTTGGCAATCATGTCATCCACATACACCTCTATCTCCTTATGCATCATGTCATGAAAGAGGGTTACCATCGCCCTTTGGTAGGTAGCCTCAGCATTCTTTAAACTGAAAGGCATAACTTTGTAGCAAAATGTGCCCCAAACTGTCACAAAAGTGGTTTTCTCCATGTCATCCTCAGCTATTTTAATCTGATTGTAGCCTGAAAAACCATCCATGAACGAAAACATGTAGTGTTGGGCTGTATTATCCACCAAGGTATCGATATGAGGCAATGGGAAATTATCCTTAGGGCTAGCTCTGTTTAAGTCCCGATAATCTACACACATCCTTACTTTGCCATCTTTTTCGGTACCGGGACTATGTTAGCCACCCATTCCGGATACTTGGCTACTTTTAAGAACCCTGTATCGAATTGCTTTTTTACTTCTTCCTTCACCTTCAACAACATCTCGGGCTTCATGCGCCTAAGCTTCTGTTGTACTGGTTTACATTCTGTTTTCAAAGGTAGACGGTGCTCCACGACGTCGGTGTTTAACCCGGGCATGTCCTGATAAGACCAAGCAAAAACGTCCACGTATTCACGAAGCAATTCCTCTAGTCTCTACCTTTCAACCAATGGAAGTGCTGTGCCTACTTTGACTTCTTTGACGTTCTCATCATCCCCTAGGTTGACCATATCAATTACCTCTTTGTGGGGTTAATTGGTTTTTTCTCTTGCTCAATCATTTTCAATAGATCTGGAGACAAAGCATCATCGTCTGAATCTATATTGTTATCGAGTTCACCAACATGTATAGAATTTTCAAAATCAAACCCCGGATAGCTGTTAAGGTTATCTTCACATTCATTATTCATTTTCCTAAAAAAGTAAAGATTTAACAAATATGGTTGGTTGTTCTTACCAATTGTAGTGAATGAAAAGAAAGAACAGTCATAGAAATGATGACGGATGGAAAGAAAGTGCTCGAAATGCATTGAACTTGTTAATTTATTGAAATGATGATGAAGATCAAGTTTACAAAAAAAAAATCTTCTAGAGCTCTCTAGACCAAGATGTTGATAATCTACCTCACTACATTACAAAAGAAAAAACAAAATGATAGAAGGTATCCTTTCAACAATTCAGTCTTTCAGCTCTGTGCCCAACAACATAATCATTTCTATAACAAAAGTTGTCATTTCCCATGCACCATTCAGACTAAGAACCCATGAGAGGACCCTTTCTTCAGTAGCATAGGTCCCGCTTCCACTGCCTCTACCAAATCGGGGTGATAACACTCGCCAAAGCGAAAAGTGTCATAGAGGTACGGGATCGCCATCTTCTCTGATTCTTCTTCGTAACCACGAAGGCGAGCTACTCTTCTCTTCCTTTTTTCTTCCAAGATCTTTCTCCTCTCCGAATCAGAGGCCTTGTAACCAAGGCCAAACCGGTCTTTGTTGTTCATGATCTTCACAGGTTCCTTTATCCTTGGAGATTCCTTCCCAAACCTTTCCCGACATGCCAGCCCTTTTGCAAAGTCTGTTTAACAATCATCTTGGCAGTGGTTGACAACCGAGGGGTGGGTATCCTTGATCCTTCCCCCACATATGTTGCATTTACAATTTTAAAGGCCCGAAAAGAACATTCCAATGCTTCTTCGGCTGCCTCGATGTAGGGTACGGATAAGGGTTTGGTGATCAAGAGGTCTTCTTCTCCAGAGACAGAAATTTGTTTATCACCGACAACAAACTTCACTTTTTGATGCAATGATGAAGGAACAGCACCCGCCGTGTGGATCCATGGTCTCCCAATAGAAAACTGTATGACGGGGAAATATCCATCACTTGAAACGGGATATTGAAAGTGACCGGCCCGATGTCAATTGGGATCTCGATGTCACCTACTACATCCCTTCTAGAACCATCAAAGGCCCTCACAACCATGTTACTCAGTTTTATGTAAGACAGGTCGACGGGTATCTTTTTTAGCGTGGCCATAGGCATGACGTTGATCGACGAGCCGTTGTCAATCAAAACCTTGGCGATTGTGTGACCCTTGCAGCTTGTAGTGATATTCAAGGCCTTAATACTCCCTCGCCCTTCCGGCGGAATTTCGTCATCACTGAAAGATATGAAATTTGCCGCTGTGATATTTCCCGCCAGCTGGTCCATACTGTCAACCGGAATGTCATGAGGCACATAGGCTTGATTCAACACCTTCATTAAGCCATTCCGATGCGATTCTGAATTTAACAGTAGAGATAATAGTGAAATTCGAGCAGGCATCTTGTTCAATTGCTCGACCACACTATATTCACTGTGCTTAATCAACTTTAAAAACTCCTTTGCATCGTCCTTTGATACTGGCTTTTGCAAGTTTCCTCCTTGGTCCTTGGAAAACGAGGCCTGTTCCTCTTCTTTCTCCGCCAGATTGTCTTCTTCTTTCTCCTTTCCTTTCCCCTTTCGGGCCCTATCTAACATCTCCGGAGTATAGCACCTCCCACTCCGCGTAATTCCTCCTACCCCACTAATGTTTGCATTATCGGGCATATCTGACTTATCTGAGCCCGTATTGCCTGACCCTCCAATCACTGCTTTGAACTCATATTTTCAGGGGACAGCCTTATTGTTTTTGTAAGGGAAAGAACTCGAAACTTTGATTGTCATGGTCGGAGGAGTGACAAAGCTAGATTCCTCTTTCCCGGGACTGAGCTTCTCCTTGTAAAACACGGTCATTGGTTTTCCCCACGGATAATCATTTCCCGAAGATTCATTCGAGGCAGTGCTCACTACATCTCCCTCTTCCTCCGTATAAAATTCTATCAAGAATGAATCCATCACCGATTGGACTACTTGTCGAAAATGAAGACAGTTTTGGATAGAGTGGCCCACAGATCCCATATGATATTCACACGCTTGATCTGGGTCGAATTCATCTTGATGGACTTTCGATTCCAACGGTGCAGGTGCAGGCTGAATCATCTTGGCCTCGGTTAAGAGATCGAATACTAGACTCATTGGAGTCTTAACCTCTTCCACGTGTCTTTTTACGCAACACTTCATCCAAACTTTAGTTGCACTGACTGATCCTCCACTGTGGCTGGGCAGTGGGTTAGCATTGATACTGGGTTCCACCTCCTTGGAAAAAGTTAACCTTCCTGACCTGACCAAATCTTGCACCTTATATTTCAAAGCCGTGCAATTCTCCGTAGAATGACCCGGGTTTCCACCATGATAGTCACATTGAGCGCTGGGATCATACCATCTTGGAAAAGGTGGTTTCATTGGCTCCATGTAAAGAGGCGCGATCATGTGACCTTTCACCAATTGTGGGAATAAGTCCGTGTATGACATGGGGATAGGATCAATAGGAGGCTTTTCAATAATTCTTCGAGGAGGCCTTTGGTTAGTAGTTGGGTTACTATTTGGTTGGTAAGGCTGGGCAGTAGGTGCTGGTGTATAGTACGGTGTTGGAGGACAAAAATTTGACCGAAAAGTTGGTGGTTGTAATGGGCTTTGGTAGGGAGCAGTAGAGACATTGTTTGAGGCCGGGAAATAGGGTTGGTAATACGGGTAAGGTTGAGGCGGTGGTCGAAAACGAGGTGGGTAAGGTGCATATCCCCTATATCGAGGTGTCGTATGGGTGACTGCTTGGGTTTCAACCTCTTTCTTCTTGGATAACCCACCTTTCTTTGAATCACTGCCTTCCAACTTCCCGCTCTTGATCGCGCTTTCTATTATTTCTCCCGTGATAACCATGTCTGCAAAATTCTTTGTTGCGTTCCCTATCATACGTTCATAATAGGGGGCCTTCAGAGTGTTCACCGTAATCTCCTTTTCGGTTAGAGGCGGCTGGACTTGGGATGCAATGTCCCTCCAACGTTGAGCGTATTCCTTGAAGCCTTCATTGGCCCTTTTTTCTATATTTTGCAGAGACAACCTGTCTGGGGCCATATCCATTACATGCTTGTACTGAGCAATAAACGCTCTAGCAAGATCATTCCAGCTGTGAATGCGAGTACGATCTAGTTGCACATACCATCTAGCAGCTGACCCAGTGAGGTTGTCTTGAAATACATGTATTAACAACTTATCATCATGATTATAGGCAACCATCTTGCGACAATACATGGTCACGTGGGTAATCGGGCACTTGGTCCCATCGTACTTCTCGAACTCAGGGGTTTTAAATTTAGGAGGGATCACCACATCTGGAACCAAACACAATCCCATTGTGTCCACAGACCCATAAAAATCACTGCCCTCAATGGCCCGTAACCTCTCTTCTATGATGTTTAATTTTTTCGAGTCTGAATCGCCTTTACCTCCGATACACTTCCTCTTAATTTTTCCTGTTCCCTTGGATCGTCTAAGTCAGGGACTTGAATTGGATTCGCGGGTCTTGTACCTTGAGCAGAGGGTATATGTATTGTGATATGAGGTTGTGCACAGGCGCTTGGTGCACCTGGATACATGTACGCATAGCGACCCATAGGCTGTGGAGGAGATGGAGGTGGAGGGATGCCTTGTGGGGATTGAGCATAAGGCGAGGGTATGCCTTGCGAGGATTGGGCATGAAATGGGGTAAATCCTGAGGGTATTGGGGATTGTCATCTTCCTGGGGCTGATCGGTCCTTTGGTTATGGGTTTCTTTAGCCACTTTTTTCTCCCGATTCATCCTTGTCATCATCTCCATTAAAGCGGCTAACTGCCCTCGGATTTCTTCTTAAGCTTTCTCCATTCTATCCATCCTATTACCATGTTCTTCCTCCATTGCTCTTGAACGTGGTCGGGTGTTGTACGAGTGTTTAGGAATTCAGGCTGAAATCTTAAATGTTGGAGCAATCCTTGAATCTTGATTACCACAATAAGGAACTAATTACTACATGATGCGATCTTTGAAATTTTACGTTTTATTTAAACTATATGAAGAAATGAATGAATGTGATGTCAGATGAATGAATGTGATGCAAAATGAATGATACTTTGAGGGATATTTAAGCCATAACAATTTCAACAAAAGGGAACTTTCATTCATTCAACAAGTCATTTGTTACATTCCAATCATATTCTGATTATATCCATAAAAACGACTAACTTGCTGATATTGATCCTTGGCTTCGTCTAGAAAGTTCAGCAACCTTTACCCGTATTTTTCTGTTGGGAGGATTTCTTGTCTCAAGGCTTCAGCTTTATCAACCATTTCCCTCGCCTTTGTCACAGCTTTACAAACTTGAGTGGCCATATGCTCTATATATTGCTGTCTCCCGAGGCTTCCCACTCTCCATGTCATGCTTGCATCCTGTGCCAAGTCATATCCATATCTCCAATTATTTTCACTTTGTTCCCAATCTTCTATTATCACTTTGATGTGGTTCTTATGTTCTTGTAGTTGTTCCTCTAATATTTGAACCTTTTGCTGCAATGTAACTTTTTCATTATCTACCTCGACTTGCTTTCCTTTTTTCAACTTCTCCTTTAGTTCCTCATTTTCTTTCTGACATTGGGCTAACTTCCTCGCACTTGCTGAGTACATGCCTTCCCAATTTTGTCGTTCTTGGGACAAATAGGCAACTTCTTCTTCACTTTTCTTTGCTTTGTGCGCCCAGTGTTCTACCCTTTTGCGCAAGTCTTCTAATTCTCTTTTCCTTTCATTCGAAGTTTGCATGATCCCTCCAACCCTCATTTCAGATCTCAACTTCTTGTTCTCTAGGTGCAGATTTCTGAGATCCTTGTTGGTGACGTTGTGTTCTTGTTGGACCTTCTTGAGCTTGGCTTCTCTCATTTCCGCCTCGTACTTGAGCTGTTCCATCTCTTTTCGAAGCTTCAAATTCTCTTGCCTCCATTTTTCCTCCTCTATTTTGAATTGCTGCCTTGCAATCTCGACCTCGGACACTTCTACTTCCTGTTCTAGAGGCATGTTGCATTCTCTTGGAAGAAACACTACCTCCCTCACTTGCTTTGTCCTCCATACCAAGTATTCTGGGGTAGCCTTATCAGAGAGGGGTCCAAGGTTGATTATTCGGGTTTGTTTCCATGATTGAACAGCTTGCTCGACTTTCTTCATTACCTTCGATTCACCATAAGAAAATTCCACTTCATTGAGCCCATGTGTCGGGGGAATGAATTGTTTTGCTCCGAATTGTCGTAGTACCATAAGCGGCGCGTAGCTCACTATTCCCCACGGTCCCAAAAGTTATACCCACGACTCTTCTCCGCATCGATACAAGACGGGCACATGAGGCATCCATGGTGCCATCCACACTACTTGATCTTCCCCGAGTCTTTGCAGAAAATCGACCCATTCTTCCTTGTTCTTCGGTTTCGGCCACTTACTGTTGTAGAACTCTTTGACCGGGGCACGGTGATGGATGAATGTTCTCTTGAACGCTTTTTCCTTGCACTTGAAATGGCTCTTCACCCAAACATGAAGTAACTGTATACATCCCACAAATCGGCCTTCTTCATTTCGCCTACAATGATTCAAAGATCTAAAAGTTTCAGCTAGAATAGCAGGCGATGGATTTCCATTGTTCTCGATTTGCTCAAAGAGATCTATTACAGCTATTTCTATGTGTCCTAATACCTTCGGGAAGATAACCAAACCATAGACTGCCAAAGCAAAAACTGTCAACCCTTGCTCGTCATTAATATGCCCCTTGATGAATTCATGAAGAAAATCCCACGGCACACAAATATTGGACCCTTTATGCTTCACATGGAGATCTACGTCCTCCGGTCTGACCCCCAAAAGCTTAGCTAGCTTCTTGCGAAATCCGGACTTTGGCTTTCGAACATATATCTTATCCGGACTTTTCAAATCTATTCCCAACAACACAGAGTATTCCTCGACCGTTGGTGTTAAGTCCAACCCATTGAAGGAAAAGCACCTGTGAGAAGGATCCCAAAACTGGATGGCTGCTCTAATCATAGGTTCTTCAACTTTCACAGCAATTAAGGATTCTATTTGGCCATATTTCTCCCGGAAATCCTTCTTCCCCTCCTCGCTAATTTGATTCCATAAATTGGCTAAGTCTATCAAGTTGTTTTGCTTCAAATTCAAATTCACCTCTTGCGGTAGTGGGGACACAAAATATCCAGCCAAACAATCTCCCTTCACTTGTTGAACCCTTTCGGACCAAATTTGCACTTCTCTGTAAGAATCACATGGAATATTCACAGATGACGAACAAGCTAGCCTTTCTATGGATTCAGTGAAAAATTCCCCGTCGAAGAGAGCCATGGCTAAAAACACCCTTTATGTGACTATGTGATGCAAGGTGATTTATGCAAAGAAAACAGGAAAACAAATACGAATCAGTATGTGTATAAAACATATAAACAAAAGAAATAAAAGCAGATAAAAAATGAAATGCTTATTTATGCCCTATCAAAGGTCACTCTCAAAAAGGTGGAAATGGCTCTATCCTAGGTTGGTCTTCTCACAACACACTATATGCTTGTTTGAGGTATCACCCATCTAACAGGTTCCCAAACCATTCTCTACTTTCATCCACACTGGACTAGTAAGGAACAGATTTGAGTGGGAGTATTTCGCTTGCCATTGCGGAGGTGACTACCTCACGAGAGCATAGGTACTTTACTCCCTCCTAAGGAGGACAGAGCCCGGGTATAGAGCTCGTTTTATGCCAATGCATTTATGTATATAAAATGAATGAGCATATATTCTACTTTATTTACAATACCTTCACACACAAAGAATGTAATGAATCAAAAGTTTAAAAATGAATGAAAGGATTATTATTTTTGGTTTTAAAGAAATTTGTTTTAAAATGAAAAACTAGACATAAACGTTAACCAAGACTATCAAATTAAAATTTAAGACACCACATGGTTAATTAATGGCTTGACCCTCTTAGCGTCCCCAGTGGAGTCGCCAAGCTGTCATAACGGCTTCGCGCTCGACGATTTTGAAAAACATTTAAAAAACAAAGGGAGTCACCACCAATCTTTTTTGACTAGGTGTGATTGGCCTCCTAAAATATTTATTTGTTTAACAAAATCTCAAAATTAATTAAGTTTTATTAAAAAGATAATTTTGGTCTGCGAAAACAAAAATCGGGTTCGGGGATACGGCTACGTGTGAGGAAGGGTTAGCACCTTCACAACGCCCATTAGAAAACGGTACCATCCTAACTACGTGGTATCTTTTGATTTTAATAAGAGAGTCTTGGTTTAAAACTAACTTGCTTATTTTGGAGAAATTTGTGTGTTGGCTTAAAAATTACTATTATATGTATGTTTTAAAGAAACGCCTTTTTGAAAATCAATATGAACCCCATTTATTGAAAAATTAAATCAAATATTCCAATATTTTTGGCAACATTTGAAATAATTCTCCTCACCTGGGGATTTCTAAAGAATCACTACTTGTGACTTCTATAGAATCTCATCCTCGGAGGATTCACATTTTTTGTATAATTGAATAAAAAGTTATTATATATTTTAAGATAAGTTTTATTTTGAAAATAAACATGAATACCTTTTATTGAAGAATTAAATCAAATATTCCAATACTTTTCGCAACATTTGAAATAATTCTCCTCACCTAGATATTTCTAAAGAATCACTACTTGTGACTTCTATAGAATCTCATCATCGGAAGATTCACATTTTTAAATTCGCATAAATGCACGTGGTGTAAACAGATAGTAAATGATGCGTATGCATGTCTATTTAATGTATTTAATATTTATTTTTTTTATTATTTGTTCTTTTTATTTTTGAAAAAAAATGAAAATTTGTGTATTGAAAAATCACACTAAATATTCCAATACTTTTGGCAACAATTAGTATGACTCTTCTCACCTAGGGATCAGCTAGGAATCACTACTTGTGACTTCCGTAGCATCCCATCATCGGGCGAACTCCATTTGTTTTAATTTTAACCTTTATGCATATGATGCAAGCATACAATATATGACGCACATAGATTTTTACTTTCTTATATGGTTTGTTTGTTGTTTATTATCATTTTGTTATTTTATATTATTTGTTTTGTTATCTTTGTTGATTTTAATCTTATTACCATATATTTTTAAGATAAAAGCTTATGTATTGAAAAAACCACACTAGATATTCCAATACTTTTGGCAACATTTAGTGAAATTTTTCTTACCTAGGGATCAGTTAGGAATCACTACTTGTGACTTCCGTAACATCCCATCATCGGGCATTACCTTTTACCTCTTACGAATTATTTTATCTCCATTAATTCTTGTCTTTATTTATTTAGATTTATTAACTTAATCCCTTTTGTCATCATCTTTTATTAAAATCCTATTACCATTTATTTGGTTAATTTAATCACTTTCGAAACTTTATATTATTATTAATTTTTGTTGGTTTAATTATTTTGTATTCATAAATCTCTAAAACCCCCTTTTTATTAATTTCTCCTACCTATCTCCATTACCTCTTTTGTGTTTATTAATTTTTATTTAATATTTTATCTAAATATTCTTTATTACAAAATATATTATTATATATTTTTAAAATAAACATGAATTTGAATATTGAGAAATTAAATCGAATATCTCAATACTTTTGGCGACGTTCGATAAATTCCTCTCACCTAGAGATATTCGAAGAATCACTACTTGTGACTTCTACGATATCTCATCATCGGAATTCATGCTTACTTATTTTTTTTTTACTTTTGTATTTTTATTTTATCTTTTAGCTTCTTAAAATATTCTTTTATGGTAAATTGTTTAATAATAAAAAGAAAATTATATATATAAAACAAATTAAATATTTTATTTATTTACACATTTTATATATCCTATGTACATTTTAAAATTATGTAGATTTCCTAACTTCCTAAAAAGATTTTTATATTAAATTGTTAAAAAAAATATTTATTATACATAAATAACTATATAGTTATGTGTAATTTATATACCTATTTTATGTATTTTTATTTATACATCTACATATGTATTGTATTTCTATATCTATTTTATACACTTTATATATATTTGTTTTACATTTTGAACTATATATATATATATATATATATATATATATATATAAATATACACATTTCTTTATATTTATTAATATATACCTTTTATGTACATAAAATTTATATATTTTAAAACTATGCTTTTTACATATTTTACATTTTCTTTTAAAACTATATGTTTATTTTTTTTTATATATATTATGTTATTCCACTTATTTATTTATTTTTTTGCCATGGTAATACATTTAAAAACACCTAAAACAAATTAATTAATAAAATAAATAAATAAAATGAAAAAGAAATATACCCAACAGCCCAAAAATGGGCCCAAAATCGAGCCCAAGCAGCAGAGGCCTAAGTCTGTTAAGGGAGACGGGCCGAAGCGGGTCGGCGCGTAGGTCGGGCGCGATACACGGGTCGCGGGAGAGGTTCAGCGCGCGGGTTGCGAGCGGGTCGACACGCGGATCACGGAAGCGGGTTGCGCGGACTTCGGGTCGGGTCAGGGGCGACGCGCGGGTCCTCTGGCTCAAAACGCACCGTTTTGACCATTTATAAAAGACCTCATTTTTTTCTTCTTTCATTTGCTACCGATTCTTCCAAAAAAAAAAACTTCAAAACCCACCAAAATCCTCTCAGCCTCCCCTTTTCCGGACGACTGCCGGCCGTCGTGCGCCGTCGTACGTCGGTTGCCGGTGATCTTCCCGATACCCAAAAATACCCTACTCCTTCCCCCCAACTCCGATCTGAGCTCCGTTTAACCCCAAAAACACTCCGACCTCCCGGATCTAGCTTTCCCGAAAGCTTTTTCCCTTTTTTTGGTTGCGTTTGTTTTTATCTGGTTGGATCTGGTTGTGGTTGCTTGTCTTTTTGTTTTTCTTGTAGGTTTTAGATCTAGGGTTTCCAGATTTGGGTTGGGGTTCGTTGGGATCTAGGGTTTTGGCGGTGGTGATGGTTAGGGTAATGATGAGGGGTTGGTGATGGTGATGAGTGGTTGTGACGGTGGTGATGTTTCTGAGTAGTGGTTGTGACGGTGATGATGGTGGTGAGTGGACGGTGATGGTGATGAGTGGTAACTAGGCGGTGGTGAGTGGACGGCGATGGTGTTTCTGAGTCTGTATCCTCCGGTGGTGTCTCGGTTGGGGTAGGATTTTTGTTTTAGTTTTCGGAAGTCTCCCCAAAAAAAAAAATCGGTGCTTGAATTATTCAAGTCTTTTAAACAACATTCTGAGTCTCCCTTTGATCCGATGGGTTAGAACCCATATGGGTTCTCCCTATTGTTTTCCAGATCTCCAAGACAGTGGTCAGAGATGGTATTGATACCTGGGGAAGATGAATTTGTGGCAGCCGAGACCTAGGGGGAAGGATTGGAACCGCCGGCGTCTGGGAATGACAGAACAAAAACAATAATAATAATAATAATAATAATAATAATAATAGAAAAGAAAAGAATAATGATAATAAAAAGAAAAGATAATAATAATAATAATAATAATAATAATAATAATAAAAGAAAAGAAAAGATAATAATAATAATAATAATAATAATAATAATAATAATAAATAAAAATGAAAAGATAATAATAATAGAAAAGATAATAATACTAATAATAATAAAAAAACAGTAATAATAATAATAATAAAAATAAATAATAAAACAAACACATGTGATAAAAAACAATAACAATAATAACATACATAATAACAAAACAAATAATAAAAATAAAAATAAAAACAAATATATAAAAATAATAATACAAATGAAAACAAAAATAACAATAAAAATAAAATAAAATAAAATAAAATAACAAATAGATACAAATAAAATACTAATAAAAATAAATTTACTCATTTTAATGGGCCTTGAAGCCCAATATTTTATTTTGGATTTTGAAAGTCCGATTGAGTTTAAAACTATCAATTTGGACAAAATTTGGTGTCTACATAACTCTTTATTATTAGTGTAGAATTATACCGTGTATAACGGAAATAAAATTGAGTTATTGTATCCTAAAGACGATACATTTTAAACTTCTGCTGCACCGATTGATATAATCTTATAGACGCATGAATCATGTAAAAAAAAGTAATATTTGTGTCTCAGTCCAATTTTTTGTATCAACAATAAAGTAATTTTAATTTTTTCATTTAGTACAATACTTTTGTTTCTTACATTTTTGTTAATTCTATTTCATGGCAACAGCTAGAATAGTCTGACCGTAACCCTTTCAAAGTAATATCTTGCAACGTGAGATCCAGTGGGCTCGCAAAACAACACAAAAGCTTCTGAAGTCTGAACAGTTTAAGATTTCTATAGGTCATCGAGACCAAACTGGATATTCATATGGCTGCGAATACCTGTTGCCACGTTGTCTCATAAATATCAGCACGTGGGAGCTGCGGTTTGGAATGGGCATGCAATAAAAAGACTTGGGTTTGGGATTGGGCAGTGCAAGCATTCGGGCAGGCATTCGTTTAGTGCCATTTTTAAACGAGCTTAAAAATAAAAATTCCATCTTAAAAATTTTTTTTTGGTGAATTAAAAAAAAATTTACAGACCGAGAACTTTGATCATTTTACCCTCTTATATTCGGTACCTCCATCTAGTGATAGAGTCAGAGCTGAAAAGAAGAGGGTTTTCATTTTTTTTTAATTTGGATTTGAATTAGGTTAGAAACATATTTTCAAAAAAATAATTAGAAACATAAAATAAATTCTTGAATGTATCGAATCAATATAAAAAATATTTTTAAAACCGAAAAAAATCTAAACTCAAACAAAACCTATCAATTGGGCTCGATTTATTTAAACTCAATCAGGCTTACATGTCGAGATTCTGAACATCCAATTTTTCGCCGCCGGAAAGATAATAGAATTCTATATTTTGTACCTATATTTTTTAGGAAAATTATCCTATACACTGTCAGTAGAATTTTTTAATTTTATAAGCGGGATTAGGATGATGACATGTGTCTCATTTTATTTATTTTTTATTTTCTTAATATTTTTAAAAGACACATGTCATCATCCTAATACCGTTCGTAGAGTTAAAAAACTCCACTGACAGTAGATAGGATAATAATCCTATTTTTTATTATACGTGTTTTATTTTCCTATATTTTGTATCTATATTTTTATGTCTATAAATTATAGAATTCTATGTTCTATATTTTACTTTCCTGAAAATTAAGGGTAATACCACGATACCTAATCTGATTGATCAGCATTTTAATTTTTTATCTGATTTATATGAATTTTTATTTTACAAATCGTGTTCAAGTCACGTAAAAAAAAATCCAGTTTCTACTAATTAATATTAATTTAGTTCAATTCAAATAGATTATTTGGGTTTTTCAATTTAGACAATTTTAGATTTTGCTTTCATTTTATTTTGAATACTTAATAGAAATGTAAAATTTGAACTTTGACTCAAATACTACAAACTACAAAATATTAAACAATATATTCAATTATAATCTGTATCTAATTCATTAGTATGCTTGTAATTTGATAATATCATTTATTAAAATCCAAATCGATTTTTTATAACTCGTATGGAATCGATCTAAACTCCCAACTTGAATTAGTTTTTGGATTTTTCTATTTTTTTTCTCAACCCTGCGGAAAAACTGATTGTGCATGATGCATCACTGACCATAAAAAATTTATTGACCATTTTTTTTTCTCTCTAAGTTGGTCTACTGAATTTGTTGTCAATATTTGGTGAAAGTAATCAAATAAGTTAGGAACAACTGGACAATAATTTAATAAGATATCAAATGTGCTTAAATTTCAATATTTGATCATTTTTTTGAGAATACAATATTTGATATTTTAACATAATCCCTGATAAATTGTCTAATTTAATTACAGCATATCAAACGAAGGAAGAATGAGTTAAAGACAAAACCTGACATAAAGTGAAACAAAATACTAGCATACTATTTCTTGTTTTTTTACAATATTTGTAGTATGGCCCCAAAAAAAAAACTATTGACTATGCGTAATTTAATGGCAATTAATCTCCTAAATCCTAATTGAACAAACTTCAACTTTTAGAGTCGAAATTGCATTATCTCCCAACATATTTTTCTTCAAGCAAAGCTTCCAAAAATCATACAGCTCCACTAAAAAGTAAATGAAATATTGGCCGAGTTGTTTGCCAAGTGGTATGATTTGTAGTTAGGCGTAACTGTTAAGTAATCATACCAGATTACAGGTGCCACATACAAATCGTTTATTTTATGCGCTACGTAATCCACGATAATTCAATTTATTGATCAACTTGCAAAAGGCAACCTCAAAGGAAAAAAAAAAAACATGCGAAAAATAGTTGCATTTAGGTTAACCGTCGCCACCCACTTTTCATCCTACTCCAAAATTGCACCCCATCTCAGAAAAATAGTGTGAAACACTATTTAGAGAAACTCGCCTTTGACACTCAACCAAGAAGGCCAATAGCATTGATTACATTCTCACTTGTCTTCGCCAAATATTCCATATAGGAGGGAAACATCCTGGGCAGCCCTGAGTTTTATTAAAGCTCCCAAGCTTAAGAAAAGTACCCGCCCACAATAAAATGTCATAATGACAGGGCAAGCGGTTACGCAAAATTCAGTTCACCAAATCAAACCAATTGGGCCAAAACATTCACGCCAAGAAACAGATTCTCTATCCCTTATAACGGATTGGGATTGCCAGTGCCACCCGGCACCTTAACTAACAATTCGCATGCAAACTTAGGCAATAGTTCATCAGTCCTTTCATTTCTTTTCATCCCAGGCCAAAACCATGATCAACCCTAGCAACAATCTGACCTCCTCCTCCTTTTCCTCTGATGATGGTATTGTCAGAAACTTTGTTTCCCGGCGGCTGTTTTTCTTACAAGATGTTCAGATTTTGGAGTTAATTCTTGCTCTTTTCGTGTTTATTGCTATACATTCCTTGAGGCAAAAGAGCCGTCATGGCCTGCCTGTGTGGCCATTTCTAGGCATGCTGCCATCGTTAGTGTCAGGCCTCCAGTTCGACATGTACGAGTGGATTTCCGACGTACTTTGCCAGCAAAATGGGACCTTCAAGTTCAAAGGTCCATGGTTTAGTAGTCTCAATTGTGTGGTTACTGCTGATCCTAGGAACCTTGAGCATCTTCTCAAGACCAAATTCTCTGTTTTCCCCAAAGGGCCTTATTTTCGTGATACTGTTCGTGACCTTCTTGGGGATGGAATATTTAGTGCGGATGATGAGACCTGGCAACGGCAAAGGAAAACAGCGAGCATTGAGTTCCATTCGACTAAGTTCAGGCAGCTGACCACCGAGTCATTGCTTGAGCTTGTTCATGCCAGGCTCTTGCCTGTCTTGGAAAATGCAGTGAACAAATCAATCTCCATTGATCTCCAAGATATCTTGTTGAGATTAACCTTTGATAACGTTTGCATGATAGCCTTTGGGGTTGACCCCGGGTGCCTGCGTCCTGGATTGCCCGAAATACCATTCGCCAAAGCCTTCGAGGACGCAACTGAGGCTACGGTGCTACGTTTCGTTACGCCAACATGTATATGGAAAGCCATGAGGTACCTTGATTTGGGAAGTGAAAAGAAGCTGAAAAGATCGATAAAGGGCGTGGACGAATTTGCTGAAGAAGTTATTCGAACAAGGAAAAAGGAATTGTCCTTACAAACTGACGAGAAGAAGCAGAGGTCAGACTTGTTAACAGTATTTATGAGGTTGAAAGATGAGCAGGGAAAGCCATTTTCAGACAAGTTCCTGCGTGATATTTGTGTGAACTTTATCCTTGCTGGAAGAGATACTTCTTCAGTGGCATTGAGCTGGTTTTTCTGGCTGCTGGAAAAGAACCCGATAGTTGAGGAAAAGATTCTCGCAGAGCTATGCAGAATTATTAATGAAAGAGAAGAGATGAAAAACGAAGAATTAAAAAGTCCATTAATATTTAAACCGGAGGAGATAAAGAAGATGGATTATTTGCAAGCTGCATTATCAGAGGCTCTGAGATTGTATCCTTCCGTCCCCGTGGATCACAAGGAGGTAATTTACCTTCTAATCATTCATCAAATTTTCATCTTTTGGCAACTGTTATTTATTTGATCAGAATAAACCTGAGCCATGTTAAGGGTGCTTTAGCCTTGATTCTTCCAATTCTAGTTCTGCCATTTTGCATCTCGTTTACTATTTTCTCGATTAGATCAACTCTTTAGTTCATGCTATTCTCTTGGTTGTCATGACTTAGGAATGCATTTGGTGAGTTTCTTGTTCACCTAACGGCAAAATACGATAAAGACAGTTAACCTAGGATTAGCAAATGGTAAAAATGAAATTAGAAGTTGATCACCTAGATTTAGGTGATGACCTGAATCAGACCTTGAATTTGAAAGACAGTCCCTTAGAAATAGTATTTATTAGTAATATATTTACATACACCATTTGAGGACTTAGCCAAAGAATCTTAAGTAAATTTATATTTAAGAGGGTTCCTCCGTCTGCGGTGGATTTCAATGAAAAAGACAAAAAAAAAAATTTGCTAAGGACAAAAAGACACATAAATTTATTTTTTTATCCTTTCTTTTAAATATTTTGTTATTCAATCTCGCTGGAAACAATTTTACCGGCCATCTAAAGTAGCCCTACAAAACATGCCAACTATATGTCGTTTGAACATTCCTTCATTGATCATTCTGGTCTTTCAGCTTGTAGAAGATGACGTATTTCCGGATGGAACAGTGCTTAAAAAAGGAACAAAAGTAGTCTACGCAATCTACTCAATGGGAAGAATGGAAGCCATATGGGGAAAAGACTGCAGGCAGTATAAACCAGAGAGATGGCTAAGAGATGGCAAGTACATGAGCGAGTCAGCCTACAAATTCACTGCTTTCAATGGAGGTCCTCGGCTCTGCTTAGGAAAAGATTTTGCTTATTATCAAATGAAGTTTGCTGCTGCCTCCATCATTTACCGTTACCGCGTGAAGGTGGTGAAAGATCATCCTGTTGCACCAAAACTTGCCTTGACTATGTACATGAAGTATGGCCTTAAGGTGAACCTAATCAAGCGCGACGAATCCGAGCTTCAGAACTACATGAAGACGCATACTTGAATATCCTGAATAAACCTACTGTTGATAATCATTTTTTCTCACTCTCTTTTTCTTTTTCCAGATATATTGATGGTATTGAATCATACACATGAAAAAAAAATGATTTTCATTTAGGGCTGCATTTACATATGTTAAGGATGTTACAATAATGGATTTGTTTTATTATCGGATTGTTCATTTACTTGATAACTACTGATGTATGCAAGTATTTCTATGGTCATATGAGCCTTTAAAGATACATATGAATAAAGCAAATGTGACATTTGGTTTCAGTAACAAGGCCAGCGAAAGCGTTGCCTTCCCTTGAAACTTTACTGTATATCAAAGATTCAGTCGCTTCTTTCATCACTTTAACTGCAAATAGCGCCTCAATTTTCTGCTTTCTGAACGAGGTTTCCGCTATTATTGATATTCATGATGCTTCAGAATGTTGGACGGTAAACTTGTAGAGCAGTAAAAATGGACTTTCAACATATTCAAATTAGATTGCCTCTTGACTTATCTAACATCAAGATTGGCAGCAACTTCAACGTACTTGATGGCATGAAATCTTTGACAAAAGGGAAAAAAATTTGTACTTGAAGGTTGGCATTAATGTAATGGTTGATAAAGGCATGCATAACTTACCTATAAATACTATGTAGTGTGAGTGAAAGAAGTAGAGTGGAGTGAAAGAAGAAAATAAGGAGTGTTTTGGAAGTGTGCCGTGTGTTGTAGTGCAAGTGAGAAAAAGAGAGTTTAGTGTAAGGTAAAAATATTGGAGTGAATGCATTTATAATATAAAGTTGTTATTATTTTCTTCTCCACCTCAAAATCAATTTCTACACAAAATTAATATCACACACACAACCTATTTTCCAACATATGGCATCAGAGTTTGGTTTCAAGATTAAATCTTCCTTTTATTTGGCTAGTTCTACTGCCTCGCTCGTTGTAAAATTTGGCTGGTTCTACCGCCTCGCTCGTTGTAAAATTTGGCTGATTTTACCGTCTTATTCATTTTTTATTTAGCTGGTGTGACCGCCTTTCTTTGTTATCATGGCTTTTACTAGTGCCACCTTTCAACCCCAAGCACCCATCTTAACTAAAGAAAATTATGACATTTGGTGTATCCAAATGAAAGCTCTTTTAGGTTCTCTAGGTATATGGAAGCTTGTAGAGCAAGGATTTCAAGATAAGAATTCGAAAAAAGAAGCAAGGCTAAACAAGGAGCAAAAAGAAGAGCTATGAGAATCAAGTTACACTATTTATCAAGCAGTTAGAGACTCTAATTTTGAAACTGTTGCACCGGGAAAAACATCAAAAGAAACATGGGACCTATTGGAGAAAGCATTTGGAAGAATAGAGAAAGTAAAAGAGATTCGCCTGCAGACCTTGAAGACAAAGTTCGAGAATTTGAAAATGAAGTCAACAGAATCTGTGACAGATTACATAAATAGAGTGATCACAATTACTCATCAGATGAAGAGGAACAGAGAAAATCTTGAAGATGTTCATGTGTTGCGGAAAATTTTAAGATCTTTAGATCCAAAATTCAACAATGTAGCTGTGACCCTGGAGGAATGACTTGAAGAAAATGTCAATAGAAGAACTCAAAGGCACCTTGGCAGCATACGAACAGTGGCTATTCAATTCATCTGAAGAAACCACTGTCAAACAAGCTCTACAAACCAAACTTAACTTGAAGGAACATAGGCTCACTTTCAATAGAGGAAGATTTACAAAGAGGACGTGGCTATAGAGGAAAAGGAGCTGGCAGATCACAACCATTTCATGAAGCTCAAAACCAAGAAGATAACAATACACCATTCAGAGGACGTGGTTGTGGTTGCAGTCGTGGTAGAGGTTTTGTTGAGGAAGAGGTTGAGGCAAAAATTTTCAGAGATATGATAAATCTCAAATTCAATACCGAATTTGTAAAATGTTCGGTTACTATGCCAATGAGTGCTACAATAGAAATGATGAAGGAGAAAGAGCAAATTTTGCCGAGAAGGAAGAAGAAAATGATGTATCTTTACTTACAATTAACAATCAAGAGACTTGTAATCCTGCTACTTGGTATCTTGACACCGGTGCATCAAATCACATGTGTGGGAGAAAAGAATTCTTTGCGCAGCTTGATGAACAAGATTATGGCAATATCACATTTGCTGACCATTCAAAAATTCCAATCAAAGGAAAAGGGAAGATTGCTCTTCAAATGCAAGATGGCAAGACTTGCTCCATTACCGATGTCTATTATGCTCCAAACATGAAGAACAACATTCTCAATTTGGGCCAACTGTTAGAAAAAGGATTTGATATTCACATGAAAAATTTATCTCTTAATTTAAAGGATAAATTTGGTACATTGATCACTTCAGTGAAAATGTCGAAGAACAGAATGTTTCCTTTAACCCTATCCACCACACAAGCAAATTGTTTCAACACCACAACTAGAGATGATTCAATCCTTTGGCACCTAAGGTACGGACACCTGAATTTTGAAGCTTTAAAGTTGCTGGAAAGAAATCGCATGGTGAAAGGAATGCCGTACATTAAGCACCCAAGCAAGCTATGTGAGACTTGCGTGATGAGCAAACAAGCAAGAAAGACATTCAAGGGAAGAACTTCAAGAAGAGTAGTGGAGCGATTGGAGTTGGTTTATTCAGATGTTTGTGGACTCATCAATTCAACTTCAAAAGGTGGAAATAGGTATATCTTTACCTTCACCGTTAACTACAATGGCAAGACGTGGATGTACTTAATGAAAGAAAAGAAAGAAGTTTTCTCCAAGTTCAAAAAATTCAAAAGCCTAGTAGAAAAGCAAAGTGGTTGTTATATCAAGAAGTTGAGAATTGATCGAAATTAGATTGCATCTTGACTTTTTTGACATCAAGATTGGTAGCAACTTCAATGTATTTGGTGGCATGAAATCTTTGACAAAAGGGAAGAAAATAAGTTGTACTTGATGGTTGGCATTAATATAATGGTTGACAAAGGCATGCATAACTTGCCTATAAATGCCATGCAATGTGAGTGATGAAGTATAGTGAAGTGAGAGAAGAAAATAAAGAGTGTTTTGGAAGTGTGGTGTGTGTTGTAGTGCAAGTGAGAAAAAGAGAGTTTAGTTGTAGTTCAAGTGAGAAAAATAGAGTTTAGTGTAAAGTAAAAATATTGGAGTGAATGCATTTATAATACAAAGTTTTTATTATTTTCTTCTCCGCCTCAAAATCAATTTCTACACAAAATTAATATCACATACACAACCTATTTTCCAACACAGAAAACAAGACGGGCTGAAAATCTGCCGATTGCTGGGACACAGTACAATTTAATTTACAGGCACCATTAGCTAGATTAGCCCTTCAAGTTGTTTCATCACTCATCAAACCGTGAACAATTTCATCACTAATCAAACTCAAAGAAAAATGAAACTTTTGAACCTTGAATGATTTTTTCACGTTTCATCAAGCTTGCTACACGAGGAACAACTCGTTGGCCTAGCAACAAAATCAAAATCAGAAGTATTGACCTGGGTGAGAAGTGGAATACAAACAAGGCTGACTCGGTCTTTGGTGGATGATTAAGGTATAGGAGAGAATATGGCAAAAGAAATGGGCGAGACTAATACATGCAGCACCGCAGCATAAGAATTTGTCCATTAATTTATTATCTGATATACTGAGGCTACTGAAAAAATGCAATGGCGCAGACATCAACTTCAATCTAATTATAACAAGCCCAGTGCCACATCTTTGGTATAAAGTGTGAACAGCATAAAATTTTCTAGAAAAGAAAAATAAAAAGAAAGACTAGTCACGACAGACACATTAACACAAGTGCTAGCCCGGGTTTTTTTTTTCTAGAGACAGGACACAACACTTCAACAAAATCATGGCGATTTTGTGAGGCTTGGAATCCCATATAAATCACAAGACACACATACACATTGCCGATGTGGGATCCGAAGACAACCCACTATTGGAGTGGCCCACCACTACAAAAAAAGAGACTTTCAGCGACGGAATTAGCGACGGAATTTTCCGTCGCTAAAAGTCTTATTCCGTCGCTAAAGGGTTTTAGCGACGGATTAGCGACGGATTAGCGACGGAATAATTCCGTTGGAAAAATCAATGTCGCTGATGCTCATTCCGTCGCTGAAAGAAAATTCCGTCGCTAATTCCGTCGCTAATTAGCGACGGAATTTGTCCTTATCAGCGACGGATTTTTTGTTATCAGCGACGGAATTTTTCTGTCGCTAAAATGGAAATCGGTCACCTATTATCCGTAGCTAAAAATTTCAACGACGGAATTTTCCGTCGCTAATTCCGTCGGTAATTTTTTTTTATTTTTTAAATTTTATGAAAATATTCCGTCGCTAAAAGTTTTACCGACGGAATATTCCGTCGCTAATAATAAAATTTTCCGTCGCTAAATAATTTTACCTACGGAATTTTCCGTCGCTAATAATAAATTTTTTCCGTCGCTAAATGTTATCAGCAACGGAATATTCCGTCGCTAATAATAAAAATTTTCCGTCGCTGAATGTTATCAGCAACGGAATATTCCGTCGCTAATGCTATTATTTCCGTCACTAATGCTATTATTTCCGTCACTAATTTTTTTGAATTCCGTCGCTAATAATATATTTTTTTATCATCATATATTATTTATGCATTTCGCTACCAAAATGTTAAATTCCAAAATTGTTTCCAAAAGTTTTCCGAAATATATTTAAATTTAAGGTTAAGCTTAAATTCATGTTAAAACCCTAAATTCATGACTATAGCAACATTTAAAAGACCTTAATACATAAACATAAATTTTTCCATAAAATTCATACATAATCATAAAACATGATTAAAATTAAACAAATTCATAACATCTCTCAACAACCATCAAATTCTTAAAACATAAAAAGAACAAAGTACTTAAATTTCTTACATTATAACAGAGATCTATGAAGAAGGCCCATCTCCGAGGTTCGGTGTCTGGCTATCATCGGGATTTGAAGGGCCTCCTTTGCTACTCTTCCATGCATTACTCATCTCAGCCATCCATTGGTGCATTTGCGGTAAATATTTGAGAACTTCATCAAGTTTCTCTTCTATAACATCGATGCGCTCATCCTGGCTTACTGTTGATTGAGAAACCGAGAATATTGGACTTGCTGAGGAGGCGGATGACTCAAGTATATCTCTGTTTTGTGAACTGCTTCCAAGGCCGTACACATGTGTGCGGGTTGTTTCCATTCCTCCAATACAGTCACACCAAGCAACAGGATCAAAGTGTGGTTGACTGCTAATATCCGTACCATACTTTTCAACCAATGAAGCATTATATTTTTCCTATAAAAAAAATTTATTATTATAAATATATCTATACTTAAAAAGTAATTAAATAATAATTAACATACATAAAACAAAATTATTTTAAATATACGTACACTGACAACTTTCGACTTATTGTCCACATATTCACCTTGGCCAGCATTTTTTTTGTGAGTGCGATCAAATACCTCCTTATATGTAGGTGTTCGATTATATTGATTCCTCTTCACAAGTAAAACAAAAAAAATATTCCGTTAGCTGTAAACAATATATATTTTAACTATAATATCATACATATGATTTAAAAAGTTACATACCAGTCTATGTGCATGCACAGGAAAAGAAATCGATCCACCTGTATGCTTGGTAACAGTTCCTTCTTTTATGGTCAATCGATTTTGCTTTCCTTTCTGTGACTTCGCCTCCCATTCCGATTTGCCCCATAAGTCATCAATCAAGGAGTCCCATATCTCAACTCTGATCCAGCTGGACATATACCCTTTACAGTCAGCAATTCGATCTGTGCCAAAATGTTGCATTGCTTTTTTTCTTTCAGCTTGCAACAAGTCACGGAATCGTGTTTTGCAAATGTTCTCCCAAATATTTTTCACAATAATCGTTTCTTCAGGAGGCCACGCAAAAATTTCCTAAATCAATTGTAATCATTAGTAAAAAATCATGTTAAGTAAAATAATAAAATAAAGTAATGTATTAATTATTTACGATTGACATACCGAAAATTTTTCCCATATTTGGGTTTTCACAGCAATTGGAACACTTTTCCATGTTGGCCAAGGATCAGTAAAATACTCTTTAATTAATGTTGTAATTGTCCGAACAGCTTGAGGCTCCAGAAAAGCGCTGCGACATAAATAAATTCAAATTTTTTATTAATATTAATTAAGTAACTTCATATAGCAAAATAGTATTTTTATTTTTATTACCCGTTATTCAGACAAGTAAGTCGTGCCCTTTGATCCGGATTACTTGGAGTCGAATATCCTTGATTGGGCCCTCTTGTTCGTTTTCTACCTCCACTGCCACTACCATCGGAACTCGCACCACTGCCTGTATTTGTCCAAGTATGATCGATGTTAAGCTGCTCAATCGGTATTCCGTCAGGGGATATACCCTCGGCAGATGATGAGGCTTGGCCAGATAGACCATGTGTGGATGGGCCTTGGTCAATTGGACTATCTCTCTGGTCAATCGGTTGGTCAGTGAGTGGGTCCATCTCATCAGTATCCACTTCTATTGATGGAAATAATTGTGCTTCAAGGTTAATTGCTGGGGTCTGAGATCGTGGAGTAGGCATGAAAAAAGACTTCCAACTCGATGTAGAAGATCCACCGGAGCGAGCCTTCTTACCAGATGATTTTTTTGATGATTTCATTATACCTACAATACATGAAAAAAATAATATATGTATTAGATAATGAACTTAATATACAAAATAAATTAACATTTTACAAAACATCTTACAAAATATCGTAAATAAAAGCAAACAAAAAAGTAATTAAGTTATTAACTTCACATAAACATTTAAAAAAAGAAATAAGAGCAATTAGCTAAAAAAGACCTCGTCCTCATCATCATCATCATTGTCGTCGTCGTTGTTGGTGTCGTCGTCGTCGTCGTCGTCGTCGTCATCATCATCATCATCATCATCATCATCATCATCATCATCATCATCATCATCTTCTTCTTCTTCTTCTTCTTCTTCTTCTTCTTCTTCTTCTGCAATATTTACCTCTTCATAATCTCCGCGAACGAGAATAGTGGGATTGTCAAGGTCTTCTGAATATGTGATATTTATAGGATGTGGATTTTCAATTTCTTGATAAACCCCATCATTTAAATCCACTATGTCCACATCACAATTTTGAATATTAAATCTAGCTCTTGCTTTTGTCTTGAAAACAACCCACCAATCACGACGATCTCTTTTTCTAGATGGATAAGGACTAAAATACACTTGCTGACTCTGTTGAGCTAATATAAAAGGTTCATTGCTAGCAAGTATAGACTTATGTTTGATTTCAACAAGAGCATGTCTAGGATGAACACGATAACCTCTCTCAATGTCAAACCAATGGCACTTAAAGAGTATAACTTTATTTCCAATCCCAAAATATTCCAACTCCACTATATCTATCAATATACCATAAAAGTCACGATCAAAATCATTGTAACAATCACCTTTCACACAAACACCGCTGTTCATTGTTTTTCGAGTTTTTCCATATTCAAAGGTATGAAACTTAAATCCATTTACAAAATACCCTTGATAACAACTTGCCAAACGTGCTGGACCATGAGAGAGGTCAATGATACGTTTATCAATTGCATTTCCTTGTTCACGAACCTACATAATAGTGATTCTTGTGATGAGTGAAATGCAGTATCATCTATTAAAACAAAACGAATTATATTTAAATTACTTACATATTGTCTAAACCATTTCGTAAAATGCGCTTGACGTGTTTTCTCCAATTGTCCATCGTTCATCTCTGGTTCATTTCTTTTGACCATTTCATCAAATATCCTATAAAATCAATATATAGCAAGTATATATGAAAATGCTTAAGATCAAAAAGCCTTCGTTGTATTTATTGTATGATATGTAATGCTATATACTTACTCAATGTACGGGAGAACTTCTTCACAATTCATTAGCACGTATATCACCGCTGCATCAAACTCATCTTCTTCCAGATATCGACGATTGTTCTTTGCCCGCCCAAGTGGTCGTCCAGGATATTTGAAAATTGACAAACGTCCCATGGGATCTACGTCTCCTCCATCATCATTCCGTGGTGGACGAGTTAGCCTTGTTTGAATATTGGGATCAAAGTATAATGCACAAAATGTTGCAATTTCCTCCCTCATATATGCCTCACATATAGATCCCTCCACATGTGCACGATTTTTCACCTTCTTTTTTAGGCGATGCAAAAACCTAATTAAAGTATACAATACACATTTAGTGGCATATAATAAGCGCTCTATTTCTTATAGCACATTGAAAAATGCTCATAGCAAACAAATTATTACCTCTCAAATGGATACATCCATCGGTATTGAACGGGTCCGCCAACCTTGGCCTCGTAAGGTAAGTGAATGGGGAGATGTTCCATGCAGTCAAAAAAACTTGGTGGAAAAATTTTCTCTAATTTGCAAATTGTTTCTACAATGTTGCTCTGCAACTGTTCCATGTAATTCACATGTAATTCAGTTGAACATATATCTCGAAAAAAATGAGATAGCTCAGTAATAGCATCCCATATTGAATTAGGTATGAAATCACGAAAGGCAATCGAAATTAATCTTTGCATAAAAACATGACAGTCATGACTTTTCATTCCATAAAACTTGCCTTCCTCAATATTTACACACCGAGATATGTTTGATGCAAACCCATCAGGAAGCCTTAGCTCTTTCACCCATTTACACACTCTTCTCTGATCCTCTTTGCTTAAGGTAAACGATGCTTTAGGTGCGAAAGTTTTTCCATTACTTGTCACCAATTCCAATTCCTTTCGTTTACAAATCAGCGCCAAATCTAACCTTGCATTTGTGTTGTCCTTTGTTTTGCTTTTAACATCCATTAATGTATTGAATAAATTGTCAAACACATTTTTTTCAATATGCATGACATCTAAGTTGTGACGAATAAGGTTGGTATGCCAATAAGACAGCTCCCAAAAAATGCTTTTCTTCACCCAATTATGAGTTACCCCAAAACCTTGAGGTTTTTGTTGAGGACATTTTGTCCCAAATGTTAAGTCTTCCAAACTATCTATCCGAGACAACACTTCTTCACCTGACAATCTCATAACCGGAGGATCATAATCAACCCTTTTACTAAATTTATCCCTTTGCTTCCTAAAAGAATGATTAGGAGGTAAAAATTGACGATGACAATCAAAAAAACAAGGCTTTCGTCCATGTTGCAATCTAAAAGCTTTTGTATGTTCCATACAATAAGGACAAGATAATCTTCCATGTGTACTCCACCCAGACAACATTCCATATGCAGGAAAGTCATTAATTGTCCACATTAATGCAGCCCTTAACAAAAAAAGTTGATTTCTATAAGCATCATAAGTTTGAACACCCTCATCCCATAAGATTTTCAACTCATCTATCAAAGGCCTTAAAAAAACATCTATGTTTTGTGATGGATTGCTCCTTCCCGGAATTACCATATTCAATAACAAATATGGTTGTTTCATACACATCCAGGGAGGTAAATTGTAAACAGCAAGCATAACTGGCCAACAAGAATATGACCTCGTAGCTGGCCCAAACGGACAAAACCCATCTGCACATAAACCAATTCTAACATTACGAGGTTCCATAGCAAATGATGGATGAGTACAATTGAAATGTTGCCAAGCTTCACCATCAACTGGATGTCTAAGCACTCCTGAAGAACTTCGATTGTGCGCATGCCATGTCATAAACTTAGCAGTTGCAGCTGACATATAAAGCCTTTGAAGCCTAGGGATTAATGGCAAGTAGCGCAAAATCTTGTACGGTGTCTTCTTTCCTCTTACCCCACATTGTCTATATCTAGGATGCCCACATATCACACAATGCATTAACTCGGCATATTCTTTCCAAAATAAAATACAATTATTCTTGCAAGCATCTATCTTAACATAACCAAGACCGAATTTCTCCATTTTTTTATTCATTTCATAAAAGTTTTCCGGTAAATGATTATTCTCCGGAAGCATACCTCTCACAATCTGCAACATTCGATTAAAACATGCTTCACTAACATTGTGCTCCGACTTCCAATTACACAATTGTGACATAGCAGATAATGTCGTGTGCTTAGAACATTCTGTCCACAATGGTTCATTTGCATCATTTAACAGAGAAGCAAAGTTTTGTCTTGATGAATTTTGTTCATGCTCATCAAATCTTGACTGATTAGCATTCCCGTCAAAATTAATATGACAAGCATCCCTCACCATTCTATTATACGGGTTTTGTTCTGAATACATTTCATACATCAGATCACCAATCTCGTCTCTATTTCTTGAGGATTCTCCTTCAACAACTTCACCATGTTTTTCCCAAATAGTATAACCACCCATAAAACCTTTGTAAAACAAATGTTCCCGTACCTTATCACATTCTAAAAAGATTCTATTTTGACATTTGATGCAAGGACATTTTATTCTATCTCCACTGACAAACTGCCTATTTGAACATGCAAAATCGATAAACTCTTCAACTCCATTTAAAAACTCATTTGTAATATAACTATTACTATCTAACCGGTTGTACATCCAACTCCTATCCTTATTCATGATACGATCTGAATAAAAGATCTGTAATTTAATAAACAAAACCACACAAAATAAATAAAATATAGCAATCAAAGCAAATATCTCAACCAATTTAAAAACAAAATAAAAATTTTAAATCAAAATTAACAATTATTTATTATAAAATGCATAATAAAATAGTTAAAATATTACCTCACGATCACAATCCACCAAAGCACTCCTTATTTGCTGGTGATTAAATAACCTACAATAGCATAAAAACTACATATTAAAAATTAAATATTATTTTCTTTCTATTTTAAAATAAAAAAATAACGATTACAATACATACAACTTTCGTTATAATACATATTAAAACTATTAATACAACAATATATACATTTATGCAATGAAAAAAAATAATATATATAACAATGTATATATCTCACATTAATCCCAAAATTAATAATACTAATTCAATTAATTTATTAATATCATATAATTAGATACACTAAAACAATAATAAATATTCAGAATTAATAATATTATGACCAAATTAAATTTACATAAATAAATTTATATATTTAAAATGTAACAAAAATAACTTTAAACATTTAAATTCAAAATTTCTAGTAATATTATTATAAATACAGACAAACAAAAATAAACAACTAAAAACAAATTAACATTTTAAATATATATTTTAAATAAACAAATTAAACAAATAAATAAAAATTAATAATAGTAGTTCAATCAATCTATTACTATCATATAATTAGATACAATAAAACAACAATAAATTTTTATAATTAATAATATTATGACCAAATTAAATTGACATAAATAAATTTATATATTTCAAATCTAACAAAAATAATTTTTCCCAATAAATACAAAATTTCTACAAATATTATTATAAATACAAATAAATATATATTTTACATAAACAAACTACCAAACAAATAATTATATCTTTTAAATTTAAAAATAATACAACTACTATATACCAATAGTATGACCGGCGGTAAGGACGACCGGCGGCAGGTCAGCGGCGGCGGGCAGTGGGGCAGCAGCGGCGATGGCAGGGGCGGGCGGCAGCAGTGGCAAGCTTCAGAGGAGTGGGCTGTGTTGGTTTTCTTCTTTAAAAACCAGACGGCGCCGGCGGTGATGAGAGGAGAGAGGTGACCGGCGGCAGGTGGAGGTGTAACAGACCGGCGGCGCAGCTTCGGACCTTCGGTGGGGCAAGGGACGGCGGCGCAAAGGGGAGAGGAAGAGAAACACAAGCAGAAAATTTGACCATCACGGGCGGAAGAAGAAGAAAAAGAAAGTGAATCACGAATTTCGAGGTATTAGCGACGGAATTTCCGTCGGATTAGCGACGGAAAAATTCCGTCGCTAACTAGATCTAACACGCTATACGAGGAATTAGCGACGGAATTTTTCCGTCGGTAATTCCGTAGCTAATGATCTTTAGCTACGGAATTAGCGACGGAAATATTCCGTCGCTAATTTTTTGACCTTTTCTAAAATATTTTGGAGGGAATTTTGGAGGGAATTTAGCGACGGAATTTTTCCGTCGCTAATTCCGTAGCTAATGGGCTTTAGCTACGGAATTAGCGACGGAAAAATTCCGTCGCTAAATTCCAACATAATTTTTCGGTGGAAGAATTCATGGGACTTAGCGACGGAATTTTTCCGTCGCTAATTCCGTAGCTAATGGCTTTTAGCTACGGAATTAGCGACGGAAAAATTCCGTCGCTAAGTTCCCATGAATTTCTCAACCGAAAAATCATATGGGAATTTAGCGACGGAATTTTTCCGTCGCTAATTCCGTAGCTAATGGGCTTTAGCTACGGAATTAGCGACGGAAAAATTCCGTCGCTAAATTCCCATGAATTTTCTTTCTAAAATGTTCATGGAAACTTAGCGACGGAATTTTTCCGTCGCTAATTCCGTAGCTAAAGCCCATTAGCTACGGAATTAGCGACGGAAAAATTCCGTCGCTAAGTTTCCATGAATTCTTCACCGAAAAATCATGTGGGAACTTAGCGACGGAATTTTTCCGTCGCTAATTCCGTAGCTAATGGGCTTTAGCTACGGAATTAGCGACGGAAAAATTCCGTCGCTAAGTTCCCATGAACATTTTAGAAAGAAAATTCTTGGGAATTTAGCGACGGAATTTTTCCGTCGCTAATTCCGTAGCTAATGGGCTTTAGCTACGGAATTAGCGACGGAAAAATTCCGTCGCTAAATTCCCATATGATTTTCGGTTGAGAAATTCATGGGAACTTAGCGACGGAATTTTTCCGTCGCTAATTCCGTAGCTAAAGCCCATTAGCTACGGAATTAGCGACGGAAAAATTCCGTCGCTAAGTTCCCACATGATTTTTCGGTGAAGAATTCATGGGGACTTAGCGACGGAATTTTTCCGTCGCTAATTCCGTAGCTAATGGAATTTAGCTACGGAATTAGCGACGGAAAAATTCCGTCGCTAAGTTCCCATGAACATTTTAGAAAGAAAATTCATGGGAATTTAGCGACGGAATTTTTCCGTCGCTAATTCCGTAGCTAAAGCCCATTAGCTACGGAATTAGCGACGGAAAAATTCCGTCGCTAAGTCCATGAATTCTTCCACCGAAAAATCAATTGGGAATTTTGGCGACGGAATTTTTCCGTCGCTAATTCCGTAGCTAAAGCCCATTAGCTACGGAATTAGCGACGGAAAAATTCCGTCGCTAAATTCCCATGAATTTTTTTACCGAAAAATCAATTGGGAACTTAGCGACGGAATTTTTCCGTCGCTAATTCCGTAGCTAATGGGCTTTAGCTACGGAATTAGCGACGGAAAAATTCCGTCGCTAAATTCCCAATTGATTTTTCGGTGGAAGAATTCATGGACTTAGCGACGGAATTTTTCCGTCGCTAATTCCGTAGCTAATGGGCTTTAGCTACGGAATTGGCGACGGAAAAATTCCGTCGCTAAATTCCCATGAACATTTTAGAAAGAAAATTCATGGGAATTTAGCGACGGAATTTTTCCGTCGCTAATTCCGTAGCTAAAGCCCATTAGCTACGGAATTGGCGACGGAAAAATTCCGTCGCTAAGTCCCATGAATTCTTCCACCGAAAAATCAATTGGGAACTTAGCGACGGAATTTTTCCGTCGCTAATTCGGTAGCTAAAGCCCATTAGCTACGGAATTAGCGACGGAAAAATTCCGTCGCTAAATTCCCATGAATTCTTTTACCGAAAAATCAATTGGGAACTTAGCGACGGAATTTTTCCGTCGCTAATTCCGTAGCTAATGGGATTTAGCTACGGAATTAGCGACGGAAAAATTCCGTCGCTAAGTTCCCAATTGATTTTTCGGTAAAAGAATTCATGGGAATTTAGCGACGGAATTTTTCCGTCGCTAATTCCGTAGCTAATGGGCTTTAGCTACCGAATTAGCGACGGAAAAATTCCGTCGCTAAGTTCCCATGAACATTTTAGAAAGAAAATTCATGGGAACTTAGCGACGGAATTTTTCCGTCGCTAATTCCGTAGCTAAATCCCATTAGCTACGGAATTAGCGACGGAAAAATTCCGTCGCTAAATTCTTTCTATGTTTTGGCTTTAGCGACGGATAATTCCGTCGCTAATTCCGTCGCTAATACTTTGGCGCAATTAAACAGTATATCCCGCCATAATTAGCGACAGAATTAGCGACGGAAAATATTCCGTCGCTAATTACCGACCAATTTCTGTCGCTAATCCGTCGCTAATTCCGTCGCTAAATTCATTATAAATTCCGTCGCTAATCCGTCGCTAATCCGTCGCTAATACTAATTATCAGCGACGGAAAAATTCCGTAGCTAAATTTCCGTCGCTGAAAAGCAATTTTCTTGTAGTGCACGGACATGCGGGATCGCATAACACACCAACATTAACGCATACGCTTTCTTTTTTGGTCCAGAGATAGGACACAACACCTCAAATAAACTACGGTGATTTTGTGAGGCTTGGAATCCCATATAAACCACAAAACAGACACACACATACATTACACATACATTACTGATGTGGGATCCGAAGACAATCCACTATCGGGGAGTGCTAGCCCGGGTTTAGAGGTAGAATTTTCTATCAAGTTTTATCTTATTGAAGTTGAGAATACGTGTCTGTACGTTCTACATCTCTACTTAAAATAGTTTGATTGTTATGAAAATGTGATATTTGATTAATTAATCTTTATAATCACACTATAGGAAAATGAGTAATTAGCATCTTTTTTTCCTCTTGGCTGCGTTTACAAACGCAGGTAAAAGCTTGATGATATTCATGAAAAACACAACCAAAAAAACGACCGTACCTGCGACGGTAAGTTTAACGGTATTTCTCTTAAAACGCAGTTAAAATGGCAACCTTTCTTAGGGATGGCAATAGGTACCCTATAAACGAGTACCCGGTGCTATCCGACCCGTTTAAGTAGGATTAGGGTAGTGTATAATCGGATTCGGGTAGGGTTCGGGTAGTGAAATTACTACCCGTCACGGGTTAGGGTAGGGTTCGGGTAGTTACCTTAGGGTACCCGCTACCTGAACCCGATTATAAATTATAATTAATTAATACAATACTTATATGTTTTATATATCAATTATTTATTATTAATGTTTTATTTAATTAAATTAAATCATTATATATTATAATTATGATTTTTAACTTTAATTTATTTTTATGAGTTAAATTAAATTTATTAATATAATGTTTTAATTAAGTTATTCTAAAATTAATTTTAATTTTAAATTTAAAAATCAAACTTTGACTTAATAAATGGGTAGTTAAACGGGTTCGGGTAGTTAAAAGGGTATTTATATTTTATAGGGTTAGGGTTCGGGTAGCATAAATAAAAATAATCGGGTAGTTAATCGGGTTAGGGTATTATTAAAGTTAATCGGGTTCGGGTTCGGGTTCGGGTATCTTAAATTTAGCGGGTACCCAACCCGTTTACATCCCTAGCCTTTCTTATATTCTAGCGGGGTTTTACACGTCTATAAAGTTTTCAAAATACCGGCGTTTTTATAGAAAACACCAAACGCTGCTAAAATTGATTATTTTTAAATATATATTAATATTAATTATAATTTTCAATTTGATTATATTTTTGAACTATATTTTTTTTAAATTTGATTATATTTAATTATATTTTTTTTAAAAATATATTGATATGAATTAGCATAAAATCTAATTATATTTTTTATGAATTACAATAAAATCTAATGCTATATTCGGTCTAATTTTTAGTCTATGCTTGATTTTTGAATTTATTAGATAAATCCATTTTTAAATGGTAATGGTTCTACCTAAGTATTGAGGAAATAAGGTAGAATTTTTAGTTATTTAACTAAAACCTCACAAACAATTAGATTTCTATAATCTTTACAATAGCATAATTTTAGTACTGCATACTGTAAAATCGAAATCTAATGCTTTGACGGTCTAATTTCTAGAGAGTTGTCATTAAACAATGCTAGAGTTGTCATTAAACAATGCTAGAGTAGCACATCTTAAAAACTTACAAGTGAAATATATATACTAAAAGTTATATGAAATAAAAGAAACATATATTCAGAAAAGCTGTATCAAATAAAAGAAATATATATACACAAAGCTATATCAAATCCTATGACCGTCCAAGAGAGCTATGATGTAATTGAAATGAAACAATTTACCTATAAACGAGTGAAAATATGACATCTTAGAAGATCAATTGTAGGTAGATCATTTTTTTTGATAAGTCATGCTTTATTTAAAGCAAAAGTTCACACATGAAACAATTACAATAAGCATATAGCTACTGAATTGTAAACACCTCATAAACAGAAGGAAAACATTATGTTTAGTCCCAAGAGAATGTAACAAACATAAGATTCCAAAGAACCATTATTTAAAAGAAGTCACCAGAACAACTGCAACACCACAAATCACAACCAGGCTTTAAACAACTCTGATTTGTCCACACCCACTTTGGTCAGCCCATCAGCCAATCTGTTAACTTCACGAAAAATATTTCCCAGACATACATTTCTAAGTTCAGCTGACAGAATCAATCTCCAAAAACAAATCCCATAATCTCCATGGTCTAGACTTCACTTTTAAACACTAATTCACAGCAATTTTTGAATTGGATTCAATTATTAACTTCGCTTCATTCTTCCAAGGTGAACACGAAAGCAGTTCTTAGGCAGTTTTAATCGCCATGGTTTCAGCAACATTCAATCTTGCACCCCAATAGGACCAAAGTGCTTAAATGTCAAACACAGGGGCCAATACAGAGTGTATAGTGAAATGGGAACCTCCAAAAGAGAGTTTTGTTAAAGTTAATTTTGATGGTTCTTTGAATGTGACAGAACCAATAAGTGGGCTTGGTGAAATCATCGGGGATGATACAAGTTTGGTGCTGGAGCTGCTGCCTTGTTAATGGAAAACGTGAAGGGTCCTTTCTGGCTGAAGCATGGCAGCACTTGGAGCTAGAGCTAGTTATGGGCCGGACTGGACTGGTTCTGGACCGATTTTCACCAGTTTCGGTCCATACTAAATGAAAACCGATCTGAACCGGTAGCGAACCGGTCCGAGCTGGGCCGGTTCGCAGGATCGGTTCGGTCCAGTTTTTTCTTTTTAATTTGATAAATTTAAAATTTTTATTGTTTAAAATTTATATTAATTTATTTTAATAAATATATATTAATATATTTTTATAATTTAATCTAATAAATTTATTTTTATAATAAATAATATTAATAGTTTAATTTAACAATAATTTATTATAAAATTATTATAATTTATTTAATTAATGTAATTTTAAATTACTATAAAACTATCTAATAAAATTATTGTTATAATAAAATAAAGTTATATTATGAATATAATATTATAATAAAGTTATTATGATAAAATGATTTTTGATTCAAAATACAAATAATGATATTATGAATATTATTATTATATTCATTTTGCAATATCATTTTGCATATCATTATTTATATTCATTTATTATATTCATTTTGCATTTAAAATAATTTATTATATTTGAAATATCATTTACTTAATATTTATTCATTTATTTAATATGTTTTTAAAATATTCATTCATTTTGTATTTTAAATATTTATTTATTTTAAACATAGATAAGTATAACATTAATTAATTTGGTATGTAGTAATAATAATAATAATAATAATAATAATAAAGGAGAAAAAGGAGAGAGTAGGAGACCAAAGATTTTTTACATAGAAAACCCTTTCAAAACTTAGAAGGGTAAAAACCACGGGACCGTAGTTCATAAAAATATTTATTATGACTAAACTTATTTACAATTTTACATACAATTTACAAATAAAAAATATTATTATCTATTCCTCATAATTTATACGGATTGCCTTGGAAATTTCTTCCGCCTCTTTTGAATTATTATCAGCGAATTCATTGGCTATTCCAAGTTCGACATTGCGCGATTCCGCATCAAACCAATCTTTAAGGCATGTTAACATGCACAATGAATCTGGATTAAGAGTGGTTCGATGGTCTCCAATAATTCTTCCACATGTCGAGAATGCGAATTCCGAAGCAACAGAAGAAACTTGCACCGCAAAAACATCTCGGGTCATGGAAGCTAAAATTGGAAATTGTTTTTGGTTTTCTTTCCACCATTGGAGAAAATCAAAGTTTTCATAAACAGAAAAATCTTGACTTAAGAAAAATCCTAGCTTATTGAAGCTAGAACTGCGTTGAGTTGTTGATCCAAATCCGCTGGCTTTTCCTTTTAGCTTCATTCTCTTCTTTGCTGCTTTCTTAATTGCGTTTAAAATTCCTTTTCCTTTTTTGCTACTCTCGATTTTTTCGTATGAATCTTCTTCTCCTTGATTAAAATTGAACTGCCTTTCTACTTCATAAACATTAAATAATTCTCGAAAAAGATTATTAATTGAGGATTTTTGATCCTCAATAGAATCAAGACCAAGAAATTCTTTATAACAATAAAAAAAATCTCTATATTTACCTCACCTTGACTAGGATTTAGTAAAGTTGCAATACAATAAATAAGAGGAATTATTTCCCAATATTTTTTAAATTTTTCCTCCATATCATATACAAAAGAACTTAAAGTTTTATGATTCTTAAATTTTACAAATTTTTCAAACATTGTGTAGATTATAGGAACAAAATACGGTGTAGTTGGATAAAATTGAGTTGAAAATCTTTCGGTTGCATCTTTAAAAGTAGATAATAAATCAACACAATATTCAATAAAAGTCTAATCTTCTTCAAAAAGTACTAAATGCATGCTACTTGTATAATTGTTATAAAAAGGAGTAACAAGTTCTTTATAAGGTAAAATAGAAGAAAGCAAACGATAAATTGAATTTCATCTTGTTTCCACGGGAAGTGAAAACGCTTTAACAGGTATATTATTTGCTATACAAATTTGCTTCCATTCACGTTTATGACTTGGTGTGCGAATCCATTTTGCTAAAATTTTAATTTTATCAATTGGACCTATGCCACTATCAGTACCACTAGAACTAAAACCACTTTGAACACATTAATTTATAATATGACATGCACATCTTGTATGAAAAAATATACATTGCATAACAGGGTTTAAACTTTTAATTAAATGAGGAATAGCTGCAGTATTACTCGAATCATTATCAAAAGTAATAGCAAAAACTCTATTATTTTCTAGTCCATATAATTTACAAACTTTAGTAATATATTTATGAACAGTATATGAATTATGTACTTCTTCTATTACATCTAAAGATAAAATTCGTTTTTGCATGCACTAATTTTCATCTATCCAATGACAAGTTATAACAAGATAACTTATACCATTAGTACTAGTCCATATATCACTAGTTAAACTAACCCTAGATGAAATATTACTAAGTTTATCAATTAAAGCTTGTCTATATTCTTTAAACATATCCATGCAATCTTTTTTTAATGTATGTCTAGAAATAGATTTATATTTTGGTTGTAAATATTTACAAACAAATTCTAAATATCCTACTTTTTCACAAATTGTGAATAATTGTTCAGTCCTAACTACAAATCTAACTAAACCACTTCTAGCTTGAACATTATCAAAATTAAAATATTTTCCACCATCATGTGTATTAATTTGAAATTGTTTGCCTTCTAAAATTTTATTTTCTTCGGTATCAGGATTAATTTTATGTATAGTAATTAAATGTCTTATATACGTACCTGTATCGCCACCACGTCCACCGGAGTTATAAGAGTAAATGCCTTTGCACAATTTACAGATAGCACAATATTTATTCGTCTCACCTTCTTTTGCTACAATGTCGAAATACTCTCATACCCTACTTGTTTTTTTTCGACTAAACTTCGGTCTTGATGATATAGTAGCAGTGGTGGCAGCTGATGATTGTGTTTGAGCACGACCTCCTCCCGACCACGACCAAACGATGGTGCCAAAGGAAGCTCCTCCTCCTCCTCCTCCGAATGAATATCAGGTTCGATTTCATTAAATGATTCGTCACCCAAATTAGGAATTTCAGTGGAACCAAAAGGTCGAGAAACAGAGCATGAACGACGAAAGAAATTTGATATTTTTACATTTTTTTAAAAATAAATATATGTAAAAAATTTAAAAAAATAGATGTAGAATATATATAATATATTGAAATTTGTAAATTGAAACTTGAAAATTAAAAGTAAAAAATGTAAAATTATAAAATAAAAAGAAAAACGAAATTTAGAGAGGAAAACGATGATACTATAAACTTGGAATAAGGGAATTTAAGTGAATTTGAGAGAGTTTGGGTAAATATTGAGACAGTATGTGAATGAAGAGAATAAGAGTAGATGAATGTAGATAGTAGATTTGAGAGAAAATATAGAAGAAAATGTAAAGAAAAATAAAAGGAAGAATAGAGGTATTTATAGAAAAAAATAAAAATTTTTAAAATAAAAAAAATAATAAAAAATATTGATGGGCAACGGCCATTTCAAATGGCAAGTCACAGCCAACAGCAGGCAGCGCTGCGCAGTGGCAATCTTTTTTTTAACTTGAACCGAATCGGTTCAACCGTAACCGGTCCGATTCGAGACCGAGATCGGACGATCCCGATCCTTAATAGACCCGGCCCGACACTGTGCCGGTTAGGTTATTGGGCCGGATCGACCCGATCTAGTTGCGAATCGGATCGTGCCAACCCAACCCAATAACTACCTCTACTGGGAGCTATCGAAACTGCCAAGATATGAGGTTTAGGAAGATGGTTATTGAAGAGCATGCGATTTACTTTATTACTTAGCTGAAATCTACCCAAAAAAAATATCTGACATAGGAAACATCATTGCAGACGCACTCCAATTGTCTAATGATTTTGATAGTTTTGATGTCTCCCATGTAAGGAGAGATGCAAATAGATTAGCTGAACATGCTTTGTTTGCTAGGACAAATATGTTTTGGGCAGAGGAATGCCCTTCGTTGTTTTCTAGGACTGTTGCAATAGAATGTACTAAAGATTGGCATGAATGATTATTTGCTTTCCTAAAAAAATATCTATTAATTTACCTAATCCTAATTTAATTACCTATAATCTAATCTAAGTAATCCTAATCTAATTTAATCCTAATCTAAATCAAACTAATAAACCCTACATTAATCTAATGATCCTAATCTGATCCTAACTTAAATTTATTTAATCCTATATGATAATCTTTTTTTTTTGTTGAAACCTCCGATATTCGAATATCACTTTGAGTCTCAATTAATTTGAAGTCGAATTATTGTCGGATCTCAAACAGGGAGCCTAAGATTGGCCTATTTTAATTTATTTAAGTTAGTCTAAGTAATCCTAATTTACATTAGTATACTAACCCTAATTTAAATTATCTAACTTTAACTTAAATTAATCAACTAATCATAATTTAAATTAACGTAATGTAAATAATCCTAACTTAAATTAAGTAAATCAATGAACAAAGGCAAGACTAAGAAATTGGCCTGCATTTGTATGTCATTTATAATTCAATTGCAATCCAAACCTGTAATTCAAATCTAATCCGATATTCGAATGAATCAAAGAAACTTAATTTGCTTGAAAGAACCCGATCAAAATGAAATGTCTACAGTAACTGTATTGTTTCCTACCTTGCTTCTACTTTTGGGTGAATGTCTCTTTTCATTTGTACCTTGTTTCAGTTTCTGTGTTTTTTATTACCGAGATAATTAAAATTTTCTATTTGTCTGAGAAAAAAAGTAGTGAATGATTCCTTGTTGAGTGTTGAATCACAATGCTAATCCAAAATGGCTGTCTTGCGATCAGTTCTGCTTGGCGCATTCATTTGGTCCTTTGGGAGCTGTCCAAAATCAGAAGCAGCAAAATCTGCTTTATTCTTGGATCAAATCTGATGCAATTTTGATACTCATTAAAAATACATCAAATAAATATCCAGAAAACAGATTTAACTCAAGACACGTCAGTGCTCACTAAATTAACAATAATACTAATTAACAATGTTGTAAACAAATAGATTGCTTGTCCAAAAACAGTGCTACGTGTTGGAAAATTGTGAAGCAAAACAAATGAGGATTTGCCTTTTTGTCCTTGTATTCCTTCGTGAAGTCAGCCTGATCTGCTTTTTTTTTTTTTTCCAATTGCCGGCTATGTATGATATCTATAGCAGTGGGCCCGCAATCCACCCTTGAAAAAGATATTTCACTAAATCGATAAGTAGTTAGAATAAATAAAGATGGATTTTTTTTCGTATATTCGAATATAATTCGAATATCAAAATTCTTATTATTAAGAGAATTTTAGTATTTATCATTTTTAACTTAAATAGGATTAAAATATTATTATGTTATTAAATTTTTTTTTTGTATAATCATAAATATCTTCATTCGTTTTAAAATATAAAATTAATTCAGTTCGACATTAGAATTCGAATCATGTTTAAATATTAAAAAAAAAGTTTACTTCTTTCGATCATTTATTGGTTCTTTTTTTTTTTAAATCCATAATATAGTAGCAGTTAAAGTGATTTCGAGAATTGCAATTGCTTCCGGTGATGGAAGAATTGGTCTTAGGAGGGTTTGCAAAATTGGAAGTGATCTCAACTAAGATTGCATGTGAGAAGAAAAGAGGACAAGAGGTGGAGCCAAAATGTTACATCATCAACTATAATATATAATTCGAAAATCGGCATGTTCTAAAGCCATCTTTAATAGTCAAGGTAATTAACAAATGGGAATTAAACACAATTAAATTAATTAGGATGAAATTTTCAACTTTTAACACTGAATATTTTAGTTTTCATGGTCGTAAACTTCGAATATATATGTCTTTGATTGTCAACGATGACATATTGACATAGATGTTGTTTGAAAGCAATAATCCTGATTAAACATAAATTTTAAGGATTATTTTAATTCTATTAATTAAGTAATTAGCTGATAATCATCAAATGAATCTGTGTACGTTTTTTGAAATTCATGAATCCGCGCTTTTGACTTGACTAATTATGCATGTGCTTTTTTTATTAGTCAATATTTAGAAAGTTAAAATTCCAATCTTAATATCTTGTTCGACTAAATAATATGTTACCTGCATAAACTAATGTTCATTTATATGTTTCATTGTTTACTTAAACGAATATACAATAAAATCATAAGAATAAACTTGTAAATTTTTTTAACTTTTAATATATTTATCGTTTAAGTCAATAATGTTTATTTAGTGTCAAATTTACTTAAATGATTATAATCCTTATTGTAAATTAAAGTCAACAATGCTTTTTTAGTTTCAAATTTCAGTCACTATATATCAGATATGTTGGCTTGTAAAGGAAGAGGAAAACGGGGACGAGGTTACCTAATAGGTAATTAAAAATAAACAAATTAAGTAATCAAGAAAAAATGAATTTATTTATTATAAAGATGTTCATATGCTTGGGCCTAAATAAATAAAAACGTATAAATATAAAAAGATGAATGGATGCTTAAGCCTTAGGAAAGTTTGGAACAGGCAAAACCGCGTGTTATATTCAGTCTAGTCACTCTTTTGTGTAGATTTTGCTGAATTTATTTTATTGGGCTATTTGTTCCGTAAAAATTTTAAATTAATATGAATGTACAGATAATTATTACATATATTGTTGATGAAAATTTTTTACTCCATAAACGGTGTTAAAAGTGTGACACATATCCTATAAAAATATTTAAAAAATAAAAAATAAATAAAATAAGACATGTGTTATGATCCTAATCTCACTTGTGGAGTAAAAAAAAACTTCACTAGCGGTGTATGAAATAATTATCCATGAATATATTTATCATTTATTTTGATTATGAGTATTAAATAAACATAAAAAATTATATAATAAAGAAAATTTTAATTTGCAACCATTTTTTTATTCAATACAATCACATTAAAAAAAAAAAGAAAAAAATATGGTTAATAAATAAAATATAAATGCTAGGGATAGTTACTTTTAACACTCTTACTCTTAAAAAGCCACATCACATTAAATATAAAAGTTGAAACTGATAGCTTGTTGCTTTTCTTGATACTTCATATGCTTTTATTGGTAGAAAAAAAGTAAGTAACTTGTTAAAACAAGTTACTGGAACCAATAATATGACATGGTTTTATGAGAGTAAGAGTGTCAAAAGTGACTGTTTCTAACATTTTCCTAAATAAAATAGTTGCATGAGAAAAAAATATAATGAATTATTATTCAATATACTATCAATATAATTTTTAAATTTTGAGATTAAAATAGTGACATATGAGCACTTTATTTTTTTTATTTTTTAATATTTTAAGTGGGGATTTATGTCATAATCTGAATCCTATTTGTAAAGTTTAAAAACTCTACTAGTAGTGTATTGAATAATAATCCTAATATAATTGTATATATAGTTTCTCTATTATTTATTTTTACTATTATTTTTCTTATGATCATTAAATAAAATTTAAAAAAATTATCATGTAATAAGCAACATTTCACCACATGTCGACACTACAAAAAACACTAGTTTTAGGGGCACATATTTTGCAGCGGTTTTACAAACCGCCTGCACTTTCCTTATTTTCTCGGCTCAAACTAAACCGCCGGTGTTGTTAAAGCTTAAACCGGCAGTTTCACCTTAAATAAGCAATGACCCAAACATCATTTTCACTGAAATAGGATATCCTTTTCTTCATCTCTCACGCCTTTTTCATTTTCATTTTCTTAATTTTCTTAAATTCCTTGAAACCAAACAAATTCCTTCTTTTTCTTCTAATTTTGAAAATCAAAATCACTACCTCTCACTCTCACTCTCGCCATCTACGCCACCATCGTCAGCATTATTGTCACCGCGGCATGGCTTCTCTTGGTTGCTATTTTCTCTGCCGCCGTTCCTCAAGTAATTGCGCCAAATCAATATTTTTGCACTTCTATTTTTAAAAGAATCCTAGCTGAGCCTTTATTATTTTTGTCTAATTTCAAGTTAGATCTAATCAAATCTAGCTTTGGTTAGTGTTCTTGCTTCTTATCCGTAAACGAGCGAGAAGATATCGATGACGACGAGATTTATTTGAAGCCATTGACAATGCTATTTCGATTTTTCTGATTCTCGCTTTTGTTTTGCTTGTGAGTTGTGATTTTAAGTTTCTGAGCTACTTTTTTCTCGATCGCGTGGTAATATTCAGAGTGAATCTGCCTAAATTGGAGAAATTGCAAGTAACGGATCTCATAAAAATGCTAGTCGTCGTGGAGCAGTTGCTGATGGATCATCTGCTGTGAGTGATGCGAAACCAGGGAAAAAAGCCGATGCATCTGGCTATAGTTCCCATGAGAAACAAGTTTGGGTACAAAAATCGAGTACTGGTTCTTAGTGAACTTTTAAAATGGTAAGCATTTGATTATTGTGAATTTTGCCGTTTACCAGCATCATTTATTTATTGTGATAAAAAATTGTTGGCCAATGTTTTAACAAGATTAAAAGTTTTATATTAGTATAGAGAATATTGAGAAAATTTGTTCATGGAAAGAAAGTATGGTTGTTAGAACACTTTCAGTGTGTTGGAGTAACTATATTGGAAATTCAGGGAAAATCAGTAGTTAGATTAGCAGTCAGTTTTGCTTCTTTAAGCAGAGTAACTTTTTCGGGGAATGCCTTGGATATTGACCTTAAGATTTAGCTATGAAGTTGACTCAAGATTTAGAATCTCTATTAAATGCGTTGCTAACTTGATAGAACTTCGTATAAAGATCTGGGGCTATAGATCTTTATAGCAAAATTTAGTTTGAAGTTTGTTTTTAGACTGACATGCTATGTTTTGGTAATAGGATCTGGGCTTTGTGCAAAACTTGGGTTCGTGTGCCTTTTTCTGGGGATTTAAGAATCTGTGTTCTCTATCATTGCTAGATGCCTTATTCTGGGAATAGCATGCGTAATTGTAAGCTCTTGTACCTTGTCTTGGGTCTTCAATGTTGATGAAAGGAGAAATAGTTTCTGCAATTTTTTGATCTGTTTCTGTTCCATCCAGTTTGCTATTGGATTGATTAATTCGGTGGCAGAAAGATGGAAATCAACAAGAAGTATGCTGCTGATCTCTCCTCCATCAGAGAAGCGCAAGCACGCATCAGTGATGAATTGTAATCATTTGTTACCTGTTTTAATTTCTTGTTCTCCAAATTAACAATTTGCTATAAGTTGCTTAACAGGGGAGCATTCAAATTCAGAGGTGCTTGCAATGTTGTATATTCCCTTGATGACCATCAGGTTGCTAGAGGAGTTGTAACTCATAGTAGGTTTTCTTTAAGCCTATCTATGAACTTAAATTGTTTCTTTAGGTAGTTCCGTTTTGTTGGTTGTTAACCTTTAGCCTTGAATGTTACCTTGCTATTTGGTGGCCGTATGTGCATATAATATAAGCTTAGCATACTAGTAATATTCGTTCTTTTCCAATCATTGTGTAAAGTTTGCTTGTTTTGTCCCACAAAAGCCTCCCGTCTTTATTTTCAATGAGTGGTGTAGTAATTCATCTCCTAGTTCTCTTAATCTTGTCAACTCTGAGATGCAGGAACCAATAATTAACACGTATGCCAAATTTACAAATGATGTTCTTCCCGGCATAAAAAGAATTGGCTATAATGTTGTTCAGATGCTATTCAAGAGCACTTGTATTATGCTAGTTTTGGGTTATCTTCATCAAATCTATTTTGTTGATGTTTGTGTCTTTTAACTCATTATAAACTGCTATGTTGTGGATGTAAACATAAATATTATAAACTGCTATAGCACTCGTATTATGCTAGTTCAAGTTGTTTTATTATTTAGGTTAATTCTTGTTTTGAGAAGATTACATTTACACAATTTGTATGTATTCTTCTTTCGTTGATTCTTTAGAAAAATTTAATTAGTTAATTCGATTATTTATTAATCTTTTGGAAACAGTCAAGTTGTGGGATGGCCACCCATAAGGGCTTATAACAAAGGCTCCAAGTGCTGAACAAGACAAGGGAATTGGTGACAAATCCCCAAAATTAAAAAAAAATCCATAGTTCCTGAAATTCCAATATTATAGCCAGACGTGGAGGTGTCCTGAGAAATTCCAATATTATAGCTAATTTTTGTGACCATTGGGAGTATAAGATTTGAATGTGATGGAACTTCTTGCCATTAAACACGGCCTTGATTTCATTTTCAAAGCATGTTGGAAAGAGTCTAAAGCCTAATTATTAAATTTGACTTTGTGGTAGATGTTAACTGGTGTAGGAAAGAAATCCCATATTAAGTGGTTTCATTCTCTCTTATTGCAGGTTTCAAACGCATCTAGTTCGTTTGGGTCACTACGTGCAAATACTTAAGTGAAGATGGAAGCTTCAAGGATAATTGATATACACTTCAGCTAGAAGTTTTATGCTTGTATTAAACTTCTAGGAAGTTTAGAAAACTTTGTGGTTATTGTGATAGGTAATTGATTTTATTTCATTTCCCGTTTTCATATGTTTTTGTTCAGGCTGAACCATGTTTCTCAAACAAATTCAGTTTATTCTGTTTTTGAGTTCCTTATAATAGCTAAATGGCTATAGCTTTGAATGAATCTTGAATTGAGTGCATAAGCTTGATCACAAGTCCCTTCCATTGTAAATTACTTTATTAACTTGCATTAAGAAAATTTGAATTAATAGTTCAAATCATTTTATTAGACTATTAGTGAACAATGACATTAATACAAATAATTAATCAAGCTTTTAAATTTAAAATATAATTCAATAAATATAAAAAATTTAAATTTCAAATAAGACATTTACCGGTACTTAAAAGTGCAGGTAAAAACTTTTAAATTTCAAATAAATTCAAATTTTCAAAAGGATTTTGTCCGGCGCTTTAAAGTGCCGGTAAAAACTTTTAAATTTCAAATAAATTCAATTTTTCGCTAGGATTTTAAAGTGCCGGTAAAGGCATTTAAAAGGGCCGGAAAAAGGATTACCCCAATTCCCCTCCTCTTTACTGGCATTGGAGTACATGACCGCCGGCAGACCTTCACCGACATTCACCTGGCCGGCAGTCAGCCGGCGGTTTGTTGAATGCCGGTAAGATCTTTGCCGGCGCTTGTTTAGCCTTTTAAGTGCCGGCAAAAGTAAATTTTTTTGTAGTGCGATTAATAAATTAAAAAAAATTATTACGCTTTTTTTTAATGTATAGTATAGATATAATTTTGGATAAATATATGTGTCATGAATTAATATTCATTCTATACCAAGATCGTTACCCCCACGTCAATAAATAGGGCATCATGTCGCTGCCATATGATAACTTAGCAGCCATGATGCCATCACGCAGACATGTTTTTTTTTTTTTGTTCATTCGCAGACATGTTTTTTTATCTGCTTATAAATAAAAGCTTTTATAGCATTAATGAAAGTTAGGTTCTGAATCCCTCTAATTTAATTAATTTATCTGACGTTTGCATGAACTGCTGAACCTTATCAACTCCTTGTTAGTGTAATATTATGTTCACTTTATTTTCTTATTTTACTTACGAGTTAAGTTGTCTCTTTTTAATATCTCTTTCTACAAAGATTTTACGTGAAAAAATAAAAAAGAAAAAGTGAAATTGCGTATAAAGCTCATTATTTATTTATAAAAACAAATTACATTTAAGTGACTAATAAAGAATGCTTGGGTGTATATATATATTTGGTATTTTAAATTATATTTGGTGCATACGATGAATATTAGGATATAATAGGATGGTAATCATCATATCTTATATTTAGTACACATATAAAATAAAGGATTTGATTGCAAAAAAAATTAGTCATCTTTAGACTTGTTCATGGTCGCACTGCGTTTAAGTCAAATATTAATAAATTTTACACAAGCCTGGACTCAATCCAACTTGCCTATTTGGATTTAATTTTTAACCCAGATTTGTTTTAAATTTATTATGCAAGCCTGAACTTGACTAGGCTGGTACATTTTAACTTCTTTTTTTTAACAAAAGGTGATAACATCCCATAAATTACATTAGTACAAAATAACATCACATGAAAACTTGATCAGGAAACTTAGCTTTCAGCTACCAACTAACTCTCATTCAAATTAGAAGACATAGATATTTAAGAGTGATGAATTTAGTGCATGTTTGGTACATGGGATAAAGATAGGATAGGATAAAATAATATTGTCGATAAGATAAGATTAGATGATAACATCCTATCTTATATTTGGTGTGTACAAAGATTAAGCATAAGATAGGATGATTTTTTATCTTTTATCATGTTTGTTATGTGTAAGATTAAACTTAGGATAAGATGATATTTTTTATTAGACAAAATTTAAGGATAAAATAAGAAATTCATTAATAAAAAATTTTGAAACATATCATATCCTATGGATTAAAAATAATTCTCCACTTTTCTAATAGATTAAGTTATCCTCTTTGTATAGGATGACTTATCCTCTCACTAATTCTATCCTTTTGCTTAAATGAATAACAAACATGGAATAGGATGATAATCATCCTATCCTTTAAATAATCTCATGTGCCAAACATGCACTTAATATTAAAGATCAAATCATTTCGAGCAAGCCAGATAGACCAAGATATAACATAGAAAAGTGAATCCCAAAACAATTTCTTGGTTTATCCTGTTCATCAAGGAGTTCCATGACAGTAAGAGATTTTTGAAAGAACATGAGATAACCTAAGAAAGATCCCACCATGGACAGCAACAACACCAAATTTTCCAGGAAAAGAAGCTATATATAAAGTAGAAGATGATCAGCAGTTTCAATTACAAAACAGAAAACACATTTATTATCATGATTAGTGAGACAACCACTTCTATGAAGAAAATCCATGACCTGAATGCTACCCTTAACAGCTTTCCATTAGAAGAGCTCAACTTTAAGTGGGGCAAAGCCTTTCCATAACAAACTGTCCACAGGACATAAAGATATAAAGGATCTTTCCAGCTTCTTCCGAAGAGATCTTGAGCTGTAAATCCCATTTGAGGAATGATCTAAACAACCCTATCATTTATGAAAGGTGAGATGGTGATCGAATTGAACACTTTCATCAAATTCTCTCATTGAACAATTTTCCAGTTAAATATTTTTCTTCTTAAATTGGTAGACCATTCAAAAGAAGAACCATTTCATTGACCATAATCCTTAATGAAGCCATCCTTGTTAATGGAAAGAGCATAGATTCTTCCGAAGGCCTCTTCAAGTATAATATTTGGGATCCAATTATCGCTCCAAAGTTGTGTCTTGAACCATTACTTGCACATAGAAAAAAACTTGATTTTACCCAATTGTTCCGAATGTCTCTCCATCCATACTCGAGAATGAGCACCAGACAACAGGATAAGCCACAAATCCAACTGGGAAATAGAGTACTTTTGACAGATGACTGACTTCCATAACAGAGGAGCCTTGTTTCCAAATTCCAAGGCCACTTCAAAGTAGGGCCTGGCCTGATTGCAAGCATCAATATTGATAATTCCTAAACCACCGCTAATCTTACATCTACAAATAGTGTTCCAGTCAGTCAATCTTAACTTTCTTCTGTTGTCAGTATCTGCCCAAAGAAACTGTTTGGATTTTATCAAGTTCGTTGATCACCTCCTTAAGAATTTTGAACAAGGACATATAATAAATTGGTAGATTGGCAAGAGTAGATTTGATAAGAGATATTCGACCACTCATAGATAGAGATTTATTCTTCTATAAACAACGTTTCTCTTAAAAGAGTTGATAACCTTGTGCCAAGTAGATTTTAATCTTGGATTAACGCCTAACGGCAAACTAAGATAAGAGTAAGGGGAGCTGCTCTTACAGTGAACACAACGAGCCCAATTGTCAATAATGTCATTGTTGATTTTGATACCATATAAAGCGGAATGGGAAAATTTGACTTTTAATCCAAAGGATAAATGGAAGCACTTAAGAATTCTATTGATTGCCTTCAACTGATCCAATTCAGGTTCGTAAAAGATGATAATGTCATCCGCAAACTGAAAGTGGAAAATTTGCAAATTTCCTTAGCCATTTTGATTCCAACAAAAAGATTAATATCGGTATCTTTACAGAAAAGCAAATTGAGACATTTAATAACAAGGATAAACAGGAATGTGAGATTGGTTCACCTTGATACAAGCCGCTTTACATCTTGATAGGAGAAGATGGAGATTCATTAATCAAAATCGAAACAGAAACTGAAGAAACACAACTCTTAAAACAGGAAATCAACTTCTGACCAATACATGAAAAAGGAAGCTCCAATTAACCTTGTCGAAAGCCTTTTCAAAATCAAATTTTAAAAGCAACCCACCATTTACAGATTTTCTCAAAGAGTCGATAACTTCATTGGCAATCAAGTTGTTGTCCATAATTTGGGTTCCTTTGATGCAAACAGTTTGGGAAACTATTATTCTTAGTAAAGCTTCCTGGAAGTGCTTTACTTACACAAAAGTTCTTCAAGTATTCTTCTTTGAAAATGATCACACTACTCCACCAACCACACTCAAGATACAACTAGAATAATAGTAGTTCAAGATGGCGACTCTTGCAATCAAGCATCAAGTTTACAAAGTGAAAAACTAGAGAGATTCAAAGGACTGAATTACAAAAAATAAAGCATGAAAATCTACCACCAAATCAGTCTATTGAAAGTTGCTTAAGTTTTTCATGAATAAGTCACTTAAGAAGCAAGTGATGATGCTCAACTTTCAATCATGCAACAGAAGTGGCTTAGAGACGAATAAATATGTTATCTTACCATCTTTCAGGCACTTGGCAACTCTTTCTTCAATGTGCCACACAAACACAACATTGAAATTATGGCATGAATTTATTTTATAAATAAAAAAGAAAGTTTACATTAAATTTATATATCTTCATTATAATTTTAATGATACATTAACATTAAAAATAATAAGTTTTATATTAATTTGATATAATTTACATATGAAACAAAATTTTCATATTAATGTAATTTTAGTTAACATACACTAAATTATTAGTTTTATTTATTTATAAATATAAAATTATAAATTTAAATATAAATAGAAACAAAAAAATTCACATGCGATGCGCGCGTGACAATAGGTACTATTACAACCAAGTTATATAGACTTTTAAGGTGGTCACGCTATTTGCATGAGGTGTGTATATTATATATAAATGACTGATATTTTTGTGCATTAAATCAAGGGAAATTAGATTCAATGGATATATTACCAAAATAATAATAACAAAATAAAAGAAATCAAGCTTTGGTCAATAACTCAATATGGTGGCGCCTTTGATTGCGATTCCATGCGGCTAATTATTATCCTTTTTTCATATACAACGTACACATTAAATAAAGTACTTAAAGCTTTGGCCAAAAAAAAATAAAGTAATTAAAGAGGGAAATAAAAAAGACAAAGTACTTTCCCGGTTAATTACAATAGAATATGATAACCTAAATGTCACTTAAGTAAATATGTTATTTATTTAATTGTTTATTGATCTAAAGAATTACAGTAGTTTAATAGGATATAGATTTAAGTAGACTTGACAATTCTAAACACAATAGGATAACATGATATGAAAATAACACGAACAAAAGATATGAAAGTAACACGAGTTAAAAATTGATAAAAATTGTATATAAATATAATAAAAGCTAAAAAAAAGTTTATGTTTGGCAAATCAATGCGAATTTTGACATAAAATTTTCGTATTTTATACAACAATAACATGATCTTTTATAATACAAATACAAATTTTATACAATATTTTTTGATATCGATTTAAGATTCATATCTTCTTTCCGATTTGTACCTCCCTGTGAAAAGAAAACATATATATATATATTGATAATAAAAAAAATATTTTTCAAAATTAAATGATTAAAATAAAAATATTGAAAATAGTTAAATTATAAAAAGATAGTTTATTCTAAAAAAACTATGTGCGTCGGTATATATGTACCAAAATAAAAGTGAAATTTAACTGATTTTAATCTAAAAATTGTATGAAATCAACATGGCAATGACATGCTGTTAGTATTGTGCATTAAGGAAGCTAGCAAGAGCATAAGTAGACTTGGTGAAAGCGTGGACAAGGTGAAAACGTGTAAGAAACAACGACTCAGCCACGAAGTCCAATTCTTCTCTCCCAAACCTAAATAACTTCTAGAGAAAAAAAAGTTTTAATTGAATACAAGTATTTCTTCTTTTATGAATAGAATAGTCATTATTATTTACTTATAGGGACCCAAGAAGAGAACCAACCATTCGGGTATTCAAAGTCTTCCATGCCTTCTTCTCCTTTCTCTCTCTTCGATGGCCGAATCCCTAAAGAAAACCCATCAAATCAACCCCAGAAGCAGTTGCTTACTCGGCTGTTTTGGGTTTTCTAGAAAGAAAAAACCCAGCAGTAGCAAAAAGAATTCCCCTTTGCTTTCTTGGCCAATGTTTGGTTTAACTGCCAGTAAGTCCCGTGCTAAAACGGTGCCTGTAGATAACACCGAGAAGGCAGAGGCTGATAGCAAAAGCCATGCATCAAAGCTGATCAAGAAGAAGTCCGATAGCAAGCTCTTCTCTAAACCTCAGAGCCCAACCAATCATAAACCTTCACGACAAAATTCCAGAGCTGATAAGCAACTGGCGTCCTCCAATCAGGCTGCAAGAGAGAGACCTAAAGAGGTTAGTACAAAAGTGTTGAAATCAGCCTTATTAGTGTAACCAAAAAAAACAAATCAGCCTTGTTAGATTATTATGTCGATGGAAAGTTGATCTGTGTCGTCACTCTCTGTCTTATACTTTTGCATGTCACTATTTCAGACAACGCCGCAGGGACCTGAACAAAACATCATCCTCGGGAATAGTAAAGTTTTGGACCCAACGAGAGCAGGGTCAAGCCTACCGGGTTCACCCGACGTCAAACCCAAAACCAAGTCCAAAACACAAACCAAGTTGTCCCACGCGGTTTCGTTGCCGGTCCTAGGAAGGAACCAACGGGCGGCGGATCCCCGGATTCAAGCCGGGATCAACCAAAAGAAGCCCCGGTGGAAAAACAATGAGGTGGTTGAAAAATCCGACATCGTGATGGGTATGTCTTTAATTATGGTGACGTTGATAATAATGTTACTTTGGGGTCGTTTATGTGCCGTTCTTTGTACGTCGGCATGGTTTTATTTTTGCCCTCGTTTTCGAACCACAATTAACAGTAACGACAGTACCGTTAAAAGTGCCCGGAATTCCAATGATTTGGACTTGAATTCGGTGGAGTACAAGAAGAAGGTGGTGTTGGAAGGCTTGCTAGAGAGGAACCGCCGGCTAACCTTATAAAACTCTTGTGGGCTAGATCAACTTTTCTTTGATTTTTTATGCGCACGTTAGATCAACTTTATATGTTCTGCTAAAGTAAGCCTGATGGGCATTTTGTGTAAATTACCAAATTATGAAAAGTTAGCAGTAAACGGTTGTGAAAATGCGTGGTCGATGTCTTCTAGAATCGAAGTTCAGTTTTTCCAATTTTTTGCCCTTGTTTAATTGGCGGTCGGGGATGTCACGTGATTTTGATGGAGAAGCACGTGCCGCATTACTACTAGCCAGGACTCTGGCTTGTCTGGATCAGTTTTAGTTGTCCTCTTATGCATCACCTAACGTTAACGAGAGAATTTAAGAGAAAAACTGAATCTACGTTCGCATAGTTCTGATCCTGTTTGATCGATTTGACTTTTAATCCTTCTATTCTTTCTGTTCATTACGAAACTGCAATGCGAAACATGGATTTGCTCTTACTAACTCCATTGTCTTTTTTTTTTCCTCCAGGACTCGTACAAATTTTGTTGACACGTTTTTTTTTTCTTTTACTTAATTTTTTCCAGCGATAGAAGTTGAGCAGAATGACGACACTTCTGCCTTGTGAAAATTGTAAAGCCTCAATTAATGTCTACTTTAATGGTTTGTTGGTTATTCATCGTTTAGTGGGGATGGCATGGGAATGAGTAGGTACCCTTTAATTTTAAAGTGTTCCCAATTTAATTATATTTTATAATATTTAAATCCAATTAATTATCTTAATATTTTGATTTTTTATTTCCAAAACCCTACTCATATAATAATATAATAAATACACCAACAAGTTATTGAAAAAAAATAAAATTATACTTTTTTTCTCAAGTATTTGGATATAATTCGAATCTTAATATTATTATTGTTGGGAGAGTTTTACCGTTGACCACTTTCGACCCGAAGAAGATTAGTCTCGACAGTAGCAGGGCTAAGATTTCAAATTAGGGGGGCCAAATCATATAGATAAAATATTTAATTATATTATAAAATCTATGACTAGTTTAATTTCTTTTAGCATCTAATATATTATTATTTTACCAAAAATATTAAAAAATATATGTGAAATGTAACCTTCCATATATAAACATATATAGATAAAAAAAACTGATGTATGAAAAGAAAAAAAAATTTATTATTATTGAAAATGGAGAAAAGTCAAATGTTTTTTTAAACAGTGCATGATTATTTTTGGTAAGAAAAAAAATCATTTGAGTTGAAAGTTGTATTAAATTTTATCTCAAAGTAGAAAATAAAAATAACCTTTTTAAAACTTTTCATCGCTGAAAAATGTTTTTTTTTTAAATGGTGCAGTAAAATTCATCGATATAAGATCAATTAATTTATCAATAAGAAAATACACATTAACTTAATTATTCTTCACAATTACAAGTAAATTTAAAAAATTAATAATAAAAAACTTGAACTATATTAATTAATTATTTCTTTTGAATTTTAGGTGATATTTTGTTTAACAATATCTATTTAGGATATAAAAAATACTTAAGTGAACTTAAAATATTTTTATAGGACTGTAACAATTAAAAAATATATTTAACTAATTTTTTTAACATATTTCTAACATACAAAGTTTAAATTAATAACATCTATAAAATAATTTTGTGAAAATTAAAATCAAATATTTTTTTCATTGTATAAAATGATATTAATACAATTTGCAAATTTGTTTAAAATTTGATAATTGATTTTTTTTCCTTAAAATTTAAACTCTTATATTTATCAAGACTGACAATTTTTTTTGGATTTATGAGGAAAGGCGACCTTTCTGTTTTTTTGGAGGGGCCAAAGGTAAATCAAAATCTATAATAAATACATTTACAAATAAAAAACTTCAAAAATCTTGGGGGGCCATGGCTTCTCTTTACTATAACGTGGCTCCACCACTGGTTTCAAACTGGAAAACGAATGAAAATATTTATGATTACACCCAAAAAATAATATAATAAATACATATTAACTAGTTGAATTTACTGAGTACCTGTTTATTAAATTAAAATTTGACTTTCAAATTTAATATCTATTATTAAGAAAAATCAAATTAATAAATTAAATTTAAAAGAAATGAGTGTATGAAATGATTATTTCACATAAGCATATATCCTTTATTGAAATCATGTAACATAATTACATAATTAAAAAAAGTCATCTATACAAATCACATATAATTATATAGTAAATATTTATTTTAACAAATTCATTATTAATTCTAGTAATAAATGATTTTTTTAATAATATGATTACATGATATTATTTGAATGAAAAAATATATATTAACATGAAACAACCATTTCCTATAATCATTTTCATAAATTTGATGTGTTGGATTTTGTTTTCTCTTTCTTTTTCGTTGCATTGGCTTGGAGGAAGGGAAACAAATTTCAAACGAATTATTATTATTATTATTATTATTATTATTATTTAGGAATTGTGTTTATGTTCATGCTATATCCAAGTGACAAGGGAGGACAAAATCTGAAAATTTTAGTTAAATATACTAACCTAAAACATGCATGAGAGCTGTCATCGTTCTCAAATATATATAGCCTACTATAAAACTCGGTCCTCTCAGGCTACTTGCAGTATTTGATGGCTTGCTTCCGCATGAATTCAGTTACCTCTGGATGAATGTAGTTAGTATTGAATGCAATTTACGTTGAACATATTTATTGAGTAGCATGAGAAATGAAATCTAGATTATTATATTTTATATGTTTGATTTTTTTTATATTTTAATGAATTATAAAAATATAATTATCGATTTTGAATCATTTGAAAATAAGTTTTTATTTTTAATTTATGCGTTAGTGAAATTTTATTTGAATAATTTTGTTGATTTGATGTCATTAAGTATTACAGACAGATTAAAAAGTATGATGAAGTAAATAAAATAAGGAAAATAGTAAAAATTATGCTTAAAAAATTTCCTCTTTGTTTAGGTTAAATTGGTCGTGGGTCTTCAGAAACTTCTAAAAGAGTAATTGGGTCGTAAACTGATTTTGGGTTGGATCATGGAAACGATCAATTCTCTTTTTTTAGCCCAAACCCCCACAATCGGAAGCTCAAACCCAACCCTCGAAACGAAGCCACTAAAAACCCTAGGTTTAGGAATCTGTATATTTATCAGATTGTTAGTTCAGCTGAAGCTTATTTGGCCACCGCAAAGAACACAGCTGAGCTTCTCTCTTCAGCCGCAGCCATGGTTAGCTTTTTCTCTCTCTAACTCTTCTCTTCTTTTTTTTTTGTTGGTTTACTCTATCTTTTATGCATCTAATTTGGATCTGCTTTTTTTTTTTTAACCAACAAAAAAGTTTGTAAATGGAAGTAATCCAATCGAATAAGTTGTTAAGTATATGGGCATGATTGTACGAGAACATTTGGGTGGGGAGAAGTGGGTCGTAGATTTTGGGATTTCTTTTTTATTTTCTTTTTCAAGAAATTTATGTTGAAATTACTTTCGTCTATCTGCCTTCAGTGTAATATTTCGCAGCTTTTAGGATAGGTTACTTGAGTTTCTACATTTATATGTTTCATGATACTTGTATTCTAGAAATCACTGTTAAAGATGAATATTTTATGCTATTTTGCTGAATCGATGATATCTTTAGGATTTGTTAAATCTGAAATTTTGTCGTGAGTCGATGGCTTTAGCCTTGATTTCTCTCGAAGATCCTAGTAAATAAGTTGATGAGCTTGCAAAGTAAGGGTAAATTTTGTCTGTGGCAGTCCTGTCTGTGCTCTTGCTGCGGATGAAGTGTGATCTAGGTCTTAATTGAAGAAATGGTTGCTAAATGTTTTACTTTTCGTTTTGTTTTGAGAGTAATTGCGACTTGGTATTGCAGGTGAACGTACCTAAAACCAAGAAGACTTACTGCAAGAGCAAGGAGTGCAGGAAGCACACTTTGCACAAGGTTACCCAGTATAAGAAGGGTAAGGATAGTTTGGCTGCTCAAGGGAAACGCCGATACGATCGCAAACAATCAGGTTATGGCGGTCAGACTAAGCCAGTGTTCCACAAGAAGGTAATTTTTGTGTCTCTTATTTTTTATCCCTTGGAAGGATATTAGTTAAATAACGAAAAGATAAAGAATCCAATGTTGTATATTCTGGAACTAGATTGTAAGGGATGTTAAGTTATTCATTTTTGTAATTTTGGTTATTGCTATTTCTTTATCCTCTGAACAGGCAAAGACCACCAAGAAAATTGTGCTAAGGCTGCAATGCCAGGGTTGCAAGCATGTTTCCCAGCATCCAATCAAGGTTGATGCACAAAAAACCCCTTTCTGTTTTAGTTTTGTTTTCTTTTACCATGTTGTTTCATGAGCTAATTTTTGGTTATCTGACACCGGTTTTTGCAGAGGTGCAAGCACTTTGAGATTGGTGGAGACAAGAAGGGGAAGGGAACATCTCTTTTCTAAATGTGTTGTTCATGTCATCTGTTATGTTGCTTTACTTCACTGCAGTAGTTGGAACTTTAAGGCAGTATGGGATTTTGTTGAGTTTGCATTTAATTATCAGATTTTGTTTTTTCGGAGGATATGGTATTATTGAAGTACTTAATGATGACCTAGCATTTTTTGAAGTTAATTGTCTTTAGTAGCTTTTACTTGACAATGTCTTCTCTGAAAGAGGAAATCGGCACAAGGTAAGCATAACCATTGTACTATTTTAATTTTTTCCTTTTGATCTAAGATAATATAAGTTGAAAGATCAAAGGAGTGGTAATGAAAATTGATTCAGCTGCGGTCACATTGGAGAAGTAGCATTATTCTCTCTTTTCGAATCTCCATGGATCATAGCTATTGCTTCAAATCCGCTGAGACGTTACCACAATGAAGAGATACAATCTTATCAGAACATTGCCACATGGATCATGGCTATTGTTTCATATGAAAACTGTTGCTATAGTAAGTTGTGTTTATGGGTCAAAAATCACATCATTTTTTTTAGATTTTAGTTTGTATTATTTTTATTTTTTATATCACAAGTATCTGGTCCATACTCTGATTCGGGAATGTAAAAGTTATGGCAAGATGATAACAGTCAATATATATATATATATAGACACGTGCGCGACAAACACACACGTATATGTTGCATGTATATTGGTCTATGCGTTTTTTTATAATATAATATAAATAATAGTAAATGATTATTTACTTAAGCATTTAAAAATTTTTGTTTTTAGTATATATAATATTAAGAATATTTATATTTTTTATTAATTATCAAAATTAAATATATAAAATTTAATTATTTACAAATTGCATAAGCGCAATTTGCAGTGTAATTTATATGTTTTTTTTTAATATGTAACTTACATGTATGTATTTGCAAGTATTACTTAATTATTAAAAATTCAATATATGTTAATTAAATAATCTCTTTAGAGATTGTTTTGATATTTTTAAAATTTATTATTATGATTAATAAATATTGCTAAAGATATTTTAAAAAATATTAAGTGGCAAGTAAAAACTTATGATAGCTAAACAATTCTTTGAAATTGTTTTTATATATAACTAATAAATTTATCGATTTCTACGGATAATAGATTTAAATGTAAAATAAATTGATAATATAAAAAATTTATTATCACACTCAACTAAACCAAAGTTAAAGAACTGAAAAAAAAAGTTGATGACCTAAAAAAAAAAGTTGCACCAATAAGCAAGTGACATGTTGCAAAATTGGAGGTTTTGAATGGTTCTGATTGAAGAATATAAATAAAAAAAAATTAAGGTTTTGATAAAAAAGAAACGCTTTTTTTTTTCTAATGATTTGTTCATATTTTCTAGCGTCAATAATTATCCAACATTTGATGCAAAATTGGAGACTCAGATGAACAGTAAAATTAAAAAGTTTACTTTAAATAGTAGTTATAGATGCTAAAGTATTTTCTTTATTTCTGATAAAAGATTACTTTGGATTTTTAGATGAGAGTAAAAGATTGTTTAGACTTGTATTCAAATCTTAATTCTTTCTTAATCATAACCATTTTTTTTATTATCCTTTTGATTACAAAACCATTCTTACTCATAAGAGAATGTTGGCCAAAAACAATGCTTAACCATTTTTATTAAAGAATATAGAATGGCAAAACTACTATCTAATTACTTTTTATATAATTATCTAATAATTATATAATAAACAGTTAATAGAGTTTTTTTTTATTTTACACGTATTCTCTTTTATTTAATTTTTATTTTTTTATAATATTTTTAATGGTTTTAGTTTAAAAAAATTAAAGAAAAAATAACCCAAATACGAAGAAAGTAGAAAGAAGAGCCACGCTTTGCCATTATTCTTACAAACAAAAGCTGAGATTGCTAGTGAGTAGTAACTCCCGAAGTCTAAAGCCCATCCATTGTTCCTTTACCGTTCCCGTTTTCCAAAACCCTTGTAAGATCTGGTTGCAGAGGCAACCATGAGGGCCCTAATCTCAAGCACCAAAAGGCTTCTTTCTTTCACCATGAGCTCCCTTTCCCGTTCGAACCCCCGAAACTACAGCTTGATACCGATGGTGATCGAGCACTCCTCTCGCGGCGAGAGAGCCTACGACATATTTTCTCGTCTCCTCAAGGAAAGGATCGTCTGCATAAACGGACCCGTCAACGACGATACTGCCCACGTCGTCGTCGCCCAACTCCTCTTCCTTGAATCCGAGAACCCCTCCAAACCCATTCACATGTACCTTAACTCCCCCGGCGGCCAAGTCACGGCAGGTTCTTCCGTTTTTCCTCTTTCAATTTTGAAAATACCCAATTCTATCATATTTCTCAATAATCTAATTAATATTATTTTCGTACAGGCCTTGCAATTTATGATACGATGCAGTACATTAAGTCTCCAATCAACACAATCTGTTTGGGGCAAGCTGCATCCATGGCTTCTCTCCTTTTAGCTGCGGGTGCCAAGGGTGAAAGGCGGTCCCTCCCCAATGCCACGATCATGATTCATCAGCCTTCTGGTGGATACAGTGGCCAGGCTAAAGATATGACCATTCACACTAAGCAGATTGTTCGCGTTTGGGATTCGTTGAATGCTTTGTATTCCAAACACACGGGGCAATCAGTTGATGTGATTCAGAAGAATATGGATAGGGATTATTTTATGACCCCCGAAGAGGCTAAAGAGTTTGGGTTAATTGATGAAGTTATTGATCAAAGGCCAATGGCTTTGGTTACTGATGCTGTCGCTAATGAAACCAAAGATAGCAAAGACGACAAAGAGAGCAAAGATAAAGGTTCTAATTAGAATTAGAGGTACTAAACTCTTTGATGATTAGTTGTAGCTGTTCTCCAATCGGTTAACATTTTTTTAAGCAGTTTTTTACTGTTCATTGATGTTATAATTCTGGAATCATTTCTGAGATTTAGGAAGCTTGCTGGCTAATAACTCAATCAGTACGATCACAAATGCATGAAGTTTATCTGGCAAACAATTTTTATTTGAGTCTTCTCCATGTTACTATATCTCTAGAGTCAATAATTTTATATGAGGAACTGCTGAACTCAATCACTTGCTGCCGTTACTCTTCAGTTTTCTGTTAAGGTCTATCCTGTAGAGGTACTCAAATTGGATCAGTGATCGATTTTTAGGTTTCGTCGTAAACCTAATTGGTTACTTCCAATTACATAAATCAATAGTTCAAACCGCACTCAAAGGTAGGGCACTTCCCATTTTTATAGGAACTTCTGTACCAGAAACGATGGTATCTCCAATTATAGCCCTTCTGGGATGTAAAATATATCTCTTCTCACCATCCCCATAGTGTATGAGACAAATGTATGCATTTCGATTAGGGTCATATTCTATGGTTACGATTCTACCATATATGTCTTTTTCATTTCGTCAAAAATCGATTTTACGGTATAGACGCTTATGACCTCCCCCTCTATGCCTTGCGGTAATGATTCCTCTGGCATTATGACCTTTACCACAACGATGCTGTCCATAGATCAAATTATAATTGGCTTTTAGGATATATATTAGATGGATGGGCTTAATGCTTTTGCTATGACAATGATTATGTTGGTTTTGGTTTCTCTTTATGTAGATAATACTACACTTTGTGGACTGGTCTGTATTGTGAGAAATATCTTCGACATGGTTAAAACATTTGGTTTCCACCTTCTGAGGGATCAACCTCCCCTTTCTCCTTTGCTTTTCCTAGTTTTGAGAATAACTGATGGTGCCTGGAAATTAAATCATAAAGTGCAAATAAGATTCTCCTTGTCCAAATTGCTCGAGGAGGAATAATTTTTTTTTTTCTTATAGATGCATTGAGCCTAGAATGAGACAGGACCATGACTTTTTAACCTGCATTTTAGTCTCAATGTGTGATGAAGCTTCCTAGTGATTCTTTATCTCCAAGTTTCAATTGTCAAATGTTGGTTACTTAGGGCAAGATATTTCAAGGATTTTATGTGGTTGGATAAAGTTAGTGTGAGATATGTTGAGTATCTTACCTTAGGGCTCTTTGTGAAAGTGAAACCAACTATTTGGCATGGAATGAGGGAGAAGGTTATATTGGAGTATGTGAAATCAGTTTTAACCAAACCTTAATCTCAGACTGGGTCCATGATTTTGTTCCATTTTGTGTTAGGTTAAACGCAAGGAGGATGATTGACTCAATTGATATCCTCAGAAATGTACGAGTTCTAACTGATGTTTAGTCTCCTTTTCTGTCCTCTTCTTTGTATATTAATGTTAAAAAATTTCTTACCTTTGCCTTGAAAATTCTCCAGACTCAAGTTTTACACGATTATGTGTTTTGGAATGCAAAATTGCCCACTAATCTTAGATATTAATTGAATTTCAAGGCTCAGGAGATTATTCTTGAGAAAGTTAAGATTAGTGGTGTTCTTTTGACAGAATTTGAAAGATTTGAAAAATTGTGCAAAAGAATAGTGGTAGTCTTTGGCGACTCAGTGGTATGGAGGAAATGGTCGGTGCTGTAGTGGAATAGTGTTACAGCTTGATGGGTAATGTAGTAGAGCTCTGCTAGATTCAGGTGCATATGTGATTTTTGTGTAGATAACCGGTTGACTGGTTTCTTAAATGGTGATGCTGCTAATTGCTTTTCACTCTGTCTTGTTAGACACACATAGTTTGGAGAAAACTGTATATAGTTGTAATTTTCTGGACAATCGGCTGGAATGCTTAATCTTAATAGTGTTGTTGAAAAGAAAGAAGCTTCTTAGGGATCAAGTGACATGCAAAATGTACATTTTGTCCATGCATCAAATAGACAGCCAACTAATCAATATGTAGAGTTAAATGCTGCCTTGTTACCAAAAAAGAAAGAAAGAATGGATCTGATAACGGAATTTGTTTAAAAAAATTGAACTGATCTGATTGGTCAAATTATTAGTCAGGCATCGTCCTCTAAGCCAAAATTCAACTGTATCATTCTAGTTTCCATTCAAACCTTCTTTTATCCAGAATTTAGCAGTCCACGAATCAATTCAGATAAATTGGATTTTATTCACCCCATACCTTAAAATGAAAAATCGGTTACAAGTGAAGCGATACAAACAATAATAAATTACACAAATTATAAATATGCATTGACAATTTCAAATAAACTAGGGGTATTATTGGACTTTTCTTTCTTAAATTCTTTTATCCATCTATATACTCTTCAAAAAGCCAAGTAATTGGGGGAATCGCAAATTGTAATCAAAATTTGATATGTAAGTTGGGTATATAGGATGCAGGCTAGACAAAAGCTAATCAAGCGCGGCTTTGTTTTTACGACCGGACATTGGTTTTGGTAATCCATCAAAAATAGGTCTTGCAATGCCTACGGTTGAGAGTGCTTGTAAATCAGGCTTCAAACTCCAATTGGACGTTGGCCAGAGTGATGACAAACTACTACTGTCCTCATCTTGCAAACTCGACGTGCTCGATGACTTCCTCACCACAGAGAATCCATCAACCATGCAACCATCCCCAAGACCTGTTGGTGTGGGATTTAACCCAGAGACCTCAGCCTCGGCTCCTGAATTGGCACGGCTTGCCACTTTGGATCTCAGTGCCAAGCCTTTCCCTGTTATGGTTGAAAATCCTCCACTGCTGGTGTTATCCTCCTTCAAAAGTCTTTCAGGTGTACGAGTAGTAAAGTCGGCCTCAGATTTCTGCCGTCTTCTGATCAGTTTCTCATTTGACTTATCAGGTTCACCTTCTTTAGCTTCTCCAGCAGACATGATATCAGCTCCAACTTCACCATTCTCATCAAAAAATCCATTGGATACGCTTCTACAATTCCGATGAAGCTTCAAAGATGGGTTGGAAGCAGAGGAGGGTTTAGTGAATGGACCATCCTCCTGATAATGAGCTTCTCCTTTCCTGTATACTGCCATCTCGAAACCTTCAGATATCATGTTTTTTTCTGTTGGTTTAAAGCCATAGTAACCTTGTAATGAGCTCATTGCTGGGGAGACCCTTCGAGGAGGAGTCTTCAGCCTCAAGGACTGGAATGAGTTAAGAAAATCAGGAGATAAATATTGGGGTTGATTGGGACTGTTTTGTCTGCAAAAAGTTGTCGCACATAGTGAGCTCAATTAAACAACCAATCAGAATCAGGAACCACAGAGATCAGAGATGTATCTTGCAGGATGTTAAAGGTGACAGAAAATAGAAAGAACTTCAGACATACTTAAAAAACTCCAACGAAACATTCATTATCAAATTCTTAAGAACTGACTTGTTAGATAACACTTGTTAGTGTCCCCTAGTGTCAAATCTAAAGGATTATAACTATCTGAAGCAATGTCCCCTAGAAAATAGAAATTTTTACATCCAAAAGCTAATGAAGAGTCCAAGCAGGAATTTTTGAAATGAAATGCAGAACTGCAGTTCCATTAAAAGGCAGCTATACATGAAAATCCTCTGCTGCTACAAAACCAGCAAAACACATTAATTTTTACACCAGGGAATCCAACTAGCAGTATAACTGCTACTACAAACTCAGACAACTTTGCAACACTACCAATGCCATGCTTATTAAAAAATCATTCAGAATCCCTGAAACTATTGCTGAGACTTATAGGCAAACTACCCCCTACAAACCAGAAAAGCACTGAAACTATTGCTGAGACTCATGGGCAAAAATAATGCCCTTTTTATAGCCATTTCGACCTTACCACTCCTAATAGTGAAACCTTTCCTTGGGCATGGATGCTAGCAATAGAAACACCCAACAAAATCACCAGTTAAATTCAATTTGGGTTCAACTCTTGAAGTGTCACATCTCACATAAATTAGCAAGCCTTAGGCTTCTGGATATCTCCTCTCTAGAACCATATACATCATAAAGAAAAAGTACTGAGTGTTGTCAATAGCGGCCATAGTGGCCGCTATAGCAGCATAGCGTAGCGGAGCTTTTAACTACTGCTATGACAACATGTATAGCGTAGCGTTTTTGTAATAGCGGGTAACAGCGGCCAATAGCGGCCGCAATAGCGGGTAGCGGCCAATAGCGGCGCTATTGAGCAGATTTGCTGAAATGTCCATTGAACCAATTTTTTTTTGCTTGATTTAATTTCAGCCATTGATTTTATTGTATTTAAGGGTATTTAAGTCTTTTAAACCTTTTTTAGATTAAATTTTTTTTATTACAGCTCATCTTTTACTGTACAGACTTTTTTTAAATGAATTTCTTTTTATTAAATATTAAACTAAAAAGTAAAAATCTTAATTTAAATCAAAAACCCTAAACTAAATAAAAGCCATCACCAAAATAAGAGCCACAGACTATCGAAGCACCTGGCTGGAACTATCGAAGCACCTGGCTGGAACTCTCGACAGCAGCAATCAACAGTAGCCATCGACTGCTTCAACAGTAGCCATCGACTGCTTTGGATCTTGAAAGATCGGATGAAGAAGAAGAGGATTTTGACTTTGAGCTAGATATTGGTGGTAGAGCTCAAAAAGACCAAGTTGATGATGATGATTTTGGGGCAGAGCAAGAGGAATTAGAAGCTGAAGAAGATGAGGAGGATTAGTTGATTGTAATTCTTATTTCTTAGGAATTACATTTGTGATTATGCTTGTGTTTTGTTATCTTATGTGACTTCATTTAGAGTTTTATTATCTTATGTGACTTGGTAACTTATTATTTGCAATGGTTTTATTGGCTTGAGAACATTATTTGAGTGCTTTGTGCAATTTTTTTTTGTTATTATGGTTATTATTTTGTTTTTTATTAAATTAGATATATTTTTTATAAAAAAAATTTATAGCTGCTATTGTGTCAATAGCTCCGCTACGCATTCATAGCGGATTTTGGCCTCCCTGCTATTATCTGCTATTAGCTATTGATAACACTGCTGCTAAGATAAGGAAACAACATAGAAAAAGAAAAAGTATTTATAGGCTAGCCAGGATCCTCATTAAAATCCTAGATTTCAAATATGAATGAGCACCATCATCCTCTATTCTCAAAAGCACTTACTATGATGTAATTAACATACAGATAGTAATTTTTAATACAAATAGCAGTTTGATCAAGCATAAAAAAGTTTGTTGGATGAGTAACCATTCCTTATCAGTCCTGATGTGAAGGTCAATACCTTCAAAAATTACAAAACCATTCAAAGACAATGTTAGTTGGAATGAAAAGATTTAATAAATCCTTAAATATTATTTATTCAAATAGCTTAGCAATAATGTGTTTGATAGAAGTTTTCAGACACAAGAAGGAAAAAAATTTGTTCTCAATGCGTTAAGAATACAACCGAGTGCAAGAATTTCTTAATCATCATCAAAGCCTTTATCCCAATAAAGAGGTAGGCTACATAAACCAATATATGAATTCGTGCTAAGTCAGCTGTAAAAATTTCTTAATGACCAAAAAATGTAATTAGTGGAATGGAACATATTATTTTTAGTATCAAGATGATCTAATTTAAGGTTCTTACTACATCACTCTATATATAAAGAAACAAATAGAACGTGCATCAATAGTTTGAAATAAGGCATACCTAGATAGAACAATTCAATTCATAATTATAAGAAGACAACGCCATAAAGCATGACCTACTGATGTTCCAACAAACCCATTTTTCCTCTTGAGTTTTTTATTTTTTAGACAAATTCATCCAAATTGCAACCTAAGTTATGAAGCTTAACATACACAGGTGTAAAAATGAAAATGCATATTATTTTAGCAATCATCTTAATGCAGAAGATAAGAGAGGTTAAGTAAAGTTAAAAGAGTTGAAAAAAAAAAAACACCATTAGTTTAGTATTAGTATTAAAAAAGATACACATACCCTGGTGTTTCGGAACCATTTGACAAGCACGGCGATGGCGGATGCCGGCCAGGTAAAGGGATCTGGAGTGACTTAAGAGCAAACATTTGAAGATCTGTAACCAGACCATTCATCCTTTTTATGTCAGCTACCTGATTTTTTCACACCCACGTTAACAATTTTTCATTACCTCGAGAAACCATACTTAATAATAAATAAAAAAACACCTATAGATTATTAGATTTAACTCTGATATCACCATTGGTCAGTTTTTCCAACAAACATCCCAAAATATAACAACATGCCCGCTTATAAGGAGAAAAAGTCAACACACACAAAAACTCTATGGTGTGAGTTACCGAAGGGGAAAATGATTGAGAATCCTAAATTATCAATTGGAGAAAAATACGGAATAGTTACCTCAACGCCGTACTTTATGGCGACGCCAGCGAGAGTATCAAACCGGGAGACGGGATGTTCAATAAAACCGGCAGCGGGCAAACTTTGACGCTTTTCTTTATCTAAAACACCGTAATCATTGCAAAAATTACTATAATTTCCATTCGTATTGTAACTGTAGTCTCCATTTGCAATGCTGTTCCGCCTCTCCCTTTCCATCTGCCTATCCCCGTTTCAGTTTTTAAAAAATCCGTATTTCTTTAGCCTAATTTCATGAGTCCCCTTTCGATTTTTTTGGGTAGAATCGAAAATTTTAACGAATGTGGAGTATTAAAAGAGAGAAAAGAATTGACTTTTTTTCGACCGAATCGAGGAATTAAAAAAATTACAGTTTTTAAGTGAAAATGAAAAAGAAAGAAAAGAAAAAACGTAGATCTGAAGAGAAAGAAGGTGGGAAAGGAATTAAGTGAAAGGTTAAATGCAAGGGGCGTTGCGTCGCCTCCAGTATTTACGGGATAATCCCAGGAAAAAGAGAGGAAAACAAAGGAAGAGAGACAGCCTTCAATTTCTGGGGGAGGGCAGAGCGGGGAGTTAATAATTATCAACTAAATTAAAAAGCATAATAAAAATTCATAAATTGCTGACGCATGTTGAGTTTGTAGGAAAAATTTTCAAGTTCGATCCTTACTAAACATATCTTTGGAGAAAAGTGAAGAGCTTTAACTGTGACTAAACCTAAGCAGAATTAGTTTCAAACCATTAAAATGAATGAAGATATATGTGATTAACATAAAAAAAGCATAATAAAAGGGAAATATATATCTATACATACATATATATATATATTCGTCTCCTCACTATCCTTTGAGTGTCACTTGTCCATTTATTTTTTTGCCCTCAACAATTTTTTTTTACTTAGGTCCTTTTATTTTGTTTTCTCAACAATTTTTTTCTTAACAATTTTTTAATTAAATTCTTAACATGTTTTTTGTATGACTCTTTAACTTTTTTTAATCCAGTCCTCTATTATCGTTTTATGGTATTACTTTATATTTTTATCTATTTGCTTCTTTTACTTGCATATATTTTGTTTTCAAATGAAAATTATTATATAAAAGTGTTTTTACCTCTAACTTTTTCAAAAAAAATAATTTTACTTTGCATATTATACTTTCTAGTAAATATAAATAGTTCAATTATTTATTCTTAAAATAAAAATGCTTATAGATGAGTTTAAAACCTTACACTCGATTAATAATATGAACAAAACATTCTTAGCTAATTTTTTTACTTTTTCGTTAAATTGTCTGAACTACTATGCTGTATATAAATTTTGGTGATTTTACTTTTTATTGTTATTGCATCATTATCTTAATTTGTTTGTTTCTAAAACAGATTATCTATTTGTCATACTATTTAACTTAAGTATTGTGTATTTTTTTATTCAAGCTAATACAATTTTCTCAAAAAAATTATTTTTTGGACATTTTGTTTGATATATAAACTTTATCCTTAATAAACATGTTTTTCTTTTGTACTAAACAATATGAAGAAAATAAATATTTTTATGACCAATAATTTTTATCTAATAATTAATTTTACTAACTTTAAAAATTATAAAATAAAAATAATTTCGTAACATCTCGTGAATTTGTGTCTAGGAAATAAATAAAGTGGGGATAAAGAAAATAAAAATAAATGGAAAGTTTTGATGGGTTACGAGACTTTTGACAGAAAAAAAAAGGGAAACTTGAACTCGATATGTTAATTGAGAGACAAGTGGCGTGTACATAGTTGTTAGAGTATGAATGTTCCCACCGAATCCCAGTGCCGTTGCTGCGGCACCCCCTTGTCTTGTCGGTCGCACTCGTTCTCCATTTTTTGGTCCAACTTGGGCTGCCCTCTTTTTTACTTTTCTCTGCTATGTTACTGTTACTGTTACGTATAACATTTGTTTTATATTTTGTCACATTTCACAAAAAAGCAAACAAGGCACTTTTATCCAATTTATTCATTTTCAATAAAAGATTGGAAAATTTTCAAATACATACAATGGAAAAATAATGTTTATTTAATAGTATTAATGTGTTTTTTAATTATTCAAAAAGAAATGTGAATTTTTGAAATTAATAAAATTGAACATGATCATTTTTCCCTTGATGAATCCTTTTAAAAAAACACATTTTCTTAGTTTTTTCCAATTGTGATTAATATTCTTAATTTGAATATATATTTTTGGTATTCAAATATTTATATGTACAAAACTGTAAAAAAAATATATGTACATTTTATGATAACTGTATATAAATATAGAAATCAACAAATGTATATATCTTCTATAGTTTTTTATGTATAGGTATTCAAATTCCTATACAAAGATATTCAAATACTTTACATTGTTTACGGTCTTCAAAGAGATGTACATGTATTCATTAAGATGTACACAGAAACCAATATATATAATTTTGTACATATAAATATTCGAATACTTGAAACGGTATTCAAATGCTCAATATTATTTTTGATTCTCTTAATAAAGCTTTATACTAAAAGGTATTCAAATGCCTATTTGATTTGTTCGAATACTCTATATTATTTTTAGTCTTAGAAGAGACGTACATATGTTTATATAAAATGTATACATAAAAATCAATAAAAGTACATAATTTTTTTATATATAAGCATTTGAATACCCACAAAGAGTATTGAATACCCACAAAGAGTATTTGAATGCTCAATATTATTTTTTGGTTTTTCTTAATAAAGGTTTATACTTTACAGTATTCGGATTTTATACGAAAGAATTCGAATTCTACATATTATTTTTGTTGTTGCACAAAACAACAATAAAGATATGCTGACGTCAATGGTCGTAATCTGTCTCTACGTGTCTCCTTCAAGCTTCTGTAAAATAGCAAAAAGTCAGAGGAACGCAGGGGTAGTTCCTTGCGTAGACACTCCGATGCTTAAGTCAGCATCAAGTTCTTTGGTATTGGGAATCGTAAAAGCCAGTAGTCAAAAATTAGGGAATAGAATTATATCTGGGCCCTATTTATAGACGAATATTTGAGATTAATTATCTGGGTTGTTTGCGTCCTTTTACTAAGAGTTTGTTTCCCAATAGGATGCATCTTCCGTGGATTTCGAAGTTAGCACGACCCTGTCGCCGGCGAGAGAACCTAAGGTGTGACACCTTCCAGGCGACAGAGGTCTGTCGCTATGACAAAACGTGAGAGAGAGCCACCTGTCGCCTACGTGACAGCAAGAGGTAGTATGCGGAGTCTGTCGCCTGCAACAGATACCCTGTCGCAGGCGTAGCTTCTCTCGCCATAGGCCACGTGTCCCGATGACCGTTTGCCGCGTGGGACCTCCGATGATCTTTTGGGCTTGGCCCAATGTAGATAGTCTTTTGCCATATCAATTGCTCCCCAGTCTCTTGTTGGATTATTCCAAGCAAGAGAGTATAAATATGTGTCTTTGGGCTTTTACCCACTATGAATAGTTTTTCTAATTTTTGTGATTTTTCTTTGGTACCTTTTTTTTAAGGTGAAAAGCTCTATTCTGCGGGAGGCGTGATCTGACGAGACGTTTGGCATTCTCTGTCGCAACTATATAAGGCCGCTGGGATTGATAGGATGATATTTTTTGAATTTTATATGTGCTAATATATTTGCTTTATCGATGTTTTATGCCTAAAAGAGCTTACTAATGTTTATTTTATGTTTTAGGTATTAAATATCAAAGTTGGAATAAAAAGGAGCTAAAAGGAGCAAAGTGCAGTATTTTCTGTCCAGCTTGAAAGATTGACGTTTTTGACCAATTTAACGACCTGATCTCAAGATGTGTCCTTCATGAAAGTTGTAGATGACTTCTCAAGCTTTCCAGAATGCACAAGATCGCAAAAATCGGAGTTCATTTGGTGGGTCAAACGTCTGGACAAAATCAGTACGAAATTCTGGGCAGAAAAACGAGATTGAGAAGAAATTCCAACAAAGCAAGTTCAAAGACCAGATTTTGTTGAGAGAAGATAATTTCTTAATTTTATTTTGTCTTAGATCTGTAATTAATTAATGAAAATAGGCCTTAGGAATTTTACTTAGAAAATAATTGTAAAAAGATGATGAGATAAACGTAAGAGTTTGACTAGTCAAATTACTTGTTTCTCAAGTAAACTCTTATCTGAATCCCACATTGCTTAGGAAAGTATTTTAAACTCTTCCTTAGCCCTATATAACGAGCAGAAGGCTCTCATAAACAAGATCCCTCTAAGCCCTCAAATCCCTCTCTTCCCTCTTCTCTTTTAGTCTTGTAGGATTTTCTTTAGGGTTTTTAATAAAATTTTATTTTTTTTCTTTATTTTTAATTAGTTGTTGATTTCTTTATTATTTTTAATTCTGATTTTGTTTTCTTTATTTAAATTAAAATTATTTGTGTGTTCTTGCTTGCTAGTTTATAATCTTGATTAGTAATTCTGATTTTATATTATTAAAGATTGCTTCTTTGATTGTTTCTTGCATGATATTTGTAATCTTTATAATATTAAACTTGAATTTTATGATCTTGAATATGACTAGTGAGTAGTTTTCTTATTCAGTTATGAGGTAAATTAATTATTCTTGGGAAAAGCATGTTGTGAGATTCTTGAACCTATTATATAATTGTTGACTAAGTATCCAAGATTCTCTGAGCACATTATAATGATTGTTTGTTTGATTAGATAGGGTGCACACTATTTAGTTAAATTAAATAATCTACCGCTAGATTAAAAACATAAGTCCGTAATTGCTTGTGGAGTTAATCACTAGGGATGGAGAAGAATTAAGGTTTAGATTAAATGAACCGAGCTTATGTGTTTGTTATCTAATGTCAACCCATATCTTTCTTGTTGTTAATGCTGCTACAACTTATATCTAGAGAGCTTGTTCTAGGTAGGTTAAGTAGTTAGAGATTAGTTAAAGAGCTTGTTTTAACTAACGACTCAGTAAGGAAAGATGGTGTAACAGAGCTTGTTGTTATGCTACGGTTGACTATTTAATTGACAGTGATATTTTGTAATCAATGATCAACATCAAAATCCAAGAATGATTGATTGCCTCGTAACTGAAGCTTTTTGCTATTTGTTTTTTTTATTTAATAATTCTTGTTTTCTTTATTTTGGAATAGTTTACAAAACCCCCAAACTTCTTCTTTCCCTAAACCATAAGATTAGATTTTTAATTTAATAATTAACTTAAAAAAATTCAGTCTTTGTGGGTTCGACCCTTGCTCCGCTATCTACATAGTAGAGTTAGGAAATTTTATTTTTGGTGACTGACGACACTCGCCAGGGATCCACCGAAAAGGGATAAGAGAAACCTCTGAATCAGTAGTCTGTCGCCCGGTTTCCGACTCTCTCGCCAAAATAGTCTATCGCCAAAAGGAGTCTTTCGTTCATCGAAGTGTCAGTAAGTATTCATCTGTCGCCTAACTTGCCTCCTTCCGCCACCAGCTTTTTAGGTGTTCTGCAGATAGCTTCGTCTCCCGCGCGGTTTTTATGTCTTTGCTGGTGTCTTAGTCTCCCGCGTGAATGTTAGGTCTGTCGCTGTAAAGTCTGTCGCCAAAACAGGTCTGCTGTAGGTGTTTTGCCAATAGGTCTGTCGCCGTTTTAGGTCTTCCGCAGGTATTTCACCGACAGGTCTGTCGCTGTATGGTCTGTCGCCAAAACAGGTCTGCCGTAGGTGTTTTGCCAATAGGTCTGTCGCCGTTTTAGGTCTTCCGCAGGTATTTCACCGACAGGTCTGTCGCTATATGGTCTGTCGCCAGAACAGGTCTGCCGTAGGTATTTCACCGACAAGTCTGTTGCCGTTTTAGGTCTTTCGCAGGTGTACTACTAATAAGTCTGCTGCCCCCTTATTATTATTATTATTTATTATTATTATTATTTTTTACTCTTTCTTTTACCATGTCTTCACAGCGTCCGGGTAAATTTCTTAGAAAAGGCGGTGTTGAATGTACACTGACGAATGTGGACTTAGAGGATTTCAATACTCGTTTTCCTCTTCCTCCCGGTTACAGTTATAGACTTCCAGCCAGTGGGGAATTTTCACCTGACCTAGTTAGAAGCGGAGTAGCGGTGCATAGAGTGTCTTTACTTTTCGGTTTCCGTTTTTCGTTGCCTGAGTTTGGTATAGCATTCCTTAGATATAAAGATATAGTTCCTTGTCAACTTCATCCTCATGCATGAGCTCAGATAGTAGGATTTTCGGTGGTTTGTCACAGCTTAGGCATCGTTCCTACCGTTCCCCTCCTGAGTGCTTTTTTCAGAGTCCGCGGTCTGCAAGGACAAATAACTTTTTCCCTCCAGTGGTTAACGGTTGATGAATTTCCCAATAACAAGATCTTTTCGGACCTTCCTAATAAATTATGAAACTTTGAAAGTGAGTGGGTCATCGTCGAGATTCCAAATGATCTGCAAATTCGCACTACATGGGACCGTGATACTAGCGACCACTTGAGGCGCTCAGAAAGGTTTAAAGTAGAGATTCTAAAAGACCAGTTTAGTGAACCTATACGACGAATTTGTTCTACTGGGGAACGTAATTTATTTTCCCTTTTGACCCCAGAGAACATTACAGCGGCTGGTTGGGGAGTAAGCCAAGCTGTTTCCGGGACTTCGACTGTCCCTTCTAGCCTTCCTACTAACTTGCGTGTGCCCGATGCCGGTCCTAGTCAACCGACCAGTGTTCCTACAGCCGAAACCTCTAACCCTTTAGGTCGCCTTGTGGATGAGTCTTCTCCGGATTCGAGAGACGAAACACCTGAGGTTGAGGGTACCGATGGTCTGGTTGCCAGTGGTCCATTCGAGGAGGATATTGAATGGGCTCAGGGCAATGTTTTTGGGAGCCCTTTTGTTGACTTCCCAGCAGATCCTAATTTGGATAACTTAGAGGATCTTGGTGATCTTATAGGTTTCCCTTTTTCTTTACTTTATACATCTATGTGTGTGGTATTTCGGGTTTTAGGTTCGTTAATAGCTTCTCCTTGTACTATGCAGATATGAACTTCCGCGATGCTATGCGCAGAAGGGAGGCCAATGCTTCTGATGGAGCGGCTCCTCCTCCTCAGCAATAGCTACAGATCGGGGCCGCTTCTGAACATCCTCGTGCTTCCACTTCTCCTCCTCCTACCAGCGGATCTAGCCATTCTAAGCCAGAAGGTGGAAGGAACAAGCGAAAGAGGCCCCTTATTTGTGATCGTAGCTCAGACGATCAAGGGAGCTCTGGATCGCAGAGGAGCGAGTCAGCCCGACGAGAAGGTGCTTCTCGTGCTACCGAGGATCGGCCGGCCCCCCGCCAGCCTAGGCGCAAATTTAGGAAGAAATTGATCATTGAGGCCTCGATGCCCACAAGACCGATATTGCCTAAGGTGGCTAATCCCACTTTGAAGCGCTACTTAGTTGATAGTGGAGTTGTCGTAGATGGCGAGGACTTCCAAACCTATCCCGGAGTAAATGATAATGACAGCATTGAGGAGCCTGGGATAGCGTCTCGCCTGGCATGGAGCACTATTCTTCCTCGTGACGAGGCAGGGCTGTTTACTAATTTGATGGAAGCCGATAACAACTCTGACTACCTCTCGATGAAGGTGATAGCATCGTGCTTATATGGTAGTTATACTTTTCTTTTTCTTTTGTCGGTTTTTAAGTTATTTTTGATATTTTGTTTTTCCAGTCGGCTCAGCAAACCACGGCTGTTAATGCTCGTCATAGGGCCCTTAGGGAGAAAGCTGAAAATGAAATTGGTGAACTTCGAGAGGCGAAGATGGTGCTCTAGAACGAGGTTGTTCAACTGCGTCCCTATGTTAGTAAGGTTGAGGAACTGGAGAAGAAGAATGCGGAACTAGAGTTCAGGTTGAGGGAGGAACAGGTGAAGGTAGCTTCCCTTCGGGGATTTCAAGAAGCCTATAACAAGGCGGTGGAGGATCGAGACGCCATGAGGAGGGAGCGAGATGAGACTGCTGATGAGCTGCATAATTTGTTGGACCGACAAAAAGGGGTCCGTGCTGAGGCTGTTCGCGAATACCGCCTGTCTCAACACTGCTATGAAAAGAAGGAAATGCTTGCGGCGGGATTCATCAAGTACGGCTTCTACTTAGCCCGTTCCTGGTTAGAAAAGAACCGACCCAATGAGTCTTTTCCCGAACTTCTTTTCACCGAAGAGGCCCAGTATTATGAAGCTCCTTCTGGACCAAATACGAACCTGATTCATTAAGTCCGGACGTTTATATAGAGGTGGGAGCCATCGATAACCTGGACGATCTCGAGGGTCCATGGCCTCCTCGACAGCCACGTAGCAGTCCTGAACCTACTGGGTTACGCGATCGATCCAGGCCGTCAGCGACGCATGATGAGCCTGAACCGATCGAGGCGGGTGACCAGCCTGAGTCCATCGAGGCATTGATAGGGTTGGATAGCGACGAATTTCAAATTTCTGACTCTGCAGCTGTTGATCCCGTGTCAGATAGTGCGGTTGTGATTGATCCTTTAAGTAGTGCTCCCTCTCTCGAGATGGCCTCTTCAGTTCCTCAAGAGCCTGATTCCTCGATTGTTCACGCTCCTGATCCTCCGGTTGTTGAAGACTCTGGTGCTAACGCTCCTGATCCTCTGGTTGTTTGGAGACTCTGGTGCTAAAGGCGGCATTTTCTTAGCTGGGCGACTTTGTCCTTAACCTAGATTAGGATATTTTGTATTTCCTTTTGTTTGTTTTGCTCAATGTAAAGATTCATTCTTCAATGAAAAGTACGGTTGCTTTCTGTGGTTTTTCTTCTTTTCTGTGAATGAATATTTCGCACTAGTAACTGCTATATCACAAAACTTGACAGAACATTTTGTGTTAGAAATTAGTAAGCGCTCTTTTACACCATAATGCTCCCCAAGTTCTGCTCTGAGACGATGTTATAGTCCGAGGAAGAACTTGTTCTTGAGCATTTTGTTATTATTATTGTTTTTTTTTATTATTTTTTAATTTAAACACTTGTAGATTTGATCAGCCAATAAGCCAAAATATACATATTTAGTTATAGCGCAGATGTATCATTACGTACCTCGTAACAACATATTTTTGTGTCTATTTTGTCTTATTGCTCAAGGACTTATTTATGCCGGTTTCGTGTTTTGTCGCATACGGTCTTATTTGCGCCTGTTTTGCGTATTTTTCTTGCTCAGGGACTTATTTCTGCCGGTTTTACGGTCTTATTTATGCCCATTTCGCGTATGTTTGTCGCTCAGGGACTTATTTCTGCCGATTTTACGGTCTTATTTATGCCCATTTCGCGCATGTTTGTCGCTCAGGGACTTATTTTTGTCGATTTTACGGTCTTATTTATGCCCATTTCGCGTATGTTTGTCGCTCAGGGACTTACTTCTGCCGATTTTACGGTCTTATTTATGCCCATTTCGCGTATTTTTCTTGCTCCAATTCCTGTTAATACATATCTGTCTAACAAAGTGAATTAGAAAATATAGGAAGCAAATAACTGGCTTTATTCTGGAGTCAGATGATCTTAAAACAAGAGTACTTTGCGAGGCAATAAAGTAACAGATGAGAAATAAAATATAGAAATTACGGAAGGTGTACAACTTTTTCCTGCCAGTATGGTTTAAGGTGGTTGGCATTCCAGGTTTTCGAGATCTTCTTTCCCTGTAAGGTCTCCAAGATGCATGTGCTAGGTCCGATCATTTTCCTGATTCTGTAAGGTCCTTCCCAATTAGCTCGGAGTTTTCCGTCCTCCCTATGGGCGTTTGTAATCGCTGACTTTCTTAATACCAGGTCTCCTTCCTGCAGTTCTCTGTTCTTAACTCGTGCGTTGTAATAGGCGGCTATTCTTTGCTGGTATGCAGCCAATCTCATTTTTGCCGTGTCTCGCAATTCATTGATCAGGTCTAGATTCTCCTTTAGTCCCTGAGAATTAACTTCTTCGGTGTAAGGGACCAATCTAGGTGACTTGGCTCCAATTTCAACCGGGATGAGGGCTTCAGTCCCATACACCAAATTGAATGGTGTTTCCCCTGTTGATACTTTGCTTGTCGTTCTGTAGGCCCATAGGACACTAGGGAGTTCATCTACCCATGCTCCCTTCGCCTTATCCAGTCTGGTTTTCAAACCATGCAGTATAGTCCGGTTGCTCACCTCGGCTTGCCCATTAGCTTGGGGATAAGATACAGAGGAGATTCTTAACTGGATGCCTAGTCCTGCACAGAATGTTCGAAATGCGTCACAATCGAACTGTTTCCCATGGTCCGCGTTAAGCACTCGGGGGATCCCAAAACGGCAAATGATCTCCCTCCAAACCATTGCTTCCACCTTTTTTTCAGAAATTGTAGCCAGAGGTTCCGCCTCTATCCACTTGGTGAAGTAGTCTGTAGCTACGAGCAAATATTTCCTCTGTCCTGTCCCCAAGGGAAAAGGTCCCAGGATGTCTAACCCCCATTGTGCGAATGGCATCGGTTGAAGAGTACTTTGGAGGGTCGAGACTGGTGCAGTGACTATAGGGGCGAACTTTTGGCATTTTTCGCACTTTCGCACCTTGTCAGTGGCGTCTTTTTTTAGGGTAGGCCAATAAAACCCCGCACGTAATATTTTCGTGGCCAAGGCTCGGGCCCCTAGGTGTTCACCGCATATCCCCTCATGAACTTCAGCCAGGGTATACTCAGCCTGTTGAGGTCCTAGACATTTTAGCAGAGGCATAGTAAATCCACGTTTGTAAAGTTCTCCATTTACCACAGTAAATCTTGCACTTTGCAATTTCAGCCTTCGGCTTTCATCTTTATCAGTTGGGAGTGTACCCCCCAATATGTAGTCTTTGATTGGGCTTCTCCAATCACCTCCGACCTCGACGTCGCAGACGTCCTCTTCTTCGATACTTGGTCTAGCCAGTGATTCTACTTTGACCATACCGCCCTTTAGTCCTCTTGAGGAAGCCAGCTTTGAGAGGGCATCTGCATGACTGTTCTCGGATCGGTTTATCTGGGTCAGTTGAAAGTTCTGAAACGATTGTGCTAATAATCGCACCTTCTGCAGATAGGGGACCAAAGTCGGCTCTCGTGCTTCATATTCTCCTGAGAACTGGTTGACCACTAATTGTGAATCGCTATGGGCCATCAGATTGCTAGCTTCTAGTTTCTCCGCCAGTTTCATCCCAGCTATTAAGGCTTCATATTCAGCTATATTGTTCGAGCTTGGGAAATTGAAACGTAGGGAATACTCATAGGTCTCCCCTTCGGGTGAAGTTAGCACAATTCCAGCTCCACTACCATCCATGTTGCGAGCTCCGTCAACAAATAACTTCCACCAAACTAATTCTGTATCTGCTTGAGTCTCCCGACCAGTGCATTCTACGATAAAGTCGGCTAGCGCTTGCCCTTTTATTGCTTGGCGAGGTTGGAAGTGTATGTCATATTCACTTAATTCAATGGCCCATTTAGTCAAGCGTCCAGAATGTTCCGGTTTCTGTAGTATTTGCCTTAAGGGTTGATCTGTCAAGACATTCACTGAGTGAGCTTGGAAGCAAGGCCGTAACTTCCGAGTCGCCATCACCAAGCATAGAACTACTCTTTCGACTAAGGAGTATCTTGCTTCGGCATCTAGTAGGACTTTGCTCACATAATAGATTGGACAGTCTTTGTCTCCTTCTCTTCTCAGTAAGACTGCACTTACGGCCTTCTCTCCTACGCCGAGATACATGAGGAGATGATCTCTGTGTTGTGGCCGAGACAATAGCGGCAACTCTTTCAAGTAATCCTTCAACTGCTCAAAAGCACTATTACACTCTTCTGTCCATTTGAAGTCTTTTCCGGCCCTTATCGCTTTGAAGAACGGCAAGCTTCTTTCAGCTGATTTAGACAAGAAGCGGTTCAAAGCAGCTATCCTCCCTGTCAACCTTTGAACCTCTTTAACAATACCGGGTGGTCTCATGTCCAGGATGGCTTGGACCTTCTCGGGATTAGCTTCTATCCCCCGATTAGTGATCATGAATCCCAAGAATTTTTCGGATCTCACCCTAAATGAGCATTTATTGGGGTTCAATTTCATTTCGTACTGTCGCAACACATTAAACACCTTCGTCATTTTCTCGGCGTGAGACTCTTCCCTTCGGCTTTTTATAATCATGTCATCAACATAAGCCTCCATGGTGTTGCCCAAGAGGTCTTTGAATACCTTGTTCACCATACGCTGGTAGGTTGCCCCTGCGTTTTTCAGACCGAACGGCATTACTCGATAGCAATATGTTCCTCTATCGGTAATGAATGAGGTTTTCTCCTTATCTTCTGGATGCATCATGATCTGGTGGTATCCCGAAAAGGCATCTAAGAAGCTAAGCAGTTCATATCCACAAGTCTCATCTACCATCTTGTCGATTCGAGGTAGTGGATACGAATCCTTGGGACATGCTTTGTTCAAGTCTGTGAAGTCTACGCACATCCTCCATTTTCCGTTGGCTTTCTTCACCATCACAACATTAGCCAACCATTCTGGATAATTCACTTCTCTGATAAATCCTGCCTGCAACAACTTTAAGATTTCTTCATTTATAATCCGCTGCCTTTCCGGAGCAAAATTTCTCTTCTTTTGTTTGATTGGTTTTGCTCCTGAGACTATGTTTAACCGGTGACAAGCAACATTGGGATCAATCCCGGGCATATCCGCGGGGTCCATGCGAAAACATCAGCGTTTTCCTTCAGGCATCGAATTATTTCTTCTTTTGCTCTTTCAGACAAATGGCTCCCCACATACACCACCTTCGTTTCATCTTCTCTATCTACTTGATCTGGTTCCATTTCTTCATCAGGTTTGGCTTAGGCGGTTCTTCAATCGTAAGGGTTTCCTTCCTTTGAATCCCCTTACATGTGGTGGACGCGATATTACACGTCCTAGCCTTCCTTTGATTTCCTCTCACTTGTCCGACACCACGGGGGGTTTGGAACTTCATCAACAGATAACAGGGATGTACCACCGCTCTCATATCATTCAACAATTGCCGCCCGAAGATCATATTATACGCAACCGACGTTGCCTTCACCACCATAAATAACACTTGTCGAGTGACACATTTCTGGCTTTCCCCTAATGTCACAGGTAGCTGAACTGCACCCTCGACCTTCACTTTTTCTCCTGAGAAGCCATACAATGGTGTGGGTACTGGTTTTAGTCTATCATTCGAGATGTTTATTTTCTCGAAGCAACTCCAGTATATCAAATTCACCGAACTTCCATTATCAACCAGGATGCGACTCACTGGATGCTTTGCTATGACTGCCGAAATCACCATTGGGTCATCATGGGGGATCATTACATCTCCTCTATCGGCTGGCGTAAAAGTGATGGACTCTTCATCATGCTTCTCTTCCATTACCGAGTTAACTTGATAAGCTTGTCGGGCGTAAGATTTTCGAGATGAGGAAGACGAACCAGTTAACGATTCACCCCCGGATATCACATTAATAGCAGGCCCTGTGGGTTCATTATCTTCTTCTCTAGCCCTTCTATCTGTTCTCCTGTCATTTTCTCTCCTGTTACCATCATTTCGCCTTGCAGTTCCCCTATTTTCACCTCTTCTGTCTCTAGAGTTGTCTCTAAAATAATTTCCTTTGCCTCGTGCAGGATAAGTGTTCCTGTTGCTTTTCCACACAAACCGATCTATCTTTCCATCACGTGCTAGCTTCTCTAGCTGATTCATTAGATCCCTACATTTTTCTGTCAGATGCCCATGTGTTGAATGATAGTTACAGTAAGAGTCTGTGTCACGGCCCATAACCCCTGATGTTTTTCTTGGGAATCGTATAAGACCTGATCCCTCAATAGCAGTTAACACGGAAGCTCGAGACTCAGTAAGCGGGGTATAAGCGGTATATTTCATTGTAGAGGTTTTGTCCACCCTTCTCGACTTACTAGAGGATGCTTCGGGAACTTTTCTTCCTCATTTCCTTCCTTCCTTAGATTCTCCATCGCCCACCATTTTCATTACTTCTTGGGTGACATATTTGTTGGCTCGGGAAAGTAGGTCCGAAATCGTAACGGGCTGATCTAGCGATAGGGATTTTTGTAGTTTTTCAGACCTTGTCCCTTCTAACATGGCTGCCACAGCTATACCAACTTGTAAGTCCCGCACTTCTAGAGTAGCGTCTCTGAATCGATTGACGTAACTCTTCAATGACTCCTTAACTCTTTGCTTGAGAGTAAGTAAATAAGTCGGTTCTTTCCTTCTCTGACTATTCACTGCGAACGCCTTAAGAAACTCATTTCGGAGTTGGTCAAAAGAGACAATAGACCCTTCAGTCAGGTTATTAAACCACTTCATTGCATGACCGGTCAGAGTTAGAGAAAAGGCTCTGCACATTATTTCGTCTTCCCATCCATGTAGTAACATTAATGCTTCATAATTCTGCATATGATCATAGGGGTCTGTCTTTCCCGTGTATGTGGTCATTTGTGGCATCTTGAATTTTGGCGGTAAAGGTTTCTGCAAGATGGTTGTGCAAAATGGTACTCTTCTCCTCTGGCTTTCCTCCGTGGACACCAATTTTTTCTCTTCAAGCACCTGTTCTATCATTTTCTTCATATCGAGTGAGAGAGTGATTTGACTCCTGACGTGAGATGAATCGGGCAGGTCGTCGGCAACTATTTCCTTTCCTTTTCCTTGAGGTGCATTATTTCGCGCCATTTGTGTACACCAAGTGGGATCGAATTCTGATCCGGTTCCCCAAATGCTCAGGTCATCGTCACCGTTCCTTCCAGCACCTCCAATACCAGCAGTATTTGTCAAATTATGGTGGTGGGCGGAAGACCTTGCGCTCGGTCGAAACCCCGTCCCCATGATGCCTGTCGCCCAACGCCAGACACCTGCCGCCTGATCTCCGGCACCTGTTGCATGAAATTTGACGTCTGTCGCCTGACCCCTTCCGCAGGTTCCAAATTTACGGCTTCATCAGCTTGTCGCTGGGTCCCTGCGACAGGCACTCCGCTCCCCAGTCCTGTCGCCTCCTGGTGCATGTCATTCTCTTCTACGAGAAGGTCCTCCTGTCGCAGCGTGGGATTCGCCGCTGCCGCATCCTCCTGTCGCCCATCAGCACAGGTCGGGGCCCCTAGACTTGTTTCTCCCACCAAATTCTGTACGGCCAGCGGCAGACCTAATGTCGGGATGACCCCTTTGAATAGGTCTACCATGGCTTTCAACGCATGAGTTGTTTCTTCACTCTGCCATCTTAGGGCCTCAAATTCGGTTACAGATACAGTCATCCTCTCATCTTCTCTGTTCACCTGATTTCTATGGCGTACTGGCTGTTCAGGGGAACTCACGAAATTTTCATCACTGTCTGTTCTCACGTTAGTGGATCTAGTTCTCACCATCTTAACAAGTTTGATTGGCTTTTATACGTTCCCACAGACGGCGCCAATTGTTGTTGCACAAAACAACAATAAAGATATGCTGACGTCAATGGTCGTAATCTGTCTCCACGTGTCTCCTTCAAGCTTCTGTAAAATAGCAAAAAGTCAGAGGAACGCAGGGGTAGTTCCCTGCATAGACACTCTGATGCTTAAGTCAGCCTCAAGTTCTTTGGTATTGGGAATCGTAAAAGCCAGTAGTCAAAAATTAGGGAATAGAATTATACCTGGGCCCTATTTATAGACGAATATTTGAGATTAATTATCTGGGTTGTTTGCGTCCTTTTACTAAGAGTTTGTTTCCCAATAGGATGCATCCTCCGTGGATCTCGGAGTTAGCACGACCCTGTCGCCGGCGAGAGAACCTGAGGTGTGACACCTTCCAGGCGACAGAGGTCTGTCGCTATGACAAAACGTGAGAGAGAGCCACCTGTCGCCTACGTGACAGCAGGAGGTAGTATGCGAAGTCTGTCGCCTGCGACAGATACCCTGTCGCAGGCGTAGCTTCTCTCGCCATAGGCCACGTGTCCCGATGACCGTTTGCCGCGTGGAACCTCCGATGATCTTTTGGGCTTGGCCCAATGTAGATAGTCTTTTGCCATATCAATTTTCAATCTTAAAAGAGACTTACATATGTTGGTATAATATGTTCATATAAATCAAGAAATGTATATATTTTTCCTTTCCATCTATTTATCCAAGTCTTCAACTTGATAGGGTCATCTAGTTTTAGATTTACCTATTTTTCTGGGAAATTCTACAGTAAGGTCACAAAATATCGACCTTATTGTAAGGTCATAATATCTCATGAGATATTCAATATCTCATGAGATATTGAATAAAATTTAAAATTATTTAAATATGTTAATAATGGCTTAACAGGTTAACAGGTAAACCAAAATTTAATTAAAAAGATTTAAATTACATTTTTATCCTTTTAAAAGGTAAGAAAATATTTATATTTACATCTTTAACTATAAATCAAAATTAAATTACGATATTACCCATTAATATTAAAAAAATATAAGGTAATTATCCAGAAAAGTTTGGGAAGTCGACTGCCCGTGTATAGAAGTCGACTTCCCCAGTTATTTTACTCTACATATTGATTCTAGCATATTGGCAGTCGACTGCTTATAAAAGGAAGTCGACTGCCATATTTAATAAGGGATTTATTTTGCTGTTAATTATCATTTATTTGAACTTTTAGTATTCTTATAATTAATTACTTAAAATTTATCCTGAGTTACATTAATTTTTCTGCTAATTATTATAGATTTTATTAATATAATAAAAATTAAGATGTCATATATATTTATGATAAATGTTATAAATTTTATGATCAATTAGATAAATTTTATGATATATTACGATGACTGTAATAAATTTTACGATAAATCTAATAAATTTTACGTGAATCACATGAATTTACTATGAATCTAATAAATTTTACGATGAATTTCATTTAATTTATGACGAATCTCGTAAAATTTACGATGAATATCATTGAATTTACGATGAATATGATAAATTTTACGATGAATATGATAAATTTTACGATGAATATAATAAATTTTTAGGGATTTTGGTGTAAATGGAAGAAATTTGGATTTAGAATAGGATTATGTTGATGAGAATATGTTTAGGATTTGCAAGATTGAATTAGAGAAAAAGATGAAGGAGGAGGAGTGTCTAAGAGAGAATGTTTGGTTTAGGGATTTTCTGCCTAAAAAATCCCGTATAAAGTCCAAATTTTCGTGGGGAGTCAACTTCCTTTCTCGGGAAGTCGACTCCCCATGAAATTTTTTTTTAAAAATTGTTATTATATATTTTTTATTTATTAATATTGTTATGATTTTTTTATTGTTATATTATTATTAATAAATATTTATTATTTTTTTGGTTGAAATTATTAGTATTATGATGAATCTTATAATTTTTGTGATTATCTTTTTTAAAATTACGAACAATCTACTTAAATTAACTATGAATCTCATTATTTTTACAATTATCCTTATTTAATTTTCAAACAATATATCCAAATTTAGGACGAATCTCATCATTTTTACGATTATCCTTTTTAAATTTACGAACAATCTATCGAAATTTACGATGAATCTCATCATTTTTACGATTATTCTTATTAAATTTATGATGAATCTTATCATTTTTTCGATTAGCCTTATTAAATTTACGAACAATCTACCGAAATTTACGATGAATCTCATAATTTTTACGATTATCCTTATTAAATTTACGAACAATCTACTTAAATTTACAACAAATCTCATCATTTTTACGATGAACATTATTAAAGCTACGGACATCTTCTATTAATTTATGATGATCCTTAGCTAAATTTACATTTAATTTATTTAGTTTTATGATAATTCTAATCTAATTTATGCTAGTAATGTGAGAATTAAATTTAAAATACATGGAATGTTGAATTTTCAATAATAAAAGTCGACTTAACATAAATTGAATAAGAACAGCGGGCTTAAAAAAATTAGAAAATCGACTGCCCGAGAAAGGTAGTCGACTGCCCATATGCATTCTGGAAACAGAATGCATCTGGTAATGAACCAGTCGACTGCTAATAATTAGCAGTCGACTGCTTCGTTACCAGATGCATTCTGCTTCCAGAATGCATCTGGGCAGTCGACTATCTTTCTCGGGAAGTCGACTCCCAGTATGAAACTTTTTTTTATTTTGTTATTATATATATTTTTATTTATTAATGTTGTTATGGTATTTTTTATTATTATATTATTATTAATAAGTATTTATTATTTTTTTTGTTGTATTTATCATTATTATTATTACGATAAATCCAATTAAATTTACAATGAATGTCAAAATTTTTACGATTATCTTTATTAAATTTACGATTATCCTTTTTAAATTTACGAATAATCTACTCAAATTTACGATGACTCTTTTTCAATTTACGATAATCTTTTATTAATTTACGATGATCCTTAACAAATTTACGTTTAATTTATTTACTTTTACGATGTATATAATCCAATTTACACAAGTGATGTGAAAATTATGTTCAAAATACATAGGAAGTCGAATTTTTAATAATAAAAGTCGACATTCTATAAATAAATTAAGAATAGCATGCTTAAAAAATTTGAGAATTCGACTGCCCGAAAATATCAGTCGACTTCCCATATGCATTCTGGAAACAGAATGCTACTGGCTATTTAGCAGTGGACTGCCTTACGCATTCTAACGTTCTGCGATAAATTTTCTCTTAGGAAGTCGACTGCTTCAATTGAGCAGTCGACTTCCCCGATAAATTTTATTATCGAAACACTTATAAAACCAGGCAATCAACTGCCTGAAAACATGTCAAGAATTAAAAATCTTACTGGTAAAAAATATAATGATTCTTTGGTCGCTTGGGAGGACGTTCTTTGTAAATCATTGGTTCTTCGCACTTTTCATCGCAATTTCCATTGTTTATGCAATTCTCTTCCACAAACTTACCCATTGTTAAAAATATAAGAGGGGAATAAAGAAGAACAACTATTTGATTGAGGTTAGGCTTAAAGTTTAGGATTTATAAAATATTGAGACAACTACAAACTGGATTAAAGGTGAAACAGACAAAAATTGGAATAAAAGGGTTTATAATTTAGGAATTAGGGTTTAAAAACAATAAAAAGGTTTATATAAGAAGAAGAATAGTACTACAATTATAACAAGAGTATATTAGTAATATAATAGTATAATTTTAATAATATTTAGTAAATAATATTAATTTTAATAATTGATTTAGCAGATTACCAGATTAAAGAGTTTTTTAATTTTTAAAATTTCATCAACGGTTTATATTAGATTTGACTAATCCAATAGTTCTAATTCAATGACCTTAAAATAAGGTCAATTTTTGTGACCTTTCTGTAGAATTTACCTTATTTTTCTCTGTCTTTTTCCTCACTAGTTTTGAACAAATCCCATCTTTTCTTCCTTTTTTTTCCCTCAAACATGTGACTTTACCGGGTAGGGAAGTAGTCTCATCGAGGTGGAGAAGGAAAGTGAGAAGAAAGAAAAAATGATGAATTAAGCCTAAGAAAACGACAAGTAAACCGAAACAAAAGCCAAAAGGTTTGATACAAGCTTAAGAAAAACATGACATGATTTTGTAGGGCTAAAAGACGAATGACATTAAAGACGCAATTGGCTTTTTTTATTTGGTCATCCCAGCACCGACGATGGCAGTGGCAATGTGTAAAGACTGAGGCGTGGAATTTGCCAACATGTTGAAAAAAACATACAAGGAACTGTTAAAAGACTCTTCCAACTCATGAAAACCAACAGATTAGAAGGTTGTGTGTATAAATCATCAGCTATACAAAATCCCAAGCCATAACTTTAGTAATTTGATGCCAAATATTTACCATCGATTTGTGAATTTGATTTCACCTAGACCACGCGACTTACATAAACAATATAAGAACAGAAAAAATTATGTTCAAAATCAAACGTAGGCAACTATGGCAGAGGTAGGCATTTACAAAGTACGAGTCCAATTGATTCACGTATTTTATTTTTTTGAAAATATTTTTTATATTTTTAAATATTTGATACACGTAAAATATTTTTGGTCAATGAAAAAAGATATTCAATCAATGAAAAATCTTTAGAGATTTTAAAAAATTGTCTTTCTCTTTTTAAAAAGAGAAGACAATTTTCAAACTTATGTCATTCTTAAGAAAAAAAGCTCTATTGAAACTTAATATAATCTATGTTGAATTAAAAAAACAAACAAAAAATATTTTTTCTGTATGTCAATCAAATGATAAAAAATATTAGTTTTTTCAGAAAATCAAAATTTCAAAATTTTTTATAAAAATTGTTTATTGAAAGTCATTTTACGTTACTTTGTAAACTTATTCCGTGAATAATGCTTATTGGATTAGAAGTAGGTAGGTCACTATCAAGGCTTAACTAAGTTGACTGACTCTACGCATTTAATAATTAAAAGAAAATAACAACTAAAGATAAGAGAAAACAGGGAAGGGCAAAATGGAGAAAATGCAAGCCTACTTGAATTACCAGTATTTTTGGCTTTGTTTTTATGGGGAGGGTTTTCTGGAAGTCATGTTTGACTTCATCAAGCCTCACGGGTTTTAGTTTGTTGGGAAACATGAATTTAAAAAGTTCCAATTCATATTATCTACCGAAAGGAACATAGTAGATCTTAATGATAAGAGCAGTAAAAAGTTTGCCCTGAAATGATGCACATTCAAACCAAAATTAGATGAAGGAAAAATGCATTTCATGTCATATTTCCCTGTGAGTTCTAAAGCATGCATCCTTTTGGCTGGCCTGGCCATGTACACACCACTATGGTTTAAAATTGGTTTCTAGTAGAACAAATGCTTATTATGCTCCTAATCAGGGAAATGATAACATATCCTAAGAAATAAGCTCTTGCTAAGGCAGAACTTCTATCATACTAGATGTTTCATGTCTACATCGCATAGTACTTTAAAATTAGTCCATGTTGTCATAATATAGCACACGAGAAAATTAGTTCAAACAGCCTCAAATGCATGTCAGGCTCCATAAGACATGCGGCTATGACATCAATTATGTCCAATGCCCTAAACATTACCAATCCTTCCTAGCATTATCCAAACCCACATAAACTACAAAACAAAACAGCCACGCTATGAAATGACGACAGCTCAAGGTATATGATTGAAGCAAGAAAAGAGACTAATTGAAACAAAATAATCCACCAAAAGAAAGGTGCTATAAGAGATACATAAATAAATAAATAAATCATGCGAGAGCTTAAAAAGTATAAACGAAGAAAATGGCAAGGACGGATTAAGTTTTGTAAATTATATTTGATGAATCGTCTGATATCCATGCCACAACTGATGCCCAAGGTAGCGAGTGAATATCATATTCTTCAGAAGCAGTGGCTAGCTGCAAAAGATCCAATGCTATTAGAAATGAAAGTGTATAAACAAATCAAGTTACTTGTAAGTTACAGGAGCTCGATTCGATGATTTCTCAAGTTTGACTCGTGAGCTACTCCATGTTGTCATGGTATAATGCTAAATATTTTGAAAATTAAGTTTAAATTGCCAAAAATTATGTCTAATATACATTAAATAGACATAATTTGTCATAAAGTTTTTGTTTGATAGACATAATTAGTCCCAATAAACATAATTTGTCTAAAAATTAAGTCTAAAAGATGTAACTAATCTAAAATGGTGCTTCTTGGACAGGACATGTCCATTTAAAGTATTTATTGATCATTATAAATATCCAGACATATGTGCTAAATTTTCATCCAAAGTTTCATACCTGACTTTGAGAGAGTTTAAGAAATTCTATCATATCCTGGAAGATTTTTGAATCATTAAGAAAATTAATTAATATTCACGCCTAAGAATTATTTCTTCTTTTGTTTGTCTCTCTCATTCCAACAAAATATTCCAACAATTTTAAGGATTCAAAAATGGCACTTCCTTTGAATATAAGTTTTAAGCTTTTGAATTAAGAGTTAATTAAGTTTGATCATTTTGACACTACTAATTATTATTGGGATTTTTCAAGCAAAAACGTATTTCACAAATGAATAAAATTAATGCTGAATTAAATCACACACAATAAACAAGATTTAAGGTGGTTTGGCCAAATGCCTACATCCAAAAAAAATCACTATAAACATAAAAAATACAGAGTTAAAAAAAATCTACAACAAATATTGAGCTCAAACTCTGAAATAAACCTAATTTCTGCTCCATAGTGTCAACAGATTTTTTCCCAACTCTTCCTCCCATCCCAATGACCCCATCTCTCATATGGAGATCACATAGCGATTACATATCGCTTCCCTCTTTATGTCTATTTTATTCTAAAAGTTAAAACTTACTCTATATTTATAGAGCCCTATAACTTGATCATCAAGAATTCTTTTTCACGAAGATTTCTTGCTCATTAAGTATAGTTTGACTTAACCTATTGAATGTGCAATATATTAGTGTAATTTAATTTTTTTTCATCATAATATCTATGAAATCAATGAAGCATATCGTATTGTCCACTTTATGCACATTTCTATTTTTACTCTTATGCTACCAACATTACCTCAACAACTCATAATGTCTTGGCCAAGGACTTTAAGAGTCAATTTGACCTAGGACGATTGAGATATTGTTCCCTAAATCAATCAAGGTGATGAATCCTCATATTAACTACTCATCCACCTTCATATACTTTAGGCCATACGCAAAAGCACCTTGATTAGGCAGTTGGACATTCTAACCCAGGGGTGAAATCAAAGTATGATATTCCACATATAAGATGATCTAGCATCTCAAGTCAAATGATTACTTATACTACTAAAACATGAGAACATATTCCATAGATACTTAAATGATACTACCAAATGAAACTCTCATTGAAGTTATGTTCAATGAACTTATTCTCTAATAAGCACTTATATGATATCCTTAAAATCAATATATTTCAACCTATGAGATCGATTGCTTACTTTACAAATAAGGAGGCTTAGCATGTATTAGTTTCTTAGCATTATCAATGCTTTGTCTCGATAATACAATGACTAGAAATAATTTTAAGAACAAGGCTATGATGCATAGGGATTGTCATAATTGTAGCTCTTTACAATTCTCTTGCAATGTTATTATGTTCCAAGGATTTTATCTACATAAGTGCAATAATCACAATTATTCTAAAACTTATAGATACCTTAATATTATTATTCAAAGATAAACAATAATAGTTATTATATGAAACAACAAAATATCAATCATAGTCAAGTCTTGGTTAGCTTGAAGGGCTTACACTAACATAGAACATATAATAACATTTATAATGGAAAATATAGACATATTATCCTTAGACATGAATATATTCAAGAGTTGATCGCTAGTGAAGTTATAACCATAATGACTATAGTTTACAGACAATCTAATTGATCCTTTCACAAAAGTATTACCAAGAGATGTAACCAAAAAAAAATGTCAATAGGAATGTGATTTAAATTCATTAATTAGGCATCGGTAATGGAAACCTAACTTTAGATTAGTAATCCTTAAATTTAAAGTTCAATCGGTAATAACAAGTTACCGCATATTCCTGGTTATGATTTTCATTTTTAAATTGTTTAGTCAAGTATTGTCTGTTGCATGAGTTGAAGGATGAGTTTTACTTTTAATAGAGTTGTAACAAAATGTTTATACACAAAAGAACTCCACGTAAGTGATCATCAAAGTGGTGTTGTTTAAAACAAGAAATTGGTCGATTCTCTTGTAAAATGATCATGATTATCAGGATGAGAACAAGACCATAATAATGTTGCCAGGATAATAAACCTCTTGAAATAAGCAAATAAGTCTTATGTGTGTCATATTATTAATCTAATACTAGAAATCGTGGTTCAATCCGCAAACACCGTTAATTACTTAATTAGATATTAAGAAATAAACACTAATTGAGTGTTCAAATCAAGAGATACATTCTTTAAGCATATAACTCGCGTGAATTATAGTGAATTAAGCGAACAATTCAGACTAGTTGGGAATATTAAATAGTCTGGAATGTAAAGTTTGGAAATTAAGTTTAAATTGCCAAAAATTATATCTAATAGACATTAAATAGACATATATGGCCCAAAAAAGAAAGACATTAAATAAGTATAACTTGTCACAAAGTTATGACTAGCAGACATAACTAGCTTCAATAAATATACTTTGTATAAAAGTTATGTCAAAAAAATGTAACTAATCTGAAATAGTGCTTCTTAGACAAAAATGCCCATTCGAAATGTTTATTGACCATTATAAATATCCAAAATTTATGCATAATTTTTATCTGAAGTTTCATACTTATATTTAAGAGAATTTGAAAAATTCTGATGTATTCTGAAAAATTTTTAAATTCTTAAAGAAAGTGATTAACATTAACGTCTCAAAATTTTGTCTTCTTTTGTTCCATTCCTCTTATTTTAACAAAATATTTCCGTACTTTACAAGAAAACATTATTCAAACAAAATAGTTCACCAAAAGAAAAATGTTACAAGAGATAAAATAAATAAATAATGCAAGAGCTTAAAAGGTATAAACGAAGAAAATGGTAATGACATATCCAGTATATTCCAAATCATATCTGATGAATCGTCTGATATACATGCTGCAACTGATAAGCACTTTCTGCAAAAGATCCAATCCTACTAGAAGCTGAAGCCATTTTTTTTTTTGTAAACACCTCTCGGTAACCGATGATCACTTTGAATCTCGATTAATCTGACATCGAACCGGATCGAATCCCATTCGAAAAAGCCATATTGTTTGTACTATAGTATTAATCCTCTTTCTACATTCACTTCTCGCCATCATTGCTGATCTGAATGAGTTTCTTTAACACGATCGTGTCTCCAAATGGATAAGAAGGACCTCCCGAATACGCCGCGTGGTCAAGTCCATTTTCTGCCCGAAGTCTTGGAGCCGACCACTCTGATTTTTTCAATGCTCTTTCTTCTAGATTTAATTTAATTTAATCTTTAGACCAAGTGTTTAAAGATTAATTTGACATATTGCAAGTATTAGTTTGAATCTAAACATCCCTCTTTCCAATTACTTAATATTTTTTTGTAACGAAAAAATTAATATGAATAATTATTATTATTACTATTGTTATTATTATTATTTTATGGTAAATGTTTTGTAACATTTGAAGTCATCTGGATTGATCCTTTCATTATCATCAACAACAGATTCTCATAAACAATTATATACGTTATATCTCTCCGATTAATATTTAAATTTTTATTTCACTTCTTCTCTCTCTCCTTTTTTTTATAGATCACAGGTATCCTCATCCGTTTTAACGGTTTGAAATTAATCCTATTCGGGGTTTAATAACAGTTAAGGCTCTTCACTCCTCTTCAAAAATGTATTTAGTGGGAGTCGAACCCAAAACTCTCTATCCTCTTTTGTTGTTATAAGATTTATATTATTTTTTTAATACAAAAAAAAAGCGTATTTTAACAACAAAGATTTGTACTATTATTTTTATACAAAGAAAAGGGTATTTCAACATCGCATGTAAAACAACTACGAATAAAGGAGTAGGTATTTGGCCCTCTATCGCATCAACTCTCTTTTTCTTTATTTCACCCAAAACTCATTCAAAAATCATTGTGTAGTCTTCGAAAGAGAATCGAATTTGAGAGAAGCATTGTTTTTCTAATTATAGTATGGAGAAATATGAATACATATGTAGGTTGGTTAATGACGCAACAATATCACAAGAAATCGATAAATAAATAAAGGATGACAAGAAAAAACATTTAATTAGTTTAATTGAATATATCTAAATTTAATGTTTGTCCGAAGTTGGCTACCTATTTGGTTATCTAAACACATGATTGACGGTCAGGATGTTCTGATGAAACTTGCTTGCGCTTCATTATTTGTCAACATGCAGGTACAGCACCCTAACCATACCATGCATCTACAGTTTTTTTTTTGTCAACCTTTAAATTAATATATATTTGTATGATTATAACAACACCTACAATATTATACAACGTGAGAAGCTGTACATGAATGTTTAGAAACTTGGAACTAAAACGTGAAGGCTACCACTATCACCATGGAATCAAATATCACACCAATATTCTGACCATTTTTAATTACGTCTACACCCTCGTCTATAAAACCAATGTTCATGCAAAGGTAGCGTTGGAAAAATCTTGGGTTTTTATTTGGAGTTAAGCTCAATAATTATTCCAGGCTCCTTCTAATCATGAACAACCTAAACTTCGGTGTCTGCCTTATCCTGATTGGCGTTCTGGGATTTCAGGCAGGCATTGCTCTGGCTGAGTTCAACTATGGTGACGCTCTTGATAAAGCCTTCATGTTTTTCGAGGCTCAAAGGTCTGGCAAACTACCCTTGGACCGGCGTGTCAAGTGGCGTGGTGACTCGGGCCTCAAGGACGGCTCTCTTCAAAGGGTAATTAAATGATTGAATTTTACTTTAGTTTCTAAATAACTGAAGTGAGAATTTGTTTTAGGTTTTTAAACTTGTTTTGGTGATGAAGTGCAGGTGGACTTGGTTGGAGGATACTATGATGCAGGGGATCATGTGAAGTTTGGGCTGCCAATGGCATTTAGTGTGACAATGCTTGCATGGGGAACTATTGAATACAGGAAGGAAATCACTAATTTAAACCAAATGGGACAAAGTTTGTGGGCGATCAGATGGGGCACTGACTACTTCATCAAGGCTCACACTCAGCCGAATGTTCTCTGGGGACAGGTAGGAACTTTTGGGAACAGAAAATTGTAAGAACCCAAGTCTGGTAACCTGCAGTTTCATATTACTTTCATTAATGATTAGCCCACCGTTGAATATAGTCAATACTCTTTATATCAACTTTATGCTTAACCAAGAGGCATTAGTATTCACCTTTTCTTTAATTCACCATCCACATATTGATAATGATGCCCGAAACCATATATTTCTAATTGAATTAAATAATCTTTGAATCAAATGCTTTCTGCTTTTGCACCTTTACATGTATTTGCCAATGTTTTTCGCCTTTAGTGCATATGACCTGACGTGTGGATGTGCTATGAAATGATGTAATGTACAATTGATCAGGTTGGCGATGGGGACTCTGATCACTATTGTTGGGAGCGCGCAGAAGACATGACAACTCCAAGAGCAGCTTACAAGCTTGACCAGGATCATCGAGGCTCGGACCTGGCTGGTGAAACTGCTGCTGCTTTGGCTGCTGCTGCAATAGCTTTCAAGCCTTACAACTCTTCTTACTCTGATCTTCTCCTAGTTCATGCAAAACAGGTAAGAACATCTACCATAGCCCCAACATTCTGTTAATAGAAATACAAGGGGACAAGATCCGCATTTTCTCTGACGTTTTAATCCTCAACCTCTGCAGCTTTTCTCATTTGCGGATAGATTTAGAGGCCTGTATGATGATTCCATCAAGTGCGCTAAGCAGTTTTATACATCAACAGGTTATTCAGTAAGTAATTTTAGAATGCCTAAATTCTTGTTCATTTCATTCCTCTAGCTATATGTACTGATATTCATCTTCAATGAACTTTTCTTTGGCGAAGGATGAACTATTGTGGGCTGCCACTTGGCTATTCCGAGCAACTGGTGAGGAGCAATATCTGAAGTATGTTGTAGACAATGCTGTCTGCATGGGAGGAACTGGATGGGCAGTCAAAGAATTCTCTTGGGACAACAAGCACGCCGGTGTGCAAATCCTTCTTTCAAAGGTAAAGGAAATTCCAAGCTGATTGATTTGCTTTTGCTCCCTCCTTTTGCGCTTTGATCTTTTGCATAGCCACAAACCCGGGGCTAGCTCACATTATTGCAAATTAAATTTGTTTTTCTGTAAATACTCAATTAATGCTAATATGGAGTTGAATGTCCTGCATGTTTCAAGTTATAATTACAAAATGGTGGCTCCATGGCAGGTGTTGATGGAGCAAAAAGGCAGTGCATACACTTCAACACTAAAACAATATCAGGCCAAAGCAGATTACTTTGCCTGTGCTTGTCTGCAAAAGAATGATGGCTACAATGTCCACCTGACCCCTGGTTAGTGTTGTATGATGGGTTTATACCTTCTGACTGCCATACCTCAAGTTCTAAACATTTATCCGCTTAATCTCTGTCTATATCAGGAGGTTTAGTGTATGTGCGTGAATGGAACAATATGCAATATGCCTCAGCCGCAGCATTTCTTCTTGCTGTCTACTCTGATTATCTCTCTGCAGCAAATGCTAAACTCACTTGTCCTGATGGCCAAATTCAACCTCGTGAAGTTCTAAATTTTGCTAAGTCACAGGTATACATCCATACTTTGCCTGTAAGGGTGGGATCTTGGAATGACTTCCCGGATAAAAGTACTCTAGAGCTGCCTTAAATACTTGGAAAATATGTCAATTACAGAACACAACATGTACACTTATATTTTAATTCGAAGTTGGAAATGTTCTCTTTTAATTTGCATCCTTTTTATTTGCTTCTTTTTGCCTCCTTGGCTGAAATGGTTCGACACATTTACGTATTGGCTTCTTGCACAGGCTGACTACATTCTTGGCAAAAATCCCGAGTCTATGAGCTACTTGGTTGGTTATGGACCAAGATATCCAATTCACGTCCACCACAGAGGTGCTTCAATTGCCTCAATCTCGGTTCTTCCTTCGATAGTGAGCTGCGTCCATGGATTTGAGGCCTGGTACCGCCGCCCGGAGGCAGATCCTAATGTCATCTACGGAGCACTGGTGGGAGGGCCTGACCAGAATGACAATTTCAATGATGACCGTTCCAACTACGAGCAAACTGAGCCTACACTCTCTGGCACTGCACCTCTTGTCGGCCTCTTCTCTAAGCTGGAAAGCCTATTAGGTAACAATGCTTTCCCATCTCGCTTGCTTAAAACTAATCAGAAGAAAAAATTGGAGTTAAATTTCATCTGCTAAATTTCACAGGTCCATACCATAAAGAACCAACAACAAACCAACCAACACAAAGTGAGTAAGCAAGTCCCCCATTTTCTGTAAATCTAAATAAATTCATTTTTCCAAAAGCATATATCAAGTTCATGTTTCTTACTTCCACCGTTCCACAGACCACCATCACCAGCAAACACAGGTACCCAGCAAAACTTCAGGTAAACAGAAAAAAATGAAAAACAAATACAACAACTTAAATATTTTCTTTAGTTAAATTCTGATAATCTTGCTCTGCAAATGTTCAGGTGTCCCAGTTGAGTTCCTTCACTCAATAACCAACACATGGAATGTTGGGGGAACGACTTATTACCGGCACAAGGTAATAATCAAGAATACATCTGAAAAGCCAATAACAGGTCTAAAGCTGCTGGTCGAAGATCTCTCAGGTACCTTATGGGGCCTTTCTCCTACTCCAGTAAAGAACACCTATGAGCTTCCACACTGGCTTAGTGTCTTGAAGCCTGGTTCAGAGTGCAGCTTTGTTTACGTTCAAGGAGGGCCCCAAGCCAAGCTTTCAGTTCTGAGCTACCATTAAATCCAGCCACACTTCATACCCTGATAGATAATACACCTTTTTTATATATACACAATTGGGATTGAAACCTCTAAAGTTCTGACTGAGAATTGTAATTTACTCGTCCAGTATGTATAATTTAAGATTATGGCTAAATATAAGTTATAGCATATTCTAAAATTTAAATTTAAATCCAAACAACCCCTCCCCTATTCCCTATTTATTAAATATTTTCCTAGAAACCAAAGAAAATAAATAATCTAGGATTATAAGAAGATATTCCGATAAATTCCGATAATTTTTTAAAAACAAATTAAACTACTCAGAAGGCCTGAAAGTTGAATCCAAGATAAACCAAGGGGTTAAATAGAAACCCTAACCCGAGCTTTGAGGAAATGCTGCTTATGGGGGCATTTTCAGGTAAAACTAATTAAAAAATGTGTATTCAATCCAAGCAAGTAGTAACGAAAGATGCTGGCTGAATTGACTTCCGATATATTCATATAATAATTAAATAATATTTTGTAACATAAATATATAGCCCAAAAGGGCAAATTCTGATAAATTAACAAGCACTTGAAAACTAATAGCAAAGGCTTTCAAGTTTCAAGAACTTCGACGCAGTAGTCAAGACAACAAAAAGAAGGTTGAACTTGAAAGCCTAAACTATATAAGCTAACAAAAACAATTACTACTTCATCATAAGAAGTGGGGAAAAAGGAGATTATTCGACCACTTCATCAATCCTCATCATTGAAAGTAGTCTTCTTTCCTGTAGTAGAAAAAATAAATAAAACATGAGAAAGTAGAAATTTACAGTAATAATCTATCTCAGCACAAAGAATGAATTAATGTAAGCAAAACAATCCAAGATAATCTTATCTCAGCACAAAAAAGGAATTAACATAAGTAAAACAAGCAGTAATGGCAAAATACCTGTGCCAGATGCAGCAAGGTTTGGCTTATTAGGTGCTCCTCGTCCTCTACCAGCACCACCAAAACGACCACCCCCACGTCTACCACCACGTCCACCACTCCATCCACCGCTCCTGCCACCACCTCTTCCACTGCCAGGACCATCACGGAATTCACCTCTGGGTTTTGCCTCACTCACAGACAAGGAATAATTATTAAGCTCTGATCCATCAAGTTCTAGAGCATTGTTGAAACTATCATCATGGTTGAAATCCAAGTAAGCAAAACTGCAATTGATTGTATATAAATCAGATGGAGTATCACTAATAATCAGAAAAGTACCAGAAAATATTAAAGTTACAAGGAAAAAAAAACTTTCAAACAAGGATGGTCAATATTAAATATTTCAGGAGACTTCATCCAGGGTAATTGCATATACCATGAGTATAGATCACATCCAACATACAGTAACTCACTGAGTTCTACTAAGTTATTTCTCCAGCATTATGCTAAAAGCACCATGTCTGAGTTTATCTACAATCTTAGGAGGCTTCATCACATGTATACATGCAATAGTAAAGAAGAAGATAAAAGGTAACAAGGTAATAATTTCTACAATTGATGTGAAAAACAATAGAAAGATACAGAAGCAAAAACAATAAAAATAGAATTTTCAGAACACAAATCACAGCAACAATAGAAACAAACCCTTTCAAAGCACCAGTCTCCCTATCTACTGGTACTGCCACCCTAGAAATCTCTCCACAAGAACCAAAATGCTCTTCTAAGGAACTCTTAATCTGTGAATGTTTTGGACACAGCAAATATATAAATAGAAATAAATTTCAAAAGCAAAGAGCAGGGGAGAGGAGAGGGCAACTGAAGCTAAAATTCAAAGCAAACCACTAACCTCATCCTGACCAAGAGATTGATCAAGCCCCCTGACAAATATTGTTCGAACCTGACCTCTTCCACCTTTCTGGAATGAATTGTTTCCATTGCTGCAAAGGACGTACTAGCAGCGTAAAAATCAAGGTTAAAAATTAAATATCATATCACAGATTGGGAAACAGGAAAAGAAAATCACCTGCTGTGTGGAGTATATGCACCCCTTTCACGGGCCAAATCAACTCTAAGAGGACGACTCATCAAATATTCACCATTCAATTCTAGAGCCTGCAATAAAGGATAATGGCAGCTAGTAACTTCAAATCGATTACCTAATAACAAAGTACAAAAGCAAATACTTTAGCAATTCACTTGAAGGCTGTTTGATAATGTGTTAAAAGATATTAAAGAGGTTTGGTTACAAATTTAAGAAACCATTCGTAGACTTTTCCCATGAATCATCATTTACTTGACGTAAATTTTGTGAAAATCATAAAATTCTTACAAACTCAATATCAAAACCTATTTAATAATTAATTTTTATAAACATATAATAGTTTTACAGTACAAAAGTACAGTGCTTACAGATTTCAATGCTAGATTTCAGCACTTCATTTTTTCATAATTGAATTATTACTTCATTAAACAAGACCTACTCTAATAAAGATTGGCATGTCACCTACAATCATTCCATATCATATTCACAAGCATGCAATTACTTACAGAAAACATAATCAAAAGCTTACTTTATACAACACACATCCATGTACAATCCAAAATTAAAAGAAGAAATCTACCTTCTGTGCACCCTCAGCAGTAGCGAATTCAACATGTCCATACCCCTTAAATTTCCCTTCAGCATCAGCGGAAAAACGTATGTCCACAATCTCACCAGCATCTTTAAAGAAATTCCTTCTGCAGATCAACATTTATCAGATGAAAATAAAATTTTATAAAAACAAAATCAGATGGACCGGAGAAACTATACGTACACATCAGCTTGTTCAACTTGAAAAGGTAAGTTTCCAACAAAAATTGTCTTTGTTCCAGTAGACTGAACTTGAGGAGTTGCAGGAGTTTGGGGCTGCAAAAAAAAAGCACTCATGAGATAGCATCCTGCCTGACAAAATGAGACAAAACAAGAAATTGGGGAAGAGCTTTGAAAGAAACTGAAAGGGAAATTGAAACTTACAGCTTTCTTAGCAGACTTCAAATCCTGTTGCTTAGCAATTTTCTGGGGTGTTGTAGCATCCATCATTTCTACATCTGTACCCTGATTCCAATGTACAATTAGAACACCACATTAGGCAATCATCACATCAACCTTCCAAAAGTATTAAGCAGAAGACAGTGATTCCAAAGATCCATACTTTTTTCTTTGGAGTGTCTTCTTCTTCACTTTCCTCATCATCAGATGATTCTTCAGATTCCTCCTCTTCACTACTGCTTACTTTTTTAACAACCTCAGCATCTTTTCCACTTTTTGAAGCAACCTTGGACTGTAGCTTATAGAATTAGATAACTTAGTAAATTGATACTACAACAAAAGAAACATTTACAGAAAGATGATAAAGAAAATTTTACCTTTTTTGCTGCAGGTTGTTCATCCTCACTTTCGTCAGAGCTGTCATCGTCACTATCATCACTTTCCTGCAATATCAGAGATAAAGTTAGCAAGAAAAGAAATATTAGTTGGTCACAGTTCACACAATGTTAAGATTATGTTTACAGATGTGAATCTTGGAATCAAGTAAATGCTTAGGAAGTTTAATGACTGTCTCATTCATGCACAGGAGAATACAAGCTCATTAAACCATGCTACTAAGAAAGCCATTCCTCGGAAAAAAAAAAAGATTCGAAATATAAAATATTGTGAACAACACACATAAAATATCAGTTGTCCAGCCCTAGGAAAAAATTCAACAAACAGGAGCGATTACAAGCACAAAAGTAAACGCTGCTAAGATAACCATTCCTTACAAAAAAGATAAAATAAAATAAAATAGTGTGAACAATACGTGCATATAATATCAGGAGTTGTCCTAGCCCTAGGGATAAATGCAATAAATAAATAAATAAATAACAAGCACAAAAGTATGGAGTAACCTGTTTTGATTGTTTTGTCCCAGCTGTAGGGAGTGGCCTTTTTGAAGCAACTGGAATTTTGCTTGAAGGAGCCTGCAGTGTGATATTAATGCAGTGCCACATTAGTACAAGTTTACCAGGAAAATGAACAGTGACAGAAAAGACCAATCCTTTGAAGAATTGTGCATTCTTCATCCCCGGGATCCTATAAAAAAAGTAATTTTGCAACCAGACTTAAGACCATAAGATTACCTCATCCTCAGAGGAATCAGTGTCCGAGGAACTTTCAGATGGCTCTTCTCTCATTGCTGCTTTCCCAGTAACAGGTTTCTTATCACCTTTTGCTTCAGCTTTCTGCTAAAATTTATTCAATGACAATAAGAATAACAATAAAATGAAGAACCATGACCAAATGAAACTGCCATATTAAAAATTCAAAAGTTAAAGCACACCTCTTCTTCCTCAGAATCACTATCATCGGAGGAGCTACTAGAGGAATCCTCAATTTTCTTGGGGGTAGGAGCAGATGTTTTCTTCACAATAGTTGCTTTTTTTAAGTCCTAGTGCAGTGCAATAAAATCAATAAAACACATACAAAAATAGAAATAGAACTTTATGAATGAGATATTGCACCTTTTCATCAGATTCCTCCTCAGAGCTGCTATCGCTTGATTCAGAGCTGCTATCACTAGATGTGGTCTTCCCCTTTGTAGTCACTGAAGGTACAATCTTTGTAGCAGTTAGCAGCAAAGTATCCTTTTTAGGAGGTTCCTAGAGAAGTGTGAATTCAATTAGTGCAAAACATCAAAAATAATTCAATGCCGGCAAAAAGGTAGACTTTACAAGGACACCTAGGTATATTATAAAACCAAATTTTAACATGCTTTCCAGGACTCATGTTTGCACTACTATGATCATATTTTCCTTCCTAAAGAAGCTTTGCTAAATATTCCGATTAATGTAACATTGCTGGCATTGCAACACTCACATCCTCTTCATCCGAAGAACTGTCATTTTCTGAACTATCACTCGACTCCTTTTTTGGAACAGTAGTGGGTCCTTTCTTAGAAGCTGGCTTTGATTTTTTCTGTATATTTAAAAGATTATGTTTATAAATTATAATCACAAAAGTTCCCCAAAAAAGATTAAAAGCAAAGAACATCCAACAATCCAACACTTACGGCATCTTCATCTGAGCTGCTATCCTCATCTGAAGAATCAGAACTGCTGGAGGACTTGCCTTTCTTAACAGGTGCAGAGCCATTTTTAACAGCTATAGCTACCTTCGTTTTTGCAGCAGGCTCCTAAATCAAAATTCAACAACAAAGAATAAGTCGAGAGCTTGTTAGTTATTATTGAGTTCCGTCCAATATTAGCCTCAATTCAACACTCACATCATCCTCATCAGAATCTTCTTCGGAAGAAGAATCTGAACTGCTATCAGCTTTTACTGTCTTAGCAGCTGGGACACTGCCATTTTTAGCAACTACAGGTTTTATAATCTGAGCAGGAGCTTCCTGGAAAACAGTCGAACATTAACAATCATAAAGAAGAACATATGCGACCATGCAAATGTTATAAGCATTAAAATAATACTCACTTCATCAGAGGATGAATCTTCCTCACTGCTAGACTCAGAAGAATCTGAACTGCTGTCTTGTTTTGCTTTCTTCGCAGGTACAGAGCCATTCTTGGTAATAGCTGGCTGTTTCTTTTGGGGCACGGGTTCCTGAATCAAAAAATAATAAAATAAAATAGGCAAAGCAGATACACACATGCCTTCATATGCTTCATTTTAATGCCATGTGAATGTGTAGCCTAGATAATTAAGAGAACTAAGATCCAATAGTTAAAACATACATAAATAAGTTAGAGCAATTACATTATGTAAGGAACCCACAGAAAACAGAGCATGAATGAAAAGAGAGCAATCAATAATAACATCAACAAATATAGTAGAATAAAAGGAACAGTAGCTTTTTGCGTACATCCTCGGAATCAGAAGAGTCATCAGAAGAACTACTAGTTTCATCTTTCTTCTTTTGGGTCTTTGCTTCAACCTTCTTCTTTACAATAGCCTGTGCTACCCCATCGTTTTTCTTCTGCTTTTTAACAGCCACTTGTTTTTCAAGAGTCTCTTCAGCTTCTCTCTTGCCTATATAATAATAAAAAGATGAACAAAGAATCACCATGTAGAACAATGAAAACCATAAACAAGCAGTTTCCTCTACAATGCAAATCAAGTTGATAATTTTGAACCTTAATCACACATGCTAAAAAAAATTTAAAATTCAAAAACAAAAAAATATATATACCTTTCTTTCCAGACTGAGGAGGAGCTACAGCAGGAGCTGCTTCAACCTATAAAAGAGAAGAAAAAAAATTAAACCAATGCTAAAATAAAAGGGACCAAAAGAAAAGCCGACAAAACCAACTGGAGTAGAAAATTAAGACAGCTACAAAAATGAAAGAAGTACTTTGGCGGTTGATTTCTTGCTTGATTTTCCCATAGTTAGAGAAGAGAGATTGAAACCGGAGTTAGGACCTTTTCGGTTTTGTTAGAGAAAAACAACGGTCTCTGCAAAAGTTGCAAAACCCTAGAGACTGTGGGGTTTAGGGTTTTGAGAAGACGAAAAACTCCAGAGAAAAAGTGGGTTATATAGTGTGTTTTTAGTACAGATGGGGGAAGTCTGAACTCTGCCGAAGTGGCACTGCCGGTATGTGGGTTAGGGTTTTTGCATGTGCGCAAGTGCAGCGTATGGCTCATTTGTACCTTTTCTTTTGAAGCGGTTGAATTGCACGTGTCACATTTGAACAGTTCGGTCCATCCTCGAGGATCTTTGGTGGATAGGGTGTAAATGATGAGAAAATCTATTCATACCCCACTTTTTACTATTTCTACCCCACTCTAAACAATACCTAATACTAAAAAGACCATTTTACCCACTATTACTGCTGGCTCCATCTTTCCTTCTCACCACGACAGCACAAGTTGAACTTGCGCTGATTGTTTGCGCAAGTGCAACTTGCGCGAAACGAAATTAAAGTAAAAAAATATTTAAAAAAAATAAAAGAATTTTTCTACTCGTCATAGACAGCGCAAGTTGAACTTACGCAAACAATTAGCGCAAGTTCAACTTGCGTGAAACGAAATTAAAGTAGAAAAAGTATTTTAAAAAAGTAAAAGACGATGATAAAAATGAATAAATGAGTCGCGCAAGTGAGACTTGCGCGGGAAAGTCGCGCAAGTGAGACTTGCGCATCGTGGTAATTGGGGTAAATTTGGTATTTTGTCACTTTTTTTTACTGTTTAAAAATGAGTTGGGGTAGAAATAGTAAAAAGTGGGGTATGAATAGAATTTCTCGTAAATGATTTGGCTAAAATACTAAATCAGCCTGTGTAGTTTTAAGCTTTTTTTTATTTAAGCCTTTAAACTTTAATTGTACTCAAATAAGTCTTTATACATTCATTAATATTCATATAAATCTTTTTTTTTAACGGAAAGATAACGTCGTTAACTTTTTTACCACTTGACTTTGGATGACCACGTGGATGATAATATTTCAATATGACATATCCAAATGAAGTTGAATTGGACTTAAATAATAGATAAAAAGTTACTTTTTAATTATCAAATTAAAATTAAAACCCAAACTAATCATTCAAAGATCTTATACCAAAAAAAAGTAGCGGCGATTTGCTAAAGAGAACTGTTACTCACAATTGATACTTATCATACGACAACCACCTTTGATTTTTTTTTGAAGAGAATTGCTACTCACTAGATGACAGCTACTTTTTATTCTCGTCTCCTTTTGACTCTCCCTGGTGTAAGGTAAAAAAGAAAATCCTTTATCCATTAATTGTACTGTAATCACTAAATTAAAGAGAAAAAACCCTCGCTGATTCAACAAAACAAAAAATAAAATCCTTCACAAATATCGATATTTTATATTCAATAACAGTAATCAAGGATAGAGATAAGGTTGGGCAGGTTTCACAACATTGGTGCAAGGATGCTACTACTGGTTTAGCTTTTATAAAAAATTTAAACTATGATTGGATTGAGAAGATTGTATAATAGCTACACGTACTTGAAAAGTGAACTTGGGAATCTTGAAAGAGACAAGGAAAGGAGATTTAGTTTTGGCTAAAAGATGAGACAGTTAACAAAAACAAGATTATAACATATTTCCCTTCCTCCCTTACTTTTCTGAGTAACTAAACAAAGGATAAAACCAAGAAAAACCCAGATAAAGAAAAGAATTGGAGAGACAACCTTACAATTTTGGGTAATCCAAATAAGCTACGCGTACAAGTATGTATAAGATATATATACAACTTTCAATGTTGTAAAAATTGAAAACAAACAAAGTTTAGAACCATATTCATAATTAAAAATCTAGAAATCACATATGTTTAAGAATCGCATGGATATTTAAACTAATGAAAACAAACTCAACTACATATTGTTAAAATCATTAATAGTTTAACTAATTGAAGTAAAGTGAAGCAATTTTCTCCCAAACCTTGTTGTTCCATCAAAGATTGGAGGTGAGTCTGAAGTAGAATCAAGAGCTGGTGGAAGATACATTATCCAATTCGAGTGAGTGCCCAAAGGAAAAGGAGAGAATAAATACAAAAGAATAAGGGCCGGTGTCGTTGTTTGGTGGTTGTTGTCCAGTGATCTTCGTTCATTGGCCAATAGTTCTTCTAAGCCACAACATCGTTGCTCTGTTTTTGGGAGTTAGTTGTCGTTGATTTGGATTTTAATTTTGTAATTAAAAGGTAAAGCTTTTTGTCAACTATTTAAATCCAATTCAACTTCATTTGGACATGTCATCTTGCCATATCATTATCCACATGGCCATCCAAAGACATGTGGCAAAAAAGTTAACGGTGTTATTTTTCCGTTAAAAAAAAGGGCTTATGTGAATATCAATTGAAATATAAGGGCTTATTTGAGTACAATTAAAGTTCAAGGGCTTGGACAAAAAAAGCTTGAAAGCACAAGGGCTTATTTAATATTTTAGCCAAATGATTTGAAACCATTAAACATTAATTTAATAGTTGTTATTTTTTTTAAAACAGATTAAGTTTAAGATTGAATAATTTTTTGTACTTTTTATGAAAAAAAAAAGAATAAAGTTTTCAACGAGCACTTTGTGAATTTATTCGTTTTTGTTCATTTATTAATCTTAATAGGCTATCAAAAACAAAGGTTTAGTCCAAATGAATATTATTCATTCGTTTATATCCGCTAACAAATTCATTTAAAGTTTGTTTAAAATTCATTCATTAAGGCTTTGTTTGGTAGGAATGATAAAAAATGATGAGGATGAAAAATTTGGTAATCTAATGGTTAGGTTTCATAATCACTTTCTTATTTTGTAGCTTAACTATTAAATTAACAAATTTTCTATCATCACTCATTTTCATCCTTCCTACCAAGCAAAGCCTTAATGACTTGTTTAGTTTTTTGTTTGCTTTGATAAATCATTTAGTTTTTTTTTTGCTTTGATAACAATAAAATTTTAAATTACATATTTACTTGTAAATTATTTTAATATGTAGTTATTAAAATTACATATTTATGTAGATTTTTTTATTTTGAAATTATATGTATATATATATATTATGGTGAATACAATTTGTTTATAATTTTTTTGTTTAGTATTAACAAACATATTCGTTTAACATGTTCATTAATATTCATGAACAAACTTAATAAATATGAGCTGAACACAAACAATGTTAAAAAATAAACGAATGAGCATGAACATAATAACATTCTTTAATATTCGGTTCATTTACACCTCTACTGGTGGATTTTTTACTTATCTTTTATATTATGTTTGAATTAAAAGTAAGAAAGGGAAAGGAAAGAAATAAAGGAAAACATGGAAGCAAACCTTTTTTATTTGTTTTATTTGTATAAGATTTAAAAAAATAATAAAGAAAATTGAACGCAGTTGAAAATCTCTTCTTTTTCCTCAAATATCCAATTTTTCATTTACCCCATTCTGGAAAAAATGCTAAGGAAAGAAATAAGTAAAAAATTTAATGTCAAGTAATTTCTGTACTCCTTTTTTTTTTACTTTTTAAATAATCATTGTAATTATTTGTTTCTTATAACTTATTTATCAATTTTTTTTAATTTATACTTAAATCACAAATATGATTTTATTATTTTATTGTAATTTTAAAAATCCGATTTTTATTGTTTCATTTTATTCTTTTCTAGTGTTGTTATTGCCTTAAATACTCTATAAGTACCTTGATTTCTAGTGTTGTTTTATTTTTTTTTAATTCTCTTTGGGGAGGCCTCAATTCAACAATACCAAGTTATTTTGCATTGCCCCAATAATTTCTATGAAATTTTTTATCAGAAGGTGAACTTTGGTAAATCAAAAATTTATTGCTCTAAGAGTGTCTCAAAGCCATTAAGGCATTCCTTGTAGAGTGCAACGGGGATGAATGTTAGCATGGATTTTGGTGATTACTTGGGAGTTCCGGTTTTGTCAAAAAGGGTGAATAAGGCGACATCAGAAATTGTTGGATAAAGTTAATGGTAGATTGTTGACTTGGAAGGCTTCTCAGTTGTCCTTGGCTGGGCGTGCAACACTTACCAATCTGTAACAGGTTCTATAGCTATGTATACCATGCAAGCTATTTAACTACCAATCTCAATCACTAAAGAAATTGATAGAATGAACGAAGATTTCCCTTGAGGTTTGGCTGAAGGTAAGAAAAAAGTTCCTTTACTTCAATGGTCCATGATTTGTCAACCTAAAGAACTAAGGGATTTAGGATTCAGGAAAATGGAAGACATGAATAATGCTCCTCTCCAAACTTGGCTGGAAACTAGAAACTGGAGATTCTAGTCCTTGGGTAAAGGTCTTGAAATCAAAAAGTTTAAAGGACAAGTCGTTTCTTCAAGTAAAAATTTCTTCTTCGGCTTCTCCTATTTGGTGGAGTATCTCTTCATATAAAGAGATTATGAATAAAGGCTGTGCTAAAATAATTGGAAATGGTAGACGAACACGTTTTTTGAGGGATAAGTGGTTGGGGAGAGAATCTTTAAAGGTTTTGCATACAAATTGTATTAGTGGAAATGAAGTAGAATTATTGGCGAGTGACTACATCAATGATGATGGAGAATGGAACAAAAACAAGCTGGAGTGTTTGCCTAAAGATGTCCTAGATAAAATTTGCATGTTACCCCCCATGCATATCTGAATAGGATCGACTATAGTGGTATGCCTCTTCTTCAGGAGAATTTTCAATTAAAGTAGCCCATTTTATGGTAAAGGAGGGTATTAGTGTGGAGTTTCAGTAGAAGCAATTTTGGCATTTAAACCTTCCTCCTCGAGTTAAAGCATTTATTTGGTTAGTGATCCATGACAGACTACTAACACGTGATGTTTGTTTTAGACGCCATTTTGCAGCGAATCCTAATTGTCTGAGATGTACTTCTATAGATGAAGATATTATTCATGCTTTGCGAAAACTACAAATTCTCGTAGGAAATTTGGAAAACTTGGCTTAACGATCAAGAGTTGTTGGTTTTTAACAGCATTTCCTTGAAGGATTGGCTTACTTTTAATTTGCTTTCACAGGGAAATATTTGCAAAGGTAACCTTCCATGGGCGACTCTCTTTGCATGTGCGTGTTGGTGGATGTAGGGCTGGAGGAATAAGGTGATCTTTGAACTTTTGGCCTTCGAATGGTGTTCAACAAATTATTTCTTATGTTAGTGAGTTTCTTCTTAGCACAGTGCAGCAACTAGACAAAGTGGACAAAAGGGCTTGTCACACTGCATGGCAGAAACCTCCTAGGTATGTGCTTAAACTGAATGTTGATGCCTTACTTAAAACAAATCCTGGACTTGCTGCAATTGGTGGTTTGTGTAGAGATTTTGAAGGTCGATGGTGTTTTGGGCTTACCAAGAAAGTGGGTTAGGGTACTATTACTCATGCAGAACTCACGGATATTTATTCTACCTTATCTCTATCTTAGGACAAAAGGGTTTAAAGAAGTTATTGTGGAATCAGATTCACAATTAGCCATTCAAAAAATTAACTAGGTTTTAAGAGAGAGGGATCCATTATTTTAGGTGATCAATACATGAAATGCCTTATGGAACGTGACTGGAGTTGTTCAATTAAGCACATTTACAAAGAAGCTAATTCTTGTGCTAATCTATTGGTGAACTTGGCTCGTGAGAGGGCAGTCTATTCTTGCAGATCCTCCTCCAAATTTAAGTTCTCTTTTACATACAAATATTCTTGGTCTTACAAATATTCTTGGTCTTAGTGAAGTTAGAGTATGTTCTTCTTAAGTAGGTCCACCTACTTTTATGTACCCAAAAAAAAAACCTCTCTCTCTCTCTCTCTTCAATCAATACAAAGCAATAAGGACTTTTACAAAAGGATCCCAATTTTGCTTCTAGCATTCTTCTAAATAACCTATTATCCTAGCCCATGAATTGACAGGGGTGTAATCGAGCCAAGCTGAGCTGATACAGTGAGATGCTTGAGCTCGAGCTCGACTTGAAAATTCGATGCTTGGTGCTCGGTACTCAGCTCGAGCTCGGTCGAGCCTTAATTTTTGAGTTCGAACTCGACTCGAAATTAAAATCGAGCTACTCGAGCTCGCTCTATTATGCTCGATTATCCACGCTCGATTTTCATACTCGAACTCGAGCTCGATTCTCATGTTTGAACTCGAGTTCGAGCTCGAACTCGAATTTATTTTTGTATATATAAAAAATATTATAAATTAAATATAAAAAATATAATATTATTTAACAATAATAATGACAATTCAACAAGCCAACAACAATAATGAAAATGTTACATAAAAATCAAAGTAATGAAATCTCACAAGAGTGAGAACAATACATACAACTCTGAATTTTGAAAAACAACACACCTAAAAAAGAAAAAAAAACAACAAAACTCTATAAACCTAATTGGAGTAAAACCCATAGAAAATACACTCAAAACAGGAAAACCACCCACAATAAATGTTTACATCAGACAAATATAGTAGTCACTAAGATTAAACACACTCACCATCCTTCTATTACTTAAATATGCCTTTGAGTGAGAAAATGTGCTTAAAACTGCCACATTCTATTGAATGATAACTAATATGTCCCAGCAAAGAATCTTCAATATTGGCCTTCACTCGAGACTAATACAATGGTTAAAGAAAACACCTACAAATATTATACAATTTGTTTTCTATTTACGATGAAAGTAATAGCTGTTATACTTTTTTTTGATAAAAGAGTGATTCAATTTAAATTCTTTGAACTCGAAGTCTGAAATTCAATCTAAGCAAAAAAAAATGATATTATATCCCACATTTCAACAATCATGAAGATTGGTAAGAAAGACAGCCGATAAAAATTGAAGACTTAAATTCTATTTGATAATGTTTTGCAGGACTCATTTTTGGAAGATCATAGAACCAAACAAAAGCATCAGAATGACTTTTCTCTCTTTGCCGAAAATTATGTCTAAACTTTTTAAAGGTTCTAGTTCTAAATTGATACAGTGTTGCTAATATGTCAAAAACAAAAGAAAAGAAAAAACAAAAACAAATTTCTTACCAGCAATGCTCACAAGGGGAAGGGTGCATGATTGAAGGAGAGGTGGCCGTGTGTGACTTTGATGGCGTTCACGCCGTGAGGGGGCTTCAGATATGAGGAAGACTGCCAAAGGGTCGTCGGATCTAAGGAAGAGGGCCAAAGGAGCGTCAGATCTGAAGGTCGAGGGGGTCGCCAGAGCTAAGTGTCGAGGGATTTGCCATATCTGGGTTTGGACAACACTGTACTTGCTTTCATAGAGAATGATTTGGTGTGAGGACACCAGATCTGAGGACCAAAGGGGTCGTCGGAGCAGAAGGCCGAGGGGGTGGCCGGTGTAGTCGTCTGGACGGCAGTGGACTTGGTGAAAAATAAATAGGGAAGGAGAGGTATGCGGCGCGAGTTGAAGGCTGGAATGGAAAAGTGGGAAATTGAAATGCAAGTGAAACAAAACATTTTAGGGTTTAGTTTAGGGCAAACATGTCATTTTGTAATAATATAATAAAATATACATTAAAATATTAGAATCTCGACAAGGCTCGCAAGCTATTCGAGCCGGGTATCATACTACTCGAATTCGGCTCGCTCGATAGCTCGAGCTCGAGCTCGAATAGCTTGCAAGCACCACTATATCATTTACACCCCTATTGGCAGTAAATTGCAACGGCGCTAGGTTATACTGTGCAAGAACCTCACAACAAAAGGAATGAAGAGGAAGATGAAAATCATACAAGAAAATGTGACTAAAACCCACTGTCGTATCCTCCACTCAACTAATAGGTCAAGAGGAATCAGGAATTCCTAATTTAAACCCAGAGTTAGAAAAAAAAACTCTTTTCAAAGCATTTTTCATAACCTCACTAGTAATAAATGAGTGGTATTTATCGTCATACCACCCATCCACTAGATTACCAACCATATCGTATTGTTCTTCCTCATCCACAGGCATCGACTTAGTTTCGATGTTGCTGGGAGGAGAATCATCAGAAAGATCAACTGAGAGATCTTCCTTAAGAGGACGGAAGTGATTTTTGTCACCATTTTCCTTTGACCTATTCAACAAAAAAATAGTAAAACAAATCAACAAAATACAAAGGACCACTTACCTAGAAAAAAGGCATGGAGTGAAGAAACAGAGTCGAAATAGCAAAAAAAAACAAAGTAAAATTTGAATTTGAAATAGGAATAGTGAGCAAGTAAAAAGAAAAAAACAAAAGTATGCATATTTAAAACAAATCATTATGACAAAACGATGATATCTACCATGTAGCAAATAGAGTATTAATTCCTTTACACAACAAAAGGATGTTCAAGGACACTTTGTGTGAAACAAATGCCTTATTCAAAGTCATAAAGATGATCACTTAATAATCTTCTACCTAAGGGGTAATAATGGTATACCATATTAAACCAACTAGGCCTAATTATGGATTAAGGTCTGATATAATTAGGAATGTAAATGGAGTAGGTAAAGAACCCGAACCATATAATTGCCCGATTATTTTTTAAATGTTTTACTTGAACCCTACTTAATAAATTTCATACTACCCTTTTTTTACCCGAACCGGTTTAATTACCCAATTTTACAACCAAAATTTTTGACAAACTCGTTTATTAACTCAAACTTGAACCCAAAAAAATCATTTTAATGTCTATTTTTCTATTAACTGCAAACATAAAATTAAAGAACACATAATTTTCATAATAATTTAACAAACTTTAGTAATTCAACAAACAGTTTAAAACCCTTAGAAATATATTTATTAAACTACAAACAAACATAATTTAATAAAAACACAAACATATTTTAAATCATTATTAAATATGCAACTTGAATCCATAATTTTAGACGGTCCTACACATAAAATCAATAATATATTATTAGTCTTAAGGTAAAATATAATAATAGACTACTTTTGAAAAAAAAATACAAATGAAATAAAAAGAAATATAACAAGATAATTAATCAGGCTCAGGTACCGGGTACCCTCATAGCACTGCCCAAACCTATCATAGGTAATGAAATCACTATCTTAACCCAATTAAAATCCAATTATAGAGTACCTGAACCTGATTTAATCGAGATAGGTAGTTTCGAGTACCCGTTTAACCAAACCCGTTTACATCCCTACATACATACATATATATATATATATATATATATATATATATATATATATATATATCATAAGGCCTTTGGCCTAGGCAGAATAATTGTTATATCATCAAAAGTATAATAGTACCCAAAAGATGTATCAAATATGATGCTAAAGGACTTCTAGCAATAGAAGAGTCCTTGACCGAATAAAATATAAAGAGTCCGACTCCTGATCAGACTAAAGGCAGTCTATTATATAAAACTCCCACAGGTATGCATAATGCTCAAGCCTTACATTATTATTCTAATACTCTCTATCTTCCAAATACTCGAAGTTGATCTATTCCAAAATAGTCATCAATAGATAAAAATTTCAAAAAGAGAAACGAAGCAATAGGCCAACAACCACGAACGAATCCAAAATTTATGATCCGTGAAGAACAATATTTTAACGTAATTTAAAATTTTTTAATTTAGATATAAATCAATATACAAATTTCAAAAGAAAATATAATTTTTTTCTTTGATAGAAATAATATTTTACATAACTAAAATCAACTAGATTATTTTTCACGGGTATAAAAATATTATTTGCATATTTAAAGTCGAGACATTTTAATTTAAGCTTTAGGGTTTATTGTGCACAAGAATGTATTAAATTTACATTATAAACTTTATTTTATAAGTTGAAGCTAAGTATCACATTTAAATATTCGATGGAAGTGGATGAACGAAAGAAGCGTCAACTGAGTTGGATATATATTGTTAACTAACTTTTACTCGTGCGATACACGAATTAATTTTAATTATTGAATTTGTAAATATATAGAATAATATTATTTAATTTATATATAAAATGATTATTATTCATTATACTGTCAGTGAAATTTTTAAACTTCACAAATAATTTTAAAATGACGACACATACATTTTCTTTATTTTTTTTATTTTTTTAATATTCATAAAGAGTATGTATCATCATCTTAGTACCGTTTGTAGAGTTTAAAAACTCGATTGGTAGTGTAATAAATAATGATACTTTATAAAATACATATAATATAACAAAGATATCCAATTATAGAAGAATTAAATATTTAATTAAAAAAATATGAAATTCAAAACATAAGATAAACAAATATTGGAAAAAATAAAAAATGAAAACATTATAAATAATATTATTAAGCACATCAAAAATATGTTAAAATGAAAATTAAAAGAATATTTTAAAAATTTTCAAGTATTAAAGTAACATTTTGAGGTAAATTTTTATTATTGACCTAAATAATTATAATTATAAATATGCATTTTATATACATATAGTATACATATTTATTCTTATATATAATTAAATTTATCTATTGAATATGCATGTTAATATATATATATATATATATATATATATATATATTTGTAAATTTACATGTTTTACACATGAATTTTATTTATTTAGAAAAATAATAATTTTAAATATTCAAATAATATACATGATATTGATAGTTTACTTGTATAATTTTCAGTTTAGTTAATAAAATATTTTTTAAATAAATTAAAATTAAATTATTTATTTTATAATATAAATAAATATCAATTAATATTTAATTTAGTTTTCAAAAACATAATATTAAAATTATATATTTTTTAATTTTTTGGATTAGATAGCATTTAAAATTACTTTAAGATAATTTTATTAAAAAAAATTGAGAAATGGTAAGAATTAGAGAAATTTTAGGAAAATGAAAAGGTTATAAAGCATTTATTGTCTGTTTTGATTTACACATAAGTTGCTGGTGCATTGGTGAGGCCAAATGGCATCACTAAAAATTCATAGTGGCCATCATGGGTTTTGAAGGTTGTTTTGGGTATGTCTGGTAGGTGCATTCTGATTTGATGATAACCTGCTCTAAGATCAACTTTGGAGAACAAGGAAGATCCATGTAGCTCATCAAGGAGTTCTTCAATTATGAGGATGGGGTACTTGTCTTTGACAGTGCGCTTATTCAATTCTCTATAATCAATACACATCCTTCAAGAATCATCTTTTCTTCTTTACCAACACTATAGGGGATGAGAATGGACTGCTACTTGGTTGGATAATACTAGCCTTAAGCATTTCAGTTGTCATCCTCTCAATCATATCTTTTTTAAGGAGGAATGTCTGTAAGGTCTCAAGTTGATGGCACCAACTCCCTCCTTCAATGGAATCTTATGATCATGCAATCTATGAGGTGGTAACTGACTAGGCTCCTCAAAAATCTTCTTATAAGTCTCCAATAATTCAGTTACAGGTTCTGGAATTAAGTCATCTTATTTCAGTATAACTCCAGTCGCCATGCACTGACTTTCCAAATCATCATATACTTGCACACTACATAGGTGTATGGTAGCACACTCACCTGAGTACTGCAGCAGTTTGCTCGTATTCTTCCCACTGATTGTTTTCAACTCAACAGCAACTATTTTGCCTCTAAGTACATGTTTTCTCCCAGAAATCTCAAACTCCATCCTAAATTGTTTAAAGTCCCATTTAATCTCTCCTAAAGTCTCCAGCCATTATATACCTAGCACCATATCACAATTCGCTAAGGGTACCAACAACACATCTGTTATGAACCTTGTTCCTTGTAATGTCCAAGTGAGTCCTCTACATGCTGCTGCGCATTGAAGACTATTACCATAAGCCACATCAAGTCTCATGGGAGTAATTGTCTCCATTTTACAACCAATCTTCTTTGCTACCTTAATATCGAGGAAGTTATGAGTGCTTCCCGAATCAATCAATATGTGTAGTTGCCTTTTGTTAATGTGAACAGTCACCGTCATTGTTTTGTACCCCTTTGCCCCACTAACACTAATGGCGTGTACAGAAATTTGTGGTGCAATATCATCTGGTTCCTCTTCATTCACTACATCTGCTACCATCTCACCTTCCATCTCCTCCTCTGTTTCATGTATCTCCATGATACATAATTGTTTCTTCCTACAAGTCTACCCTGCAGTGAACTTCTCATCACACCAGAAACACAATCCCTTTTTCCTCTTTTCATCAAATTCTTGGCCGATTCTTATCTTGGCTGCATTACTGTTCTGATTTGGAGTGTTAGAGGCAGTAGGTATTGAAAGTGTGAAGCTTCGGGTTGGTGGTTTACTTGTGGTTGTAGGGGTAGGTAGTATAGGTGGCTTTCTTGTTGGTTGGTTGAATTCTTGTTGTAGGGTTTTGACAGAGGATTCTTGTAGTTTGGCTAACATGTATGCTTGGTTGAGATCTTTAGGCATAAACATCCTCACAGGTTGTTGAATAGAATCTTTCAAGCCATTAAGGTAGAAGCACAGAGTGTATTCCTTAAACAAATCAACTTTACCCAATGAAGATTCAAATTTATCATGGTAAGAAGCAACTGACCCGGTCTATTTAAGGCTCAAAAGTTCAGTCATGGGTTCTTTGCAATCCAAATCTCCAAATCTATGCTCCAAGGCTTCGACATATTCATCCCAGGAAATGGCAGTTGACCCTCTCTTATATTTAATCCAGTTCTGGTGCCAATGTAAAGCCCTCCCTTCCAAGTTGATGGATGCAATCTTCACCATTACATTAGGAGGTGTGCCATCCACATCAAAGAACTGTTGGCATTTGAACAACCACCCACTGAGATCATCCCTAGAAAATCTTGGAAAATCGATCTTGGATTGCCTTGTTGCAATATAACTCTGCCTTTGTTGACCCCCACTGGAATGTGAGCTTCCTCTTTGTTCATGATTCCTTTCATTTACATGCATGCCTTCTTGAGTCTCCAATCCTTGTAGGGTAGCTATAATCTGAGTTTGTTGGACTCCTAGTGCAACCAAGTTGTCTTCTTGCATTTGCATTCTTGTCAAGAGATTAGCCTCTTATGTTTGCATTCTTGCTACGATATCTCTCAAGGTATCTCTAATGGCATCTTCAGATTGTATATGATCTTAGGACCTTGTATTTCCAGCCATAGTTGCCGAGAATCACTAGTTCTGATACCAAATTGATGCAAGTAACTAAACTAAATGGAAGAACACAATCAGGTAGCTTGGGAATTACAAGAACAAGCTATGTGAATGAATTCTAAGTAAATAGTAGAGAAAGAGTTTTAGAAGAAAGATTCTTGTATTACTTCAATCATGATACTTCAATCATGAATAGAAAGAGTAGTTATGATGTATTTATACAAGAATCAAATCAATGAAGAATCAGTAACTAATGTTCCCACCTGAACAACTAACTCAACTATTGTAACTAACTTTGTTGGCTAATCATGCCAACTCAGCCAACTGACAAAGCCAACTAGATCACTCTCAATTCCATGAGGATGAGTTATGGCATATTGTAAGTCTTGGGTTTAAATCCAAGCACTCACATCCCCAGTTATTTAATATTCCTCTTGTAACAAAAAATGTATAAATAAACATCTATGTAGACATCCTGCCACATTTATTATATACATTATAATATAAATATGTGAGAGGAGGGATCCACTTACACCTGTGTAAAATTTTATAGTTTTACATACTTTTTTGATCCTTAGATTGAGTTAAATGAACGGTTAATATTAAAACTCTTCATATGTAAAAAAAAAATATTTTCTTTCTTTTTTTACATTGTAAAAATATTTATTTTTCCTTTTTTTTACATTTTCGCTTTTCCACCTCTCTCTTCACGGCGGACTTCTCTCCTCCATCTCTCTCACATCACAACAGTCTTCTGCATCTCTCTTCCGTGATTGGGGATGATTATTCCTTTCGTCTACAAATCACCGCACCACTCAAGATTTAGATGAAATAAAACCAAACTCATGCAATTTCTCTATGAATCACGATTTAGATGATTATTTTCTAAATTCTAACATGGAAATAATCATCTAAATTTAACAAGAATAAACATACCTAACACTACAAATCACAGTAGCTATGAAACTATAATTTTCCATTTGTGAATTGATGTTGTCCGATCTTTGAACTTTGTTGGCCCCCATAGCCACACAACAATCTCTATATCAAATTAATGTTACAATATCAAAGCTTTTTGTCTTATACTAGAATACTATAATTACAAGGGAAATAAAAACAAACGTCTTATTGAAATTCTTCTTTTCTTTTTTGTAAAATAAGGTATATTCAGATTTTGTCTAACCTTGTTATTTTTTCAAATGCTTTAAATAAAGACTTATTCTTCTCAATCAATTTGATACATTCGTGAATATTTGATCAACTTTTAACAAAAATTGAATCATAATTAACAATAATAAGAGAAAATATTTTTACACTGCAAAAAAAGGAAAAGAAAATATTTTTACAATGTAAAAAAGGAAAGAGAAAATATTTTTTACATTTATTTTTATGTTTAGTTTTTCATATAAAGAATTTTAATCTTAACTAATCATTTATTCAATCTAAGAGCTAAAAAAGTGTGTAAAACTATAGAATTTTTTTTTTTTGTGCTAAACATATAAAACTTTTATTACTCAATAACAAGTCTGTTACAGCCCACACCTAGGCGATCATAATACAAAAGACTATGAATAACCTGAGGAGGGTTTTGGACAGCCATGATGTCAGTCCTACTTGCATGAGCAAGATTAGCCAGGAAATCAGCACATCTATTTGCCTCTCTATATACATGAATTATTGAAACTTCCCACTCTCTACTCATGAGTTCCTGGCAAGCTCTAAGAACCCCAGTGAATGGATCACTGCTACTTATTGGAGAAGTGACCTTCTTCACAACAACCATGGAATCCGATTCCGCAATTACATTCTTATAACCAAAATCCCAAGCTAAACATAAACCAGAATAGATCGCAAAGAGTTCTGCCCTTAAGATAGTTCCCCAACCTAATCTTCAAACAAAGCCAACTATCCACAGCCTATCATGGTTTCGCAACAAGCCACCAGCTGTTGTCTGACCCGGATTAGAGTAAGCAGAGGCATCAACATTAATTTTAATACTACCGGGTGAAGGAGGTTTCCATGAAACAAAGATTGTTCTCTTCTGCAATACACGTTCAGCAACCTTCTCATAGGCTTGTATCTCCCTTATGTAGTTTAAAATAATATTAGTAGCAGAGTGTGGCGACTCAAGTCCTCTTCGAAAACTAATTGGTTTCTCCATTTCCAAACAAACCAACAAGTATAACTAAAGAGAGTTGACCACTGGATATTGTCCCTGGTAACAAAGTCCTGTGAAAACAAATTGCTGCATAACCATTGCTTAGTGTTTATTGTCTGCCAAAACTCCGAATTATGGTCCAGTTTCCAACAAGTCCATAAGGCTTGAGATGAAGCACATTCCCTTAGAACATGAACAATATCTTCCGTGTCTGCAGCACATCTAAGACATTTGGCATCAACATTAATGCACCGCTTCATACATTGTTCCCGAGTTAGCAACCGTTCATGAAGTGTTATCCACAAGAAGTGTTTTATACGTGGTGGTATATTCAAATGCCACAACTTGGACCAATTCAGATCTGGTTCACCCACCCTTTTTATCAACAGGTAAACAGATTTGACTGTAAAAACTCCATTTGAGGAAGCAGACCAATAAGCCCTGTCATCCTCTTCTGTTGAAGCAACAATCAGTTTAATTTGATTCCGCAGTTGTGGGGGAAGCACACTTAACTTGGACACGTCCCACTCACCATTGTTAAGTAGAAAATTCGCTACTGTTATATCTGAAAAATTATCTGGATTCAAACCTTCCCATTCACAAAGAGCTTCATCTCCTAGCCATTTATCAAACTAGAAGGAAACTCTTTTTCCATTGCCCACCAACCAAGCACAACCCTGTCTAACAATGTCCCTGCTTACTTCTATACTTCTTCAAGTTGATGAAGCTTGTTTTTTCCTCCTAGCCTTGATAAAGGATTCACCTTTGAGATATTTAGAAGACAACAACCTTGCCCATAAACCCGTATCACCAATCGCTAACTTCCAGCCAAGCTTGGCCAAGAGTGCAACATTCATATCCCTCGCTTTCCTTAAGCCCAAACCACCATCATCTTTGGGTTTGCATACATCATCCCATTTGATTAATGGAATTTTCCTTTTGGTTTCAGAGGAGCCCCAAAGAAAGTTCATATTAAGTCTGTCAATAGTTTGAAGTATCGATTCAGGAAGCTGAGCAGTTTGCATCGTGTAGCTTGCAATGGAACTAGAAACCGATTGAATAAGAGTTGCACGCCCAGCTAGTGAGAGTTGATTGATTTTCCAAGCTGCTAACTAGGGGTGATATCGGATCGGATCGGATCGGATCGGATTTTTGGAGTTTTTTGATCCGATCCGAACCTATTCGGATATTAAAATTTTGATCCGTATCCGATCCGATCACTTTAATTATCCGGATATATCCGATCCGCATAAAATTGGATCGGATCGGATCCCACGGTTTTTTTTTTATGAAAATGAAATTTCAGTTGCTACCTGTCAAATATCAATTATGAATTATCATACATTACATGCAAACTTTACATGCAGCCATGCAAGATCCCACGATAACTGCTCTTAAACTAAAATTGTTAAACACAAAAGTTCCTAAAACAAAAAAATACAATATAACTGCTGGCGATGGTTGTGGCTCGGGACAAGGTGGAGACGCACAGCGTGGGTCTGCACTTTGCTGACTGCTGGTGGGGGAAGCGGTGATACTGTGACTCCGAGAGGTGGGTGCGTGCTTGGGATTGGGAGGGTGGGTGTCGGTCGGTCGGTGAGGTCAGTCTTCAGAGTTCAGATCACTCTTCAGTCTTCACGCATGAGATGAGACCACCCGTGACTGCCCAAAGGCTTTTTCATTGTTTACTTTTGGTATAATTTTTTTTTTACTTTTAATTGTTAGGCTGTAGCCTGTAAGCTCAAAGGCTGATGCTCACTTGCTCAGATGCTCTTTAGACTTTTAGATTTAGGCCTTTAATTTTCGGCAACAGCCCAGAGGCTAGAGGCAGTAGTAGTATTGGGCCAATACTATTGGCTTCTATATACTATTGGCTTTGGGCTGTAGTTCTTAAAAAAATTGGGCTTTTTTTCAATTCGGATTTATTCGGATTTTACAGTACCCATTCAGAAAAATCCGATCCGATCCGAACTTGCATGGATATGATGACATCATCTATCCGAATCCGATCCGAATTTTTGAAAAACTGAACCGATCCGATCTGAATCCCCCGGTTCGTGTTGGTTTTTTGGTTTTTACGGTTTTTTTTCTCACCCATACTGCTAACTTCTTGTTTACCTTATCGATAATATACTGATATGATGCACGCCCTACCCGCTTAGAATGTATTGGTACACCAAGGTACCTTCCAAAGTCCTTGCTAAATTTCATACCAGTCATCCTTTTAATTTCCTTTCTCAAGGCAACAGGCACATTTGGAGAGGTAAGAAACTTGGATTTACTACTATTTACCTTCTGACCAGAGATTTGACAAAAGGAATCTAGACACTCCATTATCACCTCACATTGCTGTATAGTAGCTTTTCCAAAGAGTACTAAGTCGTTCGCAAAGAATAAATGTGAAAGAAGCAGACCACCTCTCGAGATTGAAATAGGCTGCCATGATCCCTCTTCAAGTGCCTTATCGATCATCTCCGTTAGTTTTTGTAAACACAGTACAAATAAATAAGGAGATAAAGGATCTCCCTGCCTCAAACCTCTGTCGGGTTTAAAGTAAGATGTCATCTCCCCATTCCACAATACGTTCATTTCAGTAAAAGAAACACAAAACATGATTAAATCTACCAAATTTTGGGGTAAACGGATATCCATTAAGACCCATTTGAGAAAGTGCCAACTCACCCTATCATAAGCTTTTTCCAAATCGATTTTCATAATCAAATCTCCCACTTTCCCTTTCTTCTTTTTCATAGAGTAGATAACCTCCTGTAACACTATAATATTATCCGAGCTACTTCTTCCCGAAATGAAACTACACTGTGTGGGAGAAATAATATCAGTTAGGAAATGTTTAAGTCTATTCACCACAATCCTCGAAATGAGCTTCACTATTACATTACAAAGGCTGATTGGTCTGAATTGAGAGATATACAAGGGGTTCTCTAACTTTGGTATTAAAACAACCAGCACCTTACTCAGTTCCGGATTAAAACTACCAGTAGCAAAAGCTTCCTGAATAAACTTACATATAGAAACTCTTACCACATCCCAATTTGCTTTGTAAAAGACAGCTTGAAATCCGTCGGGACCAGGAGCTTTATAGGCAGGCATTGAACAAAGTGCTCGAAGAATCTCATTCTCATGTGGTATTTGTCCCAAACTTTGTATGCCACCTTCATCAAAACAGAAATTGGATCTTGGGCACCAACAGTCACAATCTTCCTCAACCTGTTCTGATGCATATAACTTCATGAAGTAGTCCTTGACCATTGATTGAAGCTCCTTTTGCTCATCACACCAACTACCATCCTCCCGTTTTAGAGCCAAAACATGATTTCGATGTCTGCGTAGTACCGTTGTTGTGTGGAAAAACCTCGTATTGCGATCACCAAATTGAATCCATTTTTATCTAGATTTCTGAAACCATAACATTTCTTCCTGTTGGAGCACTTTGTTATACTCAGCTGTCATGGATTCCTCCAAACGGTGAAGATGAGAGCTCAGTCTGGTTTCAAGAGCTTTTTATACCCGGTCTAGTTGAGTTAGTAGGGAGCATTTCCTTCTGAATATATTGCCAAAAACTCTGACATTCCACTCCCTTGCCACAGTCTGTAGATGTTCCAAGTTAGAAGTGATCTGTTCATTGGGGTTCCAACAACTCACAAGGAGTTCTTTAAAGTTCTCATGTTGTAACTAAGCAACTTCAAACCGAAAAGGCTTTAGTTGTTTATTGCGCACAAAACCTCCATGCAATTTAAGCAATACAGGGCAATGGTCTCCATGAGTTCTTGGTAAATTTCGAACAATCGCCTCTGAAAATTGCAATCGCCATAATTCATTACAGAACACCCTCTCCAATTTCTTTTTGATTAGTCCACCCGAGATTCTCTTATTTGTCCAAGTGTAGCGACAGCCCGTTGAATCAACATCTATTAGTTTCCTTTGCTCCAACACATTCCACAATATTTCTAATTTGTTGAAACTCTCTTGAGTACCACCCTGTTTTTCCTGCATAGAAAGAACTTGGTTGAAGTCACCAATAAGAACCCATGCGGTCTTATCGAAATCGCTAAAGTTCAGAAGATAATCCCACAACAATTTTCGTTGGGTATAAGAAGGGCTTGCATAGATGGCAGTAAGATTCCAACAGAGACCTTTACTGTCTGAAATTGCTATAGAGATAAATTGGCTACAACATTCCACCACCTTAACATCCCCCAAATTTGCATTCCATAGTATCCATATGCCTCCCGAAAAACCCATCACATCCACTTTCGTATATTTATCAAATTTCAATTTACGTATGACAGAATCTACAACTCTTCCACTTATTCTTGGTTCTGCCAAAATAAACATATCTAACTTGTGCATTGACATAAGCTCTCTTGCATGTCTTAAGAAATCTTTGTTCCCCACGCCTCTACAATTCCAAAATACAACTGACATTGAATAGTTAATTAGGAAAAGAGAAGGATAAAGACAAGTTCCATTACTGAACCTCCATATGGCTGGAAGAAGCATCCAAACCTGACACCATGCCATTTTCGCTTTCTTAAAAAAGAGGATTTTCTACGTGCGAACAGTGGATCAGTGGAGTTGCCACCTCGATGTCGAGAGATTTCTCCTTACCACTCTGTCCAGTTTGTGTGCATGCATGTTGCGTTAGGACCACCTCACAAATTGCTTCACCACTCTTGGCCATATCTTGATTAGAAACAAGCATCATATTAGATCCTGTAAAAACACCCAGTTGTGCAGTAGGTTGGTTGCTAGTGGGCTGAATCACCTGATCCTAAATGGGCCCGTTATCTGATTTCCTCCTCGCAGCATCCTTAGCAGCTCGTAAATTGGACCTAGTCCTTGAGGTCAGTCCAGGATTAGGGCCCACGTTTTTCTGAACTTGATCCCCGCTCTTCGAAGAACTCCTAGCTTGGAAAGTGAATCTTGTTTCCATACAATTTGCCAAACTCTGGAAAGAATTATTTAGGGATATTCCTTCCTTATTTGGCTTAGTTCTGAGATTCTTCTCTTGATTCTCCTTCTTGGTAGCTGTTGTTCCCTCCTTGACCTTCGCCTTTCCTTTCTGCTTTCCAATATCAAATGTTTCTCCTCCCCTCATTACCTCCAAAGAGATAGGCACAAATTTCTCTTCTTTCTTTTTTTGAGCTTTATGATCATCCATCAAAGGAAGCTTCCCCCGTGAACTACTCTCAACAGTTGACTTTCCTTTGCGAGTGTCTTGTCCCTTCCGTGGTCCCCTGACTTTCCTCTCCACCAACATCCATGGTCCAAATTGGTCTTCTTGTTGACTTGGAACCTCCATTATAGCTTGTTCATTGGGATTAACTTGACCCATTGGATTATCATGCACCATCATGGGGCAAGTGTCAATTTTATGTCCAAATTTTCCACAGTGAAAGCATATCATATGAAGGCCTTCAAACTCTACTAACTGTTTATGCTTTCCTACAAAAAATTTTGACACCAATGGCTTAGCAAGATCCACCTCAATACATAATCTGGCAAATTTACCACGCAAAGTTTCTTCTGTGTTCCTGTCTATTTTGATCACACGACCTATACAAGCTCCCATCCTAGACAGTGCCATGTGATTGTAGTACTCCATAGGTAGCCCTGGCAAATGAATCCAAGCAATTATTTTGGAAATTGAGTCTTTAGAGGGATTAAAATTCGGCGACCATTGACGAACTATCAAATAATGCCCACCGATGATCCAAGGACCTCCTTCAAGTACATGAACATAATCTTCTTTCTTCTCGAACCTGAACAAGAAATAATCCCTACCAAGATCGATAATTTTGTATCTTCCCATTAGTTGCCAAAGCTGTTTGATCTTGGAGGACAAAAGTTGATAACCCACTGTTCGTCCCAGCAGTTTAACAATGATGGCCTTGCTCCATGGTTTTCGTAATAAGGCTTTTTCTTCCTTAGTGAAAGAAATCTTAGGAACGACGCTATCACTATCTTCTTCATCATCAGAGATCTGATCATCGAAACACATAACATCATCTGCATTCCAATCACACTAGTCCGAATCCTGTGAGTTTGGTTGTCCTGTCAACTTATCCTTATAAGACAACTTTGTATCCTCCTTAGTCTGCGATTATTGTTGCATATCGCCATGTACGGGTTCCAAAACATCTTCCTCATCCGATTCAACATCCACATTCCGAAATCGCTTGAACTTTTTCCTTGTCCGTTTTCGAACTTCACTCGATTCCTCATTCGCACCAGAGAGGCTTTCCATCCTCAAGTTTTTTAGCTGTAAAATTATAGAATTTTACACAAATATAAATGAATCTCTTTTCATATATATTAGATTTGCTCGTCGAATAGGAGTTGCGACATGCAATAGAGCACCGAACCTAATGATATCCAAACATAAAACATTGTGCGCATTGTGCAAGGGATGAATACATTGACAAAAATGGACGATTACTTCACTGCCTGATTTTCATTTTCTTATTCTTTCTCTCTCAGTATTAGTAGGCTTTGAACAGGAACTGCCTGGCCTAGACTCTGAACGACCCAAACGATGTAAATTGCAATTTGCAATGTCCGTGTGTACGGATACAATGAATAACTATGGGCATTGTGAAACAGGTGACTCGCAAGTCATCATGACCGAATGGCTCAAAACTTTGTAGTTTGTCTCTTTTGGAGTTAGTATGTGCTTCCTCTTCATAATCTTCTAGTTTTTTTTTTAAAGTTAAATTTGTTATTATATCATGATTTGATATTAAACTTTATCATTATACTTTAGTTTTAATGAGTTTTATCATTATGCTTTCGATTTTATTCATTTTAAATAAAAAATAACAGAAGTGAAATATTTCATTAGTGTAAACAACAAAGTTTTGTCAATTTATTAATTTCAACAAATTTAGTAGTAATAAAAGAACTTAATGTTAGCTCAAATAACAAATTTAATATATTTTTTAAGAACAGGGATTTAATTGTATTGGTGTAAAATTAATTTAGTCTTATTCAATTTCATATCTTTTGATACAATTTATATTTTTTTAATTTAATTATTGAATTTTTTATTCTATTCATGTACATCATATATGTCAAATTTTAAATTAATAAAAAATATACAACTATTTGTTCTTAGCTAGTCCATAGACACCTCTAAATCTAACATATCCAAAGAGTCCAAGAATCTAAATCTAATGTCTAAAAAAATTTTAAGTGTATCACAAAATCAATTTCAAAACTAAATTTCCTTTTTACTTTATCTATTTTCTTTTAAAATATTATCTAACTTTTTTATTTTCTTAAAATTAATAAAAATAAGTATGTTTTGTAGAACATATATTCCAAATAAATTTATAACATAAATTTGTATAAATATAAATATTGAAAAGAAAAGAATACAAATTATGTTAAGAGAGAAAAAAATAATGTAAATGCAGTATCTGGATATTTAATTTGACAAATTAAAGCGGTTGATAATGAAATGTTTATTTATTTATTTTTGTCGAAATTAATGAAATATTTATTTGAAACTTAAAAAAATGAAAGTGCAATGATTCTGTAATAGAACTCAGACGAGGTTTAGTTTTGGTTTTTTTTTTTTTTAAATTAAATCATGGTAGCAAGAACCTCTTATTTGTTTTGATCACCTGAAAAAAATTTCACGGCGATTGTTACATATAGTAAAATGATCTCTTTTTTTTTTCATATAATTCCTCAAATCAAATGCAAAATTTAATTAAATTTAGGATTTATATATGATGCACTAACATTGTATAGTTTTTATACACTGTCAATACACAAGAAGTTGACACCTCATCAATAGGTCCTTATGAGCAAATTAAAAAAAATTAATTTATATTTGCTTTTAAGAGCTTGACAGATTTTTTATTTTGCAAATTGATGATGTGTCAATCTTTGATGCATTGACTGTGTATAGAAACTATACACTGTCAGTGCATCATATACAAATTCTTAAATTTAATATTACTTCTAATATTTAGGTAAAAATATTCAAAAAAGCTCTGAGCTACTTCAATTATTTTAAATTTATATCTATATTTTTATTATATTTAAATAAAAATTTATTTATTTCAAATGAATATTTAATTTTTGTTATTGTTAATCTCAACTTTATTTTTTTTTCACATGAATCTGACATAAGTATTCATTTGAGTACAAACTAAAAATAAAAATTTACTTGAATACAATAGAAGTAGGGAACTTAATTTGAAAAGTGATAAAATAATAGAAATGGGTGCCCTACTTTACCTAACCCAATTAAGTAGAATTAGATACTGTAAAATCAGATCAGGGTAGGTTTTAAATATTAATCTTAGGTACTTATTGCTTGAACTCCATTATAACTAATAATTTTTAATATAATATATATTTTAATTGACAAAATTATTTATTATTACATTACTTGATTAAATTAATTAGTTAAATGTTCTAATTATGGTTTTAACTTTATTTTTTTCTGAGTTCACTTAAATTTATTAGTTTATTTTTTGCAATAATATGCTTTAAGATTGATTTTTTTAGACGACTTTAAAATCAATCATAGAATTAAATATTATGCTTTAAGATTAATTTTAATTTTAATTGTAAAAATTAAATTTTGACTTTAATAAACAAAAATTTTTTATATTATATAACTAGAGTTCAGATAAAAAAATTCAAAATAATCAAATAATTACTCGAATTTGAATATTTTAAAAAATAATTAAATTTGAGGACGAACTTTTCAAAGAAAAAAACGAATACTTTACGTAATTACGTGTATACTGAGCCATTCAAGACCACATTCACCGTCTTGCTCCATTTTATTTATAGTTTTTTTTTATTTTTTTTCTTAAAACAAATTTCAATACTTTTTATTTTGTTAAAATTTTTCTATAAATTTTATTTTAATATCTTTAACAATATTTTTTTCTTCTCACTTCAGTTTAATTCACAATCAACAAATATTGCTTCATTGTTAACATTGTATTTATATTTAAACACATATTTTATTATTAATTTTAATATCAGCAGCATAATATTTAATCCTATGATTTTTTTTAATCTAACTATTATGATATTCAATCTCATCAACATAATAACTAATCTTATTAAAACCAAATTTACTGCCTGACTAAATGAATTTTAGACATGTAAAACAAATTATGATTAATGTGAATGGCTTCGTAGTTTTTATACAATTTTGTCTTTTACAATTTCCATTTTTCTTAGTCAATATTGAGAATAGACTTTTAGGTTTTTGGCAAAACTTGAGTAAAGTCTTAAGCATTTGAGTTTTTCAATCGTTTTGAACCAAAAAAAAAATTGATTTATCAACAAGTGGTTGGTAAAAATAGACTTTTTTTATTGGATTTTTTTGACATGATTCTAATTATGAAACCACTACTGTTGATAAAAATTTATCGTTTGCTATTTATGATCCGAATAGAATTATTATTAAATCATAAAACAGATAAAAATATTTATGATTACAAAAAAAATCAAAAATCAATTTCAAAAAATAAAAAAGTTAAAGCCAATTTAAATTACAAAAAAGAGGCCGTGTTATTGGTGGCACAGCTAGAATCATCTAATTGATTCTCTCATTGACCTTGAAGAATACGTAGCCAAAAAGTACTCTTTTTTTATTTTATGAGTTCAATTGCATTCGTAATCTCTATTATTTCGGCCGAATAACAAATTAGTTCTTAAAATTTAAAATGTATTAAGTTGGTTTCTAATATTATAATATTATAATAAATATGTTATTTCCTCACTTAAATCGTCAATTCAACTGTTAAATGTCAATTAGGCTATACATAATTTACTCGTGTGCCCAATTACCTCTTGTATTTTGCTAACATGGAAAAGTAAAACATTTAAAATTAAAAAATTGTTTTATTTTGGTCATGCACTATTATTTTGGAAAATTAATTAACAAATAAAACAAAAATAATAAATAAATAATAAAAAGAAGACCAGCGACAAATTCAACAAAATCCATAAAAAATTGGATTTGAAAATCTGAAATAGTTTGAAATTTTCTTTCAAAAAAATGATCAAAACATTGTGAAAAAATTTTGAATAAGCAAAAGAAGATAAAATCTTATTGAAAATTGATATGGCAAAAGCCCAGTAGTGCTGGGTTAAGGCCCAAGCACCAAAAGTCCGACACATGAAGGAAGCTCATTGTATCATGTGACATTCGACGAGAGATAATCTGAGACAATATAAATCCTTCGCCAGCGAAAGACCATCTTTTGCAACGGCAGAGATCACAAGGATCTCTCGCCCAAAGTTTGTCGCCATACATGTGGTAGTTTTTAGCCTCTCATATGAGGCGATAGATGTCTCCCACCGTTATGTGCCGCATTTATTGTACAGTCTCCCGTCGGCGACAGACTCTCACTATTCCCAAGATTGATGGAATTTGTGTTATACTTGGAAACAAACTCTCACCAAAAAGACGTGATCATCCCCAGGTAATTACCCTAGAATATTCGCCTATAAATAGGCCTCAGGTACAATTTTATTCTCTAATTTTTTACTACTAGCTTTTACGTTTCCCAATATTCAAGAACCTTTTGGCTGACTTAAGCATCAGAGTGCCTACGCTGGAAACCACCTCCTGTGTTACTCTGACTTTTCTTATTTTTACAGAAGCTTTTTGGAGACACGTAGAGAAAGAAGATAGATATCGACGTCAGCAAGTATTTATTGTTATTTTGGGCAACAACAATTGGCGCCGTCTGTGGGAAATGTATTAAAAACCAATCAAGACTTTCAAGATGGTGAGAACTAGATCGACTAATGTGAGAACAGGAAGTGATGAGAACTCTGTGAGTTCTCCTAAACAGCCAATTCGCCAGAGAACTTAGGTGAATATAAAAGAGGAGAGAATGACTATGTCTGTGGCAGAATTCGAAGCTTTGAGGCGGCAGAGCGAAGAAACAACTCAGGCGCTGAGGGCCATGGTAGATTTGTTTAAGAGAGTCCTCCTGGCATTGAGCATGCCCCAAGCTGTACAGAATTTGGTAGGGGAAACAAGCTAAGGGGTCCCACCACAAGCATTTGGGCGACAAGATGATGTTGTAGCGGTAGACCCCTCTCGACAGCAAGAGGCCCCATTTGTAGAAGAGGATGATATTCAACAGGACGGGCCAGGACATGAGAGCAAGAGGCCTATCGTAGGGGCTCAGCAGGAGACTGAGGAGGCGGTAGAGCTAGAACCTGCGGCAGGTGTCAGGCGACAGGCATCTGGTGCTGGGTGACAAATCGCTGGGTGACAAGGTACTGAATGTGTGGCAGGGTCTTTCGCCCTCCACCAAAATCTGATGAATCTCGTCGATCTGGAACCTGGTGAAGGAGGTACTCGAAAGAATGGGATTGATAATGAGAGCACTTAGAGGGCCGGATCGGAGTTTAACCCTACTTGGAACACACAGATGACACGAGGAGATGCATATCGAAGGAAAGGTAAGGAAATAATGGTTGAAAACCTACCAGATTCATCCCATGCTGAAAGGGATAGAAATCAATTTTCTCCCTCTATGGACATGAAAAAGATGATAGAACAAGTGCTGGAAGAAAAGAAGCTAGTGTCCATAGAGGAGAGCCAGAGGAGAAGAGTACCATTCTGCACAACCATCATGCAAAAACCCCTGCCTCTAAAACTCAAAATGCCGCAGATAATCGCATATACTGGGAAGACGGACCCCTAAGACCATATGCAAAACTATGAGGCCTTGATGTTGTTACATGGATGGGAGGATGAGATAATGTGCAGGGCCTTTTCGCTCACTCTAACCCGGCATAGGATGAAGTGTTTAACAATTTGCCTGAGGGGTCTATTGTCTCTTTTGATCAGCTACGAAGTGAATTCCTTAAGGCATTTGCGGTAAATAGTCAGAGGAAGAAAGAGCCAACTTATTTGCTCACTCTTAAACAAGGAGTTAAGGAGTCGTTAAAGATCTACGTGGATCGGTTTAGAGACGCCACTTTAGAGGTACAAGATTTACAAGTTGGTATAGTCGTAGCAGCCATGTTACAAGGAACAAGGTCTAAGAAATTGCAGGAGTGTCTGTCACTAGACCAGCCAACCACAACTCAGACTTACTTTCTCGAGCAAATAAGTATATCACTCAAGAAGAGGTGATGAAAATGGTATCGAATGGAGAGCACAAGGAAGGAAGGAAACGAGGAAGAGAAGTTTTTGAGGTGTCCTCCAGTCAATTGAGAAAGTCTGATAAAGCCCCTACATTGAAATACACCACCTACACCCTACTCACTAAATCTCGGACTTCGGTGCAGGCAGCTATCTAGGGGTCAGGTCTCATACGGCTTCCAAAGAAGGCATCAGTGAATTTAGGCCGCGACTTGGATTCATACTGTAACTACCATTCGACACATGGGCATTCGATAGAAAAGTATAGGGAGTTAATGAACCAGCTAGAGAAGTTGGCACGGGAAGGGAAGATAAATCGATTTGTGTGGAGAAGTGACAGAAACAACTATCCCGTGCGAAATAGGGGAAACTACTTCAGAAACAGAAAAGATGAAAACAGGAGAAATAAAGGTGATAGGAGAAATAATGACAGGAGGACAGAAAGGAGGAATCACGAGGAAGATAACGAGCCCACGGTACTAGCAATCAATGTTATATCTAGAGGATAATCGTTGGCTGGTACATCTTCCTCATCTTGAAAGTCCTATACCCGACAGGCACACCAAGTTAACTCAGTAATGGAAGAAAGGCAAGATGAGGAGCCCATCACTTTCACACCAGCCGACAAAGGAGATGTAATGATCTCCCATGATAACCCAATGGTGATTTCGGCAGTTGTAGCAAAGCATCCGGTGAGCCAAATCCTAGTCGACAATGGGAGTTCGGTGAACTTAGTCTACTAGAATTGCTTTGAGAAGATGAACATCTCAGAGGACAGGCTAAAGCCAGTGCCTACACGACTATATGGGTTCTCTGGAGAAAAGGTGAAGGTAGTAGGTACAGTTCAGCTACCTGTTACGTTAGGGGAGAGCCCAAGAAGTGTCTTCCGCCAAGTATTGTTTATGGTGGTGAAGTCAACATCGATGGCTTATAATATGATCTTCGGGGGACCATTGTTGAATGACATGAGGGCAGTAGTGCACCCTTGTTATCTATTAATGAAGTTCCCGACTCCCCACGGTGTTGGACAAGTAAGGGCAGACCAAAGGAAGGCTAGGACGTGTAACACCACGTGTAAGGGAGTTCAAAGGAATGAGACTCTTACGATTGAAGAATCGCCTAAACCAAAGCCTGATGAGGAGATGGAGGCAGTCCGATTAGATGAAGAGGACAAAGAAAGAGTGGTACATGTGGGAAGCCAGTTGCCCGAAAGAACAAAAGAGGAGATAATTCAATGCTTGAAGGAAAACGCTGATGTATTTGCATAAATCCCAGCCGATATGCCTGGGATTGACCCCGAAGTTGCTTATCATCGGTTGAACATAGTCTCAGGAGCAAAACCGATCAAGTAAAAGAAAAGAAATTTTGCTCCAAAAAGGCAGCAGGTTATAAACGAGGAGATCTCCAAGTTGTTGCAAGCAGGGTTTATCAGAGAAGTTAATTATCCCGAATGGTTGGCTAATGTTGTGATGGTGAAGAAAGCCAACGGAAAATGGAGAATGTGTGTGGACTTCACGAATTTGAACAAAGCCTGCCTTAAGGATTCGTATCCACTACCTCGAATTGATAAGTTGGTAGACGAAACTTGTGGATACGAATTACTTAGCTTCTTAGATGCTTTTTCAGGGTACCACCAAATCATGATGCATCCAGAGGATGAGGAGAAGACCTCATTCATTACCGATAGGGGAACATATTGCTATCGGGTAATGCCTTTCGATCTGAAGAATGCAGGGGCAATATATTAACGCATGGTGAATAAGGTGTTGAAAGACTTGTTGGGAAGCATTATGGAGGCGTATGTGGATGACATGATCATTAAAAGCTGAAAAGAAGAGTCACATGCCGAGAAAATGTCGAGGGTATTTAAGGTGTTGCGGCAATATAATATGAAGTTGAACCCTAACAAATGCTCATTCGGAGTAAGGTTGGAAAAATTCTTGGGGTTCATGACCACTAATCGAGGAATAGAAGCTAATCCCAAAAAAGTTCAAGCCATTTTGGACATGAAGCCACCCAATACTGTTAGAGAGGTTCAAAGGCTAACAGAGAGGATAGCAGCTTTAAATCACTTTTTGTCCAAATCAGCTGAAAGGAGTCTGCCGTTCTTCAAGGCAATATAAAGGTGGGAAAGAACTTCAAATGGACAGAGGAGTGTAATGATGCTTTTGAGAAATTAAAAGACTACTTGAAAGAGTTGCCACTATTGTCTCGGCCACAACCTGGAGATCAACTCCTCATATATCTCGGTGTAGGAGAGAAGGCTGTAAGTGCAGTCCTGTTGAGGAAGGAAGGAGACAAGGACTGCCCAATCTACTATGTGAGCAAAGTCTTACTAGATGCCGAGACAAGGTACCCCCTAGTAGAAAAGATAGTTTTATCATTGATGATGGCAACTCGAAAGTTACAACTGTACTTCCAAGCTCACTTGGTGACTGTCTTAACAGATCAACCTTTGAGACAAATACTGCAGAAACCGGAGCACTCAGGGTGTCTGACCAAATGGGCTATTGAGTTGAGTGAATACGACATACACTTTCAACCCCGTCAAGCGATAAAAGGGCAAGCATTGGCAGATTTTATCGTAGAATGCATTGGTCGGGCCCAAGAAGAAATAGAATTAGTCTGGTGGAAGTTATTTGTAGACGGAGCACGTAGTATGGATGGTAGTGGAGTTGAAATTGTGCTAATTTTGCCTGAAGGGAAAATCTACGAGTATTCCCTGCGCTTCGATTTTCCAAGCTCGAATAATGCAGCTAAGTATGAAGCCTTGATACCAGGAATGAAACTTGCTGAAAAGTTAGAAGTTAGCAACTTAATGGCCCATAGCGATTCACAGTTGGTGGTAAATCAGTTCTCGAGTGAGTATAAAGCACGAGAACTGACTCTAGTCCCTTATTTACAAAAGGTGCAATTATTGGCACGATCGTTCAAGAATTTTCGGTTGACCCAGATAAATCGGTCTAAAAACGATCATGCAGATGCTCTTTTGAAGTTGGCCTCCTCCAGAGGAATTAAAGGTGGTATGGTAAAGGTAGAATCCCTCGCCAAGCCGAGTATTGAAGAAGAAAATGTCTGTGATGTCGAGATCAGAAGTGATTGGAGAAGCCCAATCAAGGACTACATATTCGGGGGCAAACTCCCCACCAACAGAGATGAAGCCCGAAGGCTAAAATTACAAAGTGCTAGGTTTACCGTGGTGAATGGAGAACTCTACAAGCGTGGGTTCACAATGCCCTTGCTAAAATGCCTAAGGCCTCAACAGGCCGAATACACCCTAGCTGAAGTACATTAGGGGATATGTGGTAAACACTTAGGGGCTCGAGCCTTGGCCACGAAAATATTGCATACGAGGTTTTATTGGCCTACACTGAGAAGGTGCGAAGATGTGAAAAATGCCAGAAGTTTTCTCGTATAGTTACTGTGCCAGTCTCAACCTTTCAGAGCACCCTTCAACCAATGCCATTTGCGCAATGGGGACTCGACATCTTGGGGCCTTTTCCCTTAGGCATAGGTCAAAGGAAGTATTTGCCACAGACTACTTTACAAAGTGGATAGAGGCGAAACCTTTGGCTACAATTTTCAAAAAGAAGGTGGAGGCGATGGTATGAAAAGATATTATCTGCCACTTTGGAATCCCTCGGGTTCTAAATGCCGATCATGGGAAACAATTTGATTGTGATGCATTTCAAAAATTTTGTAGAGGCTTAAGTATCCAGCTGAGGATATCGTCCGTGTCCTACCTACAAGCCAATGGGTAGGCTGAAGTCAGTAACCGAACAATACTACATGGTTTGAAAACTAGATTGGATAGGGCAACAGGAGCATGGGTGGATGAGCTCCCAAGTGTCCTATGGGCTTATAGAACAATAAGCAGGGTGTCAACAATAGAAACACCATTCAATTTGGTATATGGAACTGAAGCCCTTATCTCAGTTGAGATCGGAGTGGGATCACTGAGATTAGTCCCTTACATTAAAGAATTTAACTCCCAAGGACTTAGGGAGAATCTTGATCTGATAGATGAACTAAAGGACACAGCGAAAATGAAATTGGCCGCTTACCAACAGTGGATAGCCTCTTATTACAATGCACGGGTTAAAGACAGAGAATTGCAAGAGGGAGACTTGGTACTGAGAAAGTCAACCATCACAAATGCTCATAAAGAGGATGGTAAACTCCGGGCCAATTGGGAAAGGCCTTACAGAATTAGAAGGATGATTGGACCCAACACATGCACTTTGAAAACTTTGCAAGGAAAAAGGATTCGAAGACCTGGAATGCCAATCATCTTAAATTATACTGGCAGTGAAACATTGTACTCTTTTATTGTTCTTGTCTTTATCTTTCCATTTATTACTCCATTACTTTGCAGATACCATTGCCCTATTATCATTTGATTAATGAATAAAGCCAACTATTCATATTTTACATTTTCTAATGCAATATGTTAGATGGATTATGTGTTGCAGGAATATAAATAACTGAGGTAAAAGCTGGCAAATATAAGTCCCTAAGCACAAAAGGGTGCGAGACGGGCAAAGACAAGTCCTTAAGCACAAAAGGGTGCGAGACAGGCAAATATAAGTCCCTAAGCGCAAAAGGGTGCAAGACGTGCAAAACATAAGTACCTAAGCACAAAGGAGTGCGAGACGGGCAAATTCAAGTCCTTAAGCGGAAAAAGCGCGAGATAGGCACAATGCTTAAGCAAAAAGTTCTTCTTCGGACAAGAAAAGTAACGTTGTCTCAAAGAAGAATTGAGGAGCAGTACCATATGAAAGATAGAAGGTATGTATGTTGTAACTTCTTGAAAGCACATAATTGCTTTATCGATAAAATACAATTATATCACAGCACTTCGACAGGTTTGAATAAACATGTTGGAAATTTAAATGAACATGATAGCATACATTCTGTCACAAGCATACAAAGAAAAGAACCAAAACACTTTGTACTTTTCATTAAAAGCAAATGAATCGTTTACAACTACGAATAGTTTGTACTAGTTACAATTGGAATGAAAAACAAAGCGAAAATAAAAAAGAAAAAAAAAGTTCTAGCTAGTCTCTTGAGATGATGGAGTTCGGTAGAGAATGCGGATCTTGAGGAGTAGGAGGATCAGGATCTTGGGGAGCCGAAGGAGCCATTCCGGAAGAAGAAGCGTCGCTTGAAGGCCCAACAACAGCTGCAGAGTCTGGCACGGGATCGACGGCAGTAGAATCAGAGAAATGGAGCTCGTCGCCGTCTAACCCTTGCAATGCCTCGATAGGCTCGAGTTGATCGCCTGCCTCAATAAGTTCAGGCTGATTACGCACCTCAACAGGCCTAAGCTGGTCACGAATCTCAGTGGACCCAAGCTGATTACGTGGCTGTCGAGGAAGCCATGGACCTTCAAGGTTATCTAGGTCATCTATGGCCCCCTCCTCTAAATAATCATCCGGACCTTGTGAGTCTGGCTCATACTTAGTTCAAGAAGGAGCATCGTGGTACTGGGCCTCCTTGGTGAAAATCAGCTCGGGGAAAGTCTTGTTAGGTCTTTGCTTCTCCAACCAAGAGCGAGCCAGGTAAAAGCCATACTTGACGAATCCCGTCGCTAAGTCCTGCTTCTTGTCATAGCAATGTTGAGACAAGTGGTATTCACAGACAGCCTTGACTCGGACTTCCCTTTGTCAATCCAGTGCATTGTTCAACTCCTTCACGGCCTCGTCTCGTTGAGACCTCACGACCTCAAAGTCATAAGCTGCCTTATTATAAGCTTCCTGATATCCCCGGAGGGATACTACCTTCGCTTGTTCTTATTGCAGCTTGTGCTCGAGGTTCGCATTCCGCTGTCTCAAGGCTTCGTTTTCCTTCCTCAATTCCTTAACTCTGCCAGTACATGGGCGAAGCTAGATAACCTCATTTTGAAGCTTCATGTTTTTCTCTCGGAGCTCACGAATATCTTTATCAGCCTGCTCCCTAAGAGCCTTGTGCCGTGCATTAATAGCCACCGTCTGTTGAGCCGCTTGATAAAACGAAAAGAAAATAACTCAGAAACCTGACAAAAGAAGTTAAAAAGAACGTATCATTACCAAAGAAAGGCGACGCCCTCACCTTCATTATAAGGTAGTTAGAATTGTTTTCAGTCTCTGGAAGGTTCTTGAAGAGTCCCATCTCGTCGTGAGGAAGGATGGTACTACAGGCTATGCGAGAAGTTACCCCGGGCTCCTCGATGCTATCATTATCATTGATGCCGGGGTAGGTCTGAAAGTCTTCTCCATTGACAACGACCCCACCGTCTACTTGATATCGCCTCAGGGTAGATCGACTATCTTAGGTAGAATTGGCCTCGTAGGCATCGAGTCTTCGCTGATTAACCTCTTTCGATATTTACAACGAGGCCTGCGAAGAGCCGATCTATTCTCAGCAGCACTAGGATCACCTTCGCAGAGGGTGGACTCACTCCTTTGTGACCTTGAGCTCTCATGATCGTCCGAGCTACAATCACAGATTAGGTGCCTCTTTCGCTTGCCTCTTCCAATCTCTTGTGTGGGATGACTAGGCTCACTAATGGCCGGAGGAGGAGTAGGAGCATGAGGATGTCCGGAAGTGGAGGCTTCAACTCGCGGCTGTTGTTGAGGAGGCGGAGCCGCTTTGGCAGACACGGTGGCCTCCCTTTTACGCATGGCTGCTTGGAAGTTCATATCTGCGTAATACAAAGAGAAGGAATTACCAAGCAAAATTCAAAAATACCATGCACACGTGTACAAGAAGTAAAGAGAATTGAAAACCTATAATATCACCAAAATCCTCTAAGTTATCCAAGTTTGCATCCAATGGAAAGTCAAAAAAAGGACTCCCAAAGGCATCGCCTTGATTCCATTCAAGATCCTCCTCAAATGGATCACCGGCACCTGCGACCTCAGGTGTTTCGCCCCCCGAATCAGGAGAAGATTCATCTACAAGATGACCTAAAGGGTTAGATCTTTCGGCTACGGGAACTGTGGGTGGCTGGCTAGGACTAGCATCGGGCACGCGCAAGGTGGTAGGAAGGTTAGACGAAGCAGCAGAAGTCCCAGGAGCAAGTCTGCTTACCCCCCAACCGGCGTCTGTAATGTTTTCGGGAGTTAAAAGAGAAAATAAATCTCGCTCCCCGATGGAACATATACGCCTAATGGACTCGCCAAAGTGGACCCTCAAGCTAGCCAAGTCGAACCTTTCTGAGCGCTTTGAGTGGTCACTGGTATCACGGTTCCATCTAGTGCGAATTTGTAACTCGCTTGGAATCTCAACAACGACCCACTCGCTCTCAAAACCGCGCAGTTTATTAGGAAGGTCTGAAAAAATTTTATTAGAAAACCCGTCGACCTTTAACCTTTGAAGAGAGAATGTTATCAGTCCCTTCAACCCACAAACTCTAAAAAAGGCACTTAAAAGAGGAATAGTTGGAACAACATCTAGATTATGACATACTAGTGAAAATGCTACTAGTTGAGCCCATGCATGGGGGATGGAGTTGACACAGAACAATATCCTTATACCAAAGAAAAGCTTGAGCAAACTCAGGGAGAGGAAAACGAAAACCGAAGGATAAAGACGCTTTATGTACAGCTACACCACTTCTAACTAAATCAGGCATAAGCTCCCTATCGGTTGGAAGTCTATAACGATAGCCGGAAGGTAGGGGAAAACGAGTATTGATCTCCTCTAAATCCGCATTCGTCAACGTGCATTCAATACCACCCTTTCTCAGTGTTTTACCTGGGCGTTGCGAAGACATGGTTGGAATGTGAGGGCAGACACGAAACAGGAGAGAGACCTAAAAGTGGGGTGAGAGCCCTAAAAAGCGAAAGACCTAAGCATGGGGTAAGAGCCCTATGAATCGAGAGACCTATTATGATCCAAAGACCTATGATGCGAAAGACTTAGGAAGTGAGAGACCTAAGTACGTGAGACTAGACACATGCGAGAGACTCAAAAGCAAGTACGAGAGATAGTAGACTGAAGCGAAAGGTGCACACTTACTGTGACAATGATAAGCGAGAGACTTCTGTGTGTGGGTGAAAGACTCTTTGCGTTACAGACTGTTTTGGCGAGAGAGCTAAAACTGCGGCAGAGTGCTGGCCCAGAGGTTTTTCATACTCAATTTCGTCAAACTTCGACTACTTATATAGCCACGATAGGGAATACCAAACGTCGCGCCTGATAACACCTCCCGTAGAGCTGGACTTTTTCACATGGAAAAATACTAGAAAAACCACAAAAAATCAGGAAAAGACTACAATGTCCCAAGCTCAAGTATTTATACTCTCTTGATTGGAAAAATCCAACAAGAGAGTGGGGAGCAATTGATATGGCAAAAGCCCATTAGTGCTGGGCTAAGGCCCAAGCACCGGAGAGTTCGCCACGTGGCGAAAGCTCATTGTACCATGTGGCATTCGGTGAGAGATAATCTGAGGCAATATAGATCCTTCACCAGCAGAAGACCATCTGTCGCAACGGAAGAGATCACAAGGATCTCTTACTCGAAGTCTATCGTCATACACGTGGCAGTTTTTAGCCTCTCATATGAGGCGATAAACGTCTCCCACCGTTATGTGCTGCATTTATTCTACAGTCTCCCACCAGTGACAGACTCCCACTATTCCCGAGATTGACGAAATTTGTGTTATACTTGGAAACAAACTCTCACCAAAAAGACGTGATCATCCTTAGGTAATTTTCCTAGAATATTCGCCTATAAATAGGCCTTAGGTACAATTTTATTCTCTAATTTTTAACTACTGGCTTTTACGTTTCTCAATATTCAAGAACCTTTTGGCTGACTTAAGCATCGGAATGCCTACGCAGGGAACCACCCCCTGCGTTACTCTGACTTTTCTTGTTTTTACAGAAGCTTTCTAGAGACACGTGGAGAAAGAAGACAGATATCGACGTCAGCAAGCATTTATTGTTGTTTTGGGCAACAACAAAAATCAAACCCACAACATAACAAAAAAAATTGAAAGTCAAATCCAAGGGACTCGATCCCCAAATCCATATAAATACACAACCAATATTATAGACAAGATAAACAAGTCACGTAAGAAAATCGCAAACACAATATCAATATAAACAAGTTCATAAAAGAAAAAAAAACACAAACACAAAATCAATCAATGTAGGCTCCTAGGGAAGGCTTGTTTCAAGATTATTCACAAAGCCCAAGTTTCCAAAAGAAGATTTCATATTTTCGATGGTAGAGGTAAGGCTTAGAGGCAAAAAATAAAAAATAAAATCAAGTTTGTTTTTTTTTTAAATCAACTCGGATTAACGAGACTTTAGGTTTACATCTACAAAATTATAAGAAATTTTCCATGAATCTAAGTCCAAAATAAGAAAGATGGGAACAAGATAAGTTGAAAAGAGTTTTTTTTTAGGGGACCAACACAAACACTGGCAACGACAATGCCGTTGGTTAACAATGATGGCAGCGAAAGGAGGTTTTCTGGTGGTTTTGGGGTAGTGAGTGAGAAAAGGCTTTGAAGAAAAGAGAAATAAGGTGTTCGAGAATTTTGGGGTTGTCATAATGTACTAAGTTTTAGAGAAAACATAATAGCTAGACACAAAACTACGGAGTCGCCACCAACCTAGACCTGGCAATCCGTGTCTCCGTGTCATGACACGACACGACACGACACGAGTTCAGACACGACACGAATTATCAAAACACGAACACGACATGAATTATAAAACGTGTTTGTATCGTAAACACGAAATACGACACTTTTTTTTACGTGTGACACATGACACGACACGACTGACATGTGATAATTAGTCGTGTCACACGACACGACACGAATAAACACGACACAACACGAATAGACACGACACGAATGACACGATTAAAAATAAAATATAATAAAAATGATAAAAAATATATATTTACATTTTTTACATATATATTAATTAACATTCAAATATTAATAACAAATATAACAAAATAATAATATTAATAACAAATATAGTCATCATATGATTATGATTTAAGATTAAGAATATAAAAAAATCAATAAATCATTAATAAATACTAAGTATATTATTATCTTATTCTGATTATAATAATTTGTATATTAGTATTATGTTATTTTAATTTCCTATAATGTAATAATTAATAAATCAATAAATTAATTATGTTATTAATAAGTATATTATGTTAGTATATTAATATCTTATTCATATTATAAGAATTTGTATGTAGTATTATCAATTACGTTAGTATTTGTATGTTAGTATACTGAATAATGTAATTCTGTAAAGTGTAAACTCTTAATCTCTTATCAATATCATGTAATATAATGTCAATAATATTTTATACAATCACTTATTAGTATAATGCAAGACTTATATTTTATACATTATAATAAAAGATATCATATATATACATTATAGGTTCATATATGTAATGTAAAGAATCGATAATTACATTTTTCTTAAATTCAATACTTTATTTTTCAAATTGTAAAATTTTATTATCTTAACCATAATTAACTAATTTAATTTTATAATTTAATTTATTAATTTATTTTTTTGCAATATTTATTAAACATTAGTTTGTTTTAAGATATAAATTTTTGTAATAAATTATGTCAATACAATACACTTGTTAAAGTGGCAAAGCATTTAAGTATTTTTGCATTTTGCCAGGGTTCAATTCCCACTAAAAGCAAATATGGTTATCGTGTCTTACGCATGTATCCGTGTAATATGGTTTTCTTTAAATGTGTTTTTCGTGTCATGTACGTGTTATTCTTGTATTCGTGTGACACGATTTTCTTATACGTGTTTCCGTGTCTTACACGTGTTTAGCCGTGTCAGATATGGCTAAACACGAAAATTATCGTGTCTAAATTCGTGTTGACACGGATAAACACGAAAAACGAATTTCTCAAACACGAACACGGTTTTTTCGTATCGTGTTCGTGTTGTGTTACTCGTGTCGTGTCTAGATTTGCCAGGTCTACACCAACCATTCTAACCTAGGTGTGATTGGTCACCTATTCAAACTAAGGATAAGGCTCGGTCTACGTTAAGAGTTCTAAGTTCGGGAGTACGGTTACGTGTGAGGAAGGATTAGCACCCTCACAACGCCCATCCTAAAATGGTACCAAATAATCTAAGGTTATCCTAATTTTGCCTTTTTACTTTAATCTCGATATAATTAAATATTGAAAAATCTTTTAAGTCTCCTCCATCAAGCTGGTTGGATAACCTAATAGTTTTTCTCACCTCAAGAGTATTCAAGTAGGACCAATCGCCTTTCTTGAAGAGGCTCCGTCGTCGGATTGTTTACATATTTTATGCAATCTCTATTTAGACTCCTACCCGAATTTCTATCTATTATTTTGTCTTATTTTATTCTATTGTTATTATTTTCTTATATAAATTATTATTTCATATATTTTTATATTTTTAAATAAACATGAATTATTTGATATTGAAGATTTTCTTAAAGACCTTCCATCAAGCTGGTAAGACCTTAAAGAAATTTTCTCACCTTAGGAATTTTTAAAGAAATTACTCAAGCGCAATTCCTTTTAAATTACATCCTCAGAATAATTCACATTTATTAAAATATTTAATTTAATTTAATTTCTATTTGTTTTAATTCTTTTCTAATTTTAATTCTAATTTATTAATTTGATTTTATTCTTTATTATAATAAACTTAATTTTAATTTACTATTCTTTTATCTAATTTAATTTTTATTTTCTTAAATTAATTTATTAAATCTTGAAAATGTCCTTTAAATCTTCCATCAAGCTGGCAAGACTTAAAAGAATCCTCCTCACCTCAAGACATCTAAAAGTACTACTCAAGCGCAGTCCCTTTAGAATTTCGTCGTCTGAATATTTATAGTCATATTTATTATTATTTTAAAATATTTTATTTCTAAATATATTAATTTTTATGACTCTTAATTAATTCTTTTAATTGTAATTAATCTTAATTAATTCTTATTTCAATTTTTTTAATAAATTTGAGTTTTAAATATCGGAAATGACTTTTTAAATCTTCCATCAAGCTGGTAAGACTTAAAAAGAACCTCCTCACCTCAAGATCTCCGAGAGTATTACTCGATCGCAATCCTCTCGGAGATCCATCGTCAGGTTAACTCATTGTTTTTTATTTAAAATGTTTATTATTATATTCCTCTAAGACATTTTGTGAAGACTGAGAATTTTCTAAATAAATATAAGGTATCCAGAAAATTTAATTTGGACCAATTGAAATCCAAATTAAATAAGAAATGAAAAAGGAAAATTAAATTGGAAATAAGAAATGGAGGAAATTTAATTTGGATAAATGGAAATCCAAATTAAATAAGAAAATGGAGAAAATAATTTTTTGGATATTTAGAAATCCAAAACTTAATAAGAAATAAAAATATTTTGATATATTTATATAATGATATTATATAAATATACCTTGGATAAATATAAATATTATTTTTGTGTTAAAAGTGTAAAAAGTATATATATATAATTTGATACAAAATATGTATTTAAATACATATTATAAATAGTGTATCTATATATATATATATAATTATGGTTATATGTATAATAGTTATATACATATATATATATATATTATAGTTGTTATTATTATATATAATAATAAATAAATAAAAAAAATGAAAACGGGCGGGAATCGGGTATCCCGATTCCCACCCATTTTCCTCCTCTGTTTACAACAGAGGAGGGATCTCCAAAGAAGAACCGGCCCCCTGCCGGCTAAAGGAGAAAGCGGAGGAGAGAGTGACGCCGCCGGCGAGCCGAGATGGAGGAAGAGAAGTCGACGCCGACGGCGGGAAAGGAAAAGGAAACAGAGCGAAGCGAAAACGAGAGAATGGCGAGGCGGAAAACCGAAAGGAGAAGGAAAAAGGAAAGGAGGCGACGCCGGCCGATCCACCGGTCGCTGCCGCCTTGCGAAGCCCCGACGAAGCAAGATCTGGAGGGAGGAACGCCCGACGGTGAAGAAAACGGCGAGAAAAGAGAGGAAGAAAAGAGAGAAGGAGCCGCCGCCGCCCGTCCCAGATCTGCTACCGCCGGCCCCGCCGATCGAGAAACGGAGGCCAGATCCGGAGTCGTGGCAACCTCGGCAAGCTGTGGAGTGGCCGAACCGTCGGAATGGGTGGCCGCCGGTGACCGAACCGGTCAGCCAAAGTTGAACCGGCCAAGCCAAGCTTTGACCCGACCCGGTTTGACTCGACCCGACCCGGTTTGACCCGACCCGACCCGGTTCAGGGAAAAAAAAAAGAAAGAAAAAAAAAGAAGAAGAAAAAGAAAAGAAAAAGAAAAAGGAAAAGGAAAAGGAAAAGGAAGAAAAAGAAGAAAAGAAAAGAAAAAGGAAAAAGGAAAAGGAAGAAGAAGAAGGAAGAAAAGGTAAGAAAAATTGAGGAAAAATAAATTATTGATGTTATTGAATAATTTATGGTTATATTGATGTAGTGCATTAATATTGAAAATTGTAGCAAAACGGAAATGAGACGAATGGTGGAGTTCGGCAAGGCTCGGAAATCGGAAAGTGCGCTAAGCTTTGGCGAACAAGTAAGATACTTTTATAAAGCATTAGTAGCTTTATATTGTATGTGGGAATTATGATTTTTTATGATGCATTTATTTAATTGACTTTAAATGGAATTATGATTTTTATATGATGCATCAATTTAAATAGATTTGCTAAAAAATGCTAAGAGGACCCACAACTGATGGTGGGGGTCTTAGTAAGAGGTAAAATTGGTGAGAATCAACGGCTGCAAGTATAAATTGTGTTTCCCTTGCAGGAGGTTAGGGAAAATTAAGCCGTTATGCTGCCGAAATTTTAGGAAAATAATTGAGGAAAAAGATTAAGTTTCTCACATAAATGGAATCTTGGAGATAATTATTGAAAATAAATATTGAAAGGATTTTATAGTATTACCGAAAGAGTTTGATATTGAAATCGATGAGAAGATAGATCGTTGAAAACGATAATGTGGTGAATTACATGGTTTAAAACCTTATAGAATCGATAAATCAAGTAATTTTAATATCACGAATGGTATCAAGTTGAGATTGAGGTGGAATTATTAATTAGACGGATCACGGGTAAAAGTGATGATAATTATATGATGTAGCTTGGAAGAGAAGATCACAGTTGAAATTTCGATGGTCGAATGATTGGATTGTGAAGTTATTAACGGAGTAATGATTTCCAGAATTTACCGAGTCCGGTTTCATGATTTTGAAATAATTTCGAAAGTGATAATATGAACAAATTCGAGAGATTGAAATGGAGATTTAATTACGACACAATCCGATCAATTATGGATTCAAAGAAATGAGTGATAAATATGTGAAAAGATGATTGTGCTTATAACCTTAGAATAGATCTTGAATAATAAGATCGACAATTGCATAAGTTCGGATAAAATCATAAAGGCCACATGAAAATGGATTTGAGGATTTAGATACGATTTTGTGATAGTAAATGAAATTGAACCTCAAATCAAAAATGATAAACATGTATCAATAGATCAAATCATAAATGGATTTGATAAGTGACTATCGATTTTGTGATTCTGTTATCCTCGATGTCGATTCTGGAACAGATATTGAAGGATGATATTATTATTTGCATAAATTCGGTAACTTGATGACTATTTTAGAAATTGATGTTTAAATGCTTATCAAAACTTAGAGGATTCATACTAATGATGCGATCCTAATATTGATGATGAAGTGTATAAATGATTATAATAGTCAATGACGATCAAGAAAGGGTATTGAATACCGAATGGTCTGAATACCAAGTGATTCGATTTCCAAATGAATTGAGTACTGAGCAAATTGAATACTGAATTAGATGAATAGTGAATGAATTGTATAGTGATTTATTGGTTGACAGAAAGAAAGTCTTGAAATCGAATAATTGATGGTGATAAAGTTAAATGAATCGCTTTAGCGTATTTGATGGAAACATTACCGAAGTTGCATACTGAAATGTTTTACAGCATCGCATTTAAGCATGCCTTCTTGTAACTTGAAACATTTTAATAATGTTTATATGAATACTGAAAAGTATTGATTTGTTTTGAAATGAAAGTATATGGTAAATATATATATATATTTTTTGATATATGAAGTCTCATACAGAATTTTACCATATGCCTTACATGATATTGAAAAGAAAGCTACAGATTTAAATGTTTTATGAGACTGTAGGCACCCTAAAAGAATTAAATTCAATAAAGCATAGTGGAAACCGCCTAATTGGAGCTTTGCTCATTAGGCAGATAGATATGCTTGTCCGACAATAGTCGTGGACAGGTCTTAGTCACGCCTGATCAGTGGGGCTGAGAGAGATGAGGTCTATGGCCATAGATAGCGCCCTAGTTGGTTTCCAGGGGACGATATGATTTTCACTGCTAGCTACAGTGATTTAAGTCTTTATTGATAGAGAGATGATAGGGATCTAGCCTAGTCTCTAACAAATATGATATGAAGTCTAGAGTATGATTTTTATTGATATGAACTCTAGACTTGACATGATTTATACTGTACATAAAACAGATTTGAAATGAAATATGTTTTGAAACAGTACATGTTTTAAACATGTTTTAAAAGTCCATAAGATATGAATTCGACACTATATGATTTATATGTGATTTTGTGTCGAACATGGCATGATATGCGGTCTAGAGTATAGTTTGATTTGATATGAACTCTAGACCTGATATGAATTACAGTAGATGATTTAAAAGTATATGATAAATGATTTCGACACTTACATGATTTATATACGATTTTGTGTCGAATTTGAAACGACATGCGGTTTAGAGTATAGATTGATTTGATATGAACTCTAAACCTGATATGATTTATAGTATATGAAAAATGTTTTAAAACCGCACATGTTTTAGACATGCTCCGAAAACGAATACATGAATTGAAATTGAATATGTTTATATTATGCCTTAAAGGCAAACTTTTGAAAATGCATATGTTGAGCATGTCCTAAAGTATATATGATATGATTTGAAATGATCGCGGTTTATACAGAAAAATTACATGAATTGCATATTAAACCCTAATATGACAATATGCTTAGTATATGAGAATTCCATGAGGAATGTCATGACTCGGTGGTAACGATATTTCATCTATATGAGGTCATGATATGTTATGAAACACGAATATAGAGATACACGAAGAGAATTATGACTGGGTACCACCGTGATTATGATCTACAATACGAGAATTGATAAGAGATGATATGAGAATGGATAAGAGATGATAGAATACAGAAATATGATTATGAAATGAAAAGTGATAATGAGATGTATCGATGAGAAAGGATTAACTGTAATTGCATCCTTGTAAGTATTAAGCATTGCAGTTTAAGACAGTTTAATCCTACTCTTGTATTTATATTAGTATCTTACTGAGCCGTGGTTTTGCTCACCCCACTAAATTTCATCTCTTTCAGATTATTGAAGTTAACGTCTGCCATGTGAGCTGCTCAGTGGGCATCGGAGACGGTGTATGAACTTGGTACTAGTTTTCTGAGTTATATGTCCTTTATAAAATACTTGTTTACATGTAAGACTTAAATTGATGCACAGTACATATTCTGTTTAACAAGTCGGGATGTAACTAAGAATCGTTTCCGTGGTTGTTAAATATTTAAATGGAATAACTATAGGTCACCGAGATAGTATAGTAACTACACTGACACCGAATACAAACCTTAAAATGAAAAAGAAAAATTTAGTCCATAAATTTGTAGACTAAGAAAAGTATGAGTATAAAGGAAAGTCGCGGCCTTCGGGTCGTGACACATTTAGGTAATTAAATTTTGACAATATCTTAATCAAGCACTAAATTAAGCATATCATATTTTTTTTTATTCAAAGTCTTGAAATAAATAAAAGTAAAAAATAAAATAAAATAAAAAATATAGCAATTGTATTGGATCAGGTTAATTAAATTAAATCATACTAATTAAATTGAAACTTACACAATCAAGTCAATATAAAAAAACACATATATCAATTTATATACACAAACTACATTAATTAAATCTTATCAATACTTGTCAAATTATACTATCCATACATCAAATTAAATCTGTTGACTCACCAAATTAATTACTTAAAATATTTTATTTCATAATTTTTGTTAATTAAATTACTGTATTAATTACAAATATACAAAAAAAATCATCAAAAGAAATTAAATAAATCAAATAATATATAAAATAAAATAATAAATAAAATACAAAAAAAGAAAACCATCGAAAAATGGAAAAGGGAAACCTGCGGTCGGGTCGGGTCGGGTCGGCACGCGGATCACGGCTACTCCAAAACGACGTCGTTTCGATCCTGCTATTTAAACTTTCTTTTCGATTTTTTTGGACAGATTTCCACTTTCCAGGAAAAAAAGTGCCAAATCCTCTCTGCCCAGACGATTCCCGATGACCGGAAACTTCAAACAGTCACCAAAAAACTCAAAAGTTCTAGATTCTGACGAACCCCTCCACTGTACGCCACCTAAACCACCAGATCTACACCTATACATGCCCAAAAATCCTCGCCGACACTCCCACACACCGGATCTATAGATCCTGAATACTCAAATCCTCCAGGAATCCACAGATCTAACTCCTAAAAATCAAAAGACTACACTGCCTCAACTCGAAAACCCTCGACTATCTCCCCTTTGCTTGTTTTTTTGTTTTTGTGGTTGCGGTTGTTTTTTGGTTGTGGTCACTGTTGTTATCTCTCTGTGTTTTTTTTTGTCGCTGTTGTCCTCTCGATTGTGATTGATGTCCCCTTTTATTAATGTTAGATGTTAGTGTTTTGGAAGGTCAGAAATCGGATCTCAGATCCGATTGTGATATGGTCTTTAATGCTTGATTCTGTTTTTGGTCTTGATTTTCATGCAAATTCAAGATTTACGTGACTTGCCAATTTTTTCCTTTTGTGTTTCTGGCGGTTAGGTTGGATTTAGGGCTAGGGTTTCAGATTAGGCCTTGGGGCTCTGTTTAGGGTTTGGGGTTTTGGTGAGGGTTTAAGGTTTCGGTGAGGGTTAAGGGATTTGGTGAAGGTTTCAATTTGGGGTTTCCTTTTTTAGCTTTTTTTGGGTTTTTTTTTGTTAAAAATAATAAATGTACAAATAATACAATAAGAAAAGAAAAGATGAAAAAAAAAAGAAAAGAAAATAAAATAAGATATAAATAATAATAAAAATAATAACAAAAATGATAATAGTAATAGAAATAAATAAATAAATAAATAAAAATAAAAATAGAATAAAATAAAATAATAAATAATAATAATAATAAAAAATAAAAATAAAACACCAAGGAAAATTGAAAAATAAAATAAAACCAAATAAAATAAAAAACAAAAGCAAACAAATAAATAAAAACAAAATAAATAAAAAAAATAACAAAATAAAACTAATTATTCAAACATGGGTTCAATTCCTTTTCGGTTTTTAGAATACACGTCAAGTGATTCGAGATTCATAATTCTGTACTATTTAGTTTCGGACAAAAATTAGCGTCTACAGTTGCCCCTCTTTGCACATTGCTGAGCATCAGGAATTGGGCAAAGACTTTAGACACCGATTTTGTCCTTTCCGTGAAAAACACTCCTCCAAATAGCGAGATCTTTAAAATTTCAAATTTTCTTATCCTCGACGTGCTCTTTTGGTTAAGAAAACCCTAAATTTTTTTTTTTTATCTTTCACCTAAAGTGCTCCTTCAACTAGGAAGGTCCTGAGACCTTTTTAGTAGTTTTCATCTCTAAAATGCTGCTTCGACTAGGAAGGCCCTGAAACTTTAAATTTCTCATCTCCAAAATGCTCCTTCGACTAGGAAGGCCCTGAAACTTTAAATTTTCTCATCTCTTAAATGCTCCTTCGACTAGGAAGGCCCTGAAACTTTAAAATTTCTCATCTCCAAAATGCTCCTTCGACTAGGAAGGCCCTGAAACTTTAAATTTTCTCATCTCTTAAATGCTCCTTCGGCTAGGAAGGCCCTGAAACTTTAAATTTTCTCATCTCTTAAATGCTCCTTCGACTAGGAAGGCCTTGAAACTTTAAAATTTCTCATCTCCAAAATGCTCCTTCGACTAGGAAGGCCCTGAAACTTTAAATTTCTCATCTCTTAAATGCTCCTTCAACTAAGAAGGCCCTGAAACTTTAAAATTTCTCATCTCCAAAATGCTCTTTCGACTAGGAAAGCCCTGAAACTTTAAATTTTCTCATCTCTTAAATGCTCCTTTGACTAGGAAGGCCCTGAAACTTTAAAATTTCTCATCTCCAAAATGCTCCTTCGACCAGGAAGGCCCTGAAACTTTAAATTTCTCATCTCTTAAATGCTCCTTCGGCTAGGAAGGCCCTGAAACTTTAAAATTTCTCATCTCCAAAATGCTCCTTCGACTAGGAAGGCCCTGAAACTTTAAAATTTCTCATCTCCAAGATGCTCCTTTGACTAGGAAGGCCCTGAAACTTTAAAATTTTCTCTCTCTAAAACGCTCCTTCGACTAGGAAGGCCCTGAAACTTTAAAAATTTCTCATCTTTAAAAATGTCTTTCTTCTTGAAATGAATGAGATGCATGCTAAACATAATTTCATTATAATTGTGACAACAAAGGCTCAAAACCCCTTTTTTTTGTTCATATCATCACCTTCAATCTTCATTCTTCCCTCCTTTTTTGTTTCTAAGCAGCTGGTGTATTCGACTTAGTTTACCAATCTTCTGATATTCCACTATATTTCTGTCCCTCTTCTTTCCATTTTTAAGTAGTGCAATTATCTTTTTCTCTCATTTTTTTATTAAAAAAAATATTTGCCAATCATCTATTAATTACCATCTTAATAATATGACTAACATAATGCAAATTTCAATTTTCCCAATCAAGGTAAGAAGGTAAATGGAAGTACATACGAGATGAGTCTGGAAGAGAGGTTATTTTATTACAATCATCAAGCAGATTTGATCAGAGGAATATTACAAGGATAATTGCATAAATGAGACAATCAAATTCTCAACAATCAACATTCTGACAATTCTGATCAAATTAATTCAAATTTCTCCCTTGAAAAAGCCTGCTCCATCGATTTATCTAATCAAGTAGAGCCCTTTGGACTAAATCTTTTCCTTTGACATCACAAATTCTTCGATGCTGATCTTTCCCCTACACTTAAGCTGCCTTTTCAGGTTTTCAACCTAAGTGTCTCCCCCATTAATTTAAACCGCCTTTTTGGGTTTTCGATTTAAATCCTCCTTTTTCTCTTTTTTTTGCCCCTTTTTTTTTCACATCTCTTCGCATCATCAACATAAACTGAATTCATCAAGTGTCATCAATGACTCTTCTAATGCATCTCCACATACCTAAGCCGCCTTTTCAGGTTTTCAGCTTAGGTATCCCCCGTTGACTCAAACCGCCCTTTTCGGGTTTTCAATTTGAGTCCTCCCTTCTTTTTTTTCTCTTTTTTTAGGCATAATACCTCTTAACAGCATCAGAATTGATAGGGTTTGGCAAGTCCTCACCATCCATATTTGCCAATATTAATGCCCCACCAGAGAAAGATCTTTTCACTACATATGGTCCCTCCCAATTCGGTGCCCATTTTCCCCTACTATCTTGTTGATTTGGGAGGATTTTCTTCAAAACTAGATCCCCATCTCGGAACTTCCTAGACCGGGCCTTCTTATCATGTGCTCTCATCATTCTTCTTTGATACAACTGGCCATGGCATAACGCTACAAGCCTTTTCTCATCAATAAGATTCAATTGTTTATAGCGTTCCCGTACCCACTCTGCCTCTTCCAATTGTGTTTCCATTAAGACCCTTAATGATGGAATTTCTACTTCAATTGGTACCACAGCCTCCATCCCATACACTAGTGAAAATGGGGTTGCCCCAGTAGACGTGCTCATTAGTGTTCTGTATGCATGCAAGGCGAAAGGCAACTTTTCATGCCAATCCTTATAAGTTTCTGTCATTTTTCCCACTATTCTCTTGACATTTTTGTTTGCAGCTTCTACTGCCTCATTCATCTGTGGACGATACAGCACCGAATTGTGATATTTGATTTTGAATTGTGCACAAACTTCTTCCATCATTGTGTTGTTCAAATTACGAGCATTGTCTGAAATAATTCTTTCTGGAAGTCCATATCGGCATATGATATCTTTCTTTATGAATTTGCACACTGCCGTTCGTGTCACACTAGCAAAAGATGCTGCTTCTACCCACTTGGTAAAATAATCAATCATCACAAAAATAAACCGATGCCTATTTGAAGCTTTCGGTATAATGGGTCCAATCACATCCATTCCCCACATAGAGAAAGGCCAAGGAGGGGCTAATACATGCAGAGCATTTGGTGGAGCATGAATCTTGTCCGCATAAATCTGACATTTATGGCATTTTCTAGCGTAGTTAATACAGGCGTTTTCCATGGTTGACCAATAATAACCCGCTCTCATTATTTGTCTCGCCATCATATGACCATTAGCATGTGCCCCACAAGATCCTTCATGTACCTCCTCTAATATCTGTTTAGCTTCTGCGATATTCACACATCTTAAAAGTACCTGGTCTCGACTTCTTTTGTATAAGACTTCCCCATCTAAAAAGAATCCCATCGACATTCTCCTAATGATTCTTTTGTCATTCTCTGAGGCATGTTCTAGGTAATGCTGGTTTTTTATGTATTGTAAGATGTCATAGTACCAAGGCTTTCCATCGACTTCTTTTTCTAAACTTGCACAATGCGCTGGTGAACTCTTCAAATTCATCCTGATGGGATGGATTTCAGCATTACCGTCCAACTTGAACATTGCAGCCAAAGTGGCTAGAGCATCCACCATCTGATTTTCTTCTCGAGGTAAATGCTCAAACCGAATACTTTTGAACTGATCAATCAAATCAACTATGTATTTTTGGTAGTGGACTAACTTAGAATCCCTAGTTTCCCATTCTCCTCGCAACTGGTAGATAACTAGAGCTGAATCTCCATACACCTTAAGCACATCGATTTTCTTTTCAATGGCGGCTTGCAAACCCATGACACATGCTTCATATTCAGCCATATTATTGGTACAATTGAAATCCAACCGTGCAGTAATCGGGTGATGATCTCCTTCCGGGGATATCAGGACCACTCCTACTCCTCGTCCGAAGGCATTGGATGCTCCATCAAAGAACATTTTCCATGACTTCTGAGTTGGCTTCTCTTCTTTGACCTGAAACACAGCCATCAGATCCTCATCTGGAAAATCGAGTTTCATGGGCACATAATCACCGGCAACACAGCCTGCTAAGAAGTCAGCGATCACGCTCCCTTTAATGGCCTTTTGAGTCACATATACAATATCATATTCAGAAAGCATAACTTGTCACCTTGAAATCCCACCAGACAAAGATGGTTTCTTGAAGACATACTTCAAAGGATCAAGTTTAGCAACCAACCAAGCCGTGTGATATAACATGTACTGTCTGAGTCTTTGGGTTGTCCAAGCTAAGGCACAACACATCTTTTCCAATTGAGAATACTTCGATTCATAGTCAATGAATTTCTTACTTAGGTAGTAAATGGCTTGTTCTTTCTTGCCACTCTCATCCCGTTGCCCCTGTACACATCCCATTGAACCCTCACAAACTGTCAAGTACAAAATCAAAGGTCTACCAGGAATAGGAGGTACTAACACAGGCGAGTTTGATAAGTACTCCTTGACTTTATCGAAGGCCTTTTGACATTCTTCATTCCATTCCCTGGAGTCATGTTTACGAAGAAGCTTGAAAATTGGATCACACTTTGAAGTAAGTTGAGAGATGAACCTGGATATGTAATTTAGCCTCCCTAGGAAACCTCTTACTTCTTTTGTGGTGCGAGGAGGGGACAAGTTCTTAATGGCACGCACTTTGTCCGGATCAACTTCTATTCCCCTTTCACTAACTACGAATCCCAATAATTTTTCAGATCTTGCCCCAAATGTACACTTGGTTGGGTTTAACTTCAACTGGTACTTCCTCAACCTTTCAAAGAGCTTCTTAAGATTAGCCACATGATCTTCTCCTTCACGAGACTTTGCAATCATATCATCCACGTACACCTCAATCTCTTTATGCATCATGTCGTGGAAAAGGCTAACCATAGCCCTTTGATATGTAGCTCCAGCATTCTTCAATCCGAATGGCATGACTTTATAGCAAAATGTTCCCCACATTGTTACGAAAGTAGTCTTTTCCATGTCTTCTCTAGCCATCTTGATTTGATTATAACCGGAAAAGCCATCCATAAACGAAAATATGGAATGTCTCGTTGTATTGTCCACAAGAGTGTCAATGCAAGGAAGTGGAAAATTGTCCTTATGGCTAGCTCTGTTCAAATCCCGATAATCTACACACATCCGCACCTTTCCATCCTTCTTAGGCACAGGGACAATATTAGCTACCCACTCCAGGTATTTGGCCACTTCAAGAAAACCTGCATCAAATTGCTTTTTAACTTCTTCTTTGATCTTCAACAATATTTCCGGCTTCATGCGTCTTAACTTTTGTTGTACCGGTTTGCATTCTGGTTTCAAAGGCAATCTATGTTCCACAATATCAGTATCAAGGCCAGGCATATCTTGGTAAGACCAAACAAACACATCTACATATTCACGAAGTAACTCCTCAAGGCCCTTTCTTTCGTCTGATGCTAGTGATGTTCCGATTTTGACTTCTTTCTTATTTTCTTCATCCCCCAGATTAATTATTTCAACCACTTCCTGATGAGGTTCAATTGGTTTCTTATCTTCTTCCATCGATCTCAATAAGTCATGGGGTAAAGGGTAGTCCGTAGAGACATCTTCATTATCAGATTCATCAAATTGAGCAGGGTTTTCAAAATCGATTTCTGAATTATTGACATTATTATCATCTTGTTTATCGTTTGGATACCTGAAAATAGATGAAATGGGAAATTATGGGTATTTTCATGTTGGCATGCTAGAAACAGACAAAGAAAATTGATTGGGAAAATGGAAATGCATAATGCTAATAATTTATTGAAATGGAAAATAACAGTTGGCCCATACATAAAAATTTATTTGGGTGCTTTTGGGCTAAAGCACAAAAATCCAACTTGCATTATTCAAAACATAAAAGAAAAAAAGACAACTGCATCATTACTTTTCAAAGGAAATCTCTAGGAACTCCAAAATCGTCCAATTCTTCAATTCAGCTCCTGGAGGGGTCAAATACACGAACCGTCCAGCTACACCCTCCTCTGATATCTTTTCATCTATCATGTAAATGGATAAATCAAAAAAATCCCCTTCAAGTTGCATTACAAGTTTCCCTCCTTCGTTGCCAGTCTGGTATCCATCAAAACAGAAGGTGTCATAAAGGTAAGGAATGACCAGCTTCCCAGATTCAAACTCGTCCCTTTTCAACTGTGCTATTTGCCTCTCCTTCTTCTCTTCCATCTTCTTTGCTTTATCTTTCCAAGTTGGTTTGTATCCTAACCCGAACCTGTCCTTGCTTTCCAAAATTGTGATGGCCTTTCTAATCCCCTGGTGGTTTCTTCCCAATCCAACTCCTGGATACCAACCTTTGCCCATGGTTTGCTTCACCACCATCTTTGTAGCTGTTGACAGGTGAGGAGCATATAATTTCGAACCTTCTCCTATGTAGGTTGCATTAACAAATTCAAAAGCCCGATATGAACATTCCCATGCATTTTCTATTGCCTCAACATATGGAGTGTTTGGAGATTGAGTGGCAAAGATGTCCTCTTCTCCAGAAACCGAGATTTGTTGATTCCCCACGAAAAACTTCACCTTTTGATGGAGAGTGGAAGAGACAGCTCCTGTCATGTGAATCCAAGGTCTTCCTAACAAAAGAGTATATGAAGGCACAATATCCATGACTTGGAATTGTATATTGAAAGTGCATGGACCAATCTCCACAGGTATTTCTATATCGCCCAACACTTCTCGACGGACTCCATCGAATGCCTTGACGATCATGTTGCTTTTCCTCATATACGATGAATCCACTAGTAGCCTTAACAAAGTGCTCATAGGCATCACATTGAGAGCCGAGCCATTATCAATGAGGACCCTACCAATTGTGTGGCTCTTGCACCTAACTGTGATGTGAAGAGCCTTGGTGCTTCCCCTTCCTTCCGCCGGAATCTCATCATCACTGAAAGATATATAATTTGAGGCCACCAAATTACCAACTAGATTGTCCATTTTGTCCATTGATATATCAGGAGGTACATATGATTGATTCAACACCTTTAGTAAAGCATTTCTGTGAGACTCAGAATTTAGGAGAAGTGATAGGAGTGAAACCTTCGCCGCTGTCTTGTTCAACTGCTCGACAATACTGTATTCACTATGCTTAATCAAACTCAAAAACTCACTGGCATCTTCTTTCGTAATAGGCTCTTGACATCTTGTCTCTTGAATCTCTATCGGGTTAGCTTTATCCCCTTCCACAATTCCTGTCTTTTCTCTTCTAGCCTTAGCTAACATTTCAGGACTATAGCAACGCCCACTTCGTGTCGTTCCCCCAACTCCAGTGATATTCGCTGTTTCGAGACTTTTAGGGGACACATGTTCTCTTTCTCCATTCATTACTATATCATAGCCATATCTCCAAGGTACCGCCTTGTTGTCTTTGTACGGAAACGGAATAGGAGCTTTGATCGTGATCCCACTAGCTTGGCTCGGTTTTTTCTCAAGGCGGATTTTCAGAGGCTTTGACTTTAGGTCATCATCAATCACACTAAGCTCATTCCCCTTTCCTGTTCCTTCCTAAAATTCAATTTGATATGAGTCCATTAACTCCTGCAATTTGCAACGAAAAGCTTTACAGGACTGAATTGAATGACCTACTGCACCATTGTGGTATTTACAAACCAGATTGGGGTCATACGAATCTAGATAAGCCTCTAAAATCAAAACTTCTGGTTGCAACATGTCTGCCTTCACTAATACATCAAAGTCCTGGCTTAGCGGAGTCTTTACTTCCGCAACAGCTCTTTTAATGTAATCCTTCTTTTCATTACTCAACATATTCACTGTTGCTCCACCGTGGTTTGGCAAAGGATTCCCATCCACAACTTGTTCTGCTTTTGACTCCTCAAAACTCAACTACCCGGCCTTTATCAATCCTTGCACTTTATACTTCAATCCCAAGCAATTTTCTATAGAGTGACCCACGATGTCATTGTGGTAAGCACATTTTGCGTTTGGATCATACCATTTGGGATATGGGGGTTGTAGAGGTTCAAGGTACACAGGGGCAATAAGACGGTTTTGCACCAGTTTAGGATACAGCTCTGCATAGGTCATGGGGATTGGGGTGATAGGAAGTCTTTCTTGGTTGTAGCGTGGCCTTCCAGGGTTGTACATTAGGTTTGTAGGTTGAGTAAAGGGTTGGGTTGGTCTCAGGGTTTATGGGCGAAAAATGGGTTGAGTATTTGTTGGTGGGTTTGGTTGATATGGGTAGGGTGAAACATAATTGATAGCATGAGGATAAGATTGGTATTGGTTGTATGGGCGTTGGTGAATATAGCCTCATGTAGAGGTAGCTTGGACATCTCCTTCCTTTTTCTTAGGAAACCCTCCTTTCCTGACTTCTGCACCTTCAATCTTGCCACTTTTAATGGCATTCTCTATTGCGTCTCTTGAAAGCACCATGTCAGAAAAGTTCTTACTGACATTTCCTATCATCCTTTCATAATATGGAGCTTTGAGGGTGTTTAAAAATAACATTGTCAACTCCTTTTTTGTTAATGGAGGTTGAACTTCAGCAGCTGCATCTCTCCACCTCTGAGCATACTCTCTAAAACTCTCGTTTGTTTTCTTCTCCATGCTTTGGAGATAAATACGATCAGGAGCCATATCATTCACATGACAGTATTGGGCTAATAATGCTTTGGCAAGGTCTTTCCAAGAATGTATGGCTCCTGTCCAACTGAACATACCACCTTGCAGCAGATCCTGTAAGGTTGTCTTGAAAACAGTGAATGAGCAACTTCTCATTACGAGCGTATCCTGCCATCTTTCTGCAAAACATCGTAACATGAGTTGTCGGGCACTTAGTCCCATCATATTTCTCGAAATCGGGAACCTTGAACTTTGGGGGCAACACCAAATCTAGAACTAGGCTCAACTCTTCTGCATCAACATTCCCAAAGGAGTAGTTTCCTTCGATAGCTTTCAACCTTTCCTCCAACATGTCACATTTATGTTGTATCCCTACAACCAGACTGTCAACTGCTTCTCTCTTTAACTTCTCTTGTTCAACAGGATCATCCAAGTTTGGGACGAAGATAGGGTCAACAGGACTAAACCCTACACCAGGTTGATTTTGGCCCATAGTACGGCCTTGTCCTCCCATTGAAGGTGTTGCGTGAGCATAAACCTTTGGAGATATTTGGGCTTGATGGGTGAACCCTGGAGGGTATGGTGGGTCATCACTAGGATATTCCTCTACTGTTAGGTCTTGCACAACTCCTTTCCCCTTAGCCATACTCATCATCAACTCCATCATCTTGGTCATCTGCTCTCGAGTTTCCTCTTGAGCTTTGACAATCTCTTGTTGCACTTTTTTCATCCTGTCAATCCGTGCTAATTGCTCATTCTCCATTGCTCTAGTTCATGCACGAGTTTGGTATGAATGATTTGGAGGGGCTATTTTTGTACCTTTGTTGTCACAATTAAATAAAATTATTTTTATTAAATGCTCATGAAGGAAAAGCAAAAGTAAGAAAAATTTTCGTGAGAAATTTATTGCATAACAAAAATTGTCTCATAACAAAAATTTATAAAAAACCAAAGCTTATAAAACTTGTCTCATAACAATTGTTGAACAAAGTTAAAGACCCATTACATCCATAAAGAACATCTAAGGCGTCCACCTAAGTCTCTTCAACAAACTATAGTGACCTTGGATCTCGTCCAGTAGTAGTCGCAGATTCTCCCCAAGCTCAGTAAGTGGGCTGACCCCGAGCTTCAAGTCCCTTATTCTGTCTTCCATGTCTCTTGCTCTATGAGCCATGACATTAATTTATTCAATCATGGAAACCAGAAGATGTGAATCGCGAGCTCTCCTTAAAGTAGCATACTTCTCCTTTAGGTCATTCAACTCATTGACGACTTTTTGTAGGATCTGCAAGTATTCTTGGGATCGATTGAGGGCACCTTGCAAATCTATCTGCTCGCTTATGACCTTGCCTTCAAGTTCTTCACATTCGGCCCCCTTCTTCTATATCTCAGCTTTGAGTCGTTCATTCTCTTCTCGCAAACGTTTATTTTCAGACCTTGAGAGCTTCTCCTTCAAGTATTTGATTTCATCCATCAACTTGTACTTCTCTCGATGGACCCTTGTATATGCTTGCTCCCTTCTCCCCAACTTTTCTTCCGTTTCACATTTGAGTTTCTTAATTTCTCTCTCTAAGTCTCTTTTTTCTTCCTTTATTTTCCTCTTGGTAATCTCTAGGTCTATCATGAGATCTCGAGCTATGGACTCTTCACTTTTCTCGAGACCTTCCTCGGGTGGAAGCCTAACATCCTTGCCTCATCTCGCATGCCATACCGAGTATTCGGAAGGGTCCTTCACTGGGAATATTCCTTTCTCAATCCTGAGAGTTGCCTTCCAAGCCTTAACATCGTCTTCTATTTTCTTTACAAACCCTTCTTCTGCATATGTATACTCGTGCTGACTGAGCCCTTGAGTCATTGGAATGAATTGCTCATATCCCAATTATCTTCGTACCATAAGAGGTGCATAGGAGATAGTACCCCATATACCCAAAAGAGGAACCCATGGTTTATCACCACAAGCATATAACATAGATCTTCGTGGCATCCAAGGTGCCCTCCAAACAATATCTTTCTTCTTGGTCTTGCGCAATAACGAAACCCATTCTCCTTTTGCCTTCGGTGCAGGCCAAGTTTTCTCATAGAATTCTTTTATCGGGACTATATTGAGATAAGCTTCTCGAAACTTTTCTTCGTTACCTCCGAGGTGACTTTTCATCCAAATGTATAACAATGATGTACATTCGATGAAACGTCCTTCTCCCTTACGACGTCAGAAATTTAAAGACCTAAAAGTCTCTGACAAGATAACTGGGGCCACATTCACCTCATGATCAAGCTGCTCAACAAAATCCACCATTGTAACCTCAATGTGTCCTAAGAATTTAGGGAACACAGCCATACCATACACAGCTAATGCCATTATGCTCATGTGTTGTTCTTTTGTTAGCTGCTTCTGAAGACAACTTCGTAGAAAACTCCATGGCACATAAATGGTCTCCCCTTTCTGCCTCGTGTGATGATCAATTTCTGAAACACTATGGTCAGTCATGGAAGACAATTTCTTACGATATTCTGATTTCCTTTTCTTTCAATAGATTTTGTTGGGATTTTCTAACTCACAACGGAACAAGAACGAATACTCCTCTATGGTTGGCATCAAATCAGCCTCATTGAAGACAAAGCATCTGTAAGACGGGTCCCAAAATTGCACCATGGCCTTTATCAAATCCAAGTCCACTTCCACTGACAATAGTAGCATCAAGTCCCCATATTTTTTCTGAAATTCTGTCTTCTTTTCTTCATCCCATGCCTTCCAAATTCCTAGCAACTCAGTGTAGTCATTTTGTCTTAGGTCCAAGTGAATCCTTTTTGGCAAAGTAGAAACAAAACCAATAGGTAGGCAATCACCATTCTCACGTTGAGCCTTTTCGGATCGTTCTTTCACTATGTGGGCTAGCTCTTCTGGTGATAATTTCTCCATGGATGTAAATGGATCTTAACTTGTAACAATTTGTTATGAGACAAAAAAAGAAAAAAATGCAAGGAATGAGAATATGCATTTTGTTTTTTTTGTTTTTGTTTTTCTTTCTTTTTTTTTTGGTTTATTATTTTTTATTTATTTATTTTTCACATTTTTCTTGTATGAGATGATGGTTATTCTTTGTGTCCTAATATTGGCTTCAATTTTAAAGCTCTAGCTTACGAGTGGGCATCATAAGTTCACTATATGCTTGGCTTGGATAGATGGATTACTAAAGGTTCACAGACTGTTCCCAACTATCGTCCACATGGACTAGTAAGGCACCCCATTCCTCACCCATTATAGGCTTCAAACGGAAAGGGTTCAACCTGAGTGGGAGTATTTCACTGGCCTATGTGGAGGTTACCACCTCACGAAGGCAAAGCTACTTTACTTCCTCCTAAAAAGGTAAGCCCGGGTCGAGGGCTAATGTATGCACATGCAAGTTAAGTGTGTATTTAAATGTCTTATGAAATTTAAAGCTTTTAGGCAAGATTTTGATAACCTTAAACTTCATAATGGCCTAACTCTCTAAATATCCCCAGTGGAGTCGCCAAACCGTCATAACGTACTAAGTTTTAGAGCTAGACACAAAACTACGGAGTCGCCACCAACCATTCTAACCTAGGTGTGATTGGTCACCTATTCAAACTAAGGATAAGGATTGGTCTACGTTAAGAGTTCTAAGTTCGGGAGTACGGTTACGTGTGATGAAGGATTAGCACCCTCACAACGCTCATCCTAAAATGGTACCAAATAATCTAAGGTTATCCTAATTTTGCCTTTTTACTTTAATCTCGATATAATTAAATATTGAAAAATCTTTTAAGTCTCCTCCATCAAGCTGGTTGGATAACCTAAAAGTTTTTCTCACCTCAAGAGTATTCAAGTAGGACTAATCGCCTTTCTTGAAGAGGCTCCGTCGTCGGATTGTTTACATATTTTATACAATCCCTATTTAGACTCCTACCCGAATTTCTATCTATTATTTTGTCTTATTTTATTCTATTGTTATTATTTTCTTATATAAATTATTATTTCATATATTTTTATATTTTTAAATAAACATGAATTATTTGATATTGAAGATTTTCTTAAAGACCTTCTATCAAGCTGGTAAGACCTTAAAGAAACTTTCTCACCTTAGGAATTTTTAAAGAAATTACTCAAGCGCAATTCCTTTTAAATTCCATCCTCGGAATAATTCACATTTATTAAAATATTTAATTTAATTTAATTTCTATTTGTTTTAATTCTTTTCTAATTTTAATTCTAATTTATTAATTTGATTTTATTCTTTATTATAATAAACTTAATTTTAATTTACTATTCTTTTATCTAATTTAATTTTTATTTTCTTAAATTAATTTATTAAATCTTGGAAATGTCCTTTAAATCTTCCATCAAGCTGGCAAGACTTAAAAGAATCCTACTCACCTCAAGATATCTAAAAGTACTACTCAAGCGTAGTCCCTTTAGAATTCCGTCGAGGGAATATTTATAGTCGTATTTATTATTATTTTAAAATATTTTATTTCTAAATATATTAATTTTTATGACTCTTAATTAATTCTTTTAATTGTAATTAATCTTAATTAATTCTTATTTAAATTTTTTTAATAAATTTGAGTTTTAAATATCGGAAATGACTTTTTAAATCTTCCATCAAGCTGGTAAGACTTAAAAAGGACCTCCTCAACTCAAGATCTCCAAGAGTATTACTCGATCGCAATCCTCTCGAAGATCCATCGTCGGATTAACTCATTGTTTTTTATTTAAAATGTTTATTATTATATTCCTGTAAGACATTTAGGTAATTAAATTTTGACGATATCTTAATCAAGCACTAAATTAAGCATATCATATATTTTTTTATTCAAAGTCTTGAAATAAATAAAAGTAAAAAATAAAATAGAATACAATAAAATAAAATAAAAAATATAGCAATTGTATTGGATCAGGTTAATTAAATTAAATCATACTAATTAAATTGAAACTTACACAATCAAGTCAATATAAAAAAACACATATATCAATTTATATACACAAACTACATTAATTAAATCTTATCAATAGTTGTCAAATTATACTATCCATACATCAAATTAAATCTGTTGACTCACCAAATTAATTACTTAAAATATTTTATTTCATAATTTTTGTTAATTAAATTACTGTATTAATTACAAATATACAAAAAAATCATCAAAAGAAATTAAATAAATCAAATAATAAATAAAATACAAAAAAAGAAAATCGTCGAAAAATGGAAAAGGGAAACCTGCGGTCGGGTCGGGTCGGGTCGGATGCGGGTCGGCACGCGGATCACGGCTACTCCAAAACGGCGTCGTTTCGATCCTGTTATTTAAACTTTCTTTCCGATTTTTTTGGACAGATTTCCACTTTCCAAAAAAAAAGTGTCAAATCCTCTCTGCCCAGACAATTCCCGGTGACCGAAAACTTCAAACAGTCGTCGAAAAACTCAAAAGTCCTAGATTCTGACGGACCCCTCCACCATACGCCACCTAAACCACCAGATCTACACCTATACACGCCCAAAAATCCTCGCCGACACTCCCACACACCAGATCTATAGATCCCGATTACTCAAATCCTCTAGGAATCCACAGATCTAACTCCTAAAAATCAAAAGCCTACACTGCCTCAACTCGAAAACCCTCGACTATCTCCCCTCTGCTTGTTTTTTTTTGTTTTTGTGGTTGCGGTTGTTTTTTGGTTGTGGTCACTGTTGTTGTCTCTCTGTGTTTTTTTTTTGTGTCACTGTTGTCCTCTCGATTGTGATTGATGTCCCTTTTTATTAATGTTAGATGTTAGTGTTTTGGAAGGTCAGAAATCGGATCTCAGATCCGATTGTGATATGGTCTTTAATGCTTGATTTTGTTTTTGGTCTTGATTTTCATGCTAATTCAAGATTTACGTGACTTGCCAATTTTTTCCTTTTGTGTTTCTGGCAGCTAGGTTGGATTTAGGGCTAGGGTTTCAAATTAGGGCTTGGGGCTCTGTTTGGGGTTTGGGGTTTGGGGTTTCGATAAGGGTTTAGGGTTTCGATGAGGTTTTGGTGTTTTAGTGAGGGTTTAGGGATTCGGTGAGGGTTTCAATTTGGGGTTTCCTTTTTTAGCTTTTTTTGGGTTTTTTTGTTAAAAATAATAAATGTACAAATAATACAATAAGAAAAGAAAAGATGAAAAAAAAAATAAAATAAAATAGAATAAGATATAAATAATAATAAAAATAATAACAAAAATGATAATAGGAATAGAAATGAAAAATAAAATAAATAAAAGAAAATAATAAATAAATAAAAATAAAATAATAAAATAATAAAAAATAAAAATAAAACACCAAGGAAAATTGAAAAATAAAATAAAACCAAATAAAATAAAAAACAAAAGCAGACAAATAAATAAAAACAAAATAAATAATAAAAAAATAACAAAATAAAACAAATTATTCAAACATGGGTTCAATTCCTTTTCGGTTTTTAGAATACACGTCAAGTGATTCGAGATTCATAATTCTGTACTATTTAGTTCCGGACAAAAACTGGTGTCTACAGTGGTAATTTATTGTCACATTGAAACGAAATAGTTTTAAGGAGACAGAAAACTGTATTAAACACACAGTTTCATGCATGACAAATTTTTTTTTTCAAATTCCATGTAAGCATTTTAAGAGAATTATTTGAACACATGTTTAGTCCATGTGTAATTCAGTTGGCATTTAACAAAAATATTGACAGTTTAGATGATGGAAAGACTTGTTTGTTAATTGTTACAACAATAAAACGTTAATAGCATTGTCAATGTGGGCCAAGGCCCATTGGGCCGGTCTGGCCTGACCTATTTATTCAGGGCTTGGATCTCATTTTTGTAGCTCATTTAAGAAAGAGAGCTTTTAGACCCGAGCCTAAATGGATTTAGCCCGGGCTTAAATGGGCCAGCCCGTTTAATTTTTTAATATTTTTAATTATATTAAAATTTTATTTTTTATTATAATTATTTATATGTTTAACATTTTAATCAAAGTAAAATATATAAAATTAATTCTATTTAGCATTACTGAATTACTTCAAACCAATCTAATGACTCACAACTTCTTACAGATACTAGTTGGAAGAGGAAGAGTACATTTGCTTTGAGTGATGTAAGTTCATTTTTGTTTTTTAAGTATATACTTTATTTTAAATTTTCTTTTGTAATGACAATTAATTTATTTTGAAATGTCCAATGATATAAGCTTTCAAAAGATTTGAAATTATTCAAGTGAAAGAACCAAATCTTAATTAGATCTTTATTTGGAAAAGCTAAAGATTATGGGTAGTATGGTTGAAGATTTAAATATGTTGCAATGGTGGAAAGATCATAAGCCAAGATTTTCAAAGCTTGCAAATATAGCTTGTGATATCTTGAACATTCCAATAACAACGGTGGTATCGAAAAGTTCTTTTAGTATTGGTTCTTATGTTTTAAATAAGTATCGAAATTTTCTAAATCATGAGAACGTGAAAACTCTCATTTGCACTCGAAATGAGATTCTTGGTTTTGAAGTGTAACAGTCTGAGTGTACAATATTACACTGTATTTACTCATATTTAACACATTTTTATCGGTTGAGCTGTCTGTGATGCCTTTAACACGTGATCAGTAACAGTAATAAATGGCAAATATTTATTTATTTAGTAAATTCAAAATATGCATATTTACAATATTCCTTATATATTACATCCCCTATTTCTATTTTTCAATAATGTAGTACTGTATACAAGTGTCTGAATATATAAGAGAAGTGCTTGTACCTTTAAATTTCTATGCTATTGTCCCAGTAGGCTACTCGTAGCTATATTTAACTGAAGAAGCCATCAAATAATCCTCGGGATTAATCTGGAAAGTTTGAAAGTAAGGGGTGAGCGAACCACATGCTCAGTAAAGGAGTCGTATGCTGCTTGATATAATGAAATCTATATGCAGGAAAATATTTATTTTTCCATAAATCTAAATGGAATAAATCATTTAATTTCCACCACTTTAGTAACAGTTCAAAACACGTGACAGTACAGTGGTAAAACAGTAGTTACGGTAAACAGTTTTTTTTCAGTATAGTAGCTTATAAATATCCAAATCACTGGATAACAGTTCAGTAATTATTCCTATTTTAGAAATAATTTTCAAAAGTATTCTTTCTCTATAACAGTAAATTTCCTTTCAGTTCAGTAAACAGTATTCCGTATAATTCAATTCAGTGAACAGAAATCAGTAGATTTCACATAAACCAAAATCAGTAGCTACTAGTTCAGTAAACAATAATCAGTAGCTACTAGTTCAGTAAAAAGAAATCAGTAGCTACCAGTTCAGTAAATAGAAATCAGTAGCTACCAGTTCAGTAAACAATATTTTCCAATGCAGTACAGTTCAGTAAAACAGTATTTCGGTACGGTTCAATTCAGTAAATAGTAATTCACAGTGCAGTACAGTAAAACAGGATTCAATAAATCCCTTCAGTAAACAGTAGTCAGTAAGTTGAGACTAGGCATCACCCTACAATTAAATCATGCTATCATCGTCCACTAAGGGACACAGTAATCATCCCCGAAGGGACACAGTAACAGTATATAGTGAGATCTATGGCCATGATCTATAGGATATCCTCGGTGTACACTTGCCAGGTGACATCCGAGATGCTGATGACTGGCGGGTCAATCAACCATGTGACAGTAACAGTAATACTATGATACATGAAACTCGGGGCCTAGGTCTCAAAACAGTATAAAAACTGTACCATAGCCTTTATGGATCTTATTCAAAATAATTTGAAATATTTCATGTTTATCCATAAGGCTCTCACATTTTCATATAACATCACCTTTATGGAATTTATAAAATAAATAGAATCATGACTTAATTCCATAAAGGTATAAAATCATTCATTTTCTCATAAAATACCTTTAAGGAAATCAAATGAATTAAATCATTTATTTAAATAATCATTTCCAAAAAGGTATTTATTTCTCATTTACACATACCGTAAATCAGTCGGTAAATATTCATGTATTAAGTGAGAACACAAATAAATATTCATTTTGAATATTTAATATCATATAAAACATAATTAGTTTCTCACTTTAATGAAAATATAAAACATGAATATTTACTTTCTCATAATTTCCAATTTATGGAAAGTTAGTGGAAATTATATTCAAAATTTCCCATTTAAATCATTTCATGCATCTAAAATATTTTATAATATTTTAGAATACTTTTGGAAATTTTCCGACAGCATAACGATTGCGGATTCTTAACCTCCTGCACACAACTCACAGTATATAAACCAGCTTTTCAACCACAGATTTTGCATGTTTTCAACCTAATTCTTGCATTCAATATACTCATAACATTTAACTCAAGAAAACATGTAATTCATTATATCACTACAACTCACACACTCCCCCCTTACCAGTTTTATAAAGTCGAGCTTCTCGGTTACGTTTATCGAATTCCGTCAACTCCGGCTGCAAAATAATTTTATCAAAAATTATTAATATTTTCCCTCTTATTTTTAAACTACTAGTACTCATAAAATGCAGCCACTAATATTCTGACACAAGTATAACCAGTATAAATTATACTGGTGCTAAAACTCAACTTGCTCATTCTAGCTTCTTTCTCGGTTTTAATTTCACCAACCGATTTCTTATAATTTCTAGAATTATTCTCTACCAAAATCCTCAATTTTCAACATATCATTGTGCCTCCAATTGTCATGTCCGAATACCATCCTTGGCCATTTTTATTGACTTTCTAATTTTTTTCTTTCCATTTTCTTGGTCCTCATTTAATTCTCCTTGTCTACGTGAACCACTCTTGGTATTTTCTTGCATGGAGTCTTTAAGTATTCATTTATTCCATGTCCAACCGAGGGTTCATTTACTAGCCAAGATTCTCTTTTCAACCTTTCCAAGCTTCTTCTTTTATTCTTTTATATTCCATAATTTCCTTTCATCATCATAATTATACCATTTTCTTTTGCTTAATTCCTTGTTTTTTTTCTAAATCTATTTCAAGATCTAGATTTATACTAACTCCATGATTTAATTGAACTTAACTAAAATTAATACTTAAACCATGCTTCTCATACTTAGAAACATAAAAATATACCATGTAATATCAAGAAACTATGGAGGTCATTGAGATTACCTTGACCGATTGTAGCTTTCAAAACAGAACAGATTTCTGTTTCACTTCCAGCCCTTAGTTTCTTGTTCCTTTAATGGTTTAATTGATGGATGAAGGATTATGGTGAAGGCTTAGATGGTTAGATATCCTAGTAGGATTTTTAATGAATTTTTCTTGGTTGCACGATAGCTAAAACAGAGCACACAACCGAGACAATTTTCTGGTTCTCGTAAGATGGCAAGTTTGGTGATGAAGGAGGTGTCTTGCCGAGGTTTTTGCTATTTTATTTTTCCATATATACAAGACATCCAATAATACTCAACCACTTAGCTTCTTATCTAATTCTTCTTATCATTTCAAGTCTTAAATGCATTTAATTGTTGAAGAATTTGGCAGCATAAAAAAACGGTGGTAAGGCTTTCTTTTGCTGCTGTTCCTTGACTTATTTTCCATTATCATTTAAAGTCTCCAGCCAATAAGAATTCATTCCATGTAATACATTGAATTTTCTCTTTTTTTATATATTGTTTATATTATATTTGATGTCATAAAATCTGATTTTAATTATTGTCTTTTTGATGCATGACCGAACAGTACACCATCAGCCAAAAGTGGCGTGAAAATTCTTGGCTGATCGGTTTTCATTTGTTTTTCAATTTTTTTTGTATACTTCAGTCAATAAATTTTACTCACATGATAAGCTTTGAATGCTTCTTTTTTTTAAGTATTATTTCTACTATATTTTATACTACAAAAAGTTGCCTTTCAATTTCTTTAATCACTTCCATCCGCGCAACACTAGAGCAAAAAGTGACGTGAAATCTTTCTTGTGGCTGCACGTTTTCTTAATTCAATTTTGGCCTCTTTTGATAGATGTTTTCAGCCAATAAAGTCAGCTAAATATTCACTTAATAAATTCTTTTTTTATCTATTATTATTCATCCCATTTTACACCAAAATTTGTCTCACCAAAACTGTTTCCTACCGTGCATCAAGATGGAAAGAAACTAACGTGCAGTCCATCTTTTCTTGGCTGCACGTTTCTTGCTTTAATTTTCCTCTTTTGCTATATAATTCATCCAATAAAATAAATCACATACACAATAAATAATTTCTTTCCCTCAATCCTTTTAATTCATCATTCCATATTTGTTTCATCTTTAAATTTTCATTTTAATTCATATACACCATATTATAACTCATAGTTCCAATAATTCCATAATTCAAGTGGAAATTCATATTCAATATTTATTTAATTCCACGAAAAGAATTTATTTCCACTATCAATCATTTACAATATGATGTACAGTGAAATAAAATCGGGTCTCACATGAAGGTTTGTTATTAATTAGTTGACAATTTTTAATCAATTCAAAAGTTTAATTCTTGTGAGTTCTTATATTGTTCTTTATTTATGTTTATAGATAACGAAGTTGAAACATAATTAATTGAATGTGATTGACACTATAGAGGATATGGATGAGCACATATCTATTTATCATGTTTTTGATTTTTAATATTGTTGAGACATGTTTTTCAGTATCTAAGTTTGTTAAAATAAATTATATTATGCTTGTTAGACTATTAATATGTAATGTTCAAATGATTTTAAAGACTTGATGGATTAATATGAATTTATTTGATGTTTGTTTAATACTTATTTCAAATTTTATTTTGTTTATTTACTAAAAAAATGAGATTTTAATATAAATTTTAATTTTTTATACAGGTCTGCCCATTTAAGCCTGTTAGCCCTTAAGATCAGATATGAACTTGCATTTTCAAGCTCATTTAACAAAAAAAATTTTTGGTCCGACCCATTTATGGCCTGATTCCGTTAGGGCCGACCCATTTTGACAGTTCTAAACGTTAAGGACCAATTTATTATGTTTTAAACTTTAAGAACTAATTTGCTATGTGATCCCAATTTTAGGAACCACAAATACAATTCACTCTTCCTTTATTGTAAAATTATTGTGTTACCATTTTCTTAAAACTTTCAATTTAATCTGTGCTCCTAATTTATTTGCATTGGGTTGGTGACATTGTGGTATTAGTTGGCGTGGCGTGACTTTTTTTTCTTTTTTAACTTTTTTTGCTATTTAAAGCCGCCAAACGAAGTCTTTTCGCCATTCCCCAGTCTCCTCCTTCCTCTAAGTTTCCGTGTCTCTCTTCTTCCTCTTGCCAAAGTAGCCAGCAGCAGCAGCCGCCATGTCACCCCTCCGTGATCTCATCAACCTCAACCTCACTGAGACCACTGAAAAGATCATAGCTGAATACATATGGTCGCCTATCTCTCTCTTCCTCCTGTATACACAATCTCTGACTAATTTCTAATATTTCTAAACGCTTTCTTGATTCCATTTCAGGATCGGTGGTTCAGGCATGGACTTGAGGAGCAAAGCAAGGGTGTGTTTTACTGTTCTAACTTTTAACCCTTCATTTTCTTGAATATTATGATCTGGGTTTTCCAAAAAAGTCCTGCTTTTACCATAATAATAAATTATTGGCTTCCACAGACTTTGCCCGGACCAGTGTCGGACCCTGCAAAACTCCCCAAATGGAACTACGATGGTTCCAGCACGAACCAAGCACCCGGCGAAGATAGTGAAGTCATTCTATAGTACGTTTTTGGGTTTTCATCTAGATCATGATTTCAGGGAAAATTATATTCCAGATTGGTGTTACTGTTCATTAAGGTTCTACCGGTAATTAATAATAATATGTAATTTGACTGGATCAGCCCCCAGGCGATCTTCAAGGATCCGTTCAGAGGAGGAAACAACATCTTGGTAATTAATTCTTTCACGTTTCTTCTCTCTTTGGTCCCGTGATTTTAGGCAGCGCTGTGCTTTAATAAATCAATAAATTAATTTTGATATAGGAAAATGAAATGATGTGACAATACTTTTTTTTTTAATACTTTCGGTATACGAAAGTCATTTTGGTTTCGATTAATCAGGATATTATTTAGTATACTTTGTATTTTATGATCCCTAAGGTCAAGAGGGTTAATTGCGTCTTTGCCAATGGATAACGATAGGTGATGTGTGATGCTTACACGCCAGCTGGCGACGCCATTCCCACCAACAAGAGATTCAATGCTGCCAAAATCTTTAGCGACCCTAAAGTTGCTGCTGAGGAGCCATGGTATTTGTTTCTTTAACCTTACTTTATGCTTTGGGAATTTCATTAATTAATTAATTAATTACTTTTGAGGAAAAATAATAATCCTAAATTCAAAATCCGAGGTTGGATCTCTTTTGTCTTATAAAAAGAAAATGGAAAAATGGGACTGTTCTCGTACCTGGGGGACTATTAGTTGGTTGGGTATATTACATGTATGTTGACATAAGATAGGAGGGTTGGTTGATTTTGCATACTTCAACAAATGAAAAAGTCACAATTAGAAAATTGAGTATTTGGCTTCCTTAAATCTTGAGTCTTGACTACCCATTCTATAAGCAAATAATAGTGTTCAATTTTTTAAAAAAAAAAATTAAGTGACAATATTCTTCTCTTCTCCTCTTGTACCAATTAATGTTTTTTTTTCCTATATATTTCATACATTATTTATTAAATTTTTAATACTAAAATATATTAAGAACGTAATGCATAATCATGTGTCGACAGATGAGTTGCCGTTTGCAAGTAAAAAGCTAACGCCGTATCTTTAAAATGTCAAATTTATTGGCAAAAAAATTGTCAAATGTTAGCATGATGTCATCCTTAATAGGGAATGATTAAAAAAACAATCTTAAATGGAATGATATTATAAATAAATATTGACTAAAATAAATAAATAAAAATAATGAATTGAAAAATAAATTCACACAAATAAATAAATGAAATATATTTTTTATCGAGAAAATAAACTAAAATCTGAGTAATACAATCAATAAAACGAAACATAAGTCAAAATCGAATTTTTATAACTAAAATAGCGAAAGTCTAAGAAAACTCAACTAAAAAAAAGGTCCATTCCAAATGAAACAAACAACAGGTACTAACACCAAAAACGCCAATTAGTAATTAGTAGGTAGACAATTTTAACTTACAAATATTGAGATATTTGTATTCCCATTGGGTTCAACGTCTTTTGCCTTGTGTTTGTCTAAACTCCAATGGGGAATCAGATGGATTCCTTTTTTGTAGACTTTGTCAACAAAGAGTGATATAACCTAGGTTTTTTCCTTTTTTTTAATTTTTATTTTTTTAAAGAATCGGCATTTATTATGGGGTCCTTGTTTCTTATTTAATTTTCTTTCCCTCCTGTTTGTTTATATATGAATAACATGTTTCGATGAGTTATATGGAAATAAATTAAAACCATTTATCTCTTAGTTGTAAGTATTCTCTGTTATTTTGGTCATGCTTCATATCTCATCTTTTTTTTTCTCTCTCTTTGGTTTTAAAGACTAGCTTTGGTGCTAGATTGTATGTTTTATTATTATTATTATTATTATTATGGGCTCGGGTCGAGCCGGTTCTTTCTTTCTTTTTTGAACATAATAAATTTTTTAGTTTAGGATTTAAGTAGTTTGTGATTCCATGCAATACATAGATTAATTAATTTATTTAAATGTGTATGTATACACAAAAATTTGTATTGTTCACACATTTATATATCAAAGTTTTTAAATTTATGAAATGCATAAAGATGAAAATCTAACCGAAATATATACTCAATGAACAAATTAAACAATATAAACTCATATATAAAATTATTTTTGAAGATAATGCTTAAACACCAAGATGGTAAAAGCTTATGGTAATTAAAAAAGCATCAGCACAGTTTATGAGCTTTGCTTGTATTTTGAGTGCACTGTATTAGTAGGATCAATACAATAGGCGTTCACCTAATCACTTGTCTGATATCTCTATCTTACACCTACCAAGGTTAGGTGTGTTCATGATGAAGTCAATGGTTCAAAGTCAGCTAACTAACCTCCTACTTTTTAGATGTTGAATAAGAACAAAAGTAAAGCCGAAGAATAAATGATAATGTACAAAACATTATGCTATATGATGATAAAATTGATAATGAAAGACTTGTATTTTTGTCTACTCTCGCTTGTAAGGACCATGTACGTAAACATGAAGCAACGGGGACTTTCGTAGCAGTCTGACTTTGACAAGTTTTATAAGTGATTATAAATTTTATTATATCATTTTTCAGTTGTTTTAAATTTATTAAGCTTGACTCCACTAAAAAATAAAATAAAATTCTCTATACGTTTTATTCTAGTGAATTACATCTTCTTTTTCTGATTTTGGTAGAATAATACAATTTGAATTTATTAAGCTTGATTGAAACTTGTACATATTGAAATCAGGTACGGAATTGAACAAGAGTACACTCTTCTTCAAAAGGATGTAAAGTGGCCGCTTGGATGGCCCGTCGGAGGGTTTCCAGGACCACAGGTGCAGTTATAACATTACATTTTTTGATTAATATCGCTGTGCTATAAGCTTGTGGTTCAGATTCACGGGTGTAGACACCATTTTTGTCCGGATCTTCTTCAGATATTTTTAATTAATAGCTATTAAGTTTTTCTAAAACTTAATACGTTTTGACAACGAGAGCTGACCTGATTGTCTAAACCAAGTTTTGTTATCCATGCAGGGCCCCTACTACTGTGGAGTAGGTGCTGACAAGTCCTTCGGCAGGGACATTGTGGATGCTCATTACAAGGCGTGCCTTTATGCAGGCATAAGCATTAGTGGAATCAATGGCGAAGTTATGCCTGGTCAGGTGCGTCTTGTTCTTTGTTAGAAGGTTGTTTTTTTTTTAATCCGTATTTGTTTCTAAATTCGATGAAAGATCTATGGTTTATCTGGTCTCTTGCTGGTGTAAACAGTGGGAGTTCCAAGTCGGTCCTGTTGTCGGAATAGCTGCAGGGGATCAATTATGGGTTGCTCGATACATTCTCGAGGTATGATCCATTTACTAGTTTATTAACTAAGTATGTATAAATGTACGATAACAATTCTTATTTTCTTGTTTAAACAGCGAATCACTGAAAAAGCGGGAGTTGTTCTTTCTTTTGATCCCAAGCCAATTCAAGTTTGTCTCAATTTTACATTTCCTTGTATTTCCTTTTAGCTATTTTTCTTGGTATATTTCTTTAGCCTTTTTCCTATTTGCATTTCTTTTTCATAACCAGGGTGACTGGAATGGTGCGGGTGCTCATACCAACTACAGGTAGATACTAAAACCACTGTGCTCCAAACTTTTATTACGCATAAATTCCTTTCCATGCACGAGGAGTAAGTTGAAATTAAAATTTCTCAGTACAAAGTCCATGAGAAATGATGGTGGCTTCGATGTTATCAAGAAGGCCATTGAGAAGCTGCGTTTGCGCCACAAGGAGCACATTGCTGCCTACGGCGAGGGTAACGAGAGACGCCTAACAGGTCGTCATGAGACTGCGGATATCAATACATTCTCATGGGTAAGTTAGCACTATATTAGCATTCGGCACCTATTTTAATAACAAGCTAGAATGGCAAACATATCTCCAGTTTCTCATGACTAAAACCGTTTTGCTTGCAATGTCCGAACTCTAGGGTGTTGCAAACAGGGGAGCCTCCATCCGTGTTGGCCGTGATACTGAGAAGGATGGAAAAGGTAAGCACTCTTTTATGTTCTGGGGATTTCTCATTTCTTGAATTCCTTGCATTTAACATTCCTGGTGTGTAATTCAACAGGCTACTTCGAAGACAGAAGGCCAGCATCCAACATGGATCCCTACGTCGTGACATCAATGATTGCAGAAACCACCATTCTCGGGAAGCCTTAGAGCTGGAAACCAGAGCTTGTGAAGGATGAGAAGGAAAAACTCAAATTAAAATCTTATTAAATCTATTCATATCTATTTAATAACCCTCTCATGTTCTTCTTTGTTGGGCGAGTGGGGGAACTTGTGTTTTATTGGTTTGAATTGCTTGGATGCAATTTAAATTTAAATTGTGTTGTTTTTTCCTTGTTAGAATTTTTTGCTTTTGTTGATTGTTCAAACAAAGGAACTTATGGTTTGTTAAATAAAAAGGTAGTTGATTTAAATTATGACAATGAGTGATTCTTGTTGGAGCTTAAATAAACTTAAATAAGCTCATCAAACCACTAGCATTATGTCAAAACAATAAACATTGACCTAGATTGTGAGTCTTGAAATTTGGATTCTCACAACTACTGGAGCTGCCACCTATGAACGAAGGTTGCTATGGTGGTGATTGGTGTCACGTGTCGGGGGTTTGAGCTTAGTAACTGTGCGACATTAGGCGAGAAACTCACGTCTTCACATCCCTAAGTTAGCCTACTTCTGCCTAAGATGCTTTACACAGCTGAAATCTCAACACCCTGCAGCACACTCCAAGCACACAAGTCAACAAGCAAGCAGACACACACAGCAAGCTCACGCACACAAGGCACAAACGTAGAGGCACACGATGTAGGGAACTATACACTTGTATTACACTCAACTCAACAATGTACAGGAGCTATTACAATAGGAAGAACCAGCCTATGGCCTCAACTATCTCGGCTGGACACATCGAAGCCTTCTTAGGAGGTTCCCACAAAGGCCTCAACTTATCGCTCAGCTCACTCCATCACCCACACGTAGAGACTCTCCCCTAAGCCTCACTCAGCACTCATGAGGGTATCTCTATGTACAAATGTGAGGGAAGACACTCCTTTATATAGGCAAGCCCTCATACAGGTGTGTGGTAGTGGTTAGGCCAAGTGTGTGGCTGGCAGACTGCTTTGGGAACCTTCCTTGCGTAGCTAGGAGGCACCAGGCCTTGCTGGAAGCCTCTGGAGCTGAACTGGACTGGGGCCTGCTGGTGCGCGCATTAGGCCCAGTGGGATCCAAGCCTTTCCGCTCAAGGCCCGCGTCTGGTCGTGCACTTGGGGCCTCACGGATCTGACACGGTTCTGCTCGAGAATCTGTCTCAGCTACATCCTTGCACTCGCCTGCTTGTCCACTCACCTGCCTGCCTGACTGGCTCGCCTAGGCTTGGTGACTAGGACTTTGCTTGCCCACCTGGCTAGCTCCTCGCCCAAATGTCCGGCTCACCTGGTTAGCGTCTAGCCTAACTTTCCTGCTCGCCCGACTGGTTTCAATCTTGTGCACTTGTGTGCCTATCTCCCCGCACACCTTCTGGCCAGTGTCCACTTCACTCCCACTACCTTAGACTGCCTTGGTTTGGTCCTCCAGCCTCTCAACCCCTCGGCTGGGACCTGATTTGGCCCGCATCGGTTGATCAGGCCTTGGACTTGCGCGTGGGACGTGACACTGGCCTGAACCTTGCTTGTTTAGGTCTTTGATATAGTGTGCAATTTAGTTGTTGTCAAGAGGAGGAAGAAACAAAGGTCAGATAGCTTGAAAACGAGACAGAGGAGTTGTTACTCTTGTTCACAGTTTTGCCATAACGTCAACAATGGTTAATGGACCACCAATGTTCCCTATATGTGCTAAAAGTAAAGACCTCCCATTTTAATATCATCATATGTTATATCCAGTTTCATTATGGGTTAACATATGTATATAAATATACAAACTTAATATAGGACCACACATTATACAAAATTATTATAATATTATATGTATGAGGGATAATGTTGTACTAGTGTAAACCAATTTTGTTTTACACCAATTTATATAATTTTATGTATGATTAATATTTTTATAGACTAACGATTAGATTTAACAATTTACTTGTATCTATCATGTATAGAAATTTTTTAATCGATCTGATATCCCTATTATTTTGATCAACGATAACATATTTTTCAATATACATTAGCGGTTGAAATTTTGTTATTAACAAACTAATAGTTAAAACATTTTCGATTCACTTGAAATTTTGTATGCATAATCTGCTTGAATGGAATATAACACTCAACGATCGAATTAAAAAATATAAATCATATAAAAAAATGAAATGGTATAAAACTAAGGGAGTAACTAAATACAACCAAAAGAATGTTAGTCACACCTTATGTTTAATGAATTTATTTAATTTCAAAAATACCCTTAAATGAAATTACTATATTGTCTACTTTCAGTTGGTTTACGAAACTCTCGGAAGTGAAGTTCCGGGAGTTTCTTCATCCTCCTGGAAGTAAATTTCTGGTATCAAAGTGGGCCCCTTGGAAATTCACTTCCGGGAGGTTTTTTAAGATCCTGGAAGTAAACTTTATGGATATATAACTAGCTTCCGGAAGTTGACTTTCGAGAGATGTACTAAGCTCTCGGAAGTCAACTTTCGAGAGATGTACTAAGCTCCCGGAAGTCAACTTTCGAGAGATATCACTAGCTCCCGGTAGTAAACTTTTGGGTGCTATAAATTGCTCCCGGAAGTCAACTTTCGGGAGATATCACTAGCTCCCGGTAGTAAACTTCTGGGTGTTATAAATTGCTCCCGGAAGTTGACTTCTAGGAGTTTTAATTTGTTTTTTAAATTTTATTTATTTAATTCCTTTTTTTTAGTTTTATTTATTTATTTATTTAAAACTAATAAATTGTTTAATTTTTGTAGGATGATCGAATTTATTTATTTGTTTAATTTTATTTATGTAATCATTTATAATTTATTTATGTAAACTCATTATTTGCAAAATATATATAAATAAAACAAAAAAATTGACGATGGATAAAATAATGATAAGAAAATGACATTTATATACATAATTATCATTTCATTCAAAAAGTAAATGTCAATATATAAAAAATAATGTCTAATCTCTTTGCCTCCTCTTATACCTAACATAAGCAATAATGTCTACTGCTGGTGGTATTGCTGAAGGTGTTGTAGGTGTTGGTGCTGGTGGTGTTGCAGGAGGTGCAGGAACTATCGATGCTGGTGGTGATGTAGGAGGTGCAGGAGGTGCTACTACTGATGGTGTTAGTAGAAGCAAGCGCACCAGGAGACGCTGAGCAGGGGCTACTGAGGAGGGAGCTACTGAAGATGAAGCTATTGGTGGAGGAGGAGATGATGCTGGGACCAATGCTGGTGGAGGAACTGGTGCTATTGGTGGATCAGGACATGGAGCCAAAGGAAAATGTTGTGTTTTGCCGTAAACAGTATAAATGACCTATCTCAATACATCTACATGCTGATCATGGCCACCTACCACCATTGACTCAAGTCGATCCCGTACGGCTGCCATTATGCGCTATGAAATAATAATAGCATAAATAGATCAAAAACAATATTGACATAACGTAAGAAATAAATGGCTTACCCCATAGTTGATTGGTCTCTGCGGGGGTGTCGATCTATATCTAGGATTCTGCATATACTGATAGGAAATCGTGCTATACCAAGTCATATAATCCGTTGTACACTGTTCAGAGATCCTTCTTCGTCTTCCTTTCCTCTCCTCGGTGAGCAAATGATAGTCCCACATATCTCAATATCCTTGCTGAAAGGGATACCGCACGTCATAGTTTACTGGCTTCGAACCTCACTTCTCATAATAAGGGGTGAGAGGTGGATGTGGAATGGTTTATACATAACTCCACTGCCGAAGAACACTATCTGGATGATAAGGCTTCACGATCTAATCAAACTTAATACATCCGGAAAAATAAGTAATCTATGGCAACAGATGTGGGCTCTGATATTTGCATAGGGATCCTAACAAAGCTGATGATAACTGAGGTCATCAAGTCGCTCCCTCAGTAATCGAAGCTGCAAATTGCAGCTGAGTGGCTTCCATTTACGGGCCCGTGGCAACTCCTATCTATATGACAAATCTTGTACTGGATCTAATAAGGGAAAATGCTCATAAATCCATACCTGTTTTAGACAAAAGCAACATTTATAATAAAAGCATAATCTATTAAATATTAAACAAAACAATATGAAATTTATTAAATAAATTTTAAATACCTATAATAGTATCATGTAGCAGCTATCAAATGGTAGTCGAACTTGCTGGAAATACCTAGCTGTCTATACGTGTACGCAAGACAAGTTACACCCTATGCAAATTGGCCAACGACCGTCTGCTCCTCCAAAAATGATAAATATGTGACCGGCACTTTGGTTGCACTCTTATCAACAAAAAGAATGCAACCAAGTAACAATAACAACAATGCACGAGCCGCGTACTCTATATGCTCCTCGTCATCGAAGTCGGTCACACCAAAGAATATATCTCGTAACCACTGCAACCTAACCTGTGGTTCTTGAGAGGCGACAGTCTCCGCACATGCCTTCTCTGTGTCGACGCCAAGTAAGCGCACTAGCATCTCGTTCGCCTCATCAATGGAGACACTAGCAAATGATATAACTGACCAACCAGAGGAATGCCAAGTAACGCATACTCATCATCTAGAGTGATTGTCATCTCTCCGAACGGCATGCGAAACGTGTTGGCCTCTGGCTGCTACCTTTTAGTAAATGTAGAAATGATGGTATTGTTGCAGATCAAATAACTATAGTCCAACAATGAAGCCAATCATGATCGCTAGATGATCAACTGGATGCGTGACTGACTTGCACCTAACGGCCATGTACCAACTTTCAGATCATGATTAATAACTTTGACCTCTCTCGTTCCTATATTAAAACAAATAAATAATTAGTATATAATTAAGTATAATTTTCATAGCAATAAATACGTAATTACTTTCAAAATATACCTTTTCCTGCTAAATAGTTGTAGCAACATGAGATTCGAAGCTCCTCAAAAGGGACGCATCAACTAGACCACCAATACCAACTCCTTGACCAGAAGTACTGGCCTGCTGCAATTCCTGAGCAGCAGCTGTCTCATCAGATACGGGAACCTACTGCCTCTCCTCGGCAGCTATTGCCCTTCAAGAAGTACTCACATGCTGTGTCTCTTGGGATGTAGTTGCCTCATCAGATGTGGGCACTTGCTGCGTCGCTAGAAGTACTAGCATGCTACATCTCCTCGGCAGCAGTTGCCTCATTAGATACAGACGCTTGCTGCAACTGCTCATAGTTGCCTCATCAGATACCTACATCTGCTTGGGAGTTGCCTCAACAGGTACGATCTCTAGCTACATGGCTCGATCACTTGTTGCCTCGGATGCAACGCGACGCCTTTTCTCAGATGTAGTCGGTTGCCATCGCAACGTAGATGGACTAGAGGAGGGACGGCTACAATCATGTGATGATCTAGATCCTCTAGATGACCCAGCTCTTCGTGTATGTGCCATCTGTAAAAACACACAATTGCACCTATTATTAAACAATTACACAACCAAACATGGGTTTCAAATTTTCATTTAAAATATCAACATTACAACATTCGATGTTCTCATAATGCATTACAACATACAAGACTAATTTTTAATAATAAAAACTAATTTTATTAAAAATTTAATAATAAAAACTAATTTTTATTAAGAGCCTTACAGCTTTTACCTACCGTGAGGCTAAAAAAAAAACCCAAAACCCCCTAATCCCTAACCCTAACATCAAAAATTCATTACAAACATAAAAAATTTACAAATACACACAATAATATGGAGGATTTTACCTTAAATTGATGAAGGAACACTGAATTGCTGCTGATTACTTAAAGATTTGTGGAAATTAAAGAGAATGGCAAATAGAAAACAAAGGAAATGAGGGTATTTTGGGTACGTTGTGTATGTTATATGGAATTGAGAGGGTATATTGGGTAGAAATTATATTAGATAGGTTGTGTTTAGAAAAAATTAGGAGAAGGTAGGTTGTGTCTAGCAAATAAGGTGTGACTAGTGAAAGGTAGGTTGTAAATAGAATTTCCCTAAAACTAATTTAGTTTTACAGTGATCTAAGTGGATCACTTCTCTTCTCTCTTTATACATATATATATATATGATGTTAATAATACTTAACTAGTCCACAAAATAGAGATAATTCAACATTCTCCCACTTGAACAGTTAAGTTATTAAATAAAACATCATATAATATTAATAGGAATTCATAAGCCTTCTAAATACATTGTACGGATTTAGTACAAATGTGTAGCTTATAAATAAATATCAGCAATCACTTATGAGCCCTAAGATGCATTGTAACAGCAAGGTATAAATATGCAGACACACAAATACTTTAACAACAATAAGCCTTTATGAGCTTCAGAATGCATTGTACCAACATGGTACAAATGCATAAGCTCATAAACACTTTAACAATAATAAGCATTAATGACCCCTAGAATGTATTGTACAAATAGGTATAAATGCATATACTCAAAAATACTTCAACAACAATGGTAGTATAAAAAGCGTGAAACGGAAATGATATGAAAACAAAATCAAATATTCATTTTCATGGGGTCTATGCACCTAAACTGAATGATGCATTGCTTCAAAAGAAGCACATAAGACTAACACAGAATATCTCATTTAACAAAATGTCATAATCAACAAAATGTACACAAATTGAATATATATGGCAAAAATAGCAAATAAGAATCCACAAAAAATAGTTGCAATTGATTATATTACATAAGGCTCCCATTAATTTATTACAACAAAAAGCTCTTACAAGTCATATTAGTGACATGTTTGAACGCTTTAACATCTAAGCCCATAGTTAGTGGATCTACTAACATGAGCCATGTAGGAATGCGATTTATATCTACAATGGACTCCATTACATTCTCTCTTACAAACAAGAATTTGATATCTATATGCTTGGAATGTAAAGAACTCCTAGTATTGCAAGAGAAAGCAATTATTGTCAAATTATCACAAAACATCATTAGCAGCATCTTCGACAATGGAGGTAGAATATGTGGCATGGTATGAGGCTATATGCCAAGTTATTTGGATGCGTAACTTAAGATATATGCATTGATCAACAACTTTCTCATTAAAACCAAGTGATATCACAATCCTTTCAAACTTTAAATACCATTGTTTAGATGCTTGTTTAAGTCCATAGACAGACTTTCTAAGCTTATAAACCATGTATTTCATCCTAAGAATCACCAAGCCATCAAGTCGTTTCATGTACACATCCTCAAACAAATCACCAGTAAAAAAAGTAGTTTTCACATCTGTTTAATGTAGCTCTAAATCAAAATGAGCTACTAGTGTCATGATGATCCTAAAAAAATCCTTGGTAGAAACTGGAGACAAGGTTTTTTTGTAACCAACACCTTCCCCTTGTTTAAAGCCATTAACCATCAATCGGGCTTTAAACCTTTCTACTTAGCCATTGGAATCCAATTTGGTCTTATAGACCCATTTGCAACTAATTGCTTTACAATCATATGGCAATTTAACTACATAGTACATATACACCATCTCTTCCTGCATAGTAAGTTTCCAACTCAAAGAGTTAAAGTTATTAATTGCTTCTTAATAAGTAGTAGGATCAGAAGGTAAATGAACATCATATTCATGTTCCTACAAATAAACAACATAGTGATAAAAAATTGATGCCTTCTGATCCTTTGTGATCTCTTTAATGGGATATAACTAACATTATTGTCAAGAGTTATCTCTACAAGTTCAGGAGCAAGTTCAAGAATGGAACCATTAGGATAAATTATTGGTTCATTCAGTTGTGGCATTCTCACCATTAGATAAGGCACTGGCACAACAACATGTTCTTCCCTGAGAACAACTTTGCGGGGTTCAAAACTCGCACTACCCAAGTCATTCTTAACATAGAATGCATGGTCAGACTCTATGATTCTAGTATCTGAAAGACATTAGAATCTAAAATCTCTTAAGCCGACATAATAACCAACAAAATTTTCACTAATTGTCTTCTTATCAAGTTTTCTTGATTGAGAGTTGTAGGAATTTTCTTCTACTTTACAACCATTAGCACAATACAAAAATAATAGAAACTGACATAGATTGTAAGAGTTGAAATTTGAGTAACCACCGCTATTGGAGCTACCAACAACGAATGAAGGGTATTATGGTGGTGATTGGCCTAAACCTTACTAGTTTGAGTTTTCCTTTTAGTGTGCAATTAAGTTGCTGTCAACAGGAGGAAGAAGCAATGGTGAGATAGCTTAAAAATGGATAGAGGGGTTTCTACTCTTGATCACAATTTTGCCAAAATGTCAACAGTGGTTAATGGGCCACCAATGTTGCTTATGTGTACAAAAAGTAGGGACCCCTATTTTAATATGATCATGTGTTGTACCCCATCCCATTTTGTGTTAACACGTGTATATAATGTATAAATTTAATAACAATCAAGGCTTAGCCTAACGGTTGCCACCCTTTCTTAAAAAGGATTAAGTCCAAAGTTCGATTCCATATTCCCTCCTTATACCTCCCTACGAATAATAGTTAATTAGTCCACAAAATAGAGATAATTCAACAATTCAGGTATCCATTATGGTAGCTGAGATCTTAGTTGGCCATTTTACAAAGGCTTTAACATTAAGTTTATTAGGTACTGGGGCCTTGGACGATAGAACTTGCTGAGTTGCTGATGAAATTGAATAATTATCATAACAACTTAATAAGTAAGAGGCATAGACAGCAAGCTACACCGTTAACACCAAGTTATCCTAGTAGTAGTATAACAATCTAACAGGAATCCAACATATGTAGGCTTAGTTTGAGAGACCAGTGCAGCCCAGTCTCCCACGGTTTTTTGAGCCACTAAAAGACAAGAAATGGGGTGGGAAAATTACACTCTCACCCTTGCTTTTAATTTTTTTCTTATTTTATTAAAAAAGATATATCTTTAAGCGTCTTTTCATCAATTTTAATGTCATCGGAGCCAATTTCACCGCCTATCCAAACCAAACCGTAGTTGGTTGTTTTGCAACCATGACCGTGGAAAGAGTTGCATGCTACATGTCATTTTTTTTATGTCAAAAAATTGGATTTAAATCCTTTGTCATTAATCTCTTAAAAAACCCTCGTTATCCTTGATATAAGAATGGTATATTTCATCTAAGTACTTGGAGATTTGAATCTAATTCAATTTTAGTCCATTAGTATTAAAAATGGACACTCCAACCAACTTAACACTATTAACAAATGTTAATGAATGTGAAAAACGACAAAATTACCCAATCCTAAACTTTTTTATTTAAATAATTTTTCATTCTTCTATTTTTTCTTTATCTTCAACGATTGTTCTCTCATTTTTACATTTCTTTCACTTTTTTTTACAAGGATTGTTTAATTCGTGATTTTCCTCTCAAATGTATTATATTTAATCATATTAATTTTTTAAAAAAAATATACTTAATTTATATTTTAATAATTTCAATCAATGTTTCAAAATTTTAAAATTTTAAGTTATTTTGATTTTGAATAATTTTAAATATAAATCATTTTGTGTTATGTTATTTTAATTTAAGCTACTTACATTTTTGTTACATCAATTTAGATGAACTTGAATGAATTTTTTGAATTGACATCAATTTTGAATTCTCTACTTTACCTGACTTGTAACAAAAAGAGAAAATATAGAACAGTTATAATGTGTTACTTACTCAATACTAAGCCCAATAAACAAAAAATAATATTTCTCATAAATCCCATAAATTTTATATAACAAGTGAGCATTAACATGGTATTCTTTAGAAAAGTATTTATATAATAAATAATAAACAAATATATAAATAATAAATTAAAAAAAATTTCAAAATTCAATAACTCTTTAGCATTTTCTTATTCATTATTGTTTGATTTTGAGTATTTAAAGTATTCCAAATAATTCGGGGACAACATGGTCTTAGATTTATGTTTTTAGTCATTTACTTAACAATTGATTAATGGAATGACTTGTCCTGCGAAATAAAAAAGTTTGGGGGTAAAGTATATATATTTTTTATACTAATGAAAATTGAATTAGGTTCAAACCACAAAAACTTATATGAAATTTAGTCATATAAAAATTTCTAACTTCTCTTTGCTTCTATTGGCTATTGTCACGTCCCGCCTGGACGTCATCGAGAGTTGCCGCACACCAACGAGACTTCCCGCACATCCTGTAGCATGAGGGTGCACACAAAAACCACCTAAAACCACTGGCGCCTGACACTGGTTTTCTGCAGATCTCTGCCTTAGGCTACTGCAATGATAGGGATACTTTTGTACTAAGTAGTCTAGGAGCCATACACTTGGCTGCATGTAAGTCAAGCATTTTTTAAAGGTTTTGTCTATATAAAGGGGCACCCTCCCCCTTCATTTTTCAGACGATGTACAGTCCATTTTTACAACAATATACTCCCATTCTTCCTTAGCTATCTGCCTTTGTTTTTCTACTTGTTTTCACCAGTTTGTGTGAGTGTGTGCTGCCGGCTTAGCCATTTTTAGGGTCCTTGGAGCTTTCCTTTGGTACGTGCATCACCTTGCGATTGAAGAAGGCTGACTTAGGTGTGTTTTGATCAAAAAAACCTACCCTAAGGTCGCACGTTGCTGAGCTCAAGCACTTGGGACGTGACAGTTGGTATCAGAGCAGGTCACGCAGCAGCCATTAACGCAAAAAAGATGGCCAGTTCAGAAGCATCACAACATCCTGAAGGACAGGAGCCACAAAGGGGACGTGGCAAGGGCAAGAAGGCTACTGCCAAGGAGGTAGAGGCAGCCTTTGAGGCACGATTGGCCAAGTTGAAGTTGGCCATGGCCGAAATCCAAGATGGGATCGAGGATCGCTGGGAGGAGGTAACCTCGTCAGCTAAGGAGTTCAAAGAAGAGGTGCGAGAGAAGGTGGACGTGATGCAAGAGAGGATTGGCGAGGAAGTAGAGTAGTTCACCCAGAAGAGTTCAACGTTGGAGGCTGTAGTCGTATCCCTACAGCGGAGGTTGAGGAGCTCAAGAGGTAGCTCGTCGCTTGTGAGAATGCCATCGGGGGAGGCATGTTGGCCATGGCACCTAGGGCGAGGATGGAGGTCCCCAAGCCCAAGGAATTCAACGGGACTCAGTCTGCCAAGGACGTTGATAATTTCCTATGGGGAATGGAACAGTACTTCCAAGCCATGAGCTTCGAAGAGGACACCACCAAGGTAAGCGCCACTTCTACGTACCTTATTGACTTTGCCTTTTTATGGTGGCGTAGGCGATATGAGGACACCAGGCGAGGAGGAATACCGATCGGGACATGGGAGATGTTCCAGAGGGAGTTTAAACAGCAGTTCTACTCAGAATATACTACTGAGGAGGCCCAAGACAAACTGCGTAGGCTGACACAGTGAGCTGAAGTACGGGAATTTACCGAGCTGATGCTACAAATCCCCGCACTTGGCGAGGAGGAGGCCTTTTTCTCATTCATGGACGGCCTCAAACCCTAGGCGAAGCAGGAGTTGAAGAGGATGGGCGTCCAGAACCTTAACCGGACGATCACTGTTGCAGAGGCCCTGGTGGAGTTCCAAAGATAAGATAGGACCGAGTCTCCCAAAGCCAAGTTTAAGGGTAAAGATGGGGGAGCCGAGAGCTCGAGTAGCAACAGCCAGCCCCTCTTCAACAAATGGAAGTCCTCCAGGGATGAGGACAATAGGAAGTGCCGAGCCAAGAAAGGCGAGTGGACTGAGCGAGCTGAAAGGTCGTCGATGGGCTGCTTCCTGTGTGATGGGCCACACAGAGCTCGGGACTGCCCTAGCCAAGGCCAGTTGGTCGCCATCGCCCAAGGGCAGAATGAAGCTGATAGGGAGGCTTTAATGTTGGGTTCGATGGTGTTGAACACCGAGAAAGGTCGCCAACGGAAGGAGCTGAAGCTAGAGACGATGGTACTGAACGCTGTGAAGACCAAGGGAGGTCGCCCACGGAAAGGGCTTATGTTCGCCGATATGTTGGTGGCGGGCACATGGTTGAGTGCCTTATCGATACGAGTGCATCTGACTTATTCATGTAAGATCGGGTCGCCATGAAATCAGGGCTCAAGGTTACCAAGGGAGAGGGGTCCATCAAGACAGTGAACTCAAAGGAGGCTCCAATCACAGGCGTAGCTCGAGGAGTGGAAGTGCAATGAGGCGAGTGGAAAGGGTGAGAAACGATCGAGGTATTCCCTATTGATGACTATGACCTTGTTCTTGGATTAGGTTTCATTGATCGAATTAATGCTTTACTTATTCTGTTCGCCGATTGTTTATGTGTGCTTAATCGCCGATGTCAATGTGTTGTCCCGATGAGGCGAGAAGTGGGACCAGGAGGCAAGGTGATGTCGGCAATGTAGGTCACCAAAGGAACTCCAAAGGTAGATGAGACCCCGGTTCTCGCAATTGAGACCTCGTCCAAGGTGTTAAACGAGTTAGATAACTCCAGGTCGCAGCCCGAGCTGCCCAAGAAATTCTCGCCCAAGCAGGCTTTATGGCGGGATTTCTTGGCGAAGCTTGACTTAGAAGTGGCAAACAAGCCTGGGCGAGTCGATGTGGTCTCTGACGCCCCCATTCAAAAAGCAGAGCTCGCCGTAATCAGTTCTCTCGAGGGATCTTTGGTCGCCCAAATCAGAGAAGGCTTATCCCAAGATCCCACGATCAAGGCCTGGCACGAGCAGACAGACCAAGCTAGGGTTGGCCAGCACGACGTAGCTAAAAGGTCAAAGAAATGGGCGAACCAGAAGAGGCGAGATACTCAAACAGTGTCTAGGCGAGCGCCAATTGGGGTTAAGACTGCCTACGATAAAGAAGTCCAAGAGATCCTTGCTGATTGGTTAATACTGCAGCAACACTACAGACCTCAGTAGGAGTATCTAGTTCGGTGGAAGGGGCTGCCTGATAGTGAGGTGAGTTGGGAGCCAGCGCAGGCACTGTGGCAGTTCCCAGACCAAGACGAGAAATTCCGTGCTAGGCAAGCAGAAGCGACGAGGGCGTCGCTAGAACAGATGGGGGAGAATGTAACGTCTCGCCTGGACGCCATCGAGAGTTGCCGTGTACCAGCGAGACTTCCTGCACATCCTGCCGCACGAGGGCGCCCATAGAAACCACGTGAAATCACTAGCGCCGGACACTGGTTTTCTGCATATCTCTGCCCTAGGCTACTGCAATGACAGGGATACTTTTGTACTAAGTAGTCTAGGAGCCATACACTTGGTTGCATGTAAGCCAAACATTCTTTAGAGGGTTTGTCTATATAAAGGGGCACCCTCCCCCTTCATTTTTCAGACAATGTACAGTCTATTTTTACAGCAATATACTCCCATTCTTCCTCAGCCATCTGCCTTTGTTTTTCTGCTTGTTTCCGCCAGTTTGTGTGAGTGTGTGATGCCGACTTAGCCATTTTTAAGGTCCTTGGAGCTTTCTTTTGCTACGCGCATCACCTTGAGATTGAAGAAGGCGAACTTAGGTATGTTTTGGTCGAAAGAACTCACCCTAAGGTCGCACGTTGCTAAGCTCGAGCACTTGGGACGTGACACTATCGACAAAATACATCCTAGACTACTGAAAAATTATATAGTAAGGGCAATCTCATATTTACATTCATATTTTTAGTTATTTAATATTTTTTTAACAAATAAAAAGAGAAAATGACTAAAGAATTTTTTTCTGTTAGCGGGATGCCTGTAAATCTTGGGCCTCAAGAAAACCGGAAACGGAAGACCATGGGCGGAGTTAAGTCGGCTTAACTGATCGGCCCAGAAATCCTAGCCCCTCCGTTTTTTAAAATCTCTCTTACAAAACCTACACGTTTGGATCTACCAAACATAAACCAAAAGCCTCCGCAAAACTCAGCTTTACCGTACAAACTGCGGTTGTTCCTTGTCCTGCACTCACTTCACCAGATCTTATCTCCCTTTCTCTCTCTCTCAGGAAACAACGCTCTTCTCGCACTTCGCTTCGCATCCTATCAATCCCTCTTTTTCGTCTTCTTCCTGTTTCTGAGAAAGCCTATTTATCGCTCCCTATCATGTCCATTGAAGAACAATTGACGGTTTAAATTTGGTACTAACATTAATGACAAAGATGTTTTTACTTCTTTTATTTGCATGTTTAAGTCGTTTTCTTCTTTAATTTAATTTTCGTTTCACGTTTGATGGTATTAGAATATTATTAGTATAGGAGTTGTGATAATCTTCTTGCGTTTGTTTGGAGGGACAGTATAGAAAGCGATAGAGGATTTGCAAATTTTAACCTTATTTTATGGTTTGGAAGCTAACATGTTTTATTTACAAGGATTGGATTGGGAAACTGGATTTTTCCTAGGAAACATTTTCTCCTACGGTTTCGATTTTCCTGGGAAACGCCCAATTTCCCACAAAATTTTGGCTAATACATGGGAATATATTTTTCGAAAACGTTTTCTATTTTCTTTCTCGATTCTTAACTGAAATAAAGTAGCTTGCATTTGGAAAAAAGCAATATTTCGAAATTATCAAAATCTAGCTAGTTGAAAATTTGAAATGGAGATAGAATGTGTTGCTTTGATAGTGTTCCTTCTGAGATGACCAATCTTTCCTTTATTTATTTTTTTTGTAGTTAATATATTACATGAAATCCTTATGGACTGAAGGAAGCTTACTTTCCAATACAGGTTTTCTGAATAATTGGTGTTTACAATGTATGCAAGGACAATAAGAGGTAGAAGTCACAGATGGGGTTTGGTGTTTCAACAGTGGAAACATTTAATTAGGCCACATATCCAGGATCATGCTTGTTATCAATCTTTGAAACGACCGTATGCTGTGGGGACTGGTTGTTCCGATGGTAGTTTGATTAGAAAAAATCTTTCGGATTTATCTTATGCTCGAGGTGTTGCTCCTGTATTTACATTAACGGGTTTGCATGGAAGGTCTGCTCCATGTTTAAGTAACCATCAGTTACGTGTGTATAGTTCTAAAGGTGATGGCAGGAATGCTAGTGAGGATAATTATAGAGCTGTGAATGATGGAACTAACTTTGATAAAGGAAAGACTCGGCGGGAAAAGGTTGAGGAGGATGTGAAACCTTGTGATGCACATGCTAAGCTCGGGGAACAGGACCAAAAGGAATGGCTCAATAATGAAATTCTTTCAATAGAGAGTAAGAAGAAGGAATCACCGTTTTTAACCAGACGTGAGAAGTTTAAAAATGAGTTCTTGCGCAGAATTGTTCCTTGGGAGAAAATTCATGTTTCTTGGGAAACATTTCCTTATTACATTCAGTAAATACTATTTGCAACTTTTTCTTGACTTCCCTTTTTCACGTTTGCATTACCTTGCTATGCAGTTTTAATTTACTACCGTTTTTTTTCTCTGTAGTGAGAATACTAAAAATATTTTGGTTGAGTGTGTTGCTTCCCACTTGAAACATAAGAAGCTCACTGCTTTATATGGTGCTGGATTGACATCTTCAAGTGGGAGAATACTGCTTCAGAGTGTCCCAGGTATGCTCCTGATATAAATTATTTTCTTCCATGTATTCTTCCTTGTATTCTGGTAGCCATGTTTTTTCTCTTTGATTTTACTTAAACAATTATAATATTAGAGCCTTGCCATCTGTAGGCACTGAACTTTATCGAGAGAGACTAGTTAGGGCACTAGCACGAGAGTTACAAGTGCCGCTTTTGGTGCTTGATAGCAGTGTTCTTGCTCCATATGTAAGATTTGAATGACTTGGAAATTCAAACAATTTTCCCTTTTAATTATGTTCCAAAAATAGATCTTTTATCTGTTCATTTTTCTTCTAGGATTTTGGTGATGATTGCGCATCCGAGTCTGAATCAGAAGATGATAATCTGGAATCTTCAGTAGATTGTACTTCAGAGTCCGAGATTGAGGATGAGAATGATGCGAGTAATGAGGAAGACTATACAAGCAGCAATGAGACAAGAACAGACTGCAGTGATGTGGATGAAGTGCAAGCAACTGCTGAAGCAGCTCTGAAAAAACTTGCCCCTTACAACCTTGAAGAGTTTGAGAAGGTATATTTTCATGGAGATGGTGTTCTTTGAGCTTAGAATGTAACACACATTTTATCATCCTCTTGGGGTACTTTCTTTTAAAAAAATGCTTGGTAGGAAAGGGTGTTATTGTGGTTTATAAAGTAATGTTATGAAAGGAATTAATGGGCTTAGAAGTTAAAAGTTGGACTTGTTCATGTGGTTTATAAAGTATGAGTTCATTTTTTGGGGTTTCATAATACCTTCATTTTTTGGTGTTTCATAATACCTTAAGGAGAGTAATGAATTTTTCTCATTATTAATTTTTAGTTTTCTTTATCCATTAATCTCATTTCTCATGACATGTTAAATGATAACTGTTCTTGTCAGCTTCTGGTCTAGTCTTGCACTGCTATGTGCACTTTTTTAACTTGCAAACTCTTGGGAACTGGGAAAACCATCTAGGCCTTGGAGGTGCTTGTAGTCATTCTTCCCAATGCTTACCAGGGATTCGTTTGTGCCTGGATTTCTCAATATTTGACAGAGTGGATCTAGGTTATCCCTATAAATATTAGTCAAAATTGAGGCAGATCTTTTGTGGAATAATTTTGGTGTTTTTGGTGCTGGATTCTATGTGATTGGATCTGAGTTTGTAATCTTCAAGGCTACGGAGCTGAAAAATACACCTATTAAGTACTTTCTGAAATTTACTGTGACTGAAAGTTAAGAGTACAGTACCTTGGTGAAAATAGTGAGCTATGTTCCTATAATAGGAAAAATCTTAGAAAGTGGAGGAGAGAGTAAGAAGGAAGTTTTGAGTCTGTTTTTCAATGGGTTGAAAAGGACTCTTGCTTCATTTTCAACTTTGAACAAGTCATATGCACTGTAGGATTGTATTATCAACAATAAATTATGTGCTATTAACTTCTCGACAGGTTTAGCTTAAATCTCAGTTCTTTTATTGTGTTATTATATCTTACATGGAACTCCTGGTTTTTAATGCATTTGTATACACGGCTTCTCTTAAACTTGTTGTATACAGCAGGCTTGAACTTTTTTCTCATTATATTATTTCATCTGTAGCAGAGAGTCTCTGGCGAATCTGAGAGTTCCTCTGAATCCTCAAAGTCTGAGGCTGATGATTCTGCTGATAAATCCAAGCAGCTACTTAAAAAAGGTAACTAATTTCTGGTGGCTATATATGCACCATGTTTGTTAAGTATACATTCATGTGGAAGTTCTGTGCTTTCTAAATTTCTATTCTTAATAGATAGTATGGTTTCCCCTACTTGTTATTTGATTTCACCGAGAAGATGGAAATTGTCTTCCAGATGAACTTTTGCTCTGTATCTTCTTCATTTATTTTTTCCTCCGAATTTATTTATATGCAGATGTTGTATAATCTTTGACTGAGGAAACTTTTTGCTAGAAATAGAAAATACTCATAGAATGCCCTGGTCTGGTTTTTAGTAAGTCTTTTTCTCAGGGAAGTCAAAAAAAAAAAATCATGCCATTGGTATATCCAATGCTATTAGGCTAACATATTCATATCTTCTTTTGTTTAATTACTCAACTGTTGAAGTGTTAATTTTCTGGTAGTGTCTTTGCTTGTTGGTGCAATATGTGGAAGGAGTTTCTTTGTACTGATAACTGTTATTTTTCGTGTTGGCTTATTTTAAGTAATGCTTTTGGTAATTGGTCGTTTATCCTCCCTCCCTTGTCTATCAACCTAAGGTATTTGTGAAAGTTAACCTGGCTGGAAAAGCTTAGGTTGTTAAAGTTTGTAGGCATGTTCAAAGGTGGGTGTGGTGCAGTTGTTGAATGTGCTCGAGCAGGTGAGTTTATCTGCCAAGCAAATTATCAGAAGAGAGAAATATGAAGTAAAGAAGAATAAAGAAAATGAGTGTTGTATTATCCTCTCAAAACAAGAATGTTGTGATGGATAGCAACATTATTTTGAAAATAGCTGCAGCATTCTTGGAGTTTGGCAATGGAAATAAAATTTAAGTCGTCTGTACAGTGGCTGTGGAAGGCTTTTCCCTTTTTCTTTTTTGGTTGTGGGCTGGTGGCAGTGTCATTAAGATGACAACCTCAAAGTTGGTTGCTCTTTCTGGTTTGGTGTTGGATGCTAATGTGTACACTTCTCTGGAGTTTCTGTATGATAACTACTTTTAATGCACTTTTAGCTGTAGATATTTTTTTACTCTCATTCTTTCAACTGATATTTCATTCTTTTATAGGGGACCGTGTGAAATATATCGGACCTAATGTGCAGACTGAAGCCAACAAAAGGTAAGAAACAGATTGATTTACCTGTATATTGTTTGGTTTGTAGGTTTTTTACATGTTTATCTGTATGGTATATTTCACTTTAAGTTCTGCTTTTGTAAACTGTACCATTTCAAGAATGTTTGATTTGTTAAAAAATTGAAAATGATGAATGTGTAATGTTAGTCTGTGATTTTACTTTATGAAATTTTGTAGCTTCTAATAAAAATGCTATAGAATAAGAAATGCTGTGACAATAATTATGCAATTTTGGAGGTCACTTTGTTGGGGATAAATCTCGTCAGTTTTTCTCTTTATTTTTATTTGCTGTTGTGTTTTCCTTTTGGTATGAACATTTATCATGGGCTCCAAATGATGGAAGGATTAGTGAGCAGCAATCATCCATCTGCTGATAAGATGCATTATTGTCTAGTCTCGTGAAATGCCCTGGAATTTTGGGACTCTGGGCTCTGTGCTTTGTAGTATGAGGAGGCACCTGTTTCCGTTTGTTGAAATCAAATGGTTTGAGCTACAAGTTAGTTGTATTTAATAATTTGTAGCAACCATGCTTTTAGGAGGGTCATAGCGGTTGTCTACCAACTTAGGAACCCCAGACTAGATTCATCCTCTCCATGAACTTTCATTTCGACCTCCAATGATATTGACATATATATGCATCACAGGATCATATTGGGGAAGATACCAACATCTGATGGTTCAACTAAGGTTTATACAAGTATTCAAGGCAGGTGGGTTGATAAGTCATTCCGGTGTATAAAAGAGGGGCGCCTAAACCTATTATTTTTGGGGCTTTCTTGAAAATGCAGTTTGTAGCGATGGTTCATTTTCATTTAAGGATCCTGCTGGTTCCCTATATCTTCCGCAATGCTTTCCTGTGAGTGAATGATGCAGAGTAATTTTCTTGGTGCTTTGATAAAGTTTGCTGACCTAGCAAGATCTAAAGACCTTATGAGATTAATAACTTAGAAAGATGTCAGTAGTTCTTTCCTTTCTCTTTACTTTGGGTTGAGTTATTTTGAGTTCACAAAGTTGACTTTTATCCTTTCAGTAGTTGTACTCTTCTTCTCTTTTTTTTTTTTGTTATGATGAGTGGCAACTTTGCTTGTAAAAGTATACTGGTTGCAATCTTCAATACATGATGTCCTTCAACTCCAGAGTCCCACTTCCCACTTCTGCTCAAGTCTTAACATATCCTTTTCCTTTCCTTTTTCTCTTGAATTTCTCCTTAGTTATGATGGGTGCAAACTAGTTGCTTCAGATTTTGGTGTACTGGTGTCTTTAAGAGCCCAACAATCTATGCCATGGTAATATTAATGAGGGCACTGTATACTGGATAGGTTGGTTTCTTAGTTCTGGCTGTTTAACCCTTGTATTGTATGTATAATGAATTCATTACAGTTGCATCGTACTTAAAAATCAACATGGGTGTACAAGAAGGAAACTCCAAAGAGTTTTGGAGTGAGAATGTGGATGCATATTAATTTTTTCCCTTTTCTAGAGAACCAAATATAAAGGAAAACATGATGCAAGCTGTTTAAAAAAAGGGCAACCCTGTGCACAAGGCTCAGATGGAAAATCTTTTAACTTTGGAACATTCTTTGTTGGAACCCATGTGTTGTTTCTCAAAGTTATGACAGCCAATTGTTTAATAGATATTATATTATTGGCTCTATATGAGGCATAGGAAATAATCTTTTTGCTAATTTTTTATTGTTTGTAAAATAGTGAGTGACGGGAGAGAGATTTTTTTTAAGCGCAAATGTCTCTTTGATACAGTCTATTTTCTTTTCTTGTTCTTGATCAAGTGAGTTGAGGGCTTGTTAATTGTTGTTGTTATTATTATCACTTGCAGTTCCAACTATTCCTGCTGGTTTTAGAAATATTAGCCTTTTCAGGGATGTTTAATCTGGTTACATACCATGTATTTAGAGCATAATATTTCTCTAATAAGATGCCATTTTGATGCTTTGCCGTCAAATTTGACTCCACAAGATATGGTTGAATATCTGTTGTTAATATTTTAATGTGAATATGGGTCTTTGTTTCAAATTATCTACCATTTCGATGGTATCCTGTCTTGGTATGTGGATATGATTTACTTTTTGATCAGGTCCATATGTCATTGTAGCAAATTATCTAAAACCTAGAGTTGTGTGGAATTGCTTTTATCAATCATTCATTTGGATCATCATTATACCACCTGGAATGAATTTATGTGTTTATGGTTCTTTCTTCTAGTCTGGGGTACTTCACTTTTCTTTCCTTTTTGTAAGAAAAATTACTGATAGTGGAGGTTCTAATGAAACTTGAACTTCTCTCTTGAGGGATTTATGCTTCAGGTTATGGCTATGTATTTCTAGTTTTAAACGTCCTGGTTTTGATATTCTAATAGACTAATCTGTGATGTCTGCAGACCCTTATCTAGAGGTCAACGTGGGGAGGTATATGAGGTGAATGGAGATAGAGTTGCTGTCATTTTGGATATTAGTAGCAATAACAGAGCAAAAGAAGAACAAAGAGATGAGAAATCCACTGAGGATTCTGCAAGCCCTCAAGTTTACTGGATAGATGGTATACATCTTATCTCATTAGGGATTTTTTTTCAGAATCTTAATCAACTTTTCATCCTCTCTATTCACAAGGTTTAAAGTCTTCATAATGCTGTTTTTGCCTCAGTGTTTCCTGTTACTAAACTCAGTTTATTAAGAGCTTGTTTAAATAAGTTGGAAGTTCTCAACCAGAAGCTGTTAACTGTATGAAACAAATATAACGTTTGTGATAGAATATAGGATTCTAAAAAAATTAACAGGAATGTTTACAATATTGTGTTATTTGAGCTGATATTTTCTTTTGTTGTTGATAATCCTTCCATTGTCTTAAGTAGGCAAGACATTCTTGAAAAGCACATAGCTTGATGGAATATGCTATTCAACTATATCTGATTTTTTTAACCTTGGTATCTTAGGAAATGTTCTGTTAAAAAATTGTTGAGATGCCACAACCGTTTTACAAATTCTCTTTTGGCTAGTTGTTTGAAGGAGGATATTTTTCTTCTTGCCTAGGCTTGAGATCCTCTGTTCTGCCTTTGAGATATTAGTATATTCTGTTACATTGATTAGATATTATATTGTGTAAGAAATTTTATTTTGGTTTTTATTGATCTATACTTTTTTTGTGAAAGCACTTATGATTGTTTATTCGAATCTAATTTACTGCTGTTAATGTCAGCAAGGTTTTTTTAATCTAACTTTAAACAAACTGACAACTTGTCTACAGTGAAGGACATTGAGCATGATCTTGATACTCAGGCAGAGGAGTGCTATATTGCCATGGAAGCACTATGTGAGGTAAAATTTTCCAGATATGTTGTTCTGCCAACTTCCACTAACAAATTCCAGTAGACTTAAATAACAGGAGATTCAAATGAAAAGAAGGGGAAACTTTATCATAACATCAGCACATCAAATTCTTATTTCTTTTTGCTCTAAATTTCATTATTCTTGGTTTTAGAGGTTGCATTAAAAACTAATGTGTGATAGCTAACGAAATCTACTGCCTTTTGGCTGCATGAGGTAAACTTTGATGCCTGCTTGGCCCCAGACGGGCCTTTGGGATCATGCATAACACTTTATTGTCTTCTTCTGGCCTTCTACTGTTCCCTTATGGCATGTTTGGGAACTTGCATTGGATTTGAATTTTAAAATTCAAACTTATTGTTTGGCAGTAATTTTGAAAAACTGAAATTTGATTTAAGGCAAAGACACTAGGAATTTTAATAAGTTAAAATTAGGATTTCAAATTACTTTCTAAAGTAGGAATTTGTCAAATTCAAGCCAATTAAAGTTCTCTGTTCTCAAGGTTTAGAGTCTTTTTTTAATCCTGAGTTCATCCAAGCAAAGGAAAAATTCATGAATTTTAAATAGTGATTTGAAACCTAAATTTAAAATTGAAGTCCAAATTTAAGTGCCCAAAAGAACCTTAAAGAATTCTACCACTTTTTGCCTCCTCTACAGAGTAAAGCTGCTTCTTGATATATTAATTGAGTGTTAACTGGGACTTCCTTTGTCATTGATGTTTGGTTTTGCCTTCTTCTCAGGTTTTGCATTCCATGCAACCTCTTATTGTGTATTTTCAAGATTCTTCGCAATGGTTGTCTAGGGCGGTTCCCAAGTCAAAACGTAAAGAGTTTGTCAACAAGGTTCATGAAATGTTTGACAAGGTATCAGGTCCTGTTGTTTTGATTTGCGGGCAGAACAGAGTTGAAACAGGGTCAAAAGAGAAAGAGAAATTTGTAAGCATTGATGAAACTGATATCTGAAGCTTTCAACATTCTGTGCGTGTTTTAACATATTCAAACTGAAGGGTTTATGCACTCTCATAAAAACATACTCCAGCTCATAACTTGTTGCTTGTGTCTATTTGAAACTTTTACTTCTTAATTATTGGCATTAACTTTTTCCATTTTTTGGACTGTAACCACTACTGCCATCTTCAACAGACGATGATACTCCCAAATTTTGGTCGCCTTGCAAAACTGGTAATGCTTGCTAACTTAAATATAATGTATTTGGCATGGAAATCATCTTTCTCTTCAAGTGTTGACTCTGTAGTTTTGTCTTGGTTGGGTTTTTGAATTCTTTTTATCAACTATTGTTAACTTCCTGATTAGGTTGTTTGCTCATTAAATTGCCCTCTAGGCTGTAATTAATTGCTAATAGAAGCTTCTGCAATATATTATTAATATGTTTTGAGGGATATACTTTTGCACTTCTAATGTGTTGCCATTCGGTTGGTTCTTGGTTAGGATCATTCTCCCTCTATCTAATAAATCTGAATCAAATAACTAGGAACTTTCTCAACTTCAGTTCTTTGCAACAAAACCAATGACTTGGTTCAAGTGTTATCACATGGCTGCTTTTTTCTTTCCAAACTTTTGAGTCCTTGCTAGATAAACTATGTCTTGGTGATTTAAATGCTTAATGCCCGGATGGGGGGAGGGGGGTTTGCTGGATTTTGGTTGGCTGGGAGCTGAGAATCTGTGGGTCTTCATTTCAGATGTGTTCTCTGTAGGCATGGTTATGACTTGAGCAATGATTTTTTACCATTGCAGGATGGACAGGTGTATTATTGAAGAATCAAGTAATTGTTGCTTGTGTTATTTAAACATGAAAAAGAAGTTTTTTTTTTTTTTAGGCTTTTTCATGTTTATAGATTGTAAAGTGTTTTTGTTGTTGTGCTCGTTATTACTATTTGAAGCTTTATCTCTTTCTATCTGAGCAATCATTTAACACGAGATACTTCTGTTTTGCAGCCTCTACCTTTGAAGCGCCTTACTGAGGGACTTAAAATGACCAAGAGATCTGCTGATGACGAAATATATAAGCTCTTCACCAATGTTTTGTGTATACATCCTCCTAAGGTAATTCCAAGTGAAAAAGAGAAGATACTCAAGAATACTCTTAGCTGTCCAAACATCTTTGTCTCGCTCTCTTATAATTCTTTGCTACTCTTTCCAGGAGGAAGATCTCCTTGGAATATTTAATAAACAACTTGACGAGGACCGGAGAATCGTTATATCCAGAAGCAATGTAAATGAATTACATAAGGTATGCAGTCAGTTTCAATTTGATTATTTGGCATATTTTCTGGTCAATTTTACGTTTAAAAGGATTGAACTTGATTTCAGTTGTGGAGTACAAATGAAACTGAGAGCTATTATTAATATCATTGAAACATTGTTTTCGATGGGAATTTTACTGCTGAAGCAATTGTCTTGCAGGTTCTTGAAGAAAATGATCTCATGTGCTTGGACCTATTACATGCAAATACTGACGGTGTGATACTGACAAAGCGGAGTAAGGATTGAAATTAATTTACTTTCAGCAATTTTTACTTTGATAAATAGTTGCAAATTTAATATGTGCCCCTGACAGAAAAATGATGAAGAATGTTTACTATCCATGTTTTTTTATATCAAAGTTACTTTGTCAAGAACAAATATAATCTTGGTGTAGCATAAATGAGTCAATTTGACCACTAAAAACAATGTTAATATCATTTTAACTCTTGAGATGTGAATCATGTGATGTCATTGTTGGCATTCCCAACTTTGCTGAGAATTTGACCATGTTAATGCTGGTTCTGTTGACTTGTGCTGGATCACTGAGCATTCCACTTTTGGTGTCTAGCAAATGAAATTGACTAATTTCTCTTGTATCTTAAACAGTTAGGTACTAATCTCCCCCTCTTAACTTTATTGGCAGAAGCTGAGAAAGTTGTTGGTTGGGCTAAAAACCATTACTTATCCTCTTGCACACTCCCCTCCATAAAAGGTGAAAGATTATATCTGCCTCGTGAAAGGTATGTCTCCATAAACTGACAAGTATGTGCATGCGTGTTTTCAACCATATGTGTGCCCCATACAGGCATAACAAATATCAAGGGTTCCACCATTTGATTTTACTTTTCTTCCTTTCATGTGAAGCCTTGAAATTGCAGTTTTGAGGTTGAAGGAGCAAGAAACATTATCTCGAAAGCCTGCACAAAACTTGAAGGCATGAATTTCATCCCCATTATTTATGTAGACTGATGAAACTTTAATGTGACATCAATACTGAGTTTACTTCATGTAAATTTTGCAGAACCTTGCAAAGGATGAGTACGAAAGCAACTTTGTTTCAGCTGTGGTACCACCTGGTGAAATTGGTGTCAAATTTGATGATATAGGCGCTCTCGAAGACGTGAAGAACGCATTGAATGAACTTGTCATTCTTCCAATGAGGAGGCCTGAACTTTTTTCTCATGGAAATTTATTGCGGGTATTTTACCTTATATTCCTCTGGGTGCTAAGGGAAATTGAATTAGTTTACTGTGCGTAACTGTGTGGAGCTCTTTTCAGCCTTGCAAAGGAATATTGCTTTTTGGTCCTCCTGGAACCGGGAAAACACTTCTTGCTAAGGCACTGGCAACAGAAGCAGGAGCAAACTTTATCAGCATAACTGGTTCAGCTCTCACATCGAAGGTAAAGAAAATACTGTTGTCAATGAGATTCTAATACCTGTTTCATTTTGAAGATCCAGCATTTGTTATCTGGCACTGTTTTTTGCAGCTTGATACTCTCCTATTTTTATCAAATTTGAAATTTACCTGAGCGTTGCTGCGGGGGAATTTTTTTGTGAAATTAGAAAATATTTTAAAAAATATATTTTTATATTTTTTACGTTTTAAAACATGTGAATATCAATCTAAAAAAAATTTGTTGACAATCATAGTTTTTATTGAAAAGGACAATTAATGTTAAAGACATAATATTAAATAAATAAACAACATTTAAATTATACAAATGACAGTCCTATCCTACTCAAAGAATTTTAAAACAGCATGTTCAATAGAATAATTAATAGAAGACTTATAATGATCTAGATGTTATAAGCTTTTATTATTTAGTGTAAAAATTTATTTGTGTTCATAGTACAATTTATACATGATTTTTTTTGTTTACCACATTAAATTATTTATTTACTATTTATTTTTAACTCTCTTTCTCTTCTCTATTTTCTCTGTTTTTGATGGATATCTTTAACTTGCTTTATATCTCTTGCTTTCTCTCAAATTGTAAAATAAAAAGAAATAATGAAAGTTAAGAAAAAAAAATCAAAAGAGTGACATATTTCAAATAGTGGTTAAGTGTCAACACACACTATATCTTTTGGTTTCATATTAGGCTATAAGGTCATGTTTGGTGCATAGGATGAAGATAGAATAAGATAATATAAGATTATGGATAGGATAAAATTAAATTATATCATTCTATCTTATGTTTGGTGTATACAAGGATTAAGAATAGGATATGATGATTATTTATATCTTTCACTATATTTGTTATGTGTAAAATTAAAAGTAGTATATAATGATTTTTTTTAATTTTTTTTAAAGTTACATAATATAAATTTATAAATTTTTTTGTTATAAATATAAATAATTTGAATATTACAATTAATATTTAAATTTATTAGATGATTTTTTAATAAAAAATTACTTTTAAAAATTTATATTACATTTTCGAAAAAATTATTTTGTTAAAAAATGAATTTTTATAAAAACATTCTCTATACTTTTTCACTTTTTTTCTTTTCTTTCCTTTTTGTTTTTATTTCTTTTATATGATTTAAATTTAAAATATTTTTTGTTGTAAATTAAATATATTTATTTTTAGAAAATTGAGTTTTTCTAGGAAATAAGTTCATTTTTTTAATTACATTAATTTTTCTAAAAGAGAATTCTTAAATATTTTTCTTTATTTTTATGATTTCCTTATCTTCTTTATTTTTTTTTTGTCAATTAGAAGGAAATATAGAAAACAAAAGAAAAAAGAAAAAATACGAGTTAAATTTAATCATTTAAATTTTATAAATTAAAAAATATATAATTTCTAATAATTTTATGGTTAATAGTTATTTTTCTTTCTTTTTTTTTGACAGTAAAAATGAAAAAAATTAAGAAAGAAAAAATTAAAACTTAAACGTAAGAAAAAACTAGTTAAAAATATATTTTATAATAATTTTTATGTTTGAGAATTTATTTTCTAAAAAATAATTTAAAAATTTTTAATTGTTTCCAAGAAATAATTTTAAAAAATTTGTTCATGAAAATAGTTTTTTATCAAAATTATAGTTTTTTTTAATAATAAGAAGAAAAAAAAAGAAAGAAAAAGAAGTAAAAAATGAAAAGAAGAAAACATTTTGGATTAATTAATTAATTAAACAAATATCCTTATTATTTTATTAAATGTTTAAGTTAATTTTTAAATACAAATTTTAAGAATGAAATGAATAAAATCTGAGCATTTATTTCTAATATCATAGAATTAGAAATAATTTTTACCTCTTAGAGAGGATTATATTATCCTATACTAAGAGGATGATTAATTCTTCTTGCAATCTAATCCTCCCTTTAATGTGTGTATCAAACATAAGATAAAATAATTATCATCCTATCCTATCCATCATCTTATATATTAAACATGACCTAAATATATAAGTTATAGATGTAATCTAATCAATCAATAAGAAGAGTCAATGTGTAAAACTCACAATGTATCTCTTTAAATACCTTTTAAGATGAAAAAAAAAAAAACCTTAGTTGACCAGCACAGCTAATCTCCAAAAACCCAAACAATTTATTTTTCAATAATGAAAGAGAGAGAGAAAGAGAGAAAAAAAAAAAAAGAAACCATTGGACTTTTCTCATGGCTCTCTCCCATGAAATGTCATAAGTTCCCATTAAAATTTTACCTTTAAACCGTTGGACTTGAAAAACTCTACTTTCCTCTTTTTTTTTTTGAATTGGCAAGAGGTGAGCTGGCTCCTATGGCTCCTCCCATTCTAGCCCATATTCCTTCCTTTTGTCTGCATCCAATTCCTCTCCCTTCTCTTTTTTCTTTCTTTAGTGGTCCATTCACTATTATTTTTTTTTCATTTTGCATCTTCTGCTACTCTCTCTCCAACCAAGCAAAAAATAACTCAAGGTCCAATAAATCTCAAAATACCCAAACAACTAAGCTCAAAACAGCGTAATTCATGAATTAGAAATGACAAGAGTAATGATACTACCTATGATGGGATGTCAATTGGACAAACCATGTATGTGTTAATTTATACATCATGGCCGAAAGAAAAAGGGAAGAAAAAATGAAGGGTACAAAGATAGAGAAAGAAGTAAATTCTCCTTGATTTATTGCTGAGTTTTTTTGTTTCTGTTTGGCTCTGAAAATACTTGAAATTCTGATGTTACTTTTTTCTTATTCACAGTGGTTTGGAGATGCTGAAAAGCTCACCAAGGCTCTCTTCTCCTTTGCTAGCAAGCTGGCACCGGTGATTATATTTGTTGACGAGGTGAGTTGCTCTTGGAAAAATTTGTTTTGTAGTAAGTTTTCCCGAACATTATTAATTTATCATTACAATTGTTTCCAGAAAGACTCAAAGGTTGAATGAACTAAATCTTATGTGAATATTATCATTCCTATACCTGATACTTTTTCCTTTCTAAAGAGAGAACCAGTGTTCTCTCTTTCAGAAATGGAATAATTCCTGCGAGGTCCTCTCTCCTATAAGATAAACGACAGAAAGAAAAGAAATGAAGAAAGGAACCACCACATACTCCATCCTATAAATAAGGCATAGAAAACTCTTGTGAAGTGTAAAAAGTTTCTAAGGAGAATAAATCTCACATACTATGAAGGAATTGATTGAAAGAGGCCCACATCATGAGCTCCATGAAAATTTTAGTACAAAATCATGTTGCCAATCAATGTTTTGCAACATCCATTCTTTTGATCCATTGCAACATGTAATACTTCGCAAGTTCACATGAACAACATGCCTTTTGCTTAGATATATATGCATGAATTCCATGTTAGGGCTCTCAAGAGGGTTGTTTTCAATTATATTTCCTTTGTTCTAAGATTTTGAGCCAATTTTTGCTGACATTTGGATTTACGTTTTGGGAATTGAAATTTGCATCATAGGTTGATAGTTTGCTGGGTGCTCGTGGTGGTGGTTTTGAGCATGAGGCAACTAGGAGAATGAGAAATGAGTTCATGGCAGCTTGGGATGGATTAAGGTCAAAAGATAGCCAAAGAATCCTAATCCTTGGTGCCACAAATAGGCCATTTGATCTTGATGATGCTGTTATTCGCCGCTTGCCAAGAAGGTAAATCTGACGCTCATGACGTTCTGAAAGCAATTTCTTATTACTTATTTGCTAATTGTTATGGTAGTAACCAGTATTGCTTATGAATCATGTTTGGTGGCCATTTAGGATATATGTTGACCTACCAGATGCTGGAAACCGCATGAAGATACTGAAAATATTTCTTGCACAAGAGAACTTAGGACCTAATTTCTCATGTGACGAACTTGCAAATGCAACTGAGGGGTATTCTGGCAGTGATTTGAAGGTAGAGTAATGATTTTAGTGATTTTGGTATCAGTTGAAGTGTTGAATAGTAGACTCATATTTCTCCATAATTCGAAGTGCAGAACCTATGTATAGCTGCAGCCTACAGGCCTGTGCAAGAACTTCTAGAGGAAGAAAAGAAGGTACCTGCTTGTGCAATGTTTTCAAAGTGCTTCTAGGCTGATGTTTTACTTATGTTTTTATTTTGATTTGGATCATTCCTCTCACATGTCTTATACACGTCCTGCATTTTCTTTATGCATCTTTTATAGCATTGTGCAAGAAACTATCAAGTACTATTTTTCTGTAATCCGTACCATGTGCAGGGGAGAGATCCTTGGTAGTCTGGTATCACATTTAGTCAGGGGTATAGCCAGAAACAAAATTCAGTGGGGTCATATTTATATACTAATCCATATTATATAAATATTTTTATATTGTATTATTAAAATAATTTTTACATGAAATTCCAAAGTTTTAGATATTAAAAAAATATGTTAATATAAAATTATTATAATGGAATATTATCTCATGCAATTATTATATGAGGTAATCATTTTTAAATTTATAAATTAAGTTGAAAATTGCTTGATTAGTGATATTATTATTTATATTTTAATTTGCAAAAGATATCTTTAGATATATAGACACTTTTTTTGTATAAATAAGAAATAAAAATTAATATTTATATTTATATTTATATATAATAAAATGTATGATTTTACTTTTATATAGAACATTTATCCATAAATTTATCTTTATGAGAAATAATATACATCACATTTTATTTTTTAATACATATTAACATATGATTATATTTAGAGAAATTACAAAATACACTATTAATAAAGTTTTTAAACTTTGTAAACGTAATTAATAAGATGATACAAATCTCTTACCGAATAGTAAAAAAATTTAAAAAAATTTTTAAAAAAAAACTAATTAAAAAATAGTGTAGGATGCGTGATCATTTTTTAATCATGATTGTAAAATTAAAAATTTTCTTTGTCAGTGTATCAAAAACTAACATTTATAATTATATCAAGATATAAAGATTTTTTAAACAATTTCTTTGAAACCTAAATATTAATATTATCATTATAAAAATAAATAAAAATTTCATTTTTGATCATTTACTTTATATTTTTATTAAATTTATCGGGGGGTCAATTAAAAAAAATATAAAAATTTTAATAATTTCTACATGCATAAATATAATTTAACTAAAATTCAGTGGGGTCAATTGCACATTTTGTATGTGGCTTTGCCACTGCATTTAGTTACAGAAGTGCCACGCATGTGAAAAAATAGTTGATGTTATTGATATGTAGAAAATTAGTGTTCTGCTTGACTCGTGTTCATATCATATTTTATCACTTGATTTCCAGGACGGCAAAAATGATGCAGCTGCAATATTAAGGCCTCTTAATTTGGATGATTTTATTCAGTCAAAAGCCAAGGTAGCGTATTAATACCTTTTTTTTTTTGGTGGATTCTTTTGCCTACTTGCCCTGATAATATGAAATGCTAAACTATAAACAAGCATAAAGCCATAAACAATTTCCTCAGTTGAACATAATAGATTACAGTTCTACATTACATAGGGGAGATCAATAATATTTCCAATTCGTTGAACTTTACAACTTTCCTAGAGTAAAGCATATTCATAACCATTTTGAGTTTTGAACGGTCTGACGGGTGTTTTCAGGAAGTTTTTGTGTTTATTTACTTTTTATTATGCTATCGTGCATGTTTTTAAGCTGTCTTAGGAGATAGTGATGGTTATTATGTTTAAAACATGATGATGTTTTGAGTACATTGTTCTTGTTAACCTGTCTGAATCTCAAACTTGACGCATAATTCTTGGGCAACAGGTGGGTCCTTCTGTTGCTTATGATGCTACAAGCATGAATGAGCTCAGAAAATGGAACGAACAATACGGAGAAGGTGGAAGCAGAAGGAAGTCACCATTTGGTTTCTGAAACAAATTTTTGCAGATTTAATGATTAATTTTCTATCATTGGTGAATGGCCGCGGGTCTCTTCCTGTTACTGTGGCAATGAATTATTTAGAGGAAATCTCTCTTTTTCATCCATTTTATACGGATGAGTTCTTGGCAATGATGTCCGCGAGGCCAACACATAGCGTTGGTGGAAGGTAGGTGTTAAATGGACGATGGCGGTCCTTATTGTACAATGTTGGCAATCCAATACAATAATTTTCCTAGGTTCACATCAAACAGGCTTACTAAATATTATAGGAGATACCCCATATACAAGGTTTTTGCTTGCTTTTGATAGCATGTAAAATTATAAATAGGGGGTAATTTAGGGAATAATTAGTTTTTTGGTCTAATTTTAATTATACTCAATATTAAAGCGCTGCATTTATTTCTTATTATATTTTTTTTGTGTAAACCATAAAATATGCTTATATTTCGTTGGATATGAAATTAATCACTGCTTGCGTTGAGTGGCTGATGCTGGTTGTGTTGCGTGGCTGGCTGATGCTGATTCAAAGGAATTTAATTTAGTGAGAATTCGAATACTGAATTTTTCGTTATGAATTATCTTCACTCAAGAATTAAGTGGGATTTTACATCATTGAACTAACTTTTTGGTAATTTATTTCTTATAATTTAGCTGTTTGATATTTCTAACTGACTAAATTTAGGGAATAATCTAATTTTTGATGTTTGATATTTACTAATTAATTTAACCTAGTAATCACCGGGAGCATTTAATTTCTATATTTAATTCTCACACACACACACACACACACACACACACACATATATATATATATATATATATATATATATATATATATATATATATTTGGTGTTGTGCTATCATTCCTTGTGTAAATGCATTTTGCAATTTTTGTGGTGAGGCCTCAAAAGGTCATGGGATCAACTTTTGTAGAAATCTTTTAGGGTCCAAACCCACTTCCAGTTGAGAAGAATGATGCGGTAGCTAACATGTAATTGATGCAGCAGCTAAGGTGCAACAACGTTCTGAATTTCAACAAGAACAGAAAAGAAAAAAACAGAGTGCAAAATTACAGAAATTGAACAATAGAGAGAGGACGAAAGGTATCTTACTTTAAAGAGAGAAATTAATTAAGGAAATTCTACAATAAGGTTTATCTTAATGTAAAGTTCTATTTTATTCATATTTTAACTTATTTTCATGTTAGAAATATTATAGATACATTATAATAAGCGTAAAATTAATTTCAATAGACATAATTACATGATATCATAAATTTAGTGTTAATGGTTATAAACATATTATAATAAGTGTAAAAACATGAAAATAGGCATAAACACATTAAAATGAACTTAAACTTAGTATCAATAGTCATAAGTTAATTTTACCATAAATAAATTTAAATATATAGCACCAAAAAAAATAAATTTAAATAGGATTTATATATGATGCACTGATAGTGTATAGTTTTTATACATTGTCAATACACCAGAGGTTGACACTTTATCAATAGGCCTTTATATGCAAATATAAATAAATTTTTTTAATTTGCCCATAAGGGCTTATTAATGAGGTGTCAACCTCTAGTGTATTGACAGTATATAGAAACTATACACTGTTAGTGTATCATATACAAACTCATTTAAATCTATAAAAATAAGTGAAAATAAGCGTAGAATAAGCATAAAATAGAGTGATTTTACAGTAAGGTCGATCTTACTATAGAATTTCTAAAGGGTTTATATATAATGTATTGACAGTGTATAGAATATATATATTGTTAATGCACTAAAAGTTGACACCTTATTAATGAGTAAAATGACAAGAAGCCAAGTCCTTATAAACAAATTGAAAAAAACTTGTTTGTATTTATTTTGAAGGGCTTGACATTTTTTTTAATTTGTTCAATAATTAGGTTTCGACTGCGGGTACATTGACAGTGTATAAATTCTATATACTGTCAATATATCATCTATAATCTCATTTCTAAATTAATTGATTTTTAAAATATAATTGTAATAAACTGACGGATACAGGACAGCAGCCTAAGGATTGGAAAACAACAGGAAATGGGAAATAAAGAAAGAAACATGGATATCTAGTATAAGTAATAAAAGGCTTTAACAAACCGTTGGATTGAATGTCTTCTCTCTTGACCTCTCTCCTGCGTGCCTCCATGAAATTTCTCTTGCTTCAGAAAGTGAGATCCTTAAACGTACTAAGAAAAAATGCTAAGCGAGGCCGTATTAATATTAATATAAATTATGGATCGAATATTCCTGATGATATGGAGGTTACTGATGTGCTTGATTTGGTTGATGGGAAATCTAATGAAGGAGCCAAGTTCTTGTACAAAGAAATGTTGATGGTTGGAAATAATTATGGTTTACAAGAGTGGGATGATTGGGATCACTCTGATAGATGTGATGAGATGCTCTTAGATGATGATATCTCTGATGATGAAGGTGATGATCAAGGACCAAGGATTAGTTTTTCTCGGGAAGAAAAAGCGGAGATGCAGAAACCATGGCGTAAGTCGATCATTGTCAAACTGTTGGGGAAGGTTTCAAGTTTCCAACCCTTTCGAATAAGATCAAACAACTTTGGAACCTGGCTGGGAGATATAAGGTAATAGATATGGGACATGATTGTTTTCTTTTCAAATTTGAGAAGAAAGAAGATTATGTTAATGAATTGGAGAGAGGTCACTGGATCATAGAAGGACGTTATTTGACCATGAGACAATGGACTCCAAATTTTGATCCAGCTAAAGACAATGTGGACAAAATAATAGAATGGATTAGATTTCCTGACTTACCTATGGAGTATTACAGCCCGATTGCTTCGGCGACAATGGGGTCTTATGTTGATAGAGTCATTAAAATTAACGAAAGTACTAAAGAGGCTATTCGAGGTAAATTTGCAAGGATTTGTGTTGAGATTGATTTAACTAAACCTTTAGTTTTAAAAATCTTTGTTGAAAGGCATGCCCAGTTGGTGGAGTTTGAAGGGTTTCATCTTATTTACTTTCACTGTGGGAAGATGAGACATAAGTTGGATAATTGTCCACTTGTTCCTAATGCGCCTATGAATTCTGAAAAGTAAGGAGAATAATCCTGTTGATTCTAGCTTTGGACCATGGATGCTAGTGCAAAGGAGAACCAAAAGGACTTAGCCCAGATACGACGTTGGAAAAAGTAAGTCAAAGGTCCAAAATAACTCATGGAGGAGTTTTGGAAACAAGTTTGCTAATTTGGCAACTGAAACTGATAAGGAAGGCTTGGGTGTGGATCACTTGGCCGTCAATAAGGGATACAATTCTAACTTACGGATGCAACATGTTGGTTAAAATAAACTTAAGAGAATGCTACGATTCAAGGAAATTTACAAAATGGATTCCAAGACTTCTGATATGGGAAGTGAGACTATTTCCTTTTAACTCAGGTCTCAAGGTTCCTGCCAATTTTCTGTTCCAAGTTGGGTCATCCTCGATTATGGATCAGTCTTCACACAGGGTTGGGCAAAGCTCAAATGTGACACAGCCCATGAGCCTCTTGCAAAACTTAATATTGGATCTAAAGTTAAAACTGCAAGCCCATTATAGTTGCCCCAACTGAAACCTCTTACCGAGTTAGATGCACAGGAAGCCATGCAATCTTTTACCAAGTTATGGCTCCATGGCAAAATTATAATAATAAGTAAAATTATTAGAAACAAACCCAAATTTTTTTCTCCCATTAAATTATAAAGAGAATATTTAAATATGGGTCTTTAGTAATATTTAGAAGTATATAAATGTATTAACAATACACAAAAGATAATTGAGTAAAGTAATGATTCACAATGTAAATATAGAATTTTGTTAGTAGTTAATATAATAATTCTCTTAACATTATTTGAAATCAACTTCAAAAATAAATTCAAAAAGTTAAGAGGACTCTAGAAAGAGAGAAAGTTACAATGGACAAAAAAAATTACTTGTTAGGAATCAAACAATTAAGAGAAAAGCTTATACATTTTTTAAAGGATTATTATCCTATCCACTGTCATTAGAATTTTTTAACTCTACAAACGAAGTTGGGATGATGATACGTATCTCATTTTATTTATTTTTATTTTCTTAATATTTTTAAAATACACATGTCATCATCCTAACCCCGCTTGTGTAGTTAAAAAACTCTACTAACAGTGAATAAAATAATAATCCTTTTTTAAATACTAAAAAAAACTTATAGAAAGAAAATGTAAATTAATTTGGTGTAAATACTAAAATAAGTTTTCTATAAGAAAAACTAAATATACATTTTTTTTGTAATTTTCTTATCTTAATTTTATCAAGTAAACCTTATTTGATAATTAGAATTTTTTTAAATACTTGATTTAGATTAGTTTTGATAGAATGACTAAAAAATTCAATATTTTATGAAATTATCGAATTTTTTTTATTCTTTGATGTTATGTAACAAATTTATTACTTTGTAAAATAAATTTATTTATAATTATCACATCCTAGAAGTGAATTTAATAATTTGAACTTTGGATAAAAAATTGTTTTAAAAACAATAATATATGAAAAAATATCTAAAAATTTTTCTTGTAAAGAGTTTTTTTTTTAACATAAAAATGACGTTTTATACTTTTTTTTCAATTTCTATGTAAATATTTTATTATTTTATATTTCTAAAAATATTTGAAACTACATGTCAATAAAATTAATTTTAAGTTATAATAATTTAAAATAAAATAATCTAAAGAATCTGTTCCTAGTGACAGTAAATTTTCAAATCTGTCACTGATCAACAGGATAAAAAAAGCCGTAGCTATTACGCAAACAGCTACAATTTGAAGTCCAATTATTCACATGTTGCAAACAGGCTGCATGGTTCATCTTATATATATATATATATATATATATATATATATATATATATATATATATATATATATATATATATATATATATATATATATATATATGTGTGTGTGTGTGTGTGTGTATTGTGCATTGATGTATGTATGTATGTATGTATTGTGCATTGATGTATTGATGCACGGATATACATTAATAAATAAATAAATTCATCTATGATATAATTTGATATAATTTTTATTTGAAATTTTATAATATAAGTTATTAAATTTACGAACAATAAAAAAATTTTATCTTTATTTTTTATTTGTATTTTGTATATTTTAATATACTAAAATAAGAAATATATATTAGACATAATTATATAATTTTGGTCAGATTTAAATAAAATTTATATAGTAATTTGAATTCAATTAATCTATAAATAAAATTTAATTATATTTTTTATTTGAAAAAATTGAAAATTTTCTTATTTTTGAAATCAATCTCGTGTACAATTTTTTTAATTCATAAATAATATTCAATTATATTTTTTATTTGAACGACCTCACCTTGATGTTAATAAAATTGCGTATTCTTATCATTTGAACCTTTAACTGTGAAACCTAAAATTTTCATATTATTATTTAATTGAAAACTAGAAGAAATTTCAATGTATGGATTTAATGTTTATGTAGAGCTCGGAAGAACCAAGGAGCTCGGATTAGGGGCACGGAGCTCGGATCGGGACACGAAACCCGAGATAAGATTTTAAATTAAAGTATTTTTCGATGATTTATATTAAAATAAGTATGATTTAATGTTTGAAAGATTGAATCGAAAGGTTTGGAGTGAAAAAAGTTCATGAAATTCTAAGTTAGCACTAAACCGAGAAAGTTAACCAAGTAACCGAATAAATCCCGTAAATCTGAAAAAAATTTTATTATTCCGACCCCATAGTAAGTCAATATAGGGTATAATTAAATTAAAGAATTAAATTTGGGTGAAAATTTTGAGGTTAAGACATTTAAATAAAATTTAGAAGAAAACCGAAAACTTTAAGTTTAGCGCCAGAAACGACTAAATCACGTAAAATGAGCCCAACTGGAAATTTTTCCCGAACAAGAGGGTGCCAAATTTCATGGAAATATACTATACACACAATAGAACACTTGAGAAGTGGCCAAATCACAAAAATGGGCTGAATAGTTTTTATGGATTTATTGGTGCAGGCCAACTAATAACCAGATTTTTAGCTTACTGTTGGGCTTTGAATTTGGACTAAATTGAATGAGCTAGGAGTGGAGTTTGGGCCTGAAATTGTAACCCAAGAAAGTAGACCCAGTTCAGTCTCCAAAAAGGTATTATACCCCTACAACTCGAAGGAACCAGAAAGAACGCCCCCTCCTAACCTACTGTACACGTCCTCATCTACTTCACCTTGTGGAATTTTTTCAGCCACATTAACTAATTTACAGTTTGACCAAGAAGGACCGATTGTTCTTCCATAAGTCCCCTACAATATAAAAAAAAGATTCAGCCAAAACAAAGGTCATTTGCTTAGTGAAAAGTTAGTGAGAAGAAATCTGGACAAAACTGCCATGTTTTTCAAGGTGAGAGAAAATGATTTTCTTTCTTCTTTGATGGATTTTTAAGCTTGTTTGTGGTGTTTTTAACTTGTATACATGCTGATTTACAGTTGAGGGTGATTGTTAGTGGATGAATCTTTGGTCAAAATTGGTCAACATTAAGGTAAAATTGTTAGAAGAAGATGAAATTGAGATATGTTGATGTATGTTGAATTTGCATGATTTTGGCTAAAGTAGAACTTTGAAATGGATTTTCTAGGGTTAGGTTATGTTTTGGGCAGCCTCGGTTCTATATGAAAATGGTGAAGTTTGCTTGGTTGATGATTGTATGGTGTTAGTTTAATACCAAAATGTTCAGTTTAAGCTTCGGTTTAACTAAAAACGATGAAATTGTGGAATTTGGCAATTTAACAAGCCTTGAAGAATTATATAATGTGTTTAAAGAACATTTAAAACATTGTTTTCGTAAGTTTAAGTCTAAGGAATATAAATATATCGAAATGACACGTTTATCGATAAAATCGAGCAAGTAGAAAAGTTAGCGAATAAGGGCAATTCTAATGATATTTATGATTACTTAAGATATATTAAAGTATGTTAAGATAAGTATGAGTATGTATTGATCGTTTCGAAATTGTTTTGGGCAACAAGTGGTGTAGGCATGCAAATCGAGGCACGTTTAAGACTTAAGGATAGTTGCTGCCCTGAGATCCGATAGGTAAGGAATGTAATTTAACGTTGTGATGGTGTCCCTTACTTTCATATTAATTTATAAAGAAATGTTTGAAGCATGAATTACGTTCCGAAGTTAATTTTCAAAATTTTCGAAAACTAACTAAACGTACGAACCGATTTCCGAAAGAAATTTATCGCCTTAAAACCGAAGTTCATGTTTTATGTTAACTAAGTATGTCTAAGAAAATGAACCTTATGATTTCTATGCATGATTTTCCAATAATGTTTTAAGTGTAAAAGTAAATAAGTTTTGAGACGAAGGCCCTCCTGTAGTTTATATCATTGCCCATCGTGCTCGCTACATTGTGCATGTTCTTGTCCCTTGTGGTGTATGTTTAGCCCACGTCGTGCATGTTTTCGCCCACATTGTGCATGCTTCCGTCCCTTGTGAGTATGTTAGTCCTTCATGGTGCATGTTCGCTACACGACCCTGATCAGGTCTACGGCCTCCCTAGCATGGCCATAAGTACTCAGTTCCCTCTTCAGAGGATGATTAGTCATTATATGGTCTCACTTAGTCTCCGTGAACTCTATGATAAGCTTTATGAATGATGATGTTAAGTTTCTAAAGTACGATATATGTTTGAAACAAATATAAATTTAAAAATATGTATTAAAGATTTCGTATGATGATTTAAAGTATGAAATGTATTCTTATGGCATCTTGTTTTCTGCATATGTCGATATTGTGACTACTTTAAATGCATTTCTTACTGGGCTTTACAGAAACTCACCCCCTCCTTTTTATTTCTAGATTATTTGCAGTGATCATCCCCTTGCATGCTGCGTATACGACGTAGGCTGAGGGACGCGTCTCTCCTTAGGCTACTTTTTATATACACATAAGGTATACTCTTATTTTTGATACTAGACATCCTGTACAGTGCATATATTTGTATAGAAACGATACTTTTGAAATGTAGTCGATATTGTATGTACGTAAACGTTATTCTGAAGAATAAGTCAATATGATGTGATAGGTATTTATGGAAATTAGGATATTATGAATGTTGTATAAGTTTTGTGGATTCTTATGATTACGGTTAAAGAAGCATAAATAAAATCAACTACTGTGGGATTATAAATTGTACTTTATTATTGCAGAGAGGTAAGCATATATATATATATATATATATATATATATAAGCCGTAATGTTGGCGAATTTAAATCGAATCTTAAGTTATAAAGTTGAACGTTGAAATCGGTAAAGGTAAAAAGAAAAGTAAGTAATCTACACTGGTAGGAATGCAATCTAAGGAAGAAATTAAGTTACAAAATGAAAAAATTAGCCCATGACTTCCACGTTTTTGGGGCATGACATTAACCTCTATTAATATCCTATTTGAGATATTTATTTTAAGTAATGACGTCTCAGTATAGCTATATGTAACGTCTTGAATACTGTATATTTTACAAATTTCACATAATCAAATAACATAAGTCGGGCTTGTTTGCAATGTCACTTAACTTTCAAATAAAAATTTATTGTTCAAATATAAAACCCAGGATTAAATTTTCAAATTTATATAAGTAAAATACAACTATTTAACGTCCCAAAGTTATTATACATAAAAGTAGTACTGTACAAAAATTTGAATACATAAAAATAAACTCAATATACCTTGAAGAGTTTATACAATTGCCTAAGGAATACCGGAATCAAGTCCTCATGGGAAGCAGACTTGATCTCACTGCAAGTAATCTGGGAGTGAAATAAAGGGCTGAGCTAACGTGCTCAGTAAGAAACATCTATACAAAAGCTGATGTAACGTATCCTATATGTAGATTTCATAAACAAATTTTGTACGAAATCATGAATTTAACATATCAAATAAAACTGGCACGATCTAATAGTAAGGATACTATAGTGGGTTGAGTAATCGGGTAGAGTATGGGAGGTACTATGGAGTACCTGTCGTGTTTCAGTATCCAAAGCCACTATAGGGAATTCATTTTATTTAATTAAATCACAAATTCAAATATAGTTTCAAATAATTTAAGAAATAAACATACTTACAACAAAAATTAAACAATTTCTCTGTAAATAGTATAAATTATATTTACAGCAATTTCTAACAGATAAATCAAATAAATAATTTCACAAAATATCATACTCATATCACGAAACATAAAATACAAGTAAATTGAAATCACAAATATATCAAAACTGGGAGTGTCTGGATCTAAGTTAACCAGAGATTTACCACCCCTGTATAATTTTTAGTAGAGACTAGGCTACCCCCAATAGACACATGCACTATAATAGACGTATGGCCATAGTTAAGGTATCACAGTGTGTGCACTAGCCAGGTGACACCTATGAGAGCTAGAAGACTGGGCTAAAGTCAACAGCAATTAGAACGGAGCAAAAATGCATGTACCCGCAGATAACTACGGGGCCATAGTCTCAAAATATTTAAATAAATATTTTCAGAACAGTTTACGGAGATGAACTTATCAAAACATATTATAAATAAAATCATAAAAATTAATTCTATAAAATCAATAAATTCAAACATATAAAATACAATAAAACTTAATCAATATTTAATCTTCAAATTTATTTATTTAAATTCCATGAAATATATAAACATGTTCAAACATCCAAAAATAGATAAAATACCACAAAAATCATTTTAATTATTGAATTTATGATTTAATATTTACTAAACCATATTCAAATATTTAAAATGCGGATATTTAAATTTAATTTTCTTTATACTTCAAATTTTCATATTAAAACATGAGTTTCCTAGATTTCATAAATTTAGGGGTTGTAGGTTAGCGTAGAAAAATTTCAACAGCATAACGGGTTGTTTTAACCTAACCCCTTACACAAAAATACAGCTTCCAAACACAATTCACAATTCCAAATTTCAATCCAAAATATTTATTTAAATTCCACCAAATGAAATTTTTATCAAGTCCTGCAACGCTATATCCCTACGCTTCATACAAATATCTCTTACCTCGTAATTTCTCAGTGGATGTCTTGTCAGCATCGGTAGAATCGTCGGGTTTAGAGGTTGCAAATTATTATTCAAACTTGCTAAATTCACTATATTTATCTAAAAGAATATTTAACTATTTAAATATGAATGCATTATTTGTCAAAATTGTCTAAATGCAATCAAATTTCTACCGGTGAAAACTTGTAACTTTTGCTACAGAGCTCCAATTTCGATTTTGATTCCGATCATGTCTAAATTCTAAGATAATTTATATATTATTTTAGGACCTAATTTACATTGAAATTGGCACAATTTCAGCCTCCCCTTCATTAGGCCGAATCACCCTTTCTTTCTTACTTTTTTATTTTCTTCAATTTAAGCTTCCATACATATTCCAAATTAATTCAACCAATTTTTTACACCACTTTTACATAAATAACACATCGAATGGCATCAAATTCTCATCCCTTTAGCCATGCTTGAACCTTCCTTAATGGCTAATAATTTGAGTTTCTTTGAATTTAAGCATAACTAAGCTTAATTAAGCTAAATATCATGCTTTTCATAATTTTCACAATTTTCCTACATTAATTTCTCATCAAATTGCACCATGCTCATGAACATAGGATGATGGCCTAAATCCTCATGTGTCCCCTTACATGATTCTTCCATGATTTAAGTGGAAATCAACATGAAAACAACTTAATCGTGTAGTAAATAAGTGAAAAACTATGAAAATTCCTAAGCTTCCATAACTTCTTACCTTGGCCGAACACCTTAAGGAATCCTATACCTCTGTTTTGGCTGTTTTGGCAATTGATTTAGTCACCAAATTGAAGAGGAGGTTGAGTAGGATAAGTTTGGTGGAGAAATTATTTGATTTTAATTTGATTTTCCTTATGTTTTTCTCACTTTCTCTCTCTTCTCAAGCTTAGCTATGGAGATTTATTTTTGGTTTCTGGTTTCAACAGGAAAGTGATGAGGAAACTGTTGGAAATGCTGAAAAAGTCAGATTTTATGGGCAAATTTATGGACCAAATTACTATTTTGCCCTTATACTTATAGATTTCTTCTAAATTTGCTCTTAAACTTTGACTTTGTTGAAAACAGTCTGTCTAACCTCCAAAATATTTTATTTAATCATAAATCAAGTCTATTTAACTTGCTGTAATGTTTGGTGAAGCTTTTGTTGAGGTTCAAATATCGATTTGGGTGAAATTACTAAAATACCCTAACCGTAAAATCGTGTAAATTTATGCTTATACCTCTAGTTTCTTCCATCTGTCTAGATATTCTAAAACTATATTTTATGAAAAATTATTTAATATAAATAGAGTGTCAAAAGTCCCTTGGTTTGACTGTTATTTTCGAAAATTCTGATGGCTTATGGACTAAACCGTCATTTTTCAATTTGTTGCACATTTTTCAAAATATGCAAAAATATTTGAGATTAAGGTTAGAACTCTTACCATCATATTTTTTTAACTCCAAATATCGAATCCTTGAAGTTTCATCTTCTTCTGGACCTCTAGGAATCGGTATGACCCACTTACTATTTAACCGTAAAACCTAAGATATAACCAAATATTAATTAATTATAATTATTCCAAAAATCTCAATTATATAAATATAATCAAACAGTACTTTAATTAGGAGATCTCATACTATATCTTTAATTTAAGATACAATTTTATATGTAAGATTAGATCTTTTAATTTCATAAGTATAAGAAAAAATAAGGAAAAAAAATAAAACATATAGAAAAATAGAAGACAATAGAACAAATATATAAAGTTATTTAAAATATACTTTTTAAAGTTTTGAAATTGACATTATTTTTACTTCTTTATAATTTGTTAAAATTTTCATGGTATACTAATTTTTTGTGTATGCTTGATATTCATTTTCAAAATTTTTGAATTAATATATTCAAGTCTTTAATTTTAGTCTATGGAAAAAGATAATTGGTTTTTTTTTTGTGTAAGTATAGGTATTCTCATCCGTTTTATGATCTGAATTAATCATGTTCGAGCCAGAATAATTGATTTTTTTTAATTCTAATCATATGTGTAAAGAAATTAAAGAATATAATTTTATTTCGTATTTTAATCTATATAGGAAAAAAAATTGAAAATGGATAAAAAATTTTTTAAAAAAAATTCACTTATACAAGTAAGTTTTAGATAATACAAATAATTTATTTTTTTAATTTTAATTTATAGAGAAGGATAATTGATTTTTTTAATATTAATTTATATGGGTAAAGAAATTTGAAAAAGAAAACTGTTTTTTTTAATTTTAATCTATGTTTTAAGTAATGGTGTCCCCATAACATTAATTTAGAATGTAATTTTATATATAAGATTATATCTTTTATTGTATAACTTATTTAATATAATAATATCATAAATATATGCTAAAAGTAAGACAAAAAATTAAAACATATAGAAAAGTAGAAGACAAATAGAAAAAAAATAAGGTTATTTAAAATAAACTTTTTAAACTTTTTTTTTATTTTTACTTCTTTATAATTCGTTAAAAATTCATGGTATGCTTTTTTTTTGTTTATTATTAATGTCTATTTTGAGATTATTGGATTAATATCTTGATGGCTTTAATTTTAATTTAAATTAAAAGATAATTATTTTTTAATTTTAATCTATATGGATAAAGAAATTGAAAAAAGATGATTGAAATTTTTAATTTAAATCTACATAAGTAAAGAAATTGAAAAAGGATAATTAATTTTTTTAATTTTAATCTATATAGGGAATTTTGGATAATAAATGTCTGAAATCTTAGATTATCCATAAGGATGATGTCGTAACGTCTAGGTCCGTGAATCTAACTGCTAGACTTTAAAATTCTAGGAGTCACCACCAACCATTCTAACCTAAGGTGTGATTGGTCACCTATTCTTGTCTAAAGATAAGGCTTGGTCTACGTTCAAAGAATCTAGGGTTCGGGAGTACAGTTACGTGTGGAGAAGGATTAGCACCCCCACAACGCCCATCCTAAAATGGTACCAACTACTTTAGGTCATTCTAAATTTACCTTATTTTGAGTCAATTTCAATATGCTTAATATATTGGAAATTTACTTAAAATCCTTCCATCAATCTGGTTCAGACAATAAGTAAATCTCCTCACCTCAGGAGTGTTCAAGTAGTACCGATTGACTTGCTTGAAGAGGCTCCGTCGTCGGATCATTTAAATACATTATGACAACCCTAATATTGACTCTATACCCAATAAATCATTCTAAATTTAAATTAACTTCGATACGCTTAAAATATTGAAAATTTACTTAAAATCCTTCCATCAATCTTGTTCAGACAATAAGTAAATTCCCTCACCTCAGGAGTATTCAAGTAGTACCAATTGACTTGCCTGAAGAGGCTCCGTCGTCGGAATATATTATGAAAATCCTAATTTTGGCTCTATTCCCAATTCTTTACTAATTTTCTATTTTTTATTGTCTTAATCGTATTTACTATTTTATATTTTAATTCAAATTATTTCCATATCCTATTTCTATTTTTATTTTAATTGTCTTTATTATTATATTTTATTTATTTCTATTTTAGAAAATAAACACATATTATTGTATTGAAAATTTACTCTAAACCTTCCATCAATCTGGTTCAGTCTAGAGCAAACTCCTCACCTAGAAATTTCCAAGGAGTACCATTCGACTTTCTTGAAATTTCATCATTGGATAATTTGCATTCATCTTCTTAATATAATTTTATTATTTCCTTATTCAATCTTTATTCTATTTTATTCTTATTTGCATTTTTTCCTTTAATTTATTTTATTTTTATACTATTTTATTTATTTAACATCTATCATACTAAACATACAAAATATAAAATATATCATACAAATTAAACTAAACAAATCATATCAACATACAAATTGTTTATTCAATATGTATTAATCAAATGTTATCGAAGTAATTAAATCATGCAACATTAGTATTTTAATATACAAATTATTAATCTAATATTAATTAACTATCTAACCCTCCTATTAAATTATTGACCAATTAATATAATAAAACAAAAAAACTTACCTAGGCAATAACCTCACCTCTTGTTGGCTTTTTTTTCTTTTCCTTTATATTCCCCTTTTCCACGTATTCTCTTGCTATAGCTCTTCTTTAATATTTCCAAAGTGGCGTGCCTCAAGCATTTTCACAAAACTTTCCTATTTTCTTGCAACAATCATCAAGAGCAAAAAAAAAACGGAGGCATGCAAACATCCACGTGATGGGTCGACAACCTGCAGTAGCTGTGCGGTGACTGGGCTTGCAACGGTGGTGCGAGAGGCAGGCAGAAAAATGAGCTGACAGAACAGCAACGATGGTGATCGGGTTCCGTGCTTGATTTCCCCCAGAGTCCCCTTTTTATAGTAAAAAATTTATTTGAGTCCTAATACAACTCTACCTATTCTATTAATTATCTCCTATTTTTAACATTTTATCTATTTCTTATATTAATCCTAATCTAACTCTATCAAATTTAATATTAATCCAAATAATTATCCTAAAAAATCTAATTATCCTATCCTAAAATTATTTTTATTTTTATTTCTTTTTATCTTTTCTCTTTTTTTTATTATTCCTAAATCTTATTTTAATTTTAATTTTTAAATTAATGCTAAATCTAAATCTAAAAATTCTAATTTAATTCTAGCCTAATTCTAAATTATTAAATTAAAATACAATGTCACTCAACCCAATTAATTATTTATACAAATCAAGACCCCGGACAAAATAAGGTGTCTACAGCTGCCCCTCTTTGTGCATTTGCTGTGAAACAGTAATTGCACAAAGACATAGACACGTATTTTGTCTGACTTCTCCTTTTTTTAATTTTTTTTTTAAAAAAGCTCCCTCTAAACAGAAAGGCAGTCAAACTTTAAAATCTTGTCTAAAAAGCTCCCCCTAAATAGGCAGCCAGTCAAACTTTAAAATCTTGTCCAAAAGCTCCTCCTAAACAGGCAGGCAGTCAAACTTTAAAATCTTGTCCAAAAAGCTCCCCCTAAACAAGCAGGCAGTCAAACTTTAAAATCTTGTCCAAAAGCTCCTCCTAAACAGGCAGGCAGTCAAACTTTAAAATCTTGTCCAAAAAGCTCTCCCTAAACAGGCAGGCAGTCAAATTTTAAAATCTTGTCCAAAAGCTCCTCCTAAACAGGCAGGCAGTCAAACTTTAAAAATCTTGTCCAAAAAAGCTCTGATTTTTTTTTTGAAAATTTTAGGAAACTCCTCTAAATTTTTCTTGTCAAAATTTGGAATCTTAGGAAACCCTTCTAAAATTCCTTTTCTTATTCAATTTTGAAATTTTGGGAAACCCCTCCAAAACTTCTTTTCCTTTCTAATTTTGAAATTTTAGGAAACCCCCTCTAAAATTCTTATCTTATCAAAATTTGGAATTTTAGGAAACCCCTCTAAAATTTTCTTCTTGTCAAATTTTGAAATTTTGGGAAACTCCTCCAAAACTTTTTTTCTTGTCAAATTTTGAAATTTTAGGAAACCCCTCTAAAATTTCTTTTTCTTGTCCAAAATTTGAAATCTTGGGAAACTCCTCCAAGACTTCTATCTTGTCTAATTTTTGAAATTTTAGGAAACCCCTCTAAAATTTTCTTCTTGTCAAATTTTGAAATTTTGGGAAACTCCTCCAAAACTTTTTTTCTTGTCAAATTTTGAAATTTTAGGAAACCCCTCTAAAATTTCTTTTTCTTGTCCAAAATTTGAAATCTTGGGAAACTCCTCCAAGACTTCTATCTTGTCTAATTTTTGAAATTTTAGGAAACCCCTCTAAAATTTCTTGTCTTGTTAAAATTTGAAATCTTGGGAAATTTATCTTATCCATGCAATTGCAACCTGTTCTATCCATGCAATGTCATTCATGTAAGCTATCTTATTCAAGCAATATCATTCATGCAATCTAGTCTATCCATGCAATGTTATTGATGCAATCAATTATATCCATGTAATGCAGTCTGTTTTATCCATGAAATGTCATTCAAGCAATCTGTTTTATCTCTATGATGCAATCTACTCTATCCATGCAATGTTTTTTCGAAAAACATTTCAAGCTCAATTGTGGCAACAACAAGGTTATTCTGTATCAGTCCATCTCATGCATTCTTCTCTTTTATCTGTCCTCTTGTCCTTCTATTTCTTATTTCTTTCCTCATTTTCCTTCTTCCGTTTTTCTTGCCCAATGAAACTCTTGTCTTCATGCCCTCTTTATCTTATCTTCTCCCTTGATTCTTCTTTTTACTTTCCTCTCTATCTGGTCACTCATTTATTTATTAAAATCTTTACTGAGACCTCATCATTCATTCTTTCTTACTCATTGGTTTTTCTTGATTTCCAATTTCCATTCATCCACAAGTTTCCTTTTCTTTCATTTTCCTAAATAATATAGGAGTCTTTCACATATTTTGCCAAGCAAACATTCATTACCATTCTAATTTCAAGATCAATGCAACACAATTTCTCAATCCCTCAAGGTAAGGATATAGCAAAGAAATGATAAGTGAAATGAAGAGAGTGGTATTATTCAACATTTGGAAAGATTTAACAAGAAATTGTCAGGCTTAGAAGGAAAGTAGGCTTGAATGAAAAGTGAGAATTTTTAAAATTAGGTAATAGTATCCAAATAAAAACAATTCAAACAATTTTAATCAATGAATACAAAATCCCCTTCAAAGGTCCACCTTATCTGATCGTGTTGAGTTCATTAAAATATCCTCTTGCCCCCGTATCATTGACATTCAGTTCTTTTTGGTATCTAAGCTGCCTTTTCAGGTTTTCAACTTAGACGCACTTCATTGATCCAAACCGCCCTTTTTGGGTTTTCGATCTGAATCCTCCTTTCATTTTTTTCTCTTTTTCTTTTTTTTTTATTTTCTTCTCTTTTTTTCTTCTTTTTCATTTTCATTTTCTTTTCTTTCTTTTTTTTAATTTATTTCTCTTCATTTTTAACTTCATTGTCCTTGATGAAACTTCTCTTATTTGTTCTCCATTTTGATTCATGCCCCAACATCAGATATTTCTTCACCCAATTTAATGCTCACATGGATCTATAAGAGTCTTCGGAATCCCACTTCTTCCATCTAGAGAAATCTTTTTCCTTATCTTAATCTGCTTGTCCTACTTCCATCCAAAGGATTATCATCTCATAGTGTAAATATGCCTTCATTCAACACATGATTCTTCAATAGGAGTACTCATATTTGATCAAAATGGACTTTTAAGGCATGTAATGTAGGCTTAGGTGAGGGTTTATGAAAGAAAGGATAATATAGGCCCAAAATAAGTGTTTCAGGGTTTATCAAACCAAGAATCATTTTTCATAAATCGACTTTTGTCCCATTCTAATTTGCTTTCTTTCTCCTTTTTTATTCAAATGTGACTAGGGTTTTCACTTTCTTGATTCAAACCCTCTTTCCTTCTTCATTCTCTTTTTCTTTTGTGTTCTCTTTTTTTTTCACAAAAGGTTTTTTTCTTTACCCCTTTTTTATTTTTACTTTGCCCCACAAATCTTTCATCTTCTATTTTCTTTGCCTCCCAGTGTGGAGGGTGATTCTTGGTGGGTTACATCAAAAAGAATATAATAGGCTCAAAAGGGGTGATCAATGGATAATTTTACTCACGCTTGAAAGGTAGTGAAAGAAGGCCATTTCTCATCTCAATACAAGTACTCTCATTAAAGGTCATCTATTGAACAGAGACAAACTCATTAGAACTTCATGTAGAGATTCACCTTTACTCGTAACATTTTATAGGTGAATATTTCAGACAAATATCTTCTATTCTCTTCTTGCTTGAACAATCTTGGCAAATTGGAAACCCATTCAACCAACTAAAGCAACTCTTTCATAACTGAATTTTATACTCATTGCCATCATCATTATCATGTTCATTATTTGGATACTTTTAAGCTTGGTAACAATGTAGAGAATATGGGTATTGGTGTTTGGCATTAAAGAACAAGATTGGAATGAGGAATTAAGAAATATGCATCACACTAATCCTTTATTAAAAATGAAAACAAATGAAAACTGGCCCAATACATAAAAGAATTCTTAATGCCTTTTGGGCTTAGGCACTCCTATATTACCTAAGAAATTGAAATGTCCTAAGATGAATGAAATTAGAAACAAAGAAACAACCATAATCTTCAAGTTAGTGAATCAATCAATATCATCCAGTTTCTTCCATAGCATCAGCCGCTACCCTTTGTGTGATCTGGTAGAAGATTATCATTCATATTTGGATCATTCTTTGTTCCAAAACTCAAAATTCCAGCATTGACAAGTGCTTGGACTTTCCTCTTCAAGCCCATACAATTCTCAATAGAGTGTCCAACATTGTCATTATGATAGGCACACTTTGCATTAGGATCATACCACTTTGGGTAAGGAGGTTTCAAGGGTTCTATATAAATAGGGGCAATAAGATGACCTTCCACCAACTTTGGGAATAGCTCAGCATATGTCATGGGTATAGGGTTTATGGTAACATTTCGGCTAAGTCGGGTGTTCCTTTGGTCATTAGGTGGGAAAGTGGGGTTTGTTGAGGCTGTAGGAGTTTGTCGAGGGAAAACAGGTTGATATGTGTTTTGGGGATGAGTTTGTGGGTAAGATGGGGAATAGGCGTAATTCACTGAAGGTGGGTAAGGGGTATAAAGGCGGCGTGAATTATTTAAGACAGCTTATGCATCTCCTTCCTTCTTCGAGAATCCACCCTTCCTACTATCATTCACTGGTGCTTCGATCTTACCACTCTTGATAGCATTCTCAATGGCTTCACCGGTTAACACTATGTCTGCAAAGTTCTTAGTTACACTGCTAAGCATACGCTCATAATAAGGAGCCTTGAGAGTATTCAAAAAGAACATGGTGATTTCCTTCTCAGTCAAGGGAGGTTGAATTAGTGATGCCACGTCTCTCCATCGTTGGGCATATTCTTTGAAGCTCTCATACCTTGGAGAGATAAGCGGTCAGGAGCTACATCGAACACATGTTTGTATTGAGCTATAAAAGCTCTTGTCAACTCAGACCAAGAAGAAACTTTGCTCCTTTCCAATTGGTTGTACCACTTAGCGGTTGACCCAGTCAAGCTGTCTTGAAAAACATGAATTAATAGCTTGTCATCCCATGCATATGCCGCCATCTTTCTACAATACATGGTGAGATGATCTTTTGGGCACGATCTTCCATTGAACTTTTCAAATTCAGGCACCTTGAATTTTGGTGGAAGCACGACACCATGTACCAAACACAACCTTTCGGCATCAACGGGTCCAAAATAGTCAAATCCTTCCATGGCACTTAGTCTTTCCTCTATCAAGTTCAGCTGAGCTTTAGTACCACTATATTCTTCTTTATGCTTCAACTTTTCTAACTCTATGGGATCATCTAAATTTGGCACCTCCACTGGGTTTTGAACTTGTATATGTAGAGACGTTGGAGCTTTGACAGTACTTCCTTCGGGAACAAAAACGGGGTTGTCTTGCATGCTTTGTTGAGTCTCTTGGACAGACTCATCTTGATTACCCATCTTCTCCTTTCCTTTAATCATGGCTTTTAGCAACTGAGTAATTTCGCTCAATTGCCCCTTCATCTCTACATTATCCCTTTCCAACTTTTCTATCCTGCTATTTTGATCCTCTTCCATTATGCGTGCTTGATATCTTGTATGGTATTTGTGGAGGGTGGACCATCTAGTGGATGCAATTTTGATACCTTGAGTGCCACAATTAAGTTGAAATTATTTCATGTGGTGATATGTTTATGCACAAAAATGAATGCACATGGAATGCCCTTAGGTCTAGTAATCTTTCCTAACAATTAAAAGTGTGTTCATTCTCATGATAAGACAGGTGCAAACTTACATGAATGATATGTTATGTGATGCAAAATCAAACACAACTATGCATGACTTAATGATACAGACAAATTCTTTTTTTTTGTTTTTTACTTTTTTATTTTGAAGAATGGAAGAAAGAAAAACTATATTTTTTTGATTTTTTTTTGTAAAAACAATGTACAAAAGAGGAAGTAAAACTTATTCCTTCATGTGTCCTATCTTAGGTTTGAGTCTACACTCCAATCTAATATGGTTCCACCCTAAGGTTAAGCCTTATGTTTCATTACATGCTGGGTTTGGATAATTCAAGGTCTAAAGGTTCCCAAATTGTTCCTCACTATCATCCACACAGGACTAGTAAGGCACCCAATCCTCACCCATTATAGGTTACAAGCGGAAAGGTTCAATTTGAGTGGGAGTTTTTCGCCAACCCATGCGGAAGTTACCACCTCACGAAGGCGTAGGTACTTTTCTCCCTCCTAACAAGGATAGAGCCCGGGTTGAGGGCTTATGCATGTATGCATGTGAAGTGTGTGCGTATGAAATGATTATTAAGCATTATGAAATCAATATTATTTTTAAGCAAATTTCTAATGACCTAAAATATATGTCGGCTTGACTCTCTAATGTCCCCAGTGGAGTCGCCAAACTGTCGTAACGTCTAGGTCCGTGAACCTAACCGCTAGACTTTAAAATTCTAGGAGTCGCCACCAACCATTCTAACCTAAGGTGTGATTGGTCACCTATTCTTGTCTAAAGATAAGGCTTGGTCTACGTTCAAAGAATCTAGGGTTCGGGAGTACGGTTACGTGTGGGGAAAGATTAGCACCCCCACAACGCCCATCCTAAAATGGTACCAACTACTTTAGGTCATTCTAAATTTACCTTATTTTGAGTCAATTTCAATATGCTTAATATATTGGAAATTTACTTAAAATCCTTCCATCAATCTGGTTCAGACAATAAGTAAATCTCCTCACCTCAAGAGTGTTCAAGTAGTACCGATTGACTTGCTTGAAGAGGCTCCGTCGTCGGATCATTTAAATACATTATGACAACCCTAATATTGACTCTATACCCAATAAATCATTCTAAATTTAAATTAACTTCGATACGCATAAAATATTGAAAATTTACTTAAAATCCTTCCATCAATCTGGTTCAGACAATAAGTAAATTCCCTCACCTCAGGAGTATTCAAGTAGTACCGATTGACTTGCTTGAAGAGGCTCCGTCGTCGGAATATATTATAAAAATCCTAATTTTGGCTCTATGCCCAATTCTTTACTAATTTTCTATTTTTTATTGTCTTAATCGTATTTACTATTTTATATTTTAATTCAAATTATTTCCATATCCTATTTCTATTTTTATTTTAATTGTCTTTATTATTATATTTTATTTATTTCTATTTTAGAAAATAAACACATATTATTGTATTGAAAATTTACTCTAAACCTTCCATCAATCTGGTTCAGTCTAGAGCAAACTCCTCACCTAGAAATTTTCAAGGAGTACCATTCGACTTTCTTGAAATTTCATCATTGGATAATTTGCATTCATCTTCTTAATATAATTTTATTATTTCCTTATTCAATCTTTATTCTATTTTATTCTTATTTGCATTTTTTCCTTTAATTTATTTTATTTTTATACTATTTTATTTATTTAACATCTATCATACTAAACATACAAAATATAAAATATATCATACAAATTAAACTAAACAAATCATATCAACATACAAATTGTTTATTCAATATGTATTAATCAAATGTTATCGAAGTAATTAAATCATGCAACATTAGTATTTTAATATACAAATTATTAATCTAATATTAATTAACTATCTAACCCTCCTATTAAATTATTGACCAATTAATATAATAAAACAAAAAAACTTACCTAGGCAATAACCTCACCTCTTGTTGGCTTTTTTTTCTTTTCCTTTATATTCCCCTTTTCCACGTGTTCTCTTGCTATAGCTCTTCTTTAATATTTCCAAAGTGGCGTGCCTCAAGCATTTTCACAAAACTTTCCTATTTTCTTGCAACAATCATCAAGAGCAAAAAAAAACGGAGGCATGCAAACATCCACGTGATGGGTCAGCAACCTGCAGTAGCTGTGCGGTGACTGGGCTTGCAACGGTGGTGCGAGAGGCAGGCAGAAAAATGAGCTGACAGAACAGCAACGATGGTGATCGGGTTCCGTGCTTGATTTCCCCCGGAGTCCCCTTTTTATAGTAAAAAATTTATTTGAGTCCTAATACAACTCTACCTATTCTATTAATTATCTCCTATTTTTAACATTTTATCTATTTCTTATATTAATCCTAATCTAACTCTATCAAATTTAATATTAATTCAAATAATTATCCTAAAAAATCTAATTATCCTATCCCAAAATTATTTTTATTTTTATTTCTTTTTATCTTTTCTCTTTTTTTTATTATTCCTAAATCTTATTTTAATTTTAATTTTTAAATTAATGCTAATTCTAAATCTAAAAATTCTAATTTAATTCTAGCCTAATTCTAAATTATTAAATTAAAATACAATGTCACTCAACCCAATTAATTATTTATACAAATCAAGACCCCGGACAAAATAAGGTGTCTACAGATGATATAGTTTTTGCTAAAACCTTTAGCTTTTATATATTTACATAAGATTGATAAAAGATGTGTAAATAGATTTATAGATAATATGTGACTTTTCATTAATTTTAAGTATATATAGATATAGATGTCTACCTTTTAGAAATTTATACAGATAATTGATTTAAAGAGATAATTACTTTATTTTGTAATTTTAATGTATATAAATTCTTATCTTTTATAAAATGATAAAAAAGATAATTATTATTTTATTTTAATACATTACACGTGTCAAACATATAAGCTATTCACATAAGATATTTTACTTGTACCCAAATGTTTTGGCTTTTATTTATACTAGTTTGTCACAACCTGTACATCACTTTGTTCTATGAAAGTCGAAATTAGGGCCAGAAATTTTTTTTTAGTTGATTGAATCTTTTGCTGTACCGTTTGAGTGTGTATAGTATAAGCATCAACTCAAGCTTCCTTTAATAAATAATTATAATTGGATTCGTTAAGTCATAGATTTCTTAGAAAATCTGACAGCATAATAGCTTATTACTAACTTAACCCTTCTGCAAGGTCAACACAACAAAAACGCAACCCCAACCACAATATATTCACCTCAAAAGCAACTCAGAATTTCATAACTATTGTCAATGGACAACATCCAACGTGCTACCATTTTTTTTCATACAACTATTTTGCTATTCCAAATTGGCATAATTGCAAATCTCATCAATATAGATACCAGAAGGTATATCATAGCTGATGAAACTATAACATCATCATACATCCCACATGCTCGACATATATACAACATATAATGTCGCTATCGATACCTCAAGCTAACTACTAAGCGTCTCGGAGTATCGACCCAATTGTAGTCAACCCAGGATTGTCACAAGCTAATCTGTGAGGAAAGGAAGGGGGTGAGCTTGGGAGGCTCAGTAAGGGAAAATATAAGCAGTAAAAATCAAAACTAAGTTAATGATACCTTTATAAAACCCTGCATGCCAAAAATCACAATCAAGAGCACTATGCAGTTCTTTAGAAATCATATTTATAAATGATATCGAAAATTATTAGACGTGCAATCAATGAATCATGGTCCACAATCATAACATTTAAAGTCCGCTATGCAATCATCGGAAATAACATAGCCGTAATGCACTTATAAATCATAATTTTCAAAAACATACTAAAACATCATTTTAGGAAACAAGTCTGGCATATACGTAAAAGTGTGAGGTTGCACCAATCAATCTCATGTCAAGAGCTCATATCATCATCACTGGTTCACTGCAGTGCTATTAGTGAACCTACTCATTCCTTTCTAGGAACTGTTCCTCTCTAGGAACCTACTTATGTGCACAGAAGCTTGCCAGGCCGTTGATTAGACAGTACTTGATAATATATACTGATCCTCTTACGGCAGGACCAAACCAAATACAGATCCTCTTACAGCAGGATCAAATCTAATACTTGCTCTAGTAATTTGAAAGTGCTATTCTGACAAAATCAATGTGAAGGGATCCAATCCCAACACTACTTGGACCATGGTTGAAAATCATAGTGTGCTGAAAACATATCGTTTATCTCAAAACCCTGTTACCCCTCTCTTAGCCATTAAGTTCATATAAAAATTTATATAAAAACATCACACCCGGCGAAGTATGGGAAAAGCATGCTAAAATTAATTTTATTTCCTTTAAAGTACAATGCATCATTAGTTTATAAATCAAAACTCTACAGGCATGCGAGCATATCAAATAAACACTGGGGTAACTATTTTACAAGTTCATCGTGTCCTTTTTAAATAATCATGACGTAAATCAATCATCGTGTCCTTTTTAAATAATCATGACGTAAATCAATCAAGCACACTTTGTATAAAAATCAAGGTATCAAAGCACGATCAAAACAAGAACTTATAAAATATTCAAATCATGCAATTTCTACTTATACTTCCACTTACATTTATATATGTCAATTGCACCACTGGGCCCACATTTTCAAAATTCCACGCGAATTGCTACGTAGCTTGACGATTAGCTACATATAAGAATTATAAGATATATTAGTTCCCTGAATTTGTGTTAATCATACTAGCTCATTCTTTTTTTTTTGTCGAGCAATTGAAGTTACTGTTTGACCCTACTGTTCACATGTAATTTTGATTTTTGTGCACTAAAATTTACATTAATAATTATGGGAGTATCCAAAAATTATGAATCAAAGACCATGTGAAACCTAATTCAATTCTCTATTCAGATAGGCAAATTTCAAAATTTTATCATTTCGCAATCATTTCCATTAATTTCATAAATTTACCCTATGTACAAGTACATTCAAACAGAATGATCATTTGACCTTAATGCACAAACTATCTCATATTTCAACATAGGGATTTCCAATTTGTATAAACCCAATACCATATCAATCTTGACTCATTTGCCTTTTCTGGAAATATAGAGTTTGCAACCAAATTCAATCTGGATTATTTTCTAGGCATTTTTGAAGTTGACACTAGGATGCTTGTCCTTTGCAGTGAGTATCCTGCATTCATATATATATATATATATATATATATATATATATCTTAAGCTACATAATTCCAAATCCACAAATTCCAGAACTGGATGAAAGCTAACTCATTTTCCTATCTAGAAATGTAAGGTTCATAATTTAATTCTTCTTAGATCAACATCAGCAAATCTCCAAAGTTGCACCGTGTTCTGGCAATTTTCAGGCATAGTGTTACATTGACCTACTTGCACAAAATACTTCATATCTAATAATAGGCATGTCCAATTAGTGCAAACTCAAAACCATAATAACCCTAGCTCAATTGCCTCTCTAGAAATGTAAGGCTTGTAACCTAACTCAATTTAGGCTATTTTCTACAATTTTTCAAAGTTAAGACTAGAATTCACTTTTTTTTGGCAAAGTACCCTATACTCATTTGTACATATCTCAAGCTATAAAATTCCAAATCAAGTGATTCAAAAACTGAATTATTCCTCACTTAGAAAGCTATCTACCATAATTTTTCTAGAATTTTTCTCACTGTATAACATTTAAACTGAACATTTTAACATCAGTCCAGAACAGAACCATTACCCAAATTTCAATAGCAAACCAAAATCCAATCATGCCATACCAATTTCATAGCAATTCAGCTTAAGTCATTATAGTTTCATATTCATATCCAATAATCAGGGATTATAAAGTTAGAATCTTACCCACTTACCAAATTCCAACAGTTAGCTTCTTCAAAGTTCACAAAATCAGTCTTTCCCAAATTCTAATTTGGTCAAAAGCTAAACACCCTCTTAATTCTCCAACAACTGTAAGCTTCTCTTCTCTTCCTTTCGGTTTTCAACTCTCCTAGTCATATTTTCCACATGCAACATTCATTTAATCCAAATTTTGGAAAAGCATAGTTAAATCATGAGATACAACAACATTTCCTTACCTCAAACTCAAAAATGGCAGAAATTCAACTCATTTCCTTCTTGGATTCTTATGGCAATACTCTACTAAACACACATGCAATGCTTAATTCATGTTTACTCTCTTGCATGTCCTCACAAATTCCACCTTGGGAAATCTAAAAGTGGTGAGAATCCTCTCAAACCATGGCTGTCACCATGCTTCACTTCCAAACTGAGATGGATAGAAAATGACGGGAGGGGAAAAGGTGCCACACATGATCTAAGAACTCCCTTGAGAAGAAAGAATGCTTGAATCAGTTGGGAAGAGGCTAAATAAATTCTGTTCCACAAGGGTTTACCGAATTGGATAGGGAAAGAATTGGGGAAAAAAGCTATCGGTTTAGGAAAGGGAGAAGGGGTTTCACGTTTTGGGCAAAAGGGTTGACATATTTTAATTTATTTTTGCTACTCATTAACTCCATTTTATGTTTCAAGCCTTACTTAAAATTTCTCAATTTCCATATAGGTAGTTTAATCTAATTAAATTTTGGACCCCTATAAACATTATTTTCATTCCATTTAGGCCCTTTCCAAAACACTTTTAATCATGCTAAGCCCCCAAATTAAATTAACTTTTCTGATTTAATGGACTCATTTGATCAACCTTCAAATTACTTGGTTTCGAGCCTAACTTCCAACAATTAACTGTATTGATCTATAATGATCCTAAGGGCATGCCATACATGATCAGAAAGGTTTCTAATTTAACTTTTCAACAAAATTTGAATCACTTAAATCGGAATTCTCTATCAAAAGTTATACCCATTTCTTTACCGACTGCTCACAATCAGAATTTCCTGATTATGATGTGAATGTAAAAATTCATTGTTGTTGATCCATATTGAATTAGACAGCAAGCATTATATTTTCAGAAAGCTTATTGAGTTAACTTTTCAGCAAAATTTGAATCATCTTAATCGGAGTTTCCTACTAAGAGATATGCTCAATTCTTTACAGAGGTGTCGACTGACAGGTTCTACTACACATGGTTCAATTTCAGAATTTTTCTGGTATTAATTTGTAGAGAATTGAATTACGAGCTTTTTATGACTAAAATATCTTTAAGTCAGCTTTCATAAGAATTTTGCGGTTTATCGTTTCGATACTCCGATCAAGAGATATGATCGAAACAAGACAGATTGGTCATGAGCCAAAGGTTGAAATTTTCAGTTTATTGTCAAATTCTCGGATTAGGCCCAAATCATAACCACATGAAAGAAATTGCCTTACCCGAAATCATTTATGATGAATTTAAGGTACTTACATGATTTTTGGATGAGTGTGCAGTCTCGTGAGACCCGCCAACTTGTTCGTATGGAAGCCTGCGTTCCTACGCCAAAATCCGAATCTATCTCAATTTGGCCTCTAAATACCTCTAAGGCTCATTTAACACTATTTAACATGTAGAAGAAATTGTGGTTGTTACATAGTTTTAAACCCATATGATGCACGGACATACGTTAATAAATCAGTAAATTCATGTATAATATAATTTTTATTTGAAACGTTATAATATAAGTTATTAAATTTATGAACAATATAAACTTTTTATCTTTAATATTTTTATTTGTATTTTGTATATTTTAATATAATAAAAAAAATATATTGAATGTAATTATATAATTTTAATCAGATTTAAGTAAAATTTATACTATTATTTTAATTGAAGTAATCTATAAGCAAATTTTAATTACATCTTTGATTTGAAAAAACCGAAAATTTTTTTATTTTTGAAATCAATTTCATTTACAATTTTTTAATTTATACATAAAATTCAATTATATTTTGGATTTGAACAAATTCGTATTGATGTTAATAGAATCACATATTTTCGTAATTTAAACATTCAACCTCTATTAATATCTTATCAAAGATATTTGTTTTAAGTAATTGCATCCTTATATGGTTGTTTATTTAATTTAGGATAATATTTTATATGTAAGATTAAATCTTTTAATATCAAAAAAAGGAAAAAAATTAAAACATATAGAAAAAAAATTGAAGACAATAGAACAAATATATATAAAGTTATTTAAAATAAACTTTTTAAATTTATGAAACTTACCTCATTTTTACTTCTTTATAATTTGTTAAAATTTTCATGGTATACTAATTTTTTGTGTATCCTTAATATTCATTTTCAAATTCTTGAATTAATATCTTTAAATCTTTAATTTTAATCTACAAAAAAAAGATAATTGATTTTTTTTAATTTTAATTATATGGGTAAAGAAATTGAAATATATAATTTTTTTTGTATTTTAATATATATGGGTAAAGAAATTCGAAAAATATAATTTTTTTTAATTTTAATCTGTTTTTCAAGTAATGGTGTCCCTATATTATTAATTTTAATTTAAAATACGATTTTATATATAAGATTAGATCTTTTACTTTTAAAACTTAGTTAACATAATAATATCATAAATATATGTAGAAAGTAACCAAAAAAATAAAAGATATAAAAAAATAGAAGACAAATAAAACATATTTATATAAGGTTATTTAAAATAAACTTTTTAAAGTTTTTGTGTTAGTTTTTCTTCTTTATAATTTGTTAAAAAATTCATGCTCTATACTTTTTTTTGTGTGTTATTGATGTTTATTTTGATATTATTGGATTAATATCTTGAAGCCTTTAATTTTAATTTATAGAAAAAAGATATTTATTTTTTTGATTTTAATCTATATGTTTAAATAAATTGAAAAAAAGATAACTGAATTTTTTAATTTAAATTTACAAGTGTTGGAAAATTGAAAAAGGATAATTAATTTTTTTTAAATTTAATCCAAATAGAGAATTTTAGATTATTGAGTTAAAGAGATAATTTATTTATTTTGTTATTTTAATGTATATATATTCATATCTTTTGGAAAATGAAAAAAAAAGATAATTATTATTTTAGCGTAATAAATGTCACATGTCAAATAGATAGACAATCCACATAGAATGTTTTATTTTGAGTCAACTACTTTGACTTATATATATAAGATAAATATATATAAGATTATATATATATATATATATATATATAATATATAATCTACTTAGGATGTTTTACTTTGAGTCAATTATTTTGATTTATATATATTATATATGATGCATTGATAGTGTATAGCTTTCATGCATTATCAATCAACCATAAAATGACACTTTATTAATGAGCAAAATCTAAAAATACATAAACCGTTAAAAATAAATTTAATAATATTATTAATATTTATTTTTAAAGACCTTTATATGAAATGTCATCTCATGATTAATTGACAATGTATATAAGTTGTACACGTATCGTATATAAAATAAATATATACAAGATTATTATTATTATTATTCAATACGACACCACATCAACAGTCTTAGTCGCCCATTTGGTCCTCGCTTCTCTCCTTTATTCCCCTTTCTTTCTTCCTTTTCTTTCCTTTTTTATTTTCTGGCGGGAGTTCCGGCCTCGTCGCTGGGCTCGTGTGATTCTAAACCCTAAATTTTGTCGTCAAAAGATGGAACATTTCTTCTTCTAGGGTTTCTTTTAAAGAGCAACCCATTGCTTTTGTTCTTATTTCCGAAAGAAAACAAAGAAGAAGAGTACAGACACAAAACAATGTCTCGCCAAGCAGCATCTTCCGCTATCCACAAATCCAAAACTCTCGACAACAAATACGTAAGTCAATTTCCATAATTCGATATATTTTTTTCCTGGAATTTGTTCTTTTTTTCTTCTTTTCATTTTATCTCTTCTTATTCTGTTAATGACGTTTTGGCCGGCTATAAAATTGGAAGAATGAAAGGAAAAAATGAAAAAGAAAAAGAAAATGTGAAGGTTTTGTTCGTCAAATGTTGCTCTCAATTCTCATTTTGCAGAAAAAAAAGAGAAAAAAAGCGGAATATATATTTTTAATATTTCTCTGGTTTGATTAGTAGATGCAAATTACATTTCAGTTAGTTGATAACAGAATTGGAGGGAAAAAGGTGTAGAGGAATTACACACTTTCAATTTTTTTTAAGTTCCTTTGAAAATCGAGTGTTAATTTTCTTACCCCGACCAATTTTCTTCTTTTTTTTTCTCTGCTAATTAGCACATCCCTGAGAAAATGAAAGATAACTTGAAATATATATATATTGTCTGCTCTTTGTATAGATGCTTGGAGATGAAATCGGAAAAGGTGCATATGGACGTGTTTATAAAGGTTTGGATTTGGAGAATGGGGACTTTGTTGCAATTAAACAAGTATCTTTGGAGAATATAGCACAGGAGGATCTCAATACTATAATGGTTCGATTTTATATTTCTTTTCTTCTCTAGAGTTTCTAAATTTTGCGCATACTTAAATGGATAATGGCCTGCTAAATAGGATTTAGCCATGTTGGCCATTACATAAGTGTTTATGTTTCTTATGGTTAAACAATAGTCGGGCCCAATCATTTTCACACCTCACCTTTTGATTTTTGTTTTAGATTGTACCATGTTTCCAGGGCATTATGGTGGATGAAAGATTGCTTGAGTAGGGTTCTCCTTTTGTTGGTTGACTTGTTTCTTAGTTTTTATTAATGTTTTTAATTTTTATTTTAGGGGAAGCAATCTAAGTTCTTTTCTCGTTAATAGTTTTATCTCATGGATATGTAATAGTTGACATATTGATAAGCAACATGCATGGTATCAAAGCCACTTAAGAATTGCAATATTTAAGTTTTATTTGTCTTGATTGCTTTCAAGGATTTGCTTATGTAACCTCTGTCGCATTTGATTACAGAAAACCATAGTTTGCAAACAATAGGGAGACTGGGTTTTAGTCTTTGAACATCTTCTGAACACTTGTTGAATGCTTTTAGAGAATATGTAAATGTTTTCTGTGTGTCAGTAAAATTGCCTTTGTTCCTGTGAAACCTGCTGCGTTTTATTTTGAGGGCATTTATCATTCATGCCCTCAGTTGTGGTGTGTTTAACAAATATGTCCAACATTTTTTAAAAAAATTAGGAGATAAACATGTAAAACAGAAATAAATATTTATTTATTTATGTTTGCTCCATCAGAGTGCTATCTTTGAAGCATGCATTTTATTATTTCCAGATTCTGTTGTGTTAGCTTGGCTGACAGTTGCCTTTTTCTTTTGGATATGCTTGGTTGGTGGAATGGGTTAACATTGCAGCAAGAGATTGATTTATTGAAGGTAACTCCTTCGTTTAATTGCCTTTTTTTCTTGTCCATTTTGGTGCTTTTTGAAATTTTCCCCTGTTCTAATGCTACATCAAAATTCTCCCTTGCATATCTGATGCATGAGTTATCCTTATGTGCGCTGAAGATGTCTTACCGCCAATTGTCTGTGTTGCAACAATCAATCCCATTTAATTTTCCCTGTCCATTTTTTGTTCCTTACTGGTCATCTTCATCGTAGCTGTTTTCTGCTGCTGATTGGATTAGCGATGATAACAAGTTGTGTTGTATCTTATTGATGCTAATTAACATTTTAACTTCTTTGCAGAATTTGAACCATAAAAACATTGTGAAGTATCTTGGATCATTGAAGACAAAGACTCACCTTCATATAATTCTTGAGTAAGAAATCTTACATTGTGATTGCAGTGTTCTCTGAGCTGCTAGAAACCTGTAGTTATTGCTTTACATTTTCATAGGTATGTGGAGAATGGTTCACTTGCAAACATTATCAAGCCAAATAAATTTGGGCCTTTTCCTGAATCGTTGGTGGCTGTTTATATTGCTCAGGTTTGTTTGTATTTCTGCAATTTGTTGCTTCATTCCCCTATTAAAGTATCATTTGGATAATCTAATTATTAAACAGGTTTTGGAAGGCTTGGTTTATCTACATGAACAGGGTGTTATCCATCGTGATATTAAGGGTGCAAATATTTTGACTACTAAAGAGGTAACTTAACAATTATTTCTCTTTTCTCTTATCCTTAGAGGGTTTTAATACCATTACAGGGTCAGTTATTTTTAGTGATTCTCTTGCTATAAATTTGATCATGGCAGGAGAGATCTGGAAGTAACAATACCGTATGACCTCCTTATTTGTGGGGCCATTGGAGACTAATTAAATTTTGTCTACTTCATATATATCTTTCCTTGTACTTTGGCTAGTTTTGTGGTGAGGAATCTGCTAACATAAATGAAGTTGAAGTGCTTAAGTTTCCTAGAATGGAATACTTGTGGGCTGCTGAAGTTTGGATCATATTTTATTGCCTCAATTTCAGTGTCCTTGATTGTTTGTGCTGATTTATTATAGTTTCCAGCTATTTTTTCTTCATAATTATGTGTCCAGTTATTTTTGATTTTTGTGTCTTTAGGGTGATATTGATTCTTTTGGTTTGTTCCTGACTTATCCTCCCCTTAATTTATCTTTTCAGGGTCTTGTGAAACTTGCCGATTTTGGTGTTGCAACCAAACTAACTGAGGCTGATGTTAACACACACTCCGTTGTTGGAACACCATATTGGATGGCCCCAGAGGTACTTCTTTGGTTCCAATTGATGATTGGTGTGTGGCTATATTGTCAAACTTGTTTCTCCAAGTTTTCATGTGTGGTACTTGACATATATATTGGATGCCTTACTTGGAGGTTTAATTATATTTCAGGTGATTGAAATGGCTGGGGTTTGTGCTGCTTCCGACATTTGGAGTGTTGGCTGTACCGTGATCGAACTACTTACATGTGTGCCACCATACTATGATCTGCAGCCAATGCCAGCTCTTTTTAGGATTGTGCAGGTTTTCTGGCATTTATATCTCTGTAATTCTTTATTCAGTTAATAAGCATAAGGGTAAATTGTTCATGTCTGAGTTTCTGTGTTTCTTTCTAGCTTTATCTGCCCTCCCTATTGATTAAATCTTTCCATATTCTCATATTATTTTTACTACTGAAGAATGCTTTATAACATCTTTTTGTCATGTGTTAAATTGCTTTTGTTTTTTAATATATATCTCCCCATCAGGATGCGCATCCACCAATACCTGATAGCCTCTCTCCAGACATTACTGACTTTCTGCACCAGTGCTTTAAGAAGGTAAGGTGAAGATAAAGGAGTCTCAATTTTGTATTTTAATTATTGCTTGATCTTATCCAAATTTTACTATCCATGAGTCATGCTTGGTTTGAACAGACAGAATAGTCTAAGTTATTACCAAGGAAAGATCTGTATAGCAGGGGATTAGACTTGTGTTGAACTTATTAACTTTGGAATCTATGAAGACCAAAAAAGCTACCAGATATTCATCTCTGTTTTCCTTAACAGTGATCAGTGTTGTCAATAGCGGCCGCTATAGCGGCATAGCGTAGCGGAAATTTAACTACCGCTACGACAACATAAATAGCGTAGCGTTTTTGTAATAGCGGCCAATAGCGGCCGCAATAGCGGATAGCGCATAGCGGCCAATAGCGGCGCTATTCTACATTTTTGGTGAAATGTCCATTTAACCATATTTTTTTTTCTTGATTTAATTTCAGCCAATGATTTTATTGTACTTAAGGGTATTTAAGTCTTTTAAGCCTTTTTTTAAGATTAAATTTTTTTATTACAGCTCATTTTTACTGTACATAAAATTGTTTTAAATGAACTTTTTTTTATTAAATATTAAACTAAAAAGCAAAAACCTTAAATTAAATTATCTTATGTGACTTAAATTTACTTAACTTCATTTTGGTTTTGCTTGATTTTTATTAACTAGGCATTGGTTGTAGAGAGCATGACTGACCTTTGTTTTTGTCTCTCTGATGTGAATTTCAGTAAAATATGGTCTTCTTGTCACCTTCATGACATTGAATTTGGATATATGGGAAACTGTAAAATCTAAAACATAGTGTTAGAATGTTGGAGAATGTTGGATTTCCAATATAGCTAGAAAATTCTTTTCTGGGTTTCTTGAACATGATCCTAGTAGGACAGCCAAACAAGTAGCTGCTTTCTTGGTATTTTGTTAGCTGAAAAGGATAAATAAAAGATAGTGGTCGAGTGGGAACTCCTGGGAGCCAACCTTGGTCTTAGCTCATCTATTTAGTGACTTATAGGCGGTTTTAAAATTTTGTCTTTTAGTTGATTGTATGTAGCCAGCTAAAATTAGTTCTACAGTTTAAAATTGGATTAAGAATTTTAAAGGGAGCTGATTGAGAGAGAAAAAGGCATTATAGTGAGTTAGAATTTGGGACTTCATTTGTGTTTATGCTTGAGTTTTATCGTCTTATGTGACTTCATTTAGAGTTTTATCATCTTATGTGACTTGATAACTTGTTATTTGCAATGGTTTTATTGGCTTGAGAACATTATTTGAATGCTTTGTGTAATTTTTATGAGCTATTATAGTCATTATTTTGTTTTCTATTAAATTAGATATATTTTTTATAAAAAAAATTTATGGCTGCTATTGTCTGCTACGCTATCCGCTATGCATTCATAGCAGATTTTGGCCTCACCGCTATTGATAACACTGACAGTGATTCATATGATTCTTTTGTCCAATCTCTCCTTTTTTTTCTTAATAAACAAAAAGAAGGAAAAATGAAAAGTAACTCCCTCGAATTTCTAGAATGAGCAAGCATACTTTTGGCTGTAAAATCTTTAGGTGGAATGGAAGCCACCCTGAAGATGAAATGAAAATTAACAAAATGGAATATTATAAAAAGTTTCATAGATTACTTGACAGCCATGAGGCCTGAAGAATACATGGCCTTCAATCTTGGTCCCTAGTTTATATGAAGACTGCTGGAGTTCAATTGGTTGTCCGTTGATGTGATGATAGTTGCTAAGTTCAAATAGTGGTAACAAACTTGACCCCTTTTAAATCATCGATAATTTGTTAATTGTTAGGTAATGCATCATTGAATTTTCAGGATGCCAGACAGAGGCCTGATGCAAAAACACTGCTTTCTCACCCTTGGATACGGAATTGCAGACGTGCTTTGCAGTCTTCTCTGCGTCATAGTGGAACCATTAGGTATAGATAGTATAATATTGTGTTTGTTGTGTTTTTGGGACTTGTCTTCTTGGGATTTTTGGTAGCATTCATGAATTTATGTGCTATGTGGTCCCGCTTGTCACCTTGAAACCTACAATCACTAATTTGTTCAAATAATAGAGTTTTGATTGATTTTGGTCTACATTATTTTCACAACTATTTGTCTGCTTAAAATTTTTTACAAGATATCTACAGCTATTCTTTTTTAATTTTAATCATTAAAACAACACCTTGCTTGATGGATTCAATTTATATCGTCCATATATAGATACATGTGCTCCATTAGGAGCCATACATCTTGTTTTACTTCTGTACTCCTGTCTGACATAATTTGTTTATGTTGTCATATTTTGTTTTGAAAAGCAGAATGTGAGACTAAAGTTTTGCATGTTGGAAGTTAGGACATATTTAAAGTTTTTTAGCCTTTTCTAGCTTGGTAATTTTGATATCACTTTTTGGGTTCTCTAATGTTCAATTTTCATGCTAAATTATGGGAACATGTCTGCTTGTAAATGTTTCTATTGTAAACTTAGAACGCATCGTAGAAGTTGCCCTACCATTAAATTCCACTCCTACAATTCATTTTTTGTTATAGTATATCATTAATATTTTGGTATTTTTCCCTCCATATTTTAAGTATTTCATGAAAGATTTTCCGAATCTTAGGGCTCTTTATTCCAATTCCCTTCCTGCAATATATACACTTCAAAATGAAGCAAAAAAAAAAAAAACAGAAAGTAGAAAGTTTTTTATATAAAAATTATAGATTGAAAATTCTGGAGTTCAACTCTTATTCAGTTTAATCAAATTATATGAAACATTTCTCCCTGCTATTTAATTTTCTGAGATAGTTTCACTTCTGTATTTCAGCTGGCAGCTATTTTGCTTCTTTGCAGGATTGACAGCTAAATGCTATTTAACTATTTTATTTGTTTTATATTCACTCCTCTATGTTATCTCATGATGACTTGGTTATTTAACATTCCTTTGGCAGAAACATATCAGAAGATGTTGCAGCAGATGCAGAAAGCTCTAGCGGAGATAATCAGAGTGCTGGAGAGAGCCTTTCTGTGGAGAAAGTGGAGGCATCTGAAACAGTGAGAACTTTCTCTTTTTTGCTATGAAGCCTTAGCTAGAGTTGAAAGCTACAGAGATGAATAATTTATCAATGAAAATTAATAAATTGAAAAATATTTACACTGTTTAAAGACTAATGGTTAGTTTATCCAGTAGACATGCAAGAGCATTCTGATTGTATCACACTTATGACTTCTAATCTTCTGATTGTCAGAGCTCAAGGAAAGAGTTATTATCAGCAGAGGTCACTGATCGAGGCAAGTACGATCATGACCATTCTGCAGATAATAATCTTCTTGAAGAAGGAATAAATGATTTAGACAATGATCTACTATCAGATCAAGTTCCAACCTTAGCCATTCATGAGAAATCATTAGAGAGTAGTTCTGGTAGACTATCTCTTAAGAATGTAGTGGCTGCCCTTGGTCCAGCTGAGCTTCATGAGATATCACATCAAGACGAAGTTATGATGAATGGTTATGTTGGATCTCCTGAATCCAGAAGGAAACATACAGAAAAAAGACATGGAGGCAAAGGGAGTTCAATTGATATTGAGAATAAATCATTTGGCTTTGGACCTATAACTCAGGATGCCGGTCTGCAAAAGGTAATGCTTAATGAAATGGTGTCAGTTTCTGAAAATGTTAATTTGTTAGATCAACTAGATTTAGATTTATTTACCTTCAAAATTTGTTTGATTTTTTTGACATTTCCATGCTTGTCTCCATGTGGATGCTTGGGTTCATGCTTGTGTACTTGCATTGGTTGAAAGAACTAATTTTGGTTTATGTGACATCATGAACTAGTTATCTTGATGAAATATCTTCTTCACTCGTATGGTTTGGTTAAAGAACAAATAAACTGTCTTAGACTCTAAAGATGTTCAGGGAACCAATCAGCAGATGTATTCATTATATTTGCCTGATTTCTCATTGTTTTTCAGATCGAACTAAAAACAATAATGTTTATAATATTGGGTATTCTTCTGGGTCCTGGACCCTGGTCCTTTGTTTTTGATCTAAAGAATGTTTAATACCGGTCTTCAAATTTCTGGATTGAGATATTCATCATCTATGATTTCCTTTTGTAAATGCTTTATCTGTCCTATGCACACTGCCTGTTATCATTTGAATGTTCATCTTTCTCACCTTCCTTTTTGGTTCCCTGATGAAAGTAAAAATGGATTCTTACAATTTGAATCCAATTTTTGAAGGCTGCAAAAGCTTCGGTGACCTCAACTGGGCATGAGCTTAGTAGATTTAGTGACCCTCCTGGAGATGCTTCCTTGGATGACTTATTTCATCCATTGGATAAAAACCTGGAGGAAAGAGCAGCTGAAGCTTCAACATCTGCATCTGCATCAAATGTGAACCAAGCTACTGTGCCTGATGCTGGAAAAAATGACCTAGCTAAGAAATTAAGAGATACAATTGCTAAGAAACAAATGGAGGAGGAAATGGGGCAGTCAAATGGTGGTGGTAACCTGCTTCGCTTAATGATGGGTGTTTTGAAGGATGATGTAATTGACATTGATGGTTTGGTATGCTAAATTATCTATGTGGTTTGGCATGCTAAATTATCTATGTGGTTTGGCATGTTTAGATACTATGTTTATGTGCTGCTGTCAGACATGAACCTAATGATGTTTTCTCTTGTTTATGTTATTCCTGCGGCCAGGTTTTTGAGGAGAAACTACCCGCTGAAAATATTTTTCCCCTACAGGTTCCTATCATTACTTTCCAGAAGCAGCCTTGATTTCTTTTATTGCAATGGAACCTCTTATATAAATTTTTTTGGTTGTGTACTGTGTACCCTATGTTTGAGTATATTGAGGTTTTCTTATGAATTGTCTTTTAGGATTCTTACTGTAGTTTGGCAACCTGATTCTAATAGGTTTAAAGTAATGTTTGTTTCGCTGAGCATGTGCAGCTAGTTGTTAGAATATTTGCAATTTTATCAGTCTTGGTATTTGAAGTTTCAAAATTTCTGACAGCAATACGATTGAAGTTCAACCTTGTGGTTGCTATTATGGTTTTTAACCTTTGCATGTGTCCAAATTTCTGTCTCTTAACCTACCTTCATATTTTATCTCCAAAGTACTAAGAATTAAATTTTTTACTTCCTTTTATTCCGAAGTGATGCTTTACTTGTTTGAGTCTTAAATTTCCTTCTGGTTGGTTTTAGTCATCCATTGTAAATGGATCCGCCCATGTCTCTTGCTTTTAAGTTCAATCTAATAAATCCTTTTTTTTGTGCAAATCAATCTAGTACATTCAAAATTTAAGATCTTTGTATTGAAAATTATAAATTATCCTGCAATCTCTTTTTGTGGATGTGGATCCTGGGCTCTTTTCTTTTTTCTTCTTTGCTATATAATTTTGTTTAATTGCCTCTCTCATAGAGGGTAGGCATCTCAGTTTGCAGATACTCCTGGGCTGTGTGAATACTAAAGAGATTATTTTAGGGGATTTTTTTTCTTTAAAACTTATGACTGAACGTGTATTTCTGACAAAGACATGGTCATTAAGTAACTAAAATAATGAGTTTGTATTTCTTACTAATACTTATCTGATTGTTGTTGCCCTCTCAATCTGCATGTTTTGAATTTCTTTCTGTTGGAATATTTATTTTGAATCTTCCTTATGTTATTCTTGTTTCTAGCAGCAGAGAAATTAATAAGCTTATTATGTTTTTGTACTATAGGCCATTGAGTTTAGCAGGTTAGTTGGCTTACTAAGACCTGAGGAATCAGATGATGCAATTGTGACTGCCTGTCAGAAACTCGTAGTGATCTTCCAGCAGCGCCCTGAACAAAAAATTGTTTTTGTTACCCAGCATGGTTTGCTGCCTCTAACGGAATTGCTTGAAGTCCCAAGAACTCGTGTATGTCAATTATGAGGCTTTCTTCCTCTTCCTCTTCTCCACCCCAACCCCAAAAAGAAAAAAAAAAGAACCTCCCTCTTCCTAGATGGAAAAGGGGTAAATGGGAAAGTTCTTATATTGTTTTCAACTTGGTTATTAGCTTGGTGTAGACCAACTGACAATGTTGATATGTACTGCAATTGCAGGTTATATGTTCTGTGCTTCAACTTATTAATCAGATTGTAAAAGACAACACTGATTTCCAGGAGAATGCTTGTCTTGTGGGCTTGGTAAGTGCTATGGTCATTTAGATTTATTTATTCACATATTAGAACAGTGGACAAGGTGTGCAGTTATTGTATAATTACTTAACAAGTTGGGGAATGTAACTGGGGTTCCTTCTTATCTTGTTTTTTTTTTTTCCTATGGATAACAAAGCGTCCTGGCACTTTCATAGCTTTACCAATTTTCAGACATGTTCAACCTCCTTGGTCAACACTAATGAGCTATTACTGTGATAACTCCTTAGGAGTTGGTGGAGAGAGTCAAACTAAAGAGGTCTCTTAATGAGACATCACCATTAACCTTTGGTTGCTTGTTGTTACTGTTTGTGAAAAATCAGACTGTTGTATTGAAAAGAACTTGTTAATGGTACAAAACCCCTTAGGATTATATACAACTGCTATTAAGCAGTAAATAGGAAACTAAAAATATGCCTAAATCTAATCCCTATGATTTTGGGATTGTCTAACCTTAATTCTAGGGAAATAGATATTTACATATTTCCTAAATTTAATACAGTTGACTTTCCCACTGTCACCTTCAAGCTGGTGAATAGATATTCTCCATTCCCAGCTTGGATATGATGGTTTGAAATGCTACACTACTTACTCCTTTGGTAAGTACATCTGCGAGTTGGCAGCTAGTAGTCACATAAGGCGTGCAGATTAGTCCACTATCTAACTTCTTAATGAAATGCCTGTCTATCTCTATGTTTTTTGTTTGATCATGCTACATGGGATTATCTGCTATGCTGATTGTAGATTTATCGTCGCAGTATAGTCTCATTGGTCCATGCCACTGGATCTTCAAGTCATCTAGAATGATCTTCACCCACAATAGTTCACTTATTCCTTGAGCCATTGCTCGAAATTCTGCTTCTGCACTAGATCTTGTCTCCGCATTGTGTTTTTTGCTTCTCCATGTCACAAGATTTCCTCCAAGAATGGTACAATACCCAAAAGTGGATCTTTTGTCAATTATTGACCTTGCATAGTTTGCATCTTTGTGGGCCTCAAGTACTAGCCCTGTGTTTCTTTTAAATAGGATCCCTTTTCCTGGAGTTCCTTAAAGATACTGCAATACTCGAATGGCTGCTTGTAAGTGAACTTCTTTTGGTCTATGCATGAATTAACTAATGACTCCAACAGTATAAGCGATATCAGGCCTAGTATGAGACAAGTTGATGAGTCTTCCTTCTAGGCTATCTACATCAATATCCTTCTTTGTCTTGTCGAGCTTATGGTTGGGATCTATTGCTGTGCCTGTCGGTCTACATGCCAGCTTCCTTGTCTCTTTGAGAAGATCTATGACATACTTCTGTTAAGAGATAAAGATACCTCTCTTGGAGCGAGCAACTTTAATTCCTAGAAAGTACTTCAACTTCCTAGTTCTTTAATCTCAAACTCCTTGGCCAAGCATTGCTTTAGACACTGTTTCTCCTTTTCATCATTTCCTATCATGAAGATGTCATCAACATACAGTAAAAGAGTTGTGACCCCATGAATTCGAATGCTTGATAAACAATATATGATCTCCCTGACTTTGTCTATATCCTATACCTATCATCACTTTGGCAAACCTTCCAAACCATGCTTTTGGAGATTTCTTAAGCCCATACAAGGCTTTCTTTAGCTTACACACTTTGTTGTTGGCTATGTTACTTCCAAATCTGAGTGGGATCACTACATAGATTTCTTCTTCGAGATCTTCGTGTAGAAAGGCAGTTTTTACATCAAACTACTGTAGATCCCAATCATAGTTTTGTTGCTAATGATAACAAAATTCTGACAGTAACTGGTGCGAATGTCTCATGGTAATCCACTCCATACATCTGAGTATATCCTTTAACTACCAATCTCGCCTTGTACCTCTCCAGTGATCCATCCACTCTATACTTCACAGTACAAACCCACCTACATCCCACGGGCTTCTTTCCTGTTGGCAAGCTTACCAACTCCTTAGTCTTGTTCTTCTCTAGAGCCTCAATTTCTGCATTCATAGCTTGTTTCCAATTTTCATTAGATAATGCCTCGAATAGAGTACCAGGAATAGGAATACTATTTAGGCTTACAAGGAAACTCCTAAGAGATGGTGAGAACTTTTCAGGTGAAACAACGTGAGAGAGTGGATATAATGGTTTTTTGGTGCATTCTCTTGTTCCTTTCCTAATGGCAATGAGAATGTTAAGTTCTGGTTCATTTTGTGAAGGAGTTAGAAATTGTTACCTCATTCTCAAGACTTGGATTAGATTTTGATGAAGGGTTAGAAATTGTTACCTCATGCTTAGGACTTAGGATCAGAATCTGAAAGAGTTAGAAATTGTGACCTCATTGTCAAGATTTGGATCAGATTCTTGGGCTTGCACAGGTTTAGGAATCAAGACTTTCCTCCTTGAGAGTACACTTGACCTGTCATTCTATCCTCAAGAGCAACTACGGGCACGAGTTCACTTTTTTGTGACTTAGGTGACATTGATTGGGTTGACATTGACAGTGTTAACATTGTTTCTATGAGAAAGAAATCCTTATCTTCCTTGATTGAACTCTCCCCTTGAAGATAAGGAGTGGTGATGTAAGGTTTATTCTCATTGAAGGTGACATCTACTGTGACAGAGAATTTCTTGGATGGTAGATGATAACATTTATACCCCTTTTGTGTCGATGAATACCCCACAAACGTACACTTGACAGCTCTTGGATTTAGTTTTCCCTTGTTTTGACTGTGAACATGGACAAAGGACACAACCTAAAGAAATGAGTAATTATGAAAGCTGAACGATATGTTCGAGCTTATATTTTTATTCCACTGAAGTATCTCTATTTAAAGAGATATTGGTTACATAGAATATCCTGAAAATTAGGATTACAAATAGAAGATAAGGTTGGATATTCTGATCCTAATCACTTGGATATTATCCTAAAATTTTAAAAAACTATCCTAGACTTATCAGCATCTATTTAAAATAGAAAACAGAAAATAAAGCTGGAATTTAAATAATCCTACACTCCCCCTCAAGTTGGGTTGTAAATGTTTAACATACCCAACTTGTTAACAAATTTTTCAAACAACCCCCTAAACAAAGCTTTGGTAAAAATATCTGCTACTTGATGACTTGTAGAGATATATGAAAGAGTAGCAATTCCTTGTTCAATTTTCTCCTTGATGAAGTGTCGGTAGATCTCCACATGCTTTGTCCGATCATGGTGAACTGGATTCTTAGCAATACTGATAGCTGCCTGATTGTCACAAAACAGTTTAACAGATTCATTTAAAGGCATCTTTAGTTCTGCGAGAAGTCTTCTTAACCACATACCTTCACACACACCTAAAGCCATGGCTCTAAACACTGCCTCTGCGCTGCTTCTTGCTACCACAGATTGCTTTTTACTTCTCCAAGTAACCAGATTTCCCCATAGGAAAGTACAATAACCTGAAGTTGATCGTCTATCAGTCACTGAGCCGGCCCAATCTGCATCTGTGAACACTTTGATACTTCTACTAACACCCTTTTTAAAAAATAAACCCAAACCTGGAGTCATCTTTAGATACCGTAGGATACGGTACACAGCTTCAAAATGTTCTTCATTTGGGTTGTTCATGAATTGACTGACAACACTTACTGAAAAACTTATATCAGGCCGAGTATGAGACAGGTAGATAAGTCTTCCCACTAATCTTTGATACCTTCCCTTGTCAACAGGGGAACATCCTTCCTTTTTTCCAACTTTACAGGTTGCATCCATAGGTGTATCAGCTGGTTTACACCCTAGCATACCTGTTTCTTTAAGTAAATCAAGGGTATATTTTCTTTGAGACACAACAATGCCTTTTTCTGATCTTGCCACTTCCATTCCCAAGAAATATCTTAGTTGCCCTAAATCTTTGATTTCAAATTCTTTTGCCAACATAGACTTTAATTTGATCATCTCTTCAATATAATTTCCAGTCAAAATAATATCATCAACATAGACAATAAGAATAGCAATGTCACCTGTAGGGGAATGTTTAGTGAAAAGGGTGTGGTCGGCTTGTCCCTGTTGATAGCCTTGATGCTTGAGTACTCTGGTGAATCTTTCGAACCATGCCCGTGGAGATTGCTTCAAACCATAGAGAGATTTTCGTAATTTGCAAACCAAATTTGAATTATGCTCTCCCTTGAACCCAGGTGGAACCTCCATATATACCTCTTCCTCTAAGTCTCCATTGAGGAAGGAATTCTTCACATCTAGTTGTTGTAACTCCCAGTCCAGGTTTACTGCAATAGAGATAAGTACTCGTATAGTATTTAGTTTAGCAACCGGAGCAAATGTCTCTTGATAATCAATGCCATAGGTTTGAGTGTAACCTTTGGCAACTAACCTGGCCTTATACCTTTCAATACTCCCATCAGCTTTATATTTCACATTGAATATCCACCTGCATCCTACTGGGGTCTTTCCTTTTGGCAGCTTCACCATTTCCCAAGTACCATTTTTCCTCAAGGCCTGAATTTCCTCATTGACTGCTTGTTTCCATTCTGATTTCCTAAGAGCTTCTCCTATTGTTTGTGGAATCTCAACATTGGACATTTTAGTGGTAAAAGCTCTAAATTTAGAGGATAACCTTTCATAGGATAGGAAGCTAGCTATAGGATGTTGAGTGCAAGTCCTAACTCCTTTCCTCTTTGCAATAGGAACATCAAGATCATCAAATTCAGATTCAATAGGGAGTACCTCGGTGTTACCTGATGTGAGTTCCTGGGTTTTGGAACCTGGTTCAGAATCATGGTGTTGACTAGGAGTAGAATCAGACTCTACCTTCTCACAAGTCCTTGGTCTCCGTGTGTATACTTGGATTTGAGGAGGAACAGTTTTGGTTGCAAAAGGCTTGGTCTGGGTTTCAGGTGCAGTTGGCTGCTTTGTTTGGATTTCAGGCTCTGTTTCAGGTGCTGTCTGTTGCTCTGCCTGGATTTTTGGCTCTGTTTCAAGTGCTGGCTGCTTTGTTTGGATTTCAGGCAATGTTTCAGGTGCTGTTTTGTAGAACATAAAGTCTTGGCCTATATCATTCTCCATGGTATTGATGAGCCAGGACATCACCATATTATTCTCTGAACGCCAGATTTTAAACTTCGGATCTTCTGGTGAAGGAGCAGCAGCAGCTCCAGTGAGGAAGTCATCTTTATCTTTTCCACAAATAAACATCATAACGGATTGAGACCACTGGATATAATTTTGACCATTGAGCTTATATCTAGTGATGGGCAAAGAAGTCTCAGATAGCCCATGATGAGAAGTTGTTTGCCCATGAAAAGGTGCTGTAACAGCAGGAGTTGAACCCGAGGAACCTGAGGTTACCTCGGCAAAAGTCTGTCTGTCTGATGTCATGCCGGCTTTTGGCATTTTCAGATGATCAGGTCCCCTCCTGATACCATAAAGAAATGAGTAATTATGAAAGCTGAACGATATGTTCGAGCTTATATTTTTATTCCACCGAAGTATCTCTATTTAAAGAGATATTGGTTACATAGAATATCCTGAAAATCAGGATTACAAATAGAAGATAAGGTTGGATATTCTGATCCTAATCACTTGGATATTATCCTAAAATTTTAAAAAACTATCCTAGACTTATCAGCATCTATTTAAAATAGAAAACAGAAAATAAAGCTGGAATTTAAATAATCCTACAACCAAATATTCTTGGAGTAAGGTGATTTGTAGTGCTTAGGTTAGAGTAAAATTTTGAGAGCATGCATGGGACTTTTGAAACCTAAGACTTTGGATGGTAGTTGGTTTATGAGATGTGTGGCTGTGACAACAGCTTCCCTCCAATAAGAATTAGGTACATTGTTTAAACAGAAAAGCTTGGGTTGTATCAAGTAGGTGACCATTCTTTCTTTCAGTAATCCCATTTTGTTTTGGGGTTTGAACACAAGATGACTCATGATTTATCCCTTCCTTCTAAAAATATGAGTTTAAAACATAATTGAAATAGTCCCTAGCATTATCTGTTCTAAACCTTTTGATTTTAACTCCAAATTGATTTTGTACCATGGTATGAAAATTTGGGAGAATTGTACTGACATCAGATTTGTGTTTGAGTAGAAAGATCCAAGAAACTCTAGTGCAATTATCAATAAATGACATAGACCACCTTGCTCCAGAAACATTAGGAATATTTGAAGGACCCCAAATATCAATTTGAATTAAATAGGAAGGTATTGAGCTTCTTTTATTGCTAATGGGAATAGTTGCACGTTTATGTTTTACCAACTCACACACATCACAATGAAAACTTCCATTATCTAGATCTTTAAACAAGGATGGAAACGATGTTTTGAGAATTTGAAAGGATGGATGTCCAAGTGTACGATGATGAAGCCAAACCTTTTCTTTATTGGATTGATGGCCTTAAGAAAGGAAGGACAAAGGTGATTTACTCTTGAGAATATTCAAGCTATTGAGTGTCTCAAGGTAGTATAGCCTGGCCCATTCCTTAGCACGCCCAATCGTCTTCCCCGAATCTTGGTCCTGAAATACATAGTAAGTGGGGTAAAAAATTACATTGGAACATGAATCTCAAGTAAGTTTTTGTAGAGAAATAGGATTGGTAGAAAAATTTGGGGACATGAAGCATATCTTTCAGTATGAGTGAAGAACTAAGTTGGACATCTCCTATGCTAGCAATAGTAGCTAGTGAACCATCAGCCATGGCAATTTTCTTATTGCTTGGACAGGTTAAGTTTCAAATTTTTGTGACATATAGGTCATGTGATCAGTTGCTCCTGAATCCATAACCTAGGAATTGGCAAAGGTTCCATCCGAGACATTTAATCCAATGGAAATAGGAAACTCACTGGAATGCACAATAAATTTGTACCTGAGGGTTTCTCTAGGGATCTCAAAAGAGCTCTTAACTTCTCAAATTCTTTTGGATTGAATCTCATTGTAGTGGCAGCCTCTATTATCCCTGACATGGTTATAGGGACTAAAAGTAAATGTTAAGGATGAATAAAAGATTGAAAAGATGAACAAAAACAAATTTTGGTGATGAAGGCTAGATGAGAAAATGGCTATGAAGGCCTTTAGGGCTGTAAATGAACCGAACACGAACGAATGAACTGATGTTTGTGTTCGTTCGTTTGTTTTTTAGTGCCGTTCGTGTTCGTTGAGGAGTGCGTAGGGATTGTTCATTAATGTTCGTGAACAGTTCACGAACATGTAAACGAACACGTAAACAAACGCGTTCAAGAACACGTAAACGAACTCGTTCGCAAACACGTAAAGGAACGTGTTCGCGAACACATGTTCATGAATAAGTATTCATAAGAACAAACTAAATATTAAATATTAAAAATCTTATATAAAGATTAAATTTCACATGCAAATTGAAATCATCTAATACAAAATCTTAAATACAACTTAAGTCAACAATGTTTTATTAAAATTGATAATTACTACTTTAAGTACAATTTATATTATACACATATACATATATTAAAGTATCATATATACATATATGTGTGTGTATACACAAATATGTGTAACATATATATATGTAAATGGTCAATAGATAAGATTATATGAATGAAATCTTAATTTATTATGAGACTTTTATTAATTTTATTTCAATACATTATGTTTAAAATTTTAAAAAATATTTATTTTAAGTATAATTAACTAATTTAATTTTATAATTATATTTTATTAATTTTTTAAACCAACAAAGCTATATTGTATAAATATATTTAAAAATTAGGTACTAATTTTTTAGGTTAATGTCTTAAAAATAGGGTATATATATATATTATATAACTTATATAATATAAGTAATTTTAGTATTTTAATAAATAACAAACAAACAATAAACGAACGAACAACAAACAAACAACAAATGACACTTTAAACGAACGAACAATAAACAAACATAAACGAGCCTATTCGCGAACAAAAACGAACGAACCATATCTCTGTTCATATTCGGTTCGTTTAACAAACGAACGCTAAAATATTGTTCGTGTTCATTCGTTAAGCTTAATAGACGAACATAAACGAACAGAAACCGAACGAGTTCACGAACTGTTCGTCAAACGTTCTGTTCGTTTACACCCCTAAAGGCCTTAACAAAAATTGGCTATGAAGGCCTGAGGCAAAAAAAAAAAATCAGCAATGAAGGCTGAAAAAGAAACTGTAGAAAAATCAGCAATTAAGGCTGAAAAAGTAACTGATTTCCAAGAAAAACCTAAAGCTCTTGATACCATGGGAAAAATCAGACTATTGTATTGAGAGCTAGTCAATGGTACAATACCACTTAGGATTATATACAACTGCTGTTAAGCAGTAAATAGGAAACTAAAAATCTGCCTAAATCTAATCCCTATGATTTTGCGATTTTCTAACCTTACTTCTCGGGATACAGATATTTACATGTTTCCTAAATTTAATACGGTTCACTTTCCCTCAGTTACATGTGAATAAAAGTTTTCTTCCGTATGTATGTTTCTGTTTTTGTGTGTGTCACTTCTTGGTTTGACCTTTTCACCTGAAATGAGAAAGGGGAGGGAGAGTGATTATTTTATAGTTTTTATGCTGTCTTATTCACTTAAAGTTATATTATAGATCCCTTTGGTAATGAGTTTTGCGGGACCCGATCGTCCTCGGGAAATTCGGATGGAAGCAGCTTGTTTCTCGCAGCATCTTTGTCAGTCAAGGTGTTGAGTTCTGCCCTCTCATTGTTTCAATTGCTTAATAGCACTTTAAATTGATGGAAAAGGATTCTGCTGACCCTTTTGGTTCCTTCTTTATAGCTCCTTGACTTTACAGATGTTCATAGCTTGCCGTGGAATCCCTGTTTTGGTTGGCTTTTTAGAGGCTGATTATGCAAAGTACAGGTTTGTGTGTGTTTTTGGATGCTATTATTGTTGATGCATTTTAATGCAAGACAGATGACAGTATACTATTTTGGAAAGCTCTAAAATCCAGTGATCAAATTTATTGTCAACTTTATCGATGCACTATCCCTTATTTGATTCTTCTACCCGTTTTCATTCAGAATAATATGTTTCAAATGCTGCAGTGTACTTTGCTTTCTATACTTGAAAAATTGCTCAATAGGTTCCTCTTTCTCAGGGAAATGGTTCATCTAGCAATTGATGGCATGTGGCAGGTCTTCAAGCTTCAGCGATCAACCCCAAGGAATGATTTCTGTCGGATAGCTGCTAAGAATGGGATATTGCTTAGGCTTATTAATACTTTGTATAGTTTAAATGAGGTTGGGGGTGGATTTTCAGTAGATGGTTCAGCTCAACGGCAACGCTCTGGTCCATTAGATTCCATTCATACTCTGTTTGCTCAGAATGAGACTCCACCCTCTTTAACTGATCAACATGATTTCCTTAAAGTCAGGCATGGAACAACTGAGCATTCCTTTCCAACTGTAGCTCAAGAACCTTCACGGGCTTCAGATTCACATTCTCAGAGGTCAGATACCAATCTACCAGATTCCCGTTTTCTTGCTGTTGACAGTGACAGACCCCAAGCTAGCAATGGGGCATTGGATGTTTCAGTTGGTTCTAAATTGGCTGATCTGACGTCCCTGGAAAAAGTTGCAAATATATCTGCCAAGGAATCTTCAACTATTTCTAAAGAGCGCGAAAACTTGGATCGCTGGAAACTTGATCCTGCTAGAGCAGAGATTGACCTTAGACAACAGAAGATAAGTAACTCTGTGAATAGGACATCCATGGACAGGCCTCCCAAATTGATAGAAAGTATGTCAAATGGATTTCCCACATCAACAACTACCCAGGCAGAGCAAGTACGGCCTCTGCTTAGCTTATTGGAGAAGGAACCTCCTAGACATTTCTCTGGTCAATTGGAGTACGTACGCCACCTGCCAGGATTGGAGAGACATGAAAGCATATTGCCTTTGCTACATGCTAATGACAGGAAAACCAATGGTGAACTAGATTTCCTGATGGCTGAATTTGCAGGTATCTACTCCTGATTGATTGGTCTACTAATTACTTTATGTAGATGTTAAAATATGTAAATGGTTGAGGCCTTCCTCCCGTGATTTCATACCATTAGAAATTGGTGAATCCTTAAAAGATGCTTATGCTGACAATTCCAAGTTAACATAAAAAGTTCAAAATTTGGCTGCTTTTAAATGATACTTATGGCATTTACACAAAGCTTCTTGTTAATTAGGAAACAATTAATAAAACCTTTATTCAAGGCTGGAAGTTTCTGTATGGTTTCAGAGGTCTCTGGCCGTGGAAGAGAAAATGGAATTGTTGATTCTACACCTAGAATTTCAAATAAAATAGTGAGTAAGAAAGTTGGACAACTGGCATTTAATGAAGGAGCAGCGTCCACATCTGGTATAGCTTCTCAGACAGCGTCAGGTGTATTATCTGGCTCAGGTGTTTTAAATGCTAGACCAGGAAGTGCGACATCATCAGGGTTACTATCCAACATGGTATCGACATTGAATGCAGATGTTGCCAGGGAGTACCTGGAAAAGGTGGCAGACCTACTCCTTGAGTTTGCTCAAGCAGATACAACTGTCAAGTTCTGCATGTGTAGCCAAAGCTTGCTGAACCGACTTTTCCAGATGTTCAATCGCATAGAACAGCCAATTCTTTTAAAGGTACCTAAGATGTTTTGGCTTTCAATTTTATGTTTCAGATTGTCTTTATATTCCTGTGTGCTTTTTACTCACCACTCATTTTCTTTTTCTTAGATACTGAAGTGTATTAATTATTTGTCCACCGATCCAAACTGCCTAGAGAATCTTCAGCGAGCAGATGCAATTAAATATTTGATACCAAATCTGAAACTCAAAGATGGACCTCTTGTATCTCAAATACATCATCAGGTTTGCCTTAGTATAGTTAATCTTTATGCCTAATGATGTATTCACTAGCAAATTTGATATTTTGTGGTCTGATTAAGTTATCAGCCCTAATTATCTGAGACTTCAAATTTATTTTATGTTGTGGGGCACCTGGTTTTTATTTTACTCCTGCCAATTTCTAATTTCGTCTAATATTACTTTCCGTTATGTTTTGGGTAGTTATCTCCTGGATTTGATTCTGATGTTAGACTGACTTTTTTAGATAATATGATGTCACCCACCTGATGTTTGAAAAGTCTTGTCAACTCGTGATGGCTTATCCTCTTAACATTGATTATATTTGGAGTTAATAACTACAAGCAAATTAAAGTTGATTTGCTAAAGAAACTCAATAATTGCTCTCTGCTTTTGAACTACTAGTTTCTTGTTACTTCGCAAATTCTGTTCATTTTTCCTCACTCATGAGGCATGGATTTTTCTCCCCGGTCACCCTCTTCCAACCCAAACACCCACATATATGCCATTTTTGTTATTAAATATACTATTTGTTCTTGCTTTTGATACATTTTATATTTTTTGGAAGACCAAAATTTGCCTTCCGTTATGTGGGGTAAATTTTCCTTCCATTATCTACCTGGGACTTTGTGTAGTAGGTTGCTTCTTTTTTTTTTTTTTAATGTAATTAAATATATTAGCCTTAGTGAGCTGAGTATTGAGCCTGGATACTATGCCATGCAAGCTTCAGCTTTTTTTCTTTTAATTAATTTATTAACCATATTACTAAATATTCTCTCTTTTCTTCTCTTCTGCTCGTTAATTAGCAATGTGCATACTGCATCTTTAAATCATAAACCAAAATTTCTGTCTAAAGTTCGATTTTCCAGTTATGATCTTATTAAATTTGGTTGAAATCTTGCTCTTGCCAGTGACATTATTCTGATCATTTTTATCATATTTTCTTTTCTGAAGGTCCTCAATGCATTGTTCAACTTGTGTAAGATAAATAAGAGGAGACAGGAACAAGCAGCAGAAAATGGAATCATTCCACATTTGATGAGTTTTATTATGTCAGATGCTCCTTTAAAACCGCATGCATTGCCGCTACTTTGTGACATGGCTCATGCATCACGTAATTCAAGGGAACAGTTGAGGGCCCATGGTGGATTGGATGTGTATTTGAGCTTGCTTGATGATGAGCTGTGGTCGGTGACAGCATTAGATTCAATTGCTGTTTGCTTGGCACATGACAATGACAACCGCAAGGTGGAACAAGCCTTGCTGAAGAAGGATGCAGTTCAGAGATTGGTGCAGTTTTTCCAATGTTGTCCAGAGCAACACTTTGTCCACATATTGGAGCCATTCTTGAAAATTATCATGTAGGAGAAACTAGACCCCTTCTTTCATTATTTCTTAGTTCTTACAGAACGTGAGAGTAATTTGATTGATTAGATTACAAATGGTTAAAGACCTAAATGGAAACATGCTTACCCATTTCACTGTTTAAATTGGTTTGATCCTTACATATTTGCATGTCAGTTGGTTATGCTTAATTTTTTAAAAAGTGTCTACCCTCTCCCTATCTTTTCTATTTTTCCTCTTCTTTAGACATTTAAAGAGACTGGCATATTGGAAAATTTGGTTCCCAATATAGAATTTGCTAAACTGACCTTATTTATTTCTGGAATGCAGGAAATCATCCCGAATAAACACAACATTAGCAGTTAATGGCTTGACACCACTGCTGATCGCAAGGTTGGACCATCAGGATGCTATTGCTCGTCTTAATCTACTTAAATTAATTAAGGTCAGTGTAAAACATTCCCTTGTCCGAATCTGTATGCTTTCTCTTTTGTTTGCAAATTGTTTGATTGATTCCAGATCCTTGAACTTGTTTTGCTAGGTCCATTAAAAATGATCATTTTCCTGATACCTACTGTAAGGAAGTTCCTTGCAGTCTGCTTTTGCCACTTCTAAAGTAAAGAAACAAACATGTTTTGCTATTTTAGTCAATTAGGTGTGAGAAACTGTTTGGTGGGAAATGCATGTCATTTATGATAATTCAACTCTACTGTTAGTATGCCACGTGACTGGGAAAATATAGGAATTAATTAATGAAAATTTGTATTAACTGCATATATGTGAAGGTGTATAAACATAAAAATTATTTTAAAAAATTGAAAAAAATAAGGTTAGTTTTTAAATGTAGAGATAGGGAGAGTAAGAAAAGAAAATGCTGATTCTGTAAGACCTACGAGTATCTGTCGTACTTTATTAAACCTTAGGGCTATCAGTCTAACACACTTCAATCCAAATTAACTTAAGTAGTTACTTGAAAGAGACTTAACTGTGGAGAGTAGGTACCAATTCACTCACTAGCATTTTTATAGATGTACATTGAAGGTAAGTGCATTCATGGTTCATAACTTGTTGCTCAGTGATGCTTTAAGAGGTTTATGATGGACAGGTGACTGTAATTTCTGTTTTGGCAGGCTGTTTATGAGCACCACCCACGACCAAAACAATTAATCATGGAGAACAATTTGCCACAGAAGCTTCAGAATCTAATTGAGGAACGCAGGGACGGGCAGCGTTCTGGAGGCCAAGTGTTGGTGAAACAAATGGCTACTTCGTTGCTCAAAGCCCTTCACATTAACACTGTCCTGTAAATACATGCGTCAGTTTTACCTCCCTGTTTGTAAATTTTGCTTCTTCAGGAAGGAATGATTCCCCTTCTTTCCAAGTTTTTGGTTCCTTTAGTTTCTCAACTCTCACAGCAGTGATGCGGGGCAACAGGATTTAGGAAATGCTTTTGATTTGAGTTGGGTCACATAAGTCTGGGAGTCGGGAGTGAGTGGCTTTGTTTTTGCTGCCGTGAGCTGCCTAGATTCTTTCCCATATCTGGATATAAGTTTGCTGGTGTTACCCTTTGTCCTCATTTTTGTTTTGTTTTGTTATTAGAACGTATATTCCAATTATTTGGTTCAAGTTTTGTGTGGTCTAGTTTGTAAAATGTATATTATACCTTTTGACATGTGCTTGTAATTGTGAGTCTGACGGAAGAAGTTTCTGTTTCTCATTTGGAATGTAAATCCTTGTTAACACATCATCTTAGTTTCTTCACGTTTGCTATGATTTAGGTTCAATTTGATTTGAAAATGACTTTCGAAATTTTTTTTTTTTGAAAAATGTTTACCTTTTTTGAAAAACTCAAATTCAAGATTTTTTATAGTTTGGTTGAACAAATAATTTTTTTTTCTTGTTTGGTTGTATTTTGAAAAATCTACTTCCTCTTTTCAATCGATATTAACATAAATAATTAAATATTAAAAAAATATTTATTATTTATAAAATATTAATATCTATCTTTGAAATATTCAAAATATTTCTACTATTAAAAAAATTATATTTTATACTGAAGGTGTTTAATATTAAAATCATAAAAGACTATTATTTATTTATATTTATTATTAAGATATTAATATAAAAATATTTGGTAATAAAATATAACAGTATGTCATAAACTAAAATAAATTATTTAAAATATTAATTATGAAAATAATAAATATATTATTTATTAAATTAGTATTTATTATTCAAAATAATAATATAAAAAAGAAATTATTTAAGATTAATAATATATAAAATAAAATATTTAAACTTAAATTATTGAAAGATTTTTAATGTTAATATTTTAATATTTAAAATTTTAATCTAATTAAATAAAAATATTTTAGTAATATAATAATATTTTATATGGGGTTAAATTAGATCAAAGTTTAAAAATATATATCCAATGTCTAACTTGAATAAAATTATACTTATGAAATTGATAAATAACTTTACACAACTATTTTTGGAAAAATATCTTTTTTATCAAAAAACACAATACAATTTTCGAAAAAATAACCTAATTTTTTATTAACCAAGAAGTCATTTTCCTTTGAGCAAATAATTTTTTGCCAACCAAACAAAAAAAATACAAAAAAATATTTTTCAAAACTCATTTTCAGTCAACCAAACATTACCTTAATTTATTACGATTTACCACCGGTAGATGGTCCAGGACAGTATGGGCATCAAGCGTATTTGTAGCATGCTACGTCAACCCAGCTCATCGAACATCTCCGGTGGCAACTTGTAGGAGACTAAGCCATTACGATGCACAAGAGTGCTTCAAACACCAGCACAAGCTTTAGCTAGGCCTTGGATATCCAATTATAAGGCGAAAATTTTTGGGAGTAACATAAATAGTCAAGGAAGCCCGACATGAGCAGACTCCAAAACCCTACAAAAAATGTGAAGATTGTTGACTACAAAACCATTCAAAATAACATTATGAAATTCAGCAACCCAACTACACAGAACAGGGAAGAAAAGCATGGAAATCAAACTGTTTTTTGATAGTTAATACATAATATAATGTGTTTTCTTGTCATCCAAGCCTCCAGTTAGCATCAATCCACCTCCGCCTAGTGTACAAACAATTTCACAGAAAACATAATACAACTACACAGAGAAGTCTTGTACACAGTTGTAAATCACGCTCAACCATAACATTTGATCTGGGTACTAAGAAAGCATTCTTATATAAGATCTGCAACATTCATTGGCATTTCATCGATCTGGGTGCTATAGTACTGCTCTATATCTCTAAGAATCTTGATGTCATCACTTTTCACAAAATTAATAGCAACACCCTGCACACCAACAGTATGATCAAAAAAAATTCAGGATATACATAAAAACCCAGAAAGTGGCCATTTATGCAAATAAAAGAATCCAAAGATAAATCAGCAATATACAGGATAGCATATTGTAAGCATGAAACATCAGTCGGGTCTTAAAATGAGATTATATCTTTTATTAAGGGATAGGGATGTTAAAAATCTTTGGAAATTATATGTAATAGACAAAAGAAAGTAAAAAAAAAAAAACTGAGCTTAAAACAAAAGATTCATCACATAATCAAATTACATGGTAAAAGAAATACCTTTCGTCCAAAACGTCCTGAACGACCAATCCTATGGATGTAAAGCTCTCGATTGTTTGGAAGGTCATAATTGATCACCAAGGACACCTGAAACACAAAAGTAAGTTTAGTAATATGAATAGAAAAAGAAAAGGCTTCTAAAACAATAGAAAATAATGCTCTTTCCCCTACCTTTTTTTCCCTTGGATTAAGCAAGCATGTTAAATAAAAAATATAAGAATATGATATGCTATTACTTCTTGCATCACCATAACATCAAGGCATTTTGCGTGCACACCACACAGCAAGTAGACCATGCCTTGAGGTTCCGCTACAACTATTGTACATAACAGGTCTTAGAGATACTAAGACCCATCTATGATGTTTGCATCATGTCATAGAGAAGATTGAAACATCTGTTCAGACTAGAAAACAGGTAACTAGAAAAAAAATTTCAAGAAAGGAGAGATGAAATGCCCACGAAGACTTGCCTGTTGAACATCAAGCCCCCTGGCCCAAACATCTGTTGTAATAAGAACACGGGTTGCACCATCACGAAACTCAGCCATAATTGTGTCTCTTTCCCTCTGAGGCATATCCCCATGCATTGATGATACCGTAAAGTTATTGCTACGCATCTTCTCAGTCAGCCAATCAACCTATCCAAAAGCAGAAAACAAAGACAAACCTCAGCATGAAATCCAAAAACTTCTATAAATGAATTACTTACGAACATGATAAAAGAGGCTTCTATTCCTATGTTCAAAAGCCAATGCATAACTATGAGACTCCAGAAGAGACCTTCCGTTTTGTGTTGCAGAAAATAACAGCTTGGGTGATTGTCAGTGTATCATAAAGATCACAAAGTGTATCGAACTTCCATTCCTCTCTTTCAACTGCGACGAAAAACTGCTTAATTCCCTGAAAACATAAAAAATAAAAAAAAAAGTTTATCAAATCTCAAACTAGAAGTTGGGAAAACTCATTTGCATATAGCATTCGGTTACCTCCAGAGTCAACTCATCACGCTTCACGAGGATCCTTATAGGATCGGTCATAAATTTGCTAGTCATTTCCAAGATTTCGTGAGGAAGGGTAGCAGATATCAAGACAACCTACAAGAATTCATCCATTAATTTTAAAATTAAGTTCAACAACATAAACAAACTCAGATGAGGAGGAAAAAAAAGAGAGAAATTTTAAAGCTGTAACAATGGTGCAAGATAACTGCCACAAGAATCACATCACAATAACTACTCATATTTAGTGTTTTCCTTTCACGAACCAAGAAAGAAAACATGTAATATAAACTTATACCTAAGAACATTACAATTTTTATAGGACTTTCCATGTTTGCAGTTTTTGAAAGGATTGGAATTTGGCAGAGCAGCTAATAACAAAAAAGAAAAAGACAAACTTGAAAAAGAAGGCAAGATAGTGAGAAAGGAACCTGGAGCTCTGGCGGAAGATGTCTGTAAACATCATATATTTGATCTTTGAACCCTCTGCTCAACATCTCATCAGATTCATCAAGAATCAATATTTTAATAGCCCTCGTACGGAGGGTTCTCCTCTTGATCATATCACAGACTCGCCCAGGAGTTCCCGACACTACATGAACTCCATTTTCTAGCTTTCTTATATCTTCACCTACACTTTTGCCTCCAATACACGCATGTGCTTGTATGTTCATGAAATCACCAATTGTCCGTATCACTTTCTCCGTTTGAGATGCCAGTTCCCTCGTGGGTGACAAAATCAATGCTTGAACCCTGAAATTAACATTATAACAAAATTACAGATGCAACAACAATTCAAGCTTCGAAATAGTGGAAATAAAGTGCAGATTAATCCTTAAAAAATAGGGAATCCATCACGAGATTTGAAGCTTCAAGGACCTGACGAAATTTAGCATTTTCAATATGATGTTCACTTTTTTTTTTTTAAATAATGTATTTCAAATATAGGGTTTTAGCCATCAGGTATCTAAGAATTAGGACTTTCACAAAAAAAAAAAATGCACGAAATGGATATCATAAAACATTCATATCAACAGAAAACAACTAATTTTAACAAATAAAATAATGAAATTATAACATACTCTCTGCTAGCGATGTCGACCACTTGGCAAACGGTGAGGGCAATCATGGAAGTTTTGCCAGTACCAGACTGGGCTTGCGCAATCACATCGCGGCCGTTGATTATCGGCATCACGGCTCTCTGCTGGATGGCCGATGGCTTTTCGAAACCGTAATTGTAGATCCCACGGAGGAGGTCGTCTTTTAGTCCCATCTGATCGAAATTCATTATCGGCTCGATTCCTTCCGTCGTCTCGAAGACTAGTTTCTCATCCTCGGCTCCCAACCGCCGAGCCGCTCGACTCGTTGTGGCCGTCGCTGCCATCCCTCGATTTTTTTGGCTCTGGCTAAGCTTCGATTTCGAGCGCTCGAAACTGAAATGAATAATAATAATAATAAAGATTTGGAAGAAACCAGAACAAAATGGCGGGCTTCAGGCTGAAATATTAAAAAAAAAAAAAGTCTTAGAATTTTGTCATTTTATTAAAATAAATTTTTATATTTTTATTGCTTTCAAAAAATTCTAAATTTTAATTTATATTTAAGTAAGCCCTTAACTTTAATTTAGATAGTGTAACCAAAAAAAACTTTAATTTAGATATTCAAATAAACCCTTAACCCTTACATTGTACCTAAATAACCTTTTAACATCAATCAAATTTTTATAAGAGTGAGCAATCAATTAATTTTTCATATGGGTTTTAAAATCCGACTTCTTGCAAAAAAATTGATTATATATAATATATTATATAATATTTAATTATTAATATTATATATAATATATTTAAAAAATATCGATTAATTCAGTTAGTTTGATTCATAATTTTAGACACCAACTTAATTGAATCAATCAACATAAAAATTGAATTGAATATGAAATTGACTTAATTGAACTGAATTAATTAATTTTTAATAGGTTAAATTAATTTGAATCAATTTTTACTCACATATAATCTTATATTTGAAATAAGAACTTACCTAAAAACAAATTAAAGTTTAAGGGCTTATTTGAATGCAACAAATGTATAAAAATTTATTTAAATAATGTAATAAAATTCAAGTGCTTTTTTAATATTTTAGCCAAAATAATATCATCATAATAGCAAGGTCTATGATTATGATATTGCTGGAGGTTTTATATGTTGGTTGGTTTTGGAATTAGAGCTGCTTATAATTTTATATATATATATATATATATATATGATGAATTTCTATTTAAAAACAAAAAAAATTGCTTATAAGCACTCCTTTTAAGTAGTTTATATTATTTGACAAATAGTTGTTATATATGGTAGATCAATCATAAAATTAAATTTTATTAATGAATTTTTTTTAAAATACAAATTTTTTAAAAAAATTAGAAAACTATTAATATATAATTTTAAGAGCTTGTAATATTAATATTTGTTTTTAATAGTACGTGTTTTATCGGTTTTAGTCCTACACTTAACCTTTAAGCTTAAAGTTGGGCTCACCATCAATATTTTTCTAAATGTGATTTGTCACCTAAGTGATTTTATATATTGGTCTAAATTTTAGAGTTTAGGTTCAAGAGTTCGTTTATATGTGAAGCAGAAAGATTAACACTCTTACGACGCTTGTCGTGAGATGGTACTAATTAATTAAGAATTATCTTAATTATTCTCAATTTGGTTTTAATTATTTATATATTTTTGGATAAATTTTATTGAGGTACTCAAGGTTTTACCATAAATCAACTCTAGTCCATTAGTTTTAAAAATGGACACTTTGATCCAAAAATACAAATTAATAATTTTGACATATATCAGTTAATTATTAAACTTGAATTAATAATATCACATTCCCAAGTATTAACAATGAATTTTATTATTATTTATTATTTTTAACTAATTTTTTTAAAAATTATTCTAGGTAAGATTTTTATTTTTAATTCAAAAAATGGTAGTATGGATATTTCATGAGTAATAAATATTTAGGTTAATAGATTTTCAAATAGTTACAGCTAAAATGCCACTACTAAAAAATGAGTTTTTAGCAACCAAGATTTGCAACGACTAAGAACGTCGTTGCAAAATGTAATTATATTTGCAACAACTTTTCAAAATCGTTGCTTATTTGATTTTTTTATACTTTAGATAACGATATTTTTTATTGTTGTGAATTCATATCAAATTCACAACGATTAAAAAAAGTCATTACGATATGTTGTTATGTTAACAACGACATTTTATTGTCGTTGCCTTAAAAGATTTAAAAAAAATTTATGCAACGACTAAAAAAATTGTTGCGATATATATATCATATTCATAACAACAAAAATGTATCGTTTCATCATCTTATCAAATGTTCAACAACTTTTCATTGTTATTAAATTAAAATTTTCTTAACATTTAATTGCTACGTATCTCACCGTCAACGTCATTGATAGCCGTAAATACAATTTTCTCTTAAACAATATTATATTCACTTGAAAATATGATTTTTAACTATTTTATCTCCTACAAAATTAATATTTTTTTTCATAGTATTCGAAAAATTATTATTTTTATTATTTTCAAAATATCAACTTTGAAAAATAGCTATATTTTTTCTCTATTTATATTTAATTGTGTATTGCAGAGTTCTTTGATAAGATCATGAAACCAATGCCTGACTAACCCCAAATGAAGAATATCTCAAACAGACTGCACTTGTTCAAACATGTTTGTCTTTTGAAAGGTTCGGGTTGTGATTCTACAACTCTTCCTTTGTTTGGATCATATTAACTTGACATAACATCAAACATGTGGTACGCCAAACGCGAGATTTAAAAAATTATATGGGAACCCCTTACAATAAAACCAATCCCGATGCATAACATGCCATTATCAGAAAAGAAAATAAACAAAGGCCTCACATCATCAACAATATAATGTTATTTGAATTATTATCTTTTACATCAACCTTATTCCTCCATAATAATATAATGTTATTTGAATAATATCTTTTACATCAACCTGGTATCAAATTGTCAAAACTGGATAAAAAAACAAAGCCTTTGTCTTGTGCTGGTTCCCTGCGCAAGAAGAAAAACAGGGGAATGGAAGAAGATGGCTGAGTTGTTCCTGCCTCTATCCCTCGCTGCCTGTGTCTTAATTGCTAAGCCATTCCTCCCAAGCTGCTGTGTCTTGCACTGGATCGTTGCGCAACTCCTTCTTGCACCCAATTACATCCATCTCATTGCTGAGCCTTCATTGCATCACCATCTATCCCAGCTGCCTGCGTTGCCTAGCATCCCTGCACCACAATTCAGTTGAGTTGTTACTGACTTATTGAAGGTAGTTTGTTTGTTTATTTATTTATTTACTTATTTATCAAATTTCAATTTTCAAACAATGGCATCTCTTACCCTCGAGTTCTTCACTTCCATTCTACAGCATATATGAACAATCTTGAATTAAAGGGAAAAGATATGCATTAAGAATAAATTCTCAAACCTCGCTTTTAGAGTCAGAAACCTAACCCATTTTCCACTTCTAAGTGGCGTTTAAAGTAATTGACAGCCCAATACTAAAAGCAGTTTGGTATCTTACACTCTAATAAAAACTTGAAAAAAAAATGGAATTGAGAAATGAAAGTTTATCTCTTTATCACCAACATTGGTTGGCATGAGTGGTAGCGGCTCGATTCCTGACTTTGGGTATGGAACAAACTATGCTGGGAGGGGACTACCCAATTTGTGTGCTCTTAAGATCCCCGACGGAGATTAGTCACTATTATTGACGGTGGATACTTCGTACCAATATCATGATTAACCAAAAAAAAAGTTTATCTCTTTATCAAATTTGAGAAACTAAAGATGCTTTCCTTAAAGTTGCAATTTGATAAAAGTAAATGATTTTTTTAATACAATCAAGAGTTATCCTAAATTTATGAAATTTTAATTTATTTTAATCTCTAAAATTATTAAAAATAAAAAAAACCAACACTTTATCAACGAATCACATAGTTATTAACAAAACTTGTTAAATTTTATCTTTTAAAAAAACATGTAATAATATTTTTCATTTTTCAAATTTAAACATTTTATGGATAATACATAAAACGTAATCTAAATATAAAATGATTAACATCATTTGATATTTGTATTTTAACTTTCAAAGCTGAAAAGTTTAGAGTTTCTCCCAAAAATACAATTTTTTAAGAAAATATATGAGATAATTTTTTAAGGATTATCATCTTGGATTAATTATCTAGCTCTCTTTAAATATTTAAAAAGAAAATGATTTTTATCACTTGTATGATTACGTTCCGTACCTGTCCAAAGCACACGGTTTTAATGTTTAAATAAGAACTTGTACCTGCGTTTGGGCGTTTAAGCCCTAATTCTTTTTCTGCTCTTTATTTTTCCTGCGCCGTTCTTTGTTTTCTTCTTCTACGATTTCACTCATCTTCCTAGTTTTGCATCAGAAAGCTACCCCATTCACCTCCTTACAATTCTATTGTTTGAACTATATCTAACCACCATCGCTTCAAATCCTTCTCAGCCTTCCCCATCTTTTCTCGTCTCTCTAGTTCTTGTTGGCCTAGTTCGTGTTAGTAAGAATGCAAAACATTAGCTTCAGAGGCGGCCAAAGTCTAAAACAGGGTCGATTGCACCTCCTGGAATTGCTTTCTACTCTAATTGCTCGCCTTCCATGCAGGTACCTAACGGTGGAGGTAGTGGAAGCGTGAGGAATTTGATGGCGGGGGTCTCCATTTTCAACTGGGGTTTTGATGGTTGATGGGGCATCTGTTCATTATGGTGGTTGTGGAGGCGCTGATGCTGGTAGAGATGGCGACGGTGAACAATCTTTTGTATGGTGCAGAATGACAGTAATGTGGCACGATCCGCCACTATACCTGGATGGTTAGATTTGGTTAGTGCCTTCATTGCCCAGCTCTCAAGATATTTAATCTTCATTGCTTGCTATTTTAACTTAGCCTGCTATACTCCTACGATTAGGAAATTTAGTTGCGATGAATCTTTGTCCTTTTGGTGCTGATATGCCCTATTTGAATATTGGCTGATTTGTTCAGTTTTTAAATTACAGGTTGCTTAGACTCAGGCTTCGTGAACAGATATCACAAGGAGTAAGCTTTAGCCTCTCTGTAACATGCCCTACCATTAATCTCTGTGTGTGAAAGCTTACAATTGATTTTGCTCTGAAAAAACTGCATATGTGGAACTTTTATTATTTTTTTCAACATTAACAGATCATCTTTCTTTTATTAAGTCATTATTCTCATTATTTCTCTCTCACAGTTTTTATTTAAATTACTTTTGCAAATGATACATTTTTTTACTATGGCATTAGGAGGAGAGGGCTGCCTTAATTTTATGGGAAATGAGGTAAACATTGTGACTCAACATTGCGACTCAACATTATAGCTCAACAGTACATCAGCGGATATTAGAGAAAATTTCAAGTCTGGGAAAGCAAGCAGATTTTGAGAGTTATGATTGATTAGGATGAAGATCTGCCAAAGCCCTCTTAAGTTATAAAGACATTAGAAAATAAAGGGGTGATTGGCTACATTTGATAAAGGGCTTATTGGCTATCCTTTTTTTTTTTGGTTACATGGGTTTATTGGCTATCCACTAAAATAGCATAGTGTTCTAGATTTTTTGTATTTTTTCTTTTCATGAAATTGTATTGAATTCTAAATTTCATTAATAATAAATATTTAAATTATCAATTCTCTTATAATTTATTATTTGTAATTATAACAATATTGTAATGAAAAAATTATTTGTAACAATAATATTGATTATTAATTTTTTTATAATGTAAAATAAATTAGAAACTATAAAAATTTGTTCATAAAATAAAATATTAGAAACCATAAAAATATTGTTTCAAGATTATAATCATTGTAAAACAAATTAGAAACGATAAAATGTTGTTTCTAAATTATTTTTTAACAACGACTATAGTCGTTGTGAATAAAATTAAAAACGACAAAATTATCGTTTTATATTATATTTGTAGCAACAACTATAGTCGTTATGAATAAAATTAGATACGACAGAATTGTTGTTTCGTATTTATTTGTAGCAACGACAATAATCGTTACAAAACTAACTATTGCAACAGTCAAAAAACTGTTGTCAAAAGTAATTGCAACTAAATATATTCCATTGCTAAAAAAAGTATGAACAAAATGTTAAGTTGTTGCTAAAATAAAAAATTAATTAGTAACGAGAAAAAGTTGTTGCAATAAATATATTTTTGCAACGACTTATTATTTGATGAAAATCGTTGCGTATATTGCGTATATTTTTAGTTACAGAATTATATGCAACGACCTTGCAACGACTAAAAGTCGTTATAAAAAAGCTTTAGCAATGACAAATACCTATTTTGCAACGACTTTAAACGTTGCAAAAAACCCATTTTCTAGTAGTGTACTAAAAAGAAAGTTACAATCAAACAATTAAGTCTGAACTCCTGTTAATGTCGGATTTAGCGAAATGATCAGTGAGTTGATTCGCCTTTCTAAATACATGGCAAAAAGAAACTGACTTCAAACCAGAAAACAAATTACGAAGCTTGTTGATGAGATTGTTGTACCTCCAAGAACATTCATTGATCCTATTAAGCCAAGACATGACAACCTTAAAATAGCTTTCAACAATAAGGTTTGGAGTAGGATTAAAATTAGCCTTAGCAAAGATGGAGACCACTTCAACAATGGTTGTTAACTCCACTAGATTAGTATCCACAATACCAATGTTCTTTGAGAAGATGAGTTTGAAGATACCCTCTGAATTTCTTAGAACCTCTCCTATACCTGCTGATACCCTTTGATGATATCGATGTTTTTGGCTTTGGATTAATCTATTTTGATGTTGATTATTTTTTTGGTGGAATTCTCAGTGGCACAATCCAATCTTCTTTCACTCATTCTTGTTATAGTATTTGGAGGTTTTTTTCGCAGGTGTGATCAAAAGATATCGATTTGTATTTTTTTTGCTGCAATTGTATGGTCCATTCGATTAACCAGAAATGAGTCAATATTTAAAACCAAGAAATGGAAAATGGAAGGTTTCCTCTTCCCGGTCAAGATGAGGTCCTTGTGTTGGGTGAAAGCTTTCTAGAAAGAAAATTGTTTTAGTGAAGCAACAAGAAAATTGTTTTAGTGAAGCAACATGGTGCATTTGTCTCTTAAGATGCGTTCCCGCCACTTCAGAAAAAAGACTAAAAGATTTATCCATATATGGTCACCACCAAAGGTAAGATTCATGAAATTTAACGTAGATCGATAAGCTTGAGGTGTCTTACACTACAAAATATAAGACTTTTAGCATCGAAATTGTTGCGAGGGAATTTTTCATTGCTAATTTTCACAGATTTGAAACAGATTTTTAGCTGAATTAAGAGATTCGTTAGGTTCTATTATAACCTTATTTTCAAGTTGACCAAGCATATTGTGGAGGTATCTTAATGGATTCATTAGGTTTTATCACAGCCTTATTTTCAAGCCCCTTTGGAGAGTAAGAACTAGAGTTGGCTGAATTGTTGGCAAGTTAATCAGGCCTGGAAACCTTCACTAATATAAAATGGGTTGGCAAGGTGTGCCTCATTGTGGAATCTGATTCGGGTAATGTGGTGAATTGGAACGTGAGAGTCAAGGATAGACCTTGAAAATTGTAGAAAATATTCAATGAAATAATGATCTATGTTGCTGAAATGCAAAGGCTTTGCAGAGTTAGTAAACTTGATCACTTTGCAAAACTGAGGACTCATAGAGTTAGCAAACTGGAGGCTTGGTGGTAATTGAACGAATGTTCTTTGGTTATTTATGAATTTGTGAAGTTAAAGGCGTTTTCATAATGCATGTGTTGTATTCAGACGTGAGCTAGCAATGAGTTCAGGTGCTTGTTATCAAAATGGTTGTAAATGTTTGTCTGACTTACTGGAATGTGTTGTTATAACAACAATTTTGATAAATAAAAATATTTCTTGCTTAAGAAAAAAAAGGACCGATACCAATGCATAGTTTTAAATAATAGACTATGGTTAACGACATAAATGTAATCCACTTTACAATAGGCTTTAATTGAATGTAAATTTATAAATATTTAAGCAACGGTTTTGTAGTATTCGTAATATTTTATTATAATGGTTTAAATGAAGATTACAATTTTTTAAGAAAACGTATAGTCATTTGGTCGAAGTTTATTATTGAATTTATATAATATAGACTACATATTTACGATAACAATAATAATTTGTGAAAAGAAATGTTTAATTATTAAACAGGATACTACAGTTAGAAATATAAATGTAGTCTATATTATAATAACATTTTATTGAAAAGTAAATTTAAAAAGTTTTAAATTATGGTTTGTAGTAATCATAATAATTTATTATAAAAAGGGTTAATATATAAATTAGCCCTTGAACTATACCACTTTTTTTACTTTGGTATTTAATGAATTTTTGTTATCATTTTGGTTCTTCAACTTTTGTTCTATCAGACACTTAACCTCAAACTCTAACACCGTTTGAGAAAATGGTGATGTGGCATTTCGAACCAATCAAATTTTGCCATTTGGATCATAAATCCACCTCAGCTCTCATTAAATTATCCATATCAGTAAATAATATTTCTTATTTCAAAATCAAAATACCAAATATAATAAAAAATAACCAAAAAAGAAAAGAAATTTCGGTCGCTAAAATCGACTGAAAATAGGGTTATGTGACTTGGGCAAAATTCTAATTGACAACAACAGAGAATTTGGGATTTAAGGGTTTTGGGAAATTATGGTAGAGGAGAGAAATTTGCGGTAGAGACGATAACGAGAGAGGCGACGATAAAGAAGAGGGATTTTGGGATTTAGGGTTTTTAGGATTTAGGATTTGTTAGCTTTAAATTGACATATGTATTTTGAAATGACAAAAACTTAAGTAATCTTAAATGTTTGATTCATATTGTAAATCTGCTTCATCAATTATGATTTTCATAAACCATATTAAGTGCTTTTATCAAATATAAAACCATGATTTAATTGCTTATCTTTATTGGCTTTAATCAATTTAGAAAACATTTTTTAATTATTGGTCTAAGTAATTTTCTTATAAAATTATTGAATATATTTTAAGAAAATTACTTGATAAATTTTTTGGACTCAAATTCATGTTTTCAAAATCATGTCATATTTAAAAATACTCAAAATTGGTTTTAGAATGTTTTTAATGCCTAAAAACCTAGAAAACGCAAATGAATATTGTAAGGGATGGATCCCTTGATCAAAGGGATGGATCCCCTGTCTGAAGGGATGGATCCCCTGAGAAAAGGGATCGATCCCTTTATGGCAGAATGGCTTTCAAGGTCCCTCGAGCCAAGAATTAAGATTCTGGACTAAAGGGATCGATCCCTTTGGGCATGGGATCGATCCGTCTCGACGAAAAAGTGCTGTAACGGCTAGTTTTGTGAGACATAACGGTCGTATTCAAGTTTTGGCTCCAACCAACGTCTAGAACACATCCAGTGGACTATAAATAAAGGCTTGGAAGCTGAAGAAACCAGAGAGAGCACCCAAGACATATCATTCTTCAATTTCTTCATCTCTTCAAGCAAATCAAAGAGTTCAAGAGCTAGAATTCAATATCTTCTATCACTCTCATATTCCTTGTATAGAATAGCACAAATATTGTATAGGCTTTTTCCTTGTGCTTAATCTTTGTAATCATTTGCCTACTTAGAGGCCTTCTTTGATTACACCAATTGTAAACTAATTCATTCTTTGTAAAAGGGGAGGTTTCTCTTTAGCCTAACAAAAAGAGGGGGGTTTCTCTTTAACCTAAGAAAAAGAGGGAGGTTTCTCTTGAGCCTAGAAAAAGAGAGAGGTTTCTCTTTAGCCTAGAAAAAGAGGGAGTGTAATACAAATTCAAAGATAGTGAATTTGGGAAAAATCTTTGGGAGTGTCTCAAAGTAGAGGATGTAGGCAAAGTTGCCGAACCTCTATAAATCACTTGCGTACATTTCTCTATCCTTACTCTCTTTACTTATTTACAATTATATTTGTGTTTATTGTGTTGAATTTATATTGCATAATTGAGTAGCCTAAAGAACAAAGAAAATATCAATATAGGCTAGAGAATTTAGAGGAACCGAAAAACGAACCTAAGGTTAGTGAAAAATCGATTCACCCCCCCTCTCGGTATTGCCTATAAGAGCCAACAATTGGTATCAGAGCTTGGGTCGAGATTAATTTAGACTAACCTCTATCGAGCAAAACGATCATAAATGGCTCTTGGTGATGATTTTGAGATTAGCTCACAAACTTTAGAAGAATATTCATTTGATGAGCTTCAAAATGCATTTAATGAACTAAGTGATGAATATAAATCAATGCATGCAAAATATAACAAAAAGTTAAATAAATTTAGAAAAGAGAATGAAATTTTGATAAATACTAATTTTGAGTTGAAGGAGAAAATAAAATATCTGGGCTCAAAGAATGATGAACTCACCAAGGTGAAATTAGAGCTAGAAAAGAAATTAGAAGACATTAAAGATAAATTAGCAAATCCTAGCTCCTTGACTATTGAGGATGAAAAGGAGAAACCTAGCTCTAGTGAATGTAATGATCATTCCTATGACGATTTACAAAATGCCTTTAATGAGCTAGCTAGTGAATTTGAATGCATGAACTCAAAATACAAGAAAATGATTACAAAATTAAAAATGAAAAATGATGAGCTATTGAATGCTAAGTTAGAATTTCAAAAGAAATTAGAAGAGGCTAACTTAGAGATAAATGAGTTGAATGAAAAGAATACAAATTTGCATAACTCATTTACTAGGTTCTATATGGGTCAACAAAAATTAGATCACATGCTAGAGACCCAAAGAGCCTTCTTTGACAAAGATGGGTTAGGCTGTAATGCAAAACAAAAAGAAACTCATCTTAAGAACTTCCTAGTGAGCAAAAATTCTATGCATGATACATCTCTCACATGCTCACTATGCAATAGGATAGGTCACTCTTCACAAGCATGCACATATAGAAAAACTACTTTTGGAGGCAAAGTAATTAGGAAGATGTGGATCCCAAAGCATGTTATAAATGATGATGAAATGAGCTTAAAATGGATCCTAAAAGGATCTAAAATTATTTGCACTAACTCTTATGAACCAAAGAAAATTTGGGTACCAAAGCATGCTTGAATTTGTTTGTTGTAGGAGTGTTAGAGCATGGGAATACAATGAAACAATGGAGTTCAAATGCTCTACACGTCCCTTGGAGTTTGCTTGTGCCAATGAGAGAGAGGAAGAGCTTGAGGATCCACCATTGGCAAGGTCACAAAAATTCTTCAAAGGATAGCTCAAGGTGGACTCAACAATTCAAGGCAAAGCATACCCAAGCAAAGGAGTTTTGTAAGCTTATATTCTATCTTTTCAAAACTCATATGTATTAAAATTATTTGTTTGATTTAATGAGGCACTTGGTTGATGATTCTTGATGCATTGTGAGTTGAATGATTGAACAAAAAGGCATGACAAAGATTTTTGATTGTTTGATTATAGTACTTGAGGCATTGAATGATTGAATGAAAAGCATGTTTGATGATTTTGAAATGACTTTGTATGATTGGAGCAAGTATGAGATGTGTTGATAATATATTGATATGCTCCAAAAATTGTTAAATATGTCATTTATGCAAAATGCTATGTCATGAGCATCAATGAGAAATTTGTATGTTGGAAATCATGGCATGTTGTTCACAAGATGTATGTTTTAATTATATATGTGCTTAAAACGTATGTGAACAAGTTTGTTTTGACATATTGGTGGTTTCCAATGCTTTAGTTTTGTCAAAATATGCATAACTCTCAAAATGACCTCCTTTGAGGCCAAAAATGTATTTTATTGTGAAAATTCTTCCAAAATTGCAAAATCTTTTGTAAAATGGTTTTTCATTCATGTTTTTCATTCATACAAGTCTAAAATCATGTTATACAAAGTTTAAACCTTTACTTGGACTTAAAATACGCAAAAACGAAGTTTTGGTACCTCACGACTTGAATTTTCTGTCAAAAACTGCAGAAAAGATATGAGGGATCAATCCCCCTCCTATAGGGATCGATTCCCCCCAAGCAGAATGCCTTCCCTGCACTTTTTCAACCGAATTTGAGAAGGATTGTTCACTTTCTTGATATCTTCTTTCTTCTCAACTTAAAATTCATTGTTTTAACTTCTTTTTGATGATTTTTACAATATGAAAATTCATTTTTCATTGATATCATGCCTCAACTCCATCAATTTGTATTATTTCCAACAATTCATATTACTTTCAATAATCAACTCACAAGTGCAAAATCATTTTTCTTGTTGAAAACATTCATGATTTGCATAACTCTTAAAATAATCTTGAAACATACTTTCAATGAATGCTTAAACATACTTTTGAGAATTATTTCAAGAATTTATGGATATATTTGAGAATTTGATGAACTTGTGCATAATGAATATTCTTCATTCCTTTTGTTCATCTTAGTCAAGCATGCTTATAGGATTAACTCTCTTAGCTTGACTCATCTATTCCACACTAGGTTTCATGATAATTATACATCTAGTGGATTGATTTCAAATGTAAATTCAACAATTGGTAATGGTCATTGGCCTACAATTTGTGATAGTAAATGGATCCTAAATGTTCAAATGCATGAAACTTTATCATCCATGTACTTAAATTTTTCTTATGGCCAAATTATTAAAGAACTTGGGCTTTAATGACAACACCAACAATTGATATACATGCATTGTATCTTGATTGTTTTGATGTTGAACATGCATATTTACTTAAGTTGAATCAATAATCATGCCTATGAGATGAGAATGGTTGTTTTCATGATATTATATGCTTAACCTCACTCATAGTTTATGGATTTTAATGATAAAATATATTTTAGCTTGATAATATTGATTCACTTAGGTAAAGCCATTTTAGTTAAAATAGCATATACCCTCTAGAACGTTAAATGATAATAATAACTAGGGATATGACTCTTAATTGATTAAAATGGTAATTTTGAATCTTTCCTTGCTCATAATTGGTTAAGGACTTGAATTGGAAAATGAGTATAGGATTTTTGTGCTTGAAACCATGGAAGAAAATGTGTTTGCTTGAATTCCTTGATTTTTTTGAAACTTCCATATGGTATAAATTTGTGAATATGAATATGGATTAATACTTTATGATAGTGTGCTAATGATTAATTGATCCATATGCATATTTGATGATGTGTGTTGTGTTCTTGCATATTTAGAATGACTATTTTCTTGACATGAACACACTACACATAAATATTGGATTCATGCAAAATGTGTAAGTCAACCATTAGTAACAATTGGTATTTAGATTGAAATAACAATTGGTATCATTGGTAACCATATTTTCACCAATTGGTAAGCCAAAACTAAATTGACTATTGGTATGAGCTTTAAATTGACAATTCTTCTCATGCTCCTTAGATTGAAATGACAAATAGGGAAGAATTCACATAAGACACTTTTGTGCTAGAATTTTTGATTAATTGATGTATGATTTAATTCTATCTTACTTGAAAATGATTTATGAGCTCTTGCATATGATATGTCATCTAATTTTAGCTCATAATCATGATGTATTGGCATGCACCTTAGTTGGACTTTAGAGAATAATTGATATACTTAGGTGCTTAATAGAATTAATATAAGCAAGTTATAAAATATAGTAGAAAATTTATAAACAACTTGATTCATTATTTACCAATTGGGAACTTCTTGCAAAATTATTTATAAACAATTGGTATAAGATCATAAGTCATATTCATTGCATGAATATTTCATACTCTTTGTGAATATTGACATATTTATTTGTGCTATGAGTCCTATGTACTAACATGTTTCTTGTTGAGTGGAGCATATCTTTTAATTCTCACATAGCCATAATTTTAGGGGGAGCATACTTTTCATTTTTCCTTCTTTTTGCTATGACAAAAAGGGGGAGAGATATTAAGATATTAAGGGGGAGAGATAATGAGAGAGAAATAGTTTGAAAATCTCTTTTGGAAAATTCTCTTTAAACCATGCTTACATTAAGGGGGAGCTTTATAAAATCCAGCTTTATTTGAGGGGGAGTATTTCTCTAAAGAATTTTCAAAGCAAATTTACTTTAAGTTTTGTCATATCAAAAAGGGGGAGATTGTTAGCTTTAAATTGACATATGTATTTTGAAATGACAAAAACTTAAGTAATCTTAAATGTTTGATTCATATTGTAAATTTGCTTCATCAATTATGATTTTCATAAACCATATTAAGTGCTTTTATCAAATATAAAACCATGATTTAATTGATTATCTTTATTGGCTTTAATCAATTTAGAAAACATTTTTTAATTATTGGTCTAAGTAATTTTCTTATAAAATTAATGAATATATTTTAAGAAAATTACTTGATAAATTTTTTGGACTCAAATTCATGTTTTCAAAATCATGTCATATTTAAAAATACTCAAAATTGGTTTTAGAATGTTTTTAATGCCTAAAGACCTAGAAAACGCAAATGAATATTGTAAGGGATGGATCCCTTGATCAAAGGGATGGATTCCTTAGTCTGAAGGGATAGATCCCCTGATCAAAGGGATGGATCCCCTTAGAAAAGGGATCGATCCCTTTATGGCAGAATGGCTTCTAAGGTCCCTCGAGCCAAGAATTAAGATTCTGGACTAAAGGGATCGATCCCTTTGGGCATGGGATCGATCCGTCGTGACGAAAAAGTGCTGTAACGGCTAGTTTTGTGAGACACAACGGTCATTTTCAAGTTTTGGCTCCAACCAACGTCTAGAACACATCCAATGGACTATAAATAGAGGCTTGGAAGCTGAAGAAAGCAGAGAGAGCACCCAAGACATATCATTCTTCAATTTCTTCATCTCTTCAAGCAAATCAAAGAGTTCAAGAGCTAGAATTCAATATCTTCTATCACTCTCATATTCCTTATATAGAATAGCATAAATATTGTATAGGCTTTTTCCTTGTGCTTAATCTTTGTAATCATTTGCCTACTTAGAGGCCTTCTTTGATTACACCCATTGTAAACCAATTCATTCCTTGTAAAAGGGGAGGTTTCTCTTTAGCCTAACAAAAAGAGGGGGGTTTCTCTTTAGCCTAAGAAAAAGAGGGAGGTTTCTCTTAAGCCTAGAAAAAGAGAGAGGTTTCTCTTTAGCCTAGAAAAAGAGGGAGTGTAATACAAATTCAAAGATAGTGAATTTGGGAAAAATCTTTGGGAGCATCTCAAGGTAGAGGACGTAGGCAAGGTTTCCGAACCTCTATAAATCACTTGTGTACATTTCTCTATCCTTACTCTCTTTACTTATTTGCAATTATATTTGTGTTTATTGTATTGAATTTATATTGCATAATTGAGTAGCCTAAAGAAAAAAGAAAATATCAATATAGGCTAGAGAATTTAGAGGAACCGAAAAACGAACCTAAGGTTAGTGAAAAACCGATTCACCCCCCTCTCGGTATTGGCTATAAGAGCCAACAGGATTTCTCGAGTAGAAAATAGGCATTTCATAGAGAGGGGATTTTGGGTTTTGTATCAGGTGAAAAATGGAATTCGCTTAGAGAAGAAAATCGATAGGTAAAGTAGATTTGATTAGTGTATCGAGGCATAGTCTTGGGTTGAAGAATCTAACAAATTGTGATTGTGGTTTGGATAGAAGACAAAAGACAAGTCAAAAAAAAGTTTGTCTGTAAATAGTAGAACATATATTGTATATAAATATCGGTTTAGGGTTTTTCACATGGGTTACTATTATTTTGTTCTGTTTCGATTTAGGAGATGTGTTGCTTTCCATTATGTTTTTCTATTAATCTATTTAGTTTATTTGTTGTTTTATTCTGTTGTTTGGTTTTGGGTCCCATTTCCAGTATCCTTGTATATTTTATTTTAGCAACTTGTTTCAAAATTGAGGTTTTTTTTTTGTATTTTTCTATTACAACAACTTAATGGCTTGGTTAAAGTATGATTTAATCATGCATATATGTGGAAATTTTGTAAGACATCCTAAGTTAGAATATGTTGGTGGGGATGTAATTGAATGGTCTGATAATCCTAACTTTTTATCTTATGGAATACTGACTCATATGGTTGAAGATGCTAGGTATGCAACAATGAAATCTTTTGCTTTTCTTGAACCAAGATATGATTTAGAGAATGGTCTTAAGGTAGTTTATGATAATGCATCATTTGTGGCTATGATAAATCATATCACAAGTGTAGGACAGTTGTATGTTTATGTGGAGCATGAAATATCTGTAGTTGAAGTTGTAGATTTTGTCCCATTACTTACAAATGTGCTAAATGAGTCTACCGAGCCCTATGAGTCAAATATATCAGAGGATTCAAATGAGCCCAACTAATCAAAATGCCCAATGAGCCCAATGAGTCAAATGTGCAAATGAACCAGATGTGGTAGATGTGACAGTGTTAGAACTCGTTAATTTATATTGTACATGTACGGAATAATAAATTTTAAATAAATAAATGAATAAATTTTTGATATTTTATAAATATCGAAAGAAATGTATGATAGAATCGAAAATTTTGAAGTTTTACAAAGGCAAAATTAGTTTTCTCATGAAGTGGTAAAAGGGGACAAAATAAGCCATAATTTGGCTTAAGAAATAAATGGAAAAATTAAAGCTAAAAATGGGCTGGAACAGAAAAGAAAATATGCAGTGGCAACATGAGTAAATATGGTGAAATTAGAGGACATTTTAGACTTTAAATAAATCATATCAGAAATTTATACAATTAAAAGAAATTATGGCCAATCAAAATAACCTGACAAAGCTGGCTTCATTTAATTCCCAGCTGAGATTTGCACTGCCTCACGAGAAGTGCATTCTGTTTCAGATTTCTTCCCCATTTTTGCTAGTTCTCCAAGTGATCCCTCGTTACTTCTATGCTAGATCTCTTCTTTTCTTCATGTAATTATTTAAAACCTCAGATAAAAAAATTGTTTCCTACTTAAAAAGCTTCATAAACATCTCAACATTTCAGCCTAAACGTACGAGAAGCTGCCAAATGAATTTGTTCTGCCTCTACCAGTAACGTCTTCTACACAGGTAAATATTTGCCTTAGCTGCTGCAGTTGTATTTTGTGTATGGTTAGATTTAAATAAATTGAGGTGTACAAAAATGTTGTTTTGAGGGAGACTTGTTAGAGGCACTTGGATTGAAAGACTGACAACAAAGGCTGTGTATGTGTGTGCGTGAATGGCATGATTTAATGAAGCAGAAAATTCTGTCATTCATACGCGTGACTTGAAGAGCAGAATTTTAAGATCTAGCATGAAATGTATATATTATATGTATACATGATACCATACGATTATGGTTAGCCATGAAGGTTGCAAAGAGGTATGAACATGGCGTCTAAATGCTATGAAAACAGAAAGTAGAGATTCAACCGAACAGGAAGAAAGAAAGCTGGAAATGTGAATGATGGAATATGAGAAAAAAAATTAAATAGATATGGGACCCCACTACTACGGTCAACCAAGAGAGTTTTAAAGGAGTAAGGATGCGTTTGGTATGCGGGAAATAATCACTTTGCACTGTAATTTAATTGGACGCAAAGACTTTACAGTGTTTGGTAAGATTTTTGTGGCTGCAAAGTTACTTTGCAGCCGATAAGCAAAACATTAACCCGATTATACCCTCTCACAAAAACCCAGCCCTTTATCTCTAAGCTATCTATTCCCTGTCACCTCTCTTTCTCCCCAATCACACCTCATTTTCGCCTCTCTTTCTCTGGTCGCACATCATTTTGTTGGGAACAAGAAATGTGAGATGTTGTTATGGGCAATCACCTCTCTTGGAACTCTTTCATTTAATATTATTGTTTTCATGTTTTTTCTTTCATTTAATATTGTTGTTTTCTGTATTTCAATTTATTTGTTTGTGTTTAATTTATTTTGTTATAATATAATGTGAGGTTAAATTATTCAAAAAAAATTGAAATTTAAAATATTTAGACCCTATCTATGATTTAAGAAAAGGAGCACTTTTCACTTTTTTTTTTCATATAAAAATGTAGTGATAAATATAATGTAAAAATAATTATTTGGATAATACATCTTCCAAAGTTATTTGAATATAAGATGTACTACTGAAATAAATGATAATACCTAAAAACATTGTTTGGTGCATTTTTTAATTATTTACATTTTAATATAATAATTAAAATTTTAATTAATTCTAATGTATTAAATTTGTTTTTATATTTAAGGGTATTTTTGAAATTTACCACAATATTACTAGTAAAGTGAGTGTTTACCAAACACTGTAATGTTACTTTCCCTGCAATTTAATCAAAACTTTACACTATATACCAAACAGTGCAATATTATTTTCTCAGCAATCACTTTGCGATGCAATCACTTTCCTAGCAATGCACCAAACGCAACCTAAATGTGGTATTTTGATGGTGCAAATAGAAATTAAAAAGCTGAACCGAAACAGAAAGTAAAAGTTGGAAACCGAAAATGAAAATGGAAAGAGGTGTATGGTGTTGACTGAATGTGGTAAAGGGCGAAGAATAAAAAGTCAAAAGTGAAGGCTGCAAATGAAGAAAATAGGACTACAAATATAGTTAAAATATAAATATAATCAATATATATATGGGCTGTCGATTGTGGAAAAGTAGAACAAGGAAATATTGCATTTAATTCTTAAATGGTGAGAAAAATACAAGAATGATGGCAGCTCATATATTTAATACATTGACTAAGAATTGAATCAATAAATTTTAATCATCTAAAGGTCATTCGGCCATAGTGGGAAAAAGGAAGAAATAATGGTATGAAAATAGCCATTTTAGCTATAAGAACATACTTACTCTACATGTTGATGTAAATCATAGCTTCAAAGTAAAGGATAATTAAGCTAATGAATTTGTTAAATTATATTGCAGTCGGAAGTTCGACGTTCATGTGGTGCGCGAGATAGTGCGATCTCGATAAACCGGTAAGGGATGCATGTGTGAATTTGTAAGGATATCCGAATGCATAATTTTCATGCTATGAATTTTATAAGATTTATCGGATATTGAATTGCCTTGAAATGCTAAGAAATTGTGGTTTCCGGCTGTTAAGACTGTGTTTGAAAGTGCAGGGAGGCTAGGACTTTGGTAGCCGTTATATTGCCGAAATTTACTAAAGATATTTTCAAAAATATTATTAAATATTTTTAGTACATCATTGGTGTTTATCCTAGCCTCAAAAGTGATTAATTATTTTTCATAAATGGTGAAATTAGCAAAAAGTAGTGATTAAATATTCATGATACCGATTTCGGTAAAGGTTTCACTACTGAAAATTCATCCTATGTGTTTTATAGTGAAATGTGTGATTGGTGAAGTGAAATGGTGAATAGTGAATATTTTATAATTATTTTCAGTATGATATTCACTATTCTATTTATGGTTTCCTTTATAGATAAAATAAATTTCATCACATGTAATGATTTCCATAAATGCTTAATCACTGTGATATTATTGTTTTGAGACTAAAATGTCTCTGCACGTGTTTTATAGCGTGAAATGTGTTGGTGAAATTATTATTAAATTTGGAAAATAAATATTTTTATTTTTTCATAAATTATGAAAATATTGGAAATTGATTTCCAATAATTTTGAATTTCGAATGTTAGAAAAGGAAAGTGTGGAAACATGTGTATGTGTACTACGATGAAAAGGTACAGTTATGAGAATTTTATTTCACAATGAAATTATTTTATAAATTGTTGTCACTGTACGATACTGTGATTTATACCTTTGTGGATTTTCTGAAAGATGTTATTGATTTTACTTAATTCCATAAAGGTAACGAGATTTCACATATACTGTTTTGAGACTATTAGGTCCCATATCATGCTCACGTGTTCATGTTGTTGGCTCTACCGAGAGGGGGGTGAATCGGTTTTTCTACTTATTTCTAATTTTCCTAACTCTTAATGCACAATTAAAACTAAATAAATAACAATGAAATAAGTGCAGTAAAAAGAGTAAGGGAAAGAGAAGCAAACACAAGTTTATAGAGGTTCGGCCAATCTCTTGCCTACGTCCTCTCTCATTGAACCGCTTGTAAAGGTTTTGATTAAGCTCTTCCTTGAGAATGCTTACAAACCACTTGAAGGTGTGGCAAGACCTCTTACAATTTCTCTTGAGACTTTAGAAATCTCCTTCTAAGCCTCTACCCTATATCAATCCTTACAAGGATAGCTCACCCCTTTGAATGAGAGAATTTTCAGTGAATGGGTGAAGAACACAAAGAAATCTCACAAAATGGAGTTACAATAAAGATTTTCAGATTTTAGTTTTCTCTCTTGAAGCTTGAATACTTTTGAATGCTTGTTCTGCCTTCAAACTTCATAAATGTCTCTATTTATAGTCCACCTAACGACTGGAACAGTTGGTGAAGCATTTAATGCATTTCTTCCCGTTGAAACCCTCAAAAACTAGTCGTTGGAGTCAGATTTTGAGCAAAGGGATCGATCCCTTTCATGAGGGGATCGATCCCTTTTCACCAGAACGCTTTCCAAACTTCTCCCGGGTGGCTTCTGAGTATTCTGCCTTTTTGGGATCGATCCCTCTACAGTAGGGATCGATCCCTTTTGTCCAGTAGGCTTTCCTGCACTTAATTTGCTGCATAGTTTATGGCTTTTATGATTCTAAGTCAGTTAAAAAACTTTCTAACACTTTTCTAAGAGTATTTACTGACTTTTTCAATTGAAATCTCAATCCAAGACTTTGTTAAAATAATTTCTATCATTGAGTTCATTCAAAGCAAATTTACTTAGAGAAAAATCATTTTTAAGCTTACTTGAGTTTTGTCATTTCAAAATACTTGTCAAATTAAAACTAACAATCTCCCCCTTTTTGATATGACAAAACGTAAGGTAAATTTGCTTAAGATAGATTTGCTTATAATTTTGACATTATGAAAATCATTTTGCTTGGCTCCCCCTCAATTTATACATGGAGAAATATTTTGCTTGAAAATCATTTTGCTTTGCTCCCCTTCAATTTCTACATGAAAAATAAAAAATATCTTGCTTATCTTGCTCCCCCTCAATTTATGCATGAAAAATTTACCATATTAATTCTTCCCCTTTTTGTCATATCAAGGATTAAGGCAAATATTATGATAAAAAAAGAAAGGATTAGATGTATAAGTTAAATTAAAGCAACAATGGAGAAAAAGACTAAGCAACGTGATAAGTCAAGCCAATGGAAATATAGATCAAGCCAAAGTCATACATATAGATCAAACCAAAGTCATACATATAGATCAAGCCAAAAGAAATATATATCAGTCATAGTTTTAAACAGAAAACTAAAACATCATAAACACACTAGAAAATGACAAAAACAATCAGCACAAACAGCAGACAAAGTCACTCAAAAAGCAAAATCAGCGCCTAGGGAACGTCTTGTAGTACTGATCCATGAAGTCCTCGTGCTGCATACGAACATCTTGGATTTCATCATACATAGTAGCTTGAGTTTCCTCGATCTGATCAAGTCGCTGAGTGACGTCCAGCTGGAAATTTTGCTGAGAGGTATGCATTTGTTGAAGCATTAGCTTGATCTGGTCAAGAGAGGTTGACGTAGAGCCGGAGGGTGCAGAAGATGTGGGCGTTGCAGGTACGTTGTCTCCGTCTCCTCCTTCTTCTCCGACATCTTCCGGAGCATGTTCGGGAGGTTCAGCCTGGCCATGCCCCTTGACTAATTTGATTGTATCTCCCCATTGACATTGATACCACCCAAGGTTATGGAGAGTGGCAAGATTGATCGTGGTGCTGGGATCCGGAAGTACACCAACCTCACAGGAACAGTCAACACCTTCAGAGATTAAGTAGTAGGCGAGAGGCTGAGGGAAGACAATGGTGTGCACCTTGGCAGCGACAATCTTCACCCAGTCTTGAAGGATAAAGTGAAGGAGGTGTGGCTAAAGACCATTAGGGGAATGAATATGATGGACCCAAAAACGATCAAGTTTCCTAAGATGAGAATATCTTGTGCCAAGTGGTCGGAGATTCCAGGAGATTATGATATGTAGGAGTCAGGCGAAGACAGGAAGGTCACTTGCACAATTATTGGTAACAGGAAACTCTAAGGGGACGTCAACATTCTCATATATAGTACCGTCGTCGGGAACTCGAAAGACAAGAAAGAGGGATTGTGTGGTGATTTCAATATGTTTCCCCATGACATAGGAGCGAATTCCTACAACACGACATTCATCATTTGGATCCGTGATGGTTTCGGCATTGGAAAAGAAAGCACGAATGATGTTTGGAGGAACCGGAGTGTTGATTTTGAGAAAGTTAATCCAATTAAATTCAGCGAATTTGGCCAAGTAAGGGAAATTAATTGATTCGAGGAAATCGAAATCAATTGGACGCCAATGCTTAATAGGCATATTGGCAAAGTTCGCTAAAAATCGTGTTTTCTCATTGGCATGGCGAAAGCATCGGTTAAAGGTGGCCGGTATGGAGGAGGAAGAGGAGGAAGCACTTGTTTTGCGTTTGTGAGCAGTGTGCTTAACTTTAGGAGCCATGTGGAGTGGAAAAATGTAGGAAAGTTCGTTGAAGACTTTTATCGAACAGCTGGTGTGCACAAGTTTGGGGAACTATGGATGAGTGTGTGGGAGAGATATGATCTAACCAACAGCGGAGAGCCACAACCTAAGATGCATGTAACAGTTATGACAAGGAATTTCAGATGAATAATGACAGATAGTCTAAGTATAAACCCTAGAAAAATACAAGTGCCAAAGGAAGTGAAAACCTAGATGGAGAAGAAATTGATGCAAGATATGCAAATGGGTAGGCAAGACATGATAAAAGAAACTAGAAATGCAAGAAAAATTTAATGAAAAATGTTAGAAAAACTTACAATTGAAATGCTGGGTGAATAGTAACCATGGTGTAGAAGAAGAAGGAAGAGAAGAAAAGAGGAACTTTTGTCAGGAAAGGAGGAGGGGAAATGAACAAGAGAAGGAAATGAGAAAGATTGGTGAAAGAATGAAGCGATTTGGTGTAGAAATGAGTGAGATCTAGAAGTTTTGGATGAGAGGAAATGGGGAACGGCGTGGGGAGGTGAAGAAGAAGGTGAATAGTTGGAAAGGAAGGAGGGCCCGACGTTTTAAAAGAAGCGCGAAGTCAATTTTGTCATGAGGGGATCAATCCCCTTTAGGAAGGGATCGATCCCTTCCAGGCAGAATGGTTTCCAGGTTTTCCTTGCCAATTTTTGATGCTATGGGATCGATCCCATGGTGAAAGGGATCGATCCTTCATAGCAGGAACCCAGATTTTTTGGCCTGATGGACTTGGAACTCAATCCTATTTTGGAAGAATTGTCTCCTCAGTCACTTGCCTCATTTGTAATGCATAAAAATGATTGGAAAACAATGGAACTTATGCATTTTTACTATTTTAAAATTAGAATCTGGTTGTTGTCACTTGGGATACATGAGATGTGAGTTGAAAAATCCAGAAAAAGTGCAGGAAAATGCAGAAAATTGCAGAAAAATGTTGAGAATATGCTGAACAGCTTTGAAAACTAAGTGAACAGATTGTGAACCTGTCTTAAACATCAGAAAGTGGGTGTTGGCTAATGAAGAACATTTAACATGATCAAAACGCACAAAGTTCAACAATTCAATCTCAAAAGCTAAGATCATGAACAGTAACATAGCAAATTAAGGTCATGAGTTGCAAGTGGTAAGTATATTTTCCAAATTTCGTTCTTGCAATCATAACAAACCAACTTAAGCCATTCATTTAACATCAAATCAATTCAAGGAGCATTCATAATACCTAATTCACCTCTAAGAGTGCAAAATCTCTTCTTGTCCAAGGGTTTTGTGAAGATATCAGCTAATTGGTGCATGGTATCTACATACTCTAGAATTATGTCCTCTTTTTGCACATGATCTCGTATAAAATGTGTCTAATCTCAATGTGCTTGGTTCTAGAGTGTTGGATGTGATTTTTGTAAGATTGATAGCACTAGTGTTGTCACACTTAATGGGAACTTGGTTCATTTCTATTCCATAGTCTCTCATTTGTTGCTTAATCCACAACACTTGAGCACAGCAACTTCCGGAAGCTATATATTCAGCCTCGATTGTGGATTGAGCTAAGCTATTTTGTTTCTTAGAGAACCATGAAATAAGCCTACTTCCTAAGAATTGACATGTTCCCGATGTGCTTTTTCTATCCACTTTGCATCCACCAAAATCCGCATCGGAATAAGCATGTAGATCAAGTGTAGAATCTTTGGGATACCAAATTCCTAAGGAAGAAGTGTCTTTGAGGTATCTAAGGATTCTTTTTACTGCTTGTAGGTGTGATTCTCTAGGGGATGACTGAAATCTTGCACATAAGCATACACTAAACATTATATCGGGTCTACTAGCAGTTAAATATAGGAATGAGCCAATCATAGACCTATATAGTTTAGTGTCTACACATTTTCCTCCTTCATCCTTATCAAGTTTAATATTTGTGCTCATAGGTGTAGAATAAGGTTTAGATTCATTCATTCCAAATCTTTTGACCAAATCTTTAGTGTACTTAGCTTGATTTATGAAAATACCTTCTTTACATTGTTTAACTTGAAGTCCTAGAAAGAAGGTTAATTCTCCCATCATACTCATTTCAAATTCACCTTGCATTAGCTTTGAGAAATTTTTGCACAATGACTCATTTGTAGATCCAAAAATGATATCATCTACATAAATTTGAGCTACTAATAAGTCATGACCCTTAGATTGAATAAACAAGGTTGTATCTACCTTTCCTCTTGTAAAACCCTTTTCGATTAAAAACTTTGAAAGTCTTTCATACCAAGCTCTAGGAGCTTGTTTCAATCCATATAAGGCTTTTGAAAGTTTGAAAACATGGTTAGGAAATTTTGGATTTTCAAAACCGGGAGGTTGCTCGACATAAACCTCTTCATTTATATAACCATTTAAGAAAGCACTTTTTACATCCATTTGATACAACTTAAAATCCTTATAGCACGCAAAAGCAAGTAGCATCCTAATGGCTTCTAATCTAGCTACCGGAGCATAGGTTTCATCATAGTCTATCCCTTCTCCTTGTCTATATCCTTGAGCCACTAACCTAGCCTTGTTTCTAACAATAATGCTATTTTCATCCATCTTATTTTTGAATATCCATTTGGTTCCAATGATGGGATAATCTTTAGGTCTTTCCACTAATGTCTATACTTTGCTTCTCTCAAATTGATTTAATTCCTCTTGCATGGCCATAATCCAATTTTCATCTTTTAAGGCCTCATCCACTTTCTTTGGCTCAAATTGTGACACAAAGGCTACATGTTGACATATGTTTCTATAGGTTGACCTAGTTCTAACTCCAATGGTTGGATCTCCAACAATGTCATTATCTTTCACATATCCAAGTTCTCTAGAACACCTAGATTCCTTCTCAATTATTTCTTGTTCCATGGACTCCTCATTTTTGTTAATAGTAAGGTCTTTTAATTGTTCCCTAACATCCTTATCTTGAGATGGGTCAACTATAGGTTCATCAAAAATCTCTACTTCATCATCAACATTGGTTTTACTAGAAATATTTGATTCATCAAAGATTACATGTATTGACTCTTCTACAACAAGTGTTCTTTTATTGAAAACTCTATAAGCCTTAGAATTTAAAGAATAACCAAGAAAAATAAATTCATCACTTTTAGCATCAAATTTTTCTAGGTTATCTTTACCATTGTTCAAAACAAAACATTTACATCCAAATGGGTGAAAATAACTTATGTTAGGCCTTTTTCCTTTATAAAGCTCATAAGGTGTTTTCTTTAAAATATGCCTTATCATAGCTCTATTTATAACATAACATGAAGTGTTTACTGCTTCAGCCCAAAAATATTTAGGTAAGTTATTTTCACAAAGCATGGTTCTAGCCATTTCTTCTAAGGTTCTATTTTTCCTTTCAACTACCCCATTTTTTTGGGGAGTTCTAGGAGCTGAAAAATTATGGCTAATACCATTTTCATTGCAAAATGTATCAAAACCAAGATTTTCAAATTCTTTTCCATGGTCACTCCTAATACTCGAAATAGAGTAACCTTTTTCATTTTGAACAAGTTTTGAGAAAACAATGAATTTATCTAAAGCCTCATTTTTAACACTAAAAAAGAACACCCAAGTAAACCTAGTGTAATCTTCAACTATCACGAATCCATAGTGTTTACCTCCTAAACTAGTTGTCCTAGTTGGTCCAAAGAGATCTAAATGAAGAAGTTGAAGTGATCTAGAGGTAGTAACACACTTCTTAGATTTAAATGCAATTCTTTTGTGTTTTCCTCTTACACATTCTTCACAAACTTTATCATTTTCAAATTGAAGCTTAGGTAATCCTACTACTAGATCTCTTTTGGCTAACTTAGACAAAACATGCATGCTAGCATGACCTAGTCTTTTATGCCATAACCAAGGTTCATCTTCTCTAGTGGCCATAAAGCATATATTTTTGCTATTAAGTTCATTTAAATCCACAATATAAATATTTCCTTGTCTATGTCCAATAAAAACAGTTTGATTAGTTTTGGCATTAACAACATTGCAACACAAATCATCAAACACAACTTTAAATCCCTTATCACACAATTGACTAATACTAAGCAAATTATGCTTTAAGCATCTAACATACAACACCTTCTCAATAGTTGAGGAAGAGTTACCAATTGAGCCAATTCCTTCAATTTATCCTTTGGAGTTGTTTCCAAATGTGACTTCTCCACCACTCTTATGCTTTAGGAACTTGAATTGACTCTTGTCACCCGTCATGTGTCTTGAGCATCCACTGTCAAGGTACCAATGCTCCTTGGACTTAGCCTTGTAGCAATACTCTTCCTCCTACATGCAAACACATCAAGCTTTCATCTTAGGTACCCAAATTTTCTTAGGTCCTTGAGAGTTAGTAGATCCTTTAGGGATCCATTTCATCTTTAAGTACTCATCACTTGAATTTAAAACATGTTTAGGCACCCAAATCTTGACAGCCATTTTTCCTCTAATCATGGTCTTCCTAGAGGTGCATGCTTGTGAAGAGTGTCCTAGTTTATTACATAATGTGCACAAAACAAATTTTCTATCTTTAACTATAAAGTTTTTAAGATGAATCTCCTTATTAGATGCATTATAGCCTAACCCTTCTCTATCAAAGAATGTTCCTTGAGTTTCTAGCATTTGATCAAGTTTTTGTTGACCCATGTAAAATCTAGAAAAGGAGTTTTGCAAATTAGTGTTCTTCTTATTTAATTCTTCGATTTCTAGATTAGCATTTTCTAATTTCTTCTCACATTCTAACTTAACATTCACAAGCATTTCATTTTCTTTTTTCAACTTAGAGATCATTTTCTTATATTTCAAGTTCATGCATTCAAATTCATTGGCTAACTCATCAAATGCATCTTGCAATTCATCAAAAGTGTATTCATTAGTATCTAACAAGTTAGAAGTTACCTTCTCATCTTCAAAAGCCATGAAACAAAGGTTAGCTACTTCATCTTCCACATTCTCTTCATCGGAGCAATCACTATCACTCCAAGTAGCCATCATTGCCTTCTTCTTTTATTTCTTCTCATTTTGCTTTCTATACAAAGGACAATCAAACTTAATATGACCAGGTTTTTTGCATTCATAACAAATAATTTGGTCCTTTTCTTTCCTACTAGTTTCTCCTCTATTTAACTCTCTCCTAGGGGGTCTCCTAGAATTTCCACTAGCTCTCATCCTCATGAATTTATTGAATCTCTTGGCAAACATGGCCATTTCTAAGTCCTCTTCATCACCACTTACATCATGATCATCTTTTGATTCTTCAATTGTGGTGGATTTTAGTGCTACTCCAACTTTCCTTGGGGGATCTTGGTTTCTCTTAATTTTTATCTCATAAGTGAGTAAGGATCCCATAAGTTCATCTAATGAGAGTGTATGAGGGTCCTTGGATTCCTCAATAGCAGTGACTTTAGCTTCCCATGATTTAGGTAAGCTATTGAGAACCTTTTTGACCATCTCTACATTGGAGTATGTCTTCCCTAAAGCTTTAAGACCATTTGTTATGTCCGTAAACCTAGTAAACATGTCACTAATTGACTCATCATTCTTCATTCTAAATAGTTCATAGTCTTGAGTGAGCATGCCTACTTTTGTTTCATTGACTTGTGTGGTTCCCTCATGTGTGATAGCTAGTTTATCCCAAACTTGTTTAGCATTTTCACATTGTGAAACTCGATTATATTCATTTGGTCATAATGCACAAAATAGTGTGTGCATTGCTTTAGCATTAAGTTGTGTCATTCTAATATCATTAGTATCCCACTCATCTTCTTTCTTAGGCACATCTGACCCATCTACTTTCTTAATAGGGATAAGGGGACCTTTAACAATAATTCTCCATACTTCATAGTCATTGGCTTGAATAAAAAGCATCATTCTAGTCTTCCAATAGGCATAGTTTTCACCATTAAAGAGTGGAGGTCTAACCGTAGAGTGCCCCTCTCCTACCAAAGGTGTAGACAAACTAGTTTGAGCCATTAGTGATCGTTTTACTCGATAGATGTTAATTTAACTCAATCTCGAGCCCAAGCTCTGATACCAATTGTTGGCTCTACCGAGAGGGGGTGAATCGATTTTTCTACTTATTTCTAATTTTCCTAACTCTTAATGCACAATTAAAACTAAATAAATAACAATGAAATAAGTGCAGTAAAAAGAGTAAGGGAAAGAGAAGCAAACACAAGTTTATAGAGGTTCGGCCAATCTCTTGCCTACGTCCTCTCTCCTTGAACCGCTTGTAAAGGTTTTGATTCAGCTCTTCCTTGAGAATGCTTAGAAACCACTTGAAGGTGTGGCAAGACCTCTTACAATTTCTCTTGAGACTTTAGAAATCTCCTTCTAAGCCTCTACCCTTGTATTATGTAATGCCCAGGCTCGCAGTCCCGTGGGACCCTCACTGGCACATTACTCAACCGTACTGTCCGCTTTGTAAGGCAATGCCACTGCACTGGGACCACACAGGTCCACCTTACGCACGGATTTATTTCGCGTCCGCCATGACTCGAACATAGGACTTACTTTGCCTATGTCAAATCATAACTAACCATTAGGCCATGTAGTGTGGTCTAAAGTAATCTTGAATGCTGAAATGTACTGGCAGTATTACTTGGAGGATGACCTAGAGGTAAGAAGTCGTAAGTATACGACATATACCACCTTTGGACATAAGTTAAATTCGGAGGACCGAATTTCTTAAGGTGGGGAGAATGTGATAACCGTAAATTTTTCATTTATTGGAAATAAATAAATAAATAAATAAAATTGTGAGAATCGGAATATTGTGGAAATTCCGAGGATTGAGGAAGTGATAAATCGAGAAATTCGAGTGAAAGGAATTAAGTTGGAAATAAAATAAGGAATAAAGGAAATTTAATTTGGATAAATGGAAATCCAAATTAAATAAGAAAATAAGAAATGAATATGATATATATTTATATAATTATATATTATATAAATATTATTTTTTATACAAATACATATGTACTTAAATGATATATAGTATATATTATTATACATTGGCATATATATGAATATATACTATTTCATAAATTTAAATAGTACATATTTATATTTTATGTATATATAAATATATACATATATGAGAAAAATGTAAATATTACTTTACATTAAGGTTTAAATACATATATATTGTAAATACAATATATATATATATATTTATAAATGCTATTTAATTTAAAGTATATGAAAATATACATTTTTATGTGTAAATATATATATATATATATTATTATATATAATATATATATTTATATAATATATAGTACAAGTACTATTTAATAAAGTAATATAATTATATTTATAATATAGTTATAAATATAATTATAATTAAATTAATTAAACAAAAAAAATAAAAGGAGAAAGGAATCGGGAGGAGGACCCGACCCCCTTCCCCGACAAGCCGCCTGACCACCGTCGGCGGCGAGAAAGAAAGAGAGGAGAGGAGAGACGCCGTCGCCGGCCAAAGAGGAAAGGAAGAAAGCTGCCGGCGGCGGAAGAAAGGAAGAAAACAGAAGGCGAAATCGGCGAACCGAGAAGGAAAGGAGAAGAGAAGAAACGACAGTGCCGGCCGGTCTTGGCACCGCCACCACCACCCGAACCTCGACGGAGGTGAGGGGAAGGAGAAAAGAGCCATCGGTGAGGTCAGCAACGGCGGAGGAAGGCCGACGGAGGAGGAGAAGAAACCGAAGGTAAACCGAGTAGATCCGCCGCCGTGCCGTCGATTCGTGACGAACGGAGGCCAGATCCGGCTTCGCCATGGTGCCGACCAGCTGTGGAGCCGCCGAATTGCCGGAGAACGGACCACCGGAGAAGAACCGGCGGTGAGGGAGGTAGACCGGTCCGGCGGGAAAAGAAAGAAAAGGAAAAAAGAAAAAGAAAAAGAAAAAAAAAAGAAAAGAAAAAGGAAAAAGAAAAAGAAAAGAAAAGAAAAGAGAAAAAGAAAGAAGGAAGAAGGAAGAAAAAGAAGAAAGAAAAAGAGAAAAAGGAATTCCGAAAATTTGGAGAATTTTCGAGAATTCGAAAATTACGAGAAATCCTGAGAATTATGAGAAATCCTGAGAATTACGAGAATCGGTAAGAGATCCCGAAATGTATTAAATTATTTAAATAATTTATTTATTTAAATAATTATGAAAAAATTCTAAAATTTAGAATTTAATTTCCAGAAAATCCCTCGATGACCGAGCCGATGGAATCGGGCGAGGTGAACACGAGCGCGACCTTCGAGAGGCAGTCGTCGACCCAGGAAAAGGTAAGGGAGACATGTGCCGCCTGTAAGAATATTCGGCCACATGTTTTAAATTATGCATTTAATTTATAAATGCAATTTATAATAATTAGTTTTGGAAATTGTGGTGATTTATTGGTTTCAAATTGTGGTGAAATACCAGTTGAGAAATATAAACTGTATTTTCCATGTAGGAGGCTAGCCAAATCGGCAGCCGTTATACTGCCGAAAAATTATCGAAAAATTACTGAAATTTATCAAAAATCACTTAAAACCAAAAGAAAAGATTTGATTTCACGTGAATCGATTTTCGGGTACGAAAATCGAGAAATTAAGTAAATTTCATAAAATATGAATATAATGATATTTAATTTTAAAATATTCATGTTTTGAAAATGGTGAAAAAGGAAATCACCTAAATTTATCCCGATAGGTGATATTTCACGTGAAACGAGGTGAAAAATGAAAAGGACCAAAGTGAATATTTTAATAATATTTCTTCAAATATTCACTTGATTTTATAAATAACCTTTATGGGTTCAATCGTGAAAATATGTATTTATAGAAAATTCCATAAAGGTAAATAAAAGGTGAAAAACAGTGTTTTGAGATTAAAAAGTCTCCGCATGTGTTTACAGAGAAAATATGGGACGAGTGTTGATTTGGAAAATAAATATTTTAATTTTCCATAAATCATAAAAATGATTGATTTGAATCCCGATAACTTTGAAAATCACGTTTTCGAGTGAAAGCACGAAAAAGCGTGCGTATATGTGTTACGGTGAAAAAGGACAGTTATGACCTTTTATATTTTACAGTGATTATTTTATAAACTGTTTTCATCGTATGGAAAATGTGATTTATACTTTCTATAATGTTTAAGACATTTTCGAGAATGATGACCCCAGTATGAATATTTTATAAATGTTATTCATAAGATGAAAATATTTTCCTTTGAATATGTGTGGATTGATTAAACTTATAGTTATGAAAGTGATTTCATAAATGGGGTCTATATCATGTGTTTACTATTTTGAGACTGTTAGGCCCCATATCATGCTCACGTGTCACGTGTTAGTGCTGATAGATATTGATCCTATTATCAGCGTCCCAGTGGACACCTGATCAGTGCACACTGAGGACCCCATAGACTATGGCCATAGATCTCATATGTTTCCCCTATTTGGGATGATTTTATAGCATGATATATTTAGGGTGTTGCCTAGTCTCCATGATATTGTACTGATGATTGTACTTTTCACTGAACTTTTGCTGGTACTAAATTATTTACAGCTACTGAGCTTGTGATATATTACGTGTTAAACTAAATATTTTACGATGTTTTACAAGTGTGGAAAAGAGTATTTGTGAACGGAACATGAATTCCTTATTTATTTACTTAAGTGTTTTATCATGTGAATATTTAATGTTTTACTGGGATTTGAATATCAAAAGAAAACAATTACTCTCTACAGTTGCTTCTAGGTTCCGGGACAAGCCAGGTATTCTAAAATACCTGCCTTACTCCATCCGGATTCCTAGCCGACTGTAGTATCCTTCCTACATATGAGCCTAGAGCCTCTAGGAAGATTTAAAGAAAGTGAAAAATTATGTTCAGCATATAGGTAGCTGAATATCAAGTGTTGCATATAACTCTCTTACTGAGCCGTGGTTTGCTCACTCCCCAATTTTAAACATTTCAGGTTTTTAGTGATTGTGAGATCCAATGGTTGTGGATTATGGCTACACATAAAGGACAATGTGATAGACCGACTGAGATATATGAGGTACGATCATTTATTTTCTGTATTTAGACATGTGGACAGTACTACTTACTTATAAAGTAAGATAGGGGATGTATATAATATTATTTATGTTATATGAAATTATGTAACATTTAATGAAAAGTAAAGTATCACAGACAGCCTAACCGGATAAGTTGTATAGAAATACGTGAAAAATGTGGTCACGGGATGTGACATATTACTACCCACACTCTACAATATCAATCCTTACAAGGATAGCTCACCCCTTTGAATAAGAGAATTTTCAATGAATGGGTGAAGAACACAAAGAAATCTCACAAAATGGAGTTACAATGAAGATTTTTAGATTTCAGTTTTCTCTCTTGAAGCTTGAATACTTTTGAATGCTTGTTCTGCCTCCAAACTTCATAAATGTCTCTATTTATAGTCCACCTAACGACTGGAACAGTTGGTGAAGCATTTAATGCATTTCTTCCCGTTGAAACCCTCAAAAACTAGCCGTTTGAGTCAGATTTCGAGCAAAGGGATCGATCCCTTTCATGGGGGGATCGATCCCTTTTGACCAGAACGCTTTCCAAACTTCTCCCGGGTGGCTTCTGAGTATTCTGCCTTTTTGGGATCGATCCCTCTACAGTAGGGATCGATCCCTTTTGTCCAGTAAGCTTTCCTGCACTTAATTTGCTACATAGTTTATGGCTTTTATGATTCTAAGTCAGTTAAAAAACTTTCTAACACTTTTCTAAGAGTATTTACTGACTTTTTCAATTGAAATCTCAATCCAAGACTTTGTTAAAATAATTTCTATCATTGAGTTCATTCAAAGCAAATTTACTTAGAGAAAAATCATTTTTTAGCTTACTTGAGTTTTGTCATTTCAAAATACTTGTCAAATTAAAGCTAACACATGTGTACTTTCTCATGTGTTGTGCTGTTGACATTGACCCGTCTTCAACGGTCCCGATGTCACCCGCTCAGTATACGACCAAGAACACTTATAGACTATGGCCATAGATCTCGTGTGTTTATTATATTGTCCCTACAGGAATCTCACGTGTACCCTATTATTCCGTACGTGACTTATAGCATGATATCATAGGGGTGTTGCCTGGTCTCCACTATTATTCCACGTGTTATTATTGGTTTTTGTGATAACTATTGAAATATACTATTTATTTTGATGCTTTATCACTGACTAGTGAAATATGTAAACGGATGTTTTATTGCTACACGTGTTTTAAGTGATTGATTTCAATGGTGGAAATCAAATAATTTCCAAGGGTTGTTCACATGATTTAATAAATTATTTTATTTAAACATGTGATATTTTATATGGAGTAAATATTTTAGTGAGTTTATATTAAAATAAATTTCTACTCCCTGTAGTCGCTCTGAGTTTTCGAGACAAGACAGGTATTTCAAAATACCTTCCTTACTCTATCTGAATTTCCTGGCTAACTATAGTATCCTTTCCTTTTAGTGTACCCAGCATACTAATCGTAAACTAAAAGGTTTTACTGCATGTAGTCTTCGAGGTATCAAAATTTGCATACAAATCTCTTACTGAGCTGTGGTTTTGCTCACTCCAATATTTTATTTCCCCAGATATTTTGCAGTGACCATTGAGGTATATTATTCGAGGATACGAGGCTGCATATTTAACACCCCGAGGCAGCGCGTATAGATCCCGGATGTATAATTAATTTATTTTATATGTTCAGACTTTTGATTTATAGTACTAGGATATTATATTAAATAACGGGATGTAAGTATTGATTACAAATACAAATTGTGAATATTTAATTTCGTTAACTATATTGAGTTACGAATATTGTGTTTCAGTGAGTAAAATGTGGAAAATAAGATATCGCAAACAGCCCAACCTATCATATGTTGTGAAAATGTGCAAAAAGGGTAAAATATTGTGTATTTGGGATGTGATAGACAGGGGAGGGTAGTAATGTTGAAATAAATAGAGAAGGTAGTGCATCTAATGTAGGTGGCCCAACTAGTCCAGCAGCAATCAATGCAATAAATGTGTCCAGTGATGATGAGTTAGGTGGTAGTAAAGAGGATGAGGATGAGATTGTGGAAGATAAGTGGGTGTCTGATGAGGATGAGGAAATTAGGGACATAAGGCTTTCGTACACAGAGTTTAGGCAGAAAAAGAAGAAAAAATCTTTTAGGTAGGGTGATGTCCCAACAGATGTAGATTTTGAAGCACTAGTGGTTGAGAGGAGGAAGAAAACTAACAAGGGAGATGATGGCCTTAGAGATGCATATAAGAACAGGGAAGGTGATTGCTCTAATAGGAGAGGTGATTGCTCAAACAGGGGAGGTTAGTCTAGTGAAAATGAGAGTGATTATGTGAGTTCTTCTGATATTGGTAGTTATGACAGTGGTGAGGATGGTGAAGTGTTATATAGGAAAAGCAATAAAAGGTACTTTAATCCCTCTAATCTAGTGCCTAGATTTGAGCTTGGTATGATATTTGCAGGTACCAAGCAATTGAAGGATGTTTTGGATAGGTATGTTGCGGCAAAAAGATTTGATTTTGTATATCTAAGGAATGAGAAAGATAAGACTAGAGCAAGGTGTAAGCTAGAGGGTTGTCCATTTATGATATATGGTAGTAAGGATAATAGTGATGGGTTGTTTAAGATTAAAACATTTGTAAATAAGCACAATTGTTACATTACTTTTACAAATTCAAGGGCAAATTATAAGTTTGTAAGAAAGGATTTTCTTGCTAAGTTGAGAGTAATTCCTAAGTTAAAGTTGGTTGAAATGAAAAGGCTTGCTAAGGAGTTAAAAGTTGATATCAATTTGACTGTTTGTAGTAGAGCTAGAAAATAGGCTATGGAGAAGATAAATGGCAGAGTAGTGTATAAGTTCAATAGATTGTTTGACTATGCACATGCTTTGAGGAAGGCAGATGATGGCTGTCATGTTGAGCTTATGGTAGAAAGGCCTACTCCAATAGAAACCCCTAAATTTAGAAGACTTTATGTTTGCTTTAGTGCTCTTAAGTCTGGATTTAAAGAGTTTTGTAAGCCTATTGTGCACCTGGATGAGTGTTTTTTGAAGGGACCCTTTAAGGGTGAACTGCTAGCAATTATAGGTCGAGATGGTAATGACCAAATATATCCTATTGCATGGGCTGTGGTAGAAGTGGAGAATAAGTACACCTGGAGGTGGTTTCTTGAAAATCTATAAGCTAATCTTCAATTTGGAGATGGTGATGGATTCACTCTTATGAGTGATATGCAAAAAGTATAAAAAATGTATGTTGAGTTATTATTGTTTTATTATTTGCCCATATATTGTTTATAACAATTTTGTTTTGTTTTGTTTTTATGTTGATACAGGGTTTGAGGGATGAGATAACCACTTTGTTGCCAAAGATAGAGCATAGGAATTGTGCTTGACATTATTTTGCAAATTGGAAAAAGGAGAATCGAGGTAATGATTTGCAAATTTTTCTAGCCATGTTGTAAGTCTATAAATGAGGCATACTTCAAGAGTAACGCAAAAGAACTTGGTGCTCTGAAGAGTTCTGCTTTGGTAAGCATTTTGAACAAAAACCCTAAACACTGGTCTAGGGCATTCTTTTTGGGTAGAAATCATTTTGATGTGGTAGATAACAATTTTGCCGAAGCATTTAATGCTGCTATTATTGGGGCTAGGTATATGTCTATTATTTCTATGTTTGAGGAAATTAGGCATTATGTCATGAATAGAACAATCATTAGCAAGACTAAATGTTCAGCTTGAAATTCTTTGTTCTGTCCAAAGATTTGTCAAAAGATACAGGAAAATAAAGAATTGAGTGCTTACTACCATGTTAGATGGAATGGTTCAGAAGAGTATGAAGTTTTCCTAATGGAGATTCATTTGTTGTTAATGTCAGTAGGTGTAAGTGTACTTGTAGGTCATAAGATCTAACTGGTATTCCATGCCCACATGTAGTTTGTGTTATTTTGTTTAGGAAGGAAATGGTTGAAGACTAGGTGTTAGATGTTTACAAAAAAGAAAAGTATGAGAAGTTGTATAGTTGTGTACTGCCACCACTAGTAGGTGAAAGGTTTTGGCCAAAGACAAATTTGGGTCCTATTGATCTACCCATTCCTAGAAAATGCCTGGTAGGCCAAAAAAATAGAATCAGGGAGGAGGGTGAGGGTAATAGATATAAGTTATCAAAAAGAGGGAGAAAGATGAGGTGTCCGAAATGCTTCCAATTAGGGCACAATGCGAGAAAGTGTGCAAACAAAAACAAGCAGAATGTAAGTAAGTTTTATGAGTTAATTGGGTAATATTTTCATATTTTACAATAATTTTGCATTAATATATCACTTTTTTTGTAGATGGAATCCAATGAAGATGCTGGAAATGTTGATCCATCTCAACCAGCAGCAAGTTTTGATGTAGAAGCAAATTATCCTATAGATCTTGGACCCATAGTGGTGGTAAGTTTCACTTTGCAATCTCGGACATGTTGCTGTAATCATGTTTTACTTTTCTTACTCACTTACTTTGCTGTAATAGGATATAGGCATATGCACAGATTATGTGCCACCAGAAGACTTTACAGGAACACCTACACCTACAACAATGGATGGAGGTTCAAGAGGGAGAAGTTTAAGGGGTAGAGGTTCTAGAAAGAGAGGTTCAAGAGGGAGTAGTTCAAGAGGTAAAGGTCCAAGTGGCCAAGCCTCCCCTGCTTTTCAAGGCACCCAGAATGTCCAAGGCTCCCTAACTGTTCAAGCCTCTCAGAATGTTCAAGCCTCACAAAGTTTTCAAGGCTCACACACTGTTCAGGCCTCCCCAAGTGATCAAGCCTCCCCGACTGTTCAGGCCACCCTAGCTAACCAAGCGTCTCAACCTGTCCAAGTGCCAACAATTCAAGTGCCATAAAATGTCCATCTACCGACAACAACACCAGCTACATTATCACAAATGTCAGCAGCAAGAGGAAGATCATCCCTAACACAAGAAGAACTATCAACATGACCAAGAACATCATGGAGGGATCCTGGTAAAAGCAAGGAAAAAATAGTTGTACTTTACCCTAGAGGGAAGAAGATAATGCAAGGCATGGGGATATATACTAATGAGAAGACAGGATTGCAAATATTGAATGTAAGTTGAATAGTAATGATATTTGTTATTACTTTGTACTTCATTCTATAACTATTTTGATTTTGATGCTGCAAATTAATTTGTTTTACAGCCTGGTTTTAGAAGCCAATGTTTAATTTCCATCCCTAAAACAAGAAGCAAATCAGCAGAGACTGCCACTGCCACTACTACTGCCAACAATCAACAAGAAATTGTAAACTTGGATGGAGAAGCAGATGAACCTATTGGATTTTTCAAGGTATTATGTGTTATTCAGATTATTTAACTTAAAAGTTATAACTGTAATATAATAATAACAATATAATAATAGCTAACAAATAGATTTTAATATTCGTTTTATCTATTATAGGATCTAAGAAATGAGTTGTTGAGAACAAAGAGCAAAAGGCAAGATTATGATGACATCTTTGCAAACAGAGACCAAAGGAAAGGCAAAAATCCAACCAAAGCAAACACCTCGAAGTGAAAGAGTCCTAACAGCCAAAAAATTCATGGCTGTTTTTGTTGTCATACACTGTCTGATGTTATTGTGGATGTAATTAAGATTGCTTATGTTATTTTAGATGTAATTAACGTTGATTGTGTTAATTTGGATGTTTTACTTTTCACATTTTAGAAGGCAGCAACATTGTGCATTTTGGTTCATTGAATTTCTATAGGCTGTTACCAAATGCACTCAGGATGTTGTTTTGCCATTTTTGGCCAAATGTTATCCAATAGTAACATTGTAACGTTCTGCACTTTCTATTAGAAATGAATGTTTATTGTATACTTTCTATTACAAGTGGATATTCCAAAAGTTAATATTCTGCTCTTTTTATTTAATGTTCAACTATGCATCTTAATAATAAATATAACAAAACGACAAGGATTTTAGGCCAACAAAAACTTGAAATATGAGTGAGATAGCAGAAACTTGCATTTTTACATTCTTAAAGGTTAATTACAACATAACAAATGTACTATATTACATACACATTGCCATACATCTATATTTTTTATAGAACATACATTAAGAAAATGACCCATGAAACTAGCAAGATAATCTTATACAGACATGCATCACTTTTACTCTTTGCCACCATTCCTTTGTATGCAGTCATCTTCTCTTTATAACTTCTAACCTTATTGAGCAACATACTGATTTTATCAACCTTAATAGATTTTTTCAATTCTTTATTTTCAATCCTCAACTGCCTATTTTCTATCAACAACATCTTGTTCTAACTTATCAATTCATCATTCACATTTTTTATATGAATCTTTGGGATCTCATCACCATCATTCTTACCAACCCAATGAAAAAACCCTCACCCACTGGTCTGTAACAAATGGTACAAACCCCAAAATTAGTAACAAATTTTGATAAAATCTAATAAATTAGTATAACCCACTGGCTTTAGCAAAATCTGAGATAAAATCTAAATGAGCCATACCTCCTTGTAATTTGAGCAGCCATAGAACTTCTTTCCTTTGTTCCATAGTGTCGTAAAGGTGCAGATTGGAGCCCTTAATCCACAATGGCAAACCAAATTCCTAGATTGATTTGTGGGTTTTGAGCTCCGGCTGCTTCTACTCTCTTCCATTTGTGGGTCTTCCGTTACTACTAAAGGTGAAGAAATAATCTTTGAACCAGAGTATCAATGTAAGAAAAAATTCTTTTACTGGGTAAGGATTTTGAATCTTTCTAAGAAATTGTTGGTAAGGATTTCGAAAGAGGAGAAATTTCGAAAAGATGAGATTTTCATCTTTTCATCTGAAGAGCAAAAAAAAATCAAGGGAACCCAATACAAAATAGAAAATTCTTTTCTTTTTTTTGTTATTTTTTATTATATTTGGTATTTTGATTTTGAAATAAGAAATATTATTTACTGACATGACATATTTAATGAGAGCTGATGTGGATTTATGGTCCAATTGGCAAAATTTGATTGGTCTGGAATGCCACGTCACCATTTTTTCAAACGGCGTTAGAATTTGGGGTTAATTGTCTGATGGAAGAAAAGTTGAAGTGCCAAAGTGATAAAAATGGTATAGTTCAGGGACTAATTTATATATTAACCCTTATAAAAAAAACTACAGTTTTAACAAAACTGTAATTTTTGTGAAATTAATTGAAGAAATTGTATTATTAAGTCTAGGTAAAATATTGTCTTTCAGTATATTAGCTTATGCTTTTTAGATATAAGCATAGTTAAAACTTTGGAAGAGAAAGTAGAAAAATACGTTTTTTGTGCTACCATATTCATAAAATCTTATTATAAGACAATTCTATTATATCCAGAATCTTAAAACTCTTATAGTTTAAAAAATCGTAATTAGAAGTATTAAATTATACTTGTTTTTATTAATCGTAGTTAATTTGTTTTAAAAATAATTGAGTACAAATCATACATGTAGAGAGAAAAATTATCTCATCTATTATTTAATCAAATCTATTATTAATGAAGTTTAAAATTTTTATTATTTCAGGGTTGTCAGAAAAATATAATTTTTTTCTAAAAAAACTTATATAATAAATGGTGGACACAAACAAATTTAATTAAAAAATTGAGTTATATTTATATAAATTAGAATGATTTTAAAGCACCTTCCAAGTTTACATAAAAATTTTTTTAAAAAAATGCATCTGATAATAACATCAACACCATTTTTGAACATTCCAATGAAAATTTATATACCGAATTGTACTATGTGCTAAAATTCATGCAACAAATGTATAATAGAAAGTGAAAACCAACATATCACATCAAACAAATGATGGATCCCATCTTTCTGTTTTGCCGCTCGTCAGCATCTAATCTAAAAACACGAAATGCAGAGAAAACTGACAGTTCGGCCTATCGTCAGGGACAATTCACACAAGGGTCCCTCGTCACGTATTTTCACTCCACTCCTTCACTCCTTTGTCGGCTTTTCTACCCAAACTATAAGAAACGACACAAATTAGTACATATCATCATCATATCATGCCATACTTTTTAACTTTTGAATTACCCTATCAATATCCCAACACATTTTTTTCCAGATTCAGTCATTTCATGATTTAGTTTGGAGCAAATTAAAACTATGTTGTAATTTTTTAGGAGAATATATGTAACCAAAATTAAGATTATAAAAAGTAAATAGTAGGACAATGTATATATATGGATTATTATTGAGTATAGGTTCTCTTGATGATAGGCATAGGCATTTTCAGCTCATCTTTGTTGAATCCCTGGCACAGCAGTTTACATATTTGCAGTAGCCAAATATAAATCTAAGCCAAAATACCAACATGAAAATCATGCTTGGAATTCAAAACCTATCTAATTAAAGTGTCTGAATTTAGAATTTTCATGAATTTTCAACCACTTTACGTCGACAGATTAGCTGAAGTGTAGGTTTTTGACCTAACTTTTCATTTTGGAATTCAATATGAAACCATTTCAGATTAAGGCAACAAAAAAAAAATAACAAGCAAGGATATATGAAGTAATGGAAAATAGTAGAGATTTAAGGTCATCAGGATGTGCTAATTACCTCGTGGAGAAGCCCATAAGCTGACAAGCTATAAAAACAAAATCCGTTCATGTTTTCCCACGGCTTTCTTGAGCTTTCATACTGAGAATTTGATGCTCTCTTTTTTACTACCAACACATTTTATCAGATCTTTGGAGAAAGAAAGAGAGAAAAGAGAAGTCAGAGTACCAAGTTCAAGAAAGCCGTGGAAAAGCATGCAACGAACCCTTTTTCCTTCACTCAATTACATACGCAGCCACCACACTCTCCAACTTTCATTTTTTTTTGGTTATGGCACTCGCTCGCCTTCCCCTATTCTAACAGTAATCCCGGGCGTACCTAAATCGAGAGAAGAAAATATGAAGAAATGAAGCAAAATTAATTTAATATATGTGTGTAAAGAATCTGAGAGAGGAAGACTGAAAGCATTTCACAGAATTAATCTCTTATGGTACAGCGGAAGAAACAAAGAAAGAAAGCGAAGCAACAAAGATAAAGTGGCGCGAGAGAGATAGAAGAAAGGCATAAGGCAACAAACAACAGAAAAGATTAAAGGGGAGTGGGCACGGACTCTGATCAACTGAAAGTGATTCCCTTCAGGAGTGCGTTACCCCCGCACGCGCGGCTCACAAGTGGTTTCCCGACACGTGTTGGGGGAAAGGTCGATTGCATGATGTGGGGGGCGATGGGCCAACGAGGCCGGATGGCTGCGACACTTGGCGTGGCTGACGTGGTGCCGGGGGCTCAGGCTCACTGCTCATTGCTGAGCCTGGCTATTAGGCAATATGGCTAGCTTTTCCTCTTTTCCGACTGCAGTTTTGTTTTGATTGAATTATTGTTTTGCGTCGTTGGTCACCGACGAATCACGATGAACCACTTCCCTATCTGCTGTTCTTCTTCTTCCGGGCTATGCGCCGTATCGTGCGCTGCTGATTCCTCTGAGTCTCATCAGATGATCATGCACCCACGCTTCTCTTCTGTATGACATGTACCAGTATATATTACGAATTACGATTACCATGTGGCCTGCCGCTGCGTTTCTTTCTGTCCTCACTTCAGTCTACTCTTCACTTTCTGCTTAATAAATTCCCATATTGGATGCTATGAATTTTCGAGTGCATACCATCGATCATACATAATCAAACTTGGCATTAAGGAGAGTAATTTTTTTTTTAACTCAGCTAGTTATGATAAAGGGAAGAAATAAATTGCATATGATTATGAACAAGTGAAATCCGACACATGTTATTGGTGGAAGTGGAGTGGAGCTTCATGCAAATTAGGACCCCCAACCCCGGCAAGAGATAGTATGGCAGTTGGGATTTCCCACAAAGATTCCCCAGGGATAAGACCCGACGCCACAGCTGGTGCAAAATGTCTGGCGTTTCGACTATGCTTCATTTGCCATATCAAAATCATCAAGCTCCCAACCTCCCAGAACATACTGTTGAGTATTTTTAAAATAAGTGAAAAAATAGATTAAACATGTCTTAATAAATGAAATAAAAAAACTTATTTTTTCAACTAAAATGTCTCCGGGTCAACTTGCAATCATTTTCCGGATAATTTTAAAGGTACATCTCTCACATCGACATGATACATTCAAAGAAATTTTTTTTTGGGTACTGGCCCCAAAACTTGAATTCTGAATTTAGTTTACAAGACAATACTTACTTAAAAAATTAATTTTAAAGAAGCTATACAATAGTTTTGAAAAGATTATATTTCAAGAAATTCAAATTGTATTGGATTGGTGAAACTCTAGCATAGGACAACCAATTGCCCTTACATGATAGTCAACTACCACAAAGAGATAAAAAATACTTTTCTTACAAAACTACCCTTGAACGTACAGATGTTCGATAAGAGTAGTAAATTGTTCTATTTGGAAAATGAGAAAGCCGAATGCCATATAAAGGCATTCGAATGACATGAAAGAATTTTGGAACAAAAAATATACATTAGGACAGTTGATTATCTTTATTGAGCACCCTGTTGGGTTTGGATTTCTTCCATGTGGAGGTCCATGACCCAACCCATTGATAAGGACTTTTTTTTTGGCCCAAATTGGTACGGACTTTGGTGTCCTTAATTTCACTACTTTCAAACCTTACTCCTTTTAAGGGTAGGAGATAGGTTGCTTTAAAAAAAAAAAAAAAATCAAGGTCGACTCGTGATCCAATTGAGCTAAAATTTTGTCAGTGTATTCATGATTCAAAGTTCTTCATCTTAATGGTGGAGATCAAATTTGGAGCTTTCTATCTAAGATTTCAGGGGGTGATTGTTGAGCTATCAATTTATTGAGATTTCTCTGATTTTCTCTTGTAAGATTGTTTTTGCCATCAATAGTTGTTCTTGAGATATTGTGGTTATATACTTCTGTTTTAACTAGAGAACTTTGCATTCCCATTATTAATGATAATGGAAATTTTATTAGTGCCAATGGGGCTGTGGTTTTTACTCCTCACATTAGATGAGGTGTGTCACGTTAATATGTGTCCTTGTGCTTATGGTTTGGTGATTTTATTTCATCATTGGGTATGTATTGTTGGGGTTGCTTTATTTTTTACTTCTTCCTGCTAGCTTCACGCAAGAGAGAAATAATTTAATAATAATTTAATTTTCGCTGCGTTACATATTTGGTGGAGTAAATCTATTAGTTCTGTTTATTCCATCAAAAGGGTATCAAGGCTGCTTTTGTTATTTATTTAGGCCTTGTGTTGAACATGGAAGTTACTACAATAAGAATGACTAATATGAATGGTTCAAATTATCACATATGTAGAGGTAAAAAAAAAAGATTTACTGTATATGAAGGATTATTATTTTACCTATGTTTAGTATTGAAAAACCTAAAAATAAAACTAATGTTGGTGTATTAGATAGTCGGTAGATGATAATGTTTTGAATCATATTAGAAAAGAGACATGCACATACTTTGTGAAACAAACTAAAAGTGTTGTAATCACCTCACATTGCTTCGATTCATGCTAACATAATCATATTATAAAGCATAAATGCAGCGGAAAGTAAATAGAGAAACATTGAAGCATATGCAGGATCAACTTGACACTAACGAGTAAAAACCAATTTAATGATATAGCAAGCAACCATGGAGTTTAAAATTTTCATGCATTTATCCTTAAATCTTGTAATTTAAGAATCTTACTCCAAGTTGATTCTACATATGTTTTTGATTGTAACCAAACCAAAGTTGTTCAAGTGGTCAATCTCTAATGGTGATCCACACGAGCAATGAACAAATCTTCAGCAAAGTAAAATTGTATTATGGTGGCAGCTAAGCTAGTAGCTTGAGTTTCTTGAAACTCACCACAAATAAGTACTAAGAATAATTCTTGATCTTGCACAAGAAGAGAAGGGCAAGGCAAGGACAAGGAATCTTGCAGGGAAGTGATGCAAGTGAATTCTCTTATATTAATCCAATTCACAAGGATACCAAAGTATCTTTTCCTAGTTGAGCACAGCCTCTAAGAGACTAGACTGAATGTGGGACTAGACAACTGCAGGTTGATTAGGCGCTTGTTGCCAGATGAGCTGTTGTTGAATTACCAGTTGGGCGGTCAAGAATTGTACTTGGGTGAAGAGGTGTTGGTAGCCAGTAGCCTATGGGGCATACATTGGTTGGTAGGTACTTTGTGGGAACACAAGTGGTGGAATCGGCCTTAAGTGTATGCTGCTGGCGGTTAAGGGACAACTAGGGAGCCTTGATTCATCCTTGGAGTTGTCCGAGAAACCAAGCTCCAATCTCATGGAGTGATGTATGGCTTTTGAGAGTAACTAAATGCACTCACATGTTTCCCCTTCACACCAAACAAACTAATTCCACCCACTTGTCTTTTCATATTTTGTGGGGTGTTAAGAGAAAAAGGGGGTCCATTTAGTTGCTTTCATGGGTTTTCTGATAGAAAGCTTTGGTAGTAATTTTGGAGTATGATATCTACGGGGTTTGAGAATAAAAGAGAGAAATGAGGAAAAGAGGTGGTGGCTTTCTTAGACCCTGGTTTGGGAGGAGAGTTTCCGAATGAGAGACCCTGTTAAATTAAAGGTTTAACAACAAGTTAATTAAGCGACAGACCACGCTGTGTGGAACAATGAAAGAGAGCTGGACAAAGAGCTATGCCAACAGAAAGAAAAACCAAATGCACTCACATTTTTTTCTCTTCACACACCACAAACTAAATGCACCCACTTGTCTTTTCATATTTTTGTGGGATGTGAAGAGAAAAAAGCGGAGGTGCAATTAGTTGCTTTCATGGGTTTTTTGACAGGAAGCTTTGGTAGTTGTTTTGTGGGTGTGAATGGTATCCACGGGTTTGAGAACAAAAGAAAGGAAGAAAATAGGTGGCGGCTTGCACCTTGGTGTGGGAAGGAGAGTTTCCAAATGAGCAAGGATGTTAGACAAGGGTTCCATGCCGTCCAAGGGAGAAGCTGCTGGCGTAGCTAGCTATGTAAAGGTGTAAGTAAGGTTGATGCTGAGAAGAGTAGCTTGTGTCTGAGGCAAAGAAATGGTTGCGATTCCCACAAATTGCTCCAAAATGTTGATGTATTTTTAGGACCTTAACTATGGATCTTCAATGGTGGAGCTGTAAGGGCAAGTGAACTGTTGTAGCTTCGGGGAACTGCAATGTGGAAAGAAAGATCAGAGAACATTGAAGTTAAGACTCGAAGGCGCAGTTTGATGCTCAAGTCAATATGTGTAGCAAGAGTGAGGTTGAAGAAGAAAGCTTGAGGCAGATAGAAGGCAAAAGAGCTCAAGAGGCTTAACGTGGACAATTAGGCCCTAACCGTTAAGCAACGGTGGGCTTTGGAAATCGCATGACACAAGGATATTTCTTGGCCTAACAAAAACAACAATTCGATTACTGTAATAATTTAATATTGTGGCATATTTAAGTACTTTAACCATTTTTTTCTTTAGTTGTAACAAGCTATGCCATGAGACCTAAATTTCAAGAAAGATTAGAAATTACCCAAATGCATTATCACATTGATATTTAAGCTTTTGTAAATTAAAATTTTAACAAAAAGCTAATTAAGCCACAGACCACGCTGTATACAACAATGAAAGAGAGCTAGAACGAGGACCTATGCCAACAGAGAGAGAAATAACGGCAAACTATCAAACTCCATGAAGAAACAGAAATAACAAACTCCAAATTCCTGAGACACAGTTTAATTCTTCTGCAAACCTTATAAAATCCTAGAAAATTTTGATAGAATTGCTGGCTTCTTCTGCTGCATCAAATGTACATAATGTGGATCCAATACAATAGAAACAGAGGGAACTTAGCTTCCTTCCAAGAACTTGTCGACCCTGGCATTGACACTGGCAGAGAGAAACTTCATGCAAATAGGAGGGCTAACATTAAGAAGAGCTAGAATAGCGGCTGGGACACTCCACAGAGAATCGCCACAGATGAGGCCGGATGCCACAGCAGGTGCAAAGTCAGTGGCCCTCTGTTTGTTCCTTCTCTCCCACAAGAAGAGAATCAAACTCCCAACGCACATGTCTATTGCAAAGTAACCACCAAGGTAGAACGGGATGGCCATGCACATCGGACTAGGAATAAACCTATAAATTCCAAACCTGGTCTCTTTGCTCTTCAACAACTCTTGAACCAAGTTTATGACAAAGCCAGCAATGAAGAATCCGATAACAAGATTCAGACAATTCTTGGGAAGGGAAGAGATGCCCTCAACTCCAAGAAGGGCAATTCCACGATACAAGAGACCATAGGGTGCTGGATAGGTGCCATTGGGGTCCCCAATCGGGTAAGCCTTGTAGAAGAACCAAAAGACCAATGGTGTCAAGAGACAACCCATTGCTGTTCCAAGTACTTGGCTGAAAAACATAGAGCGAGGAGATGAAAGGGTAAGATATCCTGTTTTGAAGTCCTGCATGAGATCAGATGCTGTGGAAACAATGCTCATCATCACACCACAAGATGCAAGACCAGCAATGACACCGCCATGTTCGAGGCCAACCCATGAACTGAAAATGATGATAGCCAATTTCCCATAGTTGGAGGCTAGAGACCAATCCGTGAGACCACAGCCGTAGGCATTGCAGAAGGCTAACACCGGGGCAATGGCGTAAGCAACAAGAATGTGATACCATTTTAGTTGATGGAAGATGAAGGGAACTGCAATGATGGATACGATAGCCAGGATAATGTAGCCAGAAATTGCTATCTTATTTGGAATCTGATCTTTTAAGAAGAATTCGGATCGTCTGTGGTCATCATAGTTTGCAAGCTGAGCATCCTGACCAGTAACATCGGGGCTAACGATAGACGAGTCCTTCTTGCCAGAGTTTTTGGCTATGAGGCTGAGTATGGTTTTGGCTAGCATGAAGAACACATGGTAAAGCCCATCTCCGAGCATCATAGCAATTGCAATAAAAACCTGTGAAGACAAACAAAATTTTTGAAACATCATTAGTGATTAATTAATAACCTAGTGGAGTAAATCAGATTCGGATCAGGCAAAGTAGAGAGGAGAAATGGGGATAATGTGATTGAAAACTGCATAACAGAAGGTAATACCCTGTATCCTTGGATGCCATGGAGACTGCTTGAACTAAGATCAGCACTATACCAGACGCCTTTCTTGCTCTCGATAATCGGCCACATGATTCCCCACGACATGATGGCTCCAATAAGCAAAGACACATTCACCATATAAGGGCAAATCATCCCGACACCAATATACGTTGATGAGAAATCAAAGTAGAACCTAGGTGACAACGAAAATTATCATGTAGACCGATAACAAATTCCAGGTTTGCTGCATTTTAATTTTAATCTCATAGAAGTTGAACCAGAGAGACATACCTTTTTTGGTATGCTTGAAGACCAAATGTAGGGAAGTTAGAAAATCCGCAGCCATCAACAGCAGTGTAAAACCATTGGAAAAAGGCGAATACAATGCTAAAGACGAAGCTTTTGAAGAGAACCGCAACTTGCTTCCTACAAAAGTCATTAACGAAAATTGTAGAGAAATTAGTACAAACATGAAGACAAGATCACGAAATAAAACCAGAAACAATTTGTCCGTAATATTAAAAGGCTGGTAAATTTAGAATGGTGTGACCAAATGTACTCACTTTGCTAACTTGGCGCCTTTGGGCGTGTGAAAACTGTTGATAAGGTATGCAGTTGCCGTCCCACTAGGGTATGTCAACTTGTATTTCAGGATCATTATCTGGAAAGAACAGTTTGCCCGGAAGTATTAATAAAATATTTTGTACTAATCTTCATCAATTTGCATGTGAAAGAATATGAATTTTATAATAGAAGCAAATATATATTTTTAAAATTACATAAAGAAAGTAAAGAAAGAAATCACCTTTCTGAGAGGCACAATAGAGAACAAGCCAACAAAGCTGACAACAAATAGAAATCCCATCATCCAACCAATGGATAGTTTCTTGATATTGGCTGGCGTATTCCCACTGTCTCCTTGACCAGCTACAAGGGGACTCATTCCCAACAAGTAACTTGCAGTGCCACCTAACAGATATATGGCATAAGCATTCATGTATTTTTAATTGACTTCAGAAGATTAAGCATAAGAGAAACAAGTACTCCAATCAAAGAACAGATGACAACAGATTTTCTTTAAGTTTTAAAACATGATTTGCAGATCATAGCGTAAAATATTAAGAGAAAAAGATATAAAGAAAACTGAATAGAGAAGATCAGAAAAACAATGACAAAAGCAATGCCTTTAAACACGTACTGCTGAAGGCAATTCCGGAGGAGGCGACCACACAGGTTTGGATGACAGTATTCTCTTGCCTGGTGAAGGGCTGCTTCAGGAATCCGAGGTTTGCAAGAGCCGTGGTCCATGCCTTGACGAGGGCGAAACCCAACAAACCAGCGGCAACGTTGAGGGACGGTATCACACCAGTGGTGAGATTAAGCTTGCAAACGATGAAGTTGAAGACCACACTCAAAATAAAGCTAGTCACCATAGCCCTCAACGTTATTTGCTTGGTCCATGGAGGCACCTCCGTCGTCTTGAAAGCGTCCTCCACGAAAACTCTATCGGTTGCGGTTCTCCCCGACTCCTCATCCATGGTAAAAGAAACTCTTTCTATCTCTCCTTTGAAAAGTTTGAAATATGAAGAGAACTATGAGAATCCCAAGAGATCCCAAGTCCTTAAATATCCCACCAATGAAGGGAATTAGTAAAATCCAGCTATGCGTGAGTAAATACAGTGATCCAAAGGCGGAGAGAGTTGATAGTGCAACAGTTACAGGGTGGCACAACCACCTATTTGGAAAAGAATCCGAATTCAATATGGACTTTTGAATAAGGTTGACGCGTACGTAGTTAATTCCATGAATTCCGAGATAGTCCAACTAGTAGATGAAATTCTCTCACCTTATATTAATTTTTTTACTATTTGTCCTCTTTATGTGGGAGACTTCAACTCGAATGAAACTTTTTTTGTGGAAAGGAATGTAGCTTTCAGGTTTGACTTTTATTTTTTCAAAATAGTACATATTATTATCTGATAAATTATATAAATTAAATATTAAAAAATTTAGCACTAAATTTTTAATTAAAAAAGTAAAAGTTAAATATTTAAAATATATTTTATTAATATTTTATAAAAATACATAAATTTTTCTATTGATATCAATTAAAAGAAATTTTTTAATGGTATTTTTCTTAGGTATATTACATAAATATATTTTATGGTTGGAGGTAAATTAAATGTGATATCTGATGTTTAAAATTTGACACTTAACTACTCTGAGATTTATTTTCATATCACTTTACCCCAAACCGTATATTAAAAAGTAAAGAGATTAGTCAAGTTCTCTCTTTATTTTAGCAATTATATTTCATCATTGCTTCATTGCTTTCAAATAGTTTTGTATTACATTGAGATTTTTGTTTGCTTTGCATTTTTTTTCTGTTGATTGATTAATATTAGTGTAAAAAATTTTGTTTATGGAGGCTTAAGGTATCGAAATGAATATATATGAAACCGACTGTGTATTAGCAGGCTATGTTATAATTTATGCTATATTTGGACAGAAAAAGAAAGAAAAAGAAAGTTTTTTAAAGGAAAGAAAATAATACATGTACCATTTCATTTTAATAGTCAAAATTAATAAAGGAAAGAAGAAAAATTCTAACTACCATTAATTTATTAAGAAAATGAAAGAAAAAGAAATTTTATTATAATATTTTTTTCAATATAATGTCTTTTTTTAAGATAACATATAATAATTTATACTAGTTATTCATTTGATTAGCAATAAAATTTCGATATATAATAAAGTATTGTATTTTTTGTCATCGACTTAGTCTAAGTAATCATAACTACAGTAGAGCCAACGTACTTACAAAGCACTTAAACATTAATCCCACAAATAAAAAACAATTAAATTTGTGAAATAATAATAATAAAAGAATAAAATCATTATAATGATAAATGAGCCATAAGAGACAAATAATTTTAATGATAATATTAAAAAATTTTAAAGAACATATTAAGAGTACAGACTCATTTTACAATTAAAATATTTTTACTTATTTTCTTTTCTTTGCGTTTTCCTATACTAGGCAGTCTAGGATAAACCAAAAATGGAGGGATTCTCAATCCCCTTCATTTTTTTTTTATAATTTTTAAATCATATCCAACTAGTACTAAGCTGGTCATCAAAAGAACACAGCTGTCAAGCGTTTCTTTAAATCTTATGAATACATTTAACAGAAGATTCTTCCAAACAAAATCCCACTGAAAATAAGCGCACCAAACCACTTATTGGACACAAACCTGTTAACAAGAGAAAAAGGAAGAAATGAGACGGAAATGCCATCGCAAGCTGAGTACAAATGAAAACCAACATTTAGGCAAAACTAAATCTCCAGATTCCCCCCTACTAGCATGCATAAAAGCAAGTTTATGATCCTTGTGTGTGATTTGTGATTTTGTCTATTTACATCAAAAACTTCAGGCAAATTATAGATTAAATTTGACAAGCACTACAACCAAGCAGACTTCTTAAACTTATCACGCACTTTCTGTTGCAATCAGCACGGCATGTGAGATTTACAGTCCATATCTGCCAAGCCAATTGCCCAGATGCAGCTGCCAGAAAGGCATAATATGGCCACCCTGCTCAAACGTAATTTAGAAAACTTAGCAAAAGAAAAGGTTATCATAAGCAAACTACGTGTTCAAGAAATTTAAAATATAAGGCAAGAAAATACCTATATCAGCATTGAATCCACAGAGAGCAAGACTACTTATGCACGCAATGCCAAACCCAGCAGTCCACTCCTTAGTTGAATCCCCAAACCTCAAGGCTGTAGATTTAACACCAACCTTAATATCATCCTCTTTATCCTGGATGAATTGTTATCAACGTCAAAGAAAGCAGCTAGTATATCTGACCGTTTCATACTCCCAACATATTTTGGAAAACAAAATCTTTAACCCATAAATGGATTATGTATCTCACAGGAAATTTTTTTTTTCCGGGAGTGTTACACCGCCTATGTTGAGTGTTATACAAAAATGCAACCGATCACAAACCCGGATAAAGGAGGAGGATTAACGGTAGGTTTGGATAATCAATCACTCAAAACTTGTCCAACTTTTATGAAATGAACCATTATATTAACTTCGTTGAGACGTCCCCTACTCAACAACATGCTTCATCAGAACCTCGTTTATAGTGAAAAGTATGCAATAATTGCTAGGTCATCGCTCGAAGATGAGACATCATATCAACGCCCAGATGTGTCAAATAAGCAAAGGTTCTCACACCATAATGGACGAAGGTGGATAAAGGAGTTACTCCATAATCATAAACTTAAGATCTTGGAATATAGGTACGCTTAGTAGTAACTTAGGGAAGATTTGTAGAGTTATGTGTAAGAAGAGGGTTAACATCTTGCGCCTCCACGACACCAACTGGATTGGGGACCAGGCTAAGGAGATAGCACCTAGGCGATACAAGTTTTGGTACACAAAGAAAGATAAACATTGAAATGGTGTAAGTATCATCAAATGCAAAGAGCATCAAAAGAACGTTGTACAAGTTAGGAGATAAAGGGATAGGATTATTTTGGTTAAACTAGTTCTAGGATGGGAAGTTTTAAATATTATTAGCGCATATGCACCACAGATAAGACTTAACAAGGCTAATAAATGACATTTATGAGAGAATTTAGATAAGATAGTACAAGAAGTGTCTATAGAAGAAAATTTTTATTGGTGGTTATTTTAATGGCCATGTAGGTATTAGTAGAGAGGATTTTAATAGCGTACATGGGAGTTTTAGTTACAGTGTAAGAAACAAGTGTAATAATGCTATCCTAGATTTTGCTTCATCCAACATCCTAATCCTAGTGAACACACTTCTTAGGAAGAGAGAATATCTCCTTATAACCTTTAAGAGTGGACCAAACGCAAATCAGATTTTTTTTTCACTAGGAAAAGGGATAAATGTATATGTCTAGATTGCAAAGTTATCCCAAGTGAAAGTGTTACCACACAATATGACTGCTAGTCCTAAACATTAAATTCATAAATAGCATCAAAAGAACCGACAAAAATGAGCTACAAGTATTCGATGGTAAAAGCTAAAAGAAGATTGTCATGATTATCATGCAGTATGTAAAAATAGTTGGATTTAGAAAGAAGATTGGATAACAGAGGAGAACTCAAATATATTGTGGAAAAAGGTGGAAAAATGCATTCGGGAGATGAGTAAGGAGATATTAGGAGTATCAAACAGAAGAGTGCCAATTGAATAGGATGCAACATGGTGGAATGAATCAGTTAAGGAAGCTATAAAAGCTAAGCAAGATTGTTTCAAGAGTTTAAAAAAGAACAGCAACAAAGAGAGCTTCACAAAATACAAGTTAGCTAGGACGAAAACAAAGAGGCAATGGCAAAAGTTAAAGCAAAGGTTATGAAAGAGATTTATAACAAGTTGGATACAACGGATGAAGAGAAAGAGATATATAGATTGGCGCAAGCACAAAAGAGGAGTCGTGACTTAAGAGTTGTGAATTGTATCACGGATAAATACCGAATAACTCTAATTAAGGGCAATGGCATTAAAGAAAGATGACATGATAATTTTACCAAACTATTTAACAACGGACAAAGTCAAATTTTGGACAACATCTTGGTGTCTCCCGAGGATCTGAACCAATGCTTTATGCACAAAATCAAAGAAACAAAGATAAAGGAGTACTAAAGAGGATGAAAACAAAGAAAGCTGTTAGGCCTGATGACATTCCTAATGAAGTTTGGAAATGTCTTGGAGAGATAGGAGTTAGGTGGTTGACAAATTTTTTTAATAAAATTTGAAGCACTAACAAGATGTTTAAGGAATGGAGGAATAGTGTTTTGGTACTTTTCTATAAAAACAAGAAAGATATTCTGAGTTGCTCCAACAACTGAAGCACAAAACTAATAAGTCACACAATGAAGTTATGGAAAAGAGTGATAAAACAAAGAATAAGGAAGAATGTAAAGATATTGAGGAATCAAGTTTTATGCCTAACCAATCGACTATAAAGGCAATACACTTGCTTTGACAACTTGTAAAGCATTCTTGAGTATAGGGTAAATATTTTCACATAGTTTTTATAGACTTGGAAAAAACATATGAGAAAGTAAATAAAGAGGCGCTATGGTAGTCCTTAATGAAGCAAAAAGTCCCCATGAAATATATTAAAATAATTAAACACATGTATGGAGACGCAAGGACACATGCAAAGACATATGGAGGCAAACAAGCGATTTCATATCACTATAAGACTACATCTAGGGTTGGCGTTAAACCTATTCCTGTTCGCTACAATAATGAACGAGCTGATAAAATCCATTCAAGATAATGCGCCTTGGTATATGATGTTTTCAGATAAAATTCATGTGTGCTAAGAGTAAAGCAAAGGTTAACACAAAGTTAAAATTATAAAGACAGATGCTAGAATCAAGATGGTTCAGATTAAGCAAAGTAAAGACTAACTATATGGAATGTAAATTTAGTTCAAACAAAAAGGAAGATCAAAATATAGTGATGCTAAATGAGGCGACGATCCCTAAATGGGATCATCTGTGATTTTCAGGGTCAATCGTATAGATAGATAGAGAGATTGTTAGCAATATAACAATAGGATCAAAGTTAGCTAAAACAAGTGAAAAAGTGCTACAAATGTGCTATGCAATAAAAGAATTCCTATACGATTGAAAGGCAAGTTTTATAGAATAATTGTTAAACCAACATTGCTTTATAGTAATGAATGTTGGACAACTAAAAGACTACACACACAGAATATGAGTGTAGCAAACTGCAAATCCTGTGATGGATGTGCAGATATACGAAAATTGATAAAATGAGAACATTTGCAAGAAGGTTGGACAAATAGAACGTAGATCTATGGATGCTCCAGTTAGGAGAGTAGAGGCTATGAGCGATGAAAAAAGGGTCAAGGCTAAGGGTTGATCAAAAAAGACTTGGAATGATGTTCTCTAGAAAGATAAGGCGGAACAAAAGTTAGAAGAACAAATTACCTTGGATGGTAATGAGTGGAGGAGGAGAATTCCTGCTGTCAACTTAACATGAGCTTATATATTGGTTCATGTAACTTACCCCGGAATTGGAATAAAGGCTCCGATGACGATGATGTGGGGGTGCAAGTGGAAAAGAAAACATAAAAAAAAGCAAAGTAAATAGGGTTGATTTTATTAGCAAATAAATTTTTCTTTTTCTTTCTTGGTCTTACAAGCTTAAAAATTCAACCAACTACTAGTACCCGTACATAAAAATTCTCCTTTCAATTTATAATTAACCATTTTTATATAAAAAGTTAAGTTATTAAAAGGCCATTGTCAGCTCCATAAATCAACCCTCAACCATATCAAATTGACTTGACTCAACTATCATCACAATCCTGTCAATCCTACTAACCCCAAACATAGTTAAAATGTGAAAAAATTAGTAACTATCATCAAGTTTATTCAATATAAGAAAAATAAAAGATAAATTAAACAGAACCTTACTAGCTCCTCAAAACTTAATAATAAAAGACCATTTCAAGCAAGGATTTACTCCAATAAAAGCTATAAAGAAAAGCATGTACATTGAGCTTTGAATAGATGAAGTTATACCTGATGTGCATATATTGTATCATACACAAGAGTCCATAATACTCCCGAAAAGTACAGTGGAAACACAATGGATGGATCTATACTTCCTTTAATGGCTGACCAACCTAATAAGGCTCCCCAGTTGAAGGTCAAACCTAGATAGGCTTGGGGCTGAACCAACCAAATGAATCAAAGGTAAACAAATAAACAATAATGAATATATGAAAGAAAAATATATACAAACACAATTACCCAAAATGTAAATCTCTTCATGAGAGGATAGGAAAAGACTAACAACAAGGATGAAGCCCCCAATACACGGCTGTAAGAAATAAATAAGCTATATCAGTTATATGAATCAAAAGTCTTGTACCAACCAGCGACATTGATTTCACCCAATTTTCAAAGGAGACTGAGAAAAGTTAAAAGTAAAACTCAATAATATAATAGAATTCCGAAGGTTAAGCATAAGCCAAATCCCATGTAAAGTCATTAAAAGTCTTTGGTAAAGTTGCAGATGTCTAAATCTTATAACAGATTTACTGAAGCAATAGCAAAGGAAAGAATTCTAACCTATAATTATTAAGTTGAAGGAGAATTCCAAGACCCAAAAGCAGTTGAAACCCAAGAAAACAAATCCCCTGAAATGGTGTCAAAAGACCACTTGCAACTGGTCTTAGCCTTGTACGCTGTACCTGCATGCAAAATGCTCCAGATAATCACACTTCTGGAAAAATGAGCTGGTACATGTAAGAATGCGTATAAGCAGAAAATTAAGTGCATTTTGTCTAATATTAGGATCCTTCAAATTCCTACTTGTCTTAGTTATATACAACTTTGAACTATTAAGATCATAAACCAGAAAAATACAAGTGATGAGGAAACAATTGAAGTTACCATCGTATCAATATCTCGATCAAGGAGGTCATTGACAGTGCAGCCGGCACCCCTCAAAAGCAAAGCCCCGCAACCAAATAAAGCCATCATCTTAAAATCAGGAAGATGCCCAGGTGTTGATGCTAATGTAATTGACCTACAAAAAACGTGAAAGAGTTTAATGCCAAAGCAAAAAACTTTCAAACAAATTCTGAAATCAAACAGAGCAAGTCTTACCACATACAAGGCCAAGCCAGCAACCATGTCCCAATAGGTTTATCGAGCCGAGCAAGCTTAGCATAAGGCTGAATTCCCCTCGGCAAATACACGTCAATCCAGGAACGAACCTCTGCAATATTCTCGTTATTGTTACTACACTGTTGTTCATGTTTGTTTGAGCTGTCTGTGGCTCCTGAAGAGGTCGATATCCAAGCAACTCCACATCTAAAATGTGAGGGGAATGATAGATTTTCCTTACAGACTTTGAAATGATCACAAGAATTTTCATGATTGGGAAACAAATGCAAAAGCCGAGTGAATGAATTGCTAAAATCAGTATTCTTAATTGTAGTTGAGGATGACTGCAATGAAGAGAAGATGGTGAGTGAAGAAGAGAGAGAGGGTCTGAGGAGGCTACGCAAGGCGGCAGGAGTGACCCGAAATGAAGCCATTTTTTCAGCCTTTCACTAGTACCTAGGTTTTGTATTTTGGAATTTCAAAAAGTGATGGATTGACCATTTGCACTTTGAAACATCAGCCTTGGTGGTGCACACAGTGCCGCTTCTGTCATTAGTATTAACAAAGTACAAAGCCATAGTCACAACATTAAATCGAATCCCTCTATATAACTTTTCCAAGTACAAAAATTACAAATACAAATACTAATTAATTTTCACAAACGCATACAGATGAGCAGCAAAGGTGAAAACCAAATAATTTTGCTCACCGATCCTTAATTGATTCGACCAATCCCTGCCTTAAATACCCTGCAGGCAGGCAAGGAAAGCACCATGACATTATCAGGTTTTTCTTTTTGAAATCCAAAAGAACTTCCTCAACAAACTTACGAATCAGTAACCTGAGATTGTTCACTATCCGAAAAAAGCTTAAAGATCTAAACTTTTTTACCTCTTTTCTCCACAAGAGAGAGGGCCCAAAATCTTTACGGCTAGCGTTTTCTCAGATCTCAAATCATCTCATTCGGTCATTCCTAGACAACCACAGTCCATAAGGATTAACGGGACTAACCACCACAGCCTCAACACACCAGAAAATGGAAGACCCAAACAACAAAACAAAAAGCAATCCCAATGACTGGACGGAAAACGGGAATCAAGCATGAAGGAAGCAAACAAATCACAAGTTTTCAACTCAAAAAAGGCAGCGATGGGAGAACTGATTAGTGACTAGTGATAACCTTGAGGATGGAGAGAACTGAGCTGCCGATTGCCGAACCGGAACTGAGCTGCCGATTGCCGAACGTGACTGCTCCTGCTGGCTGCCGCTTGCCGTTAGACAGAGAAAGGTAGGGTTTGCCGACTGGAAATTCAGATTTAGAAAGTTCGAGAAAGGCGGAAGCGAATAGGATTATCTTTAGAAATCATTTGACAAAAATTTATTTTACTTGATAGATTACTGAAAATATTAAATTTTTATGTTTGGTTATATTGGTAAAAATATAAAATTTTTGTATTTGATTAAAAAAAGTAAAATTACTAAATTACTTATTTTACTGTAATACCCTTCGTATTATTAGTTGATATAGAATGAATAACATTTGATATAAATTATATTTAAATTAATTACTTATTTATTTATTTAAGATACTCATTTATTTATTTATTTTGTCCCCTTTTTTTATAAGATTTTTGTTATGTAAATTATTTTGATTTAACAAATTATTACTATATTAAATTGATTTTGATTAATCAAAAATCATAAAGTCCATCTTATTATTGGTCCATTTGATTTTAAATTCATTTTTATCTTCATCAAAATAAGAAAAAAACAATGATTGTAATATTAGATGTGATTAATTATTAGAGGTAAAATGGAAACAAAATATAATTATTGGAGGGTAAAATAGGTAAAAAAATGAATTCTCCTCGAAAAAAAAATACCTCAAGATGAGGGGGAATCATTTTCCCTCCTATTTTCCCCCCTTTTTGCACTGTTGGTAAAAAAAAATCCCCAGTGTGAAAAAATTTCGCGAACCAAACATGATAATCATTTGATAGAAAAAAAATTACTGTAGGAAATCAAAAGTTCCGGCAACCAAAAGTCCCCTTAGGGTTTACAGACCGATCTAGTTTTTACTCTATAGAGAAAAAAAAATTCTAAAACGATGACTAAAGATGGAAACAGATTAGGTACTTGATAATTTTACAATATTCGAATATGAATCCGATTAGTTATTATAATATTTAAATGTGATTAATTATCTGTTTATTTTAAATTGTGTTACTGGAATCCTAATTCTATAACATAGAATCTAATCGTTTAATTATCCAAACCCATTAATTATTTTTTTATTAAGTTAAAATTTGACTTTTAAATTTAAATATAAAATCATTTTAAAATAAATTATTAAAAAAATTAAATCAATAAATTTAATTTAACTCATAAAAATAAATTAAAGTTAAAAATCATAATTATAATGTTTAATGAATTAATTTAATTAAATAAAACATTACTAATAAATGATTTATGTATAAAAAATATAAATATCATATTAAACAATTATTATTTATAACCGGGTTCAAGTAGTAGATATCCTAAGATAATTACCCGAACCTATGATAGGTAGTAGTTTTGCTACTCAAATCAGATTATACATTATTCTAATCTTACTTAATCAGGTCGGATAGTGTCATGCACCCCTTTATAGGTACCCACAACTATCCCTAAGTACGTGAGTTTTGTGAATTTTGTATTTTTTTTATTGCAGTGAATTTTGTATTATTTTATGAGTTTTGTGAACTTTGAATTATTTTATGAAAAAAAGTTTAAATTATTGATATAAATATTATTTTATGCTAGTTTATCACTCGTGCAATGCGCAATTTAATTTTATTTAAATATATATATATGAATAAAAATTCTTATTATTCACACACTTTATTTTTAAAAAAATTATGATAATTATTTTAATTGTTTTAAACGTATTAGAGAACTAAATTTATTTTTTAAATGGATTAAATACCATATAATATTTTAATTATTTTTATGTTAGATAATATTTTAATTATTTTAAAGTTTTTAAGATAACACTTATATTATTTTAATAGTTTTAAATATATATAATATTTTAATTGTTTTATTTTATTAATGTCTTTCAATTTGTAAATTTATGTCCTTCATTGTTGCTGACAGACCAGGTTTACGTCTTATTATGTGTAAATTTTAATCTAATTTAATGTTAAATTTGTTTAATAATATGTCGATTATTTTATAATTTCAATTCAAATTTGTTTACTTTGAAAACATAGTTCTTTCAAAATCTCGATCCAAATTCCAACCTAATTAACAAATTAATTTGAGCTATAGAATTGAAGTTCTCTTATTTATCTTTCAAATAGTAGAATTAGGTTCCCAAATGTAAACAACAAAATTTATCACACCCCATGTTTCTCTAATGTTGCATAGAGGAAAAAAATTGTTAAAAAAAATTAATAATTTTAAATGTAGATAGTATAATATTTGAGATAATTAGATTTTGGATAAATTATTAAAATTAGATAAAAGAATAATTTTTAAGAGATTAGATTAGATAATTTATTAAAAATTTTAAAATTACATAAGGAATATAATTTTTATAATCACACATATGTATAAATTTTTTAATAAAGTGAATTATTTCAAATTTTAAAACAATTTGCATATTTAACTGTCAATGAATAAAATAAAAATATATTATAAATAAATTTTTATTTTTTAAAAAGCCAAAGTACATAAAAAGATAAAATTAAAACTACATTAAAATAACGGGTAAGTAGTAAAATTTTAAAGCCAATAAAATTTAATTTACCATGAAAGAACATCACTTTTTTTTTATAAAGAATCACATCAATGAGTAAGCAGTAAATTTTTAAAGCCAACAAAAATTAATTTACCATAAAAGAAAATTACTTTTTTCTTTGAGAATCACAACTACGCTTTAAGATATAATAAGAAAATTAGAGAAATTACTAATTGATATAATAAGAAAATTAGAGAAATTATTAACTAACTTTGGTAATTCAAAAAAGTTAAAAATAAGTTGGAAAAAGAGAAGTAAATTTTTTTTTTTAGCTATGAGAATTGTAGAGAGTTGAATAGTAATTGGGTGTGAAGATTTAGAATCTTTTTTTTTTTGATAGAAGATTTAGAATCTTTTTATTGCTAAAAATAGAAGGAAAAAGAATATGAGCTTGTTAAAATACAAAATTAAAATAAGATAAGAAAAAGAATTTCAAATGGTATAAAAGAAAAATAGAAATTAAAAAATAATGATCGTTTACATTACTTTTTTTCCCAAAAACTAAAACTTAAGAAATTGTAACAAATACAACAAAAAAGTCACAAATTTGAAAAGAAAAAAATTTGTTGCCAAAGCCAAACTGAAATTTACCTGCTATCAATAGCATCAATCTCAAGAAGTGTAACACATTAAACAATCTCTTTTCTTCTTTTGCATCTTTATATTTTCAGATAATTTCAATAAAATAATAAAATTATCAAGAGATTTAGAAAAAAAAACTAAGCAAAAAAAATTAAGAAAAAAGAGAAGCGAGATCTGATAACAAAAAAAAATGAAGTATAACTCTTGGCACTATTTTATTAGTATCTCATCTCATTCAATTTTCAAAGCAGAAAGTGAAGTTAAAGATTAAAAAAGTTGGCACTGTGGAAAAAACGAAGCAGAAGCATCGATTTCAATGAATGGATATAAAATTTTAATAAAATGAATAGATATTGATGGTATTTGAATGAGATAACAAATTGTTTAAAAATTGAATTAGATAGTATTGGTGATTGAAAGAGATATGAAACAGTTTAAGAATTGAATTTTAAACGGTGATGAGTGTCAGATAATTTTTAATATTGATATAAACGGATAGATTATAGTTGGTTTTTATAATGAGTTTTCTTTTTGAAAATAATTTAATTTGTTTTTTTAGTATATATATAGAGGAAGAGATTTTTATCTTTTTGAAAATTTAAAATGGATATTATTATTTTATTATAATAACTTATACATGTCAAACATATAGACAATCCACATAGGATGTTTAACTTTAAGTCAACTACTTTGGCTTATATATATATAAATATATATATATATATATATATATAATTAAGATATAAAGTTTCAATAACCTAAGTAAGAGTCTACTCGGATTGAGTCGAGCTCAAAAGGGAGTAGGAGTTTGAGCTTGAATATTACTAAACATTCAATTCAATTCGAGTTGAATTGAATTTTAATTTTTTTTAATTTAAAATTAATTCGAGATAAAAATTAAGTTACTCGAATTTGCTCAATTAGACTCATTTATCAAGTAAAAAATGAATTAGATTTTCATATTCAATTTCAAACTTGATTATTTAAACTCAAACTTAAGTTCAGATTCACAATGAGATTTTTCTTAAATACAAATATTTTCATATTTTTTGTATCAATTAAACCTACTAAAATATGAATTTTTTTTTTAAGATGATGATGACTTTACACCACAATCAAATTTAAATTTTTAAAAGTCCGTAAAGTAAAAGTCCCAGTCATAGTCACCAAATACAACAATAAACTTAGGAAATAAAATTTTAACATAATTGAAAAAACTTAAAATGAAGTATGAAAATAAGTTCAAATACAAGTCATTCGTCACAAAAACTATACCATAAGCTTGCTATGATTTGTAAAGAAGTTTGAAATATGAAATGTAATAATTAAATTTAAATTATAAAAAAATTATGTCCAATAAATATTGAATAAACATATTGAACATAAATTTATGACTAACAAATATAACTAATCCCAATAAACATAGTATGTATTAAGTCTAAAATTGATGTTCAAAGACATAACTAGTTTGAAATTATGCCTTTTTGACAGGACATGTTTATTCAATGTTTTTATTGACCATTATAAATTTCTAGACTTATGTATTTAATTTTAATCTTAAGTTTTATACTTGTATTTGAGAGAGTTTGAAAAATTCTAATGTATCTTGAAAATTTTTTAAAAAAATTAAAGTAAGTAAAATTCAAGCCTCTAATTTCTTTTTGTTCTATTTCTATTTTTCTAACAATATTAAGGATTTAAAAAATTTTGGAACTTTCTTTGACTACAAGTTTCATTCTAAATCAAAAGGTATCTTGTGTGCTCAATCTAAGTTTATCATTGCTATTAATACCAAAGGAAGATGACTCTGAATATGTGAATAAAGAAAATTTCAAGCCTGAAAAGATGAAATGAATGTTTTTCACTAAAGAAGAAGATTAATGGTTTTGCTTCAAATTACCATATAAGTTATATTTACCTCTTACATTTTATGCATGATTGCTTGAACTGTTAGTTGTTGCATATTTATTTTGGAGTATGCGATAACAACTATGTGTAGTTATTTTATATAGAATCAAATTTTGTCCTCAATAATTTATAAATTCTTCTATTATCATGAAAAGATTTCAAGAGAACCTTTAATCTATCCAGACCTCACTTACAATTATAGCACTCAAGGTACTCTCCTCTTTTACAAATTAGGGGTGCATTTACAAATGGTTTACAAAATACCTCTACAAAAGCATAATGATACACTTAAGATTTTTGAAGGTGTTGTTGCACAAAACAACAATGAATGATTGCTGACGTAAGCTCTTTGTATTTCTCTCCACGTGTTTCCAAAAAGATTTTGCAAAATAGGAAAAGTCAGAGGGAGCAGGGGCTTTCCCCTGTGCACACACTCCGATGCTTATGTCAGACAGGATCTAAGCAAGGTTTTAATCTATCCAAACCTCACTTACAATTATAGCACTCAAGGTACTCTCCTCTTTTACAAATTAGGGGTGCATTTACAAATGGTTTACAAAATACCTCTACAAAAGCATAATGATACACTTAAGATTTTTGAAGGTGTTGTTGCACAAAACAACAATGAATGATTACTGACGTAAGCTCTTTGTATTTCTCTCCACGTGTTTCCAAAAAGATTCTGCAAAATAGGAAAAGTCAGATGCACACACTCCGATGCTTAAGTCAGACAGGATCTAAGCAAGGTTTTAATAAGCCAATAGAGATTAGGGTTTAAAAGTAATACCTGTACTTATTTATAAGAATCAATTTGCGCGTAATTACCTTTAAGTCCCACAGCTTAAATGGTCATTTAATGGATCTTCCATGATCTTCCTGAGCCCTCTTTCCACTTGGGCTCAATTTATCTTTAGGTTCAATGATCTTCAATTTGACTCATAACAAGGCCCAATAATTCTTAGTATGACTCTCATCAATTGCTTCCTACTCTTTCGTAAGGTATACCCTGTGGAAGAGTATATAAAATCATTATGGGTCCATAGACTTTTCAGATTTTCTCGCTACCCCTTTTTTAGAATTATTGTAAGAGACTTTTCATCTTCACTCGAGAGCTCAACGAGTGAACTTCATCATAATTTGTAATAGGACCGGCGTCGTGCTGTTATTTCTTTTGTTAAGTGCCTTTTCAAGGCCCATGGATTCTTTGAGTCAATGACCTATTTTATTTAGAAGGCATTTTCTTCACTCAAGAGAACATCTTATTTGCTGGTTGAGGCATGGTAGACGCTCTTACGAATCCATAAGTCCTCTTTTAGAGCCCAAGGGTCCATTAATCCAAAGTGTTGGGTGTGCTTTTTGCAAGAGGAAGGATATTGAGCACTTCTCCGCCTCTGGATAAGTCTCTAAAATATACACTTTTATTGCATCAATTTTGATTAAATTATGAATTTTTAATGTAATTTCTTCCCAATTTAATTAAATTGTCTTCATGTGTAGGAAATTCAAGAATAATGAGGAAGTCAAGAAAATGACAAGAAAATCAAGAAAAAATAGTTGGATTTGGTGTTTAACCTCTAAAATCTATGGACTTAGCTTTCTCCAAACCCAAAATCCTATTCGTACTACCTTACCCCTAAACTATTTTTACACCATAAACCTTACCTAAACCAATTTTCCATACCCTTTTTAGAAAACCTTTAACCCTTACCCTACCATAATCCACTTAGACCTATCCAATTTTCACATAAAGCCCATGCATAATTTATGCCCATTTTAAATACCAAAATCCAGCAACCCAAAACTAACCATTTTACTTGCCAATAGAAAAGACCAGCCCAAGAGAGCGTGCTACAAAAGAGAGAAGGAAGCAGCCCTAATTAAAAGGGATGAAGCAACTGTGTGTCCTATGCGTGGAGGGGCTGCGTGACACAACTTGTCTTCACCAACGTTCTACAGCTTTTGTTTACTATCTTTCTCTCGTTTAGGAGGAGTTTGATGTTCGTAATTTTTAGCAAGAGGAGGGAAAGATCGGCTGGTGACAGCATCCAAGTTCTCCCATTTTATTTCTGTGTCGTTTCTTTATTTTTTTTAGCTTAGATTTTCTTAGACTCTGTTAGAATTTCAGTTGTTTTAAATCAAGTTGTTCAAGTATATTTAAAATTCAAGCTCTTTTTAACTTACTTTAAATACATTTACAGATTTTATTCCTTGAACTTCCATGCCCTGTTTTTATTTTATTTTATTTAGTTACTGCTTTAATATCGTGTTAACTTCTCCTTAGCTTCTTCAATTTTTTTTTAAGTTCTGATGGTACTGCAGTGTTCTTTTCTTCTGCCACTTTAAAATTTTCATTTTTCTTCATTTACATTCTGCAATGTGTTCTGTTTCACTGGTTCTTCACGTTTTACTTGGTGTTTCGATCTTTCTTTGCTGGTTCGCGGCTGCTACCTGGAGACATGCGTGGCTACTGAAGCTGCAATGTGGCTGGTGGTATGTGCGTGGCATGAGCAGGGCTAAAGGTGTGGTAGGCGTGGGAAGGGCTGGCAGCTTTAAATTTTGTTTTGTTAATTTTATTATTAGTAGTATATTAAATCTGTTTATTAATTTAGCTTATTATTTAGTTAATTAGTTTATTACCTTAAAATGGCTTTAGTTCAATTAGAGCATTTTTTTTTCATTTCTAATATTTAATTAATTAGGTACTCAATTTCCATGCATTTAATTTTTTTTCTCTTTTTAAATTTCAAATTCCTTAAAATTAGTTGCATTTTAATTTTACTTTGCTTTAATTTAGTTTGCATTTTTATTTTTATTTTTTTTATTGCTCTTAACTTGCAATTTAGTTTTCATGCGCTTTAATTTAATTTCTAATATTAGTTTAGGTTTTATTTTAATGCTTTTAGTAGTTAATTGACTTTCAAAAAATGTTCATTTGCTTGAATAAATTTAGGGTGATCAATTTTAGTACTTAGCTATAGCAATTTTGACTAATCCTCGTGAGAACGATATTTTACTCATCATTTTATTACTTGTCGCAACCCGTGCATTTGCGGTATATGTTTTAGAGCGCAACACCTCTCAAACTAAAATTCCTCATTCTCAGAAAACAAGTTCGCTTCAAAGGAGTGGTTATAGAAAACACTTGAGCTTATACTCTACTCGTGTTCATTATAAGGGATTCAATTCCTCTTGATCCCTTAACCATGGGAGGAGTAAGTCTGTCGTTAGTGAATCACCAGTGATCAGTTTTGGTGAACAGGAGGAACTAGAAGTCACAAGGGCAGAATCGGGCTGAGTGCAATATATTCAAGCTCCTCATGAAAGATAGGAGGCAGCTATTCATTGAGCTGTCAATGAGAGACATGCATATGCTCCCTAGATTGCTCCTCTTAACGGACATGTTTGTCTTAGAAGTGATGAGAGTAAGTGTGAGAACTCATTATTTTGTACTGTACATGTACGGAATAATAATCTTTAAATAAATAAATAAAATTTTGATATTTTTAAATATCGAAATTAAGGTGGGATAGAATCGAAAATTTCGAAATTGTACAAGAGCAAAGTAGGCTTCCCTCAAAGGTTGATCAAAGTTGATCAAATGTATGATTAATTTGGCTTGAGAAATAAATAAAATAAATGAAAATTTAATTAAATATATGGTTGGACAGAAAAGTTCCTGTGCAGTGGCAAAGGAAGTAAATAAAATGACTTGAGAGGACAATTTGGATTTTTAATAAATGGAATTAGAATTTTATAAATAAAAATTAATTGATGGCAAATTGAATTGAGACAACAAAGCCAATTGCATTTATTTCTTTAGCTGGAAGTGCACCGCCTCAGCCATTTCTGTTTGTAGCCCGTTTCTGTTCTTCTTCTCCTTCACCGAGTTTCAAGCTTCAGCTCTGAAAATCACCATTCTCCCATCACCAAAACAGTCAGGCTTCTTCACAAAACTTCGTCCTCACCACCATAACTTCATTATTCTTTAAAAACCTCAGCCAAAAATGGCCCAAAAGAGGTTCCCCTACTGCTGGACAGTGGCACGATTCAGGTGAGAAAATCCTTCAGCTCACGTTTCATGCACTTCAACCTCTAGTTTTTGATGATGTTGGTTAAGTAGATGATATGTAAGAGTAGGATTTAGAAGAAAAACATGTAGCAAAATTTTAGAACTGAAAATCTTTGATCGATGGTGACTGTTAGTGGCTAAGAAAAATATTTCTGTTATGGGTGCATATGACGTGAATAAGGAAAACTAGAAATTCTGCTATGTGAGTATTATACGTGGTTGAAACAAGAACAAAATAGAAAAGAAATGATGAACATGAGAGATAAATAATGCTTGAGCAGCCATGAAAATTTAGAAGAATAAAATGTGTGTGGAAGCTAAGCCGAAACGCATATGAAAGCTGTCTGAACTGAACAAGAAAAATAAAATAAAATAAGATAGGCCGGGACCAAAACCAGAAATAGAAAGGACTTAGTATAAAAAGATGATATTGGACGGTAGCATTTTAATCAATAAACAAGGCTTTTAAGATGTGGAAATGAAATAGAAAAGAAAGTGTGGCTGCCGTGTATAATGGAGAAACAAAAAGGTTTATCAAGTGTGAAAACAAGAAAACAAGAAAGTGTAAGTACTGTTGCTGCCATTAATGGAAGATGAAACCTTAACTAAGAGAAGACTGTCATGAGGGAAGAGTTGTACATTGGTTAAGATTAATGTGTGTATATATATATATTTATGCAAAAGCAAATATATGTATATACACATACCCTTTTATACATACGTATGAATTTCTACACTAATGAGTTGTTCGCTCTTGGCATAGAAGTGGGGCTTAAGTAATAGTGACTTTAAGATACACCTCTTGTAGCATGGAATCAATTATGACATAGGTTGTGATTTTAATGGTTGCAGTGGCTTCGACTGAAGTGGAAGATTGAGTGCAAACTTAAAGCTTGTTGGCGATAAATTGCTAAGTCTTAAGGTAAGTGGGTTAAGTAAGCTTTACTAGTACCATTTCGTAGGAACATTTAAATTTCCTTACTTATTAAGTTAGCTTATGAATTAAAGGACGAGATATCGTCGATCGAGCTACTAAGGTAAGACGTAAAGAAAGGTTTAAAGTATAAAGTTGAAAAGAATGCTTGGGCTGAAATTGAAATATCGTTTTTCTGTATTGTATGTTGTAGCTAGCCAAGACCACATGTTGAATAACATGAAAAACGCTAGTTCGAAACCTTTATATGAACTTGCTACCATGTCTGAGTAAAGTAGGTACATGTGTGCATGGTCCATATTGGATTACACTTAGTAGCAGTGTATTATGCATAAAGAGACTTTTACGGATGCATACATGCATGTACATATAGTACGTTTTAATGCAAGCTATTTTATGCGTGAGTTCTTTTTATGTATAACGACTTGCATTCTATTTAACTCAGAAGATTTTTCTGGTTTGAGCCAACTTTGAAATAAACCAAAAATATTGTATATTTAAAGCTTGAAAACGTTTCTTGTCAATAATTTTGAAATCTATGAAAGTTAAGAGCTACACGAAAGAACTGTTTTCCGATACGTTTTCGAGTGCGGGCAAATCCATTGACCTTTGGGTCACTTGAGCCTATTGAGCCTTGCTCTCGGTTCTATTACACGTCTATTGAGCTTTGTGCTCTAGACTATCAGTATCAGTATCTGAGCCTTGCGAGCCTCGAGCTCTAGGCATTATCAGGCTTGTCTGAGAATTTAACAGGCAAGTTCCAGCTCTCGACTGATCAGCGGGACTGGAGCATAATCTATGGCCATAGGTATTGTGTTGCTTGCGACACTTATCCATCACTAGCTAGGATGGACATCAGTATCAGTATCAGTTATCAGGGATCTTTGCCTACACTTTATCAGTATCAGTTTTCAATTGTTTGAGGCTTATGCCTAACGTTATCAGTATCCGTTTTAGACTTCGGTTTCAGTTTATTTATCAGTATCTATTTTGTATTTCAGTTTCAGTTTAATATTTAAGGCTTTACGCCTAATTTGATAAATTATCAGTTTTCTGTAAAGTTATCGATTTAAAGAGAATCCATCAGAATTCTATTTGATAGCTGCATGAGTTTTCAGTACTTTAAGGCCTTGTGCCTATAGTGATTGATCATCAGTTTTAGTATCATTCTCTGCTCGAAGTAAGGGTAACCGAAATCTGTTTGTGATTGAAATGTTTTCAGTATTTGAGGTTTCATGTGAGTACACTAGTACATAAAATACAATGTTATGCATATATATTATGTCATCTACTACCATGCAACCATGTGCATATAGACCGACATGAGCCTAGTATCTGTTTACTTAAGCTACTTACTGAGCCGTGGTTTTGCTCACCCCTTATTAATAACATCGCAGATCATACGAGTTAAGACTTCCGCTTGGAGTTTTTTGGAGCAAGGCCTCGAGGACGACCTAAAGTAACGATACTAGCTTGAGTCCTCTGAGTGCTGTTTTTGTTGCTCTTGAGGTATGCAAAAGGATTATGATGGCATCCATGTATGACATTTTAAATTGCGCAGTACATGTTTATAGATATTTTGGGATGTAACTTAGGATCGTTCCGGATTATTGTAGTCATCTATGGTTATCGAGTACGATCCGAGAAAATAAATTGTAAAGACTTTATGTTATGAAAATGCCATGCTTATGTCGTCGATGCTCCGGGAAGTAAAATTTGTCGAATTTGAGTTGTAAACTACTATACATATATATATGTGATGACTATAGGAGTAGGGTATCGTATAATGAATTGAACTGGAAACTCTGGATTGGTAAAATGCGGCTGGATATAGTTGAGCTTATTTGCAGGTTATTGAGCTGGGGAAAGTCGATTTTATATAAGGGGGAGTTTTCGACGTTTTTCCTTTTTGTCTAGTAATAAAGGAGAATATTAAATAAGTTTAAATGATTATAAGAAATGGTAACTTAAATGATGAATGTAAATCAGATAAGGATTCGAAAGTAATTGAGAGAAGACACTGGCACCGAATACAAACCATAAAGTGAAAAGAAAAAGTTAGTTCGTAAAATTGATAAATGGGAACAAATTTGAGTGTTAAGTGTACGTCACGGCTTTCGGGTCGTGACAGTAAGTTTCAAATCCTTTATTTCATGCTAACGTGAATGTCTTGTGAGTTTACTAACTCGTTTTACTTGTTTGCAAGCCTCCCAACAAATAATTGTTATTAATGCTTAGCACTTAGCGTTTAAGGTGCAAGTCGTAAGAGAACTCGAGCAGCTGGAGCTGCTTCATCTTAAAGATGATTTTGAGATAAAAAAAAGGCCAAAATTGCCTCTTTAGAGCACTACTAGAATACATTTTCCTCCACTTTAACTGAGCTAAATGCTCTTCAAGTGGAGTATGCCACTCTTCTCTTTGGACTCAAGGTCCTAATTGACTGAAACCAAAAGCTATAGGGAGAAATTACAAGATTATAGAGCCACTGAAGCCTTCTTTTAGCCAAGATGAACAAAATCAAATCTGGGCTAAAGCCGTGAAGGCACATCATCCAGGAGGCATATATTCTTAACTGGTTTTATCAAATGTGATTTGTACCTGGCATGCTCCTGATTGGTCAAAGCTTGTTCCAGATGCTGAGGATTTGTAACCTTTTCTGAAGATAGACACTTATAAATATCTACCTGATCTCACCAGCCCTTAGGAGCCTTTTCATCAACTCGAAGTGGTCGAAGTTCTCATAGGCTTGGACGAAGATGATTTGGGTAATCCAGAGGTAAACTTTTCTAAGGATCAAGCTCCTAACATTATAGTGCCTTAAGACGCACACGCCTAGGTGCCTGTTAATATCGATATTCCTCTTACTGTAGAGGTCAATCTAGAATACACTTATTGTAATACAACTTTAGAGTTAAATGAATGAAAAATTCCACTTTCTTGCTTTATTATCATGCTCTAATCTATATATATGCATATAGTAAGCGCTCTCTAGTTCTTTGTGAAAGAACCTAGTCTTTTATAAAGAACCCTTCGGCGACTACACATTGACCTTACACTTATTTAAACTCATCTTACGTAATAATTAGATATACTTCACACACTTTTCGCTTCAAGTCCTTATATTTCACGTTAGTGGATTACGTAGCGTATTTTTCACTTCAAGCTTGGGCGCTTTCTTGTTTTTCACGTGCATGGCTTACGTAGCATATTTTTTGCTTCAAGCCCGTGTGTTACCCATCTCGCGCATTTTTCGCGTAGGGACTTTTATTTCATTCATTGCTCGCGTTTTTTCGCTTCAAGCCCATGTGTTGCCCATCTCGCGCGTTTTTCGCTTAGGGACTTTCATTTCATTCACAGCTTACCTCGCGCATTTTTCGCTTCAAGCTCATGTGTTGCCCATCTCGTGCATTTTTCGCTTAGGGACTTTTAATTTGCCTGTCTCGCACCTTCTGTGTTTAGGGACTTTTGATTTATCCGTCCCGCGTATTTTTTGCTTAGGTACTTTTAATTTGCCCGTCTTGCACCTTTTGTGCTTAGGGACTTTTGATTTGCCCGTCTCGCGCATTTTTCACATAGGGACTTTTAATTTGCCATCTCGCACCTTCTATGCTTAGGGACTTTTGATTTGCCCGTCTCACGCATTCCTTGCTTAGGGACTTTTAATTTGCCTATCTCGCACCTTCTGTGCTTAGGGACTTTTGATTTGCCCGTGTCGCGCATTCTTCGCTTAGGAACTTTTAATTTGCCCGTCTCGCATCTTTTGTGCTTAGGGACTTTTGATTTGCCCGTCTCGTGCATTTTTCGCTTAGGGACTTTTAATTTGCCCGTCTCGTACCTTTTGTGCTTAGGGACTTTTGATTTGCCCGTCTCACGCCTTCTGTGCTTAGAGACTTTTGATTTTCCCCGTCTCACACATTTTTCGCTTAAGGACTTTTAATTTGCCCATTTCGCACCTTCTGTGCTAAGGGGCTTTTGATTTGTCCGTCTCGCTCATTTTTTGCTTAGGGACTTTTAATTTGCCCGTCTCACACCTTCTGTGCTTAGAGACTTTTGATTTGCCCGTCTCACACCTTCTGTGCTTAAGGACTTTTGATTCTTCTATTCGTGTAACATGTCTATCATACATGGAAGATTATCATAGTGTAGATAAAGATATGAATAATTGGCCTTCCATTTCATAACATGTAATATTTCCAATCAAATGGAACAAGTAACAAAATAACTGCAATAAATGTTAAAACAAAAATATCATGTGCTTACCGCTAGTATGGTTTCAAGTGATTAGTGTTTCAAGTCTTTGGAACCTTCTTGCACTATAAGGCCTTCAGAGGACAAGTGCTTGGTCCGATCACCTTTCAAATCTTGTAAGGTCTTTCCCAGTTCGCTCGAGTTGGCTAAGAGTGAAGGCCTATCGACCCAAGGTGATCAAAGTATGACCTCATCGCTCGAGCTCTGTCTTGAACCCTGTTGCAGCTTGCGTACCTGCCACTGAGGGGTACCCTGTTGCAGCCTCGTACCCTGCCACCAAGGGGTACCCTGTCGTAGCCTTGCAACCTGTTGCAAGCTAAGGCATTCTACTGCATGCTTGTCGTGCACCTACCAAATGCCTGCCGCACACCTAACGCATGCCTGACGCGTTTTTAACCCTGTTGCACACCTGTAGCACGCCTGCCGCGAGCTTGCCGCCCATTGCACCCTAATATGTGCCTACTGTGCGTTGCATCCTGCCGCGTGCCTGACGTGCGTTACACCCTGCTGCGCACTGATCACATGCCTGTCGTGTCTATCGCTCGCTGAGGCACCCTACCACAGGTCTACCGCGCGTTGCACCCTATTGCATGCCGACCACATGCTTGTCCCGCCTATTGCTCGCTAAGGCACCCTGCCACAGGTTTACCGCGTGTTGCACTCTGCCGCATGCCGACCACATGCCTACCGCGCCTATTGCTCGCTAAGGCACCCTGCCGCAGGTTTACTGCGTGTTGTACTCTACCGCATGCCTACTATGTGCTTGTCGATGCCTACTGGGTCGTTGCATCTTGCTCCATGCCTAACATGCATTACACCCTGCCGCAGGCCGACCACATGCCTACCGCTTCTATCACTCGCTGATGCACCCTGTTGCAGGCCTACAAACCTCAGTTTGCCACCTAATCTGCCATAAGCTTCCACATTTTACCACAAGCCTCTATACCCTATCGTAGATCGTGTTCTCGCTATTTTTTATACTTGACTTTTTGTTTGTTTCCCACAGACGGCGCCAATTGTTGTTTCACAAAACAACAATGAATGATTGCTGACGTAAGCTCTCTGTATTTCTCTCCACATGTCTCCAAAAAGGTTCTGCAAAATAGGAAAAGTCAGAGGGCGCACGGGAGCCCCTGCGCGCGCACTCCGATGCTTAAGTCAGACAAGATCTAAGCAGGGTTTTAATAAGCCAATAGATATTAGGGTTTAAAAGTAATATCTGTGACTTATTTATAGAAATCAGTTTGCGCATAATTACCTTTAAGATCCACAGCTTAAATGGTAATTTAATGGATCTTCCATGATCTTCCTGAGTCCTCTTTTCACTTGGGCTCAGTCTATCTTTAGGCCCAATGATCTTCAGTTTGACTCATAATTCTTAGTATGACTCTCATCAAAAGGAATACTCTATGAGACAAGTGATGATAGAAAAAGACTCTTTTTATCTTTTTCTCTTTTCATTTTTGAATGAAGTTTTGTTTATTAACTCTTGATTTGGAATTTCAGCTCTATCTTGTTCAACTCCAAACTTCTTCCTTATATAGATTCTTCAAATTTTTTATCGTTAAAGTTGTATTCTCTATATTCTTCCCATTGGCAGACAGCCAAACACAGAAATCTGACCGTTGGGATTTGTCAAGTTGAAAAGTATTGATAGATTTCTTTTGTGTATAGATACCTTAAAAATAAATTTTGCATAAATAAAGCACATTTGTGTCCATACTTGTCTTAACTGCATCGATACTAAAAAAGAGCATAAAACTTTTGTTTCATGATCAAGATAGGATATTGATACACCATTAGTCTTGTTAATATTAAACATATCATATCAACACAAATTCAAAGTGTATCGATACTGCTACTAGCTGAACACATGATTTTTGCATGAATCGCAGGATAATGTCTTTAATTATACATGCAAAGGTAAATTATTGCTTTGAGAACATGCATATTTGACTTATCATTTATCAAATATGAATACACAAGATTTATACAATTAATTCTTTCATACTTATTAAAATTATATTCTTTAGTTTGTCATAAAATTATATCAAAATCTTAAATATTTCAAAGTCAACGGGTGGCGAGTGTTGATTGACTATGATCGGCACAGAAGAGAGGAATAGGACGCCATCGGCCTGGGGGACAAGTCATTTGCTAAGAAAATGAAATGTACAGACTGGGAATGAATTTTCTCATAACTAGACAGTAAAGAAACTGCTGGCAGTGGCAGGTTATATATTTTGATGACAAGTTATTAAAAATATATTTTAGAATATGAAATTTAATTCAAATATTGGTGCACTCATTTTTAAAATAATTTATGTAATCATTATAAAAAATGATGTTTTAAATTTTAAATTCAAATTTTAACATCCACAAATCTAGCTGACCATTTTATTTCAATTTTCAGATTCCTTCGTACAGAAAAAAAATATATTTTTTACATTTTACATATTTCTGCTCACAGTCTACCACACGTTCATCCAAATCATAGACAAGGATCTTTTCACTACTAACAGTTAGTTGCGGAGATGTTCAGAGGATGTGCCAAAACGTAGGGTTAGTTTGAAAAAAGAATTATCTTTTGGCATGCCAGCGCAGCATCTCATGATTCTCTTCATCGAAAAAAACAAGGAACATTTCGCTGTCTGCTAAATTATGTTAGTAACACTTCAGGTAATTGGATAGGAAGAGGGAAAGTAAACAAAGAAAAAAAAGAGACTACAAGAGACAAATTCATCAATGTTCTAGGAGGTAAAAAGCCCTCTAGCACAATAAAGTTACAGTGACTGAACAAATATATATTAAGTGCATATTTTTCTTCTGTATATTAGAAAACGTCCCTATGGTGAAGAAAAAATATACTGCAGAAACAGTTTTTGAATGATCTGAATAGCTCGTTGTGGCAATTGCATTGAAACAACCAATATTTCGCTGTTCGCTTTCGTGTCTGGATAAAATAAACAGCATCAATGCTTCTTCCATGGCAGATACAAAAAATTCAGAAAGTTGTTTATCAACTCAACTTCATTGAAGCAAATGAAGTTGCCAAATCCATGGCTTCGTTAACGCGTGATGCATCCGTTCCCTGATATGAAACATAGTCCATAAATTAAAAAATATATAGCATGCGGGGAAAATCAAATATCAGAAAAACTGCAAGGATCAGCGACTGGGTTCAAGATTTAAGAGATAAAAATCCAAAAATTTCTCATAGCAACAGAATTTTAAGCACCAAGTTACCAACCTGTCCTGTAGCCAGACCACCCTTGCCTCTACCACACCTCCCCTTCAGAGGCCCTAGCGCATTTGTCAACCACTCTGACACTTCCAGTAGCTTGCTTTGTTCAGATTTCTCTGGTACGCCAGCATAAACAACCGTCTTGTTTGTGGTTTCATCAACACTGAAAACCATAACTGGCATTCCCTGTTCATTCAATGGCAACATTTAGCGCATGTGTGAAACAAACCCTGCTAAAGACTTGATTAATTGAAAAGTCACAATTAGCTAAAAACCTTCTGCTGAATAACTTTAGAAACTGCTTCACGTAGTGCAGCAGCATCTAAACCAACATCAATACGGGAGACAAAAAAAGTCTTTCCCTCTGAGACAGCAACTTCAGCCGATTCGGTTGCTACTGTGACAGCTTTCTGCATATTCTCTTCAGCAATCTTCTTTTGTGCCTTTTTCAGTAGATTCTGATAAAACAAACCAATTTAAAAGGATCTAAGACCATCATTTGCAAACAACGAAAAATGTTTACTGTTAGAAACAACTAAAAAAGGAGATTAAATCTGGAATATTAGTGCTCAAACTCAACTCTAGCATCAAACACGAATGATTGTTTGATGCAGGCACAGTAATTTTTTTTCAGGATTTTTTCTCTTCCATTTACAAGTTCATGTGCTCATATTCACCTCTTTACTTTGAAGCATCTAATACAGGTCTAACATGAACATATTACAGAAAATGACAAGTCAGAGCAACATAGGTTATAATAACTAAATTGAAGGTGTTGCAAAGTCTTATATAGATCAGCTCTGATTACCTGAAGTTGCGCAATCTTGCCCCTAATATCAGCTTTCTTGGCTGCAGGAATTGATGCGGAATCCACACTAGTTTTTAAAGAAGCCACTTTCTGTACAGATGCCAAATAAAATTTCAAATGGAAATCAAATATGGAATAAAACTCCTTGTAGGATGTTTACGTTTGACAAAAAATAATGACATCTTAAATGTAAATGGTATGAAATCACCCTCTAATAATGAGACAAAAAGGAGAGACTAATGCTTTGTTTGGTTTCAGAAAATAATTTTTATTTTGTTATCTATTTTTATTTTCTGAAAATAATTTTCATTTTTTATTTTTTGAATTTTAGAAAATACGTTTGGTACACAAAAATGAAATGTTTGGTACCTTAATTTTTCTTTTACATTAAGAAAGCTGTTACATACTGTTTCTAGCATAACAATGTGCAACAACACTTGTATTCTAATTTATTAGCACTTGATTTCAATTAAAATCAATTCTTCCTTTTCAGTACACAGTTTGAAGATACCAAAGGGGAAAAAAAACCCACCACAATATATATATATATATATATGGAAATGCTAACTCCGCCTGTGTGAGTTAACGCAGCCGGTCCCAAGCCCGGGTAAAGGAGGAGGGTGGCGGTAGGTTTGGACAACCAACCTTCAAAAACTAGTCCAATCTCATGAAATGAATCAATATTAGAATATCGTTGGGGCGTCCCCTACTCAGCGACGCACTGTATCGGAGCCTGGGTGTAGTGAAAAGTGGGCAAGGGTTGCTGGGTCGTCGCCCGGAAGCAACGCGCCACATCGATGCTTGGATGTAGTGTTAAATAGGCAAAGGTTCCCACACCATAATGGACGGGGGATGGGTAAAGAAGTTAGTCCATAACCATAACCATAAGCTTAGATTACGATCTTGGAACGTAGGTACGCTTAGTGGCAAATTAGCTGAGATTTGTGAGGTTATGAGTAAGAGGAGGGTTAACATCTTGTGTCTTCAAGAGACCAAATGGGTCGGGGAAAAGGCTAGAGAGATAGCACCTTAGCAATATAAGCTTTGGTACACAAGGAAAGATAGAGACCGAAATGGAGTAGGTATCATTATAGATAAAGAGTACCATAAGGATGTTGTACAGATTAGGAGACAAGGGGATAGGATTATTTTTGTTAAGCTAGAGAGATAGCACCTTGGCAATATAAGCTTTGGTACACATGGAAAGATAGAGACTAAAATAAAGTAGGTAAAATTATAGATAAAGAGTACCATAAAGATATTGTACAGATTAGGAGACAAGGGGACATGATTATTTTGGTTAAGCTAGTTCTAGGAGAAGAGGTGTTGAATGTCATTAGCGTGTATGCACCCCAGATAGGACTTGATGAGGTTAGTAAACGACAGTTTTGGGAGGATTTAGATAAGGTAGTACAAGAAGTGCCTCTGGGAGAAAACCTTTTTATTGGTGGCGATCTTAATGGACATGTAGATGCAAGTAGAGAGGGTTTTGAGAGCGTACATGAAGGTTTTAGTTATGGTGTAAGAAACGAGGGTGGGGATGTTATCTTAGATTTTGCTTTATCTTATGACCTAATCCTAGTAAACACACTGTTTAAGAAGAGAGATTCCCATCTTCTAACCTTTAGAAGTGGACCAAGAGCAAGTCAGATAGATTTCTTTTTAACTAGGAGTAGGGATAGACATAGATGTTTGCACTGTAAGGTTATCCCAGGTGAGAGTGTTCCTGCGCAACATAGACTCCTAGTTCTAAATATGAAGATAGATAGACGACATCGAAGGACCCAACAAAAAGGAATTGAAAGGATTCGATGGTGGAAGCTAAAAGAAGATTGTCATAAAACATGTAAAGATAGTTGGATTCAAAAAGAGGATTGGACAACAAAAAAGAACCCAAATATAATGTGGAATAAGATGGCAAAATGCATTTGGGAGGTGGGCAAAGAGACATTAGGAGTATTAAACGGAAGAGTGCCAACTGGAAAGGACGCAACATGGTGGACTGCGTCAGTAAAAGATGCTATAAAGACTAAGCGAGAGTGTTATAAGGCTTTGAAGAAGAACAACACAGAAGAAAGTTTTACGGAATATAAGTTAGCAAAAAAGGAGGCAAAGAAGGTTGTGGCAGAAGCTAAGACGAAGGTTGCGAAAAAGATTTACGACAAGTTGAACACAAAGGAGGGAGAGAAAAAGATATACAGATTGACGCGAGCAAGAGAAAGAAGGAGTCACGACCTAGGAGTTATGAAATGTATTGAGGATAAGCATCAAAGAACTCTCGTTAAAGACAATGACATTAAGGATAGATGGCGTGATTATTTTGACAAATTATTTAATGACGGACAAAATAAAGTTTTGGATAATATCTCGGTGCCTCTCAAGGATTTAAATAGGTATTTTATGCGTAGAATCAAAGAGACAGGGGTAAAAGAGACACTAAAGATGATGAAGAACAGAAAAGCTGTTGGACCTGATGACCTCCCAATTGAAGTTTGGAAATGCCCTGGAGATGTAGGAGTTAGGTGGTTGACAAATCGATTTAATAAGATTTGGTGTACTAACAAAATGCCGGATGAATGAAGAGTATCTTGATACCTTTATATAAGAACAAGAGAGATATTCAAAGTTGCGCCAACTATCAAGGCATAAAATTGATGAGTCACACGATGAAACTATGGGAGAGAGTGATAGAACGGAGATTAAGAAAGAATGTAGAGATATCAAAGAACCAATTTGGTTTTATGCCGGTCGATCAACTATGGAGGCAATATATTTGCTTAGACAACTTACGGAGCGCTCTCGAGTAATGGGTAAAGATCTCCATATGGTCTTTATAGATTTAGAGAAAGCATACGATAAAATGCCTAAGGAGGTACTATGGTGGTCCTTAATAAAGAAAAGAGTTCCTTTGAAATATATTGAACGAATTAAGGATATGTATGGAGATGCAAGGAAACATGTGAGGACAGGTGAGGGGCAAACAAGTGAGTTTCCTATCACGGTGGGATTACACCAAGGGTCAGCGTTGAGTCCATTCTTGTTTGTGGTAGTTATGGACGAACTGACAAAATCCATCCAGGATAAGGTGCCTTGGTGTATGATGTTTGCAGATGATATTGTCCTATGTGCAAAAACTAGAGCGAAGATCAATACAAAGTTGGAATTACGGAGAACGTTGGAATCAAAAGGATTTAAACTAAGCATAGTGAAGACTGAATACATGGAGTGTAAATTCAGTCCTAACCGAGTGGAAGAGCATGATGTAGTGACGTTAGATGAGGTGGCAATACCTAAGCGGGACCATTTTCGATATCTGGGATCGATAGTACAGATGGATGGAGAGATTGATGGTGATGTGACCTATAGGATCCAGGCTGGATGGAGTAAGTGAAGAAGTGCTACAGGTGTGTTGTGCGATAATAAAAGAATTCATATATAGTTGAAAGACAAGTTTTATAGAACAGTTGTTAGACCAACATTGTTATATGGTAGTGAATGTTGGGCGACTAAGAAGCTACATACACAAAAGATGAGTGTAACAGAAATACGGATGTTGCGGTGGATATGTGGATATACAAGAAATGATAGAATGAGAAATAATGATATTCGTAAGATAGTTGGAGTGATACCTATCGAAAACAAGATGCGTGAAAATCGTTTACGTTTGTTTGGACACGTAAGACGTAGACCTGTAGATGCTCCAGTTAGATAGAAGCTATGGATGTTGAGAGAAGGGTTAAGACTAGAGGAAGACCGAAAAAGACTTGGAAGGAAGTAGTTTGAAAAGATATGGAGGTTTTAGAATTGGATGAGCAAATGACCTTGGATAAGAATCTATGAAGGAAGAGAATACATATGGGCGATCTAACGTGAATTTAGATATTGGTTCATATAACCTACCCCAATCTCTTGGGATAAAGGCCCTGATGATGATGATATGAAAATGCTAGCGGCAGTCACTTTTACAGTTATATTTCAATACTCTCAATTTTATTAACCCACATCACTTTCTAGTTTTACGCAAAGACTGATTACCTACTATTACATGTTATTTGAAAAGTATTTTTTAGCATTCACATACTTTAACTTTTCAACTTCTCATATGAGTAACCCATCTTCACGTAAAATTAGGAAGTAATGTGGCCCAATAAAATGAAGAGTGTTGAAATGTGACTCTCTCTCTCTCTCTCTCTCTACACACACACACACACACAATTCCAAACTCAATGTTATCTATACATACATATATTTTTATCTCCTAGGCTCCGCTTTGTGTGCCACGTCGTTTCTTTTATTTTGAAAGGTAAAATCATAACATTAAGTTTTAATTATTTTTAATTAGTTTTAATTAATACCTCATTAGTTTTAATTTTTAATTAATAAAATAATAAGTTTTTAAAATATTAGTTTTAATACCTCATTAGTTTTAATTTTTTAAATAATAAATATTAGTTTTTAATTAATAATATATTAATTTTATTAATTAAATAAAATATTAATACCTCACTAGTTTTATTTTTTTAATTAATGAAATATTAGTTTTTAATTAATAAAATATTAATTTATTTATACAATTCTCAAATTTTAAAAATTAAAAAAATATAAAAATCTAATAAATATTACAAATAATATCAAAATTCAAAAAATTATAAAATTATAAAATAAAGCAAAAAATTTCAAAGATAATTTTTTTTAAAATTAAACACAGATGAAAACAAAAAACTTATAAAAATAAATTTACGAATCAAATTCAAAAAATTATTGTTAATTATGAAAATCGAATGTTGTACAAGAGGAAATAAAGTAATAAATAAATAATTTCAATATTAAACACTTAAAGACTAAGAAAAATTTTAAAAAAAAAGAGAGTAGTGATGGAGTATTAGTCTAATTTGAATTTATCAATAAAAATTTAAATATTTATAAACTTTTTTTTATTTTGGTCTATTTAATCTTCTAACTTTGTGTTAGAATTTTATTTTATTTTTAAAAAAAATGAATAATAAATAAATAAGATGTTTAATTGATAAATTAAATATTATCATTTTCATTTAAAAATTAATATTTTTAAAATAATTATCTTAACTTATTATATTTAATAAATACTATTCATAATTTTATTTGAGAAAAAAATTATCCGTGCATAGTAGGGGTATCATCCTGGTTAATAAAAATTATAACTCAAAATTTTTCATTGGGCAAATATCAAACATGTCAAGGATACATATAAAAAAAATCAGATATTTTTATCACAAGCAATTAATTATAAGTGAAGATTTAACCCCATCAAGTTACACAATAATTGAATACAAGTTAAAGCAAAAATATTTCACATCAAGTCAATTATAGCAACCAATAAGTAAGGAATGGTTTCAATAACAGCATTGTAAAGAAATGACGTATAAGGTTGTTTTAGCTTTTACAAAAAACAAAATCAAAAACAATTAGGGAAAAAATCTTGCGTCCGTTCGAATTTGGGTTCTTAGGCATTTTGCAACAATTAGTAAAACATTTTTTTACGAAATCTTGTGTTGACTTTTTCTAATTGTTCACAGTATTTTCTTAAAAAACAAGTTTTTTTGCCATCTAATTATAGCACATTTTCATTCTCATTTTTTAAAAACTTGTTTTCCATTTCTTCAATCAAACATGTTTTCTCTCAAGTTTTTTATTTTCTACAAAAATGAAAATAGAAAACAGCTTTGTTTTTATAAACCAAACAACACTAAGCATTTTACCCTATATCACAGTTTAGCTAGTTCTGTATGAAAGATGAACATAACAATTGCACATCATGAATGAGAATGCACAAGCAAGCAGGAGACGTATATCCACTAAGCCGTTAAATCAACAACCTATTTAAGTATTACTAGACAAGGGAGATTCAAAATCTGAAAATATCGATGATCCAACCATGACAAACTAGTGAGACACTTTCTTTTTTTTTTTTGGGAGGGGGGAAGGGGGGGCCGCAAGCGGTATAACAAATATTGGAAACTGAATACCCAAGAAAGATGCCCTAAAACAAAAGTTCAGGAAAAACGGCAAAAGTTGAACTGTAACACATCATATTCATATACAAGGAAACCAAAACCATAAAAGACACCTTAAAGCAGAACAATAAGATTATATAGCAACCTAAAACAAAAATAAATAAAGGCATTGATAATTAGAACTTCCAAGCATTAAAGTCTTAGAGGCCAAGGTAGATGATCAAACCTTCTCCAGCAAGCTTACATCCATCTTGGATGCATCATCTACTTCCTGCAAAAGCAGGTCACCCAATTCCATTGCCTTCAAAGCACTCTCAGTAGTGACAGCAGTTATCCTTCGGACTCCTTTAGCAATTCCTTCCTCAGATAAAAGAGCAAATGCTTTTGCTTCCCTTGTATTCCTTAAGTGTGTACCTATAAACATCCTTGAAGTTAGACTCAACACAAAATTCCCAGCAAGGCTTCTAGTGAAGTCATTAAAAATATAGAAACTGACCTCCACACAGTTCTGCTGAAATTGATAACCATTCTTTGTTTTCTGGATCAGCAAGGAGGTCCTCCACTTTTTGACCAATTGCCACTACTCTAACTGGATCAGGATAAACCTGTGCATTGATATATGACACAACATGACTTCAGAAGGAATGTGCAAAGCCAAATTCAAAAGCCATAATGAAGAAAATGCTTAAGCTTACTTCTCCAAAGACAGCTCGCAAACCATTGATACGTTTGGCTTCAGCTAATGTTGCCTCCTTTGAATATACATCTAACTCAGCTTTTATTTGCTCATTTACAATAGACTCAATGTTTCTCAAATGGTCAGCATTGATAGCACCATCTCTGTTTGGATCTGATAACATTTGATCAAATTTTAGCAATAAACTAAATAGGCATAACAACTGATGTGCTATTTGATGAACCGAAAAAAATCAACAATGAAAAATGAAATACTGAATTTTTATCTCTAAAAATATTAAGCTTGAAACTAGGATATAGAAATTGGCTGGTGTGCTACTAAAACTTATATGTTAAGTAGATTTCTTTTGAAAAAGAGATGTCATTTTATAAGCATTTTGCATTGGTAAAATTTATAAAGGAGAAAATATGAGATTAACAGAATTAAAAATATATTTTTCCTTAAATTGAATTTACTTGCTACAATAAGTAGCTAAAAGCTACTTTAGATTTTCAACACTTTTTCCTCTCCATTAAGTGGTTTCTAAAAATGAACTATCAAAGCCATTGATAAATTAATTCATTAAAACTTTAAAATTTCAATGGTTTAAAAATTGAGTTTATATATGATGCACTGACAATGTATAATTTCTATGCACTGACAATGTATAATTTCTATACACTGTCAATGCACAAAGATTGACACCTCATTAATGAGCAAACTAAAAAAAATATTAAGTCCTTATGAGGAAATTGAAAAAAACTTAATTATATCTATTTTAAGGGCTTGGCATTTTTTTGATTTGCTCATAAGTGAAGCGTCAATCTCTGATGCATTGACAATATATAGAAATTATACACTATCAGTGCATCATCTATAAACACTTACAAATTTTCAACGGTTTATCAAACACACCCTAAGATAAACTTACCATGTGAAAAATCAAATCTCAATTTTTCAGGAAGAACAATGGACCCCTTCTGGTCAACATGATTGCCAAGCACTTCCTGCATTCAAATTAGGAGGACATAAAACATGGAAAGTAATAAGATATATAACAATAAAAACAAAATTGAGTATATTAAGTTGTACCCTTAGAGCAAAGTTCAACATATGTGTGCAAGTATGGTTAGGAGCAATCAACTTTCGCCTATCATAGTCAACCTGCAAAAATGATTGGAATATTGGAATACTGAAAAAGTTGCAAATGAAGAAGCAATTCATTTTATAGATTTAAAAAATAATAATTAATACTTGAAATATAAGGACTAATTTAAAAACTATTGTTTCACCTTACAAGTTACTTTATCACCAACAAAGAATTTGCCAGTAACTCCAGAAAGAGAACCAATATGAAGTACAAAACCTCCAAAAATTTGAACATTACATACTTGGAATGAACCAAAGGAACCATCAAGAGATCCTGTATCAAAAATCTATGTACAAAAGCAAATATGTCAGGTGAATAAAGAAAGCAAAACAAAGGAAAGCAATCATCTGACATCCTTTTAACTGTCTCATTTCTTTCTTAGATATAGATGGAACATGTAGTTCAATTCCAGACAACATATGATCATTCCTAAGGATAGGATCATATAAAATAGATGTATATGCAATAATTTCATTCTTCTTTATTATTTACAGAAACTTCTCAAACTTAAATAGTAACAACTAGCATAAATTTCCCTGTAAAACCTAATATAGTCATTTACAAAACCTTGACCAATACCTGCTCAAAGCAACCACCAAATTTCAATCCTGAGCCTAATTTACTGTCACATACCCCAGGCCAGTGGCCTGGTTTTTTTTCTTTTTCTTTGTTTTAACCCACAAGACTCACCAGGCCAGGGGGCTGTTTTTTCCCCTTTTATTTTGCTTTAACCCACAAGATTCAATCTTTCCCATCCTAAATCAATCATAAACCTGTGTCCCTTCCCAACCAATAAAACCCCAAAATCACAAATTTCATGCTCAGGTATAACCATTTTTTTTAATTTGAGGCAACCCACCTACTGAGCTACACTGGTTTACAAACCTGAAAATGTAAAATGAAAACATTGTTAGGATAAAAAATCTCATGTACTTCAGTTAAAATACCTGACCACCTTGCTCAGCATAGAAACTCGTAGATTCCAAAACTATACCAACATCATCGCCAGCACTGGCACTTTCCACAAACTCTGAACCATTGTAGATGGCTTTTATAACACTTTCATGGTCCTGAAACAGTAACAATAATCATGGTAAACATCAAAACATAGAATACCCCACTACCAAAAGGATAGGAATGAATTGTTGACTAATAAAGTTCGTGTTAGAAATAAAAGAAAGTCTTGTAAGCTTCAAGGATGCAACCAAGAAATCAAACAGATAAATAATTTGACTGGCAAAGTCTTTAAGCCTCAAAGGCACATAGCACCAGATAACAATCACCTCCAGCAGAGAACCCCAAATTCAGGTGATGCAGGCAAAATATACATGATTCCTCCCTAATAGAAAGACAGATGGCAATCGAACTACCTTAAAAGTGCTATGTCACAACATATTGATATAGTGACACATAAAGAGCTTCTAAAAACTGAATGACAACAAAGATAACTCCTAAGTGTTTGATTGGCCCTCAAAATAGATTAAAAAAAAAGGACAATCTACAGACTGAACTCATTATTTTCATTTCTAGAGGAAAAGAGTAAATTGAGGAACATAGTCTTTCAGATACCATAAGCAATAAATAATCATTTAGCTGCAATATTCTCAGTCATCAAACAGAAGAATAATGAATCCTTTTAAGAATGAAATTAAAGTTTAACAACCAAAGAATGATACCTTTTGAAAATATCAAATATAAAATTGTCAAAACATTTTTTGCCATCTTCAGTGGAATTTTCACATTATCTTATGTTTAAAAGAGAGAATTCAAATCTGTTCCCTACACAGGCATGGTGCGGTTGAAATACAAGTATCTCTCAATAGTTAATACCTAATTAAACTTTACAAAATTCTCACTAGCCAAAATATAAACAAAGCTAAATGAAATCCATATAAAGCTCCATCTATAAAAGCAATGCATGCAGACCTGGAACCAAATGAATTTAAAGGAATCATCTGTTGTAGAAACCTCCTTCCTATGCAGCGCAGAAGTAGCATCAGCATCCATGACAATAGCACCACCAGCTTGCTGCAAAAAGCTTCTATTAGCATGATCCATCAAAAAAACTCAATTATGTGAACATTCCTCCTCTGCCTTAAGATACCTTTGTCTTTTGACTATTTTCAGCTTCATGATGCAGCTACTGTTTTCCTTTAAGTCATAAATATAGCATCTAAAAATGACTAGCATCTTTTACTTATTCACTAAAAAGAGGAAAGAAAGAAAAACCAATCTAGCAAATTATTAATAAGAGATTATGGAATAGATGAATCAAATTCCTATTACCTTATTTCTGGCACTCCTTGACTTTTCCCTTGCCTCATCCATGGCATTATTGAAACCCTCAACATCTACTATCAAGCCTCTTTCCTCTGCCATCAACTGCAACAATAAAGCAATTTGGATGAAGAGGCAAATAGGTTAATATATAGAAAAGAGAACCAAAGTCCATTTGTCTACCTGAGTTAAATCTAATGGAAAACCATATGTGTCCCACAAGACAAATGCATCCTGAAAAAAAAAATGTAAGATTCACACTGGCATATAGATAGGAGGCCTGGACTCTCACCCAGGTAACCAAATTCATTCCTTTCTGGTTCACTAGACTAGAATAAACAAAAAATAGTTCAGAACTCGGATTATAGACACACAAGCATATGTGCATATGCATATGCATATATCATCTGCTTCTAGAAGCAAGTTCATAAAATTTATTAAATTCTTAGGTCTGCTTTCAAGATCAACACATCAAATTCCTCAGAGCACTCAGTATAATAAAAACGTGCATAGAAATCTTTGAGGAGATAGTATAGTACAAATAAGATCAAAAACCAGTTTAGAAAGTTAGCTTAAAGCTTCTTAAAAACACTTTAAGTGCTAAACATAAGGAAAAATAGCATAATTCAGAAAAACAGAGACAGCATAATGCATTGATAGTGAATATTGCCCTCATTGACGGAGAAAGAAAAATAGAAATATACTTACCTGCCCACTTAATATCCTCCCCTGTACATCCTGGGTTGCTTTCTTAAATTTTTCGATTCCCTGAACATAAGCAGACATTTGTTCATGATTACATTAAACATGCTGGCAATACACTAATCATTACAGGAATATCATATCTAAAAACAATTAGGTAAAACAGCTAAAAAGAAGCAATGAAGCAAAGCACTTTATTGAAAATCAAATTTTTTAAATATTAATACTGATGAAAAGAAGGGATGAAGTAATCACTCAAAATGCTAACTTATTACTAAAAGCAGCTTAACCCTAAACATGTTTTTCATAGTTGGAAGGGAATTTTCCACCATAAAAAATGGTCCAAAAGGCTAAAAGAAAGAGCTACTTGGCTGCATGAAAATCATAACACACATTCGAGGTCACTAATTTCTACGAGACATTAAAATATCATGACCACAAAATAACCCATGCTCACCTTCACCAGAGTCTTTCCAAAACTTGCTTCTTCTGCAGCAATTATGTCCCCAATGCGTGCCTCATGCTGCTTTAACTCCGGAAAAATATCACCCATGACTTCCACCACAATCCTTACAAGCCTAGATTCAATTTAATAATTACTAATAACTCATGAAGACCATGCACAAGTTAATGACCTTGGTGCTAAGCTAATGCTGCAAAAATTGCTTTATTTATTTAAAGAGGGATATTAATTTCATTTTAGATTTCAATTGTTAAAAAAACTAAGCAATAGAAACATACTGGTTGTTCCTACCTGCTGAAAAATCCCTCAGGAGCTTTCAAGACCTCACTGCCATAGCGAACAGCACGGCGAAGAATACGTCTTAAGACATATTCACGCCCCTCATTACCTATCCATCAAACACAGACATCATGAATCACATTTAAAATACTACATAAAGAGCCTCCAAAGAGAAATTTCAGTTGGCTAAATACTTGACATAATAACAAACCCTTCATTTGTGTAAGAAAAATCTCCACTTACCATCCCCAGTTAAATTGAAAAGGCATCCACCAGATGTAAAAAAGATTACTAAAGGTGCTCAGCAATTAAATATATTTTTAAAATAAAACAACAATGAAGAGCTGAAATTCAACAGATTCTTGAGGAAAAACGAGCATCATGAAAATGAAGAAAGAAAAATAAAAACTCTATCATACAATATAAACTTGGAAAGGGGATTGACCCCAACAATTCATATGTTTTATCTTCACCAAACACCAGAACCCATAGCTGTTAACAATATTAGATAATGTAAGTTGACACATCCTGAAAAGGATAGCAAATAGAAACCCCATCACTCTTATATGCTAATAGCAGATGCAAAGGAAACAAAAACTATTCCAAATACAAGTCACTCTTTTATACAGTGTATGGACATAACATCAAATAACAGGCAAATCAAAGACAGTTGATCCAAAAGCCATCCCCACCAACAATCACAAGAGGACAAAATGTTTCCATTTCTTTAAATGGCCAATCAACCATAAGAAAGATGACCATTGAATCTAACCAGAAAATTGAAACAGAGATTCAACAAGAAATCTCATATCTACCTGGAGAAGCACCATCAGCAATGGCAAACGACAGAGTTCTAATATGATCAGCAACAACCCTATATGCCATGTCAACTTTGTCAATATCATCTGGCCCAACTTTTCCAGAATATGGACGTGCACCCGTGACCTATTAAAAGAGTAAAAAAAATGAAAGATCATGCATATAATCGTCCTCATTCTAGCTTCAATTACAAAAACTTTTAAAAAAAACCACTCAAATTGAGCCAAGTCAGTTAAACTTGGAAAAAAAAAAAGCATTCTGAATAGATTCAGACTTTGAACATCCTTTATTTAACATCCTTTATTCAACAGAATAACCCAACAAAATTTAAGAAACCATTAAGTGTTAAAATGTGTGAATGGACTAGTAACTTAGGATACATTCTCTAACATAAATGGAAATTAGAGGCATATAAGCTATTAAAGTGCTGGCAAAGATCAAGAAAAGTATCATAATTACTCACAAGCATCAACCTTGATTTCCATATATAAATCAAAATGAACTGTAAGCATATGTCAGTGTTAAATTAGATGAACATTGTTGAATAAAACAACTATAAGGTGCCTTTTTCCTTTTTCTTCCTTACGGAACATTAACAAGAATTTTGATTTCAAGAAAAAGATAAAACTTAGGTAAAGAAAACAGTAGTATCAAGGTCAGGGCATTTCTAACATGCAGTAGATGAACTAATATCAACCTTGAAATGGAATATTTATAAATATACATTTAGAAACTAACAGATATGATGACCCATGCTATTAATTAACAAAAGAAATGGGATAAAAGAAAAAAAATTCTCCATGAGCATCATCATCTAACCTGTTGGATAACATCAAAAATCGGCAAGAACACATCAGTATCATAATTGCTCATCGTGTTCTGAAGCACTGAAGTCAATCTCTCAAAACCCAATCCAGTGTCAACATGCTTTGCTGGAAGAGGTTTAAGAGAGCCATCACTTTCCCTATTAAACTGTATAAGAGTAATGCACACATCAGTGAAAAATTCTTCAGAAATCCAACTGTCACATTGGTATAAAAGACCAGAAGGACATGCCAACATGAAAGCAGATAGGGCAGATTTATTTATATCCCTATCGTCCCATAAAAACACTAAAGAGGCACGCGTGCACATACACAAACACATGTCTGCAGTCTAAATTTTCAGATAACTTTGAATTTTTAAGAGTGACGGACTAGACACATATCAGATAGGTTAATTAAACAAAATGGTTAAAGGATAACCATAAGAAATACAACAAAGTGTACCTGAATAAAAACAAGGTTCCATATCTCAATACATGTTGGATCGTCATTATTCACCAATGAAGCAGCATCGCGATTGCCTACTCGATCAAAATGAATTTCAGTACAAGGCCCACAAGGACCTGTATCACCCATCTCCCAAAAATTGTCCTATAAAAAGGGTAAAACCAATTAGATAGACCATACAATCCTATTATTCAAATGTATCCCAAACTTCAGAAAATAATTGTAATATGTTAAAATGAGTGGATAAAATATGATGCAGATAAACCAAATTAATTCTCCGTTCATGGAGATACAGTTAAGAGGGTGAGCCTAAGACCATGGTAAAACAGTAAAAGTTGCTCCTTTCTGACTTGAAAGTCACAGTCTCTCCGTTAATGCGAATGGAAAGCTGGGCGCATACCCCAAACCCCACAACGTGGGAGCCTTGTGTATTAGGTTTGTCCTTTTTACATGGAGATACAGTTAAGTATAAAGATTTTCATGCATAATTATCTTACACAATGCAAATACTAAAACCAAACCACACTCCTTACGTCTATCAAATAAATTATTTCATTATTCAAATAAGACATAAATACTTTACTCTAGATCTCAATCATAAGATTCGACACAACACAAATGCACTCATACACATGTAGAATGGTATATGACATTGAAATTAAAATTTCAGGAGAAGTTTTAAAATATATGAGGTGTGCCAAGAATAGTTGCTTTATCAACAAAAAAGAATAAACAACAATCAAGATTCCCAATATACCCTCAAAGAGAGTTGATATTGTTTAGAGTTCCCATGGCCCAAAACATAGGAAGAAAAGAAACACATGAACATGCGCATACCAAACAAAGAGATAAAAAGAACTCTAGACATTCCAAAACTTAACAGGAAAAAAAGCAAAAGCCTCAAAGAAACGTACTTTGCACCCAAATGGCAGTACACGTCCAGGGGGTAGAAACTTGAGCCACATATCTCTAGCTTCATTATCAGGTGGAAGACCAGCTTTTTCATCACCACCAAAGTAAGTGGCATAAATTCGATCTGCTGGCAGGCTGTAAACCTGTAGCTCAACAAATAAGCAGAAAAATGTGAAAATAAAATTCAGAAGTAGTGGAGTATTTGCACAAGACAACAAATTGCACCCAGCATTTCAAACCCCAAATGATCAAATCGCTAGCAATTTAGCCATATGAAGAGAATAGTATCCAAGATATGTTAAACACGCATCTAGAAACTATATATGTTTTGAAACGTCAATAACAAATAAATGCATAAGAATATACCTTAGTGAGGAGTTCCCAAGCCCACTCAATTGCATCCTTCTTGAAATAGTCCCCAAAAGACCAATTTCCTAACATCTCAAAGAAGGTATGGTGATAAGTGTCTTTTCCTACATCATCAAGATCGTTATGCTTCCCGCCAGCTCGAATACATTTTTGAGTGTTGCACGCCCTAGTGAGCTTGCTCATAGCAGTGTTGGGATCCACAGTCCCCAAAAAGATTGGCTTGAACTGGTTCATACCTGCCCAATCCCATTAAAAAAACGAATCAAAATGTTTTATAATCTAAATTTAGTGAATTTCTATAGAATAATGCTTATGCTGCTTCTTCGAATAACAAAAGTTTTTACCTATCCAAAAAATAAAATAAAAAAGCTCTGAATGACAGAGTTGGGAAATGACACTTCAATATACACAAATCAATCAAACAAGTATGTTGGGATAACATATATAACAGAAAAAAAAATCAAGAACGGCCGATGTGTCCGTTCAAAGTTACAACGGCAATTAAACTGAAAGTAGAAAAGCAAAGCGTACCGGCATTAGCGAACAAGAGAGTGGGATCATTGTGAGGAACAACGGGACTAGACTTCCAATTGACGTGATCCTTGCCTTCGAAGAACTTGATGAAGGTGTCCCTCACCTTCTTCGCAGGCCACTCGATTTGCGGCGGATCAGCGCCCAGCATCGTTGCGGATTGGGCAAGAGACGAAAATGAACAAGGAGGAGGATTACTAGCGATGGTTGAGAGACAACCAAGAGTGAAAACCCTAGATGCCCTAATTCTAGGAGCCGCCACTAGACAAGGAAAAGCAACGAGGCTTAAATTACAGAGAAGAGTGGACTTCATTCAAATTCCAACGCTAACGTAACCAGATTTTATTTATACGCGCCAGCGTGGGCGAATATGAATATGAATTTTTTTTTTTAAATTTAATTGGATTTTGTTTATATATCAGCATAGTTATCAATTCATTTTTAACGGTGAGAAATTTTTTTTTTTATCTTCTGAATTTTTATTAAGTATAAAAAAAATTTCTCTAAGTTTTTATTTTTTGATTCCCTTGGACAAGTATAGAACCTAGAAATAGAATCTGTTGTTTCCTTTTTTTACTTTAATGGATGTCTGATTCTCTGATTACATGTTAAATTCTTAAGCTAACTTTTTTATTTTAATTTTATAACTTTAATATTATTGTTTTTCTGTTTCTAATTAAAAAAAAAACAATTTTTGTAACCTTACTAAGTTAGAGGGTGGATTTGAGGAAATGAGAATATGGTATACTTCTCTTCCACCATGCTTTTGTAACCCAGACATTGTTATTTCATAAATGAAGAATTATCTTTCAAATAAAAAAACAAGTATAAATTTTAATTATATATTAAATTTATTTATTATAAAATATATATAGTTGATTGTCAGTTTAATTTATTTAATGATTTGTTTTTCATATATTCATTTAATTTATTGGATTATTATTCAATATATTATCAGTGATTCAGTGAAATTTTTTAATTTCATAAACAGAGTTAAAATGATGATACATAAATTTTTAAAAGTATAAAAAATAAATAAAAAATAATATGATCTTTATCTGTTTGTAAAATTAAAAAATTTTACCGATAGTATATTAAATAATATTATTAATTTATTTTATATAAATGATTTCATTAATTAGAAGTGTGAACACATAAAAATGTAATAATTGAAATTAAATATCACCTAAAAATATATGTTTCTTTTCATTTCTAAAAAAATAATTATCGCATAGAATGTACTAATAATATATTTTTATTATTTATGTTATTCTTTTTTTTATTGGAAATTTTTTATGTCATTCATTTCTACTGTTTTTAGGTTTTCTTTATAAAGTTTTATCTAGAGATGAAAATTTTAGGATCAAACTTTTTTTTTTTTCATTTTGTTACATGTAAGCGTTTTTGAACTTAGAGCAAATTTACAAGTTCAAATTTAATTACTACTTAATAATAGCCATAATAGTGAGACGAATGGTAATTAATATATAACTGTTTTTTTGCACTTTACCCTTTTTATATGCTTGCAATTTAAGGAGTTTCTTATTTTATTATTGACACTATGTCACTATGTATAAATTGAAATAGTGAGAATTAAAGTATAGATGAATTTGAAGTAATATATTGAAATTTAATTTAAGATTTATATTTGATATACCGACAGTTTATAAAAATTATATATTGTCAATGAACGATAAAGTGTAATCTAATTAATGAGCAAAGTTAAAAATACATATAAACTCTTAAAAATAAATATAAAAAATTTTAATTATTTTTAAAGGCATGTGTATTTTTAACTTTACTCATTAATAAAGTAACATTTTGTTGTTGATTGATAGTGTGCAGCTATACAAGTCTATACATCGAATATGAACTTTTTAATTTATTATATAAATTATAAAAATAAAATACATACATTATCCATAAATTAATTGAGATACAATAAATGAACCTCCTATGATGGGTTGTATAAAAATCACAAATAATAATTCTTAAGAAAGCTTTAAGTAGAAATTTTTACCGAAGTATGACTAAAAGTACATTAATATTTTGTGCGATTCGATACAAAAGAGAAACAAAAGTTTCTCGATAAATTTCAAAAAAAAAAAAACCAAAAGAATAAGAAAATATATAATTTTTCTTCAAAAAGGATTTTGGTAAAACAAAAATAGAAGAGGTGATTTGTTTATAATAAATACATTAAAGGAAATAGTTTTAAATATTAAATTAACATTATCCCATATACCCTCAGTAGAATTTTTTTGACTTTACAAGTGAGGTGGAATTAAGATGATAACACATGTCTTATTTTATTCATTTTTTATTTATTTAATATTCTTAAAAAACATGTGTAATCATCTTATTCTCGCTTGTAAAGTAAAAAAATTTCAATATATGGGATGTTAATCATTTAAGTATTAAATTAACATTATTATTACAACTTTTAAAGGATAGCACAAGATTAAATGATACCATTTTATTTTATAGGGGTTGTGAGGTATTCATCTTTCTCTACATTAATCGTAAAAAAAAATTATCTTTTTAATAAAACTTAAAGTTTAACTTTTAAGATTTTATTGAAATGATAAGCTTTTAGGTGACCAATAAGAACTAATTAAAAAATTGCTGGCAATTTTTATTTTAAACTGTCTAGCAGTTGAATCATCGAATGAAATGATTATGATCGTCATGTGTTACTAAAAAATTAATTCTTAATTTTTTTTATTTTTTGTTGTATGAAAATTGGAAGGGAAAAGCAATGAAGTACTGAGAAATGAGAATTTGACAATTTTTTTTAATGATTAAGCTTGAATCGAGAGGGGATGAGATGATTAAAGATGTATTTATTTATGAGTATTTTGTATATATTAACATGATATAAAAATCATTAATTTTAAATGATTAAAGTTTTTTGCTTAATAGTAGTGTTAATTGTTTTTCTTGTGTGTTTGATTAAAAAGTTAGGTTGCTAACTATTAATATAATTTGTGAAATATAATATATTAAAACTTTTTTTATTATTTCGAAGCTATATTAATTTATGAAATTAACTTCGGCTATTTGACAAAACAAAGAAGCACTTTATCTCATACATGATAATTGTCTCATCCACATTGGAATTTTTTTATTACATAAATGGGGTTAAAATAATAACACATGTATTATTTTATTTATTTTTTATTTTTTTAATATTTTTAAAAGACATTTATCATTATTCTAACTCCGCTTGTGAAGTAAAAAAACTCTACTGACGATAAATAGGATATCAATATATATATATATATATATGCATGTATGTTTATATATGGTACTACTTTGTCATTTTTGTATAATTATGGTATCGTATACTACTCAAAAAAAATTATGATAGAATATATATTTTATGATATTGATGGATATATTTCGATATTCGAAAAAAATTAAGATAGTAGCACATATTTTTTTAAAAAAATACTAATAAATAAAATGGAATATGCACTATCAACTAAACCCTCTGGTGGATAATAATCCGTGACTTGTAATATAATAAATGTTAATAATTTAAATTACGATATAAGTAAATTAATTAAAATATTCTAAATTATTTTCAATATTATAAGGTAAGAGTTTTCATATGATTTGTGGAAACGTTTAAAACAAATTCACGATTGCAATGGTGCAATGATATAAGCAGTGATTGTTAATATTCTTCATATAATTTTTTTTCCCTTATAACTTATTACTATTTATACTTTTCATATAATTTTTTTTATCTTAGATCACTATTTAATGTTGTCCTCCTGCAATATTTTTTTTTTGTAAATAAATAGATTGAAACCACTTTAAAAAATCATAACTTTTAATTTCAAAGTTCAACTTCATTAATATAAAAGTAACTTTATTTTCCTTGTTTCAATAAAAAAATATATTATCTACAATCAATTTATTTATATATATTTTTTATTTTAGTTTTATATTGCCCAAAAAATCATTAAAGTTTGCATAATTATTGAAATATTATGTAAATTATTAATTTGAAAGTTTTGATATTATGTTAATATTTTTGTTTTATAACCATATGAGTTTGTTTTTTATTATAGTAAATTTCATCAAAATCTTCAAAATTTTGTCATAATTTAACTCTAATATATTAATTTTGAAAATAAACATTTCGCCCCAAAATCACAAACAATGTTAATATATTTCAGTCAATTACTAAACTATAAATTAATAATATCATATTTATAAGTATTAACAATAAATTTTATTGCTATTTATTACGTTGAAGTAATTTTTTAAAATTATTATTTTTCAATACAAAAAAAGGCATTATAGACATTAAATAGGATAATAAATGTTTTAACACTGACTTAATGGAACAATTTATTTTACTTTCAAATAGATAATTTTGAACCAGAATGTCCATTTCTCATACTAATGAACTAATCTTGAATTAAAATTAAAACTGAAAGATTTAAATGAAATTTACCCTTTTATTATTATTTATATAAAGGGAGAGAATATGTTTGTGTTATTCCAACTACAGCAGAGTGCGGAAAATTAGATTGTTGTATGCAAATTGAAAGGTTTAGATGAGGGTTATACTAGATTGTTGCAAGCAATTTTGTGTTATTCCAACTACTGCAGAGTGCGGAAAATTATTTTTTTTAGGATGTAATCACACCAAATATTACCAGTGAAAAATATATTATCTACAATCAATTTATTTATATATATTTTTTATTATAGTTTTATATTGCCCAACAAAAATCATTAAAGTTTGCATAATTACTGAAATATTATGTAAATTATTAATTTGAGAGTTTTGATATTCATGTTAATATTTTTATTTTATAATCATATGAGTTTGTTTTTTATTAGAGTAAATTTCACCAAGATCTTTAAAGTTTTGTCATAATTTAACTTTAATATATTAATTTTGAAAATAAACATTTCGACCCAAAATCACAAACAATGTTAACATATTTTTTTAGTCAATTATTAAACTACAAATTAATAATATCATATTCACGAGTATTAACTATAAATCTTACTGCTATTTATTACTTTGAAGGAATTTTTTAAAATTATTTTATGTTGGATATTTATTTTTCAATACAAAAAAAAGGCATTATAGACATTAAATACGATAACAAATTTATTAACACTGCCTTAATGAAACTTTTTTTTTATACTTTCAAATAGATAATTTGGAACCGGAATGTCCATTTTTCAAATTAATGAACTAATCTAGTAATTTGGGACCGAAATGTCCATTTCTCAAATTAATGAACTAATCTAGAATTAAAATTAAAATTGAAAGATTTAGATGAAATTTACCTTTTTATTATTATTTATATAAAGGAAGAGAATATGTTTTATGAAAAAAAATAAAATATAAAAAAAACGTCAAAATCGCCACTGTTTCTGTAATTTGAAGTTGTGCATTTATTGATGCATGTAAATTAGTTCATCTTCGCTGCATTCCCTTATTGCAATGTCCAATAGTGGGCCGGATGTAGAAGGTAACACGTCGCAACAATGCCTTCTCGGTGCCTGCATCTAACCACAAGAAAAGATAGCATAAGCCTCATTCGTAATTACAACACTATTCAACAGGGCATCAGTAAAGATTAAATCTAAATTAGTACCTGTTTGTAATTGAGTTCTAGTTTCTTACTGGAGACTCTGATTTCTTCAAGTTTCCTTGGTGAACCCATGTCAAGTGTGCAATTTTCATACGATTTCTTGTAAAAACTCTTAATTCCATGCTCACTAGAAGATATGCTGTCCAGAAAGAAAACTGTGGGTCTCTGGCAAGGATTTGGGTGAAATTCTCTTGTGTTAAAGGTGTACACTCCTGCTAAAACATTGCCCTTTTTCCACTGCCGGAATGTTACTTGCACAGGGAGAACATCTGGTAAATGTATGTGTTGGCTATATACTTGAACCGCATAACCCCATGAAATCGAAATCGTCCATGAAAACCAGCGATCATAGCATACTGTTTGTTGCAAAATTCTATCAGAATCAACATTCGCAGCATTAAATAAACGTTCCATAGCCTTGGTATTAGTCATGTTAGGGAAGATTGGGTCCATGTGATCTATGTGGTGCAGTGATACCAAGGGCGTCAACGGATGGGCGGCCAACAAACCAAACGTATTACCCCGGACATCGAACTGGTGGAAGTAACCAAAAAACAATTTTAAGAAACAAAATAAATTTGCACGAAGTTTCATTCTAATTGTTACCGACATCAAAACTTGAAGTAAATTAACCAATTGATACCTGATGAAAGCCAGGCTCGCGCGTCAATCCGACACCAAGCTCTGTCAAGCAAGAAAAGACCCTGGAATCACTGCCGTAGAGATGAGGATAGCGTTGTATACACGAATCAAGAACTTTTGCCAGAGCTTTAGCCAGAGGATAACTTATAGCAAAACCTGCTCCACCAAATGCCATTCCAAATCCGAAAAGCCTGTTCTGTTCATAAATCTCCGAGCCAGCCCCGATGTAGTACCAGAGCCGATGATCATATTTGGAAAGTGTCTTTGCCAAATTCTCTGGAAAGAAAACGGTGTCATCGTCCCCAAAAACGTACCATCGCACATTAGAATGATTCAGCGCAACGGTCTCTAAAACTACGCGTGCCACGCGAATTGCCGACCGAAGTCCACCTCTGTAAGTGTAGCGAAACCTCGTAGTGTCCTCCGAAATGCATATTGGAGGCAGAGTACTGTTATCGTCCCCTGAAGCTGCTTTAGGGGGCATGCTTTCAAGAAACACACACCCGCGCATTTGCCGGGGCTTCCACCATAGCTTAACGTACTCCTTCCGCTTTGGCCATGAATTCTGGCTTGAAGCTATCCCAAACACTATATGCTCGAGAGTGGTTGGTGGATGGGCATGGTGGGCGGAGGAATGTACATGTTGAGGCGGCTTTGAGTTGTGGACTAACAACAGTGATACAAAAAGATAGGTGACACAAACAGAAGATGAGACCAAAATGAAGTTTAGCAGATGGGGAGAAGATTGGGGTTTGGAGAGCAATTTAAGAAGCTGCATTTTCAATATTAATGAATTGAAGAAAAGAAGAGGAAATGAGTTGAGGTAAGGGAAGGATTCTGGTGTTACTGTTACCTTGGCACAAGGAAGATAGACACGTAGGTTTCTTTTACATATATAACTGTCGTGTAGTAACGTAATCAACGGCGTTTCTAACTTACATTTGACTGTTCAAGTTAGTTATTTGGCCATAGGAGGAAGAGGAAGAAGCAAACAAAACATGGGTTAGGCTGCCAAAGACAAAGAATTTCAATCCCTTTGGCAAACGAGACTTGGCCAGTTGGTGAGCTCACCAGAGACCGGACCCTTCTAAAATACTTGCTCAGGTTGACAATTGACTTCTGTGGCAAATGGTGGTTTATCTTCATGAGTAATTACAAAGGATTGATTGGGACTTGGGGACCCTTTCAATTTAAGATTTTTATGAACAAGTGAAAAGAAAATACCCACCCAAACAGACCCTTAAATTCCATTGGAATTATCATGAAGCAATTTTGAAAGTTTAATTGAGAAAACTAATTCTTGATTTTTTCTCATTGTTAATGAAAATATAATAGAGAATTGGTCTCTCACCTTTTATTTTGTTCATGCTGCTATGCATACGGTAATCGACGTTTCCCATTCATAAACATTTTGTTAATATTTCAGGCGCTTCTTCAGAAGCAGAGTTACACGTCTGTGTAAAGTAAAGTACATAAAACTGGGAACATAATTAACATCCTTAATAATGCAACTTCAACTAACTTTATCACAATCCTTCCCATAATCCAACTCAAGCTTAATCATGCGTTGAACAATTATTTTTTTAATTTGTTATTATGATTTATATTTATTAGTTCATCGAATGTAATATATTAATTATGATTATAACTTGTAATAAAAATGTTAAGCTAAAAAGAAAAATTACTGAATGAACTCCTCAATTTGCTTAGCTAAAAGACAAACTCTCTCTTCATCACCCTCACTTATGCAAGAACTTCCCTTTCCATTCTCAAGTCTCAACCAAACTAAATTTATAATTATCAAGATTCCTTCTCGCTCCCAATGAGGAAACTGCCTCAAAATAAAACTAATGTTCAAAATCTAAAGAGTAGTTTGGAATTGTTTTCTGTTTTTAGTTTCTTGTTTTTGAAAATTTTGTATTTGTTTTGTTTTCAAATTCTGAAAATATAAATCATGTTTGGTTAATAATTTTATGTTATGAAAATAAATATTTAATTTGATTCAAATAAAATAATTCAATTCACAAAAAATTTTAAAAATTAAATAAAAATAATATATTTATTAAATAATAATATGTACATAATATTAAATAGTATTATTTTACACTATTTAATACTAATATTAAATAATTTCATTTAATCATATAATACTTTAATGTAATTTAAATAATATTATAAATAAATATAATATTAAATAACATAATTCAATTAAAAATAATATTAAATAATTTTTTACTTTTTATTAGATAATAATTGAGATTAGTAAAATTCTAAGTTTATATATTAAATAATAATATAAATTAATAATTATAAATTATATTAATAAATCATTTGATTTAATTGTAATAATATTAAATTATTCAATAAAATATTTAACTAATTAATTTATAATACATTATGTAATTATTTAAATATATTACGTTTAATGTAAATAATATATTTAATGTTAGGTATTCACTTATTTAATAATATTAAATTATTTAATAGTAGTAGTGCTATATTTTAAATTTAATTGAAAGAATATAATATTAAATAATAATATTGTTTAGTAAAATAATAATTAATTATATCAGATAATAGTACTTAGCAATAATATTATTTATTAACATATCAAAATTATTATTTAAAAAATATAATATATTAAATAAATTACTTTATAAATTTAAATTAAATAATATTATAATATTATATTTCAATATAATTTATATTTAATTGCTTTCTACATTTTCAACTTTGGTATATCAAAATAAATATATTAATTTTAAAATATTTATTTATAATTAAATAATATTTTATATTAAAAATTAATATTATTTTATTTAAAAAGTTAATTTATTTTATTTTATATTTTTATTATGAAAAATATTAATATTATATTAATATATAAACTCTGTTCACTTACTTATGAACAGTATCGGAAATGAAAACATGTTTCCGAAAATAATGGAAACATAAAATTCTTGTTTTCAATAATTTTAAAAATTCTTGTTTTCGTTTTCGTTATTTAAAAATAGAAACATGCTACCAAACATGTTTTTTCCTTTTGTTTTCAAAAAAACTGAAAACAAAGAACAAAAACGATGCCAAACGACCCCTAAGTTTTCTAAAACATCGTAGATTAAACCTCCAAAAACATTAAAATATTCTAATAATTAAGGTTAATAACAACATTAAAAATCCTAAATTAAAAAAAATGTTACAGATTAAAAAAAACTGAAAACAAAAATCTTCAAAATTGATGGAAATAGATGGAGAATGGCTTATAAGTAGAAGATCAAGGTAGCTGAACGGAAGGATTGGATCCAAAAACCTCAGCCTTTGTTTAATAAGTAGTCATCAGGTAGGATCGAAGGTTAGAAGCTGAGAAAAAAGGGGTAATGGCTTGGATTGGGGTATTGGAACAAGGTAGCCATGAGCTCTGGCGTGGGAAAGATAGTATCAGGTTTGGATATTTGTCCAACAGTTTCTGAACGTATTCCATGAGGTGAAAGTTGAGTCCTTGATACAGAAATTGATGAGCTTGGTGAGGTCATTTTGGACATGGGCTTTGATTCTAGGGGCTTGGATTTGCTTTAGTGCATGCTTGATTTAGTTTATGAAAAAATTTATCTACTTTATAAGCAGAAATCAAGTGTTTAGCCTTCAAATTTTTAAAAATTTTAGCTTATAAAGCAAGCAGATTTGAGTTTTTTGATGAAATTATAAATTGAAGATTTTTCAAAAAGTGCTACTATTAATAATATGTATTTAGTGAAATTTTTACATTTTTATTTTGTTTTTCAATAATTTACAAAATTATAAAAGAAGATTCATATTATTTTACAATAATTTAGTTATTTTGTGCAATTTTTATATTTATTTCATTTGTTTAATTTTAATTAACAAAAATTTTTATTTAGTTTTATTTTTTTCACTTAAATACTTGTGATTTAATTTAATAAAGTTTATTATTTTATTTTTTTTATTTATAAAAAATATAAAAAAATTCTAATAAATAATTTTCAATATTTTACAGTATTTTTATACTTAGATTTGTTAAATACTAATTTAATTTCTCTTAACAATACTTTTAAAAAAATTTTACTCAAACAATATTTTTTATAACAATTTTAGCTAGACCAAACAAACACCAAAGCTCTACTGCTTTAACATGAAATCAGCGTTTCTTTTTTAACAGCGGTCAAAAGGTGGCGATCCTTTTTTGATACGCGTTATCAGCATATTTCTCGCCATTCCAAAAGCAAATCAAGGGTGCGAAAATCATTGTACCAAAAGACAGAAGTAGATCTGCTTAAGGGCCAAGCTACTCGTCCAAGCTCAAAAGCTCGTTTGAAATTTGATCGGGTTTGGACAAAAAAATTTGATGAAAAAACGGGTTTGGACAAAATTTTTAAGTCCGTTTAAAAATCGGGCCAGGCCTCGGGCTTGATTTTCAAAGCTCGATCAGACTCGGCCGGAATTAAATATATTATATTATTTTTATATATTTATTTAGCATAATATAATTTTTTATATATAAAAAAACATTATTGATTAATAAAACATGATTATAAATATTTAATATGAAAATTGACATATAAATTTTGACAAATTAAATTAAAATTTAAAAAAATAAATAATAATTAAATAATTAAAAATTTTAAAAAATAAAAAATTTATATTTGGACGGACTCGGACTTATGGCACAAAAACGAGATCGGGCTTGGACAAAAAAATCTGCCCAAATTACGAACCGAGCCGGGCTTGAGTATCTCTTACAATTCTTATTACCTATCATGAACCCGACCCGAACCCGACCCGAGTCCGCTCATGACCAAGTCTAGACAGAAGGAGAGTAATCTCAAAAAAAAAGAAGGGAGGGTATTCACCAAAATAAAAACAGAAAGGGCGTGCAGAAGTCGTTTGAAGAGAAACTGTACTTGCGCTGGAAAATCAACTAATCAGAATCAAAATTTCACTTCTATTTTTATATTAAGATAAAATTACGAAAATAACCCACTTTATCGATTTTATTAAAAATCCAACCATGACTAAAAAACTGATCCGTTAACTGCCGCTTACCAACACCGAAAATTATTGGAAGAGTTCCTAAAAACTCTTATTGAGCTTTTTTTTCTTAAACAACTTTTGTTAAAAGATCACCCATTTTCTTATATATTGAATGTTATTACCAGTTTAACTTTTATATATAAAAACAATTTTTTAATAAAAATGGTGCCAAAATATAAAATAAATACTCGAGAAGAATTTCTGAACAATTTTAAAACAAATTTAGCACCAATGAACGTATGCCACGTCGTTGATTGCCGATTTCTGGATTAACTGCTGGATTTTAAACGAAGTCAATAAAATTACTTTCCTATGAGTGTTGTTATTCTAGCATTTAAAAAAAAAAAAACCTTTGATTGTGAGGAGCAAAACTTAGATTGTTAATAAATTCTTGATTTAAAAGCACAATGGAAAATAAGAAATGGATGAAATAACTTAGAACGTGAAGGAGAGAGAGACTGCTAAGCTAGTCCCAACTCCAAAGAAACAAGAGCGAAAAGACATTGAACAATAAGGAATGCCCTTCGCAAAATTCACGAACAGGCCATTGATTCACAATAATATCTGATCTGATCGTCAGTATGGGTATCACAAAAATCCAAATTCAGCCACTCAATATCAATTCCCCAAGAAATTTTCCACAAAATCAGATTTAAGCTTCATGGCATTGAGAATAAAATCAACAGTATTCACTTCACGAAAACTTTGTATTTCACAACATGATAGCAGGATACAGCTGCACGGTAATCAGCATCCAATTTTTCCATGATGTATTACTATTATTATTATTATTATTATTATTACCTTTCTTCACATACCTGATACCTCCTTCAATCAAATTTTGTTGTTATCATCTTTCTTCACATACCTCCTTCAATCAAATTCCAAAGGTAATCAATCAATAAATTAGGCCATTAAAAAAAAATGCAGCCCAACCCTTAGTCACCTTTCAGGGTATGATTGTCGGAGCTGTTTTCATTTGATCAAAGGTCATTCCAAAATTCAAATATTTAACGCAGTGGTCACTCAATGTTAAAACCAAAGGATCCAAGGCCAGCTTTAGTCACGAGTTTCCTCTCCTGAAGATAAGGCATGGCAATTATTAGAAGATGCAACTGAGTTATTAAAGAAATACCTGTTCTAACAAGGCTTAAAGTTCTCAGCCGTTCAGAAAACTTTTATAACATACTTAGAATCTGCAAGATTTCACCTGCTGAAACATTAGGCATTCAAGCAAGTATGGTAACAGTACTTGCATGTGATGGTTGTAGTTACAATGGAAAAGGGCATTTTCCACATGCACCAACAACAAAAACTAAGCCTTGTGCCACTATATGGGAAAATTTCACAAAATTGAATTTGAGAATTGAGATAATTAAATCCATTCATCTCAACAAACACACATCTAAAGCATCAAGAAAATACCTCATAGTTTACCGCATGAAGTGAGCAAAAGTTGATTGAAGTTCCAAATGTCTCATGTCTGCTTCTGTTTTTCACACAACGGTAGTCATCCTGTCAGAAGTGCTAGATACTCATGGAGATCAATTCATCAGCTCCACAATTTCTTATGTTGATAACCATTGATTCATTATATGAAGGCAAAATCTCACAGCACTGCCGACGAGGAGCCATCATCTGGAACAGAGGAGGATAAACTTGTGAAATGGAAATAATTTCAGAGACAAAAATATGACAAGTACAGGGATATTGACAAATGACAATACAATAATATGGCTAAAAGCTAAAATTTTCAAAGGTCAAACATCAGTTTATTCATACCTGCTCAATGTCAAGTTCTAGCTTCTGTGATACCACTCTAACTGCTTTGAGGTTCTTTATTGCATCAGTTCTGAGGCAATTTCCATCAGAATGCCTAGTATAATTGCTCCAGACAACATTTTTGTCTGATACAACAGTCTCTAGGAAGAATACTAGGGGTCTTTTACATGAATCTCTAGGAAATTCTCTTGTGTTGAACATAAAGTGAGCCTCAACATTCGCACCTCTCTTCCATGGCGAAAAGGTTTTCTGTAGTGAAAGGAGATCTGGAAGGGGTTGGTTTCCCTCATAAACCTGAATAGCATAACCCCATGCAACTGAAACAGTCAATGAATTGAAACGATCATAGCAGACAGTTTGCTGCAAAATCCTGGAAGAATCAACATTCACAGCTTTAAAGAAGTGTGCCAGTGCATGAGTCTTGCTCATATTTGGGAAGAGTGGCTCTATAGCATCCAAGTGATGAAGGGAAACCAGAGGAGATAATGGATGGGCAGTAAGCATTCCAAAAAGATTACCTCGCATGTCAACCTGGATAAAATAAATAAATAAATAACCTGAAATTTTCCATTAAGCCCAATCACTAATCTTCAGAACATCTAAGCTGAAATCAATCATGTAGCAGCCTCTTAATATATAGACAGGACCCAAACAGCATAAAACCAGTCAAAACCATGCCATTATATCCACTAGGCTTTTAAGTCTCTTGAAAAATATACAAATGAGATTTTCTTCACCATCTTTTGCGTGCCTAAGTAAGACAATAAATAGTTCAACAGGCCTACAATAACGTATCATGTTTGAAATGAAAGGGCATCCACAGCAGCTCAAGCAATAAGAAATGCCTCTGAATAGAACTCACCAACAGTGCAACTCAAATTAATAAGGCTAGTGGGGATTTTAGGAACTACAATCAAAGAGATTGTGGCTTTGGGACATGTTCAATCACTATCCTTAAAGTTATACTTGCTTTGTCTCTTTAAAAAAAATGTTGTCAAATTCATTAAAAACTTACCGAAAGGATACAAGAAAACCATTAAAATCCACCATCAATACCGACCATTTCCATGGAGAACTCCTAACAATGGAGTATTTAACAACAAGAGGTTATTTTTGTTGTGTGAATATTGATAGAAATTGCTCTTACTAAATAAAAGTTTAAAAAAGGTAGAAAACATTTAGGTTATGTTTCGTAATCTTGATTTAAGAGAAAGGATTTGGATTTCAAATTTAGCATAAATTGTATGATAAAGCACATGTAAAAATGACTTTCGTGATTTTTTTCAAATTGAAGGAATTGTTGGATGCCTGTTTAGTGGTGAATTTGAAATTTGTCTTCTAATAATATATGAATATTGAATCTTAATTAATTAGTGCATGATGCGTGCATTTCATTTATACAATTTATATAGCAAATGAAAACCAAATTCACTCTTTCAAATTTATCTTTCCAAACATGGAATTAATTCTTTGTCAAGCAAAGAGTCCTACCTCCGATCAAATATGCTTAACACTTTCAATTTATACGCCAATTAACGTTACGATCAAACTATAGGACAGTAACAGAAATGTAAAGATCAAGATATTATAAATCTTTAAAATGTTTTAATCACCTGATGGAATCCAGGTTCATGAGTCAAACCTACGCCAAGCTCAGCCAAACAAGACCAAATCCTAGCATCGCTCCCGTACAAGTGAGCGTACCTCATCAAGCAAGAGTCCAAAACCCTGCCTAAAACCTTTCCCAAGGAGTAACTGATAGCGAACCCTCCCCCGCCAAACGCCATGTCGAAAGAGAACTTCAAATTTTGCTCGTAACTCTCCGAATTGCTCCCAAGGTAGTACCACTTCTCGTGATCGTATTTTGAAAGCACTTTTACCAAATTGTCAACGACAAAAACAGTATCGTCATCGCCGAACACGAACCACCTGATTCCCGTTTCGTTGCGATCAACTGCTTCTTTCACTACACGCGCCACGCGTATAGCTGAACGGAGACCGCCCTTGAAGGTGTAAGGGAATGATTTGGTATCAGCTGACACGATGACGGGAGGGAGACTGGGGTCGACCGAAGAGGAGAGGGGGTGGTCGAGGAAGGCGAAGGCGCGGGTGTCGCCTGGAGTGTACCAGAGGCGAATGTAGGAGCTCCGGCGGTGGTAAGAATTTGAGGAGGAAGCAACGGAGAAGAGGAGGTGATGGCGGCGCGTGGGGGAAGGGGAAGGGGCAGGGGTTGTTATGGCGAGTGGGAGAGGCGCTTGGGGATGACGGAAGACGAGAAAAATGGAAACAAAAAGGGAAAAAATTAAAAGAAGATCTTTGATCCGTGAGGGAGTTAAATTGAGAATTTTGAGCATTTTCTTCAAGCAAAAAAGGAAACGATTGGAAATGGAAGGAGAAACGATTACAGGTTTCCTTCTACGCTTGAAATACATTGAGGAAGAGCTAAGCTTTACAGCTTTTTTTTTGCGTGTTCGTGAAAAAGACGGCGATCTGACTTGAGCGGCGGAGGTTTTTATTCTTTTTTGATTTTTCAGTTTTTCTTCACGAATCACGATAATCTTACTTTTTGTCTTGTCGGCAATCGGGTAATGGTTACTGGGCGGGCTGTTGGGTTCCTTAGGAGCTTTCTTTGCAATGTTTTGAGATTTCGGCTTTCTTAGATCCAGTAAGCTATACAATATTAATCACAAATGGGAAGAAAGGTTGGTTGTGCTTGTGCCGAACGAAGCTCAAATCACTTGGGAATTTTGCAAATTCAATTTTTTTTTTTTGTAAATACAAATATTTTTATTCGTTTTTTTTCGAGATTTCGTCAAAGTTGAAACACCTTATTTTTTTCAAAAAATATGTTTAGTGAAATTCAAATAAAAAAAAAAAGACTCAATTTTATTTACGAGCTCAGTTTTGTTCTTTACATTCCATTGCTAAAACAATTGCACTGAAAAACCTGCAACAACAAAATTATTCATTAAAACTATTACAATTTTTTCCCATTTAATTTAACAATTTCTTTCCCCTCTCCAATAATCAATCTCTCTAAACACTTCTCTAATTCTTCAACAAATCTCTTCTCTGATCTCTTCAATTCCATCAACAAATATGAAATATATTCTACAATTTTTCAACTTATCTTTTCTCTGATCTCTTCAATTATTCCTTTAATTATGAAAAAATATGTAAATCTGAAACCTCAAATTGAGGAAAAATGCCCCGCAGAAGTGAATTTCTATAAGACTTCATTTTCGGAAACTTATGTGTTTTGGGTCTATGAAAATAAAATTATTATCTATTTTTATTTTTACAAAAAATTGAAAATGTGAGAAAAAATGCGTTTTGTTGAAGAAATAAAAACAAGTTTTTGAAAAATCAGAATGAAAATGAGTCAAAATTAGAGAAAAAGTTTGTTTTATTATTTTCAAAGAAAAATATTGAGAATAATTGAAAAAAGTGAAAATAAAAGATTATTTATTTATTTATTTATTTTTACTATTGTTGCAAAATATCTTAGAATCCAAATTCGATTCACAATAGATTATAAAGTTTCTTCTGGTAAATGCTGAAACAATCCTATAAGTTATTTCTTCAAAATGCTATTATTGAAACCATTCTTTACTTGTTCGTAGTTGCTATGATTATTGATTGGCTTGATGTGAAATATTTCTGTCACGCTTTATTTTTTTTATTTGCGTTGGTATATGATTGTTATTTTCACTTTTAATCAATTGTTGTATTACTTGGCATAAATCCTCACTTATAATCAATTTCTTGTAATCAAATATTTGATTTTTTTTTATATTTGCCCTTACTATGTTTGATATTTGGCCATTGAAAATTGAGTTATATTTTTTATTAATTTGTTTGAGTTTTGAGTTCTTTTATGTCTTATATATATATATGTATATAAAGTTGTTTTTTAACCTTTTTTAAATGTGTATAAAAAAGGAAGAATTAATTTTGATTGAAATCAAGTCCTTATAATTTGTTTTGATGTAAATCACAGATATCCTCATTTGTTTTAACTGTCTGAGATTAATCTTGTTCAGGGTTTAGTCACAGTTAAGGCTTTTCACTCCTCCCTAAAGATGTGTTTAGTGAGAGTCGAACCCGAAAGCTCTTCCTACAAACTCAATTTGCGTTACCAACTGGACCACAATCCTTAGGTAAGTTCTTGTAAATTATTGTATATAAGTACAATTACGCCTTGTTATACTAGAAATAATATGTGACAACCTTGTTAATGAAAAAAAATGAAAATACCAAACACATTTTCATAATTATTATTTTTAAAAATAATTTTTTATTTTCATGTACAAATTGTATTTTCCAAAATCAGAATATAGAAAATGAAAATTATTTAAAAAAATAAAAAGAATATTTTCTAAAACCAAACAAAAATCTATGGAAAACCGAGGGGTTTCCAGAGATTATATCCGAAAACCCCTTTTTGTAACAAGAAAAAAAATTATAAATAAGGATAATTAGATAATTTCTCTTAAAAGAATTTTGTATTTAAATAAACAAATTTTAAATTTGAGGTTTTTTTATGTTACAAAATTTTAAATTTGAGTTGTGAAGAGCTAAAATGTTATTGTGAATAAAATTTCTTATTACGTCGCGTAAAGTTAAAAACGGAGTTATAAAACAGCTTTAAAGTAGTTTTATTTTTTTAATTTTAAAACCAATCTACAAAAAATTATCCTATACACTGTCAGTGAAATTTTTTAACTCTACAAACAAGATTAAAATGATAACATGTGTCCATATTTTAATACATAATTAAGAATTGACATAAATTCTCAAAAAAAGAGTAGTAATACTAAAATGATAAACTCAAAAAGAAATTTATGTGTATGTTTACAGGAATATAAAATGAAATAAATTACTTTTAGGATTAAAATTTAAAATTTAATACACTATTAGTAAAAAAAATTTTTACTTCACAAGCTAAATTAAAATGATGATACATATCATTTTTTAAAAATATTAAAAAAATAAGTAAAATAAAATATATCAGTCTTAATCTTATCTGTAAAATAAAAAAAACTTCATTGATAATGTATTGAATTTTTTTTTTTGGTGTAATCCTTACTTTTAACACATAATTTATTCAATTACAGAAAAATTCTAGCAAAACGAACGAGCATGGCATTTGTTTTTGTCAGAAGTTAGGCTCAATTTTAAATGTGAAGAAGATGGTTATTAGTTACATCAAGATTCAATAAGACGCACAGGAAGGGCTTTTCACCAAAATCTTCAAAGATTGCCGTCTTCTGAGTTTTGCTCAATAAAAAATGCAACAGGTAGTGGACTATTTCTTGCTTGCAAGATAGATGCCCGAAATGATAGCCACCCCAGCGGCGGCGATGCCCAGAGATGCGAAAATTTTGCCAGTTGAAACTGTCGGTTTCTTTGAAGGAATTGCCATGAGATCACTTATCCGAACAGGCTGCTTCCAGTATTTCCTAATTCCTTGCAAGTGACCCTTACCAACGACTGCAACAACTGAACTATGCTCGCTTGCACTTCTTAGTAATGTGGACGACATGTACCTGAATGTTTATGCAGGTTTAGAGGATTATCCACAGAAATTAATATAAGTATAAAATCTGTGCATCAAACAACGATGAGAAGGCTTAATACATGATAAGTTGTGCAACAAATATCAAGCAGCTAGAGAGAGGAAACCATTAAATTTAGTTTTGCATTGAGAGAGTGTCCAAAATACTAATGCTAATAATCTAATAAGTATCAAGGGAGGATAAGAATACTAACTGGTCCCGCTCGTGTACAAGAGTTTCCATCAGAGTTGGGAATTCCTTGCTCATTTCTTGAATCACAAGAGTCAGCATGTCGACATCATCCATGTCCTTCAGCTGAATATACAATACATTTTAGAATCATAATGAAGAAAATGTAAAGAGGGCAAATTGACTGATGATCAAATAAGATGATAAGAATGTTCACCATTTTATTAAGATCTTCAGGGCTTGGCAAGAAGACAGCTTGAAAAAGTAAGGAATACAGTAATTTTGTCTTATGCCAGAGTGGCATTTTCACCCAGGTTCTGCGCAATGTAATCTGTTTCATCCAATCAAATCTTTGAGAATACTTGCAGGTCAAGATTAAAAATAAAAAAAAAATGAATGAACATATACATAGCCTGAGATGTTGAGAAAAAAGTATCAATGCCACATAGAGTGATGCAGCAAGGCACCGTATTCAGCACTGCTGCAAGGGTTATGCACATTATGATTCAAGCAACGGTAGGTGTTTAAGGCTTTCATAAAAATAATCAGGTTGAGAAGCTACTGGTACAACTTCCATTATTTCATTGAGAAACATAATATAAAAAACATGACCACTTTCCCATAAAAAATAATATTTAAACACTGCTGCAAGGGTTATTATAGATTGTTGTATGCAAATTTGTGTTATTCCAACTACTGTGAATCATAATTATTAAATCAAGATACGTATTATGAATTGAAATTTCATTTTTAAGAATCCAGTATCGAGTATTATATTGTAAGATATGGCAAATAATTTTAAAATTAATTATAAATAATACATACACATAAAAGATAAATAAAAAAATAAAAATATTATACATATTAATAGGATTAAATGAATATATGATAAAAATAAAAAATATGATTGTTTGTAAACTCTTAACATGCTCATTAATACTATATATTTTTAAATAATATTTTTATATTTTTAATTTACTAACTAAAAGTTTAATTTTAATTCAATTTTTTCAATATTAAATTATATAGAGAATATGTTTTTAAGTTTTTTAAAATTAAAAAATAAAAATATTATATATATTAATAAGATTAAGTGAGTATATAATAATAATAATAATAATAATAATAATAATAATAAATATAATTGTCTGCAAATTCTTAACATACTCATTAATAGTATATATTTTTAAATAATATTTTTTTATTTTTAATTTATTGACTAAAAGTTAATTTTTTTTTCAATTTTTCAATATTAAATTATATAAAGAATATGTTTTTAATTTTTTTAAGTTAAAAAAATTATTCAAATTGTATTTTTAGTTAATTGAGTCAGATCAGATTTTGATTAGAACTATCTCAATTTCACTATAAAGTGTATCGGTGTACCGTACGCTATGTATGAATTCGTTTGTGTATTAATAGATACGCTACCGATTCAAGATAAACTCGATTCTCTATATTGATACATATCAATTTTATTGTAAATCGAATCGTATCGTACGATACATATCGCGTAGTATATGATTTTGATAACTATGCTACGAACAATAATTTTTTTTACGAGGTAATCACACTAAGCAACCCGTGAAAAATAGTACCTGTACAGGACGATCACCAAGAATCACCTTGCCACCATACTTCATTGCTTCTTCAAATGCCACACGAAATTCAGACCCAGGGAAAACCTCAAGCCTACTAGCAACCTATCAACATAGAGGAATCATTTACTTGCTTACTTGATGAGGGAAAACAACAATTCCAATGGCGAACTTGGGATAAAAGGTACAATTAAGACAGGAGTACCTTGGCAAGAAACCAGCTGTAAAGGATACCAAACATGTTATGATTTTTCTTCCACATATCTACCATTTCTCCCATGGTTGGTATCTGGTAGATTTAAGTTAAAAGATGAAAATTTAGTAGCCGAACATTAAAGCCTATAAATGATGCAACACCAACCAAAAAGTTAAACAATAAAAACAAAAGCCTAATTGTCAAATCCATGTCATGGAAAGATGATTAGAGAATACACAGGAAGATCAAAAGATCGCAGCAACCTAGAAAACAGGGTAGCAAAAACTATCTCTTCAATTTTCAATGCCCTGAAGCATCATTCAGATTCTTTCCTCAAAGTGTAGAACTTATTAAAGAAAGAACAAAATCTAAAAGCAAACCTTTAAATTTTGGGGAGTAAGCACTGCAACTCGACTTGAGCATAACTCCAAGAAAACAACCTGTAGGAAAACAACTTTAAAAAGTGCATATGAGCTTCAAAGTTCAAGTGAATTGCTGAGGTGTATTACAAGTCCTCAATACAAAAGCAGGCAGCTAACCTGCCAACGGTCCATCCATGAATCAATTGTTAATTAGTTTCAAAAGAGAAGCACCTGTGGTTTCAAATATTTGATTACAGCTTCAACTTCTCTGCACGATTCCTGTGAAATCACAGGAAGTAAACATCAATCTCATTCTGCAAGACTCATTGCCTATGTTAGAAATCACAAATAATCTTCAGATAGTTTAATGATAATAATTTTTTTAAGCAGCAAAACTAAAAAATGAAAAAAAATCTAAATTTTAATTTAATCAATTTCCAACATTTTCTCGTTAACCAAACAGAAACTAGAACCAGCACGTGCCTGAGAGACATGCGCAGTCCCAACCAAGTAAACATCGCAATTGCCCCCCTCGGCGGAAGACTGGCACGTGAGAACCGTCACGCTCCTCGAAAGCTCCTCGGGGAGCTCCACCTTCCTTCTCTCCGAATTATCAGATCTTTCATTCCTCGAAACGTTGTCGTCATTGTTGTTATCGTAATCCTCGTTTTGCACTTCTTCTTCGTCTTCTTGTTCAACTTTCACGATGCTATCGCTTAATGCGTCCACGACATTAGGGTTAGGGTTTTCGATGTGGACAAAATCCTCGCCGCTCGGGGGATCCGATTCCGTCGGTTTCGGCTCCATTGTCAGCAGTTTTGGTTTGTAAATAGGACTATTGGCAGGGGTGGAAAAACTGGCAAATTCTAGGGATTTGAGAGGCGTGAATTGTTTGATATAGGGAAGAGGGGAGATTGTTTGGGGAAAACGGCGAGGGAATTTATGGAAAGAGGCCTGGAGTAAAAGAGAGCGGAGTGACTCAGACGAGTTGACTGGGGTAAGTGTACGAGCCAAGCGACTCATATAAACGGTTCCGGTTATGATATCTTGTGCGAGAGCAGTATGGTCCGGAGAAATGGATTTTGCAACGCAAGTTTGGGCGTACAGAAGGAAGGACACAATTAGTGTCAGACTACCACGTAGAAACGGTTCAACTTCAAATTCATTTTCTAGTTTAGTTTTCATTTTTTTAATTTGCAAACAATAAAGCCTTTAATGTTTGTGGCCAAGGGAAAAAAAATAGGGACTTTAATTCGACATTCAGAGAAAAAACTTTCACTTAGATGAAAGAAATATAAGTAAAGTTTAATTATGATAACGATGATGTGAAAATTATAAGTATTTTATTTTGTCCAAGTTTTGTGAGTTTAGACCGTTTAAATTTGTATTAATTCAAGTCTAAAATGAAATCGATTCTCATGTAATTGTATTAAAAATTTCGAGACTTTTAGTCAATGAAGTCTTGGCTTAGTGATAAGGAAGAGGTTTTGAAGTTTTGAAATTTCAAATTCGAGTCTCATTAAGTGTGAGTTCGAGTTAGTTTATTTGTTATTTATTTAGTTTGTAATTTTATTATTTATATTTACCAATTTATCAAGTAACAAGTTCATGGAATATAATATGTTAATTGTAATTGTAACTTTGAATGAAAATATAGTACTAAAAAAAATTTGAGACTTTTTGGACTAATTATTATTTTTGAAATTTAGGTGTTAATTAGATTTTGAATTAATTTGAATCATGGGCATTTGAATCTTAACATGTTAATTGGGTTTTGAGTTGTCATTTTGGGCTTAGGTTTATTAATTACATTTCATTTTCAATTTTTCTTATTGTTATTATTTTACTAGATCTTTTACATTTGGATAAAATGAAGGCTTAATAGCAAAATAAGTCATCAACTTTTAGGGTAAAATGGAATTAAGCTCTCAACCTCTTATTGCATTAAAATCAGTTCAATTTTTTTTATGTGAATTAAACCAAAACGTATCAAAATCATGGAATTAAGTATAATTCCGTTAAACACCACTTACAACAGTTTCTTTGTACATGTAGACGTTGATGTGACACAACATGTCAAAATAAGATGACGTGACATTTTCCCAAAGATGAAGTGGCATTTTTCCAAAGATGACGTGGTATTTTTCAAAGATGACATGACATTTTTCCAAATATGACTTGGCATTTAATTATTTAAAAATTGTTTGGACATTTTTTAACTTATTTTTAACTATAATCAACAACAAAACAACATCAAAACAGAATTCATGGTACTAAAAATAGAATTGAAAAAAAAATTCAAGAACCATATAAATTCATTTCATTATAATCAAGGGTTTAACATTACTAAATTTCCCACAAACAAAAAAAAAAACCCATAAATGGGAAATTAGCGATTGTACAGAGAAAACTCATAACATGGAACAAGCTATAATTAAGCCTACAATTAAATATCAACAGACAATTAGCATAATATATCCACCATAGCCAAATAACAAGTTCTACAAAATCTAATTCTACCATGTTCATGGAAGTCAAAAGCTGAATAAAGAGCTTGGTGGCAGCTAGAAAATCATCATAGTCTTCCATTGCAACAAAAAATCTTCATGATCTCCCACTTCAACAAAAAATCATAATGGTCCCAGTTCTAATTTTTTCATTAGTTGATGTCCTAAGCTATATAGAGAAAATTTTATATATATATATATATATATATATATATATATATATATATATATATATATCAATTCATTTGAAAGAAGACAAGCATCTAGCAAGATTCAAAAAAATTCAATATACTTACCTATATTCAAAAGATATCATATCATTTTTTTCCTTTCCTTTTCATCTTACATGTGTTGTTTCTCATTCTGTTGGAGTATGAGATAAATCTTGCACAATCTTCATCAAATTAAACAAATTATAAATAAAAAAACACTTCTAGAACTACAAAAAACAAAGCCCAGTTAATATGTAATCTTCAACATAGCCTAAGAATTAACAATCACAAAAACAAAAATCAAAATAAATACATTTCATCCACTTAGATAAGTAAAATGCAATAAAAATGATAAACAATGAAATTGCCAACTTCAGAACAAAAGAAAACTAAAATCACAAAAAAATAGATTCAGGGCTACCCAATAGAAACATAAAGAGCAAGTATCCTTAACATAAAGCAAAAATGCCAAAATCTGAAGAATATGGCAGCACCAAACAAATCAAACCACTTAACAGGGGAAGAAGAATCTAAAGTTGCTAAGAAAACCCTCACCTATACCATATAAAATGGATCTAAGCCATTAACCAACAGTACATCAGTTCTCAGACCAAAACCATTCCAATCCTAATCATTATACAAGAGAGCACACCATGTACAATGAAGCATATGAAACCATTTAACAAAAAGCCATGCCAAGTTCCAACGATGCCTAAATCTCCCAAACAATTAAGAATCTAAAATTGTGTGTGTGTGTGTGTGTGTGTGTATGGCTATTTTTTCTGCCTAGAAAAGGTCAAAATTGGTGGGATAGGACTTAGACCTTACTATCAAAAATATCAATAGCAAGAAAACTGAGGTAAATACAACAACATCTACATTGAAAAATCTAGATAATACACATACAAGACATCAAAAACATTGTCCAAAAAGCACAACACATCTAATAGATATCAACATACCAACATATCAACAATCAACAATGTAGTAGATAATTTAGCCCATAACACCGCAACAATCACACTTCCAAGCAGATATCAACATCCAAAAGTAGGACACATGAAAGAAAGAATTTTTACCTTTCTTGAACCACGATTTGCAGAACTTCCTCCTAACCCAACAGTGGCAGTTTCTGTGCTTGAAGCATGCCTTCCTCTTCCTCTTGCCCTTCCTCTTCCTCTTCTAGCAGTTTCTGTGCCTAAAGCAGCTTCTGTTGTTGATTCAGTTGAACCATTTCCCCTGCCTCTGCCTCTACCTCTTTCTCTTGTTGATTCAGTTGAACCAATCATCTACTGTGGAACCTAAGTACAAAAGCACAACCAAAGTTAGAAAACAACTTAAGTTAGGCAAATGAAAAATTACAAATTATTATAGAAGTCACTTACAGAGCTAGATGAACCAACAAAGTTGCTTCTTTTAGGGCAACTAGCTTTGTTATGTCCTGGTTGTTTGCAAAGATGACAAGTCATGATCATTCCTTTTCTAGACATCTTATATCTATTCTTAGGCTCATCATGCTCTGGAATTCTATTTCTCTTAGGCCTGCTTGGCATTCTTCTGATCAAAGGAGACTGCATTTCTTCTAACTCAGATTTTAGCCATTCATTCTCACCATTAATTGGCTGTAGAGTGTGCTCATAAGTCAACAAGTATGTTTTCTTTAAGTAGCACTCATGGATGTAATCTTCAGGTTAACCTCCATCATAAAATATAGCACATAAATGGCATGGCAGCATGGGATGCCAGTTAGATCGCATGATCTATAAGCACATGTTCTCCCGGCGATATTCACTTTAAACTGCTTTCATCCACACTTAACCTCATACCCATCACTTCCATTAAAGACAACATGCCACTGAGTTGCTTCATCTATATTTTTGGTCAACTTTTCCATCACTAGTGGACCAAGATTCCCCACCCATTTTGCTACATACTTCCTTTTTTTAGCTATCCTAGCCATCATAGCTACCCTAATCTCCTCAAGCATAGTGATAATGGGCTCATGTCTAGCTTTGACTTGAGTACCATTAAAGGTCTCACGGAGGTTATTGTGACAGACATCACACTTGATGTTTGTTCTGAAGAAAGCCTTCGACCAATATCTTGGGGGATATCTCAACAAGTCTTCTTTTGTAGATCCACATTTATCTTTCTTGTGCAACAACTCCACCATATCCTCAAACTGTCTTTCAGTTGTTGCATTTGCACACATCTATAAATGTTTCTTCATTATTTTCCCCCAATGGCTCTTGCTCCAATTCGCATGGATATGCCTAGCACACCTCCTGTGCTCAGCATTGGGGAATAATTATCCTATAACTTTAATAAGTCCTTACAAAATAGGAAAAAGTTAGAATTACTACTAATCAAGTATAATTAACATAACCTAAATTCAATAAATTAAATAAGGCAAATAACCATACCTTCTACTGATCACTAATGATGGTTCAATGAGCACTATTGGTTATATCAAGATCTGATTTGAGAAGACTTAAAAACCACATCCAAGAATCTGTGTTCTCATTCTCTATAACAACCCGAGCAACAGGATACATCTAATTGTTGGCATCCCTACCAACAGTAGATAGTATTTCTTTTTTAATTGAACCTTTAAGGAAACAACCATCTAAACCAATTATTCTCCTGCAGCCAGCTTTGAATCCTTCCTTAAAGGCAACACAACAGAAGTAAATCCTTCAAAAAAATGGTGGAGAAGTGGGGACAGTCCTTTCTGTCTTTATCACAATAGTGCTATTGGGATTTTGGTTCAAGCACTCATTAGCATAGTCCCTTAGCCTAGAGAACTCCATGCTGAAGGCATCTTGCATCCCGGCCATTATAATTAACTTAGCCCTTCTAACTTTATTAGTAGAGACAAACACCTTTAACTCTGATTCCATATGAGCCTGTAACTCAGTTTGCTTCAAATATGGCTCTATCTTGATCTTCTCTTCAAATTTATGAGCCAACCATTTTGCAGAAAGTATCATTAACTTATACTTGCAGTTACATTTGTGCACATTATACAAAACCTTCACTTGGAAACATTTCAACTTCTTTTCATAGCAAGCAGTACACTGAAAAGGGGCATGTACTAGCACACAAAATCCTCACTCTCCTAGGCTCATTGTTAATGAATCGAACATCCCTCTTAGTGTAAACAGCATAATCAACCCTAACCTTTTTAAATTGATTCCCATCTTCAAACAACATACCCAACTCAAGATCAGGTATAAGAGGCTCTGAATTATATGAAAGAAAATTACTCTTCTTCCTTGGCACTATTTCAACCTCTTCGCCATCTTCATCTTTCTCGGATTCATAACTAGGAGGCTCGGGAGAATCGGGACACTCCCTAGAAGGTCCACTAATGCTATGATCACTTTCAACATTAGAAGGTGGAATTGGCCTCTTTGCACTCTTTCTACCCTTGCTTGTTTCACCTATACTTAACCTACTTTTTTTCACAATAGTAGGTCCAAGGTTATTTGTTTGCTACTCATTATTAGCCCTTATCTCATTATCATTTCCTCCTTCCTCTTGATTCTTTTTACTAGACCATTGCCTAATAGTTTCCCTTGCTTCTCTAACCTCATCATCATCTTCTGATAAGTAAGGTACATTATATAATAAGTCACTGTCACTTCCCCCACCATCCTCTCCAAAATCAAGATCATCAATTATTGCCTCTGCCTTATTGTCGAGCTTAGCCAACCCTACACTTGCCTTACTATGAGGCTCAGCCAACCTTACCCTTGCCCCATTACTAGGCTCAGCAGCCTCTGCCCCATCATTGGGTTTACCTACCTATGCCCCACTACTAGGCTCAGCAACCTCAACCCCACTGTTGGGCTCACCTACACCTATCCCTATTATATTTGGTTTAAGTCCAAGTAATAAAAGGGGTGTATCTACCAAGATAGCCTCATCTACCCCATGATCCACATAAATATCACAACTGCCCCAATGAATGCATATAGCAATTAGATCAATTGCTGAAGTGTCATCACATAACAACTTCAACTCATTCTTCAAATCCTCATCAGGAGCCTTATACAAAATCCTACCAACATTAGCATAATTTCTTGTTTTAATTAACTTCACTGAGTGAGGATAACATATTAAATTGGGATCATATTCAACCTCATCTACCTTATAATTTATATACCTTAGAATAGGATCATGCACAAAAGTCCCCCTATGATGGATTCTTAAATTGATAGTCTTCCACATTCTGCCAAAAAAGATAAAGACAACATTAGTAACTAAGACAAATAAAAGTACATAAATTAAATACTTTAAAAAAAATGCATACAAAGTGAGGTACATGGTGGACCACAATTGACATTAATAAAAGCAGAACCACATTAGACATTAATAAAAAACATAACAGACAAAGCATGTGGGACTAGTCAACGTCCTATAGGAATCTAACAGCTTATTGAACCACTCAACATTTTGAAAAAGTTACTAGACCAGGCAGCAACTAAAAATGCTTAAAGTTTATAAGAGCACCCCTTACCTTTCTACAAGTTTGTAGCAAACCTTTCTTCTGAAACCTTAGATCATCCCAATCCTAACTCCATTAGTTTCGATAGAATCCTCAAGTTACAAAACCCAGATTTGCAATTCCTTAACCCAAAAACCCTTAATCACCTAAACCTTAAACTGCAATCACCGTAAACACAAAACCATAACTCACGTAGAAACCCAAAAATGCAATTTCTTCAGAAAAACCCATATTCAACCCCAATTTAGGGTTCCCTTGTTTTTGATTCCTTGAAAAAAACCCCAAAAATGAACACAACCAAGATTTAGGGTTTCCCCAAAGTCGATTTCATCCCTAATTTCCATATTTTTTGAAAACCATACCTACTGATTTTGCTTCCCTGAAAGAAACCCCAAAAACAACACAGCCCCGACTTAGGGGTTCTCGAAAGTTGATTTCAGCCCTGATTCCCAAATTTTTTGAAAACCCTACCCACTGATTTTTCTTTCCTTCAACCGAACACCAAAAAGCAACTCCAAAAGAACCCTAAACCACCAACTTTAATCTGATTTCAAACTCGATTTAGGGTTTCCCCACTTTTGAAACCTAGTTTGCCTGAAACCCTTCCCTTAACTGAACCTTGATTTAGCTTTACAATAACGAAACCCATAAACTAATCAAAACCCAAAAACAAATCGAAACCTAATTCTGTTTTGACTTGATTTCTGCTTCCCAAAAACTGAAAACCTTACTTCCTTTTCAAGACTCTCTATTTTTTTTCTTTCGAATGAAATTGTTGAAGAAATCCCTTTGACCTGATAACATTCTTGACGATTTTTCCTTTTAGTTCCACGTGGATATTTTAATCCACATCATTTTTTTGTTTTTAACATAACAAAAACCATGTCATCTTTGTCAACAACCAAGTCATTTTATTTTGACATGTCAGTGTCATATCAGCATCTACATGCACAAAAAAATGGCTGTTAGTGGTGTTTAACGGAATTATACTTAATGCCATGATTTTGATACGTTTTGGTTTAATTTACATAAAAATAAAAAAATTTGGACTGAATTCAATGCAATAAAAGGTTGAGGGCTTAATTCCATTTTAGCTTAAAGGTTGAAGACTTATTTGGCTATTTTACCTAAAATGAAAAATCAAAAAATAAAATTTAAAAATAAAAAAGGGAAAAAATTGACATAAAAGAAACAAAATTTTGAAAAGCATAGTGTCATTGAGACTCAATTTGAAACACATTTAAATATGATATTAAATTCAATCAAGATCAATAATTAAAGCTTTGCTTAATAGTTGTTATTATTCTTTATGAGAGATTAAGTTAAATGTTTGAATCCAAACTTAGATTCAAATAAAGCTTTTCGAGTTTTAAACTTTTGTAGAATTTAGGGTCTTTTGTATAGTGGTTTTAGAGGCTTTGAGTAGTGGAAAATGAAAAGTTGAAAAAAGGTAGAATAACAAGCTTTTCGTTTAGATTTAGGCAATTTCGTAGTATTTTAAGAAATTTGGGTTAGGGATTTAGGTTCAGGAGGTTGTGAAGGTAAAATTTGAAAATTTCAACCTATTTCGATCTACAGAGCATGGTGGTAAATGACAATACAGGCCACAAAAGCCTATTGGATTTTGGGTTTTGGATCAGAGTTCATAAGTTTTCCAACAATTTAGAGGAAGGTTAGAGCCCCAAGAGCTAGAGAGAGAAACTAGTTGGCAAAATGGAGGAAGTAAAGAAATTTAGAAGCTTAAATATTATACCAAAAGGGCATAGTTTTCTTGTTTGAGCTTTATGATCAAAGTGACGTCGTTTTGCTGATTACTAGAGAGCTTATCACAAGCTTCTTTTTTGCCCGCGTGTTGTCCCTTGAAAGTGCCTACGCTGTTTGTAGGTTTTCTTCTTACTTTTCTATTTTTTTGTGTTTTTAGTTATTAATATTTATATTTTTGGATTTATATATGATGCACGGAAAATATATAGTTTTATTAATGATGTATTAACTTTTAGTGTATTGATAATGTACTTGAAGTTATAATTATCAGTATATTTTTTACTAAATAAAGTATAAGACCATATTTTTTCAATTACCTTTAACAATTTTTTCTTGTCATATTGCTTTTTTAATTATAAAACAACTTATAAAGAAATATTTTGCTACAAATTTTTTAAATACCACATTTTTATTAAATTTATTTCAAAATTAAAAGTACAATGATAAATTTCTCAAAATTAAAAGTGTTGGCTCAAATCTAAACCGAGAGAAGGTGAATTAGTTTCTAAATGTTCTCTAAAAGCTTTTCTAATTTAAGTGCAACCTACACTAACAAAGCGGTGTTAAATCAATTAACAAATAAGGCAATAAACAATATGCAAAGAAAGAGTATGAGAAAGAAAAACTTGACACATTGATTTATAGAGGTTCGGCATATTACCTACGTGCTTTACTTTAAGTTATTCAAAAGGATTTCTACCAAATTTACTGAAAAATGACACAACCTTTTATTTTTACAAATTCAATGAAAAAACTTCATTTTTACCTATAGCTAAAAGATAATTTTATTATTTATTTTTTATTTAAGTATAGATATCTTTATTTATTTTATGATTTATTATTAATATTATTTGAGTAAAAAATGATAAACGATAAAATCTTTTCAATAATAAAAACTTTTAAGACTTGAATTCTATTCAATTACTTAAAATTTTTTTTTTTTTACTTTCGCTTCTTCCGCTCCTTCGATGGTATTTACTTGTTTTTCAAAAGCTGTACTTTTCCTTAAGCCTATGTTTGGATAAACATTAGTAAAGGAAAGGAATGGAAACTAAAGGAAAGTAAACTAGAGGAAAGGAGAGGAAAAGAAATGGTACATGTACCCCTTGTTTGGATAGCTAAAATTAATAAAGGAAAGGAAAGGAAAGTAATCCTAACAACTAGAGGTGGCAAAAGTTGACCCGACCCGAAAAATCTGCCCGATTAATCCGAATCCAAACCCGACCGATCTGATTTGACTAAAAAAGTCAACAATCCAAATCCAACCCGATTCGAATCCGAATTGATCCGAAACCAAATTTATCCGAATTTACATTAATCCAAACCCGACCGGATCCGAACCCGAATTGATCCGAACCCAAATTGACCCGAATCCAAATTGATTCGAATCCAAATTTACTCAAACCTGAAAATATTCAAACTTAAATTTAATATTATTAATAAATATTTAAATGTTAAAATTAAATATCAAAGTATTTTAATATAGTAAAAATATAATTTTTTTCAATAATATGAGTGTTATATTTTTTTAATATAGTTTAATTTAAATATTCGCTTTTATATTGCATTCATTTGAACATAATGTATAATTATTTAATGATTAATCTATAATAGAGTACAGAAGCTATATCATCTACACTAATGTCTCTAATTATTCTATAAAAAATCAAACTAAATTAAAGAGATATATAGTATTGTTTTATAATATTTAGTATGGATTATTAAATCACTTTGATTCAAAAGTTATTAATTATTGTAGATAATAAAAATAAAATGAAAAAAAACGTAATTAATTTATGAATATTGGTAAATATATTATAAAGAAAACTATCCTACAGATTATTAAATATTTTGATTATTTCAATCTCAATTGTACTATAGGTCATGTAAGAAGACAATTTTATATTCATGAGTTTTGTAGTTCTTAGAAATATGGTTTCAGTTGATTTTTATATCAGATAAATTACATCAAGATGACCAAAGCTTAATCCAATAAATCTGTCAAATCGACCCGAATCCAAATCCGACCAACCCGAATTGACTAAAAAAGTCAACGACCCAAACCCGACCTTATTCGAACCCGAAATGATCCAAATCCGAAATAGACCGATTTTTTCTTGACCCAAACCCGACCTTATCCGAACCCGAAATGATCCGAACCCGAAATGATCCAAACCCGAAATAGATCGATTTTTCCTTGACCCAAACCCGACCTTATCCGAACCCGAAATGATCCGAATCCAAAATGATCCGATTTTTTCTTAACCCGAAATGATCCGATCCAAAATGATCCAACCCAAACCTGATCCGACCCACCCATTTGCCACCTCTACTAACAACCCTTGTTTGGTTAAACAATGGAAAGGAAAGGAAAGGAAATGATTCATTGTAATATTTTTTTTCCAATTATAACCCTTTTTGTTTTAAATGTTATAAGATAATAAGGTTAAATTTGACATTCTACATATTATAATTTTTTTCAAGTTTTCTTTCCCCTTTACCCCAAATTGAGGTTTTAAAAAAACTGAGTAAGTCAAGGGAAAGCAATGGATGCTCACTCCCCCTCTCTTTCCTTTCCCTAGCTAAAAAATCTTCTCAAACAACTTTCCTTTGTTTTACTTTGCTTTGCTTTCCTTTCCCTTCCCCCTCAATCCAAACATAGGGTAAAAGTTTAACGAATACAAACTGCGCGAGGAACACAAATACAGTAAGCCTATGTTTGGATTGAGGGTGGAGAAGGGAAAGAAAAGGAAAGAAAAGTAAAACAAGGGAAGATTGTAAACCTTTCCTTTGTTTGGAAAGATTTTTTAGCTAGGGAAAGGAAAGAGAGGGGGAGTGAGCACCCCTTGCTTTCCCTTGAGTTACTGAGTTTTTTTAAAACCCCAATTTGGGGTAAAGGAGAAGGAAAGGAAACTTGAAAAAATTTTAACATGTAGAATATCAAATTTAACCTTATTATCTTATAAAATTTAAAACAAAAAGGGTTATAATTGGAAAAAAAACATTACAATAAATCATTTCCTTTCCTTTTCATTGTTTAACCAAACAAGGATTGTTAGGATTACTTTCCTTTCTTTTCCTTTATTAATTTTAGCTATCCAAACAAGCGGTACATGTACCCTTTCCTTTCCTCTCATTTCCTCTGGTTTACGTTCCTTTCCTTTCTTTTCCTTTCCTTTACTAATGTTTATCCAAACATAGTGTAACTTTCCTTTCCTTTTTTTTACTAATGTTTATCCAAACATAGTGTAATGTTCTTTTATCTTCGATTTGCTTAGACCTGTAGAGCATTAATGGAAGCATATGACGTTTAGCCCAATGTATGCGGCTAAACAACCGAGGTGAGGTTTCTCTCTTTTCGGGTTCATCTTTATTACAGCTTCGCCCCCTAATTCACTCCCACCGTTTTTTTGGTGTTCAAATAAGAAATTAAAACCCTAGAAACAATGAATGAGAGTAAGAATATTTTCAAAGTTTTTACACTAACTTAAAAAGTAGCACTAGTAGAAGATTTTTTACCATTCCAGTTTCTCTACAAAACCATTTGAATTCAGCTAGCGATTATTTATAATTTATATTGCAGGAATTGCGACGTTCACGTTCATTTCACGCTGTAAATATTTCTTAATAATTACGAGAAAGTCCAATTAATTTTTGTACCATGTGAAATATTTGTGGTTACTCGAATCTCGGAACATCTGTAAAACATATTTTTCATATCGGGTACAGTTTCAAAATGGTGGAAAGGAAGCTTTTCAAAACGATGCGGTGCGTATTGTATCGGAGAGGACACCATTCGCACCGGAGTTGCTCCTTCGCTCACGAAGATGCTGAGCTCCGGCGATTCTCCGGTTCTTACGGCGGCAATGGCTTTGCTTTCTCAGGTTTCGGCCATAATTTGATCTTCCCCTTTCAGTTGTAATTTATTTATTTACCGTGTCCATAGTCGCAAATGGCAATAGTTCAATTTGCTTTTGAATTTTAGTTTTTCTTCTCTTGCTACATATGCATGTGGGAATTAATTTTAAACTCTTGCTATTTCTTTTTAGCGAAAGTTTCTGAACAACGTGATTGGAGAATTGTTAGAGAGTTGGGAGTAGGAGTCTGATTCTGGAGCTAGGCACTAATTTTTAAATTGTGCCTTTTTAACTGAATTTTAGTTTATGTTGGGAAAACAGTGTAACCAGCTTTTGATTGTTTTTCTTGCTGACTCAAAAAAGTTTGATGTCTAAGGGACACTTTCAATCGGCACATGTAGTTTATACAAAATGAGATGTCTAAACTTTAAGTTTTGTGCTTTCTTGAGAGTGCCAATGCCTTGTAGTTAACACTCTAACTTGGCTGCGAATAATTTATCTTTAGCTTTATGAAAATGAAGTTGGTAATGAGTGTACTTTATATTACTGAACTAAAAATTGTTTGATTTTTGCCTGATAGTGCGCTGAAACTGCTGTAGTTGTTCTTTTCCCCTTCATCTTTTCCTGATATTAGCTTTGAGGTTATTGTATTGGAGGGGCTGATGATGAGTCTACTTTATATTGCTGAACTAAAAATTTCTTTGGCTTTTCCTTGCTAGTGCGCTGAAACTGTTGTAGCTGTTCTTTTCCCCTTTCATCTTTTGTTGATGTTAGGTTTGAAGTTATTGTAATGGAAAGGCATAACTATTTGATATTCTGTTCTTTTAATCTGTTGCTTTATGTTGCTGTTTATTTTGACTTCTGTGTTTCTGCTATGTCTAAGTGGTCTTATGTTTAATGTCTGTTGCTTTCCTCGTTTAAAATTCTCTAGGATTGGCTGCCTATTCTTTGTAAGGAATACTTGATTCTGCACAATTCAGATCAACTTGGTGTATACGCATGTGTGCAATCCCAGAGTTGTTGACGTAGTTATTTAACTTATAATTAGGATCTTCTGGAGACTTATCTTCCATTATGTCAGCAACTTGTCTTTTTCAGCTTCAATGAGCATCCACTAACAGGGTTAGTATTGTCTTTCTTCAGAAAGGATAGTGCTGGTTGATAAATCTTAGAGCTGGTTTTGGTATTTTTCCTGCTCGACTATGTCTTGGTTTGTCATTATGTATCCATGATCCATGAAACAAGCAGCATACATGAAGGTTCTGTATTAGGTTTTCTTGGAACTTGTGTTCTTACAAAGTATTGAGACGTGAAGCAGATTTGATGTGCAGCTGTCAACTGTCATTCTCATTTGTCATAACTTCTGCAGTCCGTATATAGCTGGAGCATGTGGTGTTTACATAATTCTTTGCTTCTGCTTCAATGACTTTGTGAAGGGATTTCTTGCATGGAGAAAGAATGCAAATTTATTAGGACACATTCAGAATAGACCTATTTGTATTGCATATCTGACAAATTACTTTTATGTCATATATATGGCTTTGGAGAGAAATCTATCCTAGCATTCTATTTGGAATGCATATTTTTCTTATTGCCCAAACAATCAGATGGGATGGGACTATGCTGACTATCTTTTTTCCAGTCCCATTATTCAACAGTTATCTCAATGATATAGGCTTCAATAGAGGTTTTCCTTTTCTATTCAAAAGAGAGAACACTACTTTTTCTATTTCCCTTTGAAACTGGCAAGAAGGGAGTATTATTGTTCTTTATAATGTTTCTCATATTGTTCCTTGTGATAGTAAGCTTAACATTGATTTTGGGTTTGGCTTGTGCTTGTTTTAACTGAAACAGTTGAATTATCCTATGTGGTTTGTGTTACCAGTACTAGTTTTCTTTGTCATTGCCAGGTTAAAGAAACTATCAAGATGGTGACTTGAGGGTGAGGCTTGACAGAAGGCTATCTCCAAAGCGAAGGCATTCTACAGGTAGAGATGTGAGAGACCACTGGATATTACGTGGTCAGAGATTTTATTTTCATTGCCTATTATTCTATGTTGTTATGTTGCTTCTCTGCTTTCCTTTGTCTTCTCCACTTTTACTTTTTATTCCTTGGCTAACAAGGACTGAAATTGAGACAAATTAGATAATCTTACATTATTTGGTTTGCTTCCAATTTCTGCCTTTCTTATTATCTTTCCCTTCTGGTTGAGCTTTATATGTTCTGATGGAATTTGAAACGGTAGGGTAAAGCCCTTTGAGGTCCATTGAAAAAAAGAGGTAATTTAACACATACACTTTATGGTATCTGATTTCGTATGAGATGAACCACTTTAGTTGCCTTTTGGAAAGTTGTCTTTTATCTTGATTTGCTTGGTTTATTGGATTTGTTTTACTTACCTCGCTGTATTCATTGTGGCAATTTTCTTGGAAACTGGTCTAGACACCAGCATCATGGGGTTTTGAAAGTGGGAACGATATCTTTCTGGGTCAAGATTTGGGTTCATTGCTACCAACAAACTGTAGTTGTAGACAAGGCCTAGGGGACCTTTTATTAGGCTTTGTATCTATATTTGATACTCTTTTGGCTTTTATACCTGATGCTTAAAATGTAAAATCATAGGTCGGTGATTGGTTTGCATGTGTGTATGTGTGGGTTTCAATTAATCTAAACTCCTGCTGGTTACTTTTATTTATTTATTTTAGCAGGCTCTTATATTCAGTTTCCTTGTCCTGGTGTGTTTCCATATCCTGCTGGATCATTTTACATAATTTTATGTCTTTATCTAAGAAGTGAATTGCATGATTATAGCCGGTTGACAGTGAACATGTTTCTGAATGGTTATAGAATATTCTTAAAGGGGAAAAATGTGAGTTGAATAGCTAAACTATACCTGCGAGTTGGATTTAGACCATCGAGGTGCAGGATCTCGTTTTCTTCTAATAAGCATGCAAGTCATCTTAAATTGAGGGATGATATAAGCCTATATAATGTTTCTCTCCTTGTCTGGAGGAAGGGAAGTTGGTCGCGTTATAGTAATTAACGAATTTAAAATTGAGGTCTCTGAAGCTAGTTCAACCAGACTTTTAGCACTATGTTTTGTGTCTGATCATTTTTTGTAATTGTCTGCATGTCTCATTTGCTTTTATATGGTTGTTATCTCCTTTGCATGTAATTCGGTTGAAAATGCTGTAGTTTCCCTTTGAGTGATAGAAATCAAACGAAGAAACAGAGCTTGGACGGACAAAGTTACTTATCTGAAAATCTGAAAATTTCAAGTTAGATTGAAAATCTGGTTATAAGAGGGAGAAATATATCTACTACTTCCAAAAGTATTCTTGAGGATCAGGTTTTAAGATTTTGGTTTATTTTTCTTCGCTCCATCCAATTTTTGACACCCCTTTCTTTGTGTGTGTGTGTGTGTGTGTGTGTGTGTATGTGCATATGTATATTTTTGTTTGATTATTTCAATTGAAAGAGGTACGCTTCGATAATAACATGCTTATTCATCGCAAGCACAAATTAAAGGTCAGTTAATATTTGCCCAACTGCTATTGCTTATTGGTTGCACTTATGAGTATGGATGCTTTATTGTAAGCATGTGGGCGGATATGCTCAAGTGCATGCATGCATGCATGTGAATGAGAGTACACCTTTAGATGTGATCATGAATGCATAATGCTTTGTCTCACCGCTTTTACCTTTTATGTTCTCTTGGCTTTATAGGTTATACTGAGAGAGGGATGAATCGATTTTTAACTAACCTTAAGCTCGTTTTTCGATTCTTATAAATTCTTTAGCCTGTATAAATATTTTTTAAGTTCTCTAGGCTATTCAATCATGCAATCCAAATTCAATACAATGAGCACAAATATAATTGCAAGAAAATAAAGAGAGTAGGGAAAGAAAAATGTACGCAAGCGATTTATAGAGGTTCGGTAACTTGCCTACGTCTTCTATCTTGAGACGCTCCTAAGGATTTTTTCAAAATTCACTATCTTTGAATTTGTATTACACTTCCTCTTTTTCTAGGCTAAAGAGAAATCTCTCTCTTTTTCTATGCTCAAGAGAAACCTCTCTCTTTTTCAAGGCTCAAGAGAAATCTCTCTTTTTCTAAGGCTAAAGAGAAACTTCCCCTTTACAAGGAATTATTTGGTTTATAAATTGTGTAATCAAAGAAGGGCCTCTAGATATGCAAATGATTACAGAGATTAAGCACAAGTAAAAGCCTATACAAGATTTGTGCTAAGCTATACAAGGAATGTGAGTATGATAGAAGATGAAGACTTTGTAGCTCTTGAAATATTGTTGAGGCTTGAGGATTTGAGGAAAATGAGTATTGGAGTTGTTGAGTAGTTCCTCTTGGTTCCTGCAGCTTCTAAGCCTCTATTTATAGTCCCTTGGATGGTTTTTGGACGTTAGGTGGAGCCAAACTTGAATATGACCGTTGTCTCACAGAAATTAGCCGTTACAGTCTTTTCTCGGGTAAAGAGATCAGTCCCTTTCCATAAGAGATCGATTCTTTCATTCCAGAGTGTTTTATTCTGGGCTGAGAGACTTTTTTTGCTGCCAAAAAGCTTATTGCCACTAGGGGATCGATCCTTTCCCTTAGGGGATGCTTCCAGAAAGCCTATTTCTTGCACTTTTGGTTAGAAATGATGTGACCTTTGATCCTAATCCAACCCAAAACATTTTGACATTTTTGTGGGAGTTTTTCTTGACTTTCTCTAATGAAAACATGGTCCAAAAATTCATCAAGTAATTTTCTAAAATATTCAAAACATTTTATAAAGTATTAAGACCAATAAGAATATGTAATTAAATCATGATCTTAATTTTTGATATGATCACTTGAAAATGAATTGAGAAAATCATGTGTGATAAGACAAATTTACAATATGAATTAAAATATTAAAGCTTATTTAAGTTTTTGTCATTTCAAAATATATATGTCAAATTAAAGCTAACAATCTTCCCCTTTTTGATATGACAAAACTTAATGTAAATTTGTTTTGAAAATTCTTTAATAAAATACTCCTCCTTAAATAAAGCAAGAATTTGTAAAGCTCTCCCTTAATATAAGCATGGTTTTCAAAGGAAGTTTTTAAATCATTTTCAAATCATTATTTCTCCCCATTTAATATCTCTCCCTTTTAATATCTCTCTCCCCTTTTTTGTCATAGCAAAAAGAAGAAAAAATAAAAAATATGCTTCTCCTAAAACTATGGTTATGTGAGAAGAGATAAAATATGCTCCATCCAACAAAAAACATGTTAGTACATGGGACTCATAGCACAAATAAATAAGTCAGTATTCACAAAGAGTATGAAATATTCATGCAAAGAATATGACTTATGATCATATACCAATTGTTTAAAAATAATTTTGCAAGAGGTTTATAATTGATAAGAGATTAAGCAAGTTGTTTATAAATTTTCTACTATGTTCTATAACTTGCTTATTCAATTCTATCAAGCACCTAAGTATATCAATTGTTCTCTAAGGTTCAACTAAGGTTCATGACAATATATCATGATTATGAGATGAAATTTTATAACATATCATATGCATGAGCTCATAAATCATTTTCAAGAAATATTGTGCTTAGAATTAAATCATACATCAATTAATCACAAATTCTAGCATAAAAGTGTTTCATGCAAAAGTGGCTTATGTGAATTCTTCCTTATTTGTCATTTCAATCTATGGAGCATGAGAAAAATTATCAATTTAAAGCTCATACCAATTGGCAATTTAGTTTTGGCTTACCAATTGTTGAAAATATGGTTACCATTAATACCAATTGTTATTTCAATCTAAATACCAATTGTTACTAATGGTTGACTTAGACATTTTGCATGAATCTAATATTTATGTGTAGTGTGTTAATGTCAAGAAAATAATTATTCTAAATATGCAAGAACACAATCACACATCATCAAATATGCATATGGATAATTTAAACATTAGCACGCTATCATAAAGTATTAATCCATATTCATATTCACAAAATTATACCATATGGAAGATTCAAAAAATCAAGGTATTCAAGCAAACACATTTTCTTCCATGAAACTAAAGAGTCATATGCTCAATTTTCCATTCAAGATCTTAGCCAATTATGAGCAAGGGAAGATTACCATTTTAATCAATTCAAAGCAATATCCCTAGTTTAATTTTAACGTTTAAGTTTTCAAAGGGTATATGCTATTTTAACTAAAATGGATTTGTTTCAATATCATGCTTAAGTATATTTTAGCAATAAAATTCATAATCTATGAGTGAGGTTAAGCACATAATATCATGAAAACAACTATTCTCATCTCATATGTATGATTATTGATTTAACTTAAGCAAACATGCATGTTCAACATAAAAACAATTAAGATTCAATGCAAGTAAATCAATTGTTGGTGATGCCATTAAAGCTCAAGTTCTTTAATAATTTGGTCATAAAGAATTAAGTTTATGGATGATAAATTTTCATGCATTTGAACATTTAAGATTCATTTACCATCACAAATTATAGGCTAATGCCAATTATGACTTTATACCTAATTGTTGAATTTATATTTGAAATCAATTCTTAAGGTCAAGTTTTAATCATTTTATCATTAAAGTATATGACTTTAACTATTCATCTTTCACTAGATGTATAATTACCATGAAACCTAGAGTGGAGTAGTTGAGTCAAGCTAATAAGTATAATCCTATAAGCATGCTTGACTAAAATGAACAAACAAGAAGAATGATTTTGCACTTGTGAGTTCAATGAAAAATGATATTGATTGTTGGAGATGTGGCCTATAGGTTGGCACTACCTCCGGAGTTATCGGGAGTACACAATGTCTTTCATGTATCGATGCTTCGGAAGTATAATCCGGATCCATCTCATGTCATTAAATATGAACCCTTGGAGATTCAAGAAGACATGAGTTATGTGGAGAAACCGATTCGGATTTTGGATAGAAAAGATAAGGTGTTAAGATCAAAGACGATTCCATTGGTTAAAGTTCTTTGGCAACACCATACGACAGAAGAAGCTACTTGGGAACTAGAGAACTTGATGAGAGAGAGATACCCGGAATTGTTTTAAAACATAACCTTACTTGAATTTGGAGGACCAAATTCTCTAAGGTGGGGAGAATGTGAAATCCCCAATTTTCTGTAATTTTCCCTTAATTGTACAGTTTTCCAACTTGAATTAATGGAATAAATATGAATTTCTGATATATATATGATGCATGGGACATAAAGGGAATTAAAGGAATTGAGGGTCAAACAATTAATGGTCAAAGAGTCAAAGGAGGTGGTCAATGGCTGAGATGATGAGCATGCATTAATGGGCATTTAATGGAATTGCATGACTCATCATCATCTCTACCAGCCAAGGTCGGCAGCCCCATTTCCCCATCACTCTCGTTGCTTCCATTTTTCCTTTAAGTGTCCAAGCTTCTCACCTTAACAAACCACCATCTCATGCCATTGATTCGTTAAACTTCTCTAACGAAAAACGATCCTTGTCGATAGCTTAACCTATGCCTTTAATATGAGAGAGTGAATCCAAGTGGTTAAGGAGATCTCAAAATCTTGAAAGTTGGTGAATAACAAAGGTAAGAGAAGAAATGGTTTTGGTTAATTTTATTGATGGTTTGAAATAGTATGGAGTTGGTAGAATAGGTTTATTGAAGTTTAAATTTACCATGATGTTTACAGCTTGAAGAAGTGGAAAAAAGGACAAGTGTTGGTGCAACCAACTTGTGGATTAATTACTAATTGAGGTAAGGAATTTATGTAACGGACATAGGGTGACTATGTCCGCATGTTTTAGTATGTTTTGATGTGATTTGGAAAGAAGTACAGCTGTTTTAATTTCAGGAAAAAGGGTACCATTTGGGTCCTACTCCTAGTGCCAATTAGGCTAGGAGCAGCCGACTGCCTTAAGTAGCAGCCGACTGCCTATAGACATCTAAAACGCTGTTTTTCGAAAATCGATGCAAACCAGTCGACTGCCATTTTCCAGAAATCATTCTGTTTCAAACCAGTCGACTGCCAGGGGGAGCCAGTCGACTGCTATTTGTCCAGAAGCATTCTGTTTCAAAACCAGCCGACTGCCAAGGGGGCCAGTCGACTGCTAATTCTCGGGAAACATTCTGTTTCAAAACCAGTCGACTGCCATTTGGGGCCAGTCGACTGCCCTATTTGTATTTTGAAAAATATAATAATTGAATTTCAAAAAGGGAAAGAAATTCAATAAGGCAAAACATGGGGTAGCAGTCGACTGCCGTATATGACCAGTCGACTGCCTATTTGAAAGAAAGGTTTTGAGAACCTTTTTTAAGAAAGGATATTCATACTTGTTTAAAAACCTATATGAACAAGGTTTTTGGAGACTATAAATCTCTCAAAAGAGCATGCACATTATTTGTTACTTGTATTTGACTGAGGAGCTCTAGTCCAGCCCTCAGACCCGCAGTACGGCACCTGACTAGTGAAACTGTGGGATATAGACAATGGCCATGAGTCTCTTATTTGATTCGGCTTTAGGGAGGATCCCTGGCCCATACGTGGGTACGCCATTTATTTGATATCTCTCAGGATTATCCCTAACGGGATATATTTGCGGTATCCTTATGAGATTTATCTATTGGATTATCTCTTAGGGGATATATTTGCTGTATCCATTATCTCTATGGATTATCCCTTATGAGATATATTTGCTGTATCCATTATCTCTTTGGATTATCCTTAAAGGATATATTTGCGGTATCCACGATGAGAATTACTTGGTGCATGAATCTATTGGATATAAATTGTCTCCCATCAATTTGAAAATATTTGTATTTGCCTACTTGATTTCACGTGATTTGAGATCCCTGGAAATATTTAAAAGCATGATTTATTTATATTTGATATTTGCGAAAGAAATATAAGCACTATGCTTTATAATGATTTTACATGACATTATAGAGCCAAGCAGGAAAACTGCATATAGTGATATAGTACGCTCTTTTACATGAGTTTCTTACTGAGCGTAAACTCACTCTTTTACAATTATTTTCATACAGATTACTTGAAGTAATTTCGCTCCGGATAGAGGAGCTTATTTCGGGATTTTTGAGATACCTTCGAAGCACGCTTCCTACTTATTCTTTGAAGGTATATTTAATCGGCCGTTACTTCGGCTAATGTACAGTATAATACTACAATTTTGTATATATTGGGGATTAGGTTGTATGAATATTTGAGATCCTGATGAATATGGCACATGTTTATAAATGAAAAATTTTATGCATGTGAGAATGAATATTATACTCTAATAGAAATGCCTAAAGCATAAGAGTAAGGGAGATTGACATCGGATAAACTAGTCGATTTATTTGTTATTTGAGATAAAAGTTAATTGTTATTTGGTTAGTGACGAGGACGTCACAGATTCTGATTCTTTTTTTTCAAGTTTCCCTTCTTTGATCACTTTATTTTTGTTATTTTTTTATTTTTTATTTTCTTTTCATTTTTATTTTTTTTAATAATAATAAACAAGATAGTAATACAAAAATTAGATTCATCTTCTAATTATCAAACCCAATAGGCCCAATAACATTAAAAGACCCCGGACAAAATGAGGTGTCTACAATTATTATTATTATTTTAGGAAGATATGTGAATTATAATATATGTTGAATGATAACATTTAGAAACTCATATGGTTAGTCAATAGATTGAATAAATGTTTTTAAACAAGTATAAATAAATAAAAATATAAATTGTAATTTTTATTATATTGTTAAGCAATATTAATAAAATGAAATTGTCCGATGATGGGATGTCATGAAATTCACAAGTAGTGATTTCTTGACTGATCTCTAGGTGAGAAGAGTTGTGCTAAATGTTACCAGAGTATTGAGATATTTAGTATGATTTTTCAATAATTTAAATTTTTGTTAAAAAGTAAAACAATAAGTTTTTTTTAATTAATAATAAAATTCAAATTTAATAATTAAACAATGGCCCGATGATGAGATGTTATGAAACTCACAAGTAGTGATTTCTTAACTGATCCCTAGGTGAGAGAAATTCACTAAGTGTTACCAGAGTATTGGGATACTTAGTGCAATTTTTCAATAATAAGAATTTTTATTTATAATAAATAAAGAAATATTCATATAAAAAATTAAAAAATCTATTTGCATCATATGTTATTTATTTGCATCATGTGCATAAATATTAATTTCAAAATAAATGAAATTCTTCCGATGATGAGATGTTATGAAACTCACAAGTAGTGATTTCTTAACTGATCCCTAGGTGAGAGGAATTAACTAAATGTTACCAGAGTATTGGGATATTTAGCTAAATTTTTCAATATCAAGAGTTTCATTAATAAAATCAAAATAAATAAAATTTCTTTTAAGTTTCATATGCATCATTTTTTACCTGTTTGCATCATGTGCATTCATAATAATTTTCGAAGCAAGTGTGAATTTACCGAGGATGAGATTCTATAGAAGTCATAAGTAGTGATTCTTAAGAAATCTTTAGGTGAGAAAAATTATTTCAAATATTACCAAAAGTATTAGGATATTTGATTTAATTTTTCAATATAAAAGAGTTCACATTCACTTTTGAAAAATAAAATTTGATTTTTTTTAAAATAATAAAAAATGACTTTGAAGAATAAAATTGATTGCAATAAAATTGGAATTATTTTTAAATATTAAATTAAGACCATTTCATTAAAATCAAAGGATAACACATGATTACTATGGTATCATTTTTAACGGGCATTGTGGGGATGTTAATCCTTCCCCACACGTAACCGTACTCCCGAACTTAACTTTTGTTTTCGCAGACGAAAAATTATCTTTTTAATAAAACTTAATTAATTTTGAGATTTTGTTAAAAAGATAAATGTTTTTAGGTGACCAATCACACCTAGACAAAAAAGATTAGTGGCGACTCCCTATTATTTTTAATTGTTTTCAAAATCGTCCAACGCGAAAATTGTTATGACAAACGTGATTACATGGATTTTCTCTCCAAGTATTGATTTATTGTTATTAATTTTAGATCTTTAGTCTGTTTCATAAACATGTGAATCAAGAGAAAGAAGAGTGTAGACATGACCAAGTAAACGCAATTAGAATAGTATTTTATCTTGATTATTAGTTAATTCAATTGAACAGTTAAGTCATGTAATGAGGTTCATAGGATGATTTGTCATGTTGTTTATTGTTATTGATATGATAATGACTTTGTTCATCCCACTAAATTGATCTTTTTTGTTATCTTTGGCATTCATGGAATGGATTCTAATTGTATAATTTGATGCTTGATTTTACCAAAGATCTTAGTGGAAGAGAAAGTTCAAGAAGCAGATACTTTACTTCCCAAATTGAGTAGCTTGATTCTTAATTAGAAAAAGAGAAAGAGGAATGTAAAAGGTAATCAAGTCTGTACTGATAGGGACATGCTATGCTTAACTGTTCCTCGTGGATGGATCATAGATGGTCCCTTTCTTAGCCATTTTCTATGTACTTCTAAAATATTCAGGATCACTTCGAGAATCAAGAAGTTTGTCAAAGCACATAATCGTTGCTCACAGATAGAAGACGAACTGAAGAGGGAAGCTTTAACTTTATACTATCATCTTATTCTTATTTGTTAGCTTAATTAATTTGATACAGCTTATCTTTTTTCTGATTTTGAAATCTTAAGAAGTGCTTGTTGGGGTTTGGTAGGTTTTATTGTTTAGTTAATATTTATATATATTTGTAGAAAATAAAAGAATGATTTTGTATTTTTTTACTATATTACTTTATATAAAAATACAGCCTTATTTGTAAGATATAAATAGCTGAAGAGACATGCCTCAAATAGCTAGTTTATTCAAAAACAGAAACTAAATTGCTGCAGGGATATTCTCCTAAAGGTCAGGAAGAATATCTACTAAAAAATGATAATTACTGGAGAGTTATCTCTTCTAAAAATCAGAGAGATTATCTGTCAGCAAAGAAGGAGAGAAATCCTCTTCTAGAATTCTACACTCCCACTCAAGTTGGGTTATGAATGTCAATCATGCCCAGCTTGGATTTCAAACTATCAAAACTGTTTCTTGGTAGGGCCTTGGTGAGAATATCTGCAGTTTGGTAGCTCGTAGGAATGTAGACCAATTTAATCAAACCTTCTTCTAACTTTTCTTTAATAAAATGGCAATCAATCTCAACATGCTTTGTCCGGTCATGGTGCACTGGATTCTTTGCGATGTTTATAGCTGCCTTGCTATCACATTGTAACATCATAGGACTGCTCATAGGCACTTTAGTTCTCTTAGCATTCGCTCTAACCATATTCTCTCACATATGCCATGACACATAGCTCTTGATTCAACCTTAACGTTGCTCCTAGCTACCACTGTTTGTTTTTTACTTCGCCATGTAACTAGGTTACCCCACACATAGGTGTAATATCCCATAGTTAATCTTTGGTCTTCTAGAGAACTAGCCCAGCCTGCATCATTAAGAATTTCAAGACCCTTATTTGTAGTCTTCTTAAAGTACAATCCTTTTCCTGGACTGTTTTTGAGGTACCGAAGAATTCGTAGTACAGCTTCCATATGCTTTTCAGTTGGACTATTCATAAATCTGCTAACCCATCCTACTGCAAACCTGATGTTTGGTCTAGTGTGAGCTAGATATATAAGTTTTCCTATTGGCCTTTAATACCTACCCTTGTCCGTTAAAGAACTCACTTCCTCCATCTCAGATTTTCTTGTTGGATCCATGGGGGTATTAGCCGGTTTGCAACCAAGCATCCCAGTTTTCTTTAAGAGGTCAAGAGTATACTTTTGTTGAGAAATCAAAATGCCTTCTTTTGATCAAGCCACCTCTACGCCGAGGAAGTATCTAAGCTGACCCAGATCTCTAATCTCAAATTCTTGTGCCAAGAAACACTTCAAATTGTCTATTTCCTCCGTGTGATCACTGGTCAGGATAAAGTCATTGACGTAGACTATTAGGATGTCCCTTTTTCCATCAAGAGAGCTTTTAATAGACATAGTGTGGTTTGTCTGACATTGAATGAACTCATGTTTCTTCACTACCTTAGTCAACCTCTCGAACCAAGCACGAGAAGATTGTTTAAGACCATATAGGGACTTTTAAAGCTTACACACTCGGCTAGAATTTTCTTGAGTTTCAAAACCGGGTGGAATTTCTGTGTAGACTTCCTTTTCTAGCTCACTGTTCAGAAATGCATTTTTGACATCTAGTTGATGGAGAGGCTAGTCCAAATTAGCTGCAAGTGATAACAAGACACGAACTGAGTTTAGCTTGGCAATAGGGGTGAATGTCTCCTTATAGTCAATGTCATAGGATTGGGTGAATCCTTTAGCAACAAGTCTAGCCTTGAACCTGTTTACACTCCCATGTGCATTATGCTTAATAGAGAAGACCCATTTGCACCCAACTGGTTTCTTCCTTACTGGTAGATCAGTAATTTCCCAAGTTGAATTCTTCTCCAAGGCTAGGATTTCTTCCATGACCGTTGCCTTCCACTTTGGTTGAGTAAGCACTTCTTACACATTCTTGGGAATCTGTATTTCTGTTAGAGAGGTCACAAATGCTCTAAAGTTGGGAGACAACTTGTCATATGAGATAAAGTTTCCAATAGGATGTTAGGTGCATGATCTTACACCTTTTCTCAAAGCTATTGGCTTGTTAAGATCATCAGTAGTTTCAACCAAAATTGATTTAGTAGGAGTATTAGAAGTGTTACCTATGTGAGTATTCTGAGTTTCAAAACCTAGTTTAGATTCTTGGTTTTGTCGTTGTAATGTGTGGTCCTCTATCTCCCTTTGAGTTTTCTGTTTCCTGGAATAGAAAAGTAATTCTTTTCCTTTCACCTGTGTAGTAGGGTTAGGGTCTGGGTTATTTGAAGAATTAGGTTGTGGTGTGGTGTTTAGCTCAAGGTATGGCTCAACCAAGTTGGGAACTAGTGTTGGAAAAAGAAAGGATGAGGAAGGCTTAGGCTCAAGAAACTTAGTTCTATCCCAAAGATGATATCCCTTGGTGATTGGGTTCTCCCCTTGAATGTCAGATTTGAGATAATATGGTTGATCTTCAAAAAAAGTGACATCCATGGAGTTATAAAATTTATTTGTGGCAGGGGAATAGCATTTGTAGCTCTTTTGGTGTGGGGAGTAACCAAGAAAGATACATTTTATGGCTCTTGGGTACCTATTGTGATGTTGTTGATGGATGTGGACAAATGCTGTGCAACCAAAAGCTTTGAGAGGAATGTTGGATAGAAGACGAGTGTGAGGATAGGTGGTTAGAAGTTTATTGCATGGTGTTTGGAAGTTTAACATAGGAGATGGCATCCGATTATTGAGATAGGTGGCTGTGAGAATTGCCTCTCCCCAAAACTGTTTTGGAACATGTGTTGTCATCATTCAGGATCGGGCAACTTCTAGGATGTCCCTATTCTTCCATTCAGCCACTCCATTTTGCTGAGGAGTGTTAACACATGAACTTTGATTAATGATGCCTTGCTCTAGTAGGTATGAGCCAAGTTTTGAATGGAAATATTCCCTTCCATTGTCTGTTTAAGAGCTTGAATTTTTGCCTGGAATTGTGTTTGTATCATATTGCTGAAATTTTGAAGTATTTGTCCCACTTCAGATTTTTCTTTCATCAAAAAGAGCTAGGTGATTCGTGTGTGATCATCGATAAAGGTGACAAACCATCTAGAACCTGTGATGTTATTTATTCTAGACGGTCCCCAAATGTCACTATGTATCATTGAGAAAGGGTGAGAAGACTTATAGGACTGATTTGGATATGAATTACGAGTATGTTTAGATACTTGACAAACTTCACACTAAAAGGACTTTTCATGATTATTAAATAAAAAGGGAAAAAGTTTTCTTAGGTACACAAAGTTTGGATGTCCTAATCGATAGTGCCATAACTGTGAAGACTGAGAATTTTTCGTATCGAGTTTGTAAATGAATAAAGGAATTAAATAACTAAGTATTAAAATGTATCCTAAAATTTTATTATCATAAGTGATAAATATGAAGATTCGAGCTTGGTAACTTTATCAATAAATGATTAATATGTATATAATTTAGATTATATATATAGGTTAGGATATATATTAATTAAATAAGGAAAATTATTGATACGTTTATATAAGAATGAAATATGTTAATAATTATGTAAATGCACTCGCAAACCTATGTGCAAGTATATAAAAGTGAAATAGATAATCAAAAGAACAAATATATATTTATTTAACTAAACAAAGAACACAAGTATACTAAAGGAAATGTAGTATACATGAGCATTAAAATATATAAATATAAATATAAATTAAATAAAGAATATATATAAATACATATTAAGTATTAAATATATGTATATGTATATGTATATGTAAAATTTAAAATAAAAGAAGAATAATTTATATATATATATATGTGTGTGTGTGTGTGTATATACTACTACTACTAAAAACATATTAAAAACATATTAGGCATGAAATATATATATATATATATATATAAAAGAAAAATGATCAAAATATATATAATATATAAGAAAAATATACTAAATAGAAAATACATATAATATACAAAAAAATAAAAAAAAATGGAGGGAAAACCGAGATTGGCTTCCTTTGGAAGCCACCCGATTTCTCCCCTACTTGCTCTCACTAACGTGGGAGTTGGAATCATGAACTGAAGAAAAGGCAGAGGCAAAAAAACAAATATAAAAAAAAAGAGTTGGAAGAAAGGTGAAGCTTGGCGAGATCAAGAGAAAAAGGAAGATAAAAAAAAAAGAAAAATGAAATGAAAGTGAAACTAAGCAGATAAGTAAGGGCTAAAGTAGAATCTAGAGGTGGCAAAAATTGACCCGAGCTCGAAAACCTGTCCGAATCCCCCCGAGACCGAATCGGGACCAACCCGAATTGACCAAAAAAGTCAAAAACCCGTAACCGAAAAAGCCCGGAACCGAAAAAACTTGAAATCGAAAAAGCTCGAAACCGAAAAAACTCGAACCCGACACAACCTGAACCCGACATAACCTGTGAGATCTCATTTTCTTATACTATAGTTGTACATGTATATGAACAAATTATCAATAAAGAAATTATTGATAATATTTTGAGAAATTAAATATATAAGAATAGTGTTTCTCACATAGAAAAATTTAATCCTAGATAAAATATATATAAGCATGGAAATTATTACATAAAGGATGGATTAAATAATTAAATGGATATTGCAAATTCTGATTTGGACAAAATAGAAGAGTATTGGGATGGCATAAGAAAATAAAAGAAACATAGTAGAAAAGGAAGCATGACTTCGGTTTGGACAAGTGAATAAAGGAAGACAAGGAAAGTCTTCCCACGTTTTTATTTGATTGACAAAAGTATTGAATTGTGTTGATTCCTTGCTGCACCGAAGAACAAAACAAGAACAAGATAAGAAACGTAAAAGCAAGGAAAAAGATAGGAAATTTTGGCTGCAAAAAAAAAAATGTTGGCATGGAAAGTCAAGGTGAAGACAACTGAGATAAGAAACAAATGAGAGAAGTAAAGGTTAATTTTCTTGACTTTATACATGTGAACACTAGACTTTTGACAACCTAAGATATAATAGATATGATCATAATGTAAAGACTAGATGGAAGCCAACGTAGAAAACAGAAAAGAAAGAGGGGTCACGGCTTGGTCAACAGATGACAAAGAAAAGATAGAAAAAAAAAATTGGTTGGCTATTTAGATGGAATCTCGGTTGGAGAATTGAGTAGTAGATAAACAAGAGAAAAGAAAAGACAAAATAAATAAAAGAAGACAAGAGAAAGTCTTCTCCTTGTTTCCTTAGGTTGGCATAAATTATAGTATTGACTTGTTCATTTCTTTTGCTCCACCGGACAAGACAAGAAAAGAAATAAAAAGAAGTAGGCAATTAAGAAGGCTTTTAAATGAAGGCTGTTGAAGTCTATTTAAAATAACTCTTTGGTTTATTTTTCTTCCCGTAGTCATCTTCATCTTCAACCTTCATCACCGAAACTCTTCCCTCTGAATGGTATGTCGAGTAGCCTTCCTTATCCCTAGCAGAACCTTCCTCTTCTTCAGCAATTAACCTAAGTTCTTAAGGAAAAATAAACTTGGATTTATGAGCTTCAAAGAACCACTAAAGAGTTTAACCGAAACCTCAAAACAGAAACTGATTTAGGTGGACAGATCTGCTCCTTGAACAGGTAACGTCCAACTTCAGTTTTAAGCTTCTTGTTCTTTAATTATGGCTGTACTGATCAAGAATATATTGTTTATAGCTTTGGTTTGAACTGAAAAATATTTATAAGCTAAACCTAGGGTTCGGTTGTAAGGGTTTAGAAAGAAGAAAGATTTTATTTTACTGATATGATAACATGAAACCAAGCTAAGCATGAAACTATTACAGCTATGAAAAATAAATGAGCTAGAAACGTGAGTAAGATGATCAGTTAAGAGGGGCTGAGTATTAAAATTAAGTGGGGTTCTACGTGAAACAAGGGAAAGGAGAAGTCATGTTTACTTATAGTCAACAATTGTGGCTGATGAATGAAGAAAATCTGGGCTGTTGTATAGCCGAAAATGAAGAAATTTATATGGCTGGGAGAAGCAACCAAAAATTGGAAGAATAGATAAATGGTTTGATTGACTTTTAGATGATTTTATGTGTGTGAATGGTAGAATATTGGCAACCTATGATATACTAGATATATCCTTATTGTTAAGACAAAATTGAAGCCAACGTGAATTACAAAATAAGAGGGAAAGAGGCTGTCGGTTTAGACAGCAAAAGAAATGAAAGAAAAGGTTAGTTTGGATTGACTAAATAGCTAGGTATTGTACCAATAAAGTTAATATATATAGACATTTTAAAGGAGTAAACTACCTAGCCAAAATAAAGCCAATTTGGGTAGGAAAATAAAAAGAAAAGGGAGCTCTCAGTTTGGATATAAGTGGCAGAAAAATAAAGGAAAAGAAAAGAACCAATAGAGGTTAAGTTGACTTACATGAAAAAAAAATAAGTGATATATATATTAATATATATATATATTGAGTGGAGAAAACACCTACATTTAACCAAGGCCATTCGGCCACAATAATGGACTAAGAGGAATGACATGTTTTAGGGCCGAAAATGGGAGAAGTTGGTTGGAAATGATGGCTGGAAATATACATGGATAAAGTACATAAATAGCATGGAAGAAAATATAAGACATAAGCTAAATAAGCTTAGTCATCTAAGAAAGACATTCGGCCATGCAATCTTTGAGGAAATGTTGACTTAAAAAAAAAAGGGCTAATAATGCCAAAACAAGAAAGGAAAAGCAAATAAAATATTTACCTATGAGAAAATCATAGGAAATGTTAATATTATGAATAATGATGAGATAAATAGTAGCCAGATAAGCAAAAGAAATTTTTATAAGTTATACTGAAAATTAATTACAGTAAAACTGTTACCTTGCAGTTTATAATTCGGAGAGATAGGAAGCACATGGGTGCAACATAAGGCATTGATCTACAGTGTATTGAGGTAAGGGATGTAATTTAAAGTTGTGATGGTGTCCCTTATTTTCATCTCAATTTATAAAGAAACGTTTGAAGTATGAATTTTGTTCCGAAATTAATTTCCATAGTCTTTTGATAATTAACTAAACGAACCTTTTAACTTCTATGCATGTTTTCCATAATGTTTTAAGTATGAAAGTAAATAAATATGTTTTCCAAAAAAGGTATCGGAGTGGCAAATCCCAGGCTAACTTAGACCCTGGCACGCCCGGTCCTTATTATTTTGTACTAAATATATGATTAAGAAGTTACAAAAGTAAGTAAGATTTGAGACTAAGGCTTTCCTATAGTTTATGTTATTGCCTGTCATGCTTGCCACATTGTGCGTGTTTCCGTCCCTTGTGGCATATGTTTAGCCCACGTCATGCATGTTCTCGCCCACATTGTGCATGTTTCCATCCCTTGTGGGTATGTTGGTCTTTCGTGGTGCATGTTCGCTGTACGACCCTGATCAGGTCTACAGCCCATACCATGGCCATAGGTATTCTGTTCCTTCTTCGGAGGAAGAAGTAAGTGTCATGACCGCATACTGGCTATATGATTCTGCCTAGTCTCCATGAACTGTATGATAAGTTTTATTAATTATGATGTAAAGTTTCTAAAGTATGATGTATGTTTGAAACAAGTATGAATTTTAGATATATGCATTAAAGAATTAATACAATGATTTAAAGTATGAAATGCATTATTATGGTATTTGTTTTCTACATATATAGATGCTATGACTATTTTAAATGCATTTCTTACGGGGCTTTCCAAAAAGCTCATCCCCTACTCTACCAGATTATTTGCAGTGATCATCTCCTTACCTGTTGCGCATACGACGTAGGCTGAGGGATACGTCTCTCCTCCGGCCATTTTTGTACTTACGTTAGGTATACTCATATTTTGATACCAGACATCTTGTATGGCACAGATATTTGTATATGATAATACTTTTGGGATGTAATCAATATTGTAGGAATGTAACGTTACTTTGAGGAGTAAGTCAATATAATGTCAATAAAATATTTCATGAAAATATTATGATGTTTCTGTGGTTGAAGAAGTGTGATGAGACACTGGCAGGAATGCAACCCAAGTAAGGAATTAATATTATGTGTAAAAAAAAAATTTAGCCCAAAACTTCCACGTTTCCGGGGTGTGACATAACCTGTGCCCGATACTATCCGAAACCGAGACCGACCCGAACCGAAAACCGGAAAAAACCGAATTTATAACCCGAGAAAACTCGAATTATAATTATATAATTATTATTTAAAAATAAATAAATAATTGATACATTTTTTTTAATTAAAAAGTTTAAAATTTTGAAAACAATTATTATTTATTATACAATTTTATCAATTATATATTACCAGCATAATAAATATTGAATCTTTTTAATTAAATTAAATTAATTTAAAACACCACAATATATGATATTGTTAGCTTTGAATTGTCATATATATTTTGAAATGAGAAAAACTTAAGTAAGCTTTAATGTTTTAATTCATATTGTAAATTTGCCTTATCACACATGATTTTCTCAATACATTTTAAGTGATCATATCAAACATTAAGGCCATGATTTAATGATACATCCTTATTGGTCTTAATTCTTTATAAAAGTTTTGAATATTTTAGAAAATCACTTAATAAATTTTTGGACAATGTTTTCATCAAAGAAAGTCAAGAAAAACTCCCACAAAAGTGCCAATATGTTTTGGGTTGAATTAGGATCAAAGACCACATCATTTCTAACCCAAAAGTGCAGGAAAAATGCCTTCTGGAAGAAAAGGATCGATCCCCAAGGGAAAGGGATCGATCCCTTTTTGGCAGAATGCCCCGGAAGCCCAGAATGAGGAAAAGGATCGATCCCTTTGGTAAAAGGATCGATCCCTTTATGCCAGAAAGCTTCCAACGGCTAGTTTCTGTGAGACATAATGGCTAGTTTCTGTTTTGGCTCCAACCAACGTCCACAAACCATCCAAGGGACTATAAATAGAGGCTTAGAAGCTAAAGGAAGTAAAAGGAACTACTCAGCAACTCCATAACACATATTCCTCAAATCTACAAGCCTCAAACAACAAATCAAGAGCTACAAAGTCTTCATCATCTATCATTCTCTTATTCCTTGTAGTGCTTAGCACAAATATTGTATAGGCTTTTTCTTTGTGCCTAATTTCTGTAATCATTTACCTACTTAGAGGTCTTCCTTGATTACAACTATTGTAAACACAAACATTCCTTGTAAAAGGGGAGGTTTCTCTTTAGCTTAAGAAAAAGAGAGAGGTTTCTCTTTAGCCTAGAAAAAAAGGGAGAAGAGGTTTCTCTTTAGCCTAGAAAAAGAGAGAGGTTTCTCTTGAGCCTTGAAAAGAGGGAGTGTATCACAAATTCAAGTTAGTGAATTTGGGGAAAATCCTTGGGAGCGTCTCAAGGTAGAGGACGTAGGCAAGGTTGCCGAACCTCTATAAATTACTTGCGTACATTTCTCTTTCCCTACTCTCTTTAATTACTTGCAATTATATTTGTGCTTATTGTATTGAATTTGAATTGCATGCTTGCCTAGCTTAGAGAACTTAGAAAATATTCAAATAGGCTAGAGAATTTAGAAGAATCGAAAAACGGGCTTAAGGCTAGCTAAGAACAGATTCACCCCCCTCTCGGTATTGCCTATAAGAGCCAACAAATATAATATATGATATCAAATAATCTTTAATATTATCCTTATTGCATTTATAATAATAAATATGTTATTAATTTGACATTTCATTTTATTATAAAAATCATTTTAACATTTTATTATTTTTATTTATAATAAAAATTTAATTTTAATACAATAATAAATCAAATATATAAAAATTATATAATTTCAATATTTGTTTGAAACTTTGAATTTGATATTTTGTAAAACACATTAAAAATATTTTTAATAAAATTAAATTTTAAACTATATTTTCTTAAAGTTTCAAGTATAGAAAGATATTAAATTTAGATTAAAAAAAACCTAATCTTAAAATTAAAATTCAAGTTTTTAAGATTAGAAAAAGTTAAGTAATTAAATTAAACAATGCAAGTACAATTTTTTTATACTTGGGTATCATTAAAAGAGAAAATTATAGTGATAATTTTATTTTTAGCCTTAAAACAAAAGACATTAAAAAATCAAGCTAGTGATAATTAATTATTTATTATATTATAATAATCTTATACATGAATAAACTAATTTGGTATATTATAATAATGATTTGTATATTATATTATAATAATCTTTTAAGAATAAATTATGTAATCTCTTAGTGTGTAAGTATTATTTTGATAGAATTAAGTATTTATTAAAAATAATTTATTTATTATCTATTAAATGTAAAATTAAAGTGTGGATAAAAATAATAATTCTAATAGTAAATTAAAGTGTAATTTAATAATATATTAGAGTTGTATTACTATGTAAGTGGTAATTTTAATAAAATTTATTTTTTATACTTTGTTAATATTATTATTAATTATATTTAAATAACTAGCATTATATTAATTAATTTAGTAATATCTATTATTTAACATTTTAATTAGATATTCAATCCATTGGTGTATATCTAATATTATTATGTTAATCTAATATTATTATGTTAATGTGAATATGAAAAAAATTAGTACTCAATTTGGAATAGTTTTTTTGATAGCAAATAAAATACATAATATAGTTAATAAATAACGCCTTATCATAATGATTTGTATGTTATTATAACTTTAAAAATAATATCTTATTTTGTGATATATAATCAACTATACAAGCTCTTAATTATATAAAATAGATTTTTAATATGTTTATCTTATCATAATGATTTGTATGTTACATTATAATAATCTCTTACCATGTAATATAGAATAAATTAAACAATCTCTCATGGCATATTATAGTTTTAATTTCAGACATTTTTCATTCCAATTTCTTATCATGCTTTTAGAATATACTCTTGTTTTCAATTTCAAACATTTAATCTCTTATGATGTATTCATGTAATTTAGTTTAACTTGATCAATTAATAATCATAATATTGGATGATTAAATAGATATTGACCTTCTCAACTACTTTTTTAGTCAAAAAAGTGTTTTTTTAATTTATTATAATGAGTTACAAATAAAATAATAAACATAATATACTATATATATATATATTAAGATTTACATTATAATAAAATGTCATATATGTTAAATTATCAATATCTTAAGAATTGTATCTTAACATATTATGAAATTTTTATTAATTTAATTTTAGTAATTTATGTCTAAAATTTTAAAATCTTATTATCTTAAGAATAAATTATTATTATTATTATTATTATTAATATTATTATTATTATTATTCAGTAAACTATTTTTTTGGCCAACAATATTTCATTAAATTTTAAATTGCAAGTTGTGTTAAAATAAAAATAAAATTTACAACAAATATAACAAATTCCCAATCTAGCTCACGTAGTTAAACATATAATAATAAATATAAGAGGCCATGGTTCAAATCTTTGTACAAGCATATAATTGTGATTACTTTCATATAATTGATAAACAAGTTCAGGTGCCAGATACTACTTGATCAAAAGTTAATTGGGTATAGCGTACCTTAAGGGTACTACCCGAATCCGATACGGGTAATAAGAACACTATCCGAACCCTATAATTATTCGATTATAGAGTCGAGTAGTGTCGGGTACCTGATTATATATTATCCATTTACATCATTATATCAAATGTTTGTTTTTTTTTGGTACATTATATCAAATGTTATTATTTATAATATATGTCAATTGGTGTATATAACTTGTTTAATTTAACGTTCTAAATTTTTAATGAGATATTTGATTAATTAATGTGTTTGAGTATGATTATATTTAATAAAAATAATATTATATTATGATTTATGTACAAACTAAAAACAAAAAAATATAAAATTGAAATAATTAATTGATCAATTATTCATAATATTAATTATTTTTTTAATGTATAATATAATTTTATTCAACATTATAATTGAAGAATTAGTTAACTAGTTATGCGGTTAAATTTAATTTAATTACTAATTATGTTGGTATTTAAAAGACAAAATAAATGTGAAAAAGATTCTTAAAAATTTAAAAATTTTATTAAAAATATAATATAATTATTAAAAAAGCTAATTAAACAAAGTAAAAAAAAAAGAAATTTATTGAACTAAAAGTATCTAAATTCCAATGACCCAATATTGACCCAAAAAAAAAACACAATGATTCAAAAAGTTATTGTTAAAAGTATAAAGCTATTTATATAAATGTTTAATTGTTTAGTGTGATTTATTTATAATTTTTTAGTTATTTATTTGTATAGCTAATACTTTTGGATTTTCACTTTCTTTTAGTTTTACTATATATATTTGGCTCATTTAAAAAAATAAATTTTTATATAATTATATATTTTATAACAAATGTAAAAATAAATAATAATTATCAAGTAATAAAAACATTAAAATGTAAAAATTTATATTTATATAAATTTAGTCAAAACAACAAAAGAAATTAAAAATAATGAATAATAATATTTTATTTATGAGAGTTTCGTGTGAAAGGAGATCTGTTTTATTTTCATTTTTTAATTCCCTCCAAACAAGTTTTTCCCACATTAACAAAAAATTTCAAATTCTTTGGGAATATGCCTTTTCCCTCCATTGAGAATCACATGAAAAAACTTCAAAAGCAAACTTTGAAATATCTTTATCTCAATATACTGTCATGCAATGTAAATATGATAATTAAAAAAAATAAACGTGACATTGGATCAAATTTTGATAAAAATTAGAAAAAAAATTGTTTTGGTATATCAATATAAATTTTAATACAATAATTTTTATATTTTATATTTTATATGATACAAATATATTTGATGCAATACGAATACAATATATATATATACACGAATTATTAAGTCTAATATAATGTAATGTCTATTATAATCGTTTTAATTATAATCGAAATTCAAAGATGATTTTTTTTATTATAAGGGAAATATTAAATAACTGAGGATGAGGGTGTTGGATTCAAACCTAAGACTTACAATATGCCACAACTCATCTTTAACCACTAGGTCTAGAGGTTGAATAACTGAGGATGAGGGTGTTGGATTCAAACCTAAGACTTACAATATGCCACAACTCATCTTTAACCACTAGGTCTAGAGGTTGTTGGCAATTCAAAAATGATTTTTAGTAGTTGGAGTTTGTGGACAAAAAAATTAATTAGTATAGAAATCCAAATGCTTCCAAGGCAGAAGTTTACAATAGCAGAAGTGCTTTCATTTCCTGCAAATGCAATGCAAGATTTAAAACTTTTTTAATGTCTTTTACGTCTTCGAGTATTTTACTTGTAATTCTTTTTACAATAATTAATCAATTATAATTAAAAATTATGTACTGGTCCATCATTTTCAAATGCGAACTTTATGTATTATTTTGGTAGATCTCACGTGACTTTAAATTTTGCTTAATTAATTATAATGTAATAATTATAGATGATATGTTCTCTTTTATTATTGTAGATAACTATATTCTTCATTGGTCCACTCCCAATGTTTTCAAAATCATCTCAACCAAATTTCTCAATATATATATATATTATACAATTCCCATTTATTAAATTTTAACTTTAATTTAGCATTTTTATTATATTTTTATTTAACTATATAAAATTAAATTAATTATTACATTCAAAATTATAAAATATTTATAATTTATAAAATTTTAAAATAATTTGACTAAGCCCGCTAAGCCCGCCTGATTAAAACCGGACCGAACTCGAAATCGAACCGAAACCGAGAAAACCCGCAACCGAAAAAACCCGAGATTGAAAAAACCCGCAACCGAGAAAGCCCTCAACTGAAAAAACCCGCAACTGAGAAAATCCGAGACCGAAAAAATCCGCAACCGAGAAAGCCCGTAACCGAAAAAACCCGTAACCGAAAAAGCCCGGAACCAAAAAAACCCGGACCGGAACCCGCCCGTTTGCCACCTCTAGCAGAATCTAGGAAAGGGAGAAATATAAGGGCCAATCGAACTTGGAGTAGAAGAGAAAGTGCAGTAGGGTCGTGTGTTTAAGGTCGAAACAGGGCACTGTTGGAATTAATCAATAAAACTCACCAAGTCATTAACACAATAACAAAACAATAAATCTAACCTTTGGTAGGTAAGCCATTACCAACCACAATAATCACCATTACTGCCACTGCTGGAGAAAGGAGGTGTCGTCGGTGCTACGCCGGAGGTCCGTCGGAGCTGGTGGTGCTGCCATAGAAGGAGAAGTTGGTGAGAGGGAGAGTGACGGGAGAGAAGAGAGGGAGAAGACTGCTCTTGTGCATCTCATACTATCATACAAATGGTTAATGGGTCACCATTTATATATTGATGCCAAGAGTAGGGACCTCCCATATTTTGAATCATGTATTATATTCGTTCCATTAAGGACAAATATATGTATAATATAAATATATATTACATATATATGGTCACACTATACATAAATTATACTAATAAAATAATTTATATGATAATAATTATACTTAATTAGTCCACACAAATAGGGATATTACAACATTCTCCCACTTGGACAATTAAGTTAATTAACAAAATATCATATAATATCAATATGTATTCATAAGACCTTTTAGATACATTGTACCGAAAGGGTACAAATGTGTAGGTTTACAAATACTTTAACAATAACAACAAGCCTTTATAAGCTTCAAAATGCATCATACCTGTTAGCTTTAAATTGACATATATATATATTTTGAAATGACAAAAACTTAAGTAAGCTTTAATGCTTTAATTCATATTGTAAATTTGTCTTATCACACATGATTTTCTCAATATATTTCATGTGATCATATCAAACATTAAGACCATGATTTAATGATGCATACTCTTATTGGTCTTAATACTTTGTAAATGTTTTGAATATTTTAGAAAATCACTTGATGAATTTTTAGACCATGTTTTCATTTGAGAAAGTCAAGAAAAACTCCCACAAAAATGCCAAAATGTTTTGGGTTGGATTAGGATCAAAGACCACATCATTTCTAACTCAAAAAGTGCAGGAAATCACCTTCTGGAGAGAAGGGATCGATCCCCTAAGGGAAGGGATCGATCCCCTTTTGGCAGTAAGCTCCCAACGGCTAGAAAAGGTCCCTTAGCCCAGAAGATTCAAATCTGGAATGAAGGGATCGATCCCCTATGGAAAGGGATTGATCCCTTTGCTCGAAAATAGCCTATAACGGCTAGTTTTTGTGAGACAACGGTAATATCCGAGATTTGGCTCCACCCAACGGCTAGAATACATCCAAGGGACTATAAATAGAGGCTTAGAAGCTAAAGAAAGCAAGAGGAACAACCAAGCAACATCTTTCATCATCTTATTCATCTTCCTCAAGCCTCAAACAACAAATCAAGAGCTCTAAAGTCTACATCTTCTATCATTCACTTATCTCTTGTATTGTTTAGCACAAATATTGTATAGGCTTTTCATTGTGCTTAATTTCTGTAATCACTTGCCTACCTAGAGGCCTTTCCTTGATTACATCATTTGTAAAACAAATCATTCCTTGTAAAAGGGGAGGTTTCTCTTTAGCCTTGAAAAAGAGGGAGGTTTCTCTTTAGCCTAAGAAAAAGAGGGAGGTTTCTCTTTAGCCTAGAAAAAGAGGGAGAAGAGGTTTCTTTTGAGCCTAGAAAAAGAGAGAGGTTTCTCTTGAGCCTTGAAAAGAGGGAGTGTAATACAAATTCAAGGACAGTGAATTTGGGAAAATCCTTGGGAGCGTCTCAAGGTAGAGGACGTAGGCAAGGTTGCCGAACCTCTATAAATCGCTTGAGTACATTTCTCTATCCTTACTCTCTTTACTTATTTGCAAATATATTTGTGCTTATTGTATTGAATTTGAATTGCATGCTTGCCTAGCTTAGAGAACTTAGAAAATATCAAATAGGCTAGAGAATTTAGAAGAATCGAAAAACGAGCCTAAGGTTAGCTAAAAACCGATTCACCCCCCCTATCGGTATTGCCTATAAGAGCCAACAATACCGACAGGGTATAAATGTAAACTCATAAAGACTGCAACAAAATAGTAGTATGAGTGTGAAATGAAAATGATATGAAAACAAAATCAATATCCATTTCCATTAGGTCTATGCATCTAAACTGAATGATGCATTGCTTCAATAGAAGCACATGAGACTAATACACAATGTCTCATCCAACAGAATGCCATATTCACCAATATGCGCACAAATAGAATATGCATATATGGCCAAGTAGGAATCCATCCACACAACTGCAGTTGATTCCATTATAGAGCTCCCACTAACTTAATGCAGCAAACGACTCCATATGCTTCATACAAGTGCTGTGTCGTCAAAGCACTTAAGCAGCCAAACTCTTAGTTAGCTAAAATGAGCTCTTTAAGCCATGTGCTCTACAATCCAATCAAGCAGTGGATTCCATTATTTTCTTTCTATCAAACTGAATGATGATATCTGAATATTTGGAGTGTGAGGAACTCCTAGCATTTTGAGAGAGAAAATACTTGCTACAGCATTATCATAGTACACCTCCAAGACTTCAAAATGGCAACCACAGAAAGCCAGCCCTGAGATGAAATTTTGCAACCTAAATGGCCTATCAAGTAGCTTTACAACATGCTACATATTTAGCCTCCACAATCAAGGACGCTGTAAGTGTTTGCTTCACACTTTTCAAGAAACAACTGTTTTATATCCACAAGTATATAACCAAAATAATTTTCAATATCTGGATGACTTGCAAAATTAACATCAAAATTTCTGACCAAACCCAAAATGTCAGACTTGTTGATATCCAAATACTCTCTTTTCAACTTCTAGCTCTCTATTGCAGGATTGCTCAAGTATCTTCGAAATACACCTATAATATACACAATGTCCAAATGTGTATAAACTTGAGCATATAGTAATTACCCACAATAAGGCATACACAACACTCGATATGAGCTCTTTCATTTTTACTTTGAGGATTTTGAGATTTTCACAATACGTCACTTTTCACTAAACGACGTCTTAGTAGGAGAACAACATATAATAAACCTACTCAACACATATAATGTAGGTTTCCTTGAAACCAATAATGTATGCATATAGATATGTCACAAAGAATCTCAATCCTTAAAACGAAATAAAGCCTCACTTAGATTCTTTAGCTTAAAGTGACGTGACGACATGAAATGTCTCATACAATAAGTCAGTGTCATTGGCTGCTATATGATATCATCAATTTAGAGCACAATAACACATAACTGCTCCCACTGACCTTGCAATAGATTCAATTATCAAACGACAATGTTCTCCTCAAAGTGCCAATCTCATTACTTTATATATTGCAATCTGGATGTCTTTTAATGTTCGCAAATAAACTCCTTGAGTTCACATAAACTGTATGTTCCATCTTAGGAACTACAAACTTTTAGGTTGCTTTATTTAAAACCTTGGCAAAATTTGACTTTAAATTTTTTGCCTGATCATTAGGGTCCCTTTTGGTCTACAATGATGTGATAACTAAAATACATCCCATGCATCCTTCTGCAACATAGATGCTTAGTCATCTTGCATGACTAATATCTAACTCTAAAAATTCGAATTAGTATAGTCTCCTGACAAATATTAGAAATAGAAGACACATGAATCTCACATTCATGTTCTTCTATAAGGTCAGGTGCAGGTTCAAAATATGGTATTGGGATCAACCATTGATTCCTTTGGTTTGTGGCTTTTCATCATCAAAAGATAATGCATATATGGGATTGGAACAACAAAATATACTTCAATAATGACTTTGTGGAGTTCACAACTCCCACTCTTTAAGTCATCCTCTAAATAGATTGCATTGTCAGACTTAATAATTCTAGTGTCACATAATCAGAAAACAAAATTTAGAATCTTTCTAGCCGATACAATAACCAACAAAATTGTCGCTAATAGTTTTCTCGTCAAATTTTCTTGACTGTAAGTTATAAGCCTTTTGGCCTAACTTTATAACCCTTAACACAGAAAGTGGCACAAACTCGGCTTCTTGTCTGACTACAACTTGGGATGCATTTAGGAACTGGTCTTGCTTGGAGATCAACTTTGAATGTGAGTTGCAGTTTTAATAACTTCACTCCACCTGAATTCCGGATATTTGAAGTGATTAACATGAATCGTATTATATCAAAATGTACGAATGACTGCAACTGCAATCTCATTCTGTTTTAATATTCCAAGCACCGTACACTAGGCTTCAATACATAATCCTAAAGTGCACTTAACCGAAAACTAGTATATGATTTCGTCTGGTTTCATTATACCGAACATAACATTCATCACTACTGTTTGATCGTTGCCTTAAGTAACGCAGCAGAATTAATCAGAATGCCTAAGGCCTCTACAAGGTCAGATCTTTCACTCCATATGACCTAAATCAAAATGGTCTTTAGTGAAAGTGATGAAACACTTATATCCACTGAATATAATATGTGAAAATGATATACAAATGTCGGTATATATCAGCTCTTAATCATTTCAATATCTGCTAATCATATCCTTAATATTAGCAGCAAGATCTCCCTTAATACAATCCTATTTATGCCTCAAAATGTCCCTAATTCTTATGCCACTACTTGATAGATTTCTTATTTATTCTATCATAATTAAAATCAACAGTCACATCATTCACCATTGAAGAAAATTTGCCTAATATTGGGGTACAAGTCTACTGTATATCCATCATGCAGAATGCCAGAATTAATACACATGTTGTTACTTATTAGCAATACTTTTTTTTTGTTATCAAGATGAAAAATATCGACCGTCAGCAATTCCAAAATTGTCTACGATATGGAACAACGAACTGGATATGTTTTTAGTATGGATTCTAACTCTATAATCCCAATTTTCGCTTATTCGATCTCCGGTTGCTTATGGCTTTATCAATAATAGCATCGATATCAAACACCAATAGTTAGAGGGCATATCTCCTAGATTGGATTCAAAATAAAAGCTAACAAAATGCCTTTTGCACATCCCAATCTAGAGGACTCTTGCAATCTACCCTCTTGTGCCCAAGTTTTAGAGGTGTTGGTGGAACCAGGATGGGAAATAGACTTGGAAAATTTCTTCTTCTAAAATGACCTTCTATTGAGACCTTTTAATAATATTCCTTTTGGCAGTAATATTGGCATATGTCATCATTATGACTGAATGAGATCTGTTAACTCAAAAGATCTCTCACTCTTTAATGACAATATCAATTTTGATATCAAAATACCATACTTCCTTCTGTCCATTAAGGTATGCTAAATGAGATTTGTGAACTTAGAAGATCTCCCACTCTCTTCCCCAGAAGGAAGTAGTACTGAATCTGCCATATATGGAATCAAACTCCTATTACAACCTTTATCAATCTTATGCGAACTATTTTCTAATAGCATCCATAAATACTTCTTGGTTTTCATTAACTGGAACAGTTTCTCTGATGTATTCTTTTATGGTACACCTTATATAATTAGAGAATTTTCACTTGAGTGTTCCGAAATTCCGAATATATTTTATCCTCAACAAGCTCATACTATTGGGTATAATTGATTGATCGACTCTCGGTACTACTTCCTATTTTAATGTGTCCCTAATCATATAGACTGATTCATTCAATCTATCTAATTTGATCCTGCTAGAGATTCTATATGTGATAGTTGCACAATATGGAGGCTAGTGGAATAACTCAATAAATATCAATTTTATTCCACAATACACTACCGAGGATAAGACAAAAATAGTTGAATATAACCTAAATAATCGCCCACCGACAGGGTAGGAAAATCGTGTCATATCCCAACCAAAATCCTCTCAATCCTAAGTATCTCTAAAAGCAACTAACAATCCGACAAGGAGAGACTAGCCACTTCTAGAGATCTTAGTAAATTATGCAATTGCAACTATCACTATGCATTGCCTTATTATTATATCTTTAAAATTATCAGAATAAATCGTCAGAAAATCTTCATGACTATTCCTGCGACAGGCAAGTACTACTCAATCCAATTAATGATTTAAAATTTTAAGAATAATCATGAAATTTATTGACCAAAATTAACTACACCCAAAATATACAATTCCTGAAGCATATGTAGTAATTTTAGGCCCAACATCAATTAATTAAATTAATTCAACATAAATGTGAATATTCAAACAATAAGGCAATGCTATTTTAAAAGAGTTTATTTATTTAAATAAATTATTAACGGAATGGGTAAACCATAATCCAAAATGGCTCAAACAAAATACCCAAATAATTTATTTAATTAGGCCAATTATCAATAATTTATGGGCATGTGTATATTTTCAAAATTAAGTGAATTATGAATTAAATGAGCAATTAAATTTCTAAAAATTACTCCAAAAATTAATTCCTCCAAAAAATTCACTTATATCACATTAATTTTGGGCTTAATAACTAATTATGGCTATTAAATATCCAAAATTGTCCGAAAATTAATTAACTATATGACCCATAATTAATTAAATAAAAAATGGCCAATTAGACATTAATCCAAAATGGCTTATTAAATAATTATGCAAAATGGCCTATAATCAATTTAATTTAATAGCCAAATAAAATTAATTAAGCAACATGGCCCTTAAATTAATTAAGCAAAATGGCCCTAAAATTAATTAATTTTAATTGCCCAAAATTAATTAATACTAAATGGCCAATTAAAATAATTGAATAAATAATACCTATAATATCACAAAATTATTTTGGCCTAAATAAATTAAAGCATTAAGGCTTAATTAAAATAAAACAAATAGCCTTTTATTTTATTTTATTTTATTTTATTTTATTTTAATAATTGTTGGCCCATTAAAATACTAAACAAAAATAGCCCAATTAAAAAAAATATCCAGCAAAATATGGCCCCAAGATAAAATAGAAAACAACCAAAAAAAAAAGATTGCCCAAACGTATGGCCAAGACCGGCCCAATAAAAAAAAAAATTTCCCAGCCACAATTTGGCAAAAAATGGGCTGAAAAAACATTTTTGTTTTTAATTTCAGATTACACGCGCCTGCCCCATTGTGTTTTGGCGCCTACGGGTGCTATCTGCAGCTATCGGGTTCGTGCAACGCGACGTCTTCTCGCCCAAACCGGGCGAAAATGCAGAAAAATGGGTCGTCCGACCCGACCTGCTCCAAAAGCCACCGTTTTCAACCATTTTCAGTCCGAAATAAAGGGGTTTTTCATCCTAAAACCCTTTACAATAAGAATCTAACCAAATTCTGCTTCAAAAACGCTAAAATCGAAATGGGTTTAAGCCATCCGAAAATTAAAGCTTCAAAAATGGCTATCTATGGCTTCTCTCCCTCAAACAAAAATGGTTAATGACTCTTTGGGTGAGTGGCTCTAATGCCAATTGTTGGAATTAATCAATAAAACTCACCAAGTCATTAGCACAATAACAAAACAATAAATCTAACCTTTGGTAGGTAAGCCATTACCAACTACAATAATCACCACTACTGCCACTGTTGGAGGGAGGAGGTGTCGTTGGTGCTACGCCGAAGGTCCGTCGAAGCTGGTGGTGCTGCCATAGAAGGAGAAGTTGGTGAGAGGGAGAGTGACGGGAGAGAAGAGAGGGAGAAGACTACTCTTGTGCATCTTATACTATCATACAAATGGTTAATGGGCCACTGTTTATATATTGATGCCAAGAGTAGGGACCTCCCATATTTTGAATCATGTATTATATCCGTCCCATTAAGGATAAATACATGTATAATATAAATATATATTACATATATATATATATGGTCACACTATACATAAATTATAGTACTAAAATAATTTATATGATAATAATTATACTTAATTAGTCCACACAAATAGGGATATTACAATAGGCACCTCCGCCGCTGTGATAGGGAAGGTGTTGCGTGGTCTTTGATGGTTGAGACAACTGATGCTCTCGGTTAACAGAGGAAGCTAACGGTTGAAAGTGAGCAAGAAATGTGAGGCAGAGCGACTCGAAGCAGAGCCTGCAATTCTTGGATATTTTGGGATTAGAAACAGAGTAAACGAGGGGCCTTCATTGACGTGAAACAAAGGAGAAACTGAAAACAAAAGTGGTGTGCGATAAAGTTGCTCTTGTAATCAGTAAATATCGAGAGAAGTGGGGAAGAAATGTGAGGTTGAATCAAGGGACAGCAAGGCTTGCTGCTTTCCCTCCATTTTCAATATAAGGCTACCTCCGACTATGGAGGATTGAGGCTAAAATTCTTTGGTTGAAGAAGGATGAAATAGCCAAGTTTCAGGTTAGGTAAAACGTAACTGTTAGGGGCTGATGAAGGTTGGAACCAGCCTTAAGTCTTGAAATTGTAGGGCCTTAAGTAGCATTGGTTTTAGGAGGTTAATCTTGGCTGTTGAGGGCTGAAAGCCATAAGAACAGGGGCCTCACTTCTTGGGTATAAGACAGTGTTAGAATACTGAAACCTTAGCCTGGTAGAGTGGGTGTTTAAGGTTGGGAAGGTTGTGATGTGGAGCTCTCATGGCGGTCCGAAACAAGGTTGGAAGTGTGTCAAAAGAGTAAGGAAACTTCTTTGTTTTAAGTTTAAAGTATAGCTATTAATTCATGTATATCTCCATAGGATGTTAAGAGGATAGATTGATTTATTTTAAAAGTATATACTTTATAAGGTATAAATTTATGATGAAACATTAATATGTGATGTAGGATTTGTTGGAGAATTATTGAGGAAAGCCAAGGAAGTTCATTTTTCGATCAACAAAGATATATCAAAGGGTAAGAAAATAATACCCTGAGTTTCGGGTTGGTATGTATATTCTACGTGTATAAATATACATACATACATTACATATATATACACACATAAATTTTTATATAATATGTTTGTATAGTGTGAGAACCGTGATTTTCTTAAAATATATATGTACTCAAGGTGTGATTTATGTGTATGTGGTAAAAACATGTACTTCAAGGAAAAGCTTAGAATATATAAAACTACTATGGTTCATATTCATAGAAAAGAAGCCTTCAAGTAGAACATATATTGTACACTAATACAGTATATGCAATGTATGTGTATACAAAGAATTTAAATACGTAAGCCTTGGGTAAATAGAGATATATCCAAAAATAAGTGTGTACGTGACATGTATCATTACAAAGTACATGCATGAAATTTGAAATATATATATACATATACGTATTCGGGAATATACGTATATAGGTACAAATCATAGTTGTAAGAACAAGAAAATATATATATATATGTATAGAATATATATATAAGATATAAAAGAATGATACCTAAAAAAAAAATTAATAATAATAAATAAGCTAATAGAAACCAAGTATATATATATATATATATATATATATATTATATATATATATATACACACACTCGGGTTAGTTAGTGGGAAACACCCACTAACCCGTCATTGTCATAGGGAGACAATATCACGTCCTTAAATTTTTTTGCCATTATTTTCAAAGCTCAAGAACACACCCCTGTTACCTTTCTTTCCCATTTCCTCGGTGAAAATTTTTAAGCTTCATTTTCTTTCCACCGTGCCTTCCTTTCCCCTCCTCATGACGCACGTTTTTGGTCTAAGCAGAATAGACCACGATGAAGTGCTGGCAGGTGCAAGGGCTTGGGGTTGAAGCTGGCAATGCAGCAGAAAACGGATGGCTGGAAGTGCTTGTCGGAAAACGAGCTTGATCTGAGAAAAGAGAAGACAAAAATGGTATTGGTGAAGGCTGAAAAAGGAAGGATGCAGTGACGCCATTTGAATACAAGAAACAAAGGTAGGAAATTGATTTAAAAGAGGGATTGTGCGTGGCATTTACAGATCGAGTATAGGGCAGTAACGAGGGCTGTACTGGTGGTATCACAAGCTGAAAATAAAAAGGGGTAGGCTGTGATCTTTTGAAATGCTAGGTTAGGGTTTAAGGGGGGCAGAACGGAGGAGTCAATGTTATGGAAAAGAAGACATTGTTGGCTAGATGTGGGTGTTGAATCAGAACACTAAGAAGTGATCTTTGTGGTGGCTGAGCTGGGCGTTTCCAGCCACAAACGAAGGGCTTTCAAGGGCCAGAATAGGCGGCCTTTGGTGGTGCTTACAGCCGGTGTTCAAGGGCTGTTCACGAGGTGTTGGAGGCTGCTGTGAGGGTGTTCCTACAAGATGGTCAGTCGAAAATAAGGTAAGGAAATGAGAAAAGAAATAAAAGGAAATAAAAAAAAAGAAAAGGAAAAGAAATTAAAAGAAAGAAAATATATATTTGTATATATGGAGATAAGAGAAATAGATTTAAGAGTTTACAATTATTATTATATTAGTGTTGAATATATATATCTATATATGAATATATATATATATATAAATATATATCTATATATATATATATATATATATTTATATGCTACTTACTTGAAGACAAGGTAAGAGACAAATAAAATGAAAAGAAAGGAAAAAGAATTAAAAAGAAAGGAAAAATATGTATATATGTGGAAATATAATGCACATATATATAGAGAGAGGTAGGAAGATGAGATAATTCGATTTGAGAAATTGAAATACATCAATGTTAAGTGTGTACATATATATATATATATATATATATGAATATATATATATATATATATGCGTATTAAGTTGGAAGTTAAATTTTCAAGTACATAGAAATGGGCTAGACATGCTTAAGTTGGATTTTTTCTGAATGTGTAGCACGACGGGAGGACGGCGGACACGGTCTAGCTGGACACTGGACACGCTCAACTAAATTCGCCTTAGGTAAGACGTTTATATAAAGTAGAAGTAGGATTATCCTGTATAGGATTGAATCTTACAATAGAATGAATTGAATACCTAGAGATTGAATATAACGAAATGAAATGTAGGTATGATATTCGACTTGATAAAGTACAAAGGTGAGAGACATTGATCGGAAGTGAATCGATATGGTATAGGTTCATAGATATTATGAGATGAAATGATAAACATTCATGCAATTCATGAGCATGTCATTTTATGGTCTTATTTCACTTCCTTGAATTTTATTGCCATCAAGCATGACTTATTACCATACATGAAAAAACTGAAATGATTTATTCTTATCATGTTTACAAGAATATTTTGGATGCTTGAATGGCTTTGAAAAGAATGAAATGATAGTTTTCACATATGTACGTATATACATGTAAATGATCTTCAGAAAAGCATTACGTACATTAAACTATTTTTATATGAAAGATTGAATTGCTTTATGAGACTATAGGCACCCTAAGAGAATTAAATTCAATAAAGCATAGTGGAAGCCGCCTAATTGGAGATTACTCATCAGGCATAGAAGCTTGTCCGACAATAGTCGTGGACAGGTCTCAGTCTTGCCTGATCAGTGGGACTGAGAGATATGAGGTCTATGACCATAGATAGCGCCCTAGTGGTTTCCAGGGGACGATGATATGATTCTTCACTGCTAGCTACAGTGAACTAAGTCTTTATTGATAGAGAGATAGGGATCTAGCCTAGTCTCAAATGATATGAAATGAAGTTTAGAGCATGCCTTTAAAATGAAAATGAACTCTAAACTCGATATTGATTTACAGTATATGAAACGCATTTTGATGCTATATGTGATATGAAATATACTTTCAAAGTATATATGATATGAAATGTGCTTCAAAGAAATATATGCGATATGAAATGTATTTCAAAAAGTATATATGATATGAAATGTGCTTCAAAGAAATATATGCGATATGAAATGTATTTCAAAAAGTATACGTGATATGAAATGTGCTTCAAAAAGCATATGTGATATGAAATGTATTTCAAAAAAGTATATGTGATATGAAATATATTTCAAAAAGCATACTTGACATGAAATGAAAAAGCTTGCATATTTCAAACACATCTTAAAAGAATACATGAAATGTATTGATATTGTACATGTCTTGAACTTGTTTAAAAGAATATGTATTACATGTTTTATGACTGTAACTACTTCGTTCATAATTACATGTCAAAGGTTATATCATGGTTTCATAACTTAGACATTTCATGACATGTTGAAGCAAAGATGAACTGAATCTGAGAATACGACAGGTATATGATCGCATGATGAATAAGAGAATATCTGATAGTAAATTTTCCTCACATGACATCATGCATGACATATAGAACAGTATAATTCTAACTCTGCACTTATATAAATGACTTACTGAGCCTTACTCATTAAACGCTATTTAAATTTTTCAGATTGAGCACGGAGTTGGGGGAGTATTTCGGAGCTTTCCGAATTAGTCCCAAGCCTAAAATATAGTCCCAACTCTCCAAGAAGACTTTTGTGAATATTTTGGGTATACATACTCTTCTTTTGCATTTAATATCGATTCAGGCTGTTTTTGATTTAGTACTTAGATGGGATGTAATCTAATATAGAGAATGACATCTAGACTATAGTAATGGTGGAAGTATAGAATTGTTAATTTTGCATGAGTATGGATATGTAGATTGAATAGCATGAACAAGTGACCAAGTAGGAAAAGAATGTAAATCATAAGATGAAATGTCATGATATGGAAATGAACTTGGTCATAGGAATGCTAGAAATTAATCAACTGTTATTGTGGGAAGCATGAGCTGGAATTATTTGTAAATTTTTATGCAAGAAATTAACCTGGGTAAAGTGATAAAAATAGGCGAGAGAGTTAACGTCCCGAAACGAAATTCACTACATTGCACTTAGACAAAATAAGTATAGGAAATCGAAAAATTTAGCCCTAATTTCTACGCATCCGTACAAGTAAGAGGTACCGTCGCGGCCTTCGGGTCGTGACATATAGAGGTGGCAAATAGGCTAGTTCGGGCAGGTTCGGTTTGTTTTATATTTGGGTTCAGATTTTTTCGATTTCAATTTTTTTTGGTTTTGAGTTTTTTCGGTCTCGAGTTTTTTCGATTTTGGATATTTTTGGGTTCAGTTATTTGCAGTTTCGTCTGGTTTCAAGTTCGGTCTAGTTTTAATTGGGCGAGTTTAATGGGCTTAGTCAAATTATTTTAAAAGTTTATAAATTATAAATATTTTTATAATTTTGAATGTAATAATTAATTTAATCTTATATAGTTAAATAAAAATATAATAGAAATGCTAAATTAAAGTTAAAATTTAATAAATATTTATATAAAATAAATTTTTACATTTTAATATTTTTATTACTTGACAATTATTATTTAGTTTTTTAATTTCTTGTGATATTCACATTTGTTATAAAATATATAATTATATATTAATAATTATATAAAAATTTATTTTTTAAGTGAGCTGAATATATATAGGGAGTAAAACTAAAAGCAAGTGAAAATCCAAAGGTATTAGTTATACAAATAAATAACTAACAAATTATAAATAAATTACACTAAACAATTAAACATTTATATAAATGGCTTTATACTCTTAACAATAACTTATTGGGTTATTGTATTTTTTGGGTCAACATTGGGCCATTGGAATTTAGACACTCTTAGTTCAATAAATTTTTTTTTTACTTTGTTTTATTAGCTTTTTTAATAATTATATTATATTTTTAATAAAATTTTAAATTTTTAAGAATTTTTTTACATTTATTTTGTCTTTTAAATATCAACATAATTAGTAATTAAATTAAATCTAACCGCATAACTAGTTAATTAATTGTTCAATTATAATGAATAATTGGTCAATTAATTTCCTCAATTTTATGAATAATTGGTCAATTAATTTCCTCAATTTTATATTTATTTTGTTTTTGGTTTGTACATAAATCATAATATAACATTATTATATTAAATATAATCGTACTCGTATGCATTAATTAATCAAATATCTCATTAAAAATTTAGAATGTTAAATTAAATAAGTATATACACCAATTGACATTATATTATAAATAATAACATTTGATATAATCATATCATATACAGTTATATACCAATTGAGTATTAATTTTTTCATGTTCACATTAATATAGTAATATTAAATATACACCAATTGATCGAATATCTAATTAAAATATTAAATAATAGATATTACTAAATTAATTAATATAATGCTAGTTATTTAAATATAATTAATAATAATATTAATAAAGTATAAAAACAAATTTTATTAAAATTACCACTTACACAGTAATACTACTCTAATATTTATTAAATTACACTATAATTTACTATTAGAATTATTATTTTTATCCACACTTTAATTTTACATTTAATAGATAATAAATAAATTATTTTTAATAAATACTTAATTTTATCAAAATAATACTTGCACACTAAGAGATTACATAATTTATTCTCAAAAGATTATTATAATATAATATACAAATCATTATTATAAGATATCAAATTGGTTTATTCATGTATAAGATTATTATAATATAATAAATAATTAATTACCACTAGCTTGATTTATTAACGTTTTTTGTTTTAAGACTAAAAGTAAAACTACCACTAGTGTGATTTATAATTTTCTCTTTCAATGATGTCCAAGCTTATAAAAAAATTGTACTTATATTGTTTAATTTAATTACTTAACTTTTTCTAATCTTAAAAACTTGAAATTTTAATTTTAAGATTAGTTTTTTTAATCTAAATTTAATATCTTTCTATACTTAAAACTAGCACTGTCAAAATGAGCCAAGGCTCGTTGGGCCGGCTCGGCCTGGCTCATTTATTCAGGGCTTGAATTTCATTTTTGTAGCCTATTTAACAAAGAGGGCTTTTTGGCCCGACCCATTTAAGCCCGTGCCTAAATGGATTTAGCTCGGCTTGAATGGGCCGGCTCATTTAATTTTTTTAATATTTTTAATTATATTAATTTTTTTATTTTAATTATTTATATGTTTAACATTTTAATCAAAGTAAAATATATAAAATTAATACTATTTAGTATTACTAATTTACTTCAAACCAACTTAATGACTCACAACCTCTTTCACATACTAGTTGGAAGGGGAAGAGTACATTTGCTTTAAGTGATGTAAGTTCATTTTTGTTATTTAAGTATATACTTTATTTTAAATTCTCTTTTGTAATGACAATTAATTTATTTTGAAATGTCCAAGGATATAGGCTTTCAAAAGATTTGAAACTATTCAAGTGGAAAAACCAAAATCTCAATTAGATCTTTATTTGGAAGAGCTAAGAATTATGGGTCGTATGATTGAAAATTTAAACGTGTTTCAATGGTAGAAAGATCATAAGCCAAGTGTTAGCTTTAAATTGACATATATATTTTGAAATGACAAAAACTTAAGTAATCTTAAATGTTTGATTCATATTGTAAATTTGCTGTATCAATTATGATTTTTACAAATATAAAATCATGATTTAATTGATTATCTTTATTAGCTTTAATCAATTTAGAAAACATTTTTTAATTATTGGTTTAAGTAATTTTCTTATGAAATTATTGAATATATTTTAAGAAAATTACTTGATAAATTTTTTGGACTCAAATTCATGTTTTCAAAGTCATGTCATATTTAAAAATACTCAAAATTGGTTTTAGAATGTTTTTAATGCCAAAAGACCTAGAAAAGGCAAATGAATGTTGTAAGAGATGGATCAAAGGAATGGATCCCCTGTCTGAAGGGATGGATCCCTTGATCAAAGGGATCGATCCCCTGAGGAAAGGGATCGATCCCTTTATGGTAGAAAGGTCCCTCAGCTCAGAATAAGTATTCTGGAATGAAGGGATCGATCTCCTATGGGAAGGGATTGATCCTTTTACCCGAAAATAGCCTGTAACGGCTAGTTTTTGTGAAACAACGGTCATATTCAAGTTTTGGCTACACCCAACAGCTAGAATCCATCCAAGGGACTATAAATAGAGGCTTAGAAGTTAAAGGAAGCAAGAGGAACCACTCAGCAACTCCAATACTCATTATTCCTTAAATCCTCAAGCCTCAACAACAAATCAAGAGCTACAAAGTCTTCATCTTCCATCATTCTCATATCTCTTGTATTGCTTAGCACAAATATTGTATAGGCTTTTCTTTGTGCCTAATTTCTGTAATCATTTACCTACTTAGAGGTCTTCTTTGATTACATCTCTTGTAAACCAAATCATTCCTTATAAAAGGGGAGGTTTCTCTTTAGCCTAAGAAAAAGAGGAAGGTTTCTCTTTAGCCTAAGAAAAAGAGAGGGAGGTTTCTCTTGAGCCTAGAAAAAGAGAGAGGTTTCTCTTGAGCCTACAAAAAGAGGGAGTGTAACACAAATTCAAGTATAGTGAATTTGGGAAAAATCCTTAGGAGCGTCTCCAGGTAGAGGACGTAGGCAAGGCTGCCGAACCTCTATAAATCACTTGCGTACATTTCTCTATCCTTACTCTCTTTACTTATTTGCAATTATATTTATGTTTATTGTATTGAATTTATATTGTATAATTGCCTAGCTTAGAGAACTTAGAAAACACTCAAATAGGCTAGAGAATTTAGAAGAATCGAAAAACGGGCATAAGGTTAGCTAAGAATCGATTCACCCCCCTCTCGGTATAGCCTATAGAGCCAACACCAAGATTTCCAAAGCTTGCAAGTATAGCTTGGGATATCTTGAGCATTCCAATAACAACAATAGCATCAGAGAGTTTTTTTAGTATTGGTTCTTGTGTTTTAAATAAGTATTTGAGTTCTATAAATCATGAGAACGTGAAAACTTTCATTTGCATCCGAAATTGGATTATTGGTTTTGAAAGTAATGTTATTAATTAATTGACAATTTTTAATCAATTCATAAGTTTAATTCTTATGAGTTCTTATATTGTTCTTTATTTATATTTGTAAATGGCAAAACTGAAAAAGAATTGATTGAATGTGATTGACACTATGGAGGAGATCGATGGACATGAATCTATTTATCATGTTTTTTATTTTTAATATGGTTGAGACATGTTTTTCAGTATCTAGGTTTGTTAAAACAATTTATATTATACTTGTTAAACTATTAATAAGTAATGTTCAAATGATGTTGAAGACTTGACGGATTTGATGTGAATTTATTTGATGTTTGTTTAATATTTATTTCAAATTTTACTTTGTTTATTTACTAAAAATGAGATTTTAATATGAAATTTAATTTTTTTAATTTCTTATACGGGTTGACCCATTTAGGCCCCTTAGCCCTTAGGGCTGGATATGGGCTTGCATTTTTAGGCCCATTTAACTAAAAGAGCTTTTTAGCCCGACCCATTTTGACAGTGCTACTTAAAACTTTAAGAAAATATAGTTTAAATTTAATTTTATTAAAAATATTTTTAATGTGTTGCACAAAATATCAAATTCAAAGTTTCAAACAAATATTGAAATTATATAATTTTTTTATATATTTGATTTATTATTGTATTAAAATTAAAATTTTATTATAAAATAAAAATAATAAAATGTTAAAATGATTTTTATAATAAAATCAAATGCTAAATTAATAATATATTTATTATTATTATAAATGCAATAGGTATAATATTAAAAATTATTTGATATCATATATTATAGTGTTTTAAATTAATTTAATTTAATTTAATTTAATTTAATTAAAAAGATTCAATATTTATTTTGCTGGTAATATATAATTGATAAAATTGTATAATAAATAATAATTGTTTTCAAAATTTTAAAATTTTTAATTAAAAAAGTGTATCAATTATTTATTTATTTTCAAATAATAATTATATAATTATAATTTGAGTTTTTATATAATTATAATTCGAGTTTTCTCGGGTTATAAATTCGGTTTTTTACGGGTTTCGAATCGGATCGATCTCTGTTTCGAATCGAATCGGGCTTGGGTTATGTCGAGTTCGGCCTTTTTTGGTTTCGGGCTTTTTCGATTACGGGCTTTTTCGGTTATGGGCCTTTGACTTTTTTGGTCAATTTGGGCTGGTCCCTGTTTAGTCTCGGGTGAGTTTTCGGGCTCGGGCTAGTTTTTGCCACCTCTATGTTTGTATGATAAGATTGAACTGTTGGAATAGGGTTTAATTAGAAAAATAAAATTTTTAAGGAGAATAAGCAATACGAATTTGGCTAAGAAAAGTTCTTCAAGAGTAAAAGACTATGCATTGGTTACGAATTCGTACGTAAACACACCTATATATATATATATATATATATATATTATTCGACTGACGAGGACAAGTTATTGAGGTGTGAATAAATTGCTTTGTAGTGAATTGTAGCGATATTGGAGCTTGATTTGGCTTGGATGCTTAAGGAAGATAATTGCTAAAGTCTCGAGATAAGTGGATTAAGTAAAGTTTCGCTAGTATCATCTCGTAGGAGATGTTTAATTTTTATAAATAATTTACCCAGCTTTCGAATTTAAGTGTTACAATGCTATTGATCGAGTGATTAAGGTAAGATACAAGGTATGACCAAATTGTGAATCTGAATGATGCTTGGGTCGGGATTGAAATTATGTTTTCTGATTTGTGTGTTGTGGCCGGCCAAGTTTGCTTGTTGTGTGAAATAAAATGTTCAAGAGTTTCGTTATTCCATAAATTTTATCTGTCTGGTATGTTTAGGCTAAGTGTACATGTGCATAGTCCGCATTTAAAATCTTATAAAGTAACCATTCAAAATGCGTAGAGGTACTCTACTGATGCATAAGTGAATTCACACATATCATGTTTTGACTAGAACTATTTTATGCATAAGCACTGTAATACTCGACATTACGCTTTAACTTGAAAAGCATAGTTTTGAGACTAACTTTGGGCTTTTATGCATATTTGGAAACACCAAAACTATTTTGATCTGTGTTTTGAAACTATGAGCCCAGTTGGCATAATGTTGTACCTTTGTTCTTTGACAACATATTCCGTTTTGCTAAATTTAGTTTTGATCAGTAATCTGTTTTTTGAACTAAAGGATTTTGATCAGTATTCAGTCATCCGTTTTAAAGGTTTCGATCGGTATTCGTTTCCTAAATTAAAGGCTTTTGATCAGTATTCAGTTTTTTGTTTTGTATTTGATTTTGGGCGGATCCATTGACCTTCAGGTCACTCAGAGCCTATCGAGCTTTGCTCAAGGTTCCATTACTTGTCTATCAAGCTTTTTGCTCTAGACTTTCAGTATCAATATCTGCACCTTAGAAGTCTCGTGCTCTAGGCATTATCAGGCTTGTCTGGAAAACCAGAAAACAAGTTCCAATTCCCGACTGCGCAGCGGGGCTAGAGTAACTCTATGGTCATAGGTATTATGTTGCTTGCGACACTCATCCATCACTAGCTAGGATGGACATTAGTATCAGTTATCAAGGATCTTTGCCTACACTTTAACAGTATCAATTTTCAGTGATTTGAGGCTCTATGCCTAAACTTTATCAGTATACGTTTCGATTTCAGTTTTCAGTTCAGTATTTGAGGCTTTATGCCAAACCTCATCAGTATCTGTTTTGATTTTAGTTTCAGTTCAGTATTTGAGCCTTTATGCCAAACTTTATCAGCATTCGTTTTGGGATTTTGGCTTCAGTTCAATATTTAAGACTTTATGCCAAACTTGATCAGTATATGTTTTAATTTCAATTTTAGTTTAGTGACTTGAAGCTTTGTGCCTAAACCTTATTTGTTCTAATTTCAGCTTTGGTTTTCAGTATTTCGAGGTATTTTGCCTAACTCCATCGAGTATCTATTTTCATAAGATTATTTGTTTTAAATTCAATGCATAGTTATCGTGTTTTTAAACTCATGTGCATAGTGACTGTGATTCGAACTCGTGTGCATAGTTACTTTGTTTTAAACTCATGCATAGTAACTGTGTTTTGAACACTGTGTATGATGATCTTGTTTGAACTCGATGCACCGTAGTTGTGTTTAAACTAAGTGTATTAAAAAACCGTTTCATTATTTGTATTAGTTTTCAATGTTTTGAGACTTTATCCCTAAACTTATTGATTTTTCAGTTTTAGTACGATTATCAGTTTTAATGTAAATGCATAAAAAAATTTGTTTTGTTATTAGTATTTAGTTTTAGTATTTAGAGGCTTTAGGCCAAACCTTTTTAGTATCACTTCAGTACAATTATCAATTTGAATACTTGTTTAAGGAATTGTTTCTATATCAGTATTGACTTTATTATTTCGAGGCTTACACCTAAAGTGATCAGTAATATGCTTTGAACAAGTGCATAGTTATTTTGGCTTTGAATAAATACATTGTGATCGATTTTGAACTGATCGGTTTTGAACTAAGCACATTACCATTGTAGTGCTATGCATCTTATTAACATTGTGTTTTGTGACAAGTAATTGTCTTCTTTAGTATTGTGTTGAGGCTCAAGGAAATGAGGTTCATAGTGTATCATTCAGACTAATACTTTGTACAACCTCAACCTTAAAGTATGAGTTTGAATAGATAGATCCGGATCAAGACATTGTATCATGCATACATGTCACTTTATTTTCTGTTCATGCATACACATGCATGTAGATTGACATGAGCCTAGCATGCATTACTTAAACTACTTACTGAGCCGTGGTTTGCTCATCCCTTTCTAACATCATCACAAATCATACGAGCTAGAGTTCATGTTTGGAGTTCTATGTGGGCCATCAGGGACTATACCAAGCTTAGGTACATACCAGCGTCCTTTAAGCCTGCTTTCACTATTTTTTGAGGTGTACAAATAATGTATTATTTTGTTTACATGCACATTCTATATAGCTTACACAGTACAATATGTTTTGTGTCAGGGATGTAACTTAGGATCGTTTTAATTTATTTTGGGAGTGATATGATGATCAAGTGTGATCTTGGATTCGATATGTATGTGATAATTAATGATGGATATTAGGAATGTTGACATGATAATTATTTGATGAATTACGTTATGATGTGAATGTGTGGTTAGTGAAATTGATTTGGTATGATTGGATCATGATAAGTGGTAACATTTTACAGGTTCTTATCTGGAAAAATCTCTAAATATAAAGGGGATATTTTCAATCTAGTTTTTAGGTAAGATTACGTTATGGATTAAAAACGATCATTATATGTCTTAGAGAGTCATTTAACTCGCCTTTGGATCAAAGAATAAGTTAGTAAAGTTGAATCGAAAGAAAAGGATAAGTGAAAATCGTTTAATGATTACACTGACACCAAATACAAACCATGAATCGAAAAGGAAAAATTTCGTTCATAAATTTGGTAAGTGGAATAAGTGTAAGTGTTAAGTGCATGTCACGGCCTTTGGGTCGTGACAATAACATTATGGCACTATCCTTAGAAGCTACACAAGAAATCTTTTGGGCTGTCTTTTCTGGCACATCAACTCTCAGAAGATAGAGACCCGCACACATCCTAGCATTGCCAATCATCTTCCCCGAGTCCAAAACTTGAAATTCACACATATTTAGAAGAAACTTAGCAACACAATTAAGATCCTTGGTTAACTTTCTTATAGACAAAAGATTGCAATCTAAATTTGGAACAAACAAAACTGAATCAAGTACTATGTCTTTAGATATCACAATCGAACTTATACTAGCCACTTTAGAGTATGTTCCATTTGCAATTTGTACTATGGTAGTATCATGACAAGCGGTATATTTATGAAACACTGTGGCATCTCCAGTCATATGATTGGATGCCCCTGAGTCCACAATCCAAGATTGTATATTTCCCCATCTAGCATTAAGAGCTATTAGGAAGTTACCTTTGTGTGCAACATTTCCCCTGCTATCTCTGTCTTGTGAAGAATGAGGTTTCCAGTCAATAGGTTTAGGATTTGGCACAGTTTTAGAGGTGACACTTTCTGTGCCATTGGTCATGGCTGATCTTGGGTATTTGATCATGGCTGGTATGGTTGACTTTAAGATTTTTAAGAGAAGAAATGGCCCAGATCTTGCTCTGATGCCATGTAGAAAATAAACGAATGATTTTGTATTTTTTTACTATATTACTTTATATAAAAATATGGCCTTATTTGTAGGATATAAATAGTTGAAAAGACCTGCCTCAAACAACTAGGTTATTCAAAAACAGAAACTAAATTGCTGCAAGGATATTCTCCTAAAGATCAGGGAGAATATCTACTAAAAAAGGATAATTACTGGGGAGTTATCTCTCCTAAAAATCAGGGAGATTATCTGTCAGCAAAGAAGAAGAGAAATCCTCCTCTAGAATTCTACAATATTTGTAGATCTCAAGCTCAATGCAGAAGTTGGGAGAAAAGCTTGGCTTAAATATTTTTGGAACTAGTGGTGATGAACAGAATTCCAACATCAACATTGTAAGTGATGGTGAGACCAATAGCTTGCATACATTTTATCCACAGAAAGAGATAAGGGGTAATTCTTCTCCAAGCAAGAAAAGGGTATGTGCCAATCAGTACACCACTGAAGGGCCCATTCTTGATGGTACTTTGTTGGATATTTCTGCATATAATGTTGTGTGTGGAACATTTAGAATCTATGAAAATCAAATTTCTTCTTAATTCCTGCAATGTGTATTTTCTTAACTATTTCTATGTGTATCAACTCCTCCTCTGTTGAGTGTTAATGTAGCTGATCTCAAGCCAGGGTAAAAGAGGAGGGTTGCAGTAGGTTTAGACAACCATTCATAACAACTAGTCCAATTTCAAGAAATGGACCAATATCAGAACATGAAAGGCAAGTTTTATAGAACAGTAGTTAGACCAACATTATTATATGGTAGTGAATGTTAGGTGACTAAGAGACTGGATATACGAAAGATGAGTGAAGTAGAAATGCGAATGTTGCAGTGGATGTGTAGATATACAAGAAAGGATAGGATGAGAAACGAAGACATTCTCAAGATGGTTGGAGTTAGTACTTATCGAAGACAAGATGTGTGAAAGTTGTTTACGTTGGTTTGGACACACACGATGTAGATCTGTAGATGCTCCAGTTGGGAAAGTGGAGGCTATGAATGAGGAAAGAAGGGTTAGGACTAGAGGAAGACCAAAAGGACTTGGAAAGAAATAATTTGGAAAGATATGGAGGTATTAGAATTGGATGAAGGTATTGCCTTAGATAAAAATGTGTGGAGGAGAATTCATATGGACGATTTAATGTGATTTCAGATATTGGTTTATGTAGCCTACCCCAATCCATTAGGATAAAGACACTGATGATGATGATGATTTCTATATGTATCAAAGTTGTCTAACTTTTGATTGTAGCCTGTAGCCCCCATTCATAATTGAGATAAATCGAATTGTTATCTAAAATTACTGTGAGTTGATTGCTGACCTTTTAAGTATCAATTTTCTTTACTAATTAATTTTATGTGGCATATTATGTTTGTATTATTGTCTTTTAAACTGTTCGATTTGTTGTATTTTTTGATTTTCTAATCCAAGGTAAAAGATGTCAGGCAGAAACTATCAGATTGGGAAAGCGGTCTCAGTAGAGTGAACACCCTACTTAATCTAATATAGACAAGGATAAAGGTTCACTGAACAATGGAAACTGTGCTGCTGTGCCCTTGGCAATTAATTAGAAGCTGAGGAAAGGAAAGAAAGCTTCAGTTAGCACATCTAATAAGGTGTTCTTTTCCTATTTAGCTATTTATCCATGCACGTAGCAGGGAATATTTACAATCTTCTTTTTTTCTTATCTATTTTTTTAAAAAGGTTTCTGCTTAAGTGTAGTGCTTAGTTGTGCAGTTTAAACTTGTTTGACATTGATACCAGAGTTAAACTCTAATTTTGCCTTTGTTATGTGAAAGAATACAACAAAGGATTAATGATAAGAATGTGAAAGAAGCTGTTGAAAGAGAGGAAGACATTCAAATTTAAGCATGTGAGATCATATTTGATAACTTAGTTGTAGATAATTTGTGAAAATATATTTTAGGCTGGAATAATTTTAACGTTTTCTTACCAAGATCTATCAGTGAGATGTCCCCAATTTTATAAAAACATTACATTCTTCCTCTAGCTAGGATGACTGGTATTTTCCATAGATTTCTTTAGGAAAATGAATCTTTTTCTTAAAAATAATTATTCTATGGCATAATGCTTTTCAAACCATAAGGAAAATTGCGTGATAAAGGAACTGCATCATATTTTTACATCTTAAGTGTCTATTAATGTTCCTGCTTTTATGCATGGATGAGAAAGGGATGGAGCAAGTGGAAATAATAGGAACCAATTCTTGTAAATAATTTTGAGCCTTTACCATGTGATTTGCAGTTAAAGGGTGCACATGCTGGTGTTTCATTGGTATCAACAAGCATGGCTACTCATGCAGTTGATGATGACGAAGTATTGGATGTTGAAGAGGAGGAAAAGATCTCAGGCTTGCCATTTTTACCTCCCCTTCCCTTGCCTCCAATCCTCCAAAAGGATTTCTCAAAGGTTTGTTATATTTTTGTTGTCTGTATTGCTAATAGATCATACAACAGTTGCTTAGTGAGAGAATTTCAGAATGAGAGAAAAAATTATCTAATTGTTATTGAAAATAAAGCGCACTAAGGGAAAGTAAATAGAAAGAAGAAGAAAAATCTATTCCTAGAAATCAAGAACAAAATGGGAAAGAAAATAATTAGAATGGGATTAACAAATCCCTTTATTTTAGGAAACAAATTCCTAGAAATCAGAACATAAATCTCAGTTTTCCATACTCCCCCTCAAGTTAGGTTGTAGATGTTAAGTAAACCTAGCTTGGACTTAAGCTCATCAAAGTTCTTCCGTAGTACTGCCTTAGTTAGAATATCAGTAGTTTGTTGACTAGTTTGGATGTAAATGAATGATATCACGCTTGACTCTATTTTCTCCTTAACAAAATATCTATCAATCTCAACATGCTTTGTTCTATCATGATGGACTGGATTCTTCGCAATGTAGATTGCTGACTAGTTATCACAAAAGGTTTTTATAGATTCTACAGTTTGAATTCCCAGTTCATTAAGAACTCTTTTTAGCCGAATTCCCTCACAAATGCCATGTGATAGTGCCCTGAATTCTGCCTTAGCATTGTTACGAGATACTATTGACTGCTTCTTACTTCGCCAAGTGACCAAAATTTCCCCAGACATAGGTGCAGTAACCCAAAGTTGACCGTCTATCCGTTACGACCTAGCCCAATCTGCATCAATGAAGATTATTACTTCTCTGTTTGTTGTCTTTTTGAAGAATAATCCCTGGCCTGGTGTCATTTTTAGATATCTCAGGATTCTGTACACTGCCTCCATGTGATCTTCTGTAGGATTGTTCATGAATTGACTAACCATGCTTACAGCAAAGCTGATATCAGGCTTGGTACGTGAGAGATAAATGAGTTTGCCTACCAACCTTTGATACCTCCCTTTGTCTATATGAGCACTATCTTCCTTATTTCCCAATTTTGAGTTAGGGTCCATTGGAGTGTTAGCAGGCTTGCAACCAAGCATCCCTGTCTCTCTTAATATATATAACGCATACTTTCACTGTGAAACTGAGATTCCTCTTTTTAACCTTGCTACTTCCATACCAAGTAAATACCTGAGATTGCCCAAATCTTTGATTTCAAATTCTTTGGCTAGAAAAATTTTGAGGTTAAGTATCTCATCATTATGATCTTCAGTTAGGATGATATCATCTATGTACACAATAAGTATTGTCTTTTTTCCTGAGGATGAGAGCTTAACAAACATTGTGTGATCTGTTTGACATTGAATATACCCAAATTTCTTGACTGCTCTAGTGAACTTATCAAACCAAGCCTTTGGTGACTGCTTGAGCCCGTATAATGACTTCTTGAGTTTACAAACATTATCGGTGGTGGCTAGGGTATCAAATCCATGAGGTATCTCCGTGTAGACTTCTTTCTCGAGGTCTTCGTTGAGGAAGGCATTCTTCACATCAAGTTGATATAGTGGCCAGTCTAGATTGGAAGCAAGTGAAAACAACACTCGGAATGTATTAAGCTTGGCCACAGGAGCAAAAGTCTCATGGAATCGATTCCATATGATTGAGTGAATCCCTTAGCTACTAGTCTAGCTTTGAATCTGTCAACACTCCTATCTGCATTATGCTTGACCGTAAAGATCCACTTGCAACCAACTGGACGTTTCCCTGTAGGTAACTCAGATATCACCTAAGTTTCATTCTTTTCTAGAGCATGAATTTCTTCCCAAATATCTACCTTCCACTCTGGAATTCTAAGAGCCTCATGAATTGAACTTGGAACCTGTATTTTGTCAAGATTGCTAACAAAAGCATGATATTTGGGTGAGAGTCCTTCATATGAAATAAAATTATAATTGGGATGATCCGTGCAAGTCCTCTTGCCTTTTCTCAAGGCGATAGGCCTATCATCATCAAGTATATGGCCAGAATCAGAGTTGATGCTATTATTACCTGGTGAAATTTGAGGTTTTGGAACTTGGTCAGACTCATGGCCTTGTTCAAGCGGCTGCAGATCTTTCCTTTCTTGAGTTTTATTTCTCCTTGAATAGACACGTAACTCTGAATTTCCTACAGGTTGTGTGTGACTAATACGTTGAGGTGATTGGAACTCTATTTTTGAAGAAGATTTAGGTTCGGATTGGATAACAGGAGATGACTCTGGTTGGATAATAGAAATTGGATCAGAAAGTTAAGATGACTGAGGATGTTCAGATTGGACAACATGAGATGACTCTGGCTGGATAATGAGACTGGATCAGAAAGTTGAGATGACTGAGGGTGTTCGGATTGGACAATAGGAAATGAAGATGAATCCAATGAATCAAAATTCCAAAGCTGATATTCTTGATTAGATTTCTCCTCCTGAATATTAGCTTTGTATTAGGGTTGTTGTTCAAAAAATAAGACATCCATTGAGTTGTAGAATTTTTGAGTGACTGGAGAATAGCACTTGTACCCTTTTTGATTTGAGGAGTATCAGAAAAATACACATTTAAGAGCTTTTGGATCAAGTTTACTTTCATGTTGTGCTTGTATATGAACAAACATTGTACACCCAAAAATTTTCACAGGAAGAGTATTTAGGATATGAGTATTGGGAAAGCATTGAAGTAGGACTTGAAATGGTGTTTCAAAATTTAAAACTCGAGAGGGCATCCTATTTATTAGATAGGTGGCTGGTAGAACTGCTTCACCCTAGAAAAATTTTGGAACATGGGTGGTAAACATCAGTGATCGAGCAACTTCAAGAAGGTGTCTATTTTTCCTTTTTGCAATCCCAGTTTGTTGGGGTGTATCAACACATGAACTCACATGAATTATTCCTTGTCCTACTAGATAATTTCCTAGAACTGTCTCAAAATATTCTTTAGCATTGCTAGTCTTTAACATTTGTATCTTTGTTTGGAATTGAGTTTGAACCATAGTGTCGAATTTTTTGAAAATATGACCTACTTCTGACTTCTCTTTCATAAGAAACAACCATGTGAGTCTAGTATGATCATCTACAAATGATACAAACCACCTAGTGCCAGTAACATTTTTAACTCTCGATGGCCCCCAAACATCACTGTGAATCATTGAAAATGGATATGATGACTTGTATGGAAGACTATGATAGGAATTACGGACATGCTTTGAAAATTGACACACTTCACACTGAAAAGTTTTTGGATTTTTATTTTTGAACAATGAAGGAAACAATTTTTGTAGATATAAGAAATTAGGATGACCTAGACGATATTGCCATAACATGATTGCACTATCCTTATTGGAATTTCATGAAAAACAAGATATTTTGACTCAACACATACTGCATTAGGAGTTTGTCTTACAGGAGATTCCTCAACTTTCAGAAGAAAAAGACCAAAGCACGCCTTAGCACTGCCAATCGTCCTCCCTGAATCCAAATCCTGAAATTCACACAAACCAGAGAAAAATTTAGCCACACAGTTATGTTCTTGAGTGAGCTTGCTGACAGACAACAGATTACATTCGAGATTTGGAACATGAAGAATAGATTGTTGAGTTAAGTCCTTTGAAGTAATAATAAAACCTGTTCTTGCCACTTTAGAAAGGGATCCATAAGCTATTTTCACTGTAAGATTTTGTTGACATGGATTATACTTGTGAAAAAGTGTGGCATCTCCTGTCATATGATCGGATGCCCCTGAGTCTACAATCCATGGACTTGTTTTTTCAGATTTTACAGTGAGTGTGCTTGAGTAATTACCTTTTTGTGTGAAAGATCCCATTCCAACTATACTAGTTGCAGAATTTTGTTGTGAGAACATCTTTTGCAGAATTTCAAGTTGTTCTTTGGTGAAAGGGCTAGATTCGATGGGAGATGGTCCTTCATCAATTGAAACATGGTTTCCTCGCCTCTCCTTATCACCGGTAGATTTTGAAGACTTCCAATCTGCAGGTTTACCATGAAGTTTCCTGCAATTATCATGAGAATGACAAGGTTTTCTACAGTGATCACACCATGGCCTTCCCTTCTTTTGGCGATTGTCATTATTGTGCTAAACTCCGCGAGCTACTAGCAACAAGAGTGAAGGTGGATTCTCCAAGCATCACTTTCTTCCTGCTTTCTTCTCGTCGAACCTCAACAAAGACTTCTCGAATGCTTGGCAAGGGCTTTAATCCCAGAATTCTTCCTCGAACCTCATAAAGATTCTTGTTTAGACCCATTAGGAATTTAAATATCCTCTTCTTTTCAACAATTTCTTTGAATTTCTTTGCATCATCAGGACAGTTCCAGTGATGTTCCTCAAAGACATCCAATCGTTGCCAATGACGAGAGAGGATATTGTAGTACTGAGTGACAACAAGATCTCCTTGTTGAAGATCATAAAGACTAGTTTCGATCTCGAAAATCTTTGAGGTATTGTCTTTGCTAGAGTAAAATTCTTTTGCTGCATCTCAAATCTCGTATGCAGTACTATAAAGCAAAAAATTTTCTCCAATCTCATTTGTCATGGAATTAATCAGCCATGGCATGACCATATTATTCTCTATCTTCTAGCTTTTGAATCTTGGATCTTCGGTCTTGGGAGGAACAATATTACCATTGAGATACTCGTCCTTCCCTTTGCCACATATGTACATCATGATGGACTACGACCATTGAAGATAGTTATTCCCATTCAACTTATGTCCAGTAATGAGAAGAGAAAAACTATCTGAGCTGCCTTGGCTGGCTGCGGTTAGAGTTTTAGGACCCGATGTAACATCGATGAAGATGAACTCTGTTTTTCCATGGCCATACTAGAAAGAGTTTTAGAGGTTCAGAAACTGCTCGATGCCATGAGAGAATTTCAAAATGAGAGAAAAAAATTCTCTTATTATTATTAAAAATAAAATGTACAAGAGGAAAATAAAGAGGAAGAAGAAAAAAATTTGTTCCTGGAAATCAGGAACAGAATAGGAAAGAAAATAATCAGAATGAGATTAACAAATCCTTTTATTTTAAGAAACAAATTCCTAGAAATCAGAACATAAATCTCAGTTTTCCACACTTAGTTATTCACACTTGTTATCATTTTCATCAAGATCCTTTATTTATGTTTCTTTTGAGTGATCTGATACGGGCTGGCTTTGGCATGCAGTACGAGGGTAAGGATCAGAATGTAGATGTTGCCGGACTGGAGGAAGAGATGGTGCACATGGATATCGTCTGATATATGAATCAGGTGCCGTAAATGTATACTATTTTGCTGGTTGGTATCTTTCACACTTGGTTTTCAGTTCTGAGTCGATGGAACTGGGTTTTTTTTCGAGTTCCATGTGAGTAGATGTATGCATGTATGTATATATATGTGGTCATATAAAAACTGCGGTTTGCTTTTATTTTATCCGATTGCATAAAGGCATGAGTATATTCTACAATTGCATAAAAAGAGACCAACATGCCATCCTCCTGTAATGTAACAATATAGGGTTAGGTAACTAAATATCATATCGCTGCCAAAAAAATAGATTTACAAAAAGAGTTTGGTCAAAGATACATGATATTGACTGAATTGAAAATGAAATGATTTCAGCAAATAAAAATTGGATTGAGCATAACTTCTAGTCGAAACCTGTATGAAAGAACAGCGTCGGGATGATTCCCAGTATTAGATTTTAGGAAAAACAAAGAACTTGGTACTTTATTTGTAAAACAAGTAACAGGTTAGACAAAGATCAAAAGAAATTCAAGCCCGTGTAACACCAGAAAACCAAAGCGGTCGAGAAAGAATAGTGTCGCCATTAAGAAATATGTTGCTATGCCGTATAAATATGCAAAAATCATATGCGAAGAATCATATTTCCATTCAAAGGCATCGTTTCAAAATTCTGAAGTAATAGTAACCAAACAAGAAACATGGCTGAGAGATCACAAGCCAGAATTTATGAGCATTACCAACCCCAAGTTGAACAAAAGGAAGAGCAAGGAGCTTATGTTCTGCTTATTCAACTTCCAGGTTTGCCTTTCCCATGTTATTTTCTATTAAATAATAATGATAATAATAATTTGTATAGAAAGAAGTTCCACTGTTGGATTTATTTGTATTGTTTTGTTTTTATAGGTTTTGATAAGAATCAAATCAAGGTCACCTATGTTGATTCCTCCCGTACGATTGCAGTGGACGGAGAACGACCTCTTGGGAAGAAAAGACGAAGTCGTTTCGATCAATATTTCCCTGTTCCACAAAATTGCATCATAGAAAAAATTGAGGCTGGTTTTAGAAATGGTGTTCTCAGCATCACAATGCCAAAAAATACAATTACTCAGGTCGTTTCTATAAAAGATGCAGACACTAAGAAAGAAACTATATCTCCAAAACCCATAACCGAGCCTAAAGCACCGACGCCAATGGGTCCTCAGAATGCTTCTCCAAAAGCACAGACTAATGGGGAGAAGATGGAGCAGCCATCAAAGCAAGAAGAAGAAAAACAAAAGAAAGCTGCTCCGACTGCAGCTACCTCAAAGCAAACAGAAGAAGAGACCGCAGGCTTCTCCACAGATGAAATTGTTGAGAAAAAGGCTGAAAGTAAGGTTGGGTCGAAGGAAAATGGCAAGACTAAAGATTCCACCATGTCCGAAAGCAAGAAGACTTCCGAAGTGGAAAAGAACGATAAAGCTGGTGGTGCCGTAGAAGCGAAGCCAAAGGAGGGTGGGAGGAGCTTCCTGGAAAAAGCCAAGGAAATGAAAGGCATGGACACCATAACGAAGGCCGTAAAGAGACTTGCCACGGACGATTACGAAGATCGGAAGCGGCTGATTACTATGGGGGTCTCAGTTTTTGTGATTGTAGCACTCGGGGTTTATATCACCTACAGCTATCGATCAACTGGAAAAGCCGAGGACTAGTGCTTCGCTAAATAAGGGCAAGTTTCAAGGCTGAAATGTGCTTCCAATGCATCGATTCTAACTACAAATATACTTTGAAGGATGATTGTTATGTACTAGCAGTGCTGATTCGTATCTAGCTTTGAGCATGCACGAAAGTGCATAATACTCTCAAACGCTGTTCTGGTCAGCTTTGTTAAGCTTTTATGTGCCATTACTCTTTAAACGATCTTAAAAGTTGTTAAAAGTGCAAGAATTTCAAGATTAAGCTCTGATCTATGCCTTCCAATTTTTCTTTAATTTAATAGATTGTCATTGGAAAATAACATGGCCGCAACATGCTTATCTCGTGCAATGTATAAACAAATTGAACTTCAAAGGCTAAAACCTTTCCGATCTGAGGCCCTTCTTAATGGATCGGAAGCGTAAACTTACCACATGTTGGTCGTTCTTCGTTTGTCTCCAATGAGTAAACAAGCATCGACCATTATAACGAGCGAATGCTAGAACAGGGATCATATCTCTGACAACAAAATAGGTAACCATCATGTCATTCTCTAAATCTCATGCCTAAACAGTCAGCAGCAATAAAACTTAAAATTTGGGCCAAATTTTGCATGAAAAATTCATGGGTTTATGTAAAAAATACCGAAAAAAAATATTCGGTAATTTGAGCTTCATGCAGTTATAAGGAGACATTTCTAGTTAAGCTTAAGTTGACTCTTATACCACTTCTTGAATAAATCAAAGTAAAAACTCTTTTAGATGCGAGTGAGAGTGAGAGTGAGAGCTCAATTCTGTTATACCAAATGCATGGATTCTAACCATAAATATACTTTGACGGGTGATTATCATGTACTACCAGTGCTGATTCATATCTAGCTTTGAGCATGCACCAAAGTGCATACAACTCCCAGACGCTGTTCTGGTCAACTTAGTTAAACTTTTATATAAAATTACACTTTAAACGATTGTAAAAGTTCTTAAAAGTGCAAGAATTTCAAGATTAATCAAAACTTCATAATCAATTACAATTACATGCATTCAAAACTTCATAATCAAGACAATCAATTCCAACAACCTTCAAGCTACATCATTAAAATCTTTCAACAATTCTTGAGCTAAAGTTTCTTGTATTCTTTACATTCTACTATTGTAATCACCTTGAGCTTAAATCCCTAAACACCTCCCTTGTAGAGGTATCATTTGTTTACTAAACACTTACCAATCATTATTTCTTGTGTACAAAGGGAGAGTGACATTGAGTACTAAATAGTAAGAGATTTGGGTAGCCACTTGGAAGAGATTCCTACCTTGGCCTTAAAAATGTAGTGGATGTTAGTATATGCCCTAGAGCCAACTCACTTGGTGAGAGGTATGGTATCATAATAAAACATGTTCATTTAGGAAAGTGGCATGAACGCTTTCTCTTCACCTTGTAGAGGTATCATAGTAAAACGTGTTCATTCTATTGTTGTAATCACCTTGAGCTTAAATCCCTAAACACCTCCCTTGTAGAGGTATCATTTGTTTACTAAACACTTACCAATCATTATTTCTTGTGTACAAAGGGAGAGTGACATTGAGTACTAAATAGTAAGAGATTTGGGTAGCCACTTGGAAGAGATTCCTACCTTGGCCTTAAAAATGTAGTGGATGTTAGTGTATGCCCTAGAGCCAACTCACTTGGTGAGAGGTATGGTATCATAGTAAAACATGTTCATTTAGGAAAGTGGCATGAAAGCTTTCTCTTCACCATCTTAGTCGATTATATGATAAATAATGATTTCAAGATGAGGTGAAGCCCATAAGACAACACAAGTCTTGCAAGGGATCTGTAATGTGGTTACAAGTTTGAGAATCCTTATACATCAAAGCTTAGTTCCTGAAAATTGTTCCTGATCATTGTACTGTGAGATAAGGCACTGACAGTGCTCAAAGATTGGTACATGCTAAGCTTTGTTACTTATAAAGTAAGCAATCGTTCTCATAAATTGAAATATGGAGATATTTAAGGATAGCATGTGGGTGCTTATTAGAGAATAAGTTTACTGAATATGACTTGAGGTGGAAGTTCTATTTGGTGGTGTCTCTTGAGTGCTTATGGAATACACTTTCACATGTCAGTAGTGTAAGTGATCCTTTGACTTGAGATGTTAAGTATCTTCTATGTGTTCCGTCATACTTTGATTTCATCCTTACAGATTTGTCAGGACAAATGCGTAAAATGGATGTTTTTGGGCATGGCTTGAAGTATATGAAAGTGGATGAGTAATCAAGATGAGGATTTATTACTTCAAGTGACTTTAGGGATTAATATCTTGTGTATCCTTGTATGTACTAACTCATAAAGTCTTTGGCCAAAGCACTCATTGAAAAGAGTTAATATTTGAAATTTGACGATAAATATGGAAATATACTTAATGCAGACACTAAACCAAGCCTTAGTTATTAATGAGATATTGTTGATAAAATGATTGAATTACATTGAGATAATGCACAATGAAAGGTTAGTCAAAACATCTTGACCTTTTCTAACATTTAGGTGATTATGATGCATTGCTAGATGTCATGTATAATCTATGAATTTAAATGAAAATTTAAATTCATCACCAACATGTTGAAAATTTAATAGGTCATACACAAAAAGTAATATATGAATTAAAAGAGAATTGTGGATTAAAAAATTTGAAAATTTCCATTTAGACTTAATAATAAAAAATTATAATTATGTGGACTTAATTAAATGTGTTTAATTAAGTAGACTTAATTAAATAGTTTAAATTAATAATAAAGGCTCACATTTAATTATAACTAATTAATTTATGGGTTTAATTAAATCCACCGATTCAATTATTAATTAAAAGAATTAAGCTTTGACTAAACTATTTAATTATGAAAGCCCATTTTTAATTAATAGAGCATACATTGGGCTAATCCAATTAAAAAAAAGTTTAATTAGGTTATGGATCACAAGTCAATTAAATAGTTCAATGAAAACTTGAGCCTTAAGAAAAATAATTATAATTTAAGTCTATAGCCTAGTGGGATTAAAATTAGAAATCCCAAAGTTATATAATCCTCGTTATGGCTGGCCACTAAACCTTCTTGGCTTCCCTGTGGTTGGCTGTGCACTAAGAGAGAGAACTCTGTGACTTCATCTCTCCCTTGGATTCATTGTGAAATGCGACAAGAACTCTGTGATTTGCAATAATCAAAGTAAGAGGAAAGTCCTCTGATAGTTATGATACCTGTAAATTTTAAATACTCTTTTTAATAGTTGATGTTAGAATAGTTTTCAGAGTAGTTGTCAAAATTGCTTTGACAGAAACCTTGAAAACCTTATAGTTGTTGCTCCATGGTCTCATTGTGCATATCAAGAATTGTTCATGATATTTTCTAATGGTGAGTTTCAAAAAACTCAAGCTACTAGTATAGTTGCGCCCATAACCCAGTTCAACTTTATCGAAAGTTCGTACATTGCTTGTGTGGATCATTGCAATAGGCCGAGCACTTAAATGACTTTGGTTTGACAAAACCAAGAATGTGTGTGGAATCATCTTGCAGCTAAATTCTTTGATTGCAAGATTCAAGAATCAATGTAAGAAATATTTTAAACTCCATGATTACTATAATTATGACATAAACAATTTTTATGTATCACTACTAATGTGATCACTGAGATAAACTTATGTTATGAATAAATTATAAGAAAATTTTTATCTATTTGAAAATTATTTTATATTATGAGATATTTTTTACTATATTTAATTTTTTCAATTAAGTAATAAATATAAAAAATAATATTACGATACTAATTCCACAAACACAAATTTTTGGCTACACTACTAGTCATTTGGAACAATACCAGTTTTATTGATTGATACAAAATTTTGCTTTTTCTTTTAATCTTTTCATTTGACTCATTTAACCTATTTTTAATGGTTCCTATGCCATGATCAATTTTATTCTTTTATAATTTGATAAAAAAGAAAATATGTTTATTAAATTAAGTTTTTGAACTTGTTCAATAATAACTTGCAATAGTTTTTAATATATTTTTATATTTATTTTATCGATTTGATGTTTAAAGATTTTGGATGTTAAATATTCATAATTTTATATATATATATATATATATATTTTTATATATATAGTTGATGAGTATTTTATATTTGAAATTTTAATTTGTTAGATTTAATCTCATTTATTTGATATTTAATTTTTTTACAAAATTATATAAAAACAAAAAAAATAAAAATCGATAAACCCGAAACAGTACGTTTAGAGGTGAGCAATCAATTTTTTTTTCAATTAGTTTGATTTAAAAAAAATTGAAAACCAACTAAAACAATTCATTTTTTAAAATAAATCAAACTGAACCAACTTAATTATACAAATAAAAAAATAAACAAAATAAGTTGGTTTGATTTGGCTGAAAACCGAACTTTTGAACTCGAATTTTTCTATTTTTATTTAATTAAATAAACATATTTAATTATTTAAATTATATTATATTAAATATAATATATTTAAAAAAATCGATTAATTCATGTAATTTGATTCGTAACTGTACATCAAAAATCAATTGATTTAATTGGTTAAATCAATCAAAAAATTAACCTAAATCCAAAATCAACTTAATCAAACCACTTAACTCAAAAATGATCCGTCGATTAAATCCATCGAACCAACTTTCCTCATCCCTAGATGCGTCAAAACACACCAGTAGAAATAGATGTCAATAGCAAGACAAAAACAACACACACCAATACCTACCAACAGACACCGATACAGGGCAAAAACAATGTGCTACAATGTACGAGTTACCATAATTATCAATATCATACTATTCAATTTGATTTATGATAAAATAGATACGTCTTTATATAAAAAATTAATTTTATCATGAAATGATAGTGTATTTATCAAAACACAAGTGAATAGATTCATATTAAAACATTTATTGATGCACTTCAATATGGTTTCTAGAGACTTTGGATCAATCCAATCAAACTCCGGTTGAACCCAATTACTTAAAAAATGCTATTTTAATAGTATTTTATAAAAAGCTTAAAATAATATTTTGTTCATATTTTATACTTAAAAAAAATGAAAATTTTAAATTAGTAAGTTAACATAAAAATATAAAAAAGTTAATAGAAACTATATGCTATTAATAAATATGATAAGAGTTTTGAAACTGAATTTTTTTTATAAATATCACATAATCACTTAATCCTGAGAATATGTATCTTCTTTTATTTTTTAATTATTTTACATGTACATATGTTTTATAATTAATTTTAAAATTGTTTCTCTATGTTTAACAATAAAATGCTCAATTTCCAAAAATAAAATTTTGATTCACCATACATATTAAATCTAATAGCTATGCTGATTACTTGGTTAAATGTCATTAACAACTAATACTTACCCTAACAAATGTGACCTTTCCTTTAAAAAAAGATTAGATTTAATTTGAAAAAAAAATCAATTGTATTCGTTCATGAATAACGACAACAGTAGGACAAAAAATCGCCCTGAAATTCATATCCGCTAATGTTAGTATTCTATTGAATGTTGGAATTTACAAGGAAAGTTCATAAAAGATATTGAAGAACTCTTTTTTTTAACGGGTTCGGGTCAACTATCAAAATATCAAAGCTAGTAGGAGGCAAAAGAGAAAGAAAACGGCAATGGTCAACATTCACAAAGCAAAAGAGCTGTCTGAACGTCTCTCCAGCACCCAGACCCCCCACTCAAAACCCAACACTACCAGATTATCATTTAAAGCTGTTTTCATGCAATACTCCCATACCCAAAAAAGAAAAAACACACTATACTAGCAATATTAAAAGACTGAAACCATTTGAGTGTAGCGACAATTATTTTTTATGATTGCATAACCTTCGACTAACACAGATTACAAACATTAATTGTTGCATGGAGTTCCTCTAGTTCAAAATAGTTCGAATGTGAACCCTATTTCACAAATTTCGGACAAATAAAAGGTTCTCCCTTATCCTAAAAACTTACATCAGCACAAGGGTGCAAAAAGAGAAAACATTGGGCTGTAAAGGGTCGCACATAAAACTTCAAAGGGGAGTAAAGAACTTTAAAATATATGTGCATCTTTTTTACCAGTTCAAGTGTCAAGCACATCCAAAGAAGTGTTCCAAGGATGGAGAACTGAACACATTAGCCGCAGTCCGTTCAGGTTTGACAGGAGAGACGTGAAGCTGATATTTGATGAACCTCTGAAAAGAAAAAAAAAATCTCAAAATCATAGGCATTTGATGAAAATATTGCTTGGAATCTAATATCAGAACACTGGCATTGTGACAAAAAGATGACATTAGAATCTAATATCAGAACATTTTATATGCTGCTGTGAAAGAAATATATTCAAGATTATGGCAAGTAAAGAAATTATACAGCTAACTGAGAAACTATTTCAGGATTTGTGTCAATATGCCAATCTGGTTCTAGTTGCCGAACAAAAGATGTCCGCCCATTCTCTGTGCTACAAAAGAGAACCTGCAGATTCATTTCAGGCAAACTACATATTAAATATATGAACAAAATATTGAGAACAGAACACCAATATTCTGAAAATAAAAAGAAAGGATAATCAACCAATTTACATTCTAATATTCTACAGCAGGTAACAGATTTCACATTACACAATAATGCCCCAGACTACCGATTCTCCTCTTGTCCTAAAAGGTTAGGTGCTACACATTTAATCTTTAAGAAAATTACAAGAAATCACAATTGGCACAATTACTTACCTTGTCCTTTACCAAACCACCAGAGGTGAAAATCCCAGCATTTTCCAAGGCCAGAAGAACATTTTTCTGCAGACAAACACTTCATAATGTCAGTCACGAAGGAAAACACATGATATAAAAATGTGCTAGTAGCCTAATACAAGCACAACCATGATAATGAAATATTATTGCACGCAACAATAAGGAGGAATATTACACATTAAACAAGTGCGCACACACACACAAAAAGCATTGACAAATAAGCATGAACAATTACTATAGAACAAGGTTTTTGAACTCACTTCACTTTCATCATCAATAACTCTCTCCATGAGATAAAGATCACAAAACTTGGTAATCTCCAATAGCACATCCAACACAGAGGACTTTACAGTTGCTTGTCCCTATCCAGAATGAAATAAATTTTGATCATTTGCCTATAACAGTTACAAAAATAAAGCTCACAGAAAACATTCCCCACCTGCAGCTCCTCTGGACTGCTTTCCTCTAGTATCACTCCAAGTATACGACATGTTACCTACAACAATAAGTCATCAAAGCATTAAAAGTTGGATGAAGACCAAAAAAGGGCTCTGACCAATGGCTTTAAGCACTAAACCAACATGTTCCCCAAACTTATCAGAATTAAGCATGAAAACCTGGTAGTTAACTAGGAGGTTCTGTGATCAGCCAAAAAAAACAAAAAACTAGGAGGTTCTGTTACTTCTGGAAAAATTCAGGTGAGACTGCGATCAATGGCCTATGCATTCCGATGTAAAGACTCAAGTAATAGCACCAGAACCAATTCATGCGATTCTGCCACTAGTATAGCAGCTTTTTATGACCAATACCAGATAATGGCTCTCAATAATAACCAAGCCATGTCGTATAAGACTTGAATGCACACTCAAGGCACAGGCAGATTTATGGAAGTTAAATTTACAACAGCAAGAAGCTGTGAAAGCAATTCAGTTAAAATATTGACCAACGCAAATTGGTTGAAAGTAGATATTATATTGGACATACTGGATTTTGGTTTATTTTGATATTTACTTTAGCAAGTTATTCTGAACCAATATGGTAATTGGGTCATTTAAACAATTGACAACAAGGCTCCCATAAAACCTAATACCTAGAAGAGAAAACCCTCAAACAGGATCAAGGGTTTATATGAGAGGGATCATAAAAGCTGTTCAGTTAGCCAGGCAGTTCACCTAACTACAACCATATAAACCAAAATCTTTCAAGCAAACCTTAGCTTAAAGTGACACCTACAAACATATTAAGAAAGAATAGGTTCACAGTCCTCTTCCAAAGAATCCCATTTCTACAAGTAAAATGTTTTCCCCTTTTCTTGTAAGCTGTTATTAACCATTAACCATTAACCAAGGAGCATGATTATTGATTAGTTCATCTAACATCCTACTTCCAGAAACGGTAGACACAGAGAAAATTAACACCAAACATTTTGCTTACTGCATTTAGGAGTAGAGGTAAGTTACCTTTCTACCTTCACTCAATTTCTGCCTAACTATTTGCCCCAATGTTGGCTGCAAGAAAAGGAAAAGAGAGATGCAAATTACAAAACAAACCAAGCTAATAGACTATATAACATGTGAAAATGTTGGAGAAAATGGCAAATGTGTACCTTTACTGGCTGAAAAAACTCATCAACAGCATTTTGTGCTCTTAAATCCTCTGAAGATGAACAAACTCCAGAAGGCATCAATGCTGGATTTGACTGGGTACTGACAGAAGAGCTACTAATTGTTGGAAATTGACGTTTCGGTTGCCTTCTTTGAGGTGCTGCAGGTGATCTCATCAACCTATAGGTAAAGATAATTGCAACAGCAAGCCCTGCAATAGCCCCAACAGATCGTGGATCCTGATGCCAGCAGGGACGTTGCAAGAATCATACACATTATTACAGAAATCATTGCACATTTCAATTAGACGCCAGAACAACATAATGGCTCGTATGGGTTGAAAAGAAAATGAAGTCTGAAAGTATTAACATTTCTACATGCTCAGTGGCCCAGGCACCCCCTCCCCCTTTCCCTTTTCCAAGAAAAAAAATTATCTTGCCAATACTAAGGATTTGAGATGGCTTTCGCCTCAATATAGCATTTTCACACAATAGCTCAAGAATTAATTAGGTAACAAGGAAGTGGCATTCGATTCGAGACGAATTAGCACCATTTCTTGTCCGTAACAATTTATCACAACGTAAATCAGCAAGAGAATTTATCTTAAATATGAGAAATTTAAAGCTGCAATAAGATTAAATTTGCCACACAAAAATTATTGTGACCAAATAAACATAAATTACCAAATCAATATTGCGCTATAATCACCAAGAAATACCCAAATGATAAAACTAAATAACAGAAAAACATATAAATTCGTTATTTAGCAAGGAAGAGGCGCATCAGATCCGCCAAAGAAGAAAGACGAGGAGGATTTAGGAGAGAGAAAAAAACCAGTTTCTGGAGAGAGATGGAGAAGAGATTGGTCATATTGAGGGCGAGATAAGTTCCGAGGCGCTTGATGAGCTGAACGACGTCGTCCTTGGATGACGATAGAGACGACGATGGGTCGGCCATAACCACTGATTTTAATCGAGTAAAGCGTCCTTGTGGTTGCGTATGAGAGGAAGCTTTCAGATTCTCAGCTCCTTACCATTTAATAAATCACTCGTCAAAAATACACTCTCTCTCTCTGTAAAGCCTCGTTCTTTTGCGTCAACGATGAATGCTACTGGTAAGGCAAGGAAGAGTTTCGATTTTCGCCTTTTTCTTTTTTGTTGTTCTTCTTTGTTGGGAGAAATTTTTTGGGTTATTTTTTTTAATAAATAAGGTACATTTAATTTAATGTTTACTTGGCCCTTTTGATTAGTCGGTTGAAAATAAAAAAGAGGATTATTTTAATGTTGAAACACTGCGTTTCGGAAGCAAGAAAGGTCAAAAAAAAGATGTGCAAGCCGTCGGTTCGATTTAAAAAAAAAATTTAATCAAGTGTATGCCTAAAGCCGACCAAATAGATCGCAAATTTAAGGAAACCCAAAATATTTGAACTAACCTCTATAAGATCAATTTTCTTGGATATTTCGATTTTATGCAATTTTTTTGGCACAAATAATAAATATTATGAGTTTGTATATGATGTATTGATAGTGTATAGTTTTTATACACTGTCAATGCATCAGAAGTTGACACCTCATCAATAGGCCATTATGGGTAAATTAAAAAAATTTATTTATATTTGCATATAAAAGTTTATTAATGAGGTGTTAACTTCTAGTGCATTGACAGTGTATAGAAACTATACACTGTCAGTGCATCATATATAAATCCAAATATTATTATACAATAAACTTTGGAAAAAAGGCTGCTCACTGGTGTCATCACGGTTTTGCCTCCAACGTCGGACGTGTTTTTTCACTGGTTTCATGCCACGTTGATTGTGGCCTACTCTTTTCTCCCTCGTTGTATCCGTGCTTTACCTTTATGCCCTTCTTTATTGTCTCATTTCTTTTCTTTTGTTGTCTTCTGCTTCATGGATATTTTTAAAATTCTGTCTAATTTTCTACCCTTCCTGATGTTGACAAATTCTAAACTCACTCCACTTTTTGCTAAACCTATCCCATTTAAAAAAAACCTATTAAAACAACATTTGAATCGACTATTTTAACCTGAGACACCGCTCCTCTGTATTTGTGTAGCGCAAGTTTACTTGCGTGACTCTGGTAACATCGCGCAAGTGAACTTGAACGAAGCTCATGTTGTTGCACAAGTTTACCTGCGCGAAGCTGAAGTCTTCGCACAAGTAAACTTGCACGAAGCTGGTGTCGTTGCGCAAGTAAACTTGCATCACATAAGTTTCCTTGCACGACATATCATGTATGGCACTCCTTGCGTCTTGCGTAAAATTAAAAAAAAATTATTTAAAATATAAACATTTGTATTGCATTTTCTATTTTGCTCTCTCTTTTTTCCCTATTTTCTGCTTTTTTTTCTCCTACGTTTCTTCCTCATCACTCCTCTCTTCCAAACCCTAAATTTCATTTTCTTTCAAAAAAATGGAAAATTTAAATGAGAGGAGCTATTATAATAGCTATGAAGAATATGAAATCTTGAAAAGTGAAGGAGCCGAAGGTGGAGAAGAGGTAAAAAGTGTTTTCTTTGCTCAGCTTCGTCTGATTTTTTGCACTTAATGTCTTCCCCGCGTAAGCAAGCTTGCTCGAAAATGACTGCTTTGCGCAAGATTGCTTGCACGATTATTGGTTTTGCGTGCAAGTTGGCTTGCACGAATGTGTCACTAGCGTGCAAGCAAGCTTGCGTGAACGTTTCACTATCGTGCAAGCTAGCTTGCGCAAAGCAAGTATTATCATGCAAGAAAGCTTGCATGGAAATGAATTTCTTGTGCAAATATAGTACATTTGCGCAAATTGATTTGTGTGGATAGTGATATTTTGATAATTATAATTAATTATTTTTATCATATAATTTATTATAATAATTACAATTAATGACTTTGTTTAATATTTGCATATTGACAAAAGGATAGTGTATAGTGAAGAATTGAAAAGTGTTGATGAAGAAATATTTGACTATACTCATGCATTTACTACTAACCAAGTAAGCATATTTAAAATTAATATAATGTTTTAATACAAATATAGTAGGAAAAAAACTAATTATTAAATTTATTTTGTTCCAGGTTTTCAATAGTCGAAATGCCTTAATCATATGGGCTAGAGAGGTTGGAAGAGACTTAGGTTTTGTTTTTGTGATTAGATCATCGGAAGTTGGTGTTCTTGGAAGAAGACCTAGGGTTCGACTTGTAAGTGAAAGGTATGGAATGTATAAGTCAAATAGAGATGAATTCCGTCGCTTGGGAATCGGAACAAAGAAGTGTAATTATCCATTCGAGTTACAAGGGGTGAAATTGGACAGGGATGATGATTGGGCAGTCAAAGTAGTATGTGGGATGTATAATCATTTGGCTGCACAACAGCTAAAAGGACACTCTTTTGCTAGTCGATTGATGGTGAAAGAGCAAAGTATAGTGGCCGATATGACAAATGCTATAGTAAAACCAAGAAAGATATTAATGATGTTGAAACAACATGATGAGAAGAATGTAAGTACCATAAAGACCATTTACAATCCACGATAAAAATATAGAATGGCTGACAAAGCTGGTAGATCACAGATGCAACAACTCATGAAATACTTGAATGATTGTAAATATGTTGAGTGGCATAGGAGTGATGAGTCAAGTGATTGTGTTAGAGACTTATTTTGGGCACATCCGACGGCTATAGATTTGTTGAATGCTTTTCTTAATGTGTTAGTTATGGATTGTACATATAAAACTAATAGATATCAACTCCAACTCCTTGAGATTGTTGGTGTGACATGTACAAATTTGACATTTTCAGTTGCATTTGTTTATATTGAGGCTGAGCACACTAACAACTACACTTGGGCATTAGAGAAGCTAAAAAGCTTGATGTCTTCTTATTCAACACCTTCTGTCATTGTTATTGATAGGGATTTAGTATTGATGAAAGTAGTACAGACAGTGTTCCCTAGCTCAACTAATCTCTTATGTAGATGGCATATTTAAAAGAATGTACTTGCTCATTGTAAAAAGTTGTCTGAGAGCATGGAGAAGTGGGAGGCATTCTTGTATCCTCTTCAACTGAGTATGAGTACGAAGCAAATTTAAGTTCAATGGTAACTCATTATTGTTCTTACCCTAAAGCGCTCGAATTCTTAAGAGATACTTGGTTAACTCAACATAAAGAGAGATTTATTGCTACTTGGACAAATAAAGTAAAACACTTTAGAAATGTTACAACAAATAGGTATGTAGGTTTATAAGGTTTAAAAATTCTTATTTTCACAATTTATACAATTTATTCATTATAATAAAAATTTTTCTAACGTCATGTAGGGCCAAGAGTGCACATATGAAGTTAAAAAGACACTTTGGATCGTCCTAAGGAGATTTTGATATATCTTGGAATGTTATCAATTCCTTGATTGAGCTACAACATACGGAGATAAAGGTTTCGTTCGAGAGAAGTGTTACTGTTATTAAACATAATTTTTGACCAACTTTGTTTAGGGAGTTACAACGGTTGGTGTCTAGGACAACATTGAATATTATTTTGAAGGAGGCGTAGCGAGCAAATGATACCAGCATTGACCCTCTTATCTGTGGTTGCATCATTAGAAGCATACATAGGTTGCCTTGTGCTCACAAGATTGTTGAATTCACAAGGGACGAGAAACCTATTCCCTTGTTCATTTTGGATCCTCATTGGTCAAAGTTGGACTTGAAGAAAAAAAATGTTGATTACTTGGCTGAGTTGAATCTTGATGCTGAGTGGGAGCTTATAGTGAAAAGCTTTAATGCGTGTGATCTCTTGGGAAAATTAGCCTTGAAGAAAAAATTAAGAGAACTAGGTGATCCAGCAACTACATTCCTTGTTGCTCCATTCGAGAAGGTTAAGACCAAAGGCTGTCCGGACAAATCAACTCAACGTGCCCATTCATACTTTGAGATTGTTGAATCTCAACATGATAGCGCATCAACAAACGTTTCAGTAAATTCAGCGACGAAGATGATGAAGCTACCAGTTCATCGGAAAAAGAAAGTGAAATTTATTGATTCTTTCCCTTTAGAGATACGCCAACACATACGCTCTATCGTGGATGTTGAGCCAGATAGACATTGTGGTTTTCAGGCTATAGTTAGGTTGCTAGGCATGGGTGTTGATGCATGGGCTAAGGTGCGACAAGATTTGATTGATGAGATATGTGATTTCTGAGCTTATTATGTTAGTCTCTATGGATCCGTGGAACATGTTGATGAATTGTTAGAGACATTATCATATTTCAACATATTGTCTCCATATGATAAATGGATAACTTTACTCGATATGGGTCACTTGATAGCAACGAAGTATAATGTTGTGCTGCTCCATTTATCTTCGAGACAATGTTTTACATATCTCCCACTTAGAACTGCACCACCTCCACCACTACAGCATGGATTAGCAATTGGACTTGTTAACGATTCTCATTTTGTTGAGGAATTGATAATGATATGTATGTCAGACTTGAGATATTTTGTTTTACATTTTTCCATACGTTTAACAATGCTATCTTTTAGGTATTTATGGAACCGTTTACACCAATACCTCCGATTGCATGTAATTGGCATCGATATCGATGTGATTCTGCTTGTGAGTGGGAGCTTCCATATGCATCTCGCATCGAAGAATTCCAAAATTTATTGTCGAGATCAGATGTTGTCATTAGAGAAACCATTGACTTAGATGAACCATGATATTTTATTAAATATTACTGTATTTTGACATGTATGCCTTTTTATGAATGTATTATCGATTTATGCATTATATATTTTAATAACATTATCTAATATCATAAAGATAAACTGTATGTTTAAAAAACAAAAATCACTAAATACAAATACACTAATCTTCCGATGCATCCGATATAATTGCCTTGCCTCTCCTCTTCCCGGACTTAGTAAAAAAATGTATAGTTGGAGGAACTTGGGAAGGAGCGATCTCAGATGGAATAAGGACAGGAGCTATCTTTGATGTAGCTGGTGGAGGAGCTATCTCTGATGTAACTAGTAGAGCTGTCTTCAATGAAATAAGAGCTGGTAGAGGAGCTATCTCTGATGTAACTAGTGGAGAAGCTGGAGGAGGAGTTGTATCTAATGGAGCTGGAGGAGGAGCTGAGGATGAAACACATCTAATGACCCAGATAATATGTCATGCAGGTCTTAAAGTCCCTTTATCAAGGTCTCCACATGTTTGTTGCCACTAATGAGTAATTTAGTGCAAGACATTGCCATGGACATGTGTTGCAAGACAATAAATGAAAGAAATTTTATCAAATCAATTGGTACAAAAAATTTTATTCACTTAGGATTTAATGTTAATAACTTACATTAGAATAATTGAAATAGACCAGTCTAGCTTGAAACCTCAATCTGCGTGTACGGTTTTGTACGAATCGATTAGAAATGGAGTAGTACCACGCCATATAGTCTGGAGCTGTCTCACTTGGGATCACACAATTTCGCCCTCTATTCTCTTCTATGAGCACAGACATAGTCCATCTCTCCTATAATTGATCCATGAACTGATAAACAACATCATAAGTGGCACTCGTATTACCTCTCCGTGCTCTAAATGGTGCTAAAGGTCTCGGAGGTATGTTGTGTACATAGCCCCACTACCGTAACACTCTTTCTAGATGACATGGCTCCACGACATCCCTAGCTTTTAAGCAGATCGTGAAAAATGTGATCGGAGGTAACGAATGATGTCTCCAACTATCTGCATATAGATCCAAGCACACCTGATTACACTGGAGGTTATCTAGCTGCTCTCGCAAGACCTTCACATCTTGGCCATAACCATGTGGCTTCTATCGTCAAGCTCGAGGCAAACTATCCTCATAGTTGAAGTTCACCTTCGAACTCAGCAACAGAAAGTACTTATAAATCCAAGCCTACATCAAATAAAACATTAATCATTAATAAATTATAAACAAACAAATTATAATTAAAAGTCATTTAGATAACGTAAATTATAATACCTGTAAAATGGTCATATAGCTGCCAATCCCATATACTTTTGACCTGCTTACAAGACCCAGCTATCTATACATATGAATAAGAGCACCTACACCCCATGCATAACCACTGATAATCGATAGATCCTCTAAATAGGACAATAATAATACAATAACATGCAATCCACTCTTATGTACAAAAAGTGTGCACCCAAGTAAGCGAAGCAAGTATGCTCGAGTAGCATACACTATTTCCTCATCACTGCAGCTGTTGGTCACATTGCCAAAATTCGATCTCAACTACTGTGATATCACACTGAACCCACAACCGGTACTTATTGCCGCATTAGCTTCTATAAGAGAGACTCCTAACAAACGTACTACCATTTTGTTGGTGCACTTCATAAAGATGTGTCGGCATGATACGACTTACCCGGCCACTGGTATGCTTAGGAGTGTAGCTACATCGTCCAACGTAATCGTCATCTCTCCAAAAGGGATATGGAATGTATTTGTCTCTAGCTGCCACCTCTCACAAAAAGCAGAGATAATGGTGTTGTTACATGTGCGGTAACTATAGTCAACCAAACTCCCTAAGCCAGACTGCAAAACAAAGGAGCGAATACGAGACCGATCATTATCTAAGATCCACTAAGAGATTTTTCAACTATGATTAAGGACCTTCAAATTGCTTTGCTCCTATATCAAAAACAACAAACAATAAGATCATTTCAAAAGCAACATGTGATCCTATATTGCAAAAACAATAAATACTACTAAATTTTACAAAAGAATTACCTGCCTATCCCATATTGCAAAAGCAACATGTGATCTAAAACTTCTAAGAATTGAGGTATCAAACAGGCCTCCAAGACAAGGCTCGACTTCCTCTTTTGCATCCTCTGAAACTGCCTGCTCGACCTATTCGGCCTTCTTGACCTGCTCAACATGCTCGACAGGTTCAACTTGTTCGGCTTGCTCGGCCTGATATCTCCTAACTCGTCGTCTCCTTTCAGAACTAGTAGATCACTGTCGTCTTCCTTGAAATGAACCTTCGCCTCGTGTTATTACCATGTCTGAAAAAGGAAAACATTTAAATAATTATAAACAAAACATTTGAAAATTATCATAAAATTAATACCGAAACCTAATTAAATCAAATAATGCAATAGAACAAAATAATGGCTGTCCTATTTTTCATTTTCTATTCATAAACAATATATACGTATATATATATAAAATGATGAACAAAAATGAAGATCTCAAGCCTCATCAATCACCTACTAATCGAATCAAAAAATCTGCCTACAACCCTGCTGTTAATCACATCGTAGGGTTGTTTCAGTAGTGATATATATAATTTACATGTACAAAGGCAGCTGGCTGGTGCTGTATGATATTATATTAGTGACATTGGTGGCATCGATAATGCATCTTCTATAATCATTCTTTAATCAATCAAAATTCAAAGGCTTAACTGAAGACTACAACTTTATAAGAGGACTGAGCCCTTCACACTCCCAACCAAGCTTATGCTTTTGATCCACCACTTTCAAGCTCAACTACACATAGCAAGACCATAATGAGATTGAACTCAGCATCAGATTAAACAACACAAATTCATTTACTTTTAAATCAATGATTTTGGTTGACACATATATTAAAATGTTCATGGAAAATAAATCAGTAAGATGTTATCCATCAAGTAATGCAAAGATAAGAGAATAAGTAATTACTGATATTTAGACTAAATGATTAATGGGGGATTGGAGAACCAAGAAATGGAGGAAAGAAAGTAGTTTAACTTACGGCTGGATTTGTGAAAATTATCAATTGCTTATTTGCAGTTGACACTAGAAGATTTTGTGTTATCCTTGTTCAAAGCAAGAGCTGTAATATCCTATCCTTCTCCCAGTTTCAATACATGGAACATTTGCAAATGAAAAATTTTAACTAGGTCACTATTCGAGCAAAATGACATGTTCGAGCAAAATTCTGCCATGAAAGCTGTTACAATGTAGAGCTCTTGCACGAAGATGGTGTCATCGCGCAAGGGCCCTTGTTAGAGGGCAACTCCTTTGCGTGAGCCTCATGTAGGTGAGCCACCTACGTGAGATATACAACCTAGCACAGGTGACCCACCTACCTGCGACAGGCGGGAGGTTGCCATCCTCGCGCGGGCACACTTGCGCGAGGCCACCAGCCTCTTGCAAGGTGAGGCTACGCTAGGTTGCCAGCCTCACACACGTCGTTTGCTTGAAATTGAACTGCCATAAACAACCATACCTAAGCAGCCTTCAACGCTAGAGCCGATGAGATGAAGAAAGGAAGAATGAAGAAGTGTGCACGGAGGAAACAGGAGAAGGGTTTTCAGCAGGCTGGCGGGGAGGGAAGGCAGTGTTGGTTTGGAGGAATAAGGTTAAAATTGTCTTTTCATTTATTGATTTGTTTGGGTAGGGTATATTTAGTAAAAAGTGGGGTTTATTTAGAATTTCTTCCCGATGTTCTGTCTCAAACTTTCTTTCAATTTCAATGCTTCAATGGCGTATAAGATAGACTAAGACACAACTCCTAAAAATTGGCTTAGATGTCTACCCTTTTCTACCCTTTCTTCTCTTCCTTCTTCCCTCCTCTTATTTCCCTATTGCCATGCCTAAAGCTCTCCTGAAAGAGTCTCTTTACACCATCCCTTCTCCAATGCTCCTCTCTTCTCTACTGATTGTTGCCCCATTGTCATCTCCCATCACCCATTTTGCATCCCTTCATCTTCATCTTCATCTTCATATTCATTTCTTTTTCATTTTTCTTTTTACTCCTGAAATGCGAGAGAAAGGAAAAGTGTGAGATTTAGAAGAGATTTCAACATTATGTCCATTGCTAAAACCTTAACTGGTAGATGAATAGCATGCAATAAAGGTATGGAGGAATCTGAAAGTTAGTTGGTATTTCTTTTTCTTTTTCCTTAAATACCCATTTTCTTTCTCCTTTAGGTTTCTTTGCTTTCCTTGCCATTTTATTATTTTGTTTATTTGATAATTTACATACACTCCAAGTCTAAATAAAATTAGATTTAGCTTAGGTCGAGGTGGCAAATGAGCAGGTCAGATCGGGTTTGAGTTGGATTATTTTGTATCGGATCATTCTGGGTTAAGAAAAAATCAAATCATTTTGAGTTCAAATAAGGTCAGGTTTGGGTCAAGGAAAAATCGGTCTATTTTGGGTTCAAATCATTTCAAGTTCAGATAAAGTCGAGTTTGGGTCAATTTGAATTTGGATTAATTTGGGTTCGGATCAATTCGGGTTTAGATTTGTCGTTGACTTTTTTAGTCAATTCGAGTTGATCAGATTTGGATTCGAGTCGAGCGAATAGGTTTTTCGAGTTACGCCTTGGTCATCTCAATGTGATTTGTCTGGTATAAAAATGAACCGAAACCATATTTTTAAAAATTACAAAACTCATGAAAATAAAATTTTCTTCTTACATGACCTATAAAAAATTGAAATTAAAATAATCAAAATATTTAATAATATGTATAATAGTTTTCTTTAGAATATATTTACCAATATTCATAAATTAATTAGATTTTTTTTCATTTTATTTCTATTATCTATAATAATTAATAACTTTATGAATCAAAGTGATTTAATAATCCCTACAAAATATTATAATATACTATTATACATCTCTTTAATTTTTCTTAATTTTTTATAAAATAATTGGAGACATTAAGTGTAGGTGATATGGCTTCTGTACTTAGAGGTGGCAAAAGTTGACTCGACCCGAAAAATTCGCCCAATTAACCCGAATCCAAACCTTACCGATCCGATTTGACTAAAAAAAGTCAACAACGCAAATCCAATCCGATCCGAATCTGAATTGATCCGAAACCAAATTTATCCGAATTTACATTGATCCAAACCCGACCGAATCAAAACCCAAACCCGAATTCATCCGAACCCGAATTCATCCGAATTTAGATTAACCCGAACCCGAATTGATCTGAACCCAAATTGACCCGAATCCAAATTGATCCGAATCCAAATTTACCCAAACCTGAAACGATTCAAACATAAATTCAATATTATCAATAAATATTTAAATGTTAAAATTAATTATGAAAGTATTTTAATATAGTAAAAATATAATTTTTTTCAATAATATGAGTGTTATATATTTTTTTAATCTAGTTAAACTTAAATATTCACTTTTATATTGCATTCATTTGAACCTAATGTATAATTATTTAATGGCTAATTTATAATAGAGTACAGAAGCAATATCATCTACACTTAATATCTCCAATTATTCTATAAAAAATCAAGATAAATTAAAGAGATATATAGTACTGATTTATGATATTTAGTAGGGATTATTAAATCACTTTGATTCATAAAGTTATTAATTATTATAGATAATAAAAATAAAATGAAAAAAAAGTAATTAATTTATGAATATTGATAAATATATTATAAAGAAAACTATCATACAGATTATTAAATATTTTGATTATTTCGATCCCAATTGTACTATAGGTCATGTAAGAAGAAAATTTTATTTTCATGAGTTTTATAATTTTTAAAAATATGGTTTCAGTTGATTTTCATACCATATAAATCACATCGAGATGACCAAGGCTTAGCCCAATAAACTTGTCCAATCGACCCGAATCCGAATCCGACCAACCCGAATTGACTAAAAAAGTCAACGACCCAAACCCGATCTAATCTGAACCCGAATTAATTCGAACCCAAATTGATCCGAATTCAAATTGATCCAAACCCGACCTTATCCGAATCCGAAATGATCTGAATCTGAAATAGACCGATTTTTCCTTGACCCGAACCCGACCTTATCCGAACCCGAAATGATCCGAACCTAAAATGATCCGATTTTTCCTTAACCCAAAATGATCCGATCCAAAATGACCCAACCCAAACCCGATCCGACCCGCCCATTTGCCACCTCTATCCGTACTCTATTATAGATTAGCCATTAAATAATTATATATTAGGTTCAAATGAAAATAATATAAAAGTGAATATTTAAGTCTAACTAGATTCAAAATAAAATATAACACTCATATTATTGAAAAAAATTATATTTTTACTATTGTAAAATACTTTGATAATTAATTTTAACATTTAAATATTTATTGATAATATTAAATTTAAATTTGAATCTTTTCAAGTTTGAGTTAATTTGGATTTGGATCAATTTAGATTCGGATAAATTCGAATTTAGATCAGATCGGGTCTGGATTAATCTAAATTTGAATGAATTTGAGTTCAGATCAATTCGAGTTCGGATCAATTCAGGTTTGAATCAATATGAATTCGAATTAATTTGGTTTCAGATTAATTCGGATTCGGATCAGGTTGGATTGGATCGATTGAGTTTGGTTTCGGGTTGATTTTTCGAGTTGGATTAATTTTTGCCACCTCTAAGTTTAGGTAATTGGAATTCGTTCTCTGTTCGATGGGTCGAAACAGGTCGAGAAACACAACACGGTTGCTAAGCTCCCAATAGGTTCTATACTTTAAGGTTTTTGCTGATTTTTCCGCTTTTATTCATGATTAATGCCTCATTTAGATATTAGCTACAGGGGACTTTCATTTCTTTTTAATGTTGTTGATTAATGCAACTGCTACAACTTTTCCCTGTTTTTTGCTTGATCTTGGTTTTCAGCTTTCTATGTTAGCTACTTCAAGTTTTTCACTTTTTGTGGGTCTTTTTGGTTGTCCACTTTCTGTGATTTTGCCTTTTTACTGTTACTGCTTAAAGGTCTGTTAGATATACTCACAGAAGTATCATATGTTCATGGTTTTCTGTTTTCAGGTTGAATAGTCATGGTCTTATTTGGGAAAACTGTTCCTAAAACTACAGGTACATTTCTCAAGAACCTTTGCAGTCCTTTTGATTTTTAGTTTCCTGAAAGAATAGCGCACTTACTACTCGTAATATTTCTTGTCTTTTTCTATTTTGGTGTAAAGAACTTCTGAGCCCTTTGCACTGGTAGCCAAGTAAATTTTGCTTCCTTATTATATTATAGCTTTGCAGCTTTGCACGTGTTACTACTACAGTTTCTTAAATCATGAGCTCTATGTGGTTTATTTGTCTTAAATATGAAGTAGACAGAACAATGTCTTGATAAGATTGCGATGACTTGGAAACTATGCAACAAAACGATCTTTCATCAGTTATGGATATTTGATTAAAAATGCAACTTATTTTGCTTAATTTAGCAATGTAAAGTTATTATGAAAACATCGGTTTGATAATAAAAAAGCATGTTAGTTTGCTTAATTTAGCAATGTAGCTTATTATGAAAATGTAGGTCTGATCCCATTAGTCTTTGGTGATACCTGGGCCCCAGCATATCACTTTCAGTTTGCTTTAGCATCTTCTGGACCAGAACATGCTAATAACTTATCTATCTATTTTCACCTTTGGATTTAGGTTGTTAATATAGGTACATTATTTTTTTATCAGTTTTGGATTCATTTTGTTATATTAATGATAAACAAACAAAGAGCTTTATTGGTAAGCCTTATGGCTTTGGTTACCATGCCTTAATAACTATAAAAAGCAGAAACAGCTTGTAAAAGTCATCTAACTGCAATGCTAATTAGAATCTTGATGGATTGGATGATATTATCAAGAAACATGCAACATGCAAGAGTTAAATGTTTAGTTTGTGAAAGAAGGATGATTGCCTTAATTAATAAAAAAAGTAGATATTTGCTTAAATATGGATGCCTAACTTTTCTTTGCTCTGGTTAATCATATGGGAGAAACTCGCTACTTAAAGTTGCCGACTTATTTCATCCCTTGCATCACAGGGGAGAAAGGAACTGAAAATAGTGGGAAGCCTCTCCATCATAAAAGGAGCACATTTCATAAAATTATTCCCAGCTTTATGATCTAGGGTGGCGATTTTCCTCTTGGCGATGGACAAGGTGGAGAGTCAATCTATGGTGAAAGGTTTGTTGATGAGAATTTCAAACTCAAGCATGCTAGGCTTGGTAAGTTGTGATCCTTTTATAACTTATATATTTCCTTAGATGCATTCTTTCTACTAAAGTCTTTTGAGTAATTGGTGTTGCTGTGAACTTGAACACTAGGAATCGGCAAGGCCCATAATAAGTATGTTATTTACTCTTTTAAATTTTCCTTCATTCTTGTGCAGGGCTGCTTTCAATGGCCAATGCTGGGCCAGACACCAATGGATCACAATTATTCTTTACAACTGAAATAACCAGCTGGTATTTACATTTTTCATTTGTCTCTATACTAAGATTTTACATTGTGAAAGATATGGAAATCAGCAAAATAAGTTTCCTTATCTTGTGATTGGTCAAATGTAAACAAAAGTAGTAGAAATAGAATGTTGTCGGAGTCAATCATGTTGCTATTTAATTAGGCATGAGCTTTTCACAGTTTTATATTGTGGTTGAGGGATTATAAATTTGCAATGGCCGGTTCACATTGAGCATTGCTGTTTGTTAAAACTACATTTCTAAGGCTATTCAAGATTTTCTTGAACTCCCACTTATGCTATTGATTTCCTTAAAAGGTTGAATGGCCACCATGTTGTGTTTGGCGAGGTGATTTCTAGATTGGATGTTGTCCACAAGATAGAAACCAAAGGCAGACAAAGTGGGCTTTCAAAAAGTAAAGTTATCATTTTAGACAGTGGAGAGATACCTATGTAGTTACACACGTAGGTTTTAAGCAAATGTAAACTTAGATTCCACACCCCTGTTTTAAGAGATGAGAAATATGAAGGCTTTTAACTATTGTTATGCATCCAATTCTATTTGCTTTCTGGAAAACCATTCTCTGATATCTCCAACATGTTACACACAACGTCTTTTTTCAGGGATAACATTCTGTGCAATCTTATCGAGTAGCACGTGCCTTATGGAAGCAAGGGCAAAAGTGTTGGCACTTGCATTGCAAAGTAGGATTAGTGAGGTAGAGTGTTGTTTCTGCTTCTTTGATTAGGATCATGCCTTTTCGGTTTGCCATTTTAACATATCTTTTACATACTTTTAAGTTTTTTGGAGTTGACATGCATTTAGGTATATTTGTTTCATACTTTAACTGTATCATGTCTTTCATGTTGTTTGCAATATATAAGGTCTAGTTATTAAGTTCTAGCAGGAATTATATGAACATCTTGCATAAAAGGGGAGAAAGTTTTGTAATATGGGGTTTTGTTGTGTAAAACAACTTATAAGATCTCTCTTTTTGAGGGTTTACATAGTGATTATTGCTACTCAGTTTGGTGTCCATGAAGATAACAAAGGTTCTTTCTAGAGTATACTAGCTATTAATTATCCAATGTTTAAATGCACTATGATGAAGACAAATGTTGAGACATCCTGTGTTCTGAGGTATTTTCCTCAGCTGAAATCATACTACACTACCATGGCTTCCTTTTCAGGTTGCAACTACAAGGGTAGTTACAGAGGATACATTCAAAGCCATCAACAAAGGTCATATCCACTTTTCCAATTTTTTTTTACCCAAATTCAGTTTGAGCAATTAAGTGTCATGTTTGTTTTGGTAACAAGTTTTTAAGTTTAAGCAATTAATATTGCTAGATTCCTGAAATTTCAACTTAAGAATTCGTTATACAATGATCAAATCACATCTGAAATATGGTAGCTGTCATGTTTGCAGGGAAGCTATCAAAACACTGTATGGAGCACTCAGTAAGTATGATTCCTTTTCTGTTCTTAGCTACCATATTAAGGATGCTTAAGATCTCAACTTGTCATTGTCTTATCATGTATGGCAGAAGCAAGACGATTGTATCTTACAGATATAATGCATTTAGACCTTACTACAATTGATGTTGTAGTGATGAATGATTGGTTTTTGTTATACAATTTATAGCTGCACATGAATTTGACACAATCTTATGCTTTCCATAGGAAATGTTGGCATTGCAAATCAAGATGTGTAAAGAGGGTGCTTATTGGGGCAAATGTTTCACATTGCTTATAAAAATTTCACATTTGTGATTTGAGTTCTATCAGATTTTCCAAGTTTATTGCAAATTAAAGAACATTTATAGGTTTTTATGTTGCAAATAGGAACTTATATGGAGTATATGTGCGAATGGAGCAGGGGGTAGAGTGGATCCATGGCACAAGAGACTGGGTATGTTTGTCATTTTATTTTAATATTTAGTTATTTTATTTCAAAATTTCTAGTTTTTATTTTGCTTGTCAAAAGTTAAAGTCTTTTAAACATTGTTTGTCTAATTTTGTTAGAACTTTTATTATTAATATTTATTTTTTGTTATGTATTGTGATTGTTAATATGTTGTTTTATTTTTTTTTTTGTATATTTTGGGCCTCTTATGTCTATGAATATGTATTTCTCTTACATTCTTATAGGTGATTTCTTTTTGTTATATGCAAGTATTTAGTTTAAATTTTACTTTTTGTCTCTTTTCTATATTTTCCTCTGGGTTCATACCTGTTTTGGTAATATTGCATCCCAATATCACTTCTTTCCTAAAAACGCACTCCAACTCCCCAATCATACAAATATATTCCCAATACTTTTGTCACAGATGGCCTAATTTTGCATTTAAATCGCATATGCATAATCATTCATGATTAAAAAAAGGAAAGTGTTACAAAGGTCCCCAAGATCTAGATAATTTATTTATAAATCGTCTAATGTAAATTAGAACGGGTAAAAAGGACAATTTACAAATGTATTTTTATATGTCTTAACTCTTAAACTATGTATGAAAATGGAAAAAAGAAACATTATATGTGATTGGCAACCAGTTGGTTTACTATACTATTTATAAAATCAAGAATTACAGTGAACATTTACACTCCACAATCAAACCACTTTAGATTGAGTTACAAAAATATTGATGTAAGATCCTCGCCCGTTTCACCAGGTCGTCGGCGAGCATCCCCTAGGAATCCCACACCCCAGGTTTACTCCTACATCGTCAGAGCCTCGCCCGTCTCACCAGGCCATCGGCGAGCATCCCCTAGGCGTCCTCCACATGCCCCAGGTTTACTCGACATGTCAATGGCTCGCCCATTCCAATAGGCCGTCGGCGAGCATCCCCTTGGCATCACACGCCCCAGGTTTACTTTAACAACGAGAGTTAAGCGGTCACCCAACACTCACTAACAACGTAGTGTCCGCTTTGGGCGATCGCCACCCTCACGGCTTTGTCCCAAAGCTCCCGAAGAACTCAGGATTAATGCCTTGAGCGCGTTTGCTGAGGCTCGAACCCTGGCACCTTTAAGTACCTAAGCCTTACACTCATGTTACCATTGACATGAATGTAAGGCTCGAGTACTTAAAGGTGCCAGGTTTCGAGCCTCAGCAAACACGCTCAAGGCATTAATCCTGTGTTCTTCAGGAGCCTTGGGACAAAGCCGTGAGGGTGGCGATCGCCCAAAGCGGACAATACATTGTTAGTGAGTGTTGGGCGACTGCCTAACTCTCGCTGTCAAGGTAAACCTGGGGCGTGTGACGCCAAGGGGATGCTCACCGATGGCCCATTGGAACGGGCGAGGCCTTGACATGTCAGAGTAAACTTGGAGCGTGTGGAGGACGCCTAGGGGATGCTCACTGACGGCCTAGTGAGATGGGCGAAGCTCTGACAATGTAAGAGTAAACCTGGGGCGTGGGATGCTTAGGGGATGCTCACCGACTGCCTGGTGAGACGGACGAGGCTATTACAATTGAGTCCTTTATGTAGGAGTATATCGTCATTTTGAAGTTGAGAGTAGATAAAGAGTGAATAGTTTTATGTCTGTTAGCTTTAAATTGCAATATATATTTTGAAATGACAAAAACTTAAGTAAGCTTTAATGTTTTAATTCATATTGTAAATTTGCCTTATCACACATGATTTTCTCAATACATTTCAAGTGTTCATATCAAACATTAAGACCATGATTTAATGATGCATATTCTTATTGGTCTTAATTCTTTATAAACATTTTAGAAAATCACTTGATGATTTCTTGGACAATATTTTCATTTGAGAAAGTCAAGAAAAACTCCCTTAAAACTTATAAATGTTTTGGGTTGAATTAGGATCAAAGGTCATATCATTTCTAACCCAAAAGTGCAAGAAAAATGCCCTCTGGAAGAAAAGGATCGATCCCCACTGTAGCAGGATCGATCCCTTTTTGGCAGAAAGTCTTCCCAAGGTCCCTGAAGCCCAGAATCAAGAGTCTGGACAAAAGGGATCGATCCCCACTGTAGCAGGATCAATCCCTTTGCTCGAAAATAGCCTATAACGGCTAGTTTTTGTGAGACAACGGTAATATTCGAGATTTGGCTCCACCCAACGGCTAGAATACATCCAAAGGACTATAAATAGAGGCTTAGAAGCTAAAGGAAGCAAGAGGAAGAGCTCAGCACATTCAATCTTCATTTTCCTCATATTCAAAGCCTCAACAACTTCTCAAGTGCTATACATTCTTCATTTTCTATCAATCTCATATTCCTTGTATAGAATAGCATAGCACAAATCATTGTATAGGTTTTCCTTGTGCTTAAACATTGTAATCCCTTGCCTATCTAGAGGTCTTTCTTTGATTACACAAGTTGTAACACAATCATTCCTTGTAAAGGGGAGGTTTCTCTTGAGCCTTGAAAAAGAGAGAGGTTACTCTTTAGCTTAGGAAAAAGAGGGAGGTTACTCTTGAGCCTAGAAAAGAGAGAGGTTATTCTTGAGCCTAGAAAAGAGAGAGGTTTCTCTTGAGCCTTGAAAAGAGGGAGTGTAACAAATTCAAGGATAGTGAATTTGGGAAAATCCTTGGGAGCGTCTCAAGGTAGAGGACGTAGGCAAGGTTGCCGAACCTCTATAAATCACTTGTGTACATTTCTCTATCCTTTCTCTCTTTACTTTCTTGCAATTATATTTGTGTTTATTGCATTGAATTTATATTGTATAATTGCCTAGCTAAGAGAACTTAGAAAATATCAATATAGGCTAGAGAATTTAGAGAAACTGAAAAACGAACCTAAGGTTAGTGAAAAACCGATTCACCCCCCTCTTGGTATAGCCTATAGAGTCAACAATGTCTAAAGGCACAAGATAAAGTCATTATTGTCGATTTAACTGATCCAGCAAGAGAAAAACAACTCATGGTCCTATAGTTTTTGTTCATTTGCATAAAAATTGATGTCTTACTCCTAAGCAAATGATGCTTTATTTGTAAATTATACAAGTAAAATTGTGTTTTCCCTCAATTTCTTTTTTCTTCAACTAAAAAAGTAATCAGAACATCCCTCATGGTCGACCAGTGATGAAAGAATTGAGAACCAAAACAATCCAAAAGGTACAATATGTAAGTATTTGATACACAATTCTCTCTTTCATTACTTCTCTTCATTAATCCACTCTGTTTTTAGCTCTATCTTTTATTTATCTTCCCCTTATCTATTCACATTTTGATTATTAAAATTTGTATATTATTTTTGGGGCAAAAAAGTTGGACCTATTCTTAACTCTCTTCAAATGCAGAAGGTACCGCTAGATTCCACATTAGTTTGATCAGGTGAAACATCAATCTTTTTTTTTTATAATTTCCTTCTTTGTTTGAATACAATTTGTTTTTGGCTTTTCAACCATTAGTTAGGAAACATGGATTTGTAGCCAAGTAGGAATACTTCCAAATTAATCTTGGTCTTTTTTTTTAATTTGGGAAATCTTCTTGAAATATTTTGATTATTTTAGTTAGCCAAGAATTGAACATGTAGTTTGGTAAACCTGCCTGTTTTTATTTTGCTAATTTGAGTATTTGGTTACCAGTAGAGCAGTATTATGGAAAAAGCATAATTCTGGGGTATGTTTCGATAATTATGTTTGCTTTATCATTTCTATTCATTTTATGCATCAGTTCAATTCTAGAAAAGCCTTTGTAGTATCTATTGACTATTCACTTAGTAGCATGAGAAAGGAACAGTGTTTGACAACAAATTTAGTCATCACCAATTATAATAATTCTTTATCATCCTTTTAATCTCTGAAGTATTTTTTTTTTACTTGCTGTGTTGAGAGTTCACTTAATATCATCTGTAACACTTGAAACTTAAATTTATTTGTACTTATGTCATTGCTAGGCAAGCATTTAATATCATTGTAAAAATTTTGTCCTTCAAGATTCTAAATTCAATATAATCCATAATACTTGCTTCCTTTTTCATTTATTAAAAGCTAGAAATTTTTGGTGGTTTGATACCAAGGGAAGGGACTAAAGAGACAAACATGCTTTACTAATATTGATATAGAATGGATAGGGGGTACTTTTCATGGTAATTTTGTCATATGAATTCTTGAGAATTGAGGGATACAAGGAAAATGGAATGGAGGAAACAAAATAAAGCTTCAAGCCTACTATACCTTGGGAGTTACGGTCATTGCATCAGACAACTGCAAGAGCACTAATACTAAAAATTTCTTGATGATATTCTATATCTAAATAGAAAGAGTACATAGATTTGTTTAGACTCCTAACACTCCTAATCCTAAAAGAACTAAAACCTTTTTTCTCCTAATGACTTTAAGAAAAATACTTACACTCCAAATAAAAACTACTACCTTAATTAAAACCATTAAGATAAGGTACACCAAAATTAAGATTTTAAATATAAATTCTGGAGTTTCCAGCAAACTAGAAGATTAGGAAGAAATTCTTGACACTAGAAACTCAACAAACTAGAAAAATAAAATAAGATCCTACAACTTAAAGAAACATAAATTTAAGACACAAAAGCAACTGATAAAGCCTATAAATTACTACAAAATAAGATAATAAAATCATAAGTAATATCTTTACATTCTATATTATGCATCTATCTGTATATAACGATGTTGCATCATTTTGCTTAAACATTTTTAGTGCCCTATGAGAAGGTCTAGATATTTCTTTCTTTAGACGTTGATCCTTTCAAGCATTTTTAAGCATGGTCGAAGGCATTAGATTAGAAGCTGTTAGTTGTGGCAGAATGTTAGGGGTTGGACACATATTCATCACTAGCCATACTCACTTAGTCGCTTTTTGTTTGTTTATTGTTTAAAATAGTTATAGATGATATGCATGCCATATTTTGTAATATATTCTCTCCAATCATGGCTTTAGTCATGACATTGTCTTTTTCATTGCTAAAGCCTTACTTCATTATAAAAATATTCAATAAATCCAAAGTAACAAAAAATTAATCTTGAATAATAAGGCATTAATTAAATTGTAATGTGACCTGCAATGTGGTGCCTAATAGAATTTTTGGTTTGATTCAATATTATAGGATATTTGATTTGTAGAAACTTGCTTCAGAACATTACTGATTTCAATTTTTTTTATTCAGGAATCATTTGAACAAGCTATGGAGTCACTTGAGAAAGCCACAGCACATTAAAAATACATAAGAAGACTATAGCTCAAATCCTGTCTAAGTTGTGATGGTTTGACTTCTAATATTTAATCATGGTATCACGTGTCCCACAACTTTGTGAAATCAAAAGTATTGTTGTATAGTTCCTTGTATTTGTTTGTTCATGTTTTATTTTCCTTTAATATAGCTTCTATCCAAGTTTGAATTGCAAACATTCTTTTGAATATATTTTAGTATATTTTTTTCTTACGTGTAACATGTCTTCGTATTTATCATATGATAGTTTATACTAGAATATACTTCTCAAAACGAAATCATGCTATTTATTTATTTATTTTGACTAAAGAATTCTCTTTGACACATTTCAAAGGAAGTAAAGGCTAAACATCCCAAGATCACATAAGCAGACCTATACTAGATGATTATGGGGTCGTACGAGTTGGCATGCATTGTTACTTGAGATTTAATTGCATAAGTGGGATATTAAAAAGTATGCAGTGTTTCTATTTGATTTTATAGAAAGAAGTCTAATATAAGGAAATTAAAGACATACTAATAGCATTAAGAAATCATGATGATGTTGGTTGAGAAAGTTCTTAAACAAAGTTTATTTAAATCTTTTGCCTTTCAAAGAATAGGTGGAAGTTAAGTATGTCTTTAAGTTTGATTTCTTTGACTATATGTATCCATGTATCTGTGCATTTAAGTTAACTTATTTGACAATATGTATCTATGTATTTATTTATATATCGCGTTAAATGATGAGTGAGATTGTATAGTTTTGGTTTGTTTGAACTAACTATGTATATGAGCTCCCTCTTTTTTTTTTGGGTGTATTTTTTTATGTTCATGCATATAAACAGTTAATTAACATTTCATTCTGGTACTTTTTAAAAGCTTTTTTAATATAGAAATTGTGTTAATTATTTTACAGTTGATCTTTTTGTTAATCTTCCTACATCAATGAGAGGGTATTATCTAGTTACATTAATCGGAGAACAATGATCCAATGTCAATCCAACAAGCCGAGAAACCAACTATGCTAAATCTCTAGAATTGGTGGCACTTGTATCATGATTGAGATCTTAGAAGTAGAAACTAGATAACATAGAAAGACTCATATTAGAGATCCATCCGCTTTTTCCAAGTTACCTTGGGGAGCACCAGACAATCCTTTTCATCTAAGAAGAGTTGCAGTAAACCAACTTTGCAGTAGAACAATCCGAGCAAAGGAGGGACCTAAAACTATTCCAACACATAGAAAACAACCTTTTGGGAAATTTAAAAAAAATGGAGTTTTGATAGTAAACCAATTAAAGAAGAGGTACCAAAGAATCTGATTAGCCCATGTGTTCGTTTGGAGAAGACTGACTTTTGTTGCCCCATTTTGGTGGATTGCAAGGACACTAGGCTAGGAACGTAGGATATTGGCTTCGACTTGGCTTTGTCAAGGGCCAAAGGAGTAAGAGTGGGTAAGGAAGATTGGAAGAAATAAAAAAGGATGAGGGGGAGTAGGAGTGGGTAAGGAAGATTGGAAGAAATAAAAAAGGATGGGGGGAAGCCAGAAGGGTGGTGTTGGACTGTTGGGTAGTGGGTAGGCTGGCCACTAGTAGGGACATAAGGAGAAGAGTACAATTTATGTTAATTTTCAAAATTCAGATAAAGTGAAGTTATGAAAACCACAACTCACATTCTAAGTTAAGCTCCATACAAAATTAGTTTCTAAACTCATCTTAAGTTGTAATCAGACAAGAAGACAAGTTTATGTCACTTTTCGTGTTTAGGGTCATAAAGTAAAGGCAAAGGCCCATAACCCGTAGTCAATAAGACCTGATAAGAAAATTATAGGTGGCAATTTTGTTGGTTATTGTACTGACTAGAGAGATTCAAATTTTGGTTTTCAGTCATGTGCTGCTAAAATCATTAACTTTAAATATGCAATCTATTTAGATGATGACTTAGAAAATGGGAGTTATGAACTCCACAAAGTCGTTAAGGAAGTACATATTGTTGTGTCAGTCTCATATATGTGTCACCTTTTGATGGAAAAAGCCATAATCGAAAGAACCGATACTTAATCCCAATATTTTATTTCTAAACTTGCACCTAAACTTACAGAGGAACATGAATATGAGATTTATATGTTTTTTGATTTTGATGTTTATATGGAGGCTTTATTAATCCGAACTCTTGGAGTTGCATATTTGCTACGCAAAATGAGTCGACATTTGTATGAAGATGCATTATTTAAGTTGTCACACCATTGTAGACCAAAAAAGACTATAGAGACCAAGTAGAAAGCTTAAAGTCAATTTTTGGCAAAAGCCTTTAAATAACGATAAGGAATTGGTTTTATGAAAACCTTCTCTCCTATTTCTACCTAAGATTCTTTTAGAATCATGATGGCATTTAGTAGCTCATTCTGATTAGGAACTACATCATTTGGATATTAAAGTGTCTAAATGGAGCAACCTAAAAGTTTGTGGTTTCTGAGACAAAACATACAGTTTATGAATTTGAGGAGTTCATTTGTGAACATTAAAAGGCATCTAGACGATATTTAAAGTTTAATAAGATTGTCACTTTAAGGAGAACATGTTGATAAATGGATCCATTATAAAATCAATGGTAGTTATGTGTTTGTGGTGCTTTAAATTGATGTATTAAATAGTAGCCAATAGCACTGACCTATTGTATTAGACAAATTTCATGTTGTCATGTCACTTTAGGATGAAGAATCTAAGTGAGGCCCCATTACGTTTTAGGGATTGAGATTCTTCATAACATATTTATAAGCATACTTTGTTGGTCTCAAAAAAACTACATTTAGTCTGTTAAGTAGGTTTGATGTATATTGTTTTACTATTAAGGCACCTTTTTGTGAAAAGTGAGATGCTATTAAAATCTCAATGTCTTCAAAGTGATAATGAAAGAGCTCGTGTTGAGTGTTATGTATGTCTTATTATAAGTAATTACTGTATGTTCAAGGCAATACACATTTTGATGTAGTGTATGTTATATGTGTACTTTGGAAACACTTGAACGATCCTGTAATAAAAAGTTAGAAGTTGCAAAGAGAGTATTTAGATATCAATAAATTTGACATTCTAGGCTTGGTCGAATATTTTGATATTGATTTTGCATGCTATTCAAATGATGAAAACCAATTTCTAGTTACACATTTGTGTTATATGGAGTCATGTTTCTTGGAAAGTGTGAAATAAACAACTTATAGCTTCATTGGCTAAGGAGGCTAAGTATGTAGCATGTTGTGCAGCTACATAATTGGCCATATTGGCTACAGAATTTCATTTCAAGGCTGGTTTCTATGATTGCCAGTTGGAAGTTGCTGGGGATATAATGTGATAATGTTGCAACACTTGCTTTCTCTCAAAATGTTGGGAGTTCCTCACACTTCAAATGTATAGATATCATCTTTTGGCTTATTAGAGAGATAATGGAATCCATTGTTTGATTAGACTGTATAGCATATAATTAAAAAAACTTATTCTAGTTGATCTACTAACTAAGAGCTGGCTGTTTAAGTGATTTGATGACATGACACCTATATGAGGCATATAGAGCCTTTACTATACTGAGTTAGTGAGAGCTTTGTGTAATGAAATTAGTTGTAATTGTGTTGATGGCTTCCTACTTACTATATGTGCATATTCTTTTCGCGCGCATTTTAATGAATATGACATTCTGTTGGATGAGACATTCCATATTAGTTTCATGCGCTTTTGTTGAAACAATGCATCATTCAGTTTAAATGTATAGACCAAATGGAAATGGATATTTGATTCTGTTTTTGTATCATTTCCATTTCACACTTTCATACTACTACTTAGTGAAATATTTATGAGTCTATGCATTTGTACTCAATAGGTACAGCACATTCTGAAGCTCATAAATGTTTGTAGTCTATACATTATTGCGTTCTCGGTATTATGTATTCTAGGGCTTATGAATGATTATTTGTTATATGGTGACTTTGATATATGTTAATATTTGACATATTCTGGACGTGACCTTTTTATTGGTCCCAATTCTGTTACGATTGATGTCTTAGCTATCGAAGTGGGAAATTGTTGGATTTATCTCATTTAGTGAACTAGTAAACTCAATTTTGACCTGGACCTAATTTTGACTAATGTCAAATTAATGAACATTTTAGTAATATCGATAATAATATACTTGAGTTAAGTAGTATGATTCCAGTTAAGTGTGACCTTATATTATATATATATATATATATATATATATTATATGTATTAAATCTATAATGGGATGTGTTTATACATGAATTACATAAAGGGGAGTCCTTACTCTCAGCTTTTATATAAATATATATATATATTTAATTAGCCCATTCATAATTCAAGAGAAGGAATGAGAGTAACAAATCCTTTTCCTCTTGTTTTCCTTCCCACTCTCTCTTGTATCTCTCTCGTATGTAGTCCCAGATGAAGTCAATGGGAAGCATTCAGAAAGTGCTTAAACCTTAGAGCAATTGTAGTGGCAGGATTGAGCTCTCACCCACATTCAAGTCAATTTTATTGCATTTCAGTTTAGTGTTACTGGCTTGGTGAGTTTTTAGTTAGTTTGAACAATAAATTCATCATTACTATTTCAAAATAAGTTGCAAATTGAAAAGCCTATAAATAGCTGTTCTAATTCTCAAACAAGATACTAATTTACTACTTCAATAAACAACACATAATCTAATTTTGGAGTAAGAGAAATGTGTTTTTTGTGTTAAGCTCTTTACTCTACCATTAGTGTAGAACAATAGAGTGTACTAAGAAAAATATAGTTTGGTTGTTGTATTTAGAGGTGATATGCTTTAAGATCTTGCTGCATCGATTTGATACTATTCTATAAAGTGTCAATTGTTTGAAAAAAAGCGAGATATCTACCAGGCGAGCAATGGTCTAGACCTTGAGTCTTTAAGATTTGCTTTGTAATTGTTATAGTAATATATGGTATTGGTATGGCTGCATCTAAAACCTGGTCATGGACAAATTCTAAATGTACCTTTTTTTTTACTAAACATACCCCACAAAAAAAAAATAAACCAATCAACTTGATCAAGTTAAATTACAGTCTTAACCTTTATTATTCTGTCATCAATATCTCAGCCCTTCATCCTGATCCCACCGGTATCCATGGAAAAAGTTCGTTTACCTCCTTCCTTCTTTCTCTTGTTGCTCTTCCTTCTTCTACCGGTATCCATGGCAAAAGTCCGTCTACCTCCTTCCTTCTTTCTTGTGTTGCTCTTCCTTCTTTCGCTAGTTTACAACATTATCACCTGTACCCTACGCGAGGCCAATAGCCTCATGCAGCTGAACCCCCGTTGCACAACCCTCGCGAGTCACCTTGTGCAGCTCAACCTGCACGAGTCGCCTCGCGCGAGTTGACTTGCATGACGCGACCTGCCTCGCGCGAGTGGACTTGCACGAGGCTCTGCGCCTAACCAGCTTATTGTGCCATCTTCAACACCTTCGTCCTTGCTGCGTTACTCTTCTTTAAACAACCCTGCTTGAACCGAACCTCCACATTGGCACCCTAGCCTGCTCTACACCATCATCTTCAAAATATTTTCACCTCCACTATACCACTTTCATCACAAAACTGACTATGTAGTCCCCTTTTTTGGTCCTTCATCACCCTCTGTTTCTACCATCATCGTCTTCGTTGAGCTGTCGTCCCCCGCCAACATAGTGCCATCATCACTTCCATCTCTTCTATCGCCATTGCTTGTTGCACCTGTTGTTATCGGACAGCCCCACCCAATTGTTGCCTCACCGATCGTCACCGGCACCCTCCTCTGTACCATTATCCATGAGATTAAAATAGTTAATTCAGGGACAAACTTAATTGACTTTTTTTTGGTAGGGTAGGTTTAGTAAAAAAGGGGTACGTTTAGAATTTTCCCTGGTCATGTAATAATCAATCCACTATCTAAATCGAAAGCAACCAAGCAACTGATTAGGTTTGGAGCTTTAAGTTTCCTCTGTTTTTTGTTTTTTTGTTCTTCTCTCTTCTTCTGCGTTATGATTGATTCTGCATTTCTGGCTCCGATAAAGTCAGACACTTGCTCAAGTTCAACATTCATGGAAAACGTTACCCTTGTACAGGATATGGATTCAACTTAGAATAAATTTAATAAAGAAAAAGAAACTAATAAGAAAGAGAGACAAAACAAAGTTAAAAATGCAGCCCATTTTTTATTTGAGTGAAGCAAACAGGAGATGAGAAATCCAATTACAGTGACGCCTAAGACATGAAGAAGATGAGAGGAACTCTGGGTGTCAGTCCACCGCTTGAGGTGGTGGCGAACAACCTTGCGTATCCTCGACTGATATTTCAGTCAGATCATCGATGGGAAGGGGGCTTATTCCCCTTTCGACTTTCTGCCCACCACCGTTAGTCAACATCTCTTTTTCCAAGTGGAAGCAATAGCTTTCGAAAGCTCGGGAGCTAACTGTGACTCCAAAATCCAGAAGGAAAAGCAGTTCTAGTTCTAGCCGATTCAGCTCAGCATTGCTCACTCCGCCGACCCGAGCATAGAAGGCGTTGTTATAATGCCTGCATTACCAAGAACAAAACAAATTAAAAAAACGACAACAACAAAAATTGTTGTTACATGATTGTTTCAATTGTTTGCAGCTTTGTTTGTTTCCTTGGGAAACAGAAAAAGATTTGGGGCTCAGTGCACAGTGTCCTTAAACTGAATTGGGAGGTTATGGCTCTTACATCATCTATCATTAACCTTAATTAAAACAATGCATTTGAGCGAAAACTCATGCATTCATGTTTTCTCATCCATTAATCCATTACTCCAAAATATGAGAGGCCGCTATCTCTTAAACAGTCAAACGCTGCACTTTTTTGTTTCATGACTAAAACTAATTACCGACACCAAAAAGAAGAAGACATAAGAATTACAGCACTTACGCGTCATCAAGAATCTTTGAAGCAACCAGGACACTGGTAACCAGCAATCTATGCACATTCAAGGATATGACGAGCGAGTCGGGATGCTTATGCGCCAGCCTGTCTATATAAACGTATCCTACCACAAAGCAGGAAGGGCTACAATTTGTGTACTTGTATATCCTCTCCAAGTACTTTGGTATGCTTATATTAGGAGCCCTAACGCCATGAAACGCATGCAAACTTTTCCCTAACCGAGCAGACCTATCATTGCAGTTCAATCCATCTAGCTGCTCGCTCAGGACCTCAACAAGCCTGTCGTTTCGGGCCACTAGCTTTTCTAGCACTGAGGAAATTATGGTCAGGACTCTTGGTGTTGTCGTCTCGGCTTCGCTTTGGTCCGGTTGCCGGATTTGGTGGGTGGGGTAGTCGCCGGTGGCTAACATTTAATCCATCGTGAAGAAAAGTGCTGGAGACATTTTGGGTTGTTAACAGCCTCTCGTTTGATAGTGTTATAACAGATGCCGCAAAAGATCGTAATTGGTTTTTTTTTATGTTATTAAGCTAAGGAATGGAGACTTCGCTTGTTTGGATGGCAGGGATGTGAGGGCTGTTATGGCTGCTTGGTGGGTAGAATGATCTTTAGCCCAAAGATTCAATACGGTGCCACGTGTGGATGAGAGAAGATTGAGTTTACTTGGATAGCAATGCGTGTACACTAGACAACTTAGCTCGGATTGTGAAACACGAATTCGGCTTATGACTTTTTACAGTTATACTTAAAGAAGTATAACCCTCGGGAATTCAGCAGCAATTTATCTCATTATGTGTGCTCTTTGTTTTGTCATTTGATGATGAATGAATGAATGAATCCAGTCCATTTCTTCAATATGCAAGCAGCCTGAAAGCTTCCAATATATTCTCAAAATCAATAAAGGAAAAAGCTGTTATCCACTCTAAACAGTTCCTCTCAATAGGTATGAATGAATAAAGATTTTTGATGTGATCATATATATAAATATATATATATATATATATATATATATATATATAAAATTCAAAAGTGAATGATTAAACCTGTCTTTTGACAAACACATGGAGGTTGCCGATCATATAAAATTCCATGAAGCTGTTATCAAAAAAAATAATTCAGGCAGTCTACACATTATGGTCACTAGAAGCAAGTATTTTCACTTCCTCTTTGGTTGAAGCATTCATGGAGAGCTGAATATTTGACCGGGAGTTCATTTTATTCCACTCCTTCTCTACACGGAAGAAAATCCACTGGAAACGCCGGAAAATCTCCAAAGCTGCAATGGTAAACACAGTGAGATAATTATGACGGAGATGAGCTGATAGTTTGTATGTCCACGTGCAACGTAGGATCAAGTTGCTTCCTATCACCCAAAAATATACCTGCAATTCCAACACACGAGATAACTCGGTGACTTCCAACGATCCATAAAGTACATCAGTAAATCGAACAGGTCAGAGAAGGTCAGCACAAGTTTTTTATGGACTTTGCTTAAATTTTAGATATGAAGTTGAGTACAAAAATTGGACCATTAATTAATTGATTGAGCCAATTAGGGAAGATGAGTTGTCTAATTCAGCCAGCTTAAAGAATTGTTGATGCTTCAACTCAAGTGTTGAATTAGTTAGATTTCTTCAATTGTTCAAGCAGAAAGATAAGATGAGTCATAAAAACATTGCTCTGATTTTAATGGTTTAATGTGATAAAAACAGCTTACCCACATTCGTCCATGTAAAAGGTGTGAGAAGAGATGCAATTTGTTGAACTTGAAAATGCGAGTGAAGCCACTAGAAAGCGGGAAAAAAATTAATAGCCACATCAGTAAGGTGATTTTATAATTTACATTATGGGTCAAACAGATTATGAAAGTCTAAAGAGTATTTTACATACCTCAAGTCCCAGTCTCGAGTCACATCCCAATAAAATGAATATAATGAGTTCAAAACACTTGAAAGAAGCCAGAGAGGGCGATAAAAATTAGTCCAGCTATCAGGTAAGACATGGTATTTAAGGGCTGAAAGAAAAATCACAGGTACTGCTGACGAATACTTCAATGCTGAAACCATAAGCAAATGAAGTTATTATGATATTGAAGCAACAAAACCATCTGCCATATGGATAACAAAAATTGAGATCCTTTCTGTTTTTCCCTTAGGTGGGGAGCTACTATAGAGTACTCAAACTTGATATTACATTAGTTTCACTAGTTGAAGATGTTCTGCAGTTCCAGAATCCGGATTGGAGTTAACATCATTTTGTTGATAGAATCTCATCGAAACTTGTCAAGGTTGAAACAAATATAAATTCAAGACTTCCATTAATTAATTACATCTAAAATTTTTGGTCCAATGGCTGATGTAAAAAGCAGGGAGCTAGCCCATGTTACCAAGAGCACATAATATCACCACTTGCTGTTCAAATTTTAAACTCATGTTGGCTCGACAGACTCACAACCAATTCACTCATACCCCACCAAAAAACACACAAAAGGCAAAACTAAAAGTAAAATGAAACAGGGAGGAAGGCTGGTGTTGAAGGGGGGAAACACGTATATTCAGAAAGTTTCTGAGAGACATACCATTTAAAAGTGTTGATCTTTCACCGGTATCCTTGTATTGTCGAAGACATTGAAAAAACCGGAAAAGGTAAGGCAAAACAAGAACTAAAGGGATTGCAATAGAGTGACTACCGCAAACAGAATCAGCTTCAAACCATGCAATAGTGGCAACCTGAACAAGCAAGAAATCTCTCTCAACAAGATAGAAGGAAAACCTTGTGTGTTTAGCAGACAACATACAAGCCAAACAAGAATATTACAAAAACCATATTTTCAAGCTTCCTTCCCGAAGGTATGTTAAAAAAAAGTTCTTTGTTTTCTTTTAAAAAAAAGAGCAAGGGATAATTCTGGTTGTTTCTGCACTTCATCTCCATGCCTCACAAAACTGAAACAATAACGTACAATTCGAAAACCATTTAAAGACAGATATTGAGAATGCCACATGATAAATCAATATGGTTAGATGAAACATATTTCTATCAAATGACCCATCTATTGCAACAAAAATTACTATTTGGCAGAAAAAACTGTAGACATTAATATGAGTTCCCCTTACTGTTCTCTTCACCTCTATCAGACCCTTCAGCTGGACAGTGGAGCATCATTTTGATGATCTCACCATCCATTGTCCCCATAAATATCTTGGAACTAGTATGGCCAAGAACCATACAAGCTGTCCCCGACATTTCAGCTAGTTTATGTCAACTAGTACAGAGGATGAGATGGAGACAGGGTGGTTGAACTTCAAAAGACCAACAACTTAAACCATGATTTTAAAGGCTACCCTATTTGTAACTTTCATTAATATGAATGAAGAGCAGTCAAAAGTTTAAAAACAATATACAAACCTGCCGATGGACCATTCTACAAACGGAACGCTCCAAATCAGAAAAAACCTGCACAAAGCTTAAACCATTCAATGTCTGAAAGCAGAATTAAGAACTATTTGCTAACCATCCATGCTATACACCAGTAATCATGTTTCTCCTTAAAAAGTCATTAACCATACATACAACAAAAAACCAGCGAACTGTAATACCTGAAGCACTAACTATAAGTGCACAAAAACAGAAGGCATGGAAACAAATTTAATGCTGCAATCATCGTCTTATCAGAAAATACAACAACAACATATAAGCATTTTCTCACGACAAGAGGATCAGCGACATATATCATACTGCACCATTTGACTCAAATTCTATGGTTATATCTTCAGTTAACCAAGTAATTAATATCATAAAAGATAGATTAAAATTATCTATTTCACAAGATTATTCAACAGATTTAAAATGACAATGAAAAAGTATTACAGTAAAACAGCCCATTTCATAACACATGCCTCAATTATTATTTGCCATCAACAATCTTTCAATAGGCAGCGTTCCAATATGTTAGACTATCTCTAGCTCTATGAAAATTTGTAGAACAGAACACATACCTTTGCCATGGAGGTCAAAATATCAGCCAGGAAGAAGTCGGAAAAAGTTATTGCCTGCATTCACCATATCAATTAAAATACAACATATCCACATGACACCAAAGCAAGAAATAAAATAAAATAAAATAAAAAGAATGTGCCCTCTTTTCTGCAGTGGTTTGGATGTACATGGCTCAACATTAAGGCCACACAAAGAAGATTGTTAATTTATAGTATGCATACATGCAAACCACTACAATGAGGATATAAGTTCCTGCAGTACAAGGATTAGCATAGTTTACATGCAAAATTCTAGCTGTACCATGTACTAATAGGTTAAACATTGTTAGAACCTACAAGATTAGTCCAATCTAGACCTGGCAATTCTTGTTTCTAATTCGTATTCGTGTCATGTAAAATCGCGTTTGTATTGTGTAAAAGACGAAAATTTTGTGTTAAAATTCGTGTCAACACAGAAAACACAAAACTTTATTTTTAGCTTTTACCATAGTCATATACAATTTTACTTAATTTTAACCTGTGTCACCTTCGTGTCTTATATTCATATCGTTTTCGTGTCGTGTCTAGGATTGCCACTCCAACCAAATATCATCACCCATGTTGAAATACAACACATTTTTGCAAAGTTCTTGAAAGAGTTTAGGTTGTACATATGTAGGATTACACCAAGTATACCATGCACCTTTTCTTCAATCAAAGAAAAAACATGGCACAAAGATGAATTAAACTTCAAGACATATTATTCCTGACTTGTTTATCAGTTTTAACAACTTCCATACAAATCAGAAACCCACTTGCAATCTATTATTGAGAAGAACTTGACATGACTAATCACTTCCATTGGAAAAGAGATACAACATAAACTTCATTACATTTTTACTTGTTAGGTTTCTTTTATCTTGCAAGTAAATTTAATGGACAAGCCAACAGATGAGAAAGCTATTTGTTGAGCTTATAGTTTCAAATGTCATGAGAAACATAACAAATCGAGAAGATACTGACGGTAGCAACATTATCAAAGTATCAAACATATTCTATAGAGATTACAAGCACACCTGTAATGGAAGAACTATTCGCCAAAGAGTCCTTAGCAAGTAGTAACGGGATGAAAGATAAAAAATGTCAAAAGGGAATATCAGAATCATCACAACTGCAAAATATAAAAGCACCTGCAGTAGAAAACATGTAAAATTTAATGATGTGCAGAAATGGTAAGGGATGAATGTGTCCAGATTATCTCTCAAGAAGATGCTTTTGTGGAACCATAAGTAGGGAATCAGGAATGATCCTTTAGAACAAGGATAGATTTCAATTGTAGGCTATAGTCATCAGTAACTAAAGCATGAAGAAAGCCTTGCAATTTGTTTTTCATGTTGAAGATGTTGAAACTATAATCAACTCATAAGTCATGAAGGGAGCGAGAGCACATAATGATACAAATAAGAGAGGATGCATCTATTACACTGGTTGTGAGGCAGCCAACGACACTTCTCCATGAGAATAAAGATAAAGATATGTTGTCATACTGGTTGGAACAATAATAGTCATCCATGTAGCACACTGCAGTTACAACAATTGTATACAGAGTTATTTGGGAAAATTACCAAGTACTATTAGTAACGAATGTAGCAGTATCAATTGGCTTTATGCAGGTGTTTCAAGCTAAAAATAACACTAAAAGAAGAAAATGAAACTAATCCTTCAAAAGTATATTGCTATATCTCTCTCTCCCTCTCTCTCACACAGCTACAGCTATTGAAGCTAAAAAAGAAAACTATATATGGCTCCCTCAAAATAATACATCAGATATAACATACTGAAATCCTATTAAAGAAGCAGAGATTTAAAACCAAGATGAATTTCATTAGATATCAGACATAAACTGCATTAGTTGCCAGCCACATAGTATATCACCCGAAACAAAAGGCAAGCAAGTATAGTTTATTCATAAAATGATACCAGCATACAAGAGCGTCATCAGCACGTAGTAAACAACTTCTGGTCAAAACAACCTAGTTGGAAAATTCAATTACCTTCCATATTTCTCTATGAGTAAGATGATTCTGATCAAGATAAAAAAATTTGGCATAATTGATATTAGACTGGGAAAACACCCATAAATTGACTCCCCAAAGCCATACCATTGTAGTCTGTAAAATCAAAACCAGAAGACAAACCTCTTATCATGCAGGTTATTTTAACATAACATATTCTCTTTTAGAAGATCTTACTAACCACAAGAAGAAGAGGATTCATCATCATCATCATCATCATCATCAGAGCCTTTATCCCAATAGATTGGGGTAGGCTATATGAACCAATATCTAAAATCACGTTAGATCGTCCATATGTATTCTTTGCCTCCATAAATTCCTATTCAAGGCCATTTGCTCATCTAATTCTAAAACCTTCATATCTTTCCAAACTACTTCCTTCCAAGTCTTTTTAGGTCTTCCTCTAGTCTTAACCCTTCCCTCAACATTCATAGCCTCTATTCTCCTAACTGGAGCATCTACAGGTCTACGTCTTACATGTCCAAACCAACGTAAACGATTTTCACACATTTTGTCTTCGATAGGTACCACTCCAATCATCTTACGAATATCATCATTTCTCATTCTATCCTTTCTTGTATATCCACATATCCACCGTAACATTCTCATTTCCGTTACACTCATTTTTTGTGTATGTAGCCGCTTAGTCGCCCAACATTCACTACCATATAACAATGTTGGTCTAACAACTGTCCTATAAAACTTGCCTTTCAACCATGTAGGAATTCCTTTATCGCACAACACACCTGTAGCACTTCTCCACTTACTCCATCCAGCCTGAATCCTATAGGTCACATCACCATCAATCTCTCCATCCATCTGTACTATTGATCCCAAGTATCGAAAATGATCCCGCTTAGGTATCGCCACCCCATCTAACTTCACTACATCATGCTCTTCCAGTCGGTTAGAACTAAATTTACACTCCATGTATTCAGTCTTCACTCTGCTTAGTTTAAATCCTTTTGATTCCAACGTTTGTCTCCATAATTCCAACTTTGTATTGATCTCCGCTCTAGTTTCCGCACATAGGACAATATCATCTGCAAACATCATACACCAAGGCACCTTATCCTGGATGGATTTTGTTAGTTCGTCCATAACTACCGCAAACAAGAATGGACTCAACGCTGACCCTTGGTGTAATCCCACCGTGATAGGAAACTCATTTGTTTGCCCCCCACCTGTCCTCACATGTGACCTTGCATCTCTATACATGTCCTTAATTAGTTTAATATATTTCAAAGGAACTCTTTTCTTCATTAAGGACCACCATAGTACCTCCCTAGGCACTTTATCATATGCTTTCTCCAAATCTATAAAGACCATATGGAGATCTTTACCCATTACTCGAAAGCGCTCCATAAGTTGTCTCAGCAAATGTATTGCCTCCATAGTTGATCGACCCGGCATAAAACCAAATTGATTCTCCGATATCTCTACATTCTTTCTTAATCTCCGTTCTATCACTCTCTCCCATAGTTTCATCGTGTGACTCATCAATTTTATGCCTCGGTAGTTGGCGCAACTTTGAATATCTCCCTTGTTCTTATATAAAGGTACTAAAACACTCTTCCTCCATTCCTCTGGCATTTTGTTAGTGTGCCAAATCTTATTAAATAGATTTGTCAACCACCTAACTCCTACATCTCCAAGGCATTTCCAAACTTCAATTGGGATGTCATCAGGTCCAACAGCTTTTCCATTTTTCATCATCTTTAGTGCCTCTTTTACCTCTGTCTCTTGGATTCTACGCATAAAGCATCGATTTAAATCCTTGAGAGGCACCGAAATATTATCCAAAACTTTATTTTGTCCGTCATTAAATAATTTGTTAAAATAATCTCGCCACCTGTCCTTAATGTCATTATCTTTAACGAGAGTTCTTTGATGCTCATCCTTAATACATTTCACGACTCCTAGGTCGCGACTCCTCCTTTCTCTTGCTCGCGCCAATCTGTATATCCTTTTCTCTCCCTCCTTTGTGTTCAACTTGTCGTAAATCTCTTTCGCAACCTTCGTCTTAGCTTCTGCCACAGCCTTCTTTGCCTCCTTTCTTGCTACCTTATATTCCGAAAAACTCTCTTCTGTATTGTTCTTCTTCAAAGCCTTGTAACGCTCTCGCTTAGTCTTTATAGCATCTTTTACTGCTGCAGTCCACCATGTTGCGTCCTTTCCAGTCGGCACTCTTCCGTTTGATACTCCTAATGTCTCTTTGCCTACCTCCCGAATGCATTTTGCCATCTTATTCCACATTACATTTGGGTTCTCTTCTGTTGTCCAAGCCTCTTTTTGAATCCAACTATCTCTACATGTTGTATGGCAATCTTCTTTTAGCTTCCACCATCGAATCCGTTCAATTCCTTTTTGTTGGTTCCTTCGATGTCGTCTATCTATCTTCATATCTAGAACTAAGAGTCTATGTTGCGCGGTAACACTCTCACCTGGGATAACCTTACAATCCAAACATCTATGTCTATCCCTACTCCTAGTTAAAAAGAAATCTATCTGACTTGCTCTTGGTCCACTTCTAAAGGTTATAAGATGAGAATCTCTCTTCTTAAACAATGTATTTGCTAGGATTAGGTCATAAGATAAAGCAAAATTTAAGATAGCATCTCCTCCCTCATTTCTTACACCATAACTAAAACCCCCGTGTACTCTCTCAAAACCCTCTCTACTTGTACCTACATGTCCATTAAGATCACCGCCAATAAAAAGGTTTTCTCCTATGGGTACTTCTTGTACTACCTTATCTAAATCCTCCCAAAACTGTCGTTTACTAACCTCATCAAGTCCTATCTGGGGTGCATACACGCTAATGACATTCAACACCTCTTCTCCTAAAACTAGTTTAACCAAAATAATCCTATCCCCTTGTCTCTTAATCTGTACAACATCCTTATGGTACTCTTTATCTATAATGATACCTACTCCATTTCGGTCTCTATCTTTCCCTGTGTACCAAAGCTTATACTGCCAAGGTGCTATCTCTCTAGCCTTTTCCCCAACCCATTTGGTCTCCTGGAGACACAAGATGTTAACCCTCCTCCTACTCATAACCTCACAAATCTCACCTAACTTACCACTAAGCGTACCTATATTCCAAGATCCTAACCTAAGCTTATGGTTATGGACTAACTTCTTTACCCACCCCCGTCCATTATGGTGTGGGAACCTTTGCCTATTTAACACCACATCCAGGCGTCGATGTGGCGCGTCACTTCCGGGCGACGACCTAGCAACCCTTGCCCACTTTTCACTACACCCGGGTTTCGATGCAGCGCGTCGCTGTGTAGGGGACGCCCCAACGATGTTTTGATATTGGTTCATTTCATGAGATTGGACTAGTTTTTAAGGCTGGTTGTCCAAACCTACCGCCACCCTCCTCCTTTACCCGGGCTTGGGACCGGCTGCATTAACTCACACAGGCGGAGTTAAGAAGAAGAGGATTATAATACAAAAATGCCTCGTATAGAAAAAGGTCCCGTAAGTCCACACTCATTCTCATTACAGAATGCCATCCAATCTGCAGTATTTTGACTTACTTGATGAGAACTTGTAAGCTACATGATCAAATCTTATAGTCCTTTGGTATTACCACTATTAACATCAAATCTGAAATTTACAGCTTGGAATGAGTATTCTATAAACTAAGACTAACCTTACAGCAGATGAAAGCCCAGAGTGAGAACAATAGTACCTGGATATCTAAAACATTAGGATTCCAGAAAGTTGAAATATTATTGATAAAAAGGGGAAAATGATATGTATAAAACTTTTTTGACATGTTCTATATAGATGCGGTTATTTTTCATTTTGTAACTAGTGTAATGAAAAAATACGAATTTCAACCATAATGCATTTTTCTTTGAATTTAACCACTTCAAATTTGCTAAACAAATGAAAAGACAAAAAAGATGGAAACTAAATGGATAATCATTGGAAACAAACCTTGAATCTCCATAATAGTGTAGGTGACGGCTCTATTGCAACAGTAACCATAGGTATACTTGCACTCTTCAATCCATTTACCTCTACATGATGCAAGTGACTATTCTCAACACCATTTCCCAATTCATCACCTAACGAATATTCTACAAAATATTAGGTCTATGCAGAAGAATTAAATCAATAATAGCCTTTGATTTCAAGAGTCATGTGTTTATAAAATTCTTGTACCAATATCAGATACAACAGCTCTGCTACCCGACTTCCTTAAATGTGGGCTATTGATAGGAGCGGTAACTGGACCTCCAAACATAGATGTATGCAGAAGATGGTAACCCTATTAGCGCCACTTCGGCTACACTAGTATTCTGATATACATAAATAGAAATATAAAGGAAATAAGAAAACATACAAAGAGGCATCTATTTAATAATCAATAGGCATCGAGCATATAATGGATCTTATATCTATGATTAACTTCAACATTTCTTCCAAGAATGAGCCAACCAAACATTCTTACAGTAAGATGTTTGGTTTGTAGAAATTTGGATATTTTATTGCAACGGCATATCAATTTCAGAAAAACATTCTTACAGTGACATACTGTCGATCACCCAATACTGCTAGCCCAATACACAACAAACATCCAAGTCACACGTACATGCTAACATGCATAGAGTCCAAAGAGAATCAAGAAAAAGAAAATAAAATGAAATCTGTGTATAAAAGTTTTGCCTTACCTATCGAAATTCCCCACAATGATGTCTCGGACCTGGGAGCTTGGCGCTGCCCAATTTCAAAAGAAACGAAAACAAACGGGAAAACCCAGAAATATCCGGCTCCTAAAAAACAGGAAAGGAGACTTTCTGTTTGTTTCCAAGGAAGCTATCAACTGGCACAATTTTCTGGGAAAGTTTTGCTTAGCTTGAATGAGCCTATAGAACCCTGATTAGAACAGAACATACTTCAAAACAAAAGGTAGTATTACTAACAAATAATAATGACGATGAATACTGTGATATATTAAAATCCTGATTTTTTACAAGGCTGTTGGTTTGAGTGAAACAAGGAAACGGGGCAAAAGTGTAATTAGCAAAAATTATTTCTTTGCTTGCAGGACCTGATTGCAATGTAAAGAAAGTTTGGGGCTTCATTTCGGATTAAGGTAAATATAAAGGAGTGTTTGGTTTGCTTTCAGTCTTTCAGAAACGTGTTTCTTAGACCTGGCTGCTGAAATTGCAAAAGCGAGAAATGATTTTCTTTTCACACAAATTCAAGGAGATTTTTATTAGCAAATAGTTAGAAAAAGTAAAAGTAAAATTTTTTTTAGACATCGAATTCTGAAATCGTTACTATTGAGATAGATTTATCATTTATTACTTTCGATCTAAATAAAATTAATATCAAATCGTAAAACATATGAGAATATTTGTGATAAAAAATAGAAGCCTTATGTTTTTATTGGTAATAAATTACTCATTTCACAATTTTGAATATTATTTTGGCTTAATAGCCAAATTTATCTTAATCTTCCGCATAAATTGGAATTAACCTTCAATATTTTATCGCGTGAAAATCAGTCTATAAACCTTTATTTTACTGTAAATAAACTCGCAATCTTTCAAAATCATACAATTAAATTCAAATCTGTTAAATGATACTAATTGTCGTTAGGACATCCTATGTGAAAACTGACGTGAATAGTTTAGTTGGTTACCACGTGGCATACCACGTGTGTAAAGCTAATGAAAGTTAGTGTCATTTAATAGATTTTGATTTAATTGCATGATTTTGAATGATTGAGGATTTATTTATAGTAAAATAAATATTTATGGACTAATTTTTATGCAATAAAATGTTGATGGCTTACAATCATTTTGTGCAAAAAGTTTGGGTATATTTGACTATCAATTTAAAATTCATCTTTTTAATTTTAAGATATTAAAATTTTACAAGCTTGAAAATTAAATATTAACAATAAAATTACTCCTTTCATTGGTTTGCCGTTAACAAAAACTGATAATGTCCGAATTAATTTTTCTAATTAAGATATTAAAAGTGTGTCTGATGCAAAATATTATAAATAAAATAAGATAGTATAATATTAAGATATTATATATTTAGTGTATATAAAGATTAAATGTATAATAAAATGATTTATATATATTTCATCCTATTTATTATGTGTAAAATTAAAATAAAATAAAATAATTTTTTATTGATCAAAAGTATTTTTCTTTAAAGAAAATATAATTCAAATTTATAGTTTTTTTCATAAAATAAATATAATTTAAAGAATTTATAATAATATATATTATAAATTTATAGTTAACAGTTCAATTTATTTAAAAAAAAGTTTGATAAAAAAAATTGATTGCTTTATAAAAATTATATTACTTTTTCAAAAACAAAACAATTTTTATTTCTTAATATAGAAATTTTAAAAATAATTTCTTATTCTTAATCTTTGTGAAGATGATGAATGATAAATAAAAAAATTATTGCTAATTATAACTTATTGTAAAATCAGTTATTTTAATTATCATATATCTTTTATTAATTGTCATAATTTTAATTATTACTTTAAAAATAAAAAATTATAAATATAATATCCTTTACTTTTATAACTACTAGTAAGTTATCCCGCACTACGTTACAGGCGAAAATTTTTTTTGAAAAAAAATATAAATTTTAAATTTATTTATTAAATTATTTAAATTTTTTAAAAAGAATACATTTAATTTAATTTAGGATTTTAGTTTAATTAATTTAATAATAATAAATTTAATTTTAAAATATTGATATTCTCTTAAATTATTTTAATTATTTAAAATAAATATTTTTTTGAATAAGATTTATTTATATATATTGTAATCATTAAAAAAGTATATTATACTATATTCTTATTATTATTTTTATTGTTTTTTTATTTATCTAATAAACTAAAAAATTTTAATTTTAGTAATAAAAATATATTATTTTTATGATCATTTCAAATTATTTTTTAATTGGGGTAAATTTTAAAAAATTTCATACACTTTAGTAAGACTGACTATATGAAACTAAAAAAATATTTTTAAATTTACCATTATAAATTCTAAAATAATTTTCATGATTCTTTGGAGATTTTTCAAATTTTTTTTACTATTTAACATAAAATTTAAGAATATATATATTTAATAAGTGAACATGTTTGTAAAAGAAGGAAAAATAAAATTAAACTAATTACATTTTTTTTTGTTGAACTAGTTTACTTAAAATATATGAAAGTGAAAGTGTGAGTACTAAAAATGCCGTACTAAAATACCCTTAAAGATTTATTTTAACTTAACGGAACAAAATTCAGCTAATTTAAAAAAACATATTTTCAAAAAAAATTTGATTATTGACTCAATGCATAAAAATAAACATTAATCTCAAAAGGAGTTTTTTAGATATATATATATATATATATATATATATATATATATATATATATATATATATATATATATAGAGGCATATATTTCATTTTAATTAATGTATATATATATATATATTAAAATTATTTACTCAAATTTATTATAAAAAAAAAGCAATTTCATATGCTAAATGTACATATTATATTTTTTCCTTATAATATTCTAAATTATATTATTTTTATTTAAAATATTTATAAATGAAAAATATATACATATTACGTCTTTTCATCTATTGTAATAGATGTGTGTGTGTATATATATATATATATTTTAACAGTTTATTAAGGGATTGATATTAAAATATTAAAGTGCGTGTATTATATCGTTATTAATCAAGCATAGGCTCACATCTTTGGAACTACATTGAATTTATATTTGTATAATTTATTCTTTTTAATTATAACACAATTATTCTTTTTAAAAGAATATTATTTGTATAATTTATTTTTTCTTAAAATTTTTAAGAAAATTGAAATAAAAATATTTATATTATAAATAGTATTGAAATTAATAATAAATCAAGATAATTATTTTTTAAATATTGATTTATCAAATGAAAATAATAATTTTTAATTTATCAATTAATCATCTTATTTATTTTTTTTATTTTTATTTTTTAAAATAAAATAAAATAAAATTTTAATACAAAGTTAGAAAATTAAATAGAACAAAATAAAAAACTCATAAAAATATTTAAATTTTTATATAGTGTGACCCTAATTTATTTATCTCAAGATAAATTCATATTAAGCTAATCCCACTATCACTTTTTATTTTTATTTATTGTATTCTCTAAGTGTTTAATGTCGAAATTATATATTTATTTATTGCTTAATTTTCTTTTTTATATCATTTGATTTTCATATTTAAAGAATTTCTTTGAAAGTTTTTGATTTGTAGATTTATTTTTTATTATTTTTTATATTTATTTGTGTTTAATTTTTTTAAAAAATTATTTTTAAAAATTTTTGCTTTATACTATAATTTTATCATTTTTTGAATTTTTTATTATTTGTAAAATTTTTAGTATTTTATTCGAATTTTTGCAAACCAATTTTTTTTGTATTTGATTTGAATTTTTAAAAAACTTTTAATACGCATTTTGAATATTTGTTTTTTTACATGATATTTGGTTTAGTTATTTAAAAAAAAACCTTTGAATTTTAAATTTTCTTCTCTTTTTGCTTTTCATATCTTTCACTTTTTTATTTTAACTTTGAAAAAAATAATAATTATTTATAAAAAAAATTATTAATATTTGATTTAATTGTTTTTCAAATTTTTTTGAACTTTTCATAATCTCTATCTTTTCTTAATAGTAAGTCTATTTTTTTAGTATATTTAATATTTTAACATTAAAAAATTTTAAAAATAGATATTTTTATTTGAATTAAAAAACATCACATATGAAACTAAAAGCTATCACATAATTGAATTTATTTTTAATATTTTATGTTAAGAAAAAAATTAAAACTAATTCTAAATTTAAAAAATAAAAAATTACCTCTAAAATGATAATGAAATGTCATATGACAATTACTCACTCATTAAAAGATAACTTTTATACTCACTAATATTTTAAATCATGCTTTGCTAGCTTTTATCAAACTAAAATAATATAAAAATTGTAAATATATAATTAACAAATCAATTCAAAAAAAATGACAACCAACTCAAAAAAAATGTGAGACATGTCAAATCAAGAATCCATTAAGGATTCTTTTTATATATAAAAATAATTATAGATTATATCTTCTATTGTTTAATTTAATATTATATTATTTTATTTTATATTTTTATTTTAAAAAAAAGTGACCCAATGTGAAGCAAGGACCATAAATTCTAGCCTATACAAAATGAAAGTTGTCTCAAGTATTATTTTGTTGATAGCTGGACACAGAGGACATTTAAATACACAAAAAGCTCCTTTATTTGCATTTCCTAAACGTGTATTCTTGATAATAATATCTAAATATAATCGATTTTTTAATTTTTATTTTTTTTATGAATTATTGTTTAAATATAGAGAAAATTGGGTGTGAATAATAAAAATCGGTTGTATTTAGATTTTTTTTTTTCTTGAAAAGAGGCGGCTAAATGCTCTTATTTTTTTTTACAAGGGAAATATTTGATAATAGAGAATGAAAGTGGAAGTGTTTGAATTCAACCCCAACACTTATAACAGACCATAATTTTTTTTAACCACTTTGTTCAGACATTGTTGGCTTAAATGCACTCATTTCTTTTCTCTTCACACTTTTTTATTTTTATATTGAATATAATATCATTAGAAAATATGGATGTTTTAAGCAAATGGACGGACGCATTTAAATTATTTTGTTTTTAATTGCAAAGCTTTTTCAGCTCTCTTCCTAGTACTCTCTCCCTCTTCTTTTTGTTTTTATTTGATCAATTTCGATTTTAATGATTTCGAACATGAATTTGTGGGGAGTTTTAATTTGATTATGAATTGGGGTTTGGTTGATCGGTTTTGCAGATCTTTTTAGGAATCCGGTTGATAGGTTCTAAATCGAACTAGTTGATGAGAACATTATCCATGAATAGAGTGTTATATTAGATCTGTTTAAGAGTTGGGATATTCGTTTAAATTTGAAGGTTTGTCCATTTTGTGGGTAGGCTTAAACAAAGTTATTAAGTTTGTTAAATGAGTTTGGACTTAAAAATTGAGACCCGCCTTGGGTTTATCATTTCAAGCTCAAGCTCGGCCCGACTTGGTCTGCTAACTATAATCATTTTACTATTTTTTATATTAATGCATATTTAATTTTTTTATGCAATTTAATTTGATTTACATTATTTTTTAGACTTTAATTTAAAGTTTTATGTTTTTTTAGTCTTTTTTTCGGAATTTATTCAAATTTATTGTATTTACCTATTAACTATTATATGTTTTAAATATTTTACTATAATAATTTTTTTAAAAAAATTAATAGTATTTGGACAGGTATGAATATATTCATTATATGTAAAAACAAATTTGAGTAAAACATTAAGCCTGAAAAATAGGACAGGTCGAACATGGACTCACTTTGAGTTCTTTAATACCTTACCTAAGTCTAGTCTGAACTCGGGCCACAGAATGAATGGGTGTATGTTACATTTATTGTACCACCAGGCATTTTTGGTAAAGTTCTTTTATTAAAAAAATGTCTTGTTGGGTTTTGTTTATTGACATTGGATCACAAATTGAGGTTATGATTGATGCTTAATAGGACTTTGCCTTTGTAAATTTGATTAATTTAGCTAAATTATGATTGATTCAAGAGTTGATTCCAAGGTCTTCTATCAAATTCAAAAGAAATTTTGGGTTCTAAATTGTATTAGCTTGATTTGAATTTTAAGCGATTATAAGATTTAAAATATTTGATTTTAAGGTTCAGCATTAGATTAACCAACCATTGAATGTTTATATAGAGAGAGATAGAGAAAGGGGAGAGATTCACTTATATTAGCGTAAAACTAATTTAATTTTACACACTCTTATATCTTGTTATACAATTTTAATCTTTTTAATTTGATCATTGAATTTTATATTCTATTTATATAGATCATGCACGTCAAATTTCAAATTAATCAAATATTTTTAACTATTTGTTCCATAATAATAATATTTCAATCGTTAATATATAAAAAAAATACTATTCTCGATTAAAATGATAAGAATATTAAATTGAGTAAAAAATTTACATGGGATACACATACGAGTAAGTTGTTAAGTTTAACGATTGGTTTGCAAAAATATTAATCTTATATGAAATTATAAAAAAATGTAAAACAATTTATTTTACACTAGTGTAAATTCTCTATCTCTATATATTAATGAAATGTCTGAATACAACATCCTCAATCTTTTTACAAAAAATGACAATGGTTATTGTTGTTGCTCAAAACAACAATAAATGTTTGTTGACGTCGATATTTGTTTTCTTCCTCTACGTGTCTCCAAAAAGCTTCTGTAAAAACAAGAAGAGTCAGAGGAAAGCAGGGGGTGGTTCCTTGCGTAGGCACTCTGATGCTTAAGTCAGCAAAAGGTTCTTGAATATTGGGAAACGTAAAAGCCAATAGTCAAAAATTACCTAATAGAATTGTACCTGAGGCCTATTTATAGGCGAATATTCTAGGGTAATTACCTGGGGATGATCACGACTTTTTTATAGGAGTTTGTTTCCAAGTATAACACAAATTCCTTCGATCTCGGGAATAGTGGGAGTCTATTGCCTGCGGGAGACTGTAGAAAAGTTCGGCAAGTAACGGCGGGAGGAGTCTGTCGCCTAATGCGGGAGGCCGAATATGTGCCACATGTCCACATGACAAGCAACGGGCGATAGACCCCTGGGTCAATCACCTGCGACGGAGGTCCTGTCGCAGGTGAGAAGGATCTCGTGTTGTTCGAAATTATTTCCCCCCGAATGCCACGTGATCCAATAAGACTTCGCCACGTGGCGGCCTCTGACGTTTTGGGCTCTAGCCCAATGTGAATGGGTTTTGCCATATCAATTGGTCCCCACTCTCTTGTTGGATTTTTTCAATCAAGAGAGTATAAATACTTGAGTATAGGACATTGTAGTCTTTTTCTGATTTTTTGTGATTTTTCTGATATTTTTTGCAGTTAAAAAAGCTCAGTTTTGCGGGAGGCGTTGTCAGGCGTGATGTTTGGCATTCCTTGTCGCGGCTATATAAACAGCTGGAGTTCGACGACACCGAGTACGAAAAACCTCTGAGCCAGCACTCTGCCGCACGTCTTTAACTCTCTCGCCAAAAGAGTCTGTCGCGAAAATAGTCTTTCACCTCACATAGAAGCCTCTCACTTATCACTGTCACAGTAAGTGTACACCTGCCGCCTCATTTCACTATCTCTCGTAGTTGCTTTTGAGTCTCTCGCATGTGTCTAGCCTTAGGTCTCTCGCTCCATAGGTTTTCTGCGTCATATGTCTCTCGATTTTTAGGGCTTTCGCCGCGCATAAGTCTCTCGCCATGTAAGTCTTTCGCCCTATAGGTCTCTCGCCTGTTTCTTGTCTGCCTTCACATTCCAACCATGTCTTCGCAACGCCCAGATAAAACACTGAGAAGGGGCGGTATTGAATGCACATTGACGACTGCTGATTTGGAAGAAATCAATACTCGTTTTCCCCTTCTTTCTGGTTATTGTTATAGACTTCCAACCGATGGAGAAGTTACACCCGACCTAGTTAGAAGCGGCGTAGCTGTACATAAAACGTCCTTAGTCTTCGATTTTCGTTTTTCGTTACCAGAATTTGGTCTAGCGTTCCTTAGGTACAAAGATATAGTTCCCTGTCAACTCTATCCTCATGCTTGGGCTCAATTAGTAGGGTTATCGGTAGTATGCCATAGCTTAGGCATCGTTCCTACCGTCCCTCTTCTATGTGCCTTTTTCAGAGTGCTGATTTGGAAGAAATCAATACTCGTTTTCCCCTTCCTTCTGGTTATTGTTATAGACTTCCAACCGATGGAGAAGTTACACCTGACCTAGTTAGAAGCGGCGTAGTTGTACATAAAACGTCCTTAGTCTTCGATTTTCGTTTTTCGTTACTAGAATTTGGTCTAGCGTTCCTTAGGTACAAAGATATAGTTCCCTGTTAACTCGATCCTCATGCTTGGGCTCAATTAGTAGGGTTATCAGTAGTATGCCATAGCTTAGGCATCGTTCCTACCGTCCCTCTTCTGAGTGCCTTTTTCAGAGTTTGCGAGCTGAAAGGGCTAGTTACATTTTCCCTTCAGAGGTTGAAAGTTGACGGGTTTCACAATAAAATCTTTTCGAACCTTCCTAATAAACTGTGCAATTTTGAGAACGAGTGAGCCGTTGTTGAGATCCCTAGTGATTTAAGAATACGCACTAGGTGGAACTGTGATACTAGCAACCACTCGAAGCGTTCGGAAAGATTTAGCCTAGATTCTTTAAAGGACCATTTTGGTGAGCCCATTTGGCTTATCTGTTCCACCGGGGAACGGAATCTGTTCTCTCTTTTGACCCCTGAGAATATTGTAGCAGCCGGTTGGGGAGTTAGTAGTGTGATCCCTAGGACTTCCACTGTTCCATCAGATCTTCCTACCACCTCGCGTGTGCCCGATGCTAGTTCTAGCCAGCCACCCGCAGTTCCTGTAGCTGAAACATCTAACCCTTTAAGTTGTTTTGTAGATGAATCTTCTCCTGATTCGGGGGATGAAACACCTGAGACCACGGGTGCCGGTGATCCATTCGAGGATGATCTTGAATGGAATCAAGGCGAAGCCTTTAAGAGTCCTTTCTATAACTTTCCATCGAATGCAAGCATGGCTAACTTAGAGGATTTTGGTGATATTATAGGTTTTTCAATTCTCTTTAATTCTGCATGCGTGTGTTCGGTATTTTTGGATTTGATTTACTAACTTCTTCTCCTCGTGTTATGCAGACATGAACCTTCAAGTAGCTATGTGTAGGAGGGAGACCAATGTGTCTGTCAGAACGGCTCCTTCTTCTCAACAACAGCCTCAGGTTGAGGCCTTTGGTTCCGGACATCATCGTGCCCTTACTCCACCTCCTTTGGCTATTGGTGAGCCTATTCGTCTTTTCACAAGAGGCTAGAAGAAACAAACGGAAGAGGTATCTGATTCGCGATCATAGCTCAGGCGATCACGAAAGCTCGAAATCGCAAAGGAACGGGTCCACTCGCCAAGAAGGTGATCCTAGTGCCGCTGAGAATAGGTCAGCTCCCCGCAGGCCTCGTCGTAAATACCGAAAGAGACTAATCATTGAAGACTCGATGCCTGTGAGGCCAGTTTTGCCTAAGATGGCCAATCCTACTCTGAGGCGATACCCAGTAGACGCAGGGGTCGTTGTCGACGGGGATGCCTTTCATACCTACCCTGGCGTCAATGATAATGATAGCATCGAGGAGCCCGGGGTAGCTTCTCGCCTAGCTTGGAGTACCATCCTTCCTTGCGATGAGATAGGAATCTTCAAAGGTCTTCCAGAGGCTGAAAACGACTCTGATTACCTCATAATGAAGGTGAGAGCGTCACCTTTCTTTGATAATGATACTCTCTTTCTAACTTCTTTTGTTAGGTTTCTAAGTTATTTTTTCTTTTTGTTTTGTCAGGCGGCTCAACAGACGGTGGTCGTTAATGCGCGGCATAGGGCTCTTAGGGAGAAGGCTGAGAAAGATCTGTGTGAGCTTCGAGAGAAAAACATGGAGCTTCAGAATGAGGTTAACCAACTTCGTCCATATACCAGCAGAGTAGAAGAGCTGAATAAGTAGAACGCAGATCTTGATCAGAAGTTAAAAGAAGAACAGGCGAAGGTGGCCTCCTTTCATGGATATCAAGAGGCTTACAATAAGGCAACCAACGATCTGGAAGCTATGAGTACGTAGCAATACGAGGCCCTTGATGAGCTACAGGACGTGCTAGATCGGCAAAAAGAGATCCGAGCCGAGGCCGTTCGTGAATATCACCTATCTCAACATTGCTATGAAAAAAAGGAAGATTTTGCGACGGGATTCATCAAGTATGGCTTCTACTTGGCTCGTGCTTGGCTGGAGAAGCATAGGCCTAACGAGAGTTTCCTTGAGCTACTTTTTACCCAAGAGGCCCAGTATTATGATGCTCATTCCTGGACTAAGTACGAGCCTGACTCTCAAGGCCCGAAAGACTATTTGGAGGAAGGGGCCATAAACGATTTAGACAACCTTGAAGGTCCGTGGCCCCCTCGACAGCCGTGTGCTTAGCCTGGGTCCACTGAGGTTCGTGACCATCTTAGGCCAGCCGAGGTGCGTAATGAGCCTAAACTTTTCGAGGCAGGCGATCAACCTGAGCCTATTGAGGCATTGCTAGGGTTGGATGGCGACGAGCTCCAATTCTCCAATTCTACTGCCGTTGATCCCGTGCTAGACTCTGCGGCTGTTTCTGGGCCTTCAAGCGATGCTCCCTTTTCCGTAATGGCTCCTTCGGCTCCTCAAGATCCTAGTGCTGATGCAGCATCTTCATAGCCAGCTGACTTGGCCCTCACCATAAATTAGGATATTTTCTTTTTCATTTTGTCTTTTCATTTCATTTTATTTGTTAATTCATCTAAACGATGTACAAATTCGTTCTTAATGAAAAGTATAATTTTTTTTGTAGCTTTCTCTTCTTTTGTCTGGATAGAATATTTTATATCCATAATTGTTATAACACAAAGCTCTAAAAAGCAGCGTTAAGTACGTCTATACTTGTGATAACCCTTATTTGCGATATTAATCGTAAGTATACTAGACTAAATTTTAACTAACTTAAGGTTATTTTGGAATTTTGGACAGATTATGGAAGCTAAGTATGTCCTGGTCACCTTGGTCAAGAATTGGTGGATATATATATATATATATATGTAAGTATGTAGGTATTAAGATATAAAGTAGGAAATTAATTAAGATATACTATAAGGGAATTAAATATATATATATATATATATAAGATATGGAAATTAAATTTATAAAGACAATAAAAAAGTGGAAGATATATAAACATAGTCCAAATTATGTCTCAAAGAAAAAGGCTAGTTTAGGATACATTATTATTTACTTGAAACAATAATTATTTATCTACTAATCCATTAATATTAAATTGGGTTATTAGAAGCTGATGTTACAAGAGTAAAGGGCTGGTAACACAAGTCAAGGGCTGGAAAAAAAAATAATAACGTGGGCTCACTCTAGGTTTAACTATTCCCCCTTTTTTCCTTCTTTTAAGCTCAGCCATTTAAAGACTTGAAAAGTAAAAGAAAGTTGTCTAAACAGCCACGATGGAGAGGGAAATTCATGAAAAAATTCAAGAATCAAAAAGAAAAGAAAAGAGGAAATCTTGAGAGGATCCTGATCTAGCCTTTGCTTGTGTGTTTACCGGGAAAGACCAAGGATTCAAGAGGGAGAGGCATTCGGTTCCAAGAGCTTTGGGTAAGAAAGATGAATTTCTTGCAATTTTGGAAGTTTATACCTCATGAATACTATGTTTGATGGGGTAAATGTGGATTGCATGTAGTCTTTGAGGTGAATCCAAGAAAGCTGTGAGGAAGTGGTCTGGGTTGTTTCAACAAATTCTGGGTTTTGCATCGATTCAAGGGGTAAGGTTCTAATCTTATAATATTTGATTATTATGCATGAAAATGAAATTGTGATGAACTAAATCAAATGACTATTGTATAGATAAAGGATTAACTGAATTCTGACTTGATGTTCAATCTAGAAATTGATGTCTCGTTCTAGGTGGAAATTGAAACGATCAGTTTAATTGTTCTACATGGAGAAAATTCTGTAAAAATTATGATTAATAGCCCTTTAAGTTAAAAGAAAGTTGGTTTTGGAATTTCTTGAATTGGATTTCTGTAACTTGAGTTATGCACAAATGAGTGCAGGGTATTCTGTTCAGAAACGTGAATCAGGGTCCTGACTTTGAAAAATTGTGGCAAATAGCTTAAATTTAATTAGGTTGCAAGCCTTACATTTCTGGAAAGGCAATTAAGTTAGGATTGTGATGGTTCTGGTTTTGCATCAATTGGATATTCCTATAACTAGATATGAGATAAATTGTGCAAATTGGTCAGTGTTATACTATGTCAGAAAACTGCTGAACATACTGAAACTTTGGAAACTTTCTGGTGTTGATATAGGAAGAGTTAAATTATAAACCTTACACTTATAGATAGGGAAATGAGTTGCTTTTCATCTAGTTTTGGAATTTCTGGATTTGGAACTTTGTGGCTTAAGATATGTAAAAATGAATGCAGGACACTCACTGCTGGGGACAGATTACCTAGTGTCAACTTCAAAATTTCATAGGAAATAGCCCAGATCAAGTATGATTGCAAACTTTACATTTTCAGAAAGATAAATGAGTCATGATTGACATGGTATTGGGTTTGTACAGATTTCATATCCTTATAGTTAGTAATATATATATTTTACTGAACACAGGTAAGGAAACTATCCTGCCTAATGTGCCAGATTTGGACCAAAGTTTAGAAATTGATGAGAAATGGCACATGATGAATTGGGAAATAAGCCTTATACGTCCGAATAAAGATCTGAGTTAGAAGCAATATAAAATTACGGCTTGACAATTAGATTCTGAAATTATACTTAAGGCTAGCACAATACCATAAGATCCAAAACCTTAAACGGTAGAAATGAACCAAGTGGGTTATAAGTAGTTCAAGTGAACGAAAAGACAATAAACAGTACTAGGAATATTTGAATAATTCTGGAAACACTGCCAAGTATCGTTTCTGGTTGAATTATACAATGCTCAATGTTAGCTTATAATTGAAAGTACTAAGATTGATGGAAGTATTGAGATTGATTCAATCTACTATGTGTTATGTAGAGGGTTGTCCTAAGGACTAAGCTTGACCCGAAATCTATCGACACTACAAGACTTATTAGGCGAGGAAGAATTGATTCAGAAGCTAAGGAAGTACTGTAAGTAACCCTAAGCGACTACTTGCATCCAAATTGTTTAATGCTATAAATTTTTGGAATTTGGCAATTGAAACAAAATAAATGTTGCATATGAGATGTCTTCCCTTGACTGTTGGCTTTGCTTTACTAGAATTGGTTTGTAAACAGGTGATGGGCTCGCAAGTAATGTACTGTTTGCGCGTATTATATAATCAAGAAATATTTTAAACGTTTTAAAGGTTTAAACTAAATTCTAACTTAATATGATTTCATATTTTGTGTTGTAACCTTGTTGATATTTTAAATGCCTTGTGAGCCTTGGTTTGTGGAATTACCTCTTTATGAACTACGATAATTGCTATGAGGTCAGGGAAGAATGATTTTTAAAAGATTACTGGATTTCTATTTTAGACCCGAGGTATTGAAACCTTAGGGTACTGTACCTTGAGAATTTTGTAGGCACTCTTGATTGACTTAGAGCACTATTTCTCGAGCATTAGTCTCGGAAACGATCGGCTTGTCCCATATATTACGTTTGGACAGGTCCCGGTGTCATATGCACAATAAACCGGGATGGATTGGTCTATGCATAGGCAGCGTCCCTTTTCTGGGAGATTGCTACGGTTAGCTACCATAGATCGTTAAAGTGTTAGCTCTAAGTAGCCTAGATTGATACTATGCGAACTCTCTTGGTACTATGACTGGTTTTATTGATTGCACTGCATACTTTATGTATGATTTAATATTGAGACTTCTAGTCTAATGATGGAACTCTACATTTGACTACGATTTGTTATTAAGTTTCCATACTGTATTTTAAGTTTAATGCAACATAATTGATTTGATGTATTTGAAAGTGAATTAAATTAATTTTCAAAAGTGAGAGATGCTTGGTATGATTTAGTTGCTTATTGTTGTTACTCACTTCCCTCTTCTTTCCCCTCCCTTTCAGAGTGATCGATATCACTACTGTTCATTTTGGCTTGGAAAGCTTCTTGAGAGTGGTCCTCCTTACACCGTTTAAGGTATATGGCTCCCAGCAGATTGTATAGACATATGTGGATGATGGCACAGTGTATTGAAAATCTTTTGGTTGTATATATATACTTACGTGACGAGTCTAGGATGTAAGTTAGGTTATGTTATTATTAGACTATTATGACCATTATACTTTTTGAGTTGGCATTATGTATGTTGGTAGATATGCCTGAATATATTAAAAGTCTGATGTAGATGATCTTGATATATCACTGTGAAGTGGCAGGGAATTTAGCTACTAACAAAGTTAATATGTTAATAAGTAATCTTAGTGATCCAATGGTTATACAAAATCGAAAGGTAGCCTACACAGTCACCTACAAACAAGAAGCGAAGTAAAGGGACAAAAAAAAATTTTTAGCCTGCAATTTAAGCTTCCTTAAGATATTAAGAAAGACCGGATATGACAATACTTTTACAGCGTTAAAAGAAAAAGTAATTCCATTTTTGCGACATAAAACGTACATTTTACTTTTATAGTGTTTAGCGTCCCTTTACACCATATTGCTCCCCAAGTTTTTCTTTGTAACAGTGTTGTTGTTCTTGTTCAAAGATGAACTTTTTTTTAAGCGTTGTACCTATCTTGCGCTTTTTTCGCTTAAGAACTTGTTAGAATTGATAAGACTATAACATCGTTTATGTCCGAAATGCCAACACAAAATGTTAAATGTAATTTATCAACCAATTGCAGAACCTATACATCCGATAAAATTGTAACATACCTCGTAATATGCTTCACAGCTTGCATTCTGTGTGCTACTTGGGCACCGTACTTATCTGTTCATTTTATTGCTTGAGGATTTCGCAATTTGCCTATCTCGCACATTTTTTACTTAGGGACTTTTTTAGAGAATTGCCCATCCGCGCATTTTTGGCTTAGGATTTATATTTGCCCGTCTCGCACCCTTTTGTGCTTAAAGACTTATTTTTGCCCATCTCGCACCCTTTTGTGCTTGGGGACTTATGTTTGCCCGTCTCGCACCTTTTTGTGCTTAAGGACTTATGTTTGCCCATCTCGCACCCTTTTGTGCTTAGGGACTTATGTTTTGCCCGTCTCGCACCCTTTTGTGCTTAGGGACTTTTGTTTGCCCGTCTCGCACCCTTTTGTACTTAGGGACTTATGTTTTGGCCAGCTTTTGCCTCAGTCATTTCTGTTTCTGTAACACATAAACCATCTAATGTATTGTATTAGAAAATGTAAAATATGAACAACTGGCCTTTATTCATGAATCAAATGATAACTGATCAATAATATCTACGAAATAATGGAACAATAGGTGGAAAAATAAGAATAAAAACAATAGGAAAGTATAGTGCTTTCATTGCCAGTACAATTTAAGATGATTGGCATTCCAGGTCTTCGAGATCTTTTTTCCTTGTAAAGTTTTCAAAGTGCATGTGCTGGGTCCGATCATCCTTCTGATTCTGTAAGGTCCTTCACAATTAGACCAGAGTTTACCATCCTATCTATGGGCATTTGTGATAGCTGACTTTCTCAGTACCAGGTCCCCTTCTTGCAATTCTCTGCCCTTAACTCGTGCATTGTAATAAGCGGCTACCCACTGTTGGTAAACAGCCAATTTCATTTTTGCCCTGTCCCTTAGCTCATCTATCATATCAAGATTCTCCCTTAGTCCCTGAGAGTTAAATTCTTCAATGTAAAAGAACCAATCTAAGTGACTCAGCTCTAATTTCAACCGGGATGAGAGCCTCAGTTCCATACACCAAATTGAATGGTGTTTCTCCTGTCGATACTTTACTTGTCGTTCTGTCGACCCATAGAACACTCGGGAGCTCATCTACCCATGCTCCCTTTACCTTGTCCAGTTTGGTTTTCAAACCATGCAGTATAGTTCGGTTACTAACCTCGGCCTACCCATTGGCTTGTGGGTACGACACAGACGATATTCTCAACTGAATACTCAAGCCTTTACAAAATTCTCGAAATGTATCACAATCAAATTTTTTCCCATGATCGGTATTTAGCACCTGAGGAATTCCAAAGCGGCAAATAATATCTCTCCACACCATCGCCTCCACCTTCTTTTCAAAAATTGTAGCTAAAGGCTCCGCCTCTATCCACTTTGTGAAATAGTCTATGGCTATCAGCAAATATTTTCTTTAAACTGTGCCCAAGGGAAAAGGTCCTAATATATCCAGCCCCCATTGCGCAAATGGCGTCGGTTGAAGGGTGCTCTGAAGGGTTAAGATTGGGGCAGTAACTATAAGAGCGAACTTCTAGCATTTTTCGCATCTTCGCACCTTCTGAGTGGCATCTTTCTTCAGTGTAGGCCAATAAAACCCCACATGCAATATTTTCGTGGCCAAGGCTCGAGCCCCTAGTTGTTCACCACATATCCCCTCGTGGACTTCAGCCAAGGTGTATTCAGCCTGTTGAGGCCTTAGGCATTTTAGCAAGAACATAGTGAACCCACGTTTGTAGAGTTCTCCATTCACTACGGTAAACTTGGCACTTTGCAATTTTAGCCTTCGAGCTTCATCTCTGTCGGGGGGAGTGTGCCCCCTAATATGTAGTCTTTGATCAGGCTTCTCTAATCATTTTCGATCTCGACATCGCAAACATTTTCTTCTTCAATACTCAGCTTGGCAAGGGATTCTACCTTTGCCATACCACCTTTGATTTCTCTGGAGGAGGCTAACTTTGAAAGAGCATCTGCATGACCATTCTCAGACCGGTTTATCTAGGTCAACCTAAAATTCTTGAACGATTGTGCCAATAATTGCACCTTCTGCAAATAAGAGACTAGGGCTAGTTCCCGCGCTTCTTACTCACCCGAGAACTGATTTACCACCAATTGTGAATCGCTATGGGCCACTAGATTGCTAACTTCTAGCTTCTCAGCAAGTTTCATTTTGGCTATCAAGGCTTCATACTTAGCTAAATTATTCAAGCTTGGGAAATCGAAGCGTAGGGAATACTCATAGGTTTCCCCTTCAGGTGAAGTGAGCATAATTCCAGCTCCAATACCATCCATATTACGCGCCCTGTCTACAAATAACTTCCACACGACTGTCTCTGTTTCTTCTTGGGCCTCCTGACCAGTGTATTCTACGATAAAATTTGCCAATGCTCGCCCTTTTATCGCTTGACGAGGTTGAAAGTGTATGTCGTATTCACTCAACTCAATAGCCCATTTGGTCAGACGTCCTGAGTGCTCCAGTTTCTGCAGTATTTGTCTCAAAAGCTGATTTGTTAAGACAGTCACTGAATGAGCCTGAAAGTACAGTCGTAACTTTTGAGTTGCCTTCACCAATGATAGAACTATCTTCTCTACTAGGGGGTAACTTGTCTCGGCATCTAGCAAGACTTTGCTCACATAATAAATTAGACAATCCTTGTCTCATTCCTTCCTTAATAGGATTGCACTTACAGCCTTCTCCCCTACACCGAGGTATATTAGGAGTTGGTCTCCGGGCTGTGGACGAGACAATAGTGGCAACTCTTTTAGGTAGTCTTTTAACTTTTCAAAAGCATCATTACATTCCTTTGTCCATTTGAAGTTCTTTCCTGCCTTAAAGAACGACAAACTCCTTTCAGCTGATTTGGACAAAAAGCGGTTCAAAGCTGCTATCCTCCCTGTTAGCCTTTGAACTTCTCTAACAATATTCGGTGGCTTCATGTCCAAAATGGCTTGAAATTTCTTGGGACTGGCTTCTATTCCCCGATTAGTGATCATGAACCCCAAGAATTTTCTTGACCTCACTCCAAATGAGCATTTGTTGGGGTTCAACTTCATGTTATACTGTCACAACACTTTAAATAACGTTGAAATTTTCTCGGCATGTGACTGTTCTTTTCAGCTTTTAATGATCATGTCATCCACATATGCCTCCATAGTGTTTTCCAACAAGTCTTTGAACACCTTATTCACCATGCGCTGATATGTTGCCCCTGCATTCTTCAGACCGAAAGACATTACTCGATAGCAATATGTTCCGCTATCAGTAATGAATGTGATCTTCTCTTCATCATCTGGATGCATCATGATCTGGTGGTATCTCGAAAAAGCATCTAAGAAACTAAGTAACTCGTATCCACAAGTTTCGTCTACCAACTTATCAATTCGAGGTAGTGGATACGAATCCTTAGGGCAGGCTTTGTTCAAATCCGTGAAGTCCACGCACATTCTCCATTTTCCGTTGGCTTTCTTCACCATCACAACGTTAGCCAACCATTCGAGATAATTAACTTCTCTGATGATCCCCGCTTGCAACAACTTCGAGGTCTCCTCGTTTATAACCTGCTGCCTTTTTGCAGCAAAATTTGTCTTCTTTTGCTTGATCGGTTTTGCTCCAGAAACTACATTCAACCAATAACAAGCAACTTTGGGGTCAATCCCAGGCATATCGGTAGGGGTCCATGCAAATACATCAGTATTTTCCTTCAAACATTGGACTATCTCCTTTTTAGTTTTTTCGGGCAACTGGCTTCCTACATACACCACTCTTTCTTCGTCCTCTTCATCTAGTCAGACTGCTTCCATCTCCTAATCAGGCTTTGGCTTAGGCAGTTCTTTGATTGTAAGGGTCTTCTTCCTATGAATTCCCTTACATATGGTGGACGCAATATTACACGTCCTAGCCCTTCTTTGGTCTCCCCTCACTTGACCGACACCGTGAGGAGTCGGGAACTTCATTAGTAGATAACAAGGATGCACCATCGCTCTTATGTCATTCAACAACGATCTCCCGAATATCATATTATAAGTCACTGATGTTGACTTTACCACCATAAACAGTACTTGGCGGACGACACTTCTCGGGCTCTCTCCCAACGTGACAGGTAACTGAATTGCACCCACTACCTTCACCTTTTCTCCAAAGAAGCCATATATTGGTGTGGGTATTGGCTTCAGCCTATCCTCCGAGATGTTCATCTTCTCAAAGCAGTTCCAGTAAATTAAGTTTACCAAACTCCCATTATCGACTAGGATTCAGCTTACCGCATGCTTTGCTACAACTGTCGAAATCACCGTTGGATCATCATGGGGGATCATTATGTCTCCTCTGTCGGCTGGCATGAAGGTAACGGGCTACTCTTCTTGCCTCTCCTCCATCACCGAGTTGACCTGATAGGCTTGCCGAGCATAAGACTTTCGACACGAGGAGGATGTGCCAGCTAACGATTCACCTCCGGATATCACATTAATAGCTGGTCCTGTGGGCTCATTATCTTCCTCCCGATTCCTTTTATCCGCCCTTCTGTCATCATTTCTCCTGGGGTCTTCATTTCTTCTCACATTCTCTTTGTTCTCACCTCTTCTATCCCTAGGGTAATTTCCCCTATTATGCGCAGGATAGTTCCTTCTATTACTCCTTCACACAAATCTGTTTATCTTTCCTTCCCGCGCCAGCTTTTCTAGATGATTCATTAACTCTCTACACTTTTCTGTCGAATGCCCATGTGCCGAGTGGTAATCACAGTATGAGTCTAAGTCACGGCCCAGATTCCCTGATGCTTTCTTTGGAAGCCGTATGAGACCTGACCCCTCGATAGTTGCCAACACCGAAGTACAGGATTCAGTGAGCGGGGTGTATGCGGTGTATTTTAGTGTAGGGGCTTTATCAAACTTTCTCAGTTGGCTATAAGATGCCTCAGTGACTTCTCTTCCTCGTTTCCTTCCTTCCTTGGGCTCCCCATTCGCCACCATTTTCATCACCTTTTCTTGAGTGATGTACTTATTTGCTTGGGAAAGTAGGTTTAAGATTGTGGTGGGCTGATCTAGTGACAGGGACTCCTGCAATTTCTTAGACCTTGTTCCCTGTAATATCGCTGCCACGGCTATACCAACTTGCAAATCTCGTACCTTCAGAGTGGCGTCTCTAAACCGATCCACGTAACTCTTTAGCGACTCCTTAACTCCTTGTTTAAGAGTGAGCAAGTAAGTTGGCTCCTTCTTTCTCTAACTATTTACCGCAAACGCCTTAAGGAATTCACTTCGTAGCTGGTCAAAAGAGACAATAGACCCCTCGGGCAAATTGTTGAACCACTTCATCGCATGGCCAGTCAAAGTGAGCGAAAAGGCCCTGCACATTATCTCATCCTCCTATCCATGTAACAACATTAAGGCCTCATAGTTTTGCATATGATTGTAGGGGTCTGTCTTTCCCGTGTACGCGGTCATCTGCGGCATTTTGAACTTTGGAGGCAACATTTTTGCATGATGGCTATGCAGAAGGGTACTCTTCTCCTCTGGCCCTCTTCTACGGATACTAGCTTCTTCTCCTCCAGCACCTGTTCTATCATCTTTTTCATGTCCACACTGGGAGCAAGTTGATTTCTATCCCTTTCAGCGTATGATGAATCTAGTAGGTTCTTGATGAACAAAAAGTTATATTCTCGCAAGTGCACGAATCAAGGTAGTATAGCGTGCAAGTACAAGAGTCGATCCCATAGAGATTTGCTAAATTTATTCAATTAAAATTCAACTACTTATGCTCTAAAAAAATTATAAAAGCCAATAAAAATAATTATCTAAGTTTCTAATTAACTAATGAAACTAATTAACCTAAAATAAATAAATTAACCAATAGAGAAAAGCCTAGGAATTTGATTTCACCAATACCTTGCAATTTTATGCCTTCAATCCTAAAAATCTCAATTCAATTCTAGGGTTCATTCTTCCTAACATATGATTACTCTGTTTGATGGCAGCTATAATCAAGTATTTTTAATCATTTAATTACCTATGATGTGTAGCATAATCAATGACTAAAAACCTATTAAGAACAGAAGAACATCTAACAAAAACCAAATAAATATTCTAGCTTGATGTATGCATCAAATATTTATTCAATCATTCAAGAGAGCTATACATGGCTTAGCATATGATGTGTACCTTTACCATGTCTCAAACAATCAATTAATTTATATTAAAGGTGGCCAATCAATAACACAAATTAAAAGATCGAATTAATCACAATGAATGATACTAGAATTTTAGAATTGATCAATTAGTCATAAAGACATAAAATATGCAAGTAGGCTCAATCAAATTCCTAGTAAGAAAATTAGTTCATGTTCAATCTAGCACAAACCAACAAACTAATGAACATCATGCTCAACCAATCAAAAACAAAATTGATGAGTAATGTAATAATTTAATCTAATTAAAAGCAAACAATAAATGTCAGCCCCTCAAATCTGACACTTCATGCATGTGATGGCACATGAAATTAAGAGCACACAAAAGGTTTGCAGCAAAATTGACGTGGCATCAAGCAGTGTCACACGTTCTGCCTTTACAACACCTCTGCTCCACCCTTTCACGACAACCACGTACTCCAGCCGGCCTACCCAAGGTACACCAACACCTGCTTCAGCCAAGCTTTCCTGCAGTACACGCACAGCTACTCAACAACACAGTTCACGCCTCAAGCAAGCAGCAGTTCACGTTTCTCCCACGAAAACTTTCGATCACCAGCAACGGTAGTGGCTGAAGAATTGTTGCTTGTGTATCGCACCTTTAACACAGAACCGACCCCTGTTTTTGCAGCACCAACCGTAGGTCCGTAGCAAAACCTTGCCACGCACCTACTTCTGTTCTGCTTTAAAGAGCAACTATGCAAAATATGAAAACACAACAAAGAGGATACCACAAAGTAGTTCCAAAAAAAAACCGTCCCCTTTTGCTGCCGCCCATTGTCCCCCTTTATAATTTTTCTTTTAAGATTTCTAGGGTTTCTTCTTAGTCAAGAATAAATCTCAACCCTTTATTATTATTTTAATCCTGTGGTCCCAATAATTCTTAAAGAAAATCAGGATTTAATTACAACTTAAGAAAATCAAACAATATATATTTCAAAATTTATTCCAATTACAAGATTTATTGTTTGCTTTCATATCATAATGTCTAAAATTAATTCCAAAATCACTTCCTCTAAATTAATTCACAAGATACATTAAACAATTAATTTTACACAAGAATATAGCAATAAATGTGGTAATAAATAATAAAATAATATAACAAATATATTATTATCAGTTCTCAACTATTATTTCCTTACCTTTCCTTCGATGTGTATCTCATTGTGTCATTTGTGTGTTCCAAGTAGGGTCAAACTCGGACCCGGCCCACCAAGTGCTCTCATTATCGACCCTATTCTTTCCAGCACCTCTAACACCAGGTTCCAGATCAACGAGATTCATCGAATTTTGGTGGAGGGCGGAAGACCTTACAACACATTTAGTATCCTGTCACCCAATGCCAGACACCTGTCGCCTGAACCCTGCTGCAGGTCCCAGCTCTGTCGCATCCCTAGTCTCTCGCTAGGTCACTGCGACAGGCCTCATGCTTCCCAGTCCAGCCGCCTCTTGCTGAATATTATCCTCTTCTACAAGGGGGGCCTCCTGCCGCCGAGGGGGGTCTACCACTGCCACATCATCCTATCGCCCAAATGCTTGCAACGAGACCCCTTGACTTATCTCCCCCACTAAATTCTGTACGACTTGCGGCAGCCTCAATATCGGGAGGACTCTCTTAAACAAATCCACCATAGCTCTCAGTGCTTGAGTTGTCTCTTCGCTCTGCCGCCTCAGAGCTTCAAATTCTACCACAGACACAGGTGTTCTATCCTCTTCTCTGTTCACCTGGTTTCTCTGGCGAATGGGTTGTTCAGGGGAACTTACAGAGTTCTCATCGCTTCCAGTTCTCACATTAGTAGATCTTGTTCTCACCATCTTAAAAGTCTTAATTGACTTTTAATAAGCTTCCCACAGATGACGCCAATTGTTGTTGCTCAAAACAACAATAAGTGCTTACTGACGTCGATATTTGTCTTCTTCCTCCACGTGTCTCCAAAAAGCTTTTGTAAAAACATGAAGAGTCAGAGGAATGCAAGGGGTGGTTCCCTGCGTAGGCACTCCGATGCTTAAGTCAACAAAAGGTTCTTGAATATTGGGAAATGTAAAAGCTAGTAGTCAAAAATTACCTAATAGTATTGTACTTGAGGCCTATTTATAGGTGAATATCCTAGGGTAATTACCTGGGGATGATCACGTCTTTTTTATAGGAGTTTGTTTCCAAGTACAACACAAATTCCTTCGATCTCGGGAATAGTGGGAGTTTGTCACCGGCGGGAGACGGTAGAAAAGTGCGGCACGTAACGACGGGAGGAGTCTGTCGCCTAATGCGGGAGGCCGAATATGTGCCACGTGTCCACACAACAAGCAACGGGCGATAGACCTCTGGGTCAGTTGCCTGCGATAGAGGTTCTGTCGCAGGTGAGAAGGATCTCGTGTTGTCCGAAATTATTTTCCGTTGAATGCTACGTGGTCCAATAAGACCTCGTCACATGACGGCCTCTGACGTTTTGAGCTCTAACCCAATGTGAATGGATTTTGCCATATCAGTTATTAATGTTTATAAAACCCAAAAAGAAATCTCAGATTGCGCAATAGCCGATTTATTGGTCTATGGTATCTCCAAAGAGTAAGAAAAATAAAAAATAGAAACATTTTCATGTGCAAATAAATTCTATGAATCCCAACTTGAAATGATTGCAATTCACATAAATATTACCACAAACTCCAGAGTTAGCACTGGGACTTCTCAGAAGCATGGGGGCCCCAATACACCTGCACTCGATGTAGCCCAATTGGTTTCAGAAAGCATAGAGGTCGCGCTTTAAAAAACCCAATCTTTGCAAACAATTTCTTCAAAACCAGGTGTGGGTATTTACTCAACAATGGCTTAAAACAGATTAAAAATACTTTTCAAAGAAAAATATTCAAGTTATGCTATTAGTAGAACTTGAATATCATTTTGAAAATCCAAATGTCACCATAAAAAAGGTTTTCAATAATTTTTATTTCAAACTATGGGATATCCATAAACTCTAAATTTATTATGAAAGTATTTTGATAAAAATAGGTTCTCTCAGCATTAAACATTATGCCACAATTGATAAATCAGATCATGTAACACGTTCTACGATGCAAACACTCAAAATGCATAGACCTATTGACTGAGGATTAGATCCAAACACCCTCAAAAAATTTTCAATGTAATCGAATACCTGGATCCAACATTTTTCTACATTCAACTATTGGGACTACCAACAAACTTAATTTAACGCCTTTATGTTTAAAAATTAGTACAACAGCAACTCCTATTAATTTATTTCAAGAGAGATGTCCAGTATAACTTCTTAGTATGGGTTGTCCACAAGCATTATGGTACGAGCCAAATTATGATATTCTACCCTCAAGTTTGGGAAGCTTATGTCGTTTTTGATGAACACTTTTAGCCATCATTAGGTCAAAAATACTTCCAAAATTCACAAATATTTAGCTCAATGTTCAATATGTATATTTATACAAACATGTGTATGTATGTATGTATGTTTGTATTTAATAGCTAGATTTCATAAATCAATATTCTTGTCAGCGTCCTTCATAAATACTTGTATTTCTTTTATTCTCTCAAGGACATGAAAGGGAATTTCATAACATGAAATTCATTCTTAGCATTCTTGATGCTCTTTAGGTTAGTGACGTGAGATAAATATTCTATTTAATTAGCAAATTCAAATGAAATTTATGATTACATCTTTCCGAAAGTGAAAGGTGAAACTAAAATTTAATTTAAGAAGTTTTAATCTTATTAATTTGATATTATTGGGAATGTTATAAAATACAAATTATATCATCTCATTAATATAAAATGTTAATGTTTCAAATATTTATTAACTTTGATAAAATGACAAAATAAAAATATGATACAATAACATCAAATATAAAATACTACAATTGATTGGCATTGCCAATTCCAGATTTTAACTTCTACACGATGATAACTGATAAGCTAGGGTAACATAAAACGGACAGGGTTTAAAACTCTTGTTGATCGGTTGATGAGAATGGGCATGGGCCACACTTCGAGTTGAGTCCAGTCCTATAGTGTGCAGAGTGTTGGGCCGTTGATATGTTACACATATTTGTGTTACACATATTTGTGTATATACACACACAAACATATATGTGATACTTTAATATATATGTATATGTGTATAGTATAAAATGCACTTAAAATAGTAATTATCAAGTTTAATAAAACATTGTTGATTTAAGTTGTATTTAAGATTTTGTATTAGATGGTTTCAATTTACACGTAGAATTTAATCTTTATGTAAGATTTTTAATATTTAATCTTTAGGTTGTTCTTATGAATACTTGTTTATGAATATGTGTTCGCGAACGCGTTCGTCAATGCGTTCGTTTACATGTTCGCGAACGCGTTTGTTTACATATTTGCAAATTATTCGCTAACATTAACGAACAAATATCTACCAAACAAATGAACGAACACGAACGCACTCCTTAACGAACACGAACAACAGTAAAAAACAAACGAACGAACAAAAACATCAGTTCGTTCGTTCATGTTCGGTTCGTTTATAACCCTTCTAAAATCTAACTCAAAGCCTACTCAATTGGTAACCTAACAAATTAAATCAGGACAGATGTCAGTATATTATCAATGGGATGAGCGAAATGAGCTGGACTTAGGGGGGAGTTGGGATAAAATCTTTTTGGTGTAATCACAAGTAGAACTATAGTAGTTCTTTAAAATTAAAAATTTAATCCCATTTTTTAATAGGTTTAGACAAAAAAAAAATAAGTTTGATGAATGGGTTTGGATTAAAAAACTAAGGCATGATGAATGAGCTTGGATAAAAAAAACTTAGACTCAATGAATTTTCATACTAAGCTCGGGCTTTGCTTATTGAGAACGAAATCAAGCTCGAACATTATTAATATTAAATTTTTTTATATATTTTATTAAATATAATGCAATTATATGTATTTAAAATATTAATAATTAATAAACATTTATTTAATATGAAACTTAACATGTAAAATTTAACAAACTAAATTAAATTTTAAATGGAATAAAAATAAAAAATAAAAAAATAAAATGTAAAAAAATAAAAAAATATCAAATCAAACCGAGTTAAGTCCGAGCTTAAATAATAAATTATATAAATGGGGCTGAGCTTAGATTTAAACTTGAATGATTGGACCAAGCCAAGCTGGGCTCAACTTGAATATAATCTATTAATATATAGCCTAAGCCTAACCCTAACCCAAACTCGATCCTGTCCGATCCATGGATACCTCTAATCATATGTATCTTATCTATTTTACAATATGAGACTAATCTTATTCAAGCTAAAAATAATAAACTATAAATCTCTTTTAACAATGATAATTTTGAAACTCAAATAATATCTAAAAATTATTTACTTTCACTTTTTTCGATCATTTATTCAAATAAAAACTTTGAAAGTATCTAACTGCTTCGAATTTTCGATCCTTATCCAACCCATAGACACGTTACGGAGGACCAGGGAGATTTCAGATGATGAAAACAAAAATATTAAAAGTAAAAATACAGGCTGTATCAGAAACGAATGCAATTTGAAATTTAAAAGCCATGTCAGCACAAGTTACCCGCTACATCAGCGTTGTCTCTACCACAAATCAAAAACTGTTCAGACAAGTGCGCTACGTGTCCATTCGTGATCTCGAGATACGGGGTTAAACACTCGCCTGGAAGGTCAAATGAAAACCCGCAGATATCTCGGTGCTGATGTGGCAATCAGTTTGTGACCAATCTTCTCATCAAACCACCCTCAATCTTTCCTCTTATTTACCATCCTCGCCATCGCCCGAGTTAAAAGGCGGTCCGCAACAAATTACATGTCCACATGAACAAATAGTATCACACTCTCAAAGCTGACATTATACCACGTGGCACGCACCCAGCAAACCTCGGACAAACGCGAATAAATAAACCGCTTACCTAATTAGAAATTTCTGAAAATTAACTTCCAGACTTCAGTAACCGACCAAGGCTTAGTGCTCTTCACTCTTCACTTTTATCATTTTCATTCTTTTGTTTTGTTCAAAATATTTGTTTTTTCGCAATCAACGTTGATTTCGTTTGCCTCCATTAATGGATGCTGTGTTCCTTGACATTGGCTGATCTAAACGATACTGATTCAGATGCGGGAATTCGGTCCTTTTCTTTGAAGAGGTAAAGCGCAAGCTCAATTTCGTGCTCTTTCTATGCTTTTAAGCATTCAAATAATTCAATTAAGCAATTCTTTATACATATTTTTTATAGTTTTTTTATAGGTTTTTGCTAATTTTAACGATGAAGGCTAGTTTTTGCTAGGATCGAGAAATCAATAAGGCCGAATTCCCGCAATGAGCTTCCACTTCGCGGCTAGGTAGAATAACTTACAAGTTTGGAGGAGTATTTTGGTAAAGATAATAAGGTCTGAGAAGGGTAGTATGGAACCTCTTTGCGATTTTTGTCGAGGGGTAAGAGCAGTAGTTTACTGTAAATCAGATTCAGCTCGGCTTTGCTTGAGCTGTGATGGATGTGTTCATTCTGCAAATTTGTTGTCTCGTAGACATGCTCGTTCGCTTTTGTGTGAGAAATGCAATTCTCAGTTTGCAGTAATCCGATGCTTGGATGAAAAATTATCTCTTTGTCAAGATTGTGATCGGAGTCGCAGTGGTTGCTCAAGTTTGGGACATAGGCGAGAAGCCTTGAATTGTTATACAGGTTGTCCTTCTTTGGCTGAGTTTAGAAGAATCTGGTCTTCGGTTCTCGATGCTTCTTTTCCTGGCGGTTATGATACTGGCTCGTCAATTGGTGCTTTGCCTGCTAATGACAATTGTGTTGTTAATTGTTTGGATCAAAGAGAACAGAGGGGGTCATTTCAGTTAGCTGGTACCAAGTTGAATGAATTAGACCCTTATCCTAAGATAAAGCCGTGGATAGAGTCATCTTCTCTGATATCAACAAACTCAAATTACACGCCTTACTGTAGAGATCAAGAACCTCTTTTCTCGGAGGAGTCGAATATGCCAAAGGTATTGCTTTTTGCTTCTGAATTTATTTAAAATGGTAATAGAAATGATTGAATTGAGTTATATCTTGGTTCTACTTATAGAATGAATCTTTTTTATTTAATCATGGTTCATGCTGTTGTAATTTGAAGCTGTGACATTTGAGCTGATTCCTCTCGAATGTTTGATTTTGGAGCTTTTATATCTCAGACACTACATGATTCATTTGTCGCCACCTTTGTTGCAGGGATATTCTGACCTCAAAGGTTTCAAAGTTCCTGATAACGATGATCTATGTGAAGGTCTCAACATGAATGATGTTCAACTAGCCTTTGAAACTGCTGATGAGATATTTGGCTGTTCACAAGGTCAAGCTAGATACCAGTTTGAGAACATTGGGACAGACTGCATGCTAATGGAGAAAACCTTCTCGGTAACCAAATCTGATGGTCCTATTGAGAATACATTAGAGGTTTTCTCTAAATTCAATTGCTAAATATATCTTATAAGGCATCCATGGTTAAATATTTTATTGCTTCCCATCTCATTTTTCTAATCTAATTTGTAGTATTGCAAATATTGCATGTGCATCTGAGTTGTTCATAAAATATTATGAGCTGATGCTTTGAGTTGTAAATCCTACTTTTTTGGTACTTCATTTACTGTGATGTGAGAGGGGATATTAGACCGAAATTCCATGTACTATATAATTAATGTTTCTATTCAGTAATCTGTTTATGATATAAAGTCCATTTAAAATATTTTTACTTTTATGATCCCTTGGTAAGATCTGGAACATGAAGCCTTGTGGTTAAGTAAAACACGAACGATCTGTGTCCTCAATCACCTCAATTTGCAGCATCTGTTTGAAATAACTGACTATTTCACTGCTTTAATTTCAACTTTTATTACTTTCTTGCAAATCATACTTTGCAGTACTATATCCTGTTCTACAAAATCAAACACTAACAGATAAATGCTGAAGGAATAAGGATTTAATATATTGCTTAAAGTTTGGGACATGATTAAGTTAAGAACTGTTAGTATCAAGACTTTGCTCCATTATCTATTATTAGATGCTTTAACCTGTCAGGCCTAATCATTGACTTTCATAAGAAACAAGACTGGTATATGATGGTCACTGATATTGTGCTGATAAGACATTTTACCATGTGTGCGGATAAGACATTATCATGTGTGCTTATTATTTGTCTGGCATACTTGCTCTTCCTGATATTGTGGACTAATAACAACCCTGCAACTATATACTTACTTATGTTCTTGGTTCTATCTATCTTTCTTTATTGAAGTGGATAAGAGTTTTTTGTCCAGTTCATGGTTGACAAGACACTGTTGTGTATCTTACAGGCATTGTCATCAGCACAACAGGACTGTGTGCCTTTTCCATCCTCTCAAGTTGATGGCTCAGCTAGTATGATGGCTGCCATGACTGGCACTTCCAATTGCATGCTTATGAATCCTGGTTATAACAGAAACATCAATCTAGGATATGCTGTTGGTCAAATTCCTTCAACCATAGCTCTTTCACTATCCGGCATTGCAGGGGAAAATAGTGCTGCTGATTATCAGGACTGTGGATTGTCACCAGTTTTTCTAACCGGTGAATCACAATGGGAATCAAATTTGGAAACTATTTGCCCACAAGCAAGGGACAAAGCAAAGATGAGATACAATGAAAAAAAGAAAACACGGACGTATGATTCTCATCCCTGTTACTTTAAAAGTGATGTTTACATTCTATTTTTTTGGTAATTATGCTTATGGGGTAATTCATTTTTGGGTTAAAAAGGTTTTGAAGGCATTTGGCAATGAAGCTTGCTCATCTAAGTTGATGTTAGTTTCTGCTGTCTTCCGAAAATCTTACAGCAATCTGTTTCAATAGCTGATATTCTATAGATCAACTTCTTTTGGGATGTCATTCATGTTATTGTCTGCTGTTTTTAGTATAGATTGCTTTTTTAACATATGAAATAATCAATTATAATTTGTAAGTATGATTACTGTTTAAGTTTTCCTTGAATAAAATAATGGCTAACAACTGAAAGTTAACCTACACCATTGAAGCCATTGGTGTGACAATAAAAACTTATATCTTCATATAATGATTACCGCTTCAGTTCCCAATTTTAGATGGAGGCTGTTTTTAGCTTCTTCTTCTTCTTTTTTTTTTTCCAGTCAAAACTTTTAAATAGCTGTTCATTCACATGGTCAGGGTGATCATATGACAAATTTTGCTTAAATTAAAGTCCTAACTGGTTTTCATTTTTGTTATTTACAGATTTGGTAAGCAAATAAGATATGCATCCCGTAAAGCCAGGGCTGACACTAGGAAACGTGTGAAAGGCAGATTTGTGAAAGCAGGTGAAGCATATGATTATGATCCACTCATTGCACGCAACTTCTAGGCCAGATTATGCAATCATGTCCCTGATCTTGAAGGTAAGAGATTTAATAAGGTAATAAACAGTCCACCTGAAATTATTGTAAATAAGTTGCTTGTAATGACATGATAAGCATTGAAGATTTAAAGATGCAGATATAAAAGAAGCCTGCGTTTCTATTGGTTATTTGGTTTATCATTTAAGGTAAACAGGAAATTCAGCTTGGAAAGCTGTGTTAGGAAAGGAGTTCTTGTAAAAATTTGATGCTTTTCGAGGAAATTTCAAATGTCGAATTGTACTAATATAATATGGCACAAAGAGAGGTTAATCACAGCATTGGCAACATATTGCATGCACTTTCAAAAGTTCAAGTTTTGTCCCTTTAATTTCATCGCTTAGGACTTAATAGCTTACAAAATCACCATTTCTCTTGCTCAATGCCAGATTGCAAATGTTGATAAAAATAGCTGATAAAAAAATGCATAAAGTAACCAACTTTAATTTTCCTTTTATATAGTTCGTCATGTCCTTGCACACATGCTCAGCATGGCCTACTTTAATCACACTTATTATTGCAAGTTTAGTTAGTCTTTCTTGATTACCGAGAGTGGCAGTATATCATAGATTCCAACTTAATGCTGCATGCTATAGATTCTCTCCTCTCTCTCACTTTCCCTGTGTGTGTGCAGGTGTAATTGTTAGCATCTTTTATGAGGATTATTTGGCTTCATTACATAAGCCTGTTTCATATGTACAATGACAGATCTATTGTTCTGGCCACCTCGAATTTTTTGAGTTATGGACACTCAAGCCAACTGACTCGTCTCTGATGATCTATGAACTGCCTGAATTATGCTTGTGTTATAGTTCCTTATGATCGGTAATCTGGCTCTTAACAACAAATTATTCCTGTAAAACCACTGCTTACATGCCATCCTAATGGAATTGACATGATGCTTTTTTATGTTTCATTTACCTATAGAAAAACAAAATGAAGTTATATTCACTTTACTACTGATTATGTTATTCTACTGTTTCTGTGCAGGAAATTATAATAATGGATACACCCACCAACATGTCCCACCGGCTGTGAAGAACCTTGAAGTGACAACCTTTGGTGCATATTCTTTTGCTTTTGTCACCTCTCAATCTCCATTGTACAAGGCAAAACTCTTGTTGCAAATCAATTTTTGTTATATTATTTTGCTTGGTGGACCAGCTCCGTTCCATGTAATAAGCATTGATCCATTAGTATCAATTGAAATAAGGTGTTGCACTTTGTCAGAGTAACAATAACTCAACATTTCTCCTTTTGATTTCTTTCACATTTGAGTGCTTTATATTATTATAAATGATTCTTTTAGCTGTAGATGAAATGAACTATCAAGAATGTGAAATATGGATATTGCTTGAAGTAGTCGAGCCAGTAGGAGAAGCACAGGAAGGGAAGAAAAAGGGAAAAGGATATGGTACCATGTACATGAAGGAAGCAAATAATGGTTCGTAGCTGATATAATATACAGTGAAGTTATAACCAAAAAAAACTACATGGGCAAAAATGTACCATTAATTTTCAGAAACCTTCTTAAATTTTGTAGTTTTAATGAGCATGCTATACAAGCCGGTTTGCTGGCTGGTTTTGGCTAACAAAAAAGAAACAGAAGTTTTTACCTAAAAAAAGGAAGAGGATGTTGTAGTTTCAGGAGAGACCGGCACACTGTAACTTTGACTTTATTTCCCTTCATTTGTTCTGGATGCCTTGACCAAAATATATACCAGAGGATTGCCTAAGATGACAAAGATTGATTAATGAGAACAAGTCTTGGTTGGCATAAAGGTCTGCTTTGGAAGGCGAGAAGGATCTGGTCCGGATATGAAAGTGATGATGAGAAATTCCACCGCTGAAGATAGAAAAGCGAAACTTAACATGCCTTTAGCATCTTTAAGGGGACCCGGAACCTGCTCCAAAGAAAATTGTGATCATCTGGTTCATTACCACCATCAGTCAGTGATGGTGTACAAAATGAAGATAAAGATATGACGGCAAGCATGGCTCATGATTCCTAAGGACCACCAACCGGACATCATCTGATGAAATCAGGAAGCACATGGGACATGACTCCATAACCCCCTTTCTGATGTAAAGCAATTTTTGTCGTTAATTGTTACTGGGAACCCCATAGGTAGTGAGTGCTTAGTTTGAGATTGTTGCTTCTGCTAGGAATGATTGGGACCACACTCGTAAATTGAATGGTTCTGTATGCTTAGTATTGGAGAACAATAACGCATCGGTTGGGGTTAGCTGTTGAAGCATCTGCCGTTTTGAGGCAAACAGATCAATTCTAGTTCTTCATTCAAAAAATTTTAGACTTCGGAAGAACCCGAGTCTCTCTTGCCATAAGCCAGCATCAGCGATCATACAACTTTTGCCGTAAAATTCCCTGCCTTTCCTCTTTCAGCAACAGATTTGAGCAAGAAAAAAGATTTACAATAACCATGCTTGCAAGAAAATACGTTTAAAATCCTAGAGGGTAAACTTCATATGGCTAAAATTCCCAAAAACTGGTGTCCTAACACTGAAAAAGAGCGAATTGTTTATTGACGATCAGTTGTGTCCTAGGAACCTAAAGCTTGATTAAACAGTAGGAACGATAACAGATTCCACCAAGGCACCCAGAAGCTATTCCGGTGCTTTAGATTCCAACCAAAAAGAAAGCTAAATATGAGATTGTGCAGAACAAAGAACAAAAATGCATTAATGATAGAGTCAAACTGGTTTACAGAATACTGAGGATTACATTAGCTGTTTTCTATATTTCCATTTTCTCTCTCTTTTTTTCATTCCTGCAAATTCAAGTTGTTCTTGTCCCTGATATTGGCCATATGTTGCTGACATATATGTAATAATTCAGGAATCTCTTTCTTCCATTTCTTCCACAACAATACCTCAGACAAGATCCCCATAACCAAAAGTTGCGAAGGGGAAAAAAGAAAAACTAAAATAAGAAAAAAAATGACAATCAAAGAAAAAGAAAAGGTGTTTTAAGCGTTGTTGAATGCATTCTTTTCGTGTCAGAGTTGCACTGCCTTCTCTCTGACCAACCCACCATTGTTGGTAGCAGCACCTCATGCGATACTCCGATGAGATATCTCTGCGTTATATTTTGACATGTATTGCAAAGGAAGCACCTGATGTGCCTGAGAGCCAAGAAATTAGCTTGATGAACCCATTTGTCGCATTTCCGACAGAGATATGCATCATCAGCTTGGCAATACAAGGAAGCCCTGGAGTTGCACAGCTCACAATTCACCAAGCCTGAAGCTCTATTTGCATTAGGTGAGACACCTTCTCTCGGACAAGATCTTGATGTGTTTCCTTGTAAGCCTTTGCACATTTTTGGACGATCGATAGTCAGAATGGAAAGGCTAACAAGTTTGGGAGAAAATACTCGTATATAAGGCTGGTGAACTGGAAAATTATGAACCAATATTTGTACACACGCAGTTTCTGTAGACGGAATTTTGTACCATGACTCAAGACACGAGTGCCCACACTAATGACAAAATTATCTCTGTTTTTTCCTCCATAATCTCTTGCCCTTTTCCTCGAAGGTTCTATGATATTAAAGCAAGCAAGATTTTTTAACTTGTGGTTGAGAAAATGCTTTTATCAAGGCTAATCCACCCTGCCTGCCAAGAAAATCATCTAGGAATCGTAGGATGGGGCACAATTAATTGTACCAAAAGGGGCATTTGAGGAGTGCAATAATTTTGGAAAACATAAAAAGCTAAACATGATTAAGCCCCAAGCTTTATGAGATGCCCCGGAGGGATGTAAAGAGCCATGATTTTCGTTGTTGAGTGGTTACCGAGTCCCTTTAGTTTACCAAAGAAACAAGTTTGCTGAATGGCCAAGAATTAAAGCTGTCTTGTGGGTGTGGTTCCCACCAGCAAGCAAGGCCCTCAATCTCATCTCAGTTCTTGGGGGATTCAGGACAAACAGTTGGAAGGATGATTTAACTTTAATTTTTTTTTCCCTTTCAGAGTATGGGTATTTGTTTTGTTTGATCTGCAAGAGTGATATCAATGATGTTGAGAGGTGAGAGGCAGGAGGAGTGGAAGGAAAGGATTGTCCTTGTCCACACGTTGATTTAGCGTTGCTACACTGATCCACTTGTATGGTTCAAACTGGAAAGCTTCTTCCTCTTATATGCCGTCCATCTTTGGAGTTTGTGGACTGCCAGAACTCTGAAAATTAAATAGCCAATTAATGACAGGATAATTATTACTGATAGTAAAATTTTTTATTTTATAAACAGTATTAAGATCGTAACATATGTCTTGTTTTATTTATTTTTGTGAACTGTCAGAACTCTGAAAATTAAATAGCCAATTAATGACAGGATAATTATTACTGATAGTAAAATTTTTTATTTTATAAACAGTATTAAGATCGTAACATATGTCTTGTTTTATTTATTTGAATATTTTTATAAAACATATATCATAATTTTAACGCTGCTTGTAAAATAAAAAACTCTATTATCAATATATGTAATAATTATCCTTAATGACAAAATCAACTAAATCTGCGCTTTTACTATCTCTAACCAAAGCCACTCATTAGATAGCTCTACCACCAGTACAAAACCACTCCACTTTCCAACGTCAAAACCAGACAAACATTTTTGGTTAAATACTCAACTGTGATTCCTCTCGATTTGAGTTTCAATTAAAGCTACTTAAAGATTGAACTATCCTGTAACAAAAGAAAAAACTATCCGTTTAAATTCAAAGACCTCTTTAATATTTGATCAAATTTAAATAAAAATATTTGATATAATAATTAAATTTGGATAAAATTTTTAAGTCAATTTAAAAATTGAGCGGAGTCTCAGGCTTGATTTTTCAAAGTTCGGATTTTGACTAACCCAAATTTATAATTTATAATTTTTTATTTCTTTTTAAAAATAATTAAATTTTTTATATATATTTAATAAGTATAATATAATTATATATATAAAATATTATTGATTAATAAACATGATTTAAATATTTAATATGAAAATTGATATACAAATTTTAACAAATTAAATTAAAATTTAAAGGATATAAAATAAAAAAAATAAAAAAATTAAAATATAAAAAATTATTTTCGAGCCTAATCGGACAAAGCTCAGGTTTATAGTATAAAAATAAAAATAAATTTAGACAAAAAATCAAACTCAAATTTTCGAATCGAATCGAACTTAAATACACAAATTATATATTAATATATGTAATAAACTCGATCTGAATCTGATCCAATACGACCCATAACCAAGTCTAATCCTAACCCATTTTCAAACCACAACCTGAAAAGATCATCATAATGCATGATCATCACATCTTTTTACTCTTGTATCAAATCGAGGTTAATCAGCCGCCCTAATCCAACTTTAAAAAACCAAAAAAAAAGTGTTTAGGTGGTGAAGTAGGAAAGTGGGGAACTTATTCTTTGTGTTTCCACAAATTTCCTTAATAATTGGTTTCCAATTCAATGTTGGAAAGAATCATTATTGATTCGTCTCTTTTTTTTTCTTTGCATTATTTATGCATACCAATATAATTAGCAATGATGAAATAATGTCAAATAAGGTTAATATTTCTATCAAAAGTTTCTTTTTTTACAGGTTAATATTAATTCTGGTGAATGATTTACATTTTTTAAGAGAAGGTAACTTTTTAATAAAAAAATTATCAATTTTTGGAAAGAATTTTATTTTTGATAAATAATTGGAAAAGCATTTTAAATTTGTTAATAAATACAAAACAATTGGCCGACAAAAAAAAATGCAATATCCCTTCTTCCCCTTCCTCTTGACTATTCCGTGTCGCTGTGGTGGTAAGTGTCTTTTTCTTGATAAGCATAGTTTTTCATTTCATATGTTCCGTGTGTTGAGAAGTCTCCTCTTTCCCTTTCAATCTCAGTTTCGTTCTTTCCTTCCATTTATGGTTTTATAGGTTTATAATTAAAATTGCCCATAAATTGGACCAGTTCAAGTTTGGGTCAAACTTATATAAAATATTAATGGTTTATGCACAAATTCAAGCTCGACTTAATCCGATTATTCGGATATCATTTTGAGTCCAAATCTATTTGAATATTCACCATACAAGTTTGGATGTGGCTCATATATTTTGAAATTTATATGGAGAACACTATCTCATAATGTTGGGGATTTTGAATTTTTTTATCGAAATTTTTTTTGAGTAGTATATTTTCATTAGAAATCACAATCAGCATATTACATTCCATGAACAGGTAACTATAAAAATCACATTACTCAAACTAGGTAAACAAGTAAATAACTATAACAAACTAGTAAATAACTACATTAACTCAAGCTCATACTTGGTGAGACTCGAACCTGAGATCTCAAAATCTCAAGGCCTCATCTTATTGAAATTTTTCGATATATTAAAAGTCACTTTAAACCCGACTAATTTGGAATCAAGGTATTGTTGGACCTCAAATGGGGAGCTCTTCTAACGCTGTTTTCTCAATTCATAAAGCTCGAACTTGAGACTTTACTTAAGAAACACCGAACTCCTATCACTCAACCTAACAAACTGTGGAGATATTGAAATTTCACTCGTCAGCTTCTTCAACTTCATGATACAATCTCCCCAGGTACAAAATAACAACATTTGCGTACACACTGTAAGCCCAAAAACTGCACTCTCATCTACTCTATTCAAGAATTCATTTGCATAAGGCAAACCTAATTCAATCAACGATGCAATTGCGCTTAGGGCACAGCGGGTCATATTGTTATTGAATTTTCGATGAGTGTACCGCAAGTATACGGACCGTAGCAAGTAATAAAGTGATAAGTACAAGATCGTTCCCATGAGGATTGAAATTGTGAGTTGTTTATTAAGTACTAAAATTTCACACCCTAAATTTATTCAAATGATCAAAAGAAATTTTTAATCTAAACACTAGTATTTCTGAAATAGAAGTAGCAAGAAAGTGAAAATCTTTATTTAAATCAAAACATCTAAAATATTCCAAAATAAAAAACGAAAGAAATTTAGATGAAAACTTGAAAACTAAAACAAAGAGAATAAAGCTAAACTACTTTATATCCTCTAGTGGGATTGCATGCTCTTTCATGGTGCTGAAGCTGGCTATTTATAGAGGCAGTGGTGATGATTATTAGCTCAAAATCTTGGCTGATAAGGCTTGATCTTTATCTTCAAAGAAAATTTATCTTTATCAACTCTCTTGTTTATCCCTATCCTTAGCAAAAAGTCCATCTTGATAATTTATCTTCATAAAAGATAATTACAACAATTTATCTTTCTTCGCAGCAAGAAGAGATATCCATGCATGAAGCTTTATCAACAAAGTCTTATGCTTGAATGGAATTTGGAACTAAAGTCCTTCATATCTTTGACTTCTTTATGAATTGGAGTCATCATTGAGAGAAATTTAATAGATAAATGAAGGATTTTAATCTAATAATAATAATTTAGAGATAAATTATATCATTAAATTCATGATAATTCTATAAATTATAGAATTATCACACCCCCAAACTTGAATTTTTGCTTGTCCTCGAGCAAAATAAAATTCAAAAAGAAATGTACCTAGAGGTCAAATACACTTGCAAGAATGTTTTCCCTTTAATTTCCTTAAAGACTTTGAAAACATTACAACTCCATGAAATCCATAAACATTAGCTAAATATATATAAACTCATTCAAAAGAGAGTATCAATTCAATTTTTCCGTGTGTGTGTGTAAGTGTTTCTTCATTTCAGTGCATGCAATCCAGATAAATTTATACAAACATGAACATAACAAAAGATCTCAAAGAATAGTTATCTTCCATAAGTTTGCTTTTCTCATCTTCTCTCCACTAATGTAGACACACATAGCCAAAGATCAGTAGGACTTTATAAGCTTGTAATGTATGACTAAGGTAATAGGTAGGAGAAACAAGATTTTTTGGCTCAACCCCTAATCATGCATTTTTTTTCTTGAACTTTTTAAGAGCTTTCAAATAATTCCCCCAACTTGATTTTTTTTTTTGAATTTCTTTTTTTTCTCCAATTTTTTTTTTTGAATTTCACCCTTTCTTCCATATATGCGTAGCTCTAAATACATCTTGACATAGTCCTCATGCATATAACGGGGTATGTGAATTTTTTTTTATAGGCTAGGCTAATTATTAATGTAGGTAAAACAAAAGAGAAGGTCTATTTAAGCTCAAATTGGGTGACTAAGAATAAAATATATCATGGTAGTCTTGAAAAGCTCAAACGGTCTAAAGATGGCCTAAATCACCTCTTTAGCTAAGTGTGCTTTAGGATTTCGCCTTGAGAGATGATAAAACAAATTCTAGAAAAGTAACAAACTTTAAAGACTAATGTTTATTCCTATTCATATAAATTTTCTCCAAATATGCATGACTTCAATGATAAAAACATGGTGCATTTAATTTTTGGAAAAATCTCAATCAAAAAGATAATTTACTAAAGAATTCATCCACATACTTTGCACATACTCATGAATTTCATCTTGCTATAACATTTTCAATCCATGGTCAAATATCAAGGAATTATCAAGCAAGCATATAATCACTTTAAGGTAAAAACCATTTTAAAGCACAAACTTTTTGCTCAATTTTTGAAAAAATTTTTTCTCTTCCCCCCAACTTGAAACATACATTGTCCTCAATATATAAAAACGAAAAGTAGGAATGAGAAAGAAATACTCCCCTGACTTGAGATTAAATTGCCACATGCTTACACCATGAAGAAGGCATATGCACAGCCACAACATCTCCTGCTTATGCCACACGCTCAAGCTTACTATCCATACCGCTTTATAAAGTCATCTTTTATTAAGCTCTTTTTAGTTTTCCCAAATTTAGGTTATGCCCTGTAAATCAAGAAAAAGAAAAAAATATAATAAGTAAAAAAAATTAAGTTATTTATTTAAAGAAATAATATTAAGAGGAAAAGATAGAAAGCTGGGGTTGCCTCCCTAGAAGCGCTTGAGTTATAGTCTTCGGCTTGACTACCACGGTTGATTTCAAGCTGGATCATTAAGATAAGTGATTAATTTTTTGATGATCGATCACTCCTCCCCAGTAATGTTTCAATCTTTGACCGTTAACCTTAAATGGTTCCTTAGAAAACTCTCCTTTTATTTCCATAGTTCCATATGGACAAGTGAATGTGGTCTTCTCTTGATCTTCTGGAGCGATGGCAATTTGGTTGTACCCGAAATACCTATCCAATAGGCAATGGAATTCATGTCGGCAGTCTATCAAGCATCTGATCGATGAATGGCAAAGGAAAGTGATCCTTTCTAGTGGCCTTGTTGAGCTTACGGTAGTCCATGTACACTCTCCAACTAGTGACTGTTCTGGTAGGAATGAGCTTATTATTTTCATTAGATACCACATTCATTCCTCCCTTTTTCGGCACACACTAGATAGGACTAACCCATGAACTATATGAAATCGGGTATATGATACCCGCGTCCAACCACTTGATAATCTCTTTCTTCACTATCTCTTTCATGGTTGGGTTTAACCTTCGTTGGTGCTCAATAGTGGCCTTGTGATTTTCCTCCAACAGAATCTTGTGCATGCATATGGATGGGCTTATTCCCTTGATATCAGCTATGGTCCATCCCAATGCTTTCTTGTGCTCCTTTAAGACACTCAACATCTTTTCTTCTTGTTCATTAGTTAGAGCAGAAGAAATGATAACTGGTAAAGAAGAAGACTCACTTAGATAAGCATACCTTAAATGAGGAAGTAAAGGTTTGAGTTATAAAGTTGGAGGTGCTTCAATCGATGACTTGAGAGGTGAAAATCCAAAAGCACCTAACCTTTCAAATTGTCTGTTGGGAATCGTCACAACTTTTACCTCAGCACAATTGGACTTCTCTTCATCAAGAATTGCTTCTATGGTGTCCATTGGTTGTTGATTGACGAATATTCCCTGAACTATACTCTCTTCTTCATTCACTTTAAAACAATCATCAGTCTCACATGGGAATTTAATTGTAGAAAAAAGATTAAATATCACCTCTTGATCATTGACCTGAATGGTGAGCTCTCCTTTTTGCACATCAATAAGAGCCTTACCAATTGCCAAAAAGGGCCTCCCAAGGATAATTGGGACTTCACGATCTTCCTTCATATCCAACACCACAAAATCAGCTGGAAAGACAAATTTGTCAACCTTCACTAGCATATCCTCAATAATGCCTCTTGGATACTTAAGAGACCGGTTTGCTAACTGGAGTGTTATCTTGGTTGGTTTAGTCTCTCCTAGTCCAAGTTTCTTGTAGTCCAAGTTTTCTAAAAATAGAAAAAGGCATTAAATTAATACTTGCACCTAAATCACATAAAGCTTTATCGAAAAATAAGTTACCAATAGTGCAAGGAATAGTAAAACTCCCTGGATCTTCAAGCTTAGGTGGTAAGTTCCGTTGCAAAATGGTGTTGATGTTACACTCCTCAGTAAGAGCGACAGTTTTAAAATCCTCAATTTGCCTTTTCTTGGAGATGATGTCCTTCATGAACTTGGCATAAATTGGCATTTGCTCCAATGCATCAGAGAAAGGGATGTTGATATGGAGCTTTTTGAATACCTCTAGGAACTTAGCAAACTGCCTATCTATCTTCTTTTGCTTGAATCTTTGAGGAAAATGGATAGGTTGAGGAGGTGATTTAATGGTCTTACCAGATTAAGATGAAGTCTGCTCAATGTTCTTTTGTAGCTTATCTTTTTCTTCTGCATGTACTTCAACTCTAACATCTTCCTCTGATTCCTTAGGTATGTAACCCATTTTTTTACCCTTCCTTAAGGTGATTGATTTACAGTGCTCTTTACCTTCCCTTCTTGGATTAAGTTCAGTATTGCTAGGCAAGGTACCTTGAGGACGGTTACTAATGGCATTGGCAATCTGACCTACCTGAATTTCAAGGTTTTTTTTATAGAAGCTACTTGGTTTTGTAAGATAGTGGTGAACATCTCTTCTAAGGAATGCTTCTTTTCTTGTAGTGGGACTTGTGGTAGAGGATTATGCGGAAGTGGTGGTGATGGTTGAGTATGGAAACCAGGAGGATAGGTAGGTCTTGGGTTAGATGATTGCCCTTGATTATTGTTCCAAGACAAATTTGGGTGATTTCTCTAGCCAAGGTTGTAGGTGTTTAAGGATGGGTTATGGTTCCTATTTGGATGGGAAACATATGGGACTTGTTTGGCTCGAATAGGACACCTATCGCTAGAGTGATTACCCCCACAATTATCACAGTTTACAAAAGGGTTTTGAGTGTAATGGATTGGGTTGAGTTGTTGATTGATTCCAAGAGAATCAACCTTTTTGGTCAATGCTGAGATTTGAGAGGTAAGGGTGATGAGTGCATCTATCTCATACATACCTGCTGTTCTCTTTGGTGTAAGCCTCTCAATTGACCATTGATAACTGTTTGCAGCCATGTCTTCTATGAAGTTGTAGGCATCATCTATAGACTTGCTCATTAGTGCACCACCTGCAGCTATGTCTATAGTAGTTTTGGTCTGGCCTTTCAACCCATTGTAGAATAGCTGCACTTGCAACCAATTTGGAATGATGAGGACACCTTTTCAAGAGCTCTTTGTACCTCTTCCATGCTTCATAAAGTGACTCTGAATTGTGTTGCATGAAAGTGGTGATGTCGTTCCTCATCTTAGCTTTTTGGCTGGTGGGAAGAATTTTGCCAAGAACTTCTGGACTAAATCCTTCCATGTTGTGGTTGATCCTGGTGCCAATGAGTTCAACCAGTCCATCGCCTTGTCCCTGAGAGAAAAAGGAAATAATCTTAGTCTTATTGCATCATCAAGACACCATTATTCTTAAAAGTTTAGCAAATTTGTAAAACATGTTTTAGATGAGAATTAGGATCATCATTGATTGAACCCCCAAACTGTACAGAAGTTTGGATCATTTGGATGATGGTCGGTTTGATCTCGAAATTATTTGCTTGAATAGCTGGATTTCTTATGCTCATCTCAAATCCATTTACCGTAGGCATTGCATAATCTCGAAGAGCCTTGGTATCTGCTTCTTCCATGGTATTTGTTTCAACAAGGTCTTCTTGGTTCTCCTTCTTGATTCTTCGTAAGGTCCTTTCAATTTCGAGGTCAAGAGGAGCCAAGTAACCACTCCTTGCTTGGCTCATGCATAGGCCGATGTACCTCGCAAGAAAAACAAGAGAAGATATTAGTAATAAGAAGGGAGAAAAAATAAAAAATATTTGAATTAAAACTAGGTATGTTTGATATTAATATAAGCAAAACAAATTCTTCAATCCCTAGCAACGGCGCCAAACACTTGTTATCGAATTTTCAATGAGTGTACCGCAAGTATACGGACCGTAGCAAGTAATAAAGTGATAAGTACAATATCGTTTCCATGGGGATTGAAATTGTGAGTTGTTTATTAAGTACTAAAATTACACACCCTAATTTTATTCAAATGATCGAAAGAAATTTTTAACCAAAACACTAGTATTTTTGAAATAAAAGTAGCAAGAAAGTGAAAATCTTTATTTAAATCAAAACTTCTAAAATATTACAAAATAAAAACCGAAAGAAACTTAGATGAAAACTTGAAAACTAAAACAAAGAGAATAAAACTAAACTACTTTATATCCTCTAGTGGGATTGCATGCTCTTTCATGGTGCTGAAGCTGGCTATTTATAGAGGTAGTGGTGATGATGATTAGCTCAAAATCTTGACTGATAAGGCTTGATCTTTATCTTCAAAGAAAATTTATCTTTATCAACTCTCTTGTTTATCCCTATCCTTAGCAAGAAGTCCATCTTGATAATTTATCTTCATAAAAGATAATTACAACAATTTATCTTTCTTGGCAGCAAGAAGAGATATCCATGCATGAAGCTTTATTAACAAAGTCTTGTGTTTGAATGGAATTTGGAACTAAAGTCCTTCACATCTTTGACTTCTTTATGAATTGGAGTCATCATTGAGAGAAATTTAACAGATAAATAAGGGATTTTAATCTAATAATAATAATTTAGAGATAACTTATATCATTAAATTCATGATAATTCTATAAATTATAGAATTATCACGTATCTTCATTTTGATCTACTTCCTGTTTCACAGCATCCTGCTTCTACTTAAAATTACTTCTTTTGAAGAGGAACCACTAGTGAGTCTAACACTGATTATCAAATTCAGACAATAAATAAAGCAAAGCAAAGGAAGCAATTACTTGAATCTTAGTAAAAAGAATATTTAATTCCGTCACTCACCCGCTAATGCAGTAGACAAACATTTATCTGCAACTCTTGAAAGGCTAAGATGGCAAAGCATATTAACATCGTAATGATCTGGAAAACCCAAAATCCAAATCAGTATCATCTTCATTTCATAAGCCTTAAGGACATACTTCGTAAGAAATTCCTTAGAGTGTCCCAAATTATTCCCAACTTTCTAAATTGACAAGCCTTTACTTTTGCATTTGCTGAATACGCATTTAATTTATTCTGACCAACCAATACAATAGCAATACCAAATAATTAATTTTTTCCGAAGGACCAACCAAAACAATAGCATTGCCAAATAATTAAGCCAATCTTAAGCCAAATAACCTTATCACTGTTCTCTTAAACTTTGTGCATAATGACAAAGACCAACATGGCTGAGAAAACACTTAAAGACCGGTTGGGCCAGACGTGTGTTTCAAAGGGTTAGTCCAGTCGCAGCTTGAAATTTTATTAGCTTAAAATTTTTGTCTAAATTTGTTAATTAGATTTAATATTTAGGTTTGTATATGACGCACTGACAATGTATATATTAAAGAACAGATATTTTGCAAATCAAATATGGAGATTAATTGCTAGAAAGAGCCATTGGAGAGAATCAAGGAAACAAAGAGCCGTTCGAGAGAATCAAAGAAGCAAAATAATGGCAGCTTTCCTTCTTAGTTATATTTACCATTCTTGTTTATACTCTCATTACAAAACATTTTGTATATATACTATGTACTCTGTTGTAAAATATATATCGTTCTGTTTTAACACTTTTACATGGTATGAAGAGCACGTTCAATTTGCAACGCAAACATTTGAAGCATTCTCGGCTTGAAGCAACATGTTGACAGAAAGTTCTACCACCATGAGTAGACCAGCAACAAACAAGAATGCAAAACCAGCACATTATCAATTGAGTGCTTCAGATCGACCTAGAGATTTAATTGTGTCTCATCCACTTAAAGGGACCAATTATTCTACATGGTGACGATCAGTTCTGAATGCATTAGTGTCTAAGCATAAGGTGGGATTTGTGGACGGCACATTGCAAAAGCCGTTGATCGGGGATCCAGACGAAGAGGACTGGATTACTTGCAACTCCATGACAATGTCTTGGATCTTGAATTCGCTCAATGAAGAACTACATGAAAGCGTTGTCTATCATGATACGACGTATGGAATGTGGAAAGAGTTGGACGAGCAGTTCTCACAAGGCAGTGGACCACGAATACAAGAAATTAAGAGGGAAATTGTCAACACAAGACAAGGAGATATGACCATATCCCTCTACTATGCTAAGATGAAGAGCCTTTGGGAGCAACTTGGAGGTTTTGCTAGACCTCACAAGAATGGATGCATGGGCTGTACGTGTGGTGTGACAGCCAAAGAAAAAGAAGAGGAAAGACTACATCAATTTTTGATTGGCTTGAACGACGCTTACAATGTTGTTAGATCAAACTTACTATGCAAAGACCCCTTACCATCATTGTCAAGTGCATATTCCTTTCTAGCATCAGAGGAGATAACCATAGGACGATCTCCACCTTTATTTGAAAATGCAGCATTTAAAGTAAGCACAGACAACTACAGAGGACAAAACAGAAAACCCAGATGTGATCATTGCAAAAAGCTTGGCCACACAAAGGATAACTGTTTTGAGATAATAGGCTACCCAGTCCATTGGAAAGGAAAGAAAGGGAAAATTGCAGCAAACATGGCATTGACAGAACAAAAAATGAAGGAGGACACTCAGCCCTCACTCAGCAACTCGTCAGACACAATCACACAGAAACAGTTTGAACAGTTGATCGCCTTGCTCAATGCTCAAAAGGGAACGCTAACGGTAAATCTAGTCGGTAATGTAACTAAACTCACTTCTAAACAATTAGATTGGATATTAGACAGTGGAGCATCTCACCATATCGTGTCAGATCCCACACTATTAAAATTTGATTCTAAGTTAGAAAAATCTGTTTATGTTACATTACCAAATGGAGATAAGTCCATAACAAGTGCTATGGGTAAGGTTGAGGTAGATGAGAAAATCCACTTAAATAATGTCTTATGCATTCCCAACTTCAACTGTAACCTTATGTCTGTGAGCAAATTAACACGTGAATTGAATTGTTGTATTGTTTTTTTGCCTAATGAATTTTACATGCAAGACCTCACAACCAAGAGGATGATTGGAAAGGGTAAATTACAAGGAGGTTTATATTACCTCAATAAAGATGCAAGAGTTGAGGTTAATCTTGCCAAAGGAAGTACATGTGTTGAGATCCTCCATCAAAGATTAAGACATATTCCATTTCAAAAACTAAAGACTATTTTTGATATTAATGTAGTAGATGAAAATAAAAGGTCTAAACCTTGTAATGCTTGTCATAAAGCTCGACAGACTAGACATTCTTTTCAAATTAGTAATAATAAATCAAAGGAAGTTTTTGATCTTATTCACTTGGACACATGGGGCCCTTATAGAATTCGCACACACACTGGAGCACATTATTTTCTCACCATTGTTGATGATTGCTCATGTTGCACTTGGGTTTATTTAATGAAAACAAAAGGGGAAGCACCGACTTTATTTAAACATTTTGTGAAAATGATTCAAACGCAGTTCAATAGACAGGTCAAGAAGGTGAGGAGTGACAATGTAGGAGAACTTGAACAAGCCAAAGAATTCCAAGGCTTCATTCTTGAACAAGGGATGCTACATCAAACGTCATGCACACACACCCCACAACAAAATGGTGTAGTTGAACGAAAGCATAAGCATTTGCTTGAAGTAGCTCGTGCGTTGCGATTTCAATCCAATTTGCCTTTGGAATACTGGAGAGAATGCGTAATGACTGCAGCATACCTAGTAAATATTCAACCTTCTTCAAGATTGAATGGTAAAACTCCTTACGAAATACTTTTTAAAGAAAAACCAAGTTATGATCACCTTCGTGTTTTTGGCTGTTTATGTTATATTTTTGTTAAACCTAAACCCTTGGACAAATTTGCGACAAGGGCTAGGAAATGTGTTTTCTTGGGTTACAGTTCAGGAAAAAAGCGGTACAAAGTAATGGAAATGGAGACTCAACGGCTTTATGAATCAAGAGATGTAATCTTCTACGAAGATACATTCCCATTCTAAGAAAGGGCCACAAACTTAACAAATCCACCAACTTCGATCCTCCCATCATCAAGGGAGTCACATGTTGAAGAAAATTTGCTTAACCATGATGAAGATCTTGGATTAGAGGAAGAAGATTTGGGATAAGAGACAAATTTGATGGAAAGTCAACCAAATCATGAGATGCCAGAAACGGAATGTGCAGCCAATGACCATATGATCATCGAACAAGGCAGAGTCACAAGGGAGAGGAAACTTCCCACACGATACAATGATTATGTTCTCAATCACGCAACTTCATCGGACATTGCAAAGCAAATTCCAAACAAAATGCCCTCATTGATAATAGTAAGGGATCAACCGGCGACATTAAAGCAAGAGTTAATAACAAATCCAATTCTTTTTGCAAGATCAAGTGTCGAACCTACAAGCTTTGAGGAAGCAGCCCAAGATCCAAGGTGGCAACAAGCAATGAATAAAGAATTGGAGGCTTTAGCTAACAACAAGACTTGGAGCATTGTCCTACTACCAAAGGGGAAGAAGGCAATAGGTTCCAAATGGGTTTACAAGATCAAGTACAACCCAGATGGATCTATCGAGCGACACAAAGCACGCCTTGTTGCAAAGGGATATAGTCAAGTGCTAGGACTAGACTACAACGAAACCTTTGCCCCTGTAGCCAAGTTTGCAATGGTTAAATGCCTACTTGCCATAGCAGCCATTAAAGAATGGGAATTATATCAACTAGATGTCAATAATGCATTCCTTAATGGCGACCTTGATGAGGAAGTATATATGAAAATACCTCAAGGGCTAGGGGGTGAAGAAAAAGGGTTGGTTTGTAAACTTCATAAATCATTTTACAGGCTTAAGCAAGCCTCGTGACAATGGTTTGGGAAACTTTCAGAAGCTTTACTCAAATATGGTTTCAAATAAAGTTTTTCCGACAACTCTCTGTTTACTCTAAGTAGTGAAAGTGCTAAATTGGTTGTTCTTGTTTATGTAGATGATCTTATTGTTGCTGGAAACAACTCGAAGAAATGTGAACATTTTAAGAAGTATCTACAAAGCTGCTTTAACATCAAAGACTTAGGACCACTTCATTACTTTCTTGGCCTAGAAGTAACACGGGATCATGAAGGGATCAGAATATCACAAAGAAAATATGCAAGTGATATTGTGGCTAAACTAGGACTTGAAGAAGCCAAATCAGTTGCTACTCCTATCCCACAACAACATGGAATCTCATCTAACTCGGGAGAACTAGTGGAAGACAGTACTGCATATCGTCAATTAATTGGGAGATTATCCTACTTGACTCTCACTAGACCAGACTTGACGTATGCAGTGCATTTGCTTAGCCAATTCCTACAGCAACCTCGGCAAATTCATATGGACATGGCACTCCGCATAGCTCGCTAAATTGGCTCCACGCTAGGCAAGGGAATTTTCTATCCCACGAACAATCAGCTAACACTAACCGCCTATTGTGACGCAGATTGGAGGGCTTGCCCCACCTTACGACGGTCAGTAACAGGATTTGTCACTTTCATTGGCACTGCACCTGTAACTTGGCGCTTAAAGAAACAAACTATAGTTTCCTTGTCTTCTGCAGAAGCAGAGTATCGCGCAATGGCCAAGACAACTAAGGAAATCGTTTGGCTAGATAATTTGCTCAAAATATGTTCATACAAGTTCCATGACCGATAAACTTGTTCTGCGACAACAAGGCTGCCATCCACATTGCTTCCAACCCTGTATTTCATGAACAGACCAAACACATTGAAGTGGACTGTCACTATGTCAGGCTTAAGTTCCAAGCCAAACTATTAAATCTTGTTCATGTACCATCTCACAACCAACTCGTTGATGCATTCACCAAAGCTCTCGGACATGAGCAGTTTCACTGTCTTTTCCATGCAATCGGACTTTGCGATGTTGATGCATTCCACCTTGAGGGAGGCTAATGAAGAACAGATATTTTGCAAAAATGGGAATACCTGTTTCAGTTGCAAGCTAGCTGCATTCATGCATTCCAGCTTGAGGGAGGCTGTTAGAGAACAGATATTTTGCAAATCAAATCTGGAGATTAATTGCTAGAAAGAGCCATTGGAGAGAATCAAGGAAACAAAGAGCCGTTGGAGAGAATCAAAAAAGCAAAATAATGGCAGCTTTCCTTCTTAGTTATATTTACCATTCTTGTTTATACTCTCATTACAAAACGTTTTGTATATATATTATGTACTCTGTTGTAAAATATATATCGTTCTGTTTTAACACTTTTACAATATAGTTTCTATACACTGTCAATGTATCAGAGATTAACATCTTATCAATTTGCAAAATAAAAAATGTGTCAAGCCCTTAAAAGCAAATATAAATTAATTTTTTTAATTTGCTCATAAGAGCCTATTGATGAGGTGTCAACCTTTTGTGCATTGACAGTGTATAGAAACTATATACTATCAGTGCATCATATATAAATCCTTAATATTTTTGTCCAAACTTTCTTAAAAATTGGATGAGCTTTTGGATTTTAATGGACAATCCCACTCTTGGACATATTTATTTATAATTATTATCTAAACAACCAGCCCAAATAATGAAATATGGGTTTTCGTGTTCTACAAAAGCTTTTATTATTATTATTATTATTATTATTATTATTTATTTTTGCAGTTACTGAGTCCATTGGGCGACAGGAGATTATTGAATCATGACTCATGAGTAGGGATGATAATGGATACCCTATAAATGGATATCTGGCACTATCTGACCCATTTAAGTAGGGTTAGGATAGTATTTAATCGGGTTTGGATAGAGTTTGGGTAGTGAAATTCTACTCGTCATGGGTTCGAGTAGTTATCTATGAGTACCTGTTATCCGAATCCGATTATAAATAATAATTAATTAATATGATATTTATATTTTTTTATATATAAATGATTTATTATTAATGTTGTATTTAATTAAATTAATTTATTAAATATTATAATTATGATTTTTAACTTTAATTTATTTTTACAAGTTAAATTAAATTTATCAATTAAATTTTTTAATTAACTTATTCCAAAATTGATTTTAAATTTAAATGTTAAACTTTGACTTATTAAACGGGTAGTTAACAAGTTTGGGTAATTAAATAGATATTTTATATTTTATAGGGTTTGAGTTCGGGTAACACAAATAAAAATAATCAAACAGTCAATCTGATTCAGGCATTATAAAAATTAATTGGGTTTTGATATCTTAAATTTAGCGAGTATCCGACCCATTTACATTCCTACTCATGAGACTATCAACTCTTTTTCATCTGATTCAATAAATTTCAATTTTTTGTTAGACCAAAAAAAATTGAAATTTTAGTACAAATGGTATAAACTTAAAATCTATTTGAATGTACGTAAGTGCTGGTTGTAGGCTCCAATGGACTTTAGTGCGTCCACTGATAATATTCTGCCATTTATTTCGATCGTCCCTACAAACAGCCAAGTTAGCTTGGAGTCGTGTTAATCGAAGCAGAACCTATCTGATGAGGAATACTTTTGCTGTCGTTTTGTGCGCGGCCTCTGTGCTGTTGCAGAGTAAGGAAACTGTCCTGTTATCGTCCTTAATCATAGCACTTGTGCCATACAAACTATTGCCAGGTAGTTTTTGAATCCCCAAAAAGAGATAAAAAGGTTTGTTGAGGTTTTCTAGAGGGGGTTTTGGTTGCCATTAGCTATATATCTCAGGCCCACATGTGGATAACTATCTTGTTGCTCTTCCATAAAGGCTTCCAAAATTCGTGCTAGGTGAGCTCTATGGTGCATGAGAGCTCTCATGGGATCAGGGGAGGTACCCCTGAAGATGACATCGTTCCTGTGGAGCCATAAGGACCAAAGGATACTGCCGAATTGGCTATAAAAATTAAAACCCTCACTAGCATGGAGGTTTTCAGAGTCAATCAGCTTCTTTATCCAAATTGCAAGATTCTCATGATTGAAAGCGTCAATTCTCAAAGTTAGATCAGACGTAAACCATACTGCTCTTGCAACAGGGCATAGAAGGAAGAGATGTTCGATGGTTTCTTCTCCCTTTTGGCAGAGTGCACAATCTGCAAGGGTGTTAATGTTCCGCTTAATGAGTTCGCATCAAACTGGAAGGCAGTTACTACAAATCTTCCGAAGGAAAATGAGAACTTTATATGGGAGTTTTAATGTCCATAACTTGTCCCACTTGACAGTAATTCCCTGCTCATTGATATCTCGGTTTTCATCAGCTAAAAGAAGGTGGTGGGCTGTGGAGACAGTATAATTACCATTTGAATTTGGCCCCCAGACCATTCTATCCTTCCCCTCGATGCAAGAAAATGTTCGGTGACTCAAGTCCTATATTACCGTAGGTTATGGGACTCTGCATATGGTGTTGAAGTTCCATAAGTTTTTGATATGGTCAATATACATGCTGACAGTTTGAAGCTCGTGGTTGGTATTGTTTGACTGGCTTACTAAATAGAGTTTCCCATCTTTGAGAAAAGTTCATTTTCCATCCCAAATTTGCACGTCTTTTCCCTTCATGCAGACATCCCTTCCTACAAGGATGCTTTTCCAGATCCAGGAGTCACCCTGTTTGGGTCTGACAGCTTCAAAATTTGTTCTTTTGTAGTATTTCCCCCTTAGTGCTGTAGCTAGAATTGAATTTGGGTTTGTAATGATTCTCCATGCTTGCTTACCCAATAAAGCTTTGTTCATAAGCTCTGTCTTTCTCAATCCCAGTCCTCCTTTTGATCGGGGTTTGCAAAGGTGATTCCAGCTTGCAAGATGAAGTTTTCTTTCTCCCGGTTCATGACCCCACCAAAAGCTATGATTTATCTGATCTATTTTCTTACAAACTTGGGTGGGTGCTTTGGAGCAGGCCAGAATATAGATTGGAAGTGATGCAAGTTTTTCTTCTTTCAATACGCCACACAGTTAAAGAAAAAAAAAAGCCAAAGATATCACAATTCGCGGTCTTTTCTCCCGATCAAAGTGTTGAGCTCATTGTTCTTCACGTATCCTTTTGTCAGGATTTGGATTCATCGAAAAGTTCGTGTTTCAACACAGATAAATTTTTTTATGAATTAGTTTCGATAAGGGATAAGATGGATTCTGAAAAATTGAAATACACAAAGAGAGCAACTAAATACATCTTATTTTTTTTTTTACACATCTAATTTTACACTACATGTTACTGTTTATTTAAAGGGGAAAATGGGTGTTTGAAAAAAAAATAAGGCGTGTTTAGTTGCTTTCATAGATAAAATGACAGTTAAAAACATATATTTTTTAATAAAATAATAATAAAATTAAAGATAAAATAAATAACTTTACCCCACTTTTTTGTCCTTTTGTCATCTTAGTGAGAGAGATCGTGCCGCACCGGTCACTCAAACTCAGCCGTATATATTGCCTATGAGATTTTAATTTGCTTCCCCTTGTCAATTATTCTTGTACAATTTCGTTGTTTTAACCTTGGTTCCTACTTTCCCAACTTCCATTGCCAATTCGGATGCTTTCCAATCCCTTTCATAATTGGTCCAATTCTATATATGTTTGATTTTGCAAATAGGTTCTTAATTATTTTAACTAGAATTAACCCGGTGCCTTGCCACTAAATAAATTTTAAAATTTCTTTTTTCAAGCATATATAGAATTCATTTGTTTTAGAGTCTAGGTAACTTGAGAGCTACACTCAGATTGAAGTCAACACTGATCACAGACCTTTCTGTTTATATTATACCAGCTACATTCATTGTTAACATTTTACAGAATGAAAAGTGATGTGACAAAGCCCACTTATACCGGCCCGAAGCTCAAAAACTAGAGAGGCCATCACGTGATGGAAAATTATTGGGCCGCGTGGCATTAGGCGAGAGGCATCGTCTGACTCAGAGGGTCACGTGCGGGAGACCCCTCCCGCATGCGACAGACCTCTAATGGCCACCGCGTAGTAGCCTGCTGCCTTATACACGTGGTACCGTTTTGTGACCTCCCGCCTGGCGACAGACGTCTCTCGCCGAAGATCGAATAACTTACAAACTGTTTGTGCCGTACTGGGAACAAACTCTTCTAGAAGGATGAAATTGCTCTTCAGGTAATTACTCTACAATGATGGTAATTTACTCGCCTATAAATAGGCCACATGTATTATTATTTTTTTTTGTTCAAGCCACATGTATTATTTTATTCCTTAATTTTTTACTTTTGGTTTTGACGTTTCCCAATACTAAAGAATCTGTGGCTGACTTAAGCATCGGAATGTCTACGCAGGGAACCACCCCCTATGTTCCTCTGACTTTTCTTGTTTTACAAAAGCTTTTTGGAGATACGTAGAAAGAGAAGATAGACATTGATGTCAGCAATCACTTATTGTTGTTTTGTGTAACAACAAAAAGAATTAAAATTTTTTAAGAAGTCTAAAAAAAATTATTTGTGAAATAGGCTTATACAAATCCATTTTTATATTAAAGGCACATCAATGTTAAATATATGTAAGACGGTCAGCAGATGATATAGGATGATTTGGCCATCGGAGAAAAAAGAAATAAGGAAAATGAAAGCACTAATGATGGCACAAGCAGGAAGTCATATTGATATGTCATTGAGGCAAAAGGGTAAGATCATAAAAAAAATATTTGTGATCTTACGGTAGAATTTCTTTGCTACTTGCCTTGCTATTTGTTTCAAATATTAATATTTTTTGCTATATATAATTATTAATTAATTTAAATGTAAATATATGCATAAATCCATTAATTAATATATAAATTCATGCTACGGTAAAGACAACGCTTTTTTTTTGAAGTTAAAAAAGTCCTTTATTGCTAGGAAATGTTGGCATCGTACATAATAAGGTTTGAAATGAAGTCTGGATGCTCCTCTACCCATATTAATTCCCCAGTAATGATTAGCCCCTACTTTGCCAGTTTGTGAGCTACATTATTACACTCTTTTGGCGTATGTTCAAGACTGCATTTGGAGAAGAATCTCATCTTGGCTTGAATCTCTTCGATCAAAGGTCCAGTCGGAGAGAGATCCATGGCTTGGGATTTGATTTTCTTTATAATTGTCAAGGAATCTCCTTCTAGAATTACTTCCTTGAAGCCCATATTTAGAGCAAAATCCATCGCCGTGACAGCTGCAAGTGCTTCTGCAATAACAGGGTTTGATATCCAGTTGATATTCATGCAGATTGCTCCCATTACTAGTCCTTGCGAGTTCCTTATCATTGCTCCAGCTCCTGCCTTTTTTCCTTGCACATCCACTGCTCCATCAAAATTCACTTTATAAATGTCAGAAGGTGGTGGGCACCATTTAGCTTCCTGTATTGTCGAGGGTGGGTTGCTTCTCTTATTTGCCTCATTATACTCATCCCGATAGGAAGTTGCAAAAAGAGCCGATTTTGATGCCTCCTTGCGTGCCTCTCCATGAAATTCATTATTCCTGTCATTCCAAATTGTCCAAGCCACTATAGAAAATAGTTGCAGACTGCGGTCATGGTTACTTCCACATAAGTTCTGTTGTAGCCAATCCCTCAATTCCTCATCACTGTCTCCTCTAGTAGTCCAGTTCCAGCTAGCATTTTGCCATACTTCATTTGCCCACCAACAGTTTTTAATTGCATGGCACACGTTCTCGTCTCTTTCACCACATCTCTTACATGTGGTCTCCACTGCTATATGTCTTTTTGCCAAATTAGTTACAACTGGAAGGATGTTATGAAGAACACGCCACATGAAAATTTTTATTTTGCTAGGTACTTCCACTATCCAAAGCTTCCTCCATACTCTTGCATCGAAATTCCTTTCTGAAGATTGAGTCGTCAGTTCCTCATCCCTCTCTTGTACTCTGGATAGCATTTTGTACCCACTCCTGACTGTGTAATACCCTGTGTTGTCATAGTGCCATATTAACCTGTCTGGGCTGTTCAACTTACTAAGTGGAATTCTTCTTATTTCCTCAGCTGCCTCTTTTGTGAAAATAGCCTGTAAGGTATCCCCAATTGCACCTGCTTGTGCTGCTGTTAATAAGTTCAGCTACCATCACATGTTGTTGCTCTAGTCTCCTTGGTGAGGATGGCTGAAAGTTTTCTGAGAAAGGTAGCCACTTGTCTTCCCATATCCGTACCGACTTACCATCTCCTATCCTCCATCTTAGTCCCTGGTTTAGCACACCCTTTGTGACCCAAATGCTCCTCCATGTTAGAGACGGGTTTGCTCCTAGAGTAGACTCTAAAAAAGACCCTTGGGGGAAGTATTTGTTCTTTAAGACCCGATACACTAACGATTCAGTGTTTGTTATAAGCCAACGCTTTTTGAGTAGCGGATTGCACAAGATTTTGGTTTTAACATTTTTATTCTCATTAAGCATTAACAGAGTTTCAAAAGACGAGAGTTCTCAAAGTGAGGAAGGACAAATATTATTTTAGAAATTTTAGAGTTAAGCTCTTTTTATTAATTGCCAAATTGTTCACACTAAGACTTTGCTTGGTAGGGTGGAAAGAAAATTGGAAAGAAAGAAAATTGAAGGGAGGGAAAATTGGAAAGATGGAAAACTTTAATTTTTTTTCCTTAGGTGTGCTTGGTAGAGTGAAAAAGTAAGAGGAAAGAAAATTAAAAATAAAATGATTTTACCATCTTACCCTTATTCAAATATTTATTGTCTATAATTGTTTTTGGATAATATTTTTTTGGCATTTATTGAGTTTTCATTTTTAATGAGATTTTTTTTAAAAAAAATCTAATCAAAATAATTCATTAATAACTAATTATTATAATTAATTATTTATATAATTAATTAATTTATTAATTACTAATTAATTTGTACTGAGTAATAATTGTTAAATACTCAACTCAACCATGAATAATGTAAAAAAATGTCTAATACTAATAGAATTATTTTTCTATAAGAAACTTGATATGCCATATGTCAACCCCCAAGAAAATAAAAGAAAATATAAATGTTGATATATATATTGACGCATCAAGTACTATAAACAAGTCCGTATTCAAAGTATTTCCATCCAAGAGTATTTCCTATTTTTTTCATTAGTAACAAAAATCAACCTATGTTTCGAGCAATAAAAGTACTATATAAAAAAAACTCCTCATGCTAAGAGCTCTTTCATTTACTCATCACCTTCAAAAGTAACTCTTTACGTCGTTCAGTCGAAACTCCGAAGAAAGCCCTCATCCTTTGTTGGCTTTGATTTAGAAATAAAAAGGCATCGAGTTAGAGATCTTCAGGCACATCAATCCTCAGCAACTCATCAAATACTTCAGCTTCGGAATAACAGTGTGGCCTCCCTTTTTCAGCAATAGCCAGTCCCTTTTCGGCAATTTGTACACAAATTATTTTATTATTTAATGAACTTTTCAGCCAAATCTTCTCCATGTCATCCCAATTGCTGACAATGCCATGTTCAATAGGGTATTTCAAGGTAAGGATACCTCTCTTTGACTGGGCTTCATCACCTACATAAGCATCCTTTTGACCCATCCCGACCATGACACCTGTGTGGCGTGGGCGACCAACAATACTGTGGAACACTGCCCTAGGAGCATCATCACCAGCAAAACCAGCCTGCAAATACAAGAATAAAGCAAACATCAGCATTTGTGTGGTTAGAACAAATAATTAACAAAACACAAGCCAAATAATTAACAAATAACTTTGTCTATGGAGAAGGGCAGAGACAGGGCCTATATTTCATCTGCATAAGGCACCAGTCAAATGCAGTTCATATTCTGTGTCATTTTTAAATGTACACAACTTATGCTCTTCATGGCAGGTAAATTCCTAAAATCATAAAGCCCCAATAAAAGCCAAACTAACCATCAAACAATAACTCAAGTTCTGATAATACGAATCAGTAAAGAAAGCATAAAATTGAAACTAGACAATAATTAAACACATATTCCACCATAATCTATTAATCAACATACTCTAAATTCTACATAACCTAATGTTCACAAGCAAACACCAATCCAAACTTCATCAAGATCTAGATGAATCAGATATGTATCTCAGCTTGAGACATGAGTAAACAACAATAAATTTCAAATTAAAACTGTAATAAGAAAGCCTAGCAGACATCACAATAGATTAATAAAGCCAAAACTTTAGGTAGATCTAAATCAGAAAAACATAGCAAAGTTGACAATTTGACACTCAACCAACAGTCAAACAAGAAAGAAAAACAAGGGATACGATCAGAAACCCAAAAATATTCAGACATAACTAAGCAAAGATAACAAAGATTTAGATCGAAAAGCAATCAAAAAACAGATGAAAGAAAGATACCTTGTTTAAGCAAAAAGTTGAGCTTCTCTGTGCTTTTCGAAATTAGAGAAATTGACAATTTTTTTGAAAGAGAAGCTGCAACTGAAAGAAAGTACAAGGCAGAGAATTGTTAGTTGCGGCTTTCATATATAGTAGAAATGAGAGTGAAATGCAGATGAAATTCAACCCAAATTCAATTTAGCCCTGTTTGGCAGCAGAGAAAAATAAATAAATAATAAAATAATTCTATATTAAAATACAAAAATATAAGACAAAGTTGAGAATGAAACTAGAGAAATGAAGGTATATTTAAGGAAATTGAATTAACATAGGAAAGAATGAAAGGGAAAGAAAGGAGAAGAAGCAATCCCCATGAACCACAGAAAGATAGTATACCCGATGTGTACTGAATGCAACTAGAATGATTATTTAGCAGTATTTATTTAATTGATAATTAAGTAAGCATAAGTACTTAGACAAGGTTTTGGCACAAGCATAAGTAATTGATAATTAAGTGCTTTCAGTTTTCGATGCTAACAATTGTTAACTTCTATCAGTCAAAATTTCAAAATCTGTTTTGGCACAATAAAGACTTATTAAAAATTGAGGCCTCTATTCTTTTAAATGAAATTAACAGAAGCAGTAGCCTTCTGCTTCTGTTTCTTACAATACAAATTGAAAATAACAACTCTACATTGCTTCTAATACAAAACAGAACAACCACTGGCACTTTATGAATTACCTCGCTTTGACAATGGAAACCTCATTGTTTACAACGTTATCAACACAAAGAAAGAATAGATCATAACAATTCCTCTATGATAGGTTTGACCCTTGTGCTCTGGAGAACTATATTTCCTCAACTGAAATCTCAGCCTCTATTAATAGCAGTAGTCTTTGTAATTGTTTGCATCTGCTGTTTGTTGTTTTAGTTTGTAATGGCATCATTAATTGGTCACCTGAATCTACAATTTTCACACTTCTTAGTGTTCATTCATTGTATTTAATAGCAGATACCTGATAACCATTAAAGAGAATGTACAATTTCCTCCGTGCACTTGGCAGGATTCCTATTACCAAACTGTCCTTTTCGAATGAACTTTATTTAATAAATAGATTGAAAAAATAGTGGACTGTGTATAAAGCATTACTTTGGAATATTATTCTTGTTCTCTTTGAAGCTATATACTCATTGAATGCACTTCTTTAAACTTAAAGATACCCTAACTAGTTCCGACTAATCAGTATGAATTCACCTCATAGTGCTTGATAAGATGCCTAATTCTATGCCTAAAGTCATCTGTTTTCCTGTTTTTGCTCCCAAAGGCAAAAGGGAAGACAGAAAACAAAGAATCAGTGCCATGGCAGAGGCTCCCTATAGCGTTGCCCTTCAATTTTTCATTGCCTTCAGCTCCCAAACAGGGCTAAGGACTCAATTGGGCATCCTAACATAATCAATACTTAAAACCAAATATGAGCTCCTGTTGCCATAAAAGACAAGTCTCAGGGTGGCCTTAAAACGAAACATGAGCTCTCAGCCTAGCATTAATGTTCATAAAGATTATACTAGTATACATGCTGTCAAACCGGAGAAATTAATCAATCGTAAGCACGAAATTAGGAGCCCAAATCAAACAAAAAGTCAGACCAACAACATCATTAGTCACTATCATTGATTTTCAGGGAAAATAGCACAAAGGAAAGATCCATTTTCCTTTCCATTTTCTCATGAACCAAACAGAAATTGGGGTAAAATAAGGATGGGTTTAAAACATACCTTGTATAATTAGCATGAAATGAAAGGAAATGAAAAAAAATGAAAGAGCTTCACAATCTGTCACTTATCCCAGTTGTCACCGGCAACCTCCACTCAAACATCACCAACGCCGTTGAAACTAGGCCTCCTTCCTCACGTGCGCCTAGACCGCGCCCTAGTTCCCCTTTCCTCGTGGCCACACCCACGCCTAGTAGGAATTTTCTGTCTGCTTTCAACAACCAAAGACAACACTCTTTAATGGACAATCCGCGGCGGATCAAGAGAGATGGTGTGGTGAGAGTTTTGGAAGAAAAAGAATACTGGAGAGACGGTGTGGTGAGAGTTATGAAAGAAAGATAAAAAAAGTTTCAAATGGTAATTTAAATTTTATCGGGGTTAATTTTGTATTTTCAATTAATATATTCACATGCCCACATTTTCTTTCCCTTTTTTTGCCCTATTTGGACGGGCTTTATTCCTTTGTAAGGAGAGAAAATGTTTTTCCCTTGTCTTTTCTTTTCTCCTCATTTTCTGTTCTACCAACCAACTTTAAAATTTATTTTCTTTTCACTTTTCCCTTACTTTCTTTCCTTCCGATTTTCAGCTGTACCAAGCACAGCCTAAAAGAGAAGCAAATTCTTGAACCCATAACATTGTTGGAGTAAAAATCTGATACAGGACATCAACAATGTTATGGGTTCAAGAATTTGCTTCTCTTTTAGTGTGAACAATTTGGCAATTAATAAAAAGAGCTTAACTCTAAAATTTCTAAAATAATATTTGCCAAATTGCTTTGATATATTGACATATAAAAAATATTATAATTATGCTAATAATTTATGAGTTTATATATGATATATTGACAGTGTATAATCTCTATGTACTGTCAATATATCAATTCTTAATATCTTATTAATACGTAAATTGAAAAATATCAAACTCTTATAAGTAAATTGAAAATAATTTGTTTGTTTTTATTTTTAATGACTTAACATTTTTTTAGTTTACTTATTAATAAAATGTTAAGTTTTAGTACATTGATAATTTATAGAGATTATACAATATTTATGCATCATATATATAGAGATTATACAATATATATGCATTATATATATAAACCTATATTTTATTGTCTCACTACACGTACAGGACAAAAAAATACCAGCTTGAGTTCTATTCAAATCTCCGGTTTCTTCTCCAACGAGACATTATGAAGGAATAAGCATGAAAGGGTCAAGTCCAAATATTCTCCAATTAAAAATGAATAGGCGACGGCGTATACAGTTTCATAATCCGCGTTGAAGGTAAGACATGGGGTCTGCCGGTCTGTCATGTAGAAATAAGGAATATATTTGGCCTTCATATTTACGTTGTAGAACAATTATTTCATATTTGTAATTTAACGAGTTTTTTTCATAAGAAAATTTAAGAGAAAAAAATCAACTTCATTTTTCTTAAAAAAAGATTACAATTCTTAGATTAAGTCTTGTTTATTAATTTTACTTACTTTTAATAATCTATTATGTTATATTCGTAAAATTAGTATTTAAATTAAAAGAAGCCAGATACTCCAAGTTTATTTTTGTAAACTTTGATTTTTAAGATTAACACCATTAATTAAATGGTCAATGTGACGATAAATATTAGTAAAATCATGACATGTATTATAACGTCAATTTTATTAACCATGGCCTCAACCCAAAACACCGATTTTGATGTTATTGGCTAGTTCCTTCCCTAAAAAAAAAAACTCAAGCGTAATCTCCCACATTGGGAGTGTGTGCGTGTATTCTTTTGTTTATAAGGAACTATAGCCTCAATCCAAAACATCGGTTTTGGTATTGTTGGTTAGTTCCTTTTCTGATCAAAAAACGTCAATTTTATTAATTAAAAAAATACTTGGAATTTTTTTTAAATAAAAAGAAAAGCCATAAGAACAGAATTGGAGAGAGAATGGAAAAAAGAGGAAAGGAAGAGAGATTGACAAGCGGGAAAGCAGGGGAACTATAGCCAGCATCAATCACAGACCGCCCGATCGACAATCGGTCATTTCTTCCCTTTCTTTTTCTATCTCTCGTCCTTTTGCTCGTTTCTCCTCCCTTGATTTTTTTTCTGAATTTTTTAAAATTTCTTAAATTCATATATTAATTTTATTTTTTTTGGTTGCACAATATTGAATTTCTCAAGAAATAAAAGTATATATTTTTTCTGAATTTTTAACCTTTCTATTATTTCAATTTTTGATTTTAAATTTTTTGTATTTTTTATAAAATTTATCACATTTTTATTATTTTTTATGTTTTTTTAAATTTTTAACAAAAATTTCCATTTTTTGACTTTCTTTTTAGTTTTTTTCTTCTGCTTATAGGATGGTGGATCCATTATTGATACAAGGATGATTAATTCACAATAGACATTTTATCATTGGTCATATTTTTTTTAAGTAGTAAATTACAATTACAATCACAATCAGTGGTAACTTGATAAATTGGTAACAAACCAGTAACCTCAAAGTCCCAAGACCTCTTCTTTATCACTAAATCAAGATATCATTGACATTATTGTTCAATTAAGTCATAAAAAAATGAACCTTTGAAATAGAAAGGTTTGATCAAACATAATTTCACGTACCTAATTATGAATTTTAATTTTTTAGATAACAAACTAACCTAAGTAACATAATACATAACTCAAATAAGTATTTTTTTTTTTTTGAAATGGTAACTCAAATGAGCATTTACTCCTGCTAGTTCAATATCATTTCCACCATACGTTTTAATTAATATTTTTCAATCCGTGTTATGAGATTTGAATCAGCCAACCAAAGTGGGTTTGTCTATTAGGAGGTGCTGATTTTCTCATGATATTTTTTAAGGCAATTATGAGATGATTATATTAAGGAAGAATTTATCATTAAATAGAACTTTGCTGACAGTTTTTCTTGGGATAACATTGGGTTTAAGTGGACCTTTATGTTATTTTACTAGTTTTTTTTTTACTTGACTACGTTTAAATAGAAATTTTATTTACAATGAAAAAATTACTTTTTACAACTCAAATTTTTTTGTTATAAAAATACTCTTAAAGAAAAAGATTTTGTTGACCTCATTAAATTTACCTAATTATTCCTAGCACAATTTTTTCTTCTTGTTTTTTCTTCCTCTTTTCTTTCATCTTTCCACAATCCAGCGATCGATCTTCACGCTGGCTGGCGATCATTGTCATTGACTTCTTGGCGGTGATTCGCTTCCAAATATATATAAAAAAATTTGTTTTTTCTTTTTCTTTTCATTTCTTACCTCCTTTTCTTTAAAAATGTCCAAAACACAGTAAATCTAGGATTGAAGCTATGGACTTGGACTTTAGTTTGTGTTTGCTGCAATGCTAGCAAACTGATTGTAGCACAAAATGATTACGGAGAAAGTAATATTGTAGTGTTTGGTATGCAGTATAAAGTTTTGATTAAATTGTAAAAAAAATAATATTACAGTGTTTGGTAAACACTCACTTTGCTGGTAATATTGTGGTAAATTTCAAAAATACCCGTAAGTATAAAAACAAATTTAATACATTAGAATTAATTAAAATTTTAATTATTATATTAAAATGTAAATAAAAAAAATAAACCAAACAATGTTTTTGGGTATTATCATTTATTTTAGTAGTACATCTTACATTCAAATAACTTCGGAAGATGTATTATCCAAATAATTATTTTTACATTATATTTATCACTACATTTTTATATGAAAAAAAAAACGTCAAAAGTGCTCCTTTTCTTAAATCATAGATAGGGTCTAAAAATTTTGAATTTCAAAATTCTTTTTTTTTGAATAATTTAACCTCACATTATACTAAAACAAATAAATTGAAATATAGAAAACAATAATATTAAATGAAAGAAAAAGCATGAAAACAATAATATTAAATGAAAGAGTTCTAAGAGAGGTGACTGCCCATAACAGCATCTCACATTTCTTATTCCCTGCAAATGATGTGCGACCAGAGAAAGAGAGGCGAAATTGATATGTGATCGGGGAGAAAGAGAGGTGACAAGGAAGAGATAGCCTAGAGATAAAGGGTTGGGTTTTTGGGAGAGGGTATAATCAGTGTCGTGACGTCCAGGCTCGAGGACCCGATCGCTTGACTTAAATTATTTGTTTAGGAAGGGAGTCGCCACCAATCTTTTATATAGGTGTGATTGGTCACCTATTTGACTCTACGGATAAGGATTGATTTACATTGCGGAGATTGGATTCGCGAGTACCGTTACGCGTGGGGAAGGATTAGCACCCCCATGACGCCCGTCCGATGGACGGTACCATTTAATTTTTGCGTTCTCCTAATATTGGTCATGATTATTAATATTTTTTATCTAACATTAAGGATTTTTTTATTTTTTTTTTATGTTTCTTCACCATTCTGATGAAACACTAATATGCCTTAAGAGTATTCGAAGAAGATCTTTCATCTATTCGAAATGATTCCATCGTCGGCAATTTATATATTGGTGTTTATGGAAAAAGGAATTTTATCATCCACCATTTCGGACGAACTGTTTTTGAAATTATATTATTGTTGTTACTAATTATTAAATGTTGTTTGTTTTCTTTTTTATCTTCCTTTTTGATTCATAGTTAAATAAAAATAATTTGAGTTTTTAAGAATTTCATTTGTCCATCATTTTGGACAATTAGATTTCAAGTATCAATTAATATTTTGATTGTCCACCATTTAGGACAAAAGATCTTAAAATATTTATAAATTTATTGGAAAAAATTATAAAATTTTCTTTGTCCACCCTTTTGGGCAATCTCTTAAAATACGTAATAATTTAAAATTTTTTAACTTTAATTACTACAAAAATCTTTAATTATTTATAAACGTATTTATTTAATTTACAGATTTTTATTGTTCATTATTTTAGACAAAATAAGAATTTAATTGTCCACCCTTTTGGACAATTTCTTGAAATATTTATTAATTTTAATTTTACTTTAATTATTAATACTTTAATTTTTAATTTTTTTAAATTATTATTATTAATTATCCTCCATTTTGGACAAATTTCAGTATTGCCTGCCATTTCAGGCGCAACTTTGAAATTATTATTTTCTTGCATTGTTTACTACTTAAGTTCTTAATTTGATATATTTTTCATTATGAAATATGAAATAATAATGGCATTACTTATTTAAGATTTTTATCTATTAAGTTCTTTATTGTCTATTACTAGACAGTTGTCCGCCATTTTTTTTTATTTTTCATTATTAGGTATAAGATTTTAAGAGTGTATTAATTTATAAAACCTTTAATTGTCCACCATTTTGGACAAATTCTTGAAGAAGTTTATTAGTTAAATTATCTACTATGATTAGATTTATTAAAAAAAAATTAATTTTAAAGTATCTATTAATCTTATCCTAATATTTTAACAAATTTTAATCGTTTATAAACTTGTCTATCGTCTAACGTTCTGGAAAAGATTATCTTTTCTCAATCTCTTTTTTACTTATGGAATCCATTATATATTTGCCTGGTAGTTGAGATATTTTATTTTTACCGATTGAATTTATTCATTTCTCCTCCATTTAGGACAAATGACGTTATTCTCAATATTTCACATATCATTATAAGGTTAGCTTTTACTTTTAATCTGCCTTCCCTTTCAGCAGAAACGTTTTGCTAATTCAATATTTCATATTATTTATCCACCATTTAGGATAAATAACATATTCCTTCCTTTTATTTTATTATTTCTTCATTATTACCCATTCTTTAAGAACAACTTTAGTATATAAAATTCCCCAAGACATTTTTGATTTGTCAGGGAATCATACAAATAGATATGACCGAATGAAAACAGGACTTAAGATAATATATTATAACACAAGACAAAAAGCAATAAGAATAAAATGATAATAAACATGAAAACGAATTAAGAAAAAGAGTAAAAGGGACTGGGTCGCCCGCAGACCCAAGTTAGATATGGGTCGATGCGCGGACCTTTTCGTTCTTATAAGAGAAATTTTATTTTTTTTATGCCATTTCACCTGCTTCCGCAAAGATAGAGGGCTGTTTATCTTTTCCTTTCTCCGATCAGTGCTACACCGGTCACCGTACTCTGCTGCACTTCGGTCTCGTTTGCGAAAAAGGCACACCTTTCAGGCTCTTTTCGACGCCTCGAACTTCGATCTGGCCTTAGTTTTTCCTCATTCTTCTTAAATCTTTGTGAATCTAGGGTGGAAAGGCTCGGTCTCCGGGCACTCTTTTTGTTTATTACCCTTTTTTTTTGTTGGATATATTCTAGTGATATTATTATTTTTTTTTGTATTTTTGATCTCTTTTTTTTCTTATTTTTTTCTCTGCTCTGGTTGTTGTTGAGACCGGGTTTATATAACTCCTCGATTGCTTGCTGGTTACTTCTAAGATGCCCCTGCCAGTGCAAGTGGCTGAGGCGATTGCCTAGGGTCAATAGGTTTTGGGCGGTGATCGTGAGATGAACTTGGCGATGATAGGCTATGATTGCTAGATTCCTCGGTACCCCATTAATGCCATGTTTACAATTTGCATTTCATTTCAGTTTTGATGTTATTTCTGTTTAATTCGGATTTGCTAATGACATTTTTGTTTACAGGTGGAGGTATATGATAAAATCAATTCTGAAACCTAAAAATTTATTTATTGTTTGCTTATTTATTCTGTTTATTTGATTTTTTTCGATTTTTTTTATTTATTTTGTCTCCCCTTTTGTTTTTACACATATATATTATAATAAATAAACAATAATGGAAATAAAACAAAATAATAAAATATAAAAATAATAATGGAAACTGAACAAAGTAGAACGAACAGGGAGATCAATTAAAAAACGAACTCGATAAAATTGAAAACTTTAAGTTTCGATTAGAGTTTTATACTTATTTGCAAGATTTTGATTCAGGTAAAATTAGGTATCTACAATCAGATTAGTGTTTTGCTCATTGGAGGTAAAGTAACTTTGCAGCCAAATTGGCTGCAATCACTTTGCAGACCAAACACTGTAAAGTCTTTGTGCATAATTAAATTGTAGTGCAAAGCGATTATTTTCCGCATACCAAACGCATCCTTAGATCTACGATTTTTTGTGTAATTTTAAAAAATAAAACTAATTAGATGCAAAGGAAGAGGAAGTCAAAAGAAAGATTTTGGTGTTTTTTGGAGGCAAATAATCGCTAGTAACTATCGCTTGTTGTCGGTCATCGCTATTGACGATCGTCGGTCAACGCCACTAACCAACGACAATTTGCTTCAAAAAAATTTATCAAAATTTTTTTTCAATCATCGTCATTTTTACTTCTAAACTTTGTTTCTTACGAAAATGCCCAAAACAAAGTAGATCTAATATTGAAGTCGTGAACTGAAACATTAGATATAGGACATTCTAAATATATATTTTAAAAACTAACTAGATGAAAAAGAAGAGAAAATCAAAAGAAAATTTGATGGTTTTTTGGGAAGTATATCGTCACCAGTGACCAACGGTTGATTGGAAGTGGCAGTTGATCGTTAGATCCTGGGTGTGGTGGTGGTTTAGGGGTTTGAAGGTTTGAAAAAGGGTTAAATTGAGAAATTGATTTGGGTTATAATGGTTGTAAAGAGAAATTTTTAATTTTTGGTTGTGTTGTATTTAGTAATGGGTTGTAAAGAGAAAATTTTGAGTAGTGTATTGAATTTCTCTAAATCAAAATAGATTTTAAGTTTTTTGGGTTTTTGATAAAAAATAATTATTTGGGCTAATATAATTTTGATTATTTTTTGTGTATTAATTTTTTTTTGAGTGTCAACTTTCATGTATTTTTTTTTTTGGATTTTATTCTTAAATTTTATTTAACAAACATGTTATTCTTTTTATGAAAAAAGTACTTTTTTTGGTGAATAAAGGTACATAAAACAAAAGCTTCTATAGTGAGGATTACAGTTCGTTTCTCCTATTCGGAGTATTACATCTAATAGACCTAGGGAAGCATATTCCCATTCTATCCGCTAGTAGATAAGATTGGAGAGAATCAGGGGGGTCATCGAGCTAGACAAAATGGTTGCTCACAGTTGCTCCTATCTTTGCAAGCATGTCCGTAACTCTATTCGCTTCCTTGAACACATGCTTCAGTTGCACATTTGGAATTCTTTTCAATAGAGACCTGCAATCATCAATTAAAGGACAGTAAGTATGAGTAGATGGAACTCCTTGCTCAACATACCTTATGACATCCTGAGAATCCACTTCAACGAGCACATTAGCATAATTTCTTTGGACAATAGATCGAAGCCCATCTCTGAGCCCCCACAATTCCGCACAAACATTGGTTGTTTTGCCAAGATTGCAAGCGAAACCGCCAAGCCAATTTCCATCTTGATCTCTAAACAATCCTCCTGCTCCGGCGCCTCTTGGGTTTCCTTTTGTTGATCCATCAGTATTAAGCTTGATATAGTTAACGGGAGGAGAAAGCCATCTAACTTCAATATTTGTGATACTAGTAATGTTTTTCTCCTTCCCCGATATTGCCTTATATTCTTTAATTGCTCTGATTACTTTGTTCCTCCATCTAGCTAAACTATCTAACCTATCTGAAAAAATTTTCTAGTTTCTGCGCTTCCAAATATTCCACAAGCAAAAGGAGAAGATGACTTTCCACGGAATGGAAGGTAGTAAGGCGGGAGAGTTTGATCTAGTATTAGCCTCAATCCATTTCACAATGTCCATCGTAAAAGATTCCTTGACAGTATCTAGTATATGAAAGAGTTCCCATAACAACTTTGATTCTGGACAATCCCTTAAATAATGAACATGGGTTTCCTCAGCAAAGTCGCACCTTGGACAATTAATTTGAATTTGAATTCCCCATCTGACCAAGTTGTCTCTGGTGGCAATTTTGTTATGCTGACATAACCACATGAAATGTTTAATCTTAGGAATTGTAGGTGTCTTCCAGATTACTTTTTAATCTTTTTCCTCATTGCTGCTTATATCCTTAATTAGTTTATAGGCTGAATTAAGCTTGAATAAACCTGTTGGAGAGAATTTTCAGGCTATTGTGTCTTCTTTATTTTCCTTCATTTGAATTGGCATTGACACAATCCTCTCTTGGATTTCTGTAGGAATACTTGCATTAACTAGATTGAAATTCCAGCTTCCATTTGCCGTAATCAAATCTGTAACCTTCATATTTTCTTCTTGAGGTGTTCTAAGACCAAACACAATTTTATTGAGGGGACCCGTTCCCAACCAATTATCGTGCCAAAGTGAGGTATTATAACCTGATTTAATGATCCACCTTGTGCCCTGCTTGAGCCAAGGGAATGCTTTATTTATGCCTGCCCAAACTGATGAGGTGTTTCTCTTTATTATCATCCCATTTCGCATGTATTTCTTCTTGAAAATGTCTGACCATAAGCTTCCTTTGTCATTTAGCATTATCCAGCCAAGTTTCACCATGTTTGCTTCATTAAGTTTTCTCATTTCCTTGAGTCCCAGACCTCCTTCTTCTTTGGGTGAGGTCACAGTATTCCAGTTCACAAGATGGACTTTCTTTCGTTCATCCATAGATCCCCAAAGGAAATTTCTGCTCAGTCTATCGATCTCATTGCATGTCTTTATAGGAAGAGATGTCCCTTGCATATAATACATGGGAATAGAGTTGATCACAGATTGAATGAGAGTAGCTCTGCTAGCAAAGGATAAAGTTCTAGTCTTCCAGCCAGCGAGCTTGTTTTTTATCTTCTCAATAATAAAGTTGAAATTGCTATTTCTTCGTCTTTCACCAATAGGGAAGCCCAAATATTTACCAATTTCATTAGCTTGAGACATTCTTAAAATGTTGCTTATCACTTCTTTACTAGCATTACTCATGTTGTTGGAGAAGCAAATACTAGATTTATCGAGATTGATTGATTGTCCAGATTGCGAACAGAACTTATCAAGCACTCTAAGCATAGCATTGCTAGTTCTTTCCGTAGCCTTCCCTAATAAAAGGAGGTCATCGGCAAAGAACAAATGTGAAAGTTGGGGCCCTTATCTAGATAATTTAATTGGCTCCCAGTTGCCTCTCTCACTTTCTTCCAAAATCAATCGAGATAAATATTCCATACGAAGAATAAACAAATATGGAGATAGAGGGTCCCTTTGTCTAATCCCCATTGTTGGTTGGATCTTTATGCTATTTTCCCCATTAACTAAAATTGTCAAGTTAACAAAAGTAACACATGACATGATAAGTTTAATCCATTTGGGAGGGAACTTGAAGAATTGCAAGACCTCTTGGATAAAACTCCATTCCAACCTATCGTAAGCTTTTTCAAGATCAATTTTTATCACCATAAACCCTTGTTTTGCTTTCTTTTTCCTAAAAGTGTGCATAATCTCTTGAGCAATAATCACATTATCCTGTGCCTGTCTTTCTTTTATGAAGCTTGCTTGTACCGGGTTGATCCATCTTGGTAAGAATGGTCTGATCCTGTTAACCAGGATTTTGGTAATAACTTTATAGACTGTATTACATAATCCAATTGATCTGAACTGCCCAATCGATTTTGGGCTTTGGACCTTAGGAATAAGACAGATGAAGCTTTCATTGATAGTTTCTGGAATTCCACTTGTTTCAAAAACTTGCTCTATAAATTTAAAAAGAGAAATGCCTACAATATTCCAGCACTTTTGGAAAAAGATGGGATGGAGATCGTCAGGACCAAGGGCCTTATAAGGTTTCATTCCAAAAAGAGCTTTATGTACTTCTTGGGGTGTAACTTGTTTATTGAGTAGCTCCATTTCATCCTCATTCATCTCATGCTCAAACTTGCAATTCAGAGTTAACCTTCTATTACTGGTTTCATGAGAGGTTGAATAGAGGTTGTTGAAGTGTGTTGTAATGAGCCTTTGAATCTCATTTGCGTCCTCAACCCAATTTCCTCCTCCATCTTGAAGAGCCATGATTTTATTATACTTTCTATGTTGGATGGTGGTGATATGATAGAACCTGGTATTTCTGTCATCATCTGAAATCCAATCAACTCTTGATTTCATAGCCCACAATTCTTCTTTTAGTTTTAGAAGCTGTTGATATTCCTCTATAAGCAAATCCTCTAGGTTCTAGAGCCAACTATCTGAGGATGATTCAAGCGCTCTTTGTATACCGTTGAGGCGAGCTCTAGTTCTTTTCTTTTTCCAAATAATATTACCAAACACTTGTTTATTCCAAATGGTGTCAGCTTTGGTAAAATCCAGGATTGCAGTCAACAGGGAATGTTGTGTTTTATCCCAAGAGTTTTTTACTAGTTCCATGAACTCTAAATGAGAGAACCAGATAGGCTCAAAATGAAAAGGTCTGGATCCAAACTTTGGTGAGGAAGGCTTGGTATCAAGAAGTAACGGATTATGGTCTGAATGGACTTTAGTTAGATGAAAAACTGTTGTGTTTGGCCAAATAACTTTCCATTCCCCATTACCCCATACTCTATCTATTCTTTCTCTAATAATCTGTCCGAAGTGGTTTTTATTTGTCCAGGTAAACCGATTTCCAACAAAACCCATATCAATCATGCCACAACTTGACATGCAGTCATTATATGCACAAGCCTTTGCTAGATTCATCGGTTTACCTCCAAATTTGTCCGCTTCACAAATCATGTCATTGAAGTCCCTAAGCATGATCCAGGGGAGATTATGTGCATTTGCGAAAGCAGAAAGCTCATCCCATAATCTCCTTCTGATTTCATACATAGGATTGGCATAGACTGCAACACAATCCACTTTCTAGGGGGTAAGTTGTGCGAGAATTAAGATGAGAAGGGTTAACATCATTTACCTGAACAGAGGCATGAATAACTTGAGTCGACCACTGGAGAAATCCACATTGATCTCTCTGGAACGCCACAGCAACCATATTCCGCCGGAGAAGCCCTCTGCATCCACTCTAAAGACCTTATCAAAACCTAAAGAGTTGCTCATTTGTTCTGCTCTGTCACTAGAAATTCTTGTTTTCACCACAATTGCTAAGCAGGGGTCATTAATTCGAATCAAATCCACGAAGGTGCTGCGGAAGTTAGGGCTCCCAACTCTCCTTGCATTCTAGAAAATGTACCTCATTGGACAAATATTTTGGAGATTCTGGTTAAATAACTAGTCAGCTAGCTCTGGGAGGGTCTTGACCTCCCCCGTTTTCATTTTGCAAATCAGCTTCAGATATTGGTGCTGATGAGGAATGCATAACAAAGAGTGTTTCCTCGAGTTCTCCGTTCCCATCGTTGCTAGCCATATGAGTATCCTGACAGGTTTGATCATAGGAGGGGTTTGGATTAGGAATGCATTGTTGCTATCCGCTTGTATCTCCATCCTCCTGATTGTGTCTAAAGGTGTCTGCATAAGTTTCACACCCTTGCATGAAGGTAGGACCATCGTTTGTCTCACTTTTGGGCCTTGTGATTGACTTGCTACCAGATGTAGATGAGGGGTTGGATCCGGTATTCCCAGTGCTACGAGTAGGTTGTTCCACTCCTCTATTGTGTCCTCTTCCTTCCAGCCCTCTACATGTGGTCTGTTCTTTATCAGAGTTTCCAAAGCCGTTGTGATCTTTATCACCTTCTCTCCTTTCACTAGAAACATATCTTTTAGATCTCTAAATTGCTCTTGGTTCTCTTCCATTGTTGGCACTAGTGTTTGGGGTTGAAGTCTTCTTTGTGGTTTTCCTTGCTTCTAGCTTGAGGGAGGTTCGGGTATCTTCAGATTTGCTCGAGAACTGAAATATGTCCATTTCTTGTGTGTTATTTGGTTCCATTGGAACCATGGTAGTTTGGTTACTTTTTAGTTTTGTCTCATCACATTGTTGTTGCTCCCGTGATTAATCTTTGAACTCTGACCTCCTTGTAGGAAAGTCTGGTTATTTAGCCGTTGTTGAAAAGACCTCTCTGAACCATCAGACACCTTTGCTTTACCTTTGTCTTTTGGATCTTGAGCCGAGTCTGATTTCGGGTCTTCCTTACACGGTTGTGTGTTTTTTGTCTGTTTGTTCTTCCTCCTGCTGACCACCATCCATGGACCATATTCATTCAAATCCGTGTTAGTTTTGTTGTTTGCTTCAGTGCTTGCATCTGGCATCTCATTGTTAGATTGGGATTGGCTGTCCATGCTTGTTTCCTTCACTTCAGCATTTGCTTTTGTCTTTCTTATGTCCAACCATGCCACAGGAAAAGCATAAGTTTACCCCTTCATATAATATTGGCTGTATATGTTTGCCAATTCTTATTTTGGAGGTCAACGGTTTTTCAATATCAAGTTGGATGCAGAATCGAGCATATCTGCCTCTAGAGTTTTGTTCCGTGTATGTATCAATTTTGAGAAGGTTCCCCAACTGATTTTCAATTCTTTGGAGAATATTCCTATCAAAATATTCCATCGGTAATCCAAGTAACCGAACCCATGTTGTTGTGGTGGTACAATGCACGTTCTTCTCCGGTATAAAGCCTGGTTCCCACAGCCGCATCGTTCAATAATATGGTCCGACGAACCAAGGTCCTCCATGTAAAACTTTGTGGAAGTCATCAACATTTTGAAATTTGAAAACAAAAAAGTCCAGGCCAAGAACAATACATTCAAGATCCCCTTTTAGTTTCCATTGGGCTTGCACCTTTAGATCGAGGTAGTTATATCCCACTGTCTTTCCAAAGGTCTTCACGATAATAACATATTTCTAGGGTGTTCTAATTCTCTTCTTTTCCTCTTTCGATAGTAAGATTGTTGGGATGTTATCTCCAATAAAATCTTCACTATCCAATTCTTCTTCTAAAAAGCTGGGCTGAGTAAATAAAGAGAATTCTGTTCTTGTTTGGTTGCTTAACAAAGAATCCTTGTAGGAATTTGCATGGTCTTGTTTTTCTATCACAACCTGATCTGGATTTTTGATTTCTCCATTTTTCGTTCTCTTCACACTTCGCACTTTCAAGTCCTCCATTTCCGTGCAGTTAAGTGGAGGTAAGTTCTGTTTTTCCATCACTCCGATAATGCTAAAGGGAATTTAGGGAGAGAGATTCCAGAGAGAAGCTAGAGAAAGAACTTTTAAGTTTACTTATTAGTGCTGTAAATTTAGATTCCTAAAATGGGGTGAAAATATTTGGATTTTTATGAAAAAAAACTTATAAAAGGAAAAGCAAATAATTTAAAATAATTATTTTAAAAATTTATTAAATACAAAAATATTAATTTAAATTTAATAAAAATGAAAGATTAATATATGCAGCATCCAATCGAGAGATATTTGATAGTACAATACTATAATTAGAATCATCACTCTTTTTACTTCCCAACAAGCAACTTGGAAGAAACTTTAAAAATAAATATACAAGTACTTCTCAAATCTGGGCACCATTCTCCTTCTTTGACTTTTTCATTCAAAAATATTTTATCGAAGCAATTTTAGCACAAACTTTTCTCAAATTTATCTTAGGAGAGAAATTTTGCAACCTTACAAGCTTTTTAACGAGGAAAGATTGGTAGGATCGCATGTAATCATGATAATTTGTTTATATATTGTACATTTGTGTGATTGTGTCATATTTTATACGAATAAAATAAAAAAATTATCATATCACAATTTATTTTGATATATCAAATATAAAATATTATTTTTAACTTCATCATATTTATATATAAATTTTATCAAAATTTTAATTCTTATACCTTTCTTTTCATAATATGTAACTAAAATTATGATATCTAAATTAAATTCAAATACTAAAATTTTGAGCTTTAGTTTCCTCTTACCTTTTTCATCTTGTTTTCACTTTAAGAAAACAATCCATCCACGACGCGTGGGGCAGGTGCAACAGCTAGAATTCTTGATATTTCTATTGAAATTAAATAAAGCAAACTCACAAACCATGCTTCCATTTTGCAGGGCAGTTTGAAACCATTTCTTACTTTATCCATGTGTTTCAGGCATGGATGGGTTGGGTTCCTGAAAATTAGGTGCGCTTCCAAAGAAAAGTCATACTCGGATATTTCTTTCACATGGAAGCCACGAATCGCTCTTTAATTTAGACTTTTGACTTTTTTGGATCGGGTGAGGAGAAGAGGATGGCTTTATTTTATGGATTTATATACGATGCATTGATAATGTATAATTTTTATACATTGTCAATGCATCAGAGATTGACACCTCATCAATAGATTCTTATATGCAAATATAAATAATTTTGTTTAATTTGCCTATAAGGGCTTATTGATGAGATGTCAACCTCTGATGCATTGATAGTGTATATAAACTATACAGTGTCAATGCATCATATATAAACTCTTATTTTATACTAAAACGTATACATGTATATATTTTTGGATTTATATATAATACATTGATAGTATATAAGAGATTAACACATCATCAATAAATTTTTATAAGCAAATTAAAAAAATTATTTATATTTATTTTCAAAAATTTGATATATATTTAATTGATTTGTTGATGAACCGCTAATTTCTGATTGATTGATAATACATAGTTTCTATACACTGATATAAACCTTTTATTTTTTTTTGCTTTTAAGAAGTTCTTATGTGTCTGAGTCAAATGACGTGGGTAGCTCTTGCTGGTCGTTTGCTAGGCATTAGTCGACGGTACACCATTATTAATTGCTCCAGACAATAATCCAGGCAAAAACCAGAAGAAAATGGTTATGGGGAAGAAGATAAGGAAATAATATTTAATTTTATTAAAAAAAACCAAGGAATTTGTTATCCTTCGAAAAACAGGTTGGCATTTTCTAATCTTCATGTTCATTAAACCAACTCCAACAGATAATCAATAATAAACTTATGTTCTCTTCCATCGGAATCTGCATTTTCTTGGTCTTCATCTTCCTCTATATAAAGAATTCTTAATACAACCCAAAACCAATTGATCTTTCTAATCCAAGGCCACATTGGATCTGTCTGATACTTTGATTTCATTCAAGTCACTACTTCTAGCCAGGAAAATGGCAGTGCCGAGGACATTAGTAAGTTTGGCAGCCACAGCCATGCTCATCCAGTTAGCCATGGCGGCAAATTACACCGTTGGAGGTCCGACTGGAGGCTGGGATACAAGCACTGACCTACAAACTTGGGTTGCATCTCAAAAGTTTGCAGTAGGCGATAATCTGAGTAAGTCCTATGCACATATGACATATCAATACAAGCAATAGCAAGCATAATTCTGCAGCAGCATGTTACTTTATTCCTTTGTTATTTGAAATATGCATCAATAATTGACATAACTATCATCTGCAGTATTCCAGTACACTCCGAACCATGATGTGCTTGAAGTTACAAAGGCAGACTACGACTCCTGCCAGACAAGTAGCCCAATTCAGACCTATAACGATGGCAACACAGTCATACCTCTCTCTTCTCCAGGAAAGCGATACTTCATCTGCGGGACACTTGGACATTGTAGCCAAGGAATGAAGATTGAAACAGATACCTTGGCAACGGCAACAGCACCAGCAGCGCCACCAGCAACATCTCCTTCAGCTCCATCATCATCTCCAGCTCCAAAAACTTCTCCCTCACCGGAAAAATCCCCAGAATCAGCTCCTGCCAGTTCTTCATCCCTGGGTGTTCCTTCAACTGAATCACCTGGAGCCTCTCCTCCGAGCGGTCTTTCATCATCACCACCTCCCTCATCAGCTAACAGGAACAGTTTCCAAACATGCCTCACATTGGGGTCTGGCCTCGTGCTGATGGTGCTTTTGGCCCTCTAAGCCTCGCATGATTCCTTTCTTTGCAAGAATGTTCAAATGATTATACCTTTGTGAAAAATTTTCGGTTCTCTACAGTGTTTCGTGTAATACTCAATTGTTGGCTTATTTATGAATTGGATTCTTAACAATGTACTCCATAATTTTGCAAAGAACATTGCTATTGGGCACAGTTAGGAGCAGTTAAACCCAATTTATGAGTATGTGACAAGAAATAATGAGAACATGGATTTCTATAATTCTCTGTCCCAGAAACCGTGATATATGGAGAAAACATTCCAAATATCATGTGGACTCTTAACTCATAATAAGATAACGAATAAGCCACTTTTACAGACTCATTAGACTCACCTAGCTGGTTAAAACCTATAATTGTTGTATTTTACATTTGGAGTAGAAGAAATCCATAGAAATTGCTAGTTTCTAGAAGAATGTCCAGCGAATTAATTATCTGACCTTCACATGTACTGTTAGAAGTAATAATCATATATTATATCATCGCACAGCTAAACATGGTAATCTGTGTCTTTGTATCATGTTTTGTGTTATAGATGGTATTTGACACCACGAATTGTTGAAATACGTACAATACATAAATTATAAAAAGTGTCTAAATCCTAAGCAAGTACATGACATTTTTATAAATGTTACACATGATAAGACATGGTTAACATGTTATAATTGCCTGTGTAACATAACATGATACAACATGATATGACATAATTAAAAACGATCAATATGATTAGACCTGACCGACACAAACACGGATAACACGATTGTTGACGCCTAATTTTGTTTAGATCATCATATTTTATAGTTTGTTTTTTATTTTATTTGAATTTTTAATTTTAAAGTTTATTGTTTTATTATTTTCTTTTTTAGTAGTCTTATAAATTGATTAATAAAGAATATATATAACAAGTATAAAAAAGGGCACAAAAACAAAAAAAAAATAAAAAAAACAAAAAAAGAAAGAAAAATAAAAAAAAAAGAAAAGAAAAGAAGTTGGTGCCATGGACGGCACCAACCCCTCCAACCCGGTCCCTCAGGTTGTCCATCAGCCCTGCAAGCTCCTCCCCCGAGGTTGTCCATCAGCCACTGACACCACCAGCTACACCAACTCTACCACCGGCCTACTCCATCCCATCTATGCCAATCTTACTTCTTTTAAAAGACTCACCATCCTTGATCTAAAAAGAAGAAAAGAAAAAAGGAAGCAAAAAATAGAAGCCTAATCCGAAAACTACCCATCACTATCCGAACCACCACCATCACTACCACCATTTTCGGCCAATACCCCGGCCCCTCAATCCTCAGCTCACCATCATCCCTCACCATTGAGCCTTACCCAAACACCCAACACAGCCCCCCTTCAACACACTGGGCATCACCACAACATCTTCCCGAAACCCCTGCCAGAAACAAATATAGCCCAAGCCAAAAACCTCCAAGGCAGCCAACACAAACAAAAAAAAAGAGAAAAGAGAAAGACAACAACACAAAACCACAACCAAGTCAACAACATCAGCAACCGAAAAAAAAAACAACAAAAGGGAGAAAGAGAGTTCGGTTAATATTAGATCCAAGGGGTTAGGGAAGTTTTTGGACAAATCGGTGGCTAGATCTGAGTAGAGGACAGGGACTAGAGCATTTCTATGATCATGGGAAGCTTGTCGGACGTCGGAAGGTGGTGGCTGCCGGTGGTAGCGTGCGAGGTGAGGGACGAAGTGATGGACAAACGAAGAGGGGAGGTGAAGATCTTTCTGAAAGTTAGAAGCTTTTTGTATTCTGGTCACCGTGGATGGCGGTGATTGGCGGCGGCAGTGGCGGGGCTTACGGCTGCCGGGCCTTGTGAAGGAGAGAGATGAAGAGAGAGTTGAGAGAAAAAAAAACAACAGTTTTTTTTTAAAGAGAAGTTAAAATCTGAAACAAAAAATTTTTTTGGGTATTTATAGGCAGCCTAAACAGCTGCGTTTTGAGCCTAAGGAGAAGGCTTATTCCCGGATCCACCCATCCGACTCGTTGCAGAGGAACCGACCCAAATCGCCTGATCCGGATCCAACATCTCGACCCAGTCTGCTTCCAGCATTGGTGGATTGGCCCAGCGAAGCCCAATCCGTGACATTCCTTGGGCTGCTGGAGTTGGGCCACTTGCAAACTTTTTTGGGTTTTTAAACCCCAACAACTTGGGTACACTCTTAACTTGCCCAATTTATTTTTACATATTTGTGAATTTATTATTTTGTATGTTATTATTGTTGATTTTCATACTTTTATAAAGAGATTTAAAAATTTTCAGAATAGTAATAAATATTAGTTTGAATTTGATTAATATATTTTAATGGGTTTTATTTTAAAAGAAACCAATAAAAAAGGTAAATAAATATTTTACTTAATTATCATTCCAAAATAAAATTTCGATGATGGGATGCTACAGAAGTCACAAGTAGTGATTCCTAGCTGATCCCTAGGTGTGAAGAGTCGTACTAAATATTGTCAAAAGTATTGAGGTATTTAGTATGATTTTTCAATAATTTAATTTTTTGTTAAAAATAAAAATAAGTTTTTAAAAGAAAATTAATAATAAATTTTAAATTTAATTAAATAAAAATCCGATGATGGGATGTTACGGAAGTCACAAGTAGTGATTCTTAACTGATCCCTAGGTGAGAAGAGTTGTACTAAATGTTGCCAAAAGTATTGGAATATTTAGTATGATTTTTCAATAATTTAATTTTTGATTAAAAATAAAAATAAGTTTTTAAAAGAAAGTTAATAATAAATTTTAAATTTAATTAAAAATTTTTCCGATGATGGGATATTACGAAAGTCACAAGTAATAATTCTTAACTGATCCCTAGATGAGAAGAGTTGTACTAAATGTTGCCAAAAGTATTGGAATATTTAGTATGATTTTTCAATAATTTAATTTTTGATTAAAAATAAAAATAAGTTTTTAAAAGAAAATTAATAATAAAATTTTAAATTTAATTAAACAAAATGTCTGATGATGGGATGTTACGGAAGTCACAAGTAGTGATTCCTAACTGATCCCTAGGTGAGAAGAGTCGTACTAAATATTACCAAAAGTATTGGAATATTTAGTATGATTTTTCAATAATTTAAACTTTTTATTAAAAATAAAAATAAATAAGTTTTAAAAGAAAATCGAAAAAGGAAATTAATAATAAAAATTAAATAAACAATTCCCGATGATGGGATGTTACGGAAGTCACAAGTAGTGATTCCTAACTGATCCCTAGGTGAGAAGAGTCGTACTAAATGTTGCCAAAGTATTGGAATATTTAGTATGATTTTTCAATAATTTAATTTTTTTGTTAAACATAAAAATAAATAATTTTTTAAAAGAAAATAGAAAAAGGAAATTAGTAATAAAATTAAAATTAAATAAATAAATTTCGATGATGGGATGCTACGGAAGTCACAAGTAGTGATTCCTAGCTGATCCCTAGGTGAGAAGAGTCATATTAAATATTGTCAAAAGTATTGAGGTATTTAGTATGATTTTTCAATAATTTAAATTTTTGAAAATAAAATTGAATTTTTAAAATTAATAATAAAATTTTAAAGTTAATTAAACAAAATGTCCGATGATGGGATGTTATGGAAGTCACAAGTAGTGATTCCTTAACTGATCCCTAGGTGAGAGAAATCTTACTAAATGTTGCCAAAAGTATTAGAATATTAGTATGATTTTTGAATAATTTAAATTTTTATTAGAAATGAAAATGAATAAGTTTTGTTAAAAACAAAGAAATATAAATAAATAAATAAACAAATAAATAATGAAATTTAAAATTAAAATTCATTTGCATCATTTTTATTTGTTTGCATCATGTGCATTCATAATAATTTTCGAAGCAAGTGTGAATTTTCCGAGGATGAGATTTTATAGAAGTCGCAAGTAGTGATTCTTAGGAAATCTCTAGGTGAGAAAAATTATTTCGAATGCTGCCAAAAGTATTGGAGTATTCGATTTAAATATTCAATACAAAAAGGTTCATATTTACTTTCGAAAAATAAAGTTTAACCTTTTAAAATAAAACAAAATAAATTTGCAAATATAAAATGATTTTGAATAAAAAAAATGCAATAAAATAAGAATTATTTTTGAATATCAATTCAAGACCATTTTATTAAAACTAAAGGATAACACATGATTACTATGGTACCGTTTTTTAACGGACGTCGTGGGGGTGCTAATCCTTCCCCATGCGTAACCGTACCCTCGAACCTGATTTTTGTTTTCGCAGACCAAAATTGCCTTTTTAATAAAACTTAATTAATTTTGAGATTTTGTTAAAAAGATAAATATTTTTAGGTGGCCAATCACACCTTACAAAAAAGATTGGTGGCGACTCCCTTTGTTTTTAAATGTTTTTTCAAAATCGTCGAGCGCGAAGCCGTTACGACAGCTTGGCGACTCCACTGGAGACACTTTTTGAGGGTCGAGCCATTTATTAGTCATGTGTTATCCTTAGTTTTAATTTAATGGTCTTAATTAATATTTAAATTTAATTTCTTTAATTTTAAATAATTTGTTGCATTTGCGTGAATAAGTTATTATGTTTATTTTATGGCATTCTTTATCTTGTATATATTATTGTTAATAAATTATGGGGCATCTAGGATAGGGGTTATGGTATGATTAATGTTTGATGTATTCTCTCATACACACACTTACACTTACATTTGCATGACATGAGCTCTATACCTGGGTTCCGTCCTTCTTAGGAGGGAGTAGAGTACCTTTGCTCTCGTGAGGTAATCACCTCCGCAATGGCAAGTGAAATACTCCCACTCAAATTAAATCTTACTAGTCCAGTGTGGACGACAGTGAGGTATAATTTGAGAACCTTTAGATCTTCATATCCCAACCCAGCATGTAAAAGGCCCTAAAAAGTCAAGCCTTAGATAGAGCCATGTCCGATTTTTGTAGAAATCATCCCGAGATTAAGACACATGAGGGAACATTTTTACTATTTTTTTCTTCATATCATAACTCTATTGATTTTTTAAATTCATGCTCTCAAAAAATCAAAAGATATTTGTTTTCAAATAAAATTTCACATTTTTATAGAATAAAACAAAGACTTATTCGGTTTCTCTCCTTTGTCAAAAATAACATGAAAACATCCATTCATTCTTTAATAATATTTGAAAAATAACAATAATGTTTTTTATTTCTTTTAAACTAATGCATAGACATTAAAAAGAAAGAGGAATTTTGATGAGAAAATAAAAGGTAAATGCATTGTCACATTCATTTAAAAGTAGATTAAATAAAAAGGGAAATTAAATATAATAAATTGTGATGTGAGAATAAGATTTTTTTTAATAAAAAAGAGAAAAAGAAAAGTTTATTCTTTACAAAAAAAAAGAGAAATCATCAAAATTTAAAATAAAGAAAAAGGAGAGAATTCATTCATTAAATTTAAATAAGAGAAAATTTTGATTCTTTAGCATGTCATATTTCATTACATTAATGCATTCACATCACATAATAAGGAGAGTATTTGTCTTTTTGGAATAAAAGAGGTCAAAGATATGGGAGATCAATTAGAAAGCTAGACTATTTTGGAGAATAATCGAGAGGAGTTTGGACATGATATACGAGAGATGAAAGGAAAGCAAGCTAAGATAATGCAGATGCTTGAAAGTTTTGGAGAAATTAAATTGGTTCATTCTCAAGGGTCGTTGTTGTTTCTAGAGCAAATACATGTTGAATCATCAGCAAGTGGAGACCAATCGACTTTTCATATAAGGAGAAAGGACTGATTGATGCAAAGTCCTCGATATAAGTTAGGTGGTTAATCAAGGAACCACAAGGCTTGATTAGAGTTTAGAGAGTGAAAAGGACAGTTGCTGTGGTGAAATTTGTTTTTGAAAGACCTTGAATGTTGAGGGCATTAGAATAAGGGAGAGTTAGTAAGGAATTTTTGAATCTTGTAAACGATTCCTATGTGAATATGAATGTTACAAGATTTTATATAAGTTTGCATTCACTTCATTCATATGTGCATAACATGATTTTGACAGATAATAATAAGGCTAGCAATAATTCTTTCCTCAAAAAAATGAAAAAATGAAAATGAAGAAAGTAAATAAACGCTCAAAAAAAATTTGTTTATAATTTTTTCCTTTTGATGTGTAACTTGTGATATTGTAAAATAATAACAAGATTGAAATTTCTTTTACATGTAGATATACCATTTCAATACAATGAAAGCTTCACATTAGCATGGCAAGCATGACATCTAATTTTAGGTTGTGACAGGATTTGGTGTAGATATAGCTTGATCATTGAAAAGTTTTAGAGATAGTTTTGGGACATGGAAGAGACAGAAATGACTCGGATGAAAAGGATGGAAAAAGCTCAACAAGAGGTGAGAGAGCAATTGTCACAAATGGCAGGATTGTGGGAGAAGCTGAACAATGGAAAAATGGGAGAACTAGCTACCGAAGATGGGCATCGGTTTCGAAATATTGAGGATTCTTTTTGTCCAGTTAACATTGGCTCAAGAGAAACCCAATCATCTCAAGAGCCACAAGCAATGCCCACCGAGGGTTATGTGTGCCCTAATATGCCGTCTGCAATCGACCCTAGTCAGTATCAAGGGCATGCAACTCCTACAATGAACCCCCTCGAACCAATTCAGGTTGCCAATTTCGATAGTCGCAATGAGCAAGGGATGTCGCAAGTGAAAGAAGGCTTAAATTCTCGACAAAAGATAGAGCTTATAGAAGAAAGACTTCAGATTGTTGAAGGAAAGGATTTTCATGGATCTTTAGATGCTGCCGGATTATGCTTAGTACCTGGTGTGGTCATTCCTTTAAAGTTTAAAGCTCCAAATTTGAGAAATATGATGGGACCACTTGTCCAAAGGCTCATCTAACTATGTACTGTAGAAGAATGGCAGCGCATGTGCATGATGACAAGCTGTTGATCCATGTTTTCCAAGAAAGCCTTAAGGGATCTGCTGCTAGGTGGTATACACAATTGGGCAGGGGCGATGTTCACTCATGGGAAGATTTGGCAAGGGCATTTGTCGCCCAATATAAGCATATTGTGGATTTGGCCCCAGATCGTTTATCCTTGCAAACTATGGAGAAGAAAGCTACTGAAGGCTTTAGAGAATACGCCCAGAGATGGAAGAATGTTGCCACCCAGATCCAGCCTCCCCTCACGGAAAAAGAGACGGCGACTCTATTTCTTAGTACACTCCAGCACCATATTATGATAGAATGATTGGGAATGTTACTAAGAACTTTGCCGACATGGTGGCCTCCGGAGAGATGATTGAGAATGCAATCAGGAGAGGCAAGATTAAGATAGGTGACATAGCCGATAATAGGCCCGAAAGAATGGAAGAAGAAGTGCAAGTTGCGACATTTGAGGGGGAATTTCTCAGGAATCCCATTCCACATAATCCTTATTTGTCCCACCCATTATACCGTGCAACCTCAAATAATGCTTCCTGTGATCCTTATCTTTATTCACCAATCCCGCAACCAGGATTTCCAACAAACTCTTGTCCTTTAACAATTTTTCATGCGCCTATCTTCATGCCTAGGCCAGTAGCTCAACCTCTTCAACAATCAACAAACAACAGAAAAAGATCGAGAAGCAATCAAGGAAAAATCCTAATTCCAATCTCCGATCTTTTGCCCTTTTTGATAAAAAACCAATATTTGACCCTTATACCTTTGAGAACAGCACCAAATCCATTGGCCAAGAGCTATGACCCGAATAGCAAATGTGACTATCACATGGGGGCAATTGGGCATGCAACAGAAAAATGCAGACAGTTGAAGGAAAGGATTGAAGAGCTCATCAATGGTGGAATCTTGACTCAAGAACTCATGGAACAGTGGAAGTCCACTTTGGTGTAAAATCATGGCATTTTGGCATATTAATCTAGAGGAAAACGAAGATTTTGAGATTCTAAAGTCTGTATTTTGTTGAAAAAATGCTTGTCATTTTCATTGGCCTTGGTGATAATTGTATGAGCATAACTTTTTGCATAATTTATTTTCCAGTGGCATATGACAAGAATGTTTCTTTTCTTCACAATAATGATAAATGATTATAATAAAATCGGTGATTACGGTCAAAGATGAATGTCTTAAATCATTCTTGGATCATGTCTCCATAAAATCTAAGTCAGTCGAGAGCTAAAAAGCTGAATTGGGGCATAAGATTTTGAAAGTTCTATTTTGTTTTCACTTTGATCATGACAGGGTTTCATTGTAAATAATTTTCAAAGAAATAATTGATTTGCAAAACCTTTTGAGAATAATTTGGAAATCAATGACAATCTCCAAATATTCTTGATATTGGTAATTTTACACTTGACAAGATCATTTTGAAATACCTTTCCACCTAAATTCTTGTACAAATCCCAAACTCTTCAATCTTGTACTCCCAAGATGCCTTTCGCCCATGATTTGGAGCAAGAAAAAAAAAACCAAAGTTGAGGATTTTTCACTGTTGTCCATCTATACAATACCTTGGGTTACACATTACCTTTTTCCTTAAATGACGATGTGGTGTGTGAGGTCAAGCTCTGTCATATTAAAGTGTTGTATTACAAAAAAAACAAAAAAACAAAAAAAAAGAAGAAAAAAAAGAAAAAAAATGAAATTGATTGTGACTTCATGCAAACATGATATTCAGAGGATTTCAAATGCCAAAGGAAAAACTTATCCTAAGAATTGCTTTTCAATAGAAGTATCTTAATTTGAAATGACAAATGGCCGTCTTTCATATTCCATTCTCAAATATAAATGTTATCCTATTGCTACCCTTTTTGAGCCTGATAGTTTCTTTCAAAATAAACCTCTTCCAAGGATCACCCTCCACATTGGGGGGCATGTGCAAAAAGTATCTTTTCAAAGAAAATAAATGATTAAGCTTTTGTTTTCGATCAAATAAGATTTACTATGTTTTAGAAATTTTGGATAGGAATCAAAAAAGAAAAAAGAAAGAGAAAGGAGGAAGGATACATGTTAAAGTACGTAAAGAAAGATGCTTCAAAAGAATGGATAGGATTTTAAAAAAAAGAGAAAGAAAAAAGAAAAAAAGAAAGAAAGAAAAGAAGAAAAGGAAGAAATACATGGAAAAGTAAAAAGAGAAAAGGTGCTTCTAAGCACGTAAATGATAGATGTCTATATGAAAAGAAATAATCCTTGGATTGATCACCTTTAAACACATTTTGGGCCTGTTTATCTATTCTTTCAGAACCCTGAACCATGGCCTACATTACGTACTTAAAAGTCCATTTTGATCAAATATGGATGCTTGTATTGAAGAGCTCTTCTTTGGAAAATTCTTGCCATCATCTGGTTTGAATGAAATCTGAATTTTTGAATGCATGGTGGAACAACAAAAAAAATGTAGAAAGAAAAAAACAAAAAGAAGAAAAAGAAAAGAAAGAGTGCAGCTCTAGGGTGAAAACTCGAAAAGGGCAGTCTAGAGCGAACAATGAACTTTTCATGCAACCAATTCAAGCAGTGACATGAATTGAAAATGTAGGAAAAGAATTAACAAGCCTTGAGAAATCCTCGAGATATCCAAAGATTTTGATGTCATTTGATTGCCGACATTTTTTTGAAAAAATTTTGAACCTTCCTTCTTGTAAATACTCTTCCTAAGTAGGAAAGACGTCAGTCATTCATGCCCGATCTTGGCATTTGTAGAACGTCATTATTTGAGAATTTGAAAGATTATCAAACCAAATTGAAAATATTTTGTTTCTTTTCTCATTCAAAATTTTGTTCAAAAAAAGAAGGGAAGAAAAGCAATGGTATTTTAAGAAAACCATTTTGAGCCAAGAAAGAAACCATTGTTTTTGGATAAGTGGCAAAGTATCCCCCAAACAAAACACCTGGTGCATCAAACTTTCAATTGTCCAGTTGAAGAGATCCGAGTAGGATTTATGTCACTCATCTTGAAAAGTAATCACTAATATTTTGAAAGAATCAAATATCACTTGTGAAATTTAGATTCAATTCCCTCCTGGAAAATAGTTATGAGAAAATTTTCAGTGCTTTTCGTCAAAAGGCTATGATGAGCACCAGAACCCTGCAGAAATGGGAAACAGAAAGGAGCTTTCATGATCATGTTGGGGGCAAAGGAGACAAAAAAGGCAAATGATGTGCCTCTTTGGCAAGATAGGAAAGAGTTTTGAAGTCAGAAAATGTACAGGATTGAGTGCCATGCATTTATGCATACATACACAATATCATACAGCATCAACATTGAAAGTTTTTGTGTAAAATTTTGAGATTAAAACATGTTTCTCAAGCTGAAGACTCAACACCATTCAATCAAGATTTCAAAGGTTATGAAACCTTTTCCAAGATTAAAAAAAAAAGAAAAAAAAGAGGAGAGAAGAGAGAGAGAAAGAAGAGAAGAAAAAGAAAGAGAAAGAAAAAAGAGAGAAGAAAAGAGAGAAGAAATAAAAGAGAAGAGAAAGAAAGAAGAGAGAAGACAAGAGAGAAGAGAAGAAAGAGAGAAAAAGAGAAAAAAAAAGAGAAAGAAAAGAGAAGAGAAAAAGAGAGAGAGAGAGAAGAGAGAAGGAAGAAAAGAAGAGAGAAGAGAAAAAGAGAAGAAAGAAAAAAAGGAGAAAGAAAAAAGAGGGGCAAGTTTGCTCATGATAAAGAAAATTTCAAATCCAAATTGACCAGTGCCATGTTTAATCAAGATTAAAGTTTGATTTTCATAAGATAAGCAAATTTCAAGTCCTCCAGGTACAAATTTAAATCTCAAGTCCTTCGGGCATAATTCTAAGACCTCCGGGCATAAATCTCAAGTCCTCCGGGCAAAAATTTTAAAGTTTCAATGCCTCTGCTGTAAGAGGAGCACTTTCCAGAAAAAGAATCTAAGTCCTCCGGGCATAATTCTAAGTCCTCCGGGCATAAATTTCCAAGTCCTCCGGGAGCAAATTTCACAAATCATAAGACCTCCGGGCACAAATTTTAAGTCCTCCGGGCACAAATTTTAAAGTTTCAATGCCTCTGTTGTAAGAGGAACACTTTCCAGAAAAAAAAATCTAAGTCCTCCGGGCATAATTCTAAGTCCTCCGGGCATAAATTTCCAAGTCCTCCGGGCGCAAATTTCACAAATCATAAGACCTCCGGGCACAAATTTTAAGTCCTCCAGGCAAAAATTTTAAAGTTTCAATGCCTCTGCTGAAAGAGGAGCACTTTCCAGAAAAAGAATCTAAGTCCTCCGAACATAATTCTAAGTCCTCCGGGCATAAATTTCCAAGTCCTCCGGGCACAAATTGTAAGTCCTCCGGGCAAAAATTTTAAAGTTTCAATGCCTTTGCTGCAAGAGGAGCACTTTTCAGAAAAAAGAATTTAAGTCCTCTAGGCACAAATCATAAGACCTCCGGGCATAAATTATAAGTCCTCCGGGCAAAAATTTTAAAGTTTCAATGCCTCTGCTGCAGGAGGAGCACTTTTCAGAAAAAATAATTTAAGTCCTTCGGGCACAAATCATAAGACCTCCGGGCACAAATTATAAGTCCTCCGGGCAAAATCTCAAGTCTTCCGGGCAAAAATTTTAAAGTTTCAATGCCTCTGCTGCAGGAGGAGCACTTTTCAGAAAAAAGAATTTTAGTCCTCTGGGCACAAATCATAAGTCCTCCAGGCACAAATCATAAGACCTCCGGGCACAAATTATAAGTCCTCCGGGCAAAATCTCAAGTCCTCCGGGCAAAAATTTTAAAGTTTCAATGCCTCTGCTGCAGGAGGAGCACTTTTCAGAAAAAAGAATTTAAGTCCTCCGGGCACAAATCATAAGACCTACGCGCACAAATTATAAGTCCTCCGGGCAAAATCTCAAGTCCTCCGAGCAAAAATTTTAAAGTTTCAATGCCTCTACTACAGGAGGAGCACTTTTCAGAAAAAAGAATTTAAGTCCTCCGAGTACAAATCATAAGTCCTCCGAGCACAAATCATAAGACCTCCGGGCACAAATTATAAGTCCTCCGGGCAAAAGTTTTTAAAGTTTCAATGCCTCTGCCGCAAGAGGAGCACTTTTCAGAAAAGGAATTTAAAGTTTCATCGCCTCTGCTGCAAGAGGAGCACATTTGAAGAAGAATAATTTAAAGTTTCATTACCTCTACTGCAAGAGGAGCTTTCTCGAAAAAAAAGGAAAAGAAAAAAAGAAGGAAAATTTAAAGTTTCATTGCCTCTGCTGCAAGAGGAGCACATTTCAGGAAAAATTTAAAGTTTCATCGTCTCTGCTGCAAGAGGAGCACTTTTCAAAAAAAAAGAGAGAGAATTTTAAAGTTTCATGACCTCTGCTGCAAGAGGAGCACATTTTAGGGAGAATTTTTTTTTTAAGTCTGATTGCCTCTGCTGCAAGAAGAGCAAATTTCAAAAAAAAAAATTAAAGTTACACTGCCTCTGTTGCAAGAGGAGCACATTTCAAAAAAAAGAAGAAAAAGAAAAGAAAAGAAAAGAAAAAGAGCCTAAAGTTTCATTGCCTCTGCTATAAGAGGAGCACATTCAAAAAAAAGAGAACAAGAGATTAGGTCATAAGCCGGACAAAATTGGTGTCTATTGTCTTTGCTCTATTCCTGATACTCAGCAATGAGCAAAGAGGGGCAGCTGTTGACACCTAATTTTGTTTGGATCATCATATTTTATAGTTTTTTTTATTTGAATTTTTAATTTTAAAGTTTATTGTTTTATTATTTTCTTTTTTAGTAGTCTTATAAATTGATTAATAAAGAATATATATATATATATATATATATATATATATATAAAACAAGTGTAAAAAGGGCACAAAAACAAAAAAAAATCAAAAAAAGAAAGAAAAATCAAAAAGAAAAAAAAAGAAAAGAAAAGAAGTTGGTGCCTCCAACCCGGTCCCTCAGGTTGTCCATCAGCCCTGCAAGCTCCTCCCTCGAGGCTGTCCATCAGCCACTAACACCACCAGCTACACCAACTCTACCACCGGCCTACTCCATCCCATCTATGCCAATCTTACTTCTTTTAAAAGACTCACCATCCTTGATCTAAAAAGAAGAAAAGAAAAAAGGAAGCAAAAAACAGAAGCCTAATCCGAAAACTACCCATCACCGTCCGAACCACCACCATCACTACCACCATTTTCGGCCAATACCCCGGCCCCTCAATCCTCAGCTCACCATCATCCCTCACCATCGAGCCTTACCCAAACACCCAACACAGCCCCTCTTCAACACACCGGGCATCACCACAACATCTTCCCGAAACCCCTGCAAGAAACAAATATAGCCCAAGCCACAAACCTCCAAGGCAGCCAACACAAACAAAAAAAAAAGAGAAAAGAGAAAGACAACAACACAAAACCACAATCAAGTCAACAACATCAGCAATCGAAAAAAAAACAACAAAAGGGAGAAAGAGAGTTCGGTTAATATTAGATCCAAGGGGTTAGGGAAGCTTTTGGACAAATCGGTGGCTAGATCTGAGTAGAGGACAGGGACTAGAGCGTTTCTAGGATCTTGGGAAGCTCGTCGGATGCCGTACGGTGGTGGCTGCCGGCGGTAGCGTGCGAGGCGAGGGACGGAGTGATGGACAAACGAAGAGGGGAGGTGAAGATCTTTCTGAAAGTTACAAGCTTTTTGTATTCTGGTCACCGTGGACGGCGGTGACTGGCGGCGGCAGTGGCGGGGCTTACGGCTGTCGGGCCTTGTGAAGGAGAGAGATGAAGAGAGAGTTGAGAGAAAAAAAAACAACAGTTTTTTTAAAAGAGAAGTTAAAATTTGAAACAAAAAATTTTTTTGGGTATTTATAGGCAGCCTAAATGGCTGCGTTTTGAGCCTAAAGAGAAGGCTCATTCCCGGATCCACCCGTCCGACCTGACCCGCTACAGAGGAACCGACCCAAATCGCCTGATCCGGATCCAGCATCTCGACCCAGTCTGCTTCCAGCATTGGTGGATTGGCCCAGCGAAGCCCAATCCGTGACATTCCTTGGGCTGCTGGAGTTGGGCCACTTGCAAACTTTTTTGGGTTTTTAAACCCCAACAACTTGGGTACACTCTTAACTTGCCCAATTTATTTTTACATATTTGTGAATTTATTATTTTGTATGTTATTATTGTTGATTTTCATACTTTTATAAAGAGATTTAAAAATTTTTAGAATAGTAATAAATATTAGTTTGAATTTGATTAATATATTTTAATGGGTTTTGTTTTAAAAGAAACCAATAAAAAAGGTAAATAAATATTTTAGTTAATTATCATTCCAAAATAAAATTCCGATGATGGGATGCTACGGAAGTCACAAGTAGTGATTCCTAGCTAATCCCTAGGTGAGAAGAGTCGTACTAAATACTGTGAAAAGTATTGAGTATTTAGTATGATTTTTCAATAATTTAATTTTTTGTTAAAAATAAAAATAAGTTTTTAAAAGAAAATTAATAATAAATTTTAAATTTAATTAAATAAAAGTCTGATGATGGGATGTTACGGAAGTCACAAGTAGTGATTCTTAACTGATTCCTAGGTGAGAAGAGTTGTACTAAATATTGCCAAAAGTATTGGAATATTTAGTATAATTTTTCAATAATTTAATTTTTGATTAAAAATAAAAATAAGTTTTTAAAAGAAAGTTAATAATAAATTTTAAATTTAATTAAAAATTTGTCCGATGATGGGATGTTACGAAAGTCACAAGTAGTGATTCTTAACTGATCCCTAGGTGAGAAGAGTTGTACTAAATGTTGCCAAAAGTATTGGAATATTTAGTATGAGTTTTCAATAATTTAATTTTTGATTAAAAATAAAAATAAGTTTTTAAAAGAAAATTAATAATAAAATTTTAAATTTAATTAAACAAAATGTCCGATGATGGGATGTTACGGAAGTCACAAGTAGTGATTCCTAACTGATCCCTAGGTGAGAAGAGTCGTACTAAATGTTGCCAAAAGTATTGGAATATTTAGTATGATTTTTCAATAATTTAATTTTTTTATTAAAAATAAAAATAAATAAGTTTTAAAAGAAAATCGAAAAAGGAAATTAATAATAAAAATTAAATAAACAATTCCCAATGATGGGATATTACGGAAGTCACATGTAGTGATTCCTAACTGATCCCTAGGTGAGAAGAGTCGTACTAAATGTTGCCAAAAGTATTGGAATATTTAGTATGATTTTTCAATAATTTAATTTTTTGTTAAACATAAAAATAAATAATTTTTTAAAAGAAAATAGAAAAAGGAAATTAGTAATAAAATTAAAATTAAATAAATAAATTTCGATGATGGGATGCTACGGAAGTCACAAATAGTAATTCCTAGCTGATCCCTAGGTGAGAAGAGTCGTATTAAATATTGTCAAAAGTATTGAGGTATTTAGTATGATTTTTCAATAATTTAAATTTTTGAAAATAAAATTGAATTTTTAAAATTAATAATAAAATTTTAAATTTAATTAAACAAAATGTCCGATGATGGGATGTTATGGAAGTCACAAGTAGTGATTCCTTAACTGATCCCTAGGTGAGAGAAATATTACTAAATGTTGCCAAAAGTATTGGAATATTTAATATGATTTTTCAATAATTTAAATTTTTATTAGAAATGAAAATGAATAAGTTTTGTTAAAAACAAAGAAATATAAATAAATAAATAAACAAATAAATAATGAAATTTAAAATTAAAATTCATTTGCATCATTTTTATTTGTTTGCATCATGTGCATTCATAATAATTTTCGAAGCAAGTGTGAATTTTCCGAGGATGAGATTCTATAGAAGTCGCAAGTAGTGATTCTTAGGAAATCTCTAGGTGAGAAAAATTATTTCGAATGCTACCAAAAGTATTGAGTATTCGATTTAATTATTCAATACAAAAAGGTTCATATTTACTTTCGAAAAATAAAGTTTAACCTTTTAAAATAAAACAAAATAAATTTGCAAATATAAAATGATTTTGAATAAAAAAATGCAATAAAATAAGAATTATTTTTGAATATCAATTCAAGACCATTTTATTAAAACTAAAGGATAACACATGATTACTATGGTACCTTTTTTAAACGGGCGTCGTGGAGGTGCTAATCCTTCCCCATGTGTAACTGTACTCCCGAACCTGATTTTTGTTTTCGCAGACCAAAATTGTCTTTTTAATAAAACTTAATTAATTTTGAGATTTTGTTAAAAAGATAAATATTTTTAGGTGGCCAATCACACCTTACAAAAAAGATTGGTGGCGACTCCCTTTGTTTTTAAATGTTTTTTCAAAATCGTCGAGCGCGAAGCCGTTACGACAACGATTAAACATGACTAACACGATTAACACAATTAAAATATAAGCCAAAAATGAAAAAAAAAACTGCAATATTTACGTTCATAATTTACATACAGAATACTAATTTACATCCATAACAACAACTTAATAATCACAAATATAAAAAATAATAATATTTTTAATTCATACTCCATTAATATGTTTTATATTTAAAAGTGCACCCAGTACACATAAAAATCTAAAAGAAGAAACAAACATATATAACACAACTATTATTTAGGATCACGTACATAAAATAGATCATTAATAATTTAATATGTATATGATATATTTTATCATGATAATATACTATTATGGTTTTTTAGTAAATAATATTCTATTATGATAATATAATGCTTGCATTGTAATTTTTTTTTTGTCCAGTGGGCTTTTCTTTTGGTACCAAACCGGTGCTTAAATTTTAAGATAATAAAGTTTTTGAGGCTCTTTCCAGTGGATCCTTTCAATTTTGTTGTCAGATTGTTCAGAATGTTGATCTGTTTATATTTTAGAATCTGTTATGGTTTTAATTGTATTGATTGATTGTTGGTGTTTGATCTGGTGTTTTTGGTATATATCTATCATCAAAATTTGTACAAGTAACTTTTGATAGTCTTTCTTGGATTTCTTTCTTGAAATCAAAATAGCTGTCAGTTGACACTTAATGTGCTTTATATAAAGGTTTACTCGATTTAATTTTTTGTTTCTCATCTTTTGACTTTTCTTTTCCTTTGTCTTTCTTTTTAATATAATGAGTTTGAGTTTAGCTTTCTAATTTCGTTCCAAATTCTTTCTAACCGTTCTCCAATTGAGGGAAGGTGTAAGTTTGAATAACTATTTTGCTCAACCAAGTGTTTAATATCTTTATATTCACATGTAAGAATAAACATACCAAAAAAACCATTTCACATGTAAAAAACCAATTCACATGCTAATTCAATTTAATAATCCATTTCACATGTAAGAAACAAATCTTCCTAAACGAATTCACATCTTCCTAAGCCAATTTAGATCAAATAGCAAATTTATATTCAATTAACCTTATTTAAAATGTAATTTATCCTTATTTTAAAATAAAGTTAAAAAAACGTAAAAATGTTAAATTTTAACTATTTTCCCGGTTCGCGGCAATGTTCATGGCACCAGGGTGCTGCGACTTTTATTTGCCTCGTGGCATTCGGCTTTCATAGGGCAAATGTGGGTTGCAACACTTGGGTACCGTGACCCTCTAGGTGCCGCAACCCTCTATTAACTCATGGCACCAGGGTGTTATGAGGCCAAGCATGCCTGTGGCACTCTAGTGCCGTGAGCCATAACATGCTCGCGGCAAGGAGTTGCTACTTGCTACTGGCATGTAGTGGCTTGCGGCAAGGAGTAGCCGTGAGCTGCGGCACCCTAAAAAAAGCCCAAGCCACCCGATTCATTCAAAGCCAAATACTCAAATTCAACAATTATATACATTTAAATGAGAAAAAAATGAACATTAAACATATTTAAAGGAACATGTAAGCTATACTTATCTTATTATCTTGAAAATTTATAAGATTTGAAGGATTTGTGGAAGATTGCAAGTTGAAGACTTGAGAAATGAGGGTTAGGGTGTGAGAAATGGGAGTTAGGGTTTTAGGAATGAAAAACTAAATAATAGGGTGTGTAAGTAAAAAAGAGGAAAGAAGTTTTTAAGATAAGTTTTTTAGCATTTAGGGTGCACCCAATACTTTTTTGGGTGTGATTAGAATTTCTCTTCTTTTTTCTTCCTTTTATCTTTCCTTTTTCTTCTGTACTTCATTAGGTTTTGCCCACAATTTTTCTTCTCAGTGAATCTGTGTTCTGTTCCACTTTCTCTTCTAACTCCTCTCTTACTAACTCATACCCATTTGTTGTATCTAAACCTATACTGTAAGTACACGGGTCGTGACAAGTATAATATGATGAAATAATCCCACAAATATTATTTAGGTTTATTCTAGCTAAGTACTAAGATTGGTCATCCTAGATTTATCCAAACAATTAAATTTTTTAAATTAAATTAACAATTAAAAATAGGTAAAATAAACTTATACTAAAATAAAAAAATAAATTTAAATTTGATCCCAAAATTTAAGGAGCTTTGAAAATCTTAAAATTTGATCAAAACTTAAAAATTCTAGAAATTTGGTCTGAATTGTAGAATTTCTCGATTTTTAGGCTTTGATTTTCAAATATTCTTTATTAGAATTGTGGAAACTTTGAAGAATTTGGTTTTTTAGATCTTCTTCTCTTAATTGTGTCTATGTCGTTTTTTTTTCTTCAAATTGTGTTTCAACTAGTTTAGATATGCTCTCTATTGCTAGGTGATGTAAGATAAGAGAGTTCTTGAAGAATTTAGCCTCTTCAATTTTATCTTTAAATTATTTTAATTTAATTAGAGATAAAAAAGATGATGACTTATATATGGACTTAATTGGATAATCCATAAATCTTGAAGATTTGATTGGTCAAATTTTGATTATATCTCTAAATTATTTTAATTTATCTAAATATAAAATTGGTGACTCATAGAAGAATTTTGATTGGCTGGATTATGAGTCTTTGAATTTTGATTGATCAAACCACAGGTTTCATGTTGACTCACTTAGTAACTTTGATAAATTTTTAATTAAATTATTTAGCAACAAATAAAAATTGAGTTTATATATGATGCACTGATTGTATATAACCTTTATATACTGTCAATCAACCGTAAGACGACAATTCATATGCAGGTCATTAAAAATAAATATTAATAAATTTTTTAAATTTATTTTTAAGGACCTATATACTTTTGAGCTTTGCTCATTAATGATGTGTCATCTTATGGTTGACTGACAGTGTATAGAGATTATACATTGTCAGTGCATCATATGCAAACTCATAAAAATTTAGTCAGTAAATATAATTAAAAAGATTATCTAAACCTATACCATATTGTAATTGGTCAAAAATTTTGCCTCTTATGCCATTACCTTTTTTTTTTTTAAATCTCATGCACAAATTGAAATAAAAATGATTTATTTATTATTCAAATCATTAATTAACAGACATGAAAAGTTTGAAATCAATATGACTGTATCTTATGTCTTTTCCCTTTTACTTAGCTTAAATTTAATGATTAGTATAATATAAAAAATTATTTTTTTTCAAAGATTTAAGTGCTCAACAGAGTATGTTACTATTAATTGTGTGTTACTCCTACAATATGTATGGATAGATTTACAGAAATGTTGAAGAATTCCTATAGAATATTGACGCATGATAAGCCTTATATTTATGAAAATATTTTTCCAATTTTTTTTTTGAATTTGATGAAATGATGCTTTAATTGAAAAAAGTTTTTTTAAAATAAAATTTTAATTAATAAGAATAAAGTGCAAATTTACCTATGTACTTAAGTAATGGTTAAAATTTATCACTAATGTTTTAAATAGTATAATTTTATCATCATATTTTACGATTTTGGGACAAATTTATAATCATCTAATTTTGAAGTAAATTTGGTCAAGATGTAACAATTGAAAAATATTTTGTAGAATATTTCAGTAGTAATTATTTTACATTTCAAAAAATAATTTTGAAAATGACATGTGAAAAAAATCAATAAACTAAAATTCCAAATTATTCCTTTTTATTTTTTGCATTTTGCTACTTAAGTAATGATACATAATTTAATTTTATTTATTTTCTTCTTCCGTCATGATCTTTTCTATTAAATATAATGTAAAATTGTACTATTTATAGTTTCTTTTTTCAACTTAGGCTTAGTTTGGATTCTTAGTGCAGCACCGATGAGACCGGTGTGATGGAGATCCAGGCTTAAATATATAATATCTTTAATTGTTATTTTATCACTAATCTTACTGTCAAAGCTGTGATTGAATCCAAACGCATGTTTGACATCAATCTCAGCTGTTTTCAATATCGCTGAGTCAAGTGCACCGCTCATCCAAATTAACTCTTAATCCTTTTTTTTTCCTATCATATCACTTTTAGTATTGTACTACTCTCAACTTTTATAATTTGATGAACAAGCCTGGTATTAATACCTAAGGTTAAGAGTCTTGAGGAAGTAGGCCATTACAAACTAATAATTTACTACATTTTCTTACAAGATAATTGCAAAGTATTGATGAATCGGCTTAAACCTTTAATGGGAAGCTTGATAACTTAGAATCAAAGTGCATTCTTAAAAAAGAGGTAAATACAGGATAATATAGTAGTGGCAAATGAAGCTTTTCATTTTTTGAAACTAAAGAAGAAGGGGAGGAAGTATGATATGGCTATAAAGATTGATATGAATAAGAATAGGTGGAGAGGGATTTTTTAAAGGCTATAGAATAGAATAAGTTTTAGCATGAAATGGGTTGAGTGGGTAACGAAGCGAGTTTTGTCTGTATCCTACAAGATTATTTTCAGTGGAAAATGTTCAAGCACAACCATTCCATCTGGAGGTTTTTGGCAAGGAGATCCCCTATTCTTTACCTTTGATGTACTCTCTCCGGCAATCAGTAAGGCTATTGAGTCTAGGAAAATAACAGGAGTTAAGCTGAGTAAGGATTGTTCTATGTTAACTCATATTTTGTTTGTAGATGATTCCTTGTTCTTTCTTGCAGCAAATGAGCAGAATTATAAGGACATGACCAAGATAATGAAGCTTTATTGCTAGGTATCAGGCCAATTGATAAATCATAACAAGTCGAGTTTCCAGACTATACAAGTCAGGATACAGTCAATGATAAATTCAAAGTTTGTTTGTGGAAGAGTACACAAATGCAGTAGCTGCTGACTCAAACATTTGGAAAAGGAAACTAATCGAGAGCCCTATATGTTGGGTGCGCAAAATTGAGATAGAGTCAGAACACATCTTGCTAGTACGTGATCAGGCACTTGCTGTCCGGTTTGGATTGGATACAGGGCACAGAGTGAACAGAGCTAAAATATGGAGGATGGATGAATGGCCAGTGGATGTGGTAAGCAAGAGTGAAATTGGAGCAGTGGAGAAAGTATATTATTGATAGTAATAGCGCATACATGCTGGGCAATTTCGAAGGATATGTCTAATGTGGAGAAGGCCTTTCCCCCACCCCCACCCCCAAAAAAAATCATACATAATATGTATTTGTATACATAATTAGTTGAATTATTTAATTTTATAAAATGTTTATTTTGATTTATTTGGATGAACTAAATGATAAATAGTAAAAAAATACTATTTTAAAACATTCTTAATTGGACATTATTCACCTAATTTTAAGCTTTTTTATATAATTACAATTAAATAAAAATACATAATTTTTATTTGACTAAAGGGTCAAAAAAACTCTCGAAAATAATGATTTCCATAATTGAGCTCCTAACTTTTTTTCTCGATCAATTGAGATTTTATATTTCAATTTTCACTCAATTAAACCATTTTGTGGATAGAAATCGTTAAATCCGTACAAAAATCATTAAATTCGTACAGTACACGTAGCCACAAAAATAACAAACTTAAACAATTTTCGTCCACAAAAAGACTTAATATATAGAGTGAAATTAAAAATATAAGGCTCAAAAGATTGCAAAAAAAAATAAATTTTGGGCTCAACTGCGGAACCCACTATTACTAGGAAGGCTTTTTAGATCCTTTTGCCATTTTATTTCATATAATAAAGATTGAGAATTTATTTGCATTTTTGAGTAAATTTAATGATTTCAAGCATTAAGCCTAAAATATAAAGATATAACTTGAATAAAATATATATAAATTTATTTTTTTAGTTGGCTTTCTCAAAATTAAGTGTCAAGATTCACCATTACCAATAGGAATATTGAAGCCATTATAGAAGGAATGATAGAAATAAGACGATGAGTGGATTAAAATAAATTGTGATGGGGCATATCGTGAATGAAATTAGTTTGCAGGGATTAACATAATCATGATTTGGGGAACCAGGAACCAGATTGACATTAAGTCATGTGTCGAAGCTGAAGCAATTGCTATAAAAGAAGGTTCGATTCTGGTTAGTATAATGAAGATGAGGAAAATTGTTGTGGAAACATATTCAGAGATACTGCATGGGAACTGAGAGGGTATCAGGAAAGGAAATTGGAGAATAGCTCCGATGATGAAAGACTTTGAAATGTTGTGAGAGATGTTTGAAGGATGTAGAATGCATTGGACAAGCAAAACTACAATTGCAGCGGTGGATTAAGTATCAGACCAGTTCGAAGGGAAAATGTTGTTGACAAATTGAGTGAATCAGCCCCCATTTTATTGGTGCACATCTTGAATAACCATAATGATAAGCTTCTTATGGAAACTGGGTATAACGGGTTTTCTCATGCATGATGTACTTAGATTACTTGTAAAGAGAACTTTTTTAGTAGTAAATTTTCATTCAAAATTACTATTATAATTAACATATTACAATTAATAAATCAATAATTTGATAAACTGATAAATATAAATAAAAAATTACAAATAACAATAATAAACAAATTAAATTCAATTTCATATTTTTTGTAAGATTCGAACTTAAGATCTTAAAGTTTCAGGGTCTTTTTCTTACCACTAATATCTTTGTTGGCAATAGAAAAAGTGTTATATTTTGATCAGATATATTTTAAAATTAAAAACATAATGATAAGTTTGTTTTAAAATTAAAAAAATTATACCAATTAAAAAGATTATAATAAATTTAAAACAATTACATAAGTGAAACAGTAGTTTACTTTGATTAATCTTCACAAATGCCTGTAAACGCAACTATCTTGTAGATTTAATAAAAAATTTATGTCCCTTGAATTATGAGATTGAATTCCAACAACGCATTTGAATCGAATCATTATCAATTCATCAAGTAAATTATTTAAAAAATTAAAATTAACGCGGGAAATATTATAAGAAAAATAAAAACAAAAAAAAGAAAAAGAATAATAATCAAATGGAGATGCGGGGTATCGATCCCCGTACCTCTCGCATGCTAAGCGAGCGCTCTACCATCTGAGCTACATCCCCATCTGAAGCTTCAGTTCTACTAAACGTAAACAGGCACGGATTCCTTCGCCGCTTCAGAAACATCGAGTAACGGAAGACACTGAACTGGAGGGAATCTGAAAATGGGAATCCAACTTCAAAGTTGTCTCAGATTAAATGTTTTGGAGTTTTGTTGAGTTTTGGGTCCCACCTGCTTTTTTCATTGATTCTTTCTCTGGTGAGTTTTAACGCTCCCTTCTTTTACGGAATCATAAGTAAAGCGTTTGGTTACATATTTGAATTAGGTGGTTCCGTGCATTGAACAAATTTCCCTTTTTTTGTTGCTTTGTATTTATTTTCTGTCTGTTTTATTATAAATTCTGTTTGCTTGCTTCAAAATTTCCTTTTATTTTCCCTAATATATAGTATTTATATGTGCAATGAAAAAGAAAGATGATTGTGTTTTATGGGGATAGTCATAATTAGACTTAGGTATTCTGATATCTTAGTCAATGGAAAGCTGGGTTTGCCCTGGTTCTTTTGTTCTTCCTTTCATTAGGAAGGTTGAAGCACATATTATTGTTTTTTGATCTAGACCATCCGGTATCTCTATACTTTTGGTATAGGACTAATCCAGATTCGAGCCGGGCAGGACCCAAAGGGCGGCAAAGCTCTCCCTCAAGAGTTTTAACACAACTGCATACCCAAGGACTCGAACTCGAGACCTCTGGTTAAGCTAGAACAACCCCCTGCCAGTTGATCTACGTGCTCTTGGGTGAAGCACATATTATTATACCAATGAAATTCCTCTTCTTTAAACCTGATATATGATCAACAAGAAAATCTCTATGTTTTAGCTTGATGAGTGATTCATGTAGAGTTAAGGCAATATAAAACATCTGAATCTAAATCTCTAAGAAGTGAGCAACTTTGTTTTCCCCCTATGATAGACAGCTTTATCAAGAATACCTTTGTGAAATTCAGTAAACAGATTGTTTCTTATTAGTAAACTAATCTCAACTAGGAGCTTTGCTAGTTGGATTCCCTCCACGCTATTAAACACTGTTTACCTGTCCAGCATCCAGCATTCTGTAGGATTACTAGCCGGATTCTCTGAAGAGGATGCCGATCATTTGAAGAAGGTTATATCTGAATTAATGGAAGATGTGAAACAATATTCTAGAATAATGAACCCTTGAAACTTAAGCATGTTTACTGATCACAGGAGTTCCAGTTGAAAACTAGAAACCAAACACAATATTAACAATTCATCTGGCTATTTCTGCAAGCATTTGTTCTCCATCAAATGGTGGGTTAGCTCATTTTAATGCTTTGACAGTTCTTTCTTAAACTCAAGATTTTATCATATATCTCTTGTGTATCAGTTTATGTAAATCTCTAAATTTCCTATGAGGAAATGAGCTTATGGCCTTACAAAGTTGCATCTTGCCAGTTGCCTCAATTCTCTTGATTTTGACCGGACTCCCTTGGACTTCGGAGTGCTACTTGCTTCATGAAGAATGAATCCTTTTTTAGAATTAATACGGACTTCATTACAGAAATGCCACGCGGAGCATGTCAGTCCAGTGGTTATGATTGGACGATGCCATTGTTGCTGTCTTCTTGGACAACTCCCATCAAAGCCTAAACCGTTCTAACGGTATTTTTTTTTTTACGTTTTCCTTAATTAGTTTCTAATTTTAGGCTTACATCAATTATTTTTATGTTCATAGTAATTAAGTTTAAGAATATCTACAATTTTTTGTGAAAGCCTTAATCGGGCCAAAGAAAACCCCTTAGTGATTATGATTGAGGAAATTTTCGACAATTGGCATATTACCATAATTATTTTACCTTCTTTCATGGCCTGAAAATTCAATGCATATGCTTCCCATCTTATCCTATAAACTCCCTTTGTCTTGTAGTCTACAACAAGTTTTCTTCCTTCTTCACTTTCTTATCCAATTTCCCTTGATCATGGATCGCAAGAGGCTCCTTACGAAGGGAATTGACAGTCCTCTCTCTCGTCAGATAACTTATTCAAAACGCAGGGAAGGCATTCTTAAGAAGGCCAGTGAATTATCCATGTTATGTGATGTAGATGTTGGCCTTCTGATATTCTCTCCTACAGGTCGATTGACCAGCTATACTCACAAGGGAAGGTTGATGAAGAGTATCTAACAGATAATAGTGTTATTTATGTTCTTTCTATGATCTTTTGTTTTAAAGTTTAAATTTCATCTTGTGCTAAAATTTTTGTTTGCCTTTTATAGGATTGAGGATATCTTTCTTCGTTATCTTAGCCAGCCTGATGAGTTCAAAGGGTGTGTTTTGATTCTTTATTTCTGTTTCATGAAAGATTCACAAATAGCCAAGCTGAGGGTTTACTAATACATTTGAATCTGTCCTTGTCTGTGTTTCTGCCCCTGTTTGTCCCCAAAATATTTTTGTTTATCAGATCTGTTGACAATGAAGAGGTAGCCTGTCAATCTTTCTCTTGTCTCCTTTGCCCCTTTTCTTTGATTGTTTTTATCCTCTTACTCTGCTGTCTATTGCCCGTGCTTACAGTTCTTGTACCAAAATCTGAAGAAATTGAAGTATGAAGCAGAAATTCTGGATAAAATAGGAAGCTTGGAGGTCCTCTCTTTCTCTCTCTCTTCAAACATCCACATTTGTGTGCTTACACACACAGGCACAATAATTTATGCTTTATTTTAATTCATTTCTTTCTGACAAGCATTCTTTTTTATTTTATCATATGAATGATTTATTGGCTGTAAATGCAATGTGATGTTCAGCTTGGAGGTAAACAAACTCTGAATTACTTTCTGTTCTTTGCTCCCTAACAAGGACAGTTCCCATAACTTGCTGGTTTTCCTCTTTCCATTTTCTAGGCTCTTGACAGAAAACTCTGTGAACTCAAACGGCAAAAATATGAAGCTCAGGAGAAGATGAGGTCATTATTTTTATTTCCTATATCTATTTTCTTCATAATTATCGTCAATTTTTTATGAGTTTCAGCAGGTAATCTCGACTGTTGCTTGGGACAACTTGGATGGTTCAATAACACATGTTTCCTACTTTACCTATTAAAAAAAAAAAAACAGGTATTATAATCCAGATATGACAATGATCCTCTCACTTGATGAAGCTCGTCTCCACCAGCAATTTGTTATCGATGCAATTCGACGAATCGAAAAGTTGAAAGTGAGTTTATTTTCACCAGTGATTTTTCCTCTTGTCTAATGAAGGTTAACATCAGCATTCTTTTGTCTCCTCAGAACGCAAAGCTGCTTGAGAAAGAGACTTCCGTTTCAAAGCCCAACGATGTTGAGGTAATGCTAAGAAAATGGGGTGAGAAATAGGAAGGAGCATTAACAAGATCACTTAAAAGCTTTTTCTATTTATGCTAAACAGTAAATTGATGTTGCATGCAATAATTCCTATGTTTTATTCATAGGTGCCTGCTGTTGAGATCAAGAACACTGATTTGACTACTGAAGAATCTGCAAACTCTAAACAGAAGAGGTATAGGATTTTGGCTTTTGCATATGGTTCTGTGTAATTGAAGATCATCTCTGGATATTATTTTTCCCAATATCTCATAAAAACTTGTGCGAAAATAGAATGAAGGGATCTTAATTATCTACGCAAATTTATCGATGCTGACTGAGTTTTTCTCGTATTTCCATGTAGGAATCAATCAACGGATGATCACGAAGAGGAAGCCAGCTTACCCGCTGGACCACACCTAAGCATTAGCTACCTCAAAACCCAAAAGAATTGGAACCTTGAAAATCCTGAGGACATTACATCAAGCGATGGTCACATGTCTTAGAGGTGTAAGCTTTCAAGGAAAAGGAAAGCATTGTAGTGGATAAAGACATCAGTTTAAAAGGTTATATGGTTTTCATAAAAATAAAAAAATATGGTGTTAACAACTTAAGCTTAGCCAAGCAGTTGTTCCCATTCTCAACAGTGTTGAGGTTTAAGGTTTAAATCCTTTTCTCTTTCCCAAGACTTGTTCAAATGTAGGGAAAAAAGAGAAACAGGCTAGGGTTGGCCAGTAGTTCCGATATCGTTTACTCTTTATCTGAAGTCTGAAACTTTGAAAATGGCTAGTTTTATAGTTATTTTAACTATAGTTTGCCGCATGCATTCTGTTAGAGTACAATGAAATTGGCTGTCTGTAGAAAGATATCTTACTATTCACTTTACTTTATTAGGCCGGTTTCAGAGATGGCTTTTGGTGGAATTTGTAGTGTATATCAACAAATGGTTACAAATAAAAAAATATGAAAGTGATACGGATTAAAATTTGATAATATTATATATATAAATGTAAAAAAAAAAACGTTTGCCATGTTGACGTGAACGTTAATACTAATTTTATCGTGTTTTATGTTACATAAACACACACGGTATATGAATTTTATACTTGAACTAGTGTGAAACCCGCGCGCTGCTGCGGTCAATGAAAATATCAAGAGTTATGGTATGGTAATTTTTCCTATCTAAAGTCAAGAAGTAAATAAATGTTCATAGCACTTTCCCTTGTATCATATACACCAAATCACAATAAACTTAAATGTCCAATTAAGAACAATGCGAAGACAAAAACAGACCATATTTCAAAAGCATGAAAGGTACTCATGGAAATTAGTCACAATTGATTTATTACGAATTAAGATCGTTTGTGTGTTAGGACGGAAGAGCACACAAATCAAGTTGGGGAAACCACTAAAGCCAACAAAATATATATTGCATTTGTTTATACTTGGTACTTTATTTACAATGCAAGTAAAAAGTGCATGAGTTATACAGTCATTAAAAAAGGCAAAAAGGTTGATGCTTGGGAATCTAGTAGAAAAGAGGACTACTTGGTAACGTTAGAATCTCTTAAGATGCAAAGTATGGAATAAAAAACAAAAGCAAGAATGATGACAAACCAAACATTTGCAGATTGGCTCATGTTTAGCATTCATCAAAAGTTGCGATCATTGAAACCACGAGTGGAAGCTTATCTTTGCAGCAAAAGGTAGGCTGTACATTTATGAGTAGAGGTTAATCAGGCTTTTCTTTTCTCTTTACCCCTGCATGCGAAAATAAGAGGCCATAAGCAATGATAAAAAAAACTGAGTCTGAGTAGAATAGTTAATGTCAGTGCATCATAGGTGTTCAATACCACAGAATCAGAACAAAGAGAAAGGTTAAGTAGGTAAACCGAGACGGGAAATGAGATTTGTAAAGATGGACTGATAATAAGACAATTTATAAAAAACATTTTGCTTGCTCAGAATTGTGGGGGATAAATACAATTAAGCACAAAGCTAGAAGTGTGAAACTTGGTCAGGTAAGAAAACAAACAAAAAGGTATAAAAGTTGAACAGAAAACGATGTATGATCAATAGGTTTGATTTAAGAACAAATCACACTTAAAAAGCAAAGTAGTGGGCATTAGTGAAAGGTTTTTTTTGTTGATATAGTTTGGAGAAATTTAATTTCTAGGAGATATAAAAAAGGAATTCCATAAATAGTTTTGCTAAAAAGACTTCTTGAAGAGGATGCAAGAATGCATGGGAAAACTGCTTGATGTGCAAAGCAAATAGAAGGAATGGATAGAAAGTAATATTCGGATAGAGGAGTAAGGATAATACCTAGATTTCAATATCTTCAATGGAAGATAATCAGGAAAATCTTCTTCTTCTTCAAGTTGTTGGGCAAAGATCACAGCTTGTTTTTTGCTTTCATCACTACAAAATTTGAAGAGGTATGAAATAGTTGTAGAAATGAGCTCTACATTAGTAAGGGGAGAAGTGAAGTTAAATATTTGTTTGAATTAAAAAAAAAATTCTGTGAGAGGTGTACCTAAATAGTTTTCTTTTTGTTCTTTAGGGTGGAGTAGCATAGTGAGCTCAAACAATTTGCTTGCTTGGTTCCTGAATTGTACAGAGGCAGCAAGGTATTAATCAAAGGAAAGCATTTTGTCAAAGAGGAGTGACAGAATTGTATGGTCTGAAGAGTGGTTCATCTTTTTTTTTTTGAATTGGAACTTGCATGGCATTACCCTGCATGGTTAAAGGCATGAAAGCAAGTTAGTAACATAAGGGAAAAAACTATTACAAAATCAAGGGAAGTGAGATTTTAAAAGCTAAACACAGACTTTTTCATCAATGACAAGTAGATCCATGGACAAAAATTTCTTCTTAATGCCTGGCAAAATGGTATCCCAAATCCTTACAATGTGGACTTGAACCTTGTCCAAAGGCTCCAGCAATTCAAGTTCGCTTAAAAACTGGTAGGTCATTGCTCAACCTGAAAAAAAAAAGAAAGTAGGCTAGCAGAAAAGCTGAATACATTTAATAAATAAAAAGATAGAAAATTCTTAGTAAGCAAGAATGAGGAATGGAAAAAAATTAAAAAACAAACAATTAAAAAATCAACTGCACAGAAACATGAATAATGGCAGATACCGAGATTCTTAAAGAACACATAAGTCAACACAGGTTATAAAGCACTTTTTCTAATGGTAGAAAGAACTATTACCTGGGAAGGAGCAAAGTTTTGTAAAATGAAAGGAAAAACGATTATATCAAACATTACTTGCTGTATCAAGAAAACGACAGGCAAACATGCAATGGAAACATAAGACACAAAAGCAAGGGAAAAACAGTATTCATAAATTCAGAATATCTAGGGGATAAACATGGATAAGGGATTGGAACAGAAACAGAGAACTTGCTGGCAAATTATCAAATATTTCAGAGTAAACAATATTCTTTGTTAAAGCATGTGTTTGAGCATTTGTATTGTCAATCAAGATTTTTAAACCAGTTCGATTTGTAACTTTTGAAATCGTAACATATAGCTGACCATGAGAAAAAACAGGTTTTGGCAAATATGAGCCAACAAATTCAAGTGTTTGGCATTGGCTCTTATTTATGGTCATGGCATATGAAAGCCGAACTGGGAATTGTTTTCTTTTGAGAACAAATGGCCATTTTGAATCCTTAAGAACAAAGCATATTCGAGGAATGAAAACTTTGTCACCAATGTGGCTGCCAGTGATGATTTGTGCTTCGATAACATTTGCAGCCGTCTGTGTGACTATAAGTCTAGTTCCATTACATAATCCTGCAGTCTGATTTATGTTCCTGAGCAACATGACCACACATCCTAATTTCAATGCAAGTCGATGATTTGGTGCATTTGTGAATTTCAAAGAATTTAAGAACTCTGGGGGGTAAAGAATTTCTTGGTCAGAGAAGTCACCATCTACACTTGAGATAGAATCAAAGCTGAGATAAACCTTTTCCTCACCTGCAATCATTGAGAGAACCTCACAGTTGATTAAATCAACTGTATCATTAAAAGGAGTAACAATAGCACGGTCTCTTAGGTAGACTGAGTTAGAAAAATTATTCTCTAAATTTGGATAAATTGCATTAATCATAGTCAAGATAGGTGAATCTGCAGGATCTAGCAATATGTCTGCAGGAATTTCAATCCAAGTTTCATCAGAATCTAATTCAACATGTGTAGGCATGATTTTGCCATCACCAACATCCAAGATCCATCTTGCAAATTCTTCTGTTTGTCTTTTAGAATGATCATCAAGTGAAGCAGACCTAAGTCTCATATTTACAGCAAGTGTATAGACATGACAGTAATTCCACAAAGGTGATCTGTTGATTGATGCATTAACAATTTGAGATCTTGTTCCACCTGTGATGACAAGTAAGGTTTGTCTGAAATCACCACCAAGGAGAATAGTTTTTCCTCCAAATGGTCGATTTGGCTGGTTACCAACACTGGACAGCATGATATCAGAGAGAGATCTTTCAAATGCTTCAAAACAATACCTGTGCACCATTAGAGCTTCATCCCAAACAATCAAGTTGGACATACAAATAAGCCTCCCAAGATCAGTGTTACGTTTGATTTGACAGGTTGATATATCATCGACATTCAATGGAATTTTGAAGCGAGAGTGAGCAGTACGACCTCCTGGTAGCAACAAAGATGCAATACCAGAAGATGCGACAGCAAGAACAATTTTCTGAGTTGAACGAAGAGCTGCCAAAATGGTTTTCCAGAGAAAAGTCTTCCCTGTACCACCGTGACCATAAACAAAGAACATTTTACCTTCATCGTGGCAAACTGAATTTAGGACAGCATCATATATGATTCTTTGCTCGGCATTCAACATAAACAAAGAAGAAGCATGTTGCCTTTGCAAATCATCAAGATTATAGTCCATTTCTTCCCTAATCGGCCTATCTTGTATTAGATGAGTTGGAATAATTGAGGGAAAAGGTAGATCATAATTGGACAATGATGATCCATTCTTATTGAATAACTCTTCAAGAAAGAGCAAGATTTGATTTTTTAAATCTTGCTCTTTCAAGATAAAATGGCTTTTGCCCAGAACAATGTTTGGTTGATATTCAATATCTTCACCCAAAAGCGTCCAATGTTTGTTCCATAAAGCTGTTGGATTTTCTACTTCACAAAACATAATCAACGTGACAAATAGTTGTCTCAATTCAGGAGCTGTTGCCAAGAATGAAGTTTGTTCTAAAGCATGATCCCATTCTCTATCATAACCTAAGAGACCCAAAGCTCGACACGCAGATTGAAATGTAGGATGAATGAAACCATCGATTTCTTTGAGATCTTCATAGCTTGTTGCCCCTTTGACCACATTTAGTAACAACATAAGGAAAAACAATTCACCAGCAGCTGGGTGGACATGATTGATTCACCCAATTGCTCTTCCACTTTCCCTCTGTTTCCAAGCTTTTTCTTTCTGAGACCAAACCCACTGAGTTGGGAATTCAGTGTACGTCAAAGCTCGAGCACATGGATAGACCCTATTTGTTTGCATCCACTCAATAAACATAATTTTATCCAACATCGGCTGTCGCAGTACGCTTGACAAATCTGAGCTTTCAGGGAAAGTAATAAAGTGTTGGTTTGGCAAATGGATAGGAAGACGGATAACAGCAGGGTCTCTATGGTGGACTTCAAAGCCAAATATCCTCCAACATGCTTCATGCGATGATATATACCGACAATCAAGGAAAGTTTTAATTTCATCAATCTGCTCAAGATTGGGTTGACCATTTGCAGGCTTTGTGCTCGAAGTTTCTTCTATAACTGCTCTCACCCTATCAGGACCCTTATTGACATATTTGAATAGGTACTTAATCGATTTTGTTTTCGCACAAATCTCAACATTTATGTGAGCCTGATGTCTCACAAGTAAATCAACATTGTGTGGCACAACATATCTTGTATCTAGAATAACACCATTCTTCTCAACAACCATTTGTTGACTTCTTGGGATTCTTCTTCTATATGACACAACAGAATTTTCGCCAACAACAGTCTGTGCTTCATATGACTTAGGAAAGAACTTGGAACATCTCCCATCTTTCATGCATGGTGACCGATTTTTAAGAGGACCACATGGACCATGTATCATGAAGTTAGATACAGCTTCATGTGCAACTGGATCCTCTTCTCTGTCCGGAATTTCTGCAGAAATGAAGTGATTGATTTCTTCAGGTGTTGAAAGCTTGTCATCAGGATGAAGCCACAGCAAAATATGAGCATGAGGTAAACCTCACTTTTGGAATTCTATCGTGTACACAACTGGAACAAAGTGAAAGAAAAGATACACATAAGATTGAGGCAAAAGGAAGATGCAACTCGACATAAATAATCACGATAGAAAACAACTTAAAAGGCAAACTAACCTGCTGTTGTTCTGCCAAAATGTTTGTTCTTGATTAGATCATCCATTAAACATTTCAATCTTAGTTTGAATAGTCTTGCCAATATATCTGGTCTGTCTTCAATTCTCTGACCAGGAATCATGGACAATGCATGATCGATTTCAGGCCACTTTGGGTTACAGGTAAATGTTATGAAGAGATCTGGTTGGCCAAGCTGCCTGCAAATGGCCATTGCATCTTGGTAATTTTGGAACAAAAATTGAGGACCAGATGCAAAGGTTGAGGGCAAGATAATTCGCTTGCCTATAGCATGGCTGTCAACATCGCCCCGAGTCACAGCATCTTGCACGCCTTGATAAATTTCTGACCTTAGCTGCTGTTGATTCTCCCGAATCCATTGTAACCTCATCTGCTCAATGCAAAGATAAGCATCAACAACAAATTGTTGGAAGAGTCTACCTCCTCTAAGAAGAGTATGGCCGGTTGATAACCGTTGTTGGATGATGTATGCATAGTACTCCATCATAGTAACTGTTTTTCGCTCCTTTCTTGTTCTTCGATTTGCATCTCTATAGTTAATGTCCAAGTAAAATGGCTAGTTTTATGGTTATTTTAACTATAGTTTGCCGCATGCATTCTGTTAGAGTACAATGAAATTGGCTGTCTGTAGAAAGATATCTTAGTATTCACTTTACTTTATTAGGCCGGTTTCGGAGATGGCTTTTGGTGGAATTTGTAGTGTATATCAACAAATGGTTACAAATAAAAAAAAATGAAAGTGATACGGATTAAAATTTGATAAAATTATATATATAAATGTAAAAAAAAACATTTGCCATGTTGACGTGAACGTTTATACTAATTTTATCGTGTTTTATGTTACATAAACACACACGGTATATGAATTTTATACTTGAATTTTCAGATTTACATATACGTGAATTTTCAGATTTACCTACTGGTATGAGCGATGGCACTTGCCTAGTTGGCGTCCTAGATAATCAACTTATGGTATATAGGTAGCAATAAATTATTGTTGTAATTAAACTACAATAACTAGGCACCCTAGATAATCAAGCTTATGGCATATAGGTGACAATAAATTATTGTTGCAATTAGACTACGATCCATCTAAGCTGATGATTATAGTATTTGAGACTGGGATTCGCATCTTTTAGGATTAATTGTATGCAATTCTTAAGTCTTAACCATTCACGCAGTCGGAATTTATATGACAACCAGGTTACTAACCCGCGCTTCGCTGTGGGGGCGCCCTTATTTTTATTTTAAAGCACAACATTAGTTGCTTTGAAAGCAACAGATGACCAAGAATGATGAACATAGACATGTTAGCATGAAATATATCCTGATGAAATGTGTAGTTTAAACGAGGATAAGTATCAGTGATGATTATCATACATTATTGGCAGCAAGTATTAGGAGGGAATTCTTTGCGTTTGATAAGCACACTTAAGTTTTTTTTTTTTATTTGGTTTGGAGATGTAATGTTGATTTTAAAGGCAGTATGCGATGAAAGATGTGCAAAATATGAGGCATGAACAATAATAGATAGGAATGAAAAGTTACAAAATTTTAGTTGGATGGATGATACAAAGAGAGGTTGTTTTAGCAGTTAAACAGTTGATATTAAATTTGAAATAACATGAAAAAAAGGGTGAGTTTGGAGGTATTGTTGGGATTGAATAAGCTGTGCTTAAGCATACGAGTGAAACTGAGAATCCTATAGACCCACCACCATTAACCATCACAAAGCAACACCCTCCTTGCACAACATCACTTCGTGTGAACAACTTATCCCTTTTTAAGTAGGAATTAGCAGTAGAATAGAGCTACCTTAAAACAAAATAGACATCCTTAACAACCTTAAGGCAAAACAATCTTAAATAACTACAATAGCAATAAAAATATTGTTTATCATTCAAGTAAAATCACCCAATTACTTAACAGTACTAAGTCTAGAACTCTATTATGTCTCATAATTGATAAGATTTAAGTTTCTTGTCATTTGTCAATCTTTAATAACATCAACCTACTCAAGATGTCACCCAATAGGAAAGATAAAATGTATCAATCTAAGAAAAGATAATAATGTTTGTGGCAAACAATAAAGTTCAACACACATAATTTGTTGCTAAAATAGGGATGTCGAACTGATACACTAATGTTATCTTGTTACAGAGCCACTTCAAGCTGCAAGAAATAACCTCGCAACATAGAATTTTTACATGAAAACGTTAAAATCTATGCTTCAATAGATGGCTGACCTTTTTCACGAAAAAAAAAAAGAGGTTGACCTTTTTAGCCACAATGCTTAATATAACCTAGAATGCAGCAAAGATTTAAGAAAACAATAGTAGAAAAATGAGGAAGGGAGAAAATACCCTTTTTGTATGATAAAGAGAAGTTCATTTAAATGCTTTACTTCTTTTTAAGTTTCTCAAGCCAATGCACAGAAACCAATAGCACAATGTTCGTTAAAATTATTAGGGCAATTTATATAAATATATCTTATGATTAGGAGCGGATTAAATAAATTTTTTGATGTTTAAAATTTGATACTTAATCATCTCAAAATTTGTTTCCGTTTTAATTTGCCCCAAACCGTTACTTTTTGCATTCTCTTTAATTTTTTTATTTTTTTTCTTTTTCTTTAACATTTTACTCACCTTCTTTCTCTAAACCAAAAAAAATGTCTTTTTCTCCCTTTAGACCAAGAAAAATGCTACCCACCCAAAAAACTCCAAAAACCTCTAGGCAACAAGCAATAAAACACAAAAAATAAAAAATAAAACACAAAGAAGCCCTAAAAAAAGCCAAGAATAGTAATTTTTGTAGTTTTCCTTTTGGATCTCTTCATTTAGTTTTTGGACTTAAAAACTACATGAATAATAAAGTGATGGAGTTGGCATTTACAGAAAGTTGAAGGTCTCGACTTTGGATGTAGATTTAGAAATTTTTTATGTTTTTTTTTTAGTAAAACTAGCCTACAGATTAGAAAGTGGAGAAAAATATGAAAATTTCGATGTATTTTGGAAGCCAAACAGCGTCAGCAAGTGCCGACTGGCAGCTACTGCCAACCATTGGATTTCTGAAATTTTGGGAATATCATTTTGGCATGTGATATTTCTGGGTTTTAGAAAGAAAAAATCTTAAAATATGGAAGAATACGACAAAATAAAAAATAAAATAAAATGAAAAAAAAGTCATGGTAAGGCAAACTGAATCGAAAACAAATCTCAGCTAGTTAAGTGTCAAATTTAAAATTAGAGACACATTTAATATGTTCCTAACCCCATAATATATTTATGTAATATCCCAAATTATTAGAAGTATTGACAAAATAAAAGGCATGGTTAACTTTTACCCAATCACATATACATACATATATACATATTGTAGATACCGAATTTTGTCCAAATCGATAAGACTCCATTCAATTAGACTCTGAAAGTTCAAATTGAAGTATTGGGCTTCCAAGCTCATTAAAATGGGCTGAGTTGATTTTTTTTTATGTTTTCTTTATTATTATTATTTTCATTTTATATATATACTCTTTATTTTATTTTATTTTTATTATTATTTGTATTATTTGTTTTTTATTATTATTATTATTATTATTATTATTATATGTGTTTTATTTTTTTATTATTTGATTTTCCACTTATTATTATTATTAGTATTATTATTATTATTATTATTATTATTATATGTGTTTTATTTTTTATTTTTTTCTTTTTCCTTTTATTATTTTTATTATTATTATTATCATTTTATTTTTACCTTTATTTTTATTATTTTTATTTTATTTTATTTTAATTTTTATTTTATTTTATTTTATTTTATTTTTATTACTTTTCTGTCTGATTTCCCATCACAATTATGGGAAGTCTATTGGCCGGCTGCAGCTTAGGCCAAAAATGGTGCCGCCGGCGCCTCCAGTCCCTCCTCTGTCTCGAGCCTCACCAAAAATTCCACTTCCCGAGCAATCCATCCCATCCCTGACACTACCTTGGAGGACCGGGAAACAATAGGAAGAACCTAGATTGGTTCTAACCCTCCAGATCAAAGGTTGATCCTGAATTCATTTAAAAGAACTAGATGTTCTTCAAAGCTTCTTCTTCCTTTTTTCGGAGACTCTTAAAAACTTAGAAATATTGATCCTATCAACAGAAACTCTAAGCTGCCACCACCGAGACATCATCATCACCGTATACCACCACAAAAAAACCCAAACACCACCGAAGCCACTGCTCACCATCACCGAAACCTAAACCACCATCATCGGCCATCAACCACTACCCAGATCGTCATCATCACCATCATCAACCACTCATCATTACCCTAACCACCACCACCACCGAAACCCTAGATCCCGACAACCAAAAACCCCAGATCTCGAAACCGAGACCCCAAGAACCATAGATCTAAAACTAGATCTCAAACCTGCAAAGAAAACAAAAGCCAAAAAGAAGCAAAACACAACAAATCCGATACCAAAAAAAGAAACAGTCGAATCATCAACAAAAAAAGGCGAAATGTTTTCGGAAAGGGTCAGATCTGTGGGGTTGGAAGTGTTTTCGGGGGAAACGAACCCCAGATCTAAGAAGAGGAAGGTGAGAAGAGTGTTTTAGGTTTATGGAGAGGACCGCCGGCGATCGACGTACAGCGGCGCACGGCGACCGGCAGTCATTCGGGGCTGAGGAAGGCTGAGGGGATTTTTTCAAAGGGTTTTTGGGAATTTTTTTCCGGAGGAATCGTCTAAAATGAGAAGAAACAAAAAATTAGGGCTTTTATAGGAAGCAAAACGGTGCGTTTTGGAGAGCTGGGATCCGCGTGCAGTCCTGACCCGACCCGAGATGCGCGCGACCTGTTTCTGCCACCCGCGTATCGACCCAATTCCACTGCCGCTCGTGACCCGTATCCGCGATCCGACCCGCTTTGGCCCGTTCCCCTTGGCAGGCTTGGGTCCTGTCCTTTGGGCCTAATTTTTGGGCCTGTCTGGAAGGCTTTTCTTTGGGTTTTCTAAGCCCAATCCGTGGGTATATATTTTTTTCTTTCATTTATTTATTCATTTAGTATTTATTTATTTATTTATTTATTCTGTTAAATAATTTATTTTATGTATTTTTAATATATTTGCATCATATTTATAAAAATTAAAATTCAGTTAAATAAATTTTCGATGATGGGATGTTACGGAAGTCACAAGTAGTGATTCCTAAATGATCCCTACGTGAGAAGAGTCGTACTAAATGTTGCCAAAAGTATTGAAATATTTAGTATGATTTTTCAATATTTTATTTTTTGTTAAAAATAAAAATAAGTTTTTTAAAAGAAAATTAATAATAAATTTTAAATTTAATTAAATAAATTTCTGATGATGGGATGTTATGAAACTCACAAGTAGTGATTTCTTAACTGATCCCTAGGTGAGAAGAGTCTACTAAATGTTACCAGAGTATTGGGATATTTAGTATGATTTTTCAATAAATTAAATTTTTATTAAAAATGAAAAGGAATAAGTTTTTTTAAAAATAAAGAAAAATTGATAAACAAATAAATAATAAAATTTAAATTTAATTAAAATATTTTCTGATGATGGGATGTCATGAAACTCACAAGTAGTGATAATTTATTTTTTGTTAAAAATAAAAATAAGTTTTTTAAAAGAAAATTAATAATAAATTTTAAATTTAATTAAATAAATTTCTGATGATGGGATGTTATGAAACTCACAAGTAGTGATTTCTTAACTGATCCCTAGGTGAGAAGAGTCTACTAAATGTTACCAGAGTATTGGGATATTTAGTATGATTTTTCAATAAATTAAATTTTTATTAAAAATGAAAAGGATTAAGTTTTTTTTAAAAATAAAGAAAAATTGATAAACAAATAAATAATAAAATTTAAATTTAATTAAAATATTTTTCGATGATGGGATGTCATGAAACTCACAAGTAGTGATTTCTTGACTGATCCCTAAGTGAGAAGAATCACTAAGTGTTACCAGAGTATTGGGATACTTAGTGCAATTTTTCAATAATAAAAAATTTTTATTTAAAATAAATAAAGACATATTTATATAAAAAATTAAGAAATTCATTTGCTTCATTCATTATCTGTTTGCATCATATGCATTCATAATAATTTTTGAAGCGAGTGTGAATCTTCTGATGATGAGATTCTATAGAACTCACAAGCAGTGATTCTTAAGAAATCTCTAGATGAGGAAATTATCCGAAATGCTACCAGAGAATCGGGGTACTTCGGAATAATTTTCAATACAAAAGATTTTCACTTATTTCAAATAAAAAATAAAATTTAAATGTTTCAAAATTAATACAAATAAAAAATGATTTCAAAATAAATGAAGTTCTTTTTAAATGTTAAATTAAGACCATTTCATTAAACTCAAAGGATAACATATAACTATTGTGGTACCGTTTTTGACGGACGTTGTGGGGGTGCTAACCCTTCTCCACGCGTAACCGTACTCCCGAACCCGATTTTTGTTTTCGCAGACCAAAAATTGTCTTTTAAATAAAACTTAATTCATTTTAAGATTTTGTTAAAAAGACGAGATTTACACCTAATCAAAAAAGATTGGTGGCGACTCCCTTTTGTTTTTAAATGTTTTCAAAATCGTCGAGTGTGAAGCCGTTACGACAGCTTGACGACTCCATTGGGGACTTTTTGAGGGTCAAGCCATTTATTAATAATGTGTTATCCTAAGTTTTAATTTAAAGGTCTTAACTAATATTTAAATTTAATTTCTTTAATTTTAAAATAATTAGTTGCATTTGTGTTTTAATTATGTTGATTATTTTATAGCATTCTTTATTTGTATATATGTTATCGCTAATAAATTGTGGGGCATCTAGGATAGGGGTTATGGTTTGATGAATGTTTGATGTGTTTCCTCATACACACACTTGCACATGCATTTGCATAACATGAGCTCTATACCCGGGCTTCGTCCTCCTTAGGAGGGAGTAAAGTACCTATGCTCTCGTGAGGTAATCACCTCCGCAATGGCAAGCGAAATACTCCCACTCAAATTAAATCTTACTAGTTTAGTGTGGATGACAGTAAGGTATAATTTGGGAACCTTTTGACCTTTTAGATATCTAAATCAGCATATAGAGAATCTTAAGTTCAATCTTAGGTAGAGCCATACCCAAATATTTAGAGATTATCACAAAATTAGGACACAAGAGGGAACATATTTGACCCCTTTCCTCGTATCTATAATAAAGGTATTATCAATCTTAGATGGAATTGTATATAATTTAAGTCTTTGGTTTTTTTTTCTAAAAAAGGAATTTTTGTAAAATAAAAATGAAAAAAATATATTTTTTCTTTATAAAAGATCTTTTCAAAAAAAATCCACTTATTTTTTAAAAAATAAAGGTGTGTGATAGAAGTAATAAAACAAATATGTAACTTTTCTTTTAAAAATGAGAATAATTCTTCATTCCTTTTTTAAAATGAGAATTTTGTTTTGAAAATGGGTGCATTAAAATAGGAACTAATAAAAGTACATTCTCCTCAGCAAGAGGAAGAAAAAGAAGTTTTGTGTATATTTGGTTACAAGATGTTTTTATATATAAAAATAAAAAAGTTTTTAATTTCTTTCACTTTTCTTTCTTTAAAAAGAAAAATAAAATGTAAAATGTGGATAAACCTTTCTTTTTACAATAAAAAATGAAAAAATTTGTTAAAAAAATGTCTCTTTCACTACAAATAATAAGAAGAAATTCAATTAAGTTTTTTTAATTTTTTTAAAAAAACAAATTCTTTATTCTTTATTATTCTTGGAAGAATTTCTTAAGATAAAGGCATAAAAAAGGAAAAGTAAAGGGGTTTAAGTAGGAAATTAATTAATCTTTCTTGGACAAAGAGTTAGAAAAAAAGGAGGGAATGAATAAAAAAATTATTCTTTTTTTTCTTTATTTTTGAAGTCGAAATAAATATTAAAAAAAAAAGATATGAATAATTGACTTTCCTATATAGAATTTTCAAAGAATAAGTTGACATGCAAAAATAAAAAAAGTTATCTTTTTTTTTGGGTTTGTGTAGAAATTTTAAATGAGAGTCTAAAAATGCTAAAAAAAAAGAAGAGGGGTTTTAAAAAATGTTTTTCTTTCCTTGATTATCTCATTGCAAAACATTTGGTTGAATAATAAAAAGGATGTCAACAAAATTATCCTTGAATTTATTGGTAAAGAATTTAAAGACTAATTTGATCCAAAATAAAGATGAAATAAAAAATAGAAAAATAATTGAAAAAAAAAGAGATAATGTAGTAGGACACATGAAAATTTTTGGAAAAATAGAAAATTAAAAAAAAATTGTTTGGTGATAAAAGAAAAATGCTTTTTTTAGAAAAATTGAGAATAATGTTTAGCTTTAGTTAGGAATTCTATCTTCCTTGCGTGTTGGATTAAGGAATAATAGGATTAGTGTCTAGGTATTGTGAATACAAATATTCATCTTTTTCAAGCATATTAGCATCATATATCATTTGAATTTCATATCATCCTGTCTACATATATTGATAATCATGTTGGGTGCATTTTAGAATCATGAAAGTTAGGTGAAATAAAACAAAATTTGATCTTCATTACAATTGCATTGTGTATAAATTACATTTTGTATAAACATGTCCTTCATCATACCTTGTTATTGTGTCATGCCTTAAACATTTTACATAGCATTTCAAAAAAAAATGAAAAGAAAAACGAAAAAATAATATGCTCTTTCTCATAGAAAATTAAAAAAACAGAAGAAAAGAGAGAGAGAGAGTTTTTGGAACAATTTTGATATTGTTCAAGATTATTCTTCAACTTCTCTTACTTGTTTTAGACTTGATCTCTCAAGTTGGTAAGTGAATGTGTTAAATTTGATTTTTGGTATACAGTTTACTTTGTTGCACCCTTTGTAGATAAATCTTTGAGAAACTAGACTAAGTCTTTCACAATCTTGAATTTGTTTATTCTTTCAATTGTCTTTTTTATCAAACTTATATACATGTGTTATTGATTAATTATTTCCGTTAAAATTATTTCTCCTTAAGATTTGATTAAAGTGAAGACCTAAAATACCTAACATGTGAAATCAAGAAAGTTATGCAATTTAACGAAATAATAAAATAAAAAAGAAGAAAAATTGTTCTATTTCATGTTTCAAGATAAAAAGAATAGATTTTTGTCATACATATCATTTGCATACATATACAAATAACATGATTTCATAAAATTCACATCGTATATTTGTTATACTTCAGTAAATATGCCAATACTCTTCGTTTTTCCAAAAAAAAATTGGTTGTTCCAAAAATTTTTGAAAGAAATAAAAGAAAGTTCTTTTTTGTAGACAAAGGTAAGATGGTAATATGAATTTCTAATTAGAAAATTGTGGTAATAAGGTTCAAGGCCTCTCGACCATCAAAGGTTACAAAGCAATTCGGGACTCTCAAGTATAGACAATGGAAGAAGGACAAGCTAGCCGAATGGAGAAAATAGAAAAGGCGCAAGAAGAGATGAAGCGGCAATTGGCTGCAATGATGGAGATGATGACCAAAATGAGTAAAGGAAAGGAACCAGTACAGGAAGCAACTACTCAAGAAAGGTGGGCACCAGATGGTGAACGTTCATATCCACAAAGTCCCATTCCACCCCAAGTCCGTACTTCACAACATATGCTATTTGAGAGGCATGACATTCCAAACCTCAAAAGGAAGCCATCAAACCCAATCCATGTCCATGATTCAGAGGATCCTAAAGAACAAGAGAAACTGAACATGAGTGCATCGATAGTGAAAGAGAATTTAGAGCCTCAAACAAAGTTAGATCTCCTTGAAGAAAGGTTACGAGCGATCGAAGGGATGGATTTATATGGTTCTTTGGATGCAAGCGAGCTTTGTTTGGTACCGGGTGTAGTTATCCCACCAAAGTTCACGGTTCCAATTATTTGAAAAGTATGATGGGACCAAATGTCCGACAACTCATATCAAGATGTATTGCCGAAAAATGGCTGCTTATGCTCAAAATGATGAATTATTGGTGCATATTTTTCAAGATAGTCTTACTGGATCAGCTGCCAAGTGGTACACCCAACTAGACCGAGCCTATATCCGCTCATGGAAAGAATTGGCTCGAGCATTTATTGCTCAATACAAGCACATTGAAGATTTAGCGCCAGACCGCCTGTCCTTACAAGGCATGAGGAAGAAACATGAAGAGAGCTTTAGAGAATATGCTCACAAGTGGAGGGATGTAGCTGCCTAAGTTCAACTGCCTCTCACAGAGAAAGAAACCGCCATCTTGTTTGTCAACACACTTCCAGCACCGTTTTATGAAATGATGGTCGGAAATGCCACAAAGAATTTTGCAGACATGGAGATCTCTGGTGAAATAATAGATAATGCAATCAAGAGTGGCAAACTTGTAGGAGATGATGCCATGAATGAAAGAAAAAGTGATACATCGGGGAGTGAAGGAGATGTTCATGCTATGAATTACGGGGGACAACATGTGGGAGACTTTGCTCCATATCATCCTTATCCAATGTACCAAACCCATTACCCCACCATAAATAATACCTCTCTAAGCTTGAATACTCATCAGCCAATCCCGCAGTCTGGTTGGCAAATGAGTCTCCAAACACCTATACCTACCCAAAGCAACCAAAGAGGATCTCGAAACAAACGGAAAAGGACCAACATTGATTCAATTCCTTGGTCATACACTGAGGTATTTCAATACCTGTCAAGAACCAGCTTGTTACCCCAATCCAATTAAAGCCTTTGGAACCTCCATATCCAGAATGGTATGACCCAAATGCTCGATGTGACTATCATAGTGGAAATATGGGTCATTCGATAGAAAGTTGTCCTGCTTTCAAGCATAAGGTGCAAAATCTGATCAGATCTGGTTTGTTGGATTTTGGGACAAAAGAAGGAACGAATGTTAATGTGAACTCTTCGCTTAACCATACTACAATATGAGGGCAAAAGAAGACTTTTTGGTTGGTTATTCATGGTGATATAAAGTTGTTTCTTTTTGTAATGCCCATGAACTAAAAAGTGCTTTTTGTGTATTGACTTTCATTTATCTTTTATCATTTCAACAGAGTAATCGATGCATTTTCATTACATTTTCTCTCCCCTTCGAAATCTTATATTTTTTGTGCATTCGCCTATATTTTACCTTTTTCTCCTTTTGGCTTCTAAATGATTAATTTTCATTCTTTGCCCAATTTTGTTGTTAAATGATGAATATGATGTCGATTTTGATAATAATTTGGGATAAAACTTTAAAATTCTATTTGTATTGACAATTTTGTCCCCATGATCGATGAGAATGTTGAAATCAATTGATGGAGTGTACACAAGGAAAGTAGATTTTTCACAAGGTTGTGATGGCTCAATAAATAATTCTTTGATAAGAGTATTTACGTTTGAAATGAGAAATGACCATCTTTGGTTTACCCTTCACACATGAGAAAAATTATCAATTGTTACCCCTTTTGAGCCTCATAGTTATATATGTTTTTTCAAAGAAACCTGTCAAGGATCACCCTCCATATTGGGGGCCAAAATTGAGAAAAATGAAGTGAGATTTGCCCACGGAAAAATTTCAAGTCATTAGAAATCTTAGGGGCAAGATAAAGAAAAAGATATCTTTATGCTTGAATTCCTCAAAAACAAAAGAGGGAAATGAGGAAAAGAGAGAATCAAAAGAAAAAGAGATGAACATAAAAGAATGGAAAGAGAAACAAGAAACCAAAGAAGAATAAACAAAGAATGGGGTAGAATGCTAAATTTCTTAAAATGATGAAAAATGATCATATGGCTTGAAACCCTTGAAACACGTATTTTGGGCCTATTTTATCCGTTTCTTTCATACCTCTTTACCTTTGCCTACATTACGTACCTTAAAAGTCCATTTTGATCAAATTTGAATGCTTGAGTTAATGAATCATATATTGAGCCTAGACGTGTTACAAATTCATGATTTGGAGCTCGATAAGTGTGTTGATTATGAATAAGTATGGTCCTTGAAGAAGAATGAAAATGTAAAAAGAAAAATGATGAAAAAATTAAAAAAAAGAAAGAAGAAAAATGAAAAAAGAAAAAAGAAAAAGAAAAGAGCTAAAAAAAAGAAAGGAAAGAGAATAAGAAGGGCCTTAAGTTGAAAACCCGAAAGGGCGATTTGAGTCAAAAGAAGAATGGGAGATTTGATTGAAATCTCAGGAAGATAGCCTTTTATAAGAGAAGCCAGTACTGTTCGAAGATTTCATGAAGTGGGAGGCAAAGCATTGATGGAACCAAAATAATTAGAATGTCAATCAAATAGAATTTTGGAAAAATCTTAGATTAGTTTATCAAGATTGAATGAATATTCATTGTTTAGATGTTGTTACCTTCCCTTGGCCTATGAAAATTACCTATTATTCTTGGTTAAATTTGTTCTTGTTGACTTCATCATAAATGTCCATCCTTCAACTTTTGATCAATCTACATACTCATGATTATTGAAAGAAATGTGATGACAATGCATTCATTATAAAATTGAAATGACGATAAATAAGTGATTGACAATGTTTGAGAAAGCCCAATGCATTACAGAAGAGGAAAGTTGAACATGATATGGGGTGAAGAAAGAACAGATAAGAACCATGGTAAGGTTTACAAGTGCGCCAAAGAAATATGAATGTATGATCAAATGGTGAAAAATGAACAAGAATTAATGGTGTTTCGTAGAATTAGTAGATGTATGGAAGCTTATAATTTGAAAAGATACAAAAATGGTCAGAATGATGGTCTTGTGAACCTTGTTACTGCAACTTTCGATTTCTTTTATTTTTCCTTTTCTTTCCTTTTTTTTTCTTTTTTCCTATTTCTCTACATTTGCATTGCATTCATCACATGAAAAAAAATGAAAATTTCACCTTTAAGTAACAAAGTTTGTACATTCTTGGTCAAAAGAAAAGAGGCAAAACGCAAGACAAAGGAAGGAAGCCGGATTCTGAAAATTTTAGGATAAGATGATAAGATTTTTAAAGTGAAGAGTTTTAAAAGGATGATGTATCAAGAAACTAAATATTTGGATGTGAATCTTCAATTCATAAAATTTTAGGTGAGAATCTAAATATTTGAATGTGAATCTCCAATTCAGAAAATTTCAGGTGTGAATCTGAATATTTGGATGTGAATCTCCAATTCAGAAAATTTCAGGTGTGAATCTCTGAATTCCAAGTCAAATTTTGGATGTGAATCTCCAAGTTAAAATTTTGGATGTAAATCTCCAAATCAAATTTCAAAATTTTGGATGTGAATCTCCAAGTCAAAATTTTAGGTGTGAATCTCTAAATTCCAAGTTAAAATATGGGTTGTGAATCTCCAAGTTAAAATTTTGGATGTGAATCTCCAAATCAAAGTCAAATTTCTAGATGTGAATCTCCAAGTTAAAATCAAATCTTCGGATATGAATCTCCGAATCAAACCTTTGGATGTGAATTTTCAAACCAAATCAGAGTTAAAATTTCGGATGTGAATCTTCGAATCAAATTCCAAGTCAAACTTTTCGGATGTGAACCTCTAAGTTAAAATTTTGGATGTGAATCTCCAAATCAAAGTCAAATTTCTGGATGTGAATCTCCAAGTTAAAATTTTGGATATAAATCTCCAAATCAAATTTCAAAATTTTGGATGTGAATCTCCAAGTCAAAATTTCAGGTGTGAATCTCTGAATTCCAAGATTAAAATAGTGGGTGTGAATCTCTAAGTTAAAATTTTAGATGTGAATCTCCAAATCAAAGTCATATTTCTGGATGTGAATCTCCAAGTTAAAATCAAATCTTCGGATGTGAATCTCCGAATCAAATCTTTGGATGTGAATCTCCAAGTTAAAATTCTGGATGTGAATCTCTAAATTAAAATTCTGGATGTGAATCTCCAAGTTCAAAATTCTGGATTTGAATCTCCAAGTTCAAAATTTTGGATGTGAATCTCCAAGTTGAAATTTCGGATATAAATCTCCGAATCAAATCTTTAGATGTGAAATCTCTCAATTTCAGAAAAACTTTAAAGTTTCATTGCCTCTGCTGCAAGAGGAGCACATTTCAGAAAGAAATTTAAAGTTTCATCGCCTCTGTTGCAAGAGGAGCACATTTTCAAAAAATATTTAAAGTTCCATCGCTTCTGCTGCAAGAAGAGCACATTTCCAGCAAGAACATTTAAAGTTTCATCGCCTCTGCTACAAGAGGAGCGCATACAAAAAAAAAAGAAAAGAAATGAAAAGAAAAAAAAAGAAAAAAAGGGAAGAAAAAAAAAGAAGAAAGAAAGAGAGAGAAAGAGAGAAAAAAGAGAAGGATTAGGTCTTGAGTTGGACAAAATTGTTGTCTATCGTCTTTGCTCTATTTCTGATCCTCAGTAATGAGCAAAAAGAGACAACTGTAGACACCGAATTTTGTCCAAATTGATAAGACTCCATTCAATTGGACTCTCAAAGTCTAAATTGAAGTATTGGGCTTCCAAGCTCATTAAAATAGGCTGAGTTGATTTTTTTATATATTTTCTTTATTATTATTTTTCGTTTTATATATATACTCTTTATTTTATTTTATTTTTATTATTATTATTTGTATTATTTGTTTTTTATTTTTATTTTTATTTGATTTTCCTATTATTATTATTACTATATGTGTTTTATTTTTATTATTATTTGATTTTCCTATTATTATTATTATTATTATTATTATTATTATTATTATTATTATTATTATTATTATTATTGTAGACACCTTATTTTGTCCGGGGTCTTGATTTGTATAAATAATTAATTAGGTTGAGTGACATTGTATTTTAATTTAACAATTTAGAATTAGGCTAGAATTAAATTAGAATTTTTTAGATTTAGAATTAACATTAATTAAAAAAATTAAAATTAAAATAGGATTTAGGAATTAAAAAAAAAGAGAGAGAAAAGATAAAAAGAAATAAAAATAAAATAAATTTTAGGATTAGATAATTAGGATAATTAAATTTTTAGGATAATTATTTAGATTAATAGAGTTGGATTAAGATTAATATAGGAATTAAGTAGATAAAATATTAAAAAAAAGGGAGATAATTATTAGAATAAGTATAGTTGTATTAGGACTCTAACAAATTTATGACTATAAAAAGAGATTAAAGCTCATGATTTAGGGGGAATTAAGCACTCAACCCGATCACCATCGTTGCTGTTCTGTCAGCTCATTTTTCTGCCTGCCTCTCGCACCACTGTTGCGAGCCCAGTCACCGCATAGCTACTGCAGGTTGCCGACCCATCACGTGGAGGTTTGCATGCCTCCGTTTTTGTTGCTCTTGATGATTGTTGCAAGAAAATAGGAAAGCTTTGTGAAAAGGCACGCCACTTTGGAAATATTAAAGAAGAGCTATAGCAAGAGAACACGTGGAAAAGGGGAATATAAAGGAAAAGAAAAAAAAAGCCAACAAGAGGTGAGGTTATTGCCTAGGTAAGTTTTTTTGTTTTATTATATTAATTGGTCAATAATTTAATAGGAGGGTTAGATAGTTAATTAATATTAGATTAATAATTTGTATATTAAAATACTAATGTTGCATGATTTAATTACTTTGATAAAATTTGATTAATACATATTGAATAAACAATTTGTATGTTGATATGATTTGTTTAGTTTAATTCGTATGATATATTTTATATTTTGTATGTTTAGTATGATAGATGTTAAATAAATAAAACAGTATAAAAATAAAATAAATTAAAGGAAAAAATGCAAATAAGAATAAAATGGAATAAAGATTGGATAAGGAAAAAATAAAATTATATTAAGAAGATGAATATAGATTCTCCGATGATGAAATTCCAAGAAAGTCAAATGGTACTCCTTGGAAATTTCTAGGTGAGGAGTTTGCTCTAGACTGAACCAGATTGATGGAAGGTTTAGAGTAAATTTTCAATACAATAATATGTGTTCATTTTCTAAAATAAAATAAATAAAATATCATAATAAAGACAATTAAAATAAAATAGAAATAGGATATTGAAGTAATATGAATTCAAAAAATAATAGACACATTTAAAATAAAATAGAAAATTGGGTATAGAACCAAAATTAAGATTCTCATAATATATTCCGACGACGGAGCCTCTTCAAGCAAGTCAATCGGTACTACTTGAACACTCCTGAGGTGAGGAGATTTACTTATTGTCTGAACCAGATTGATGGAAGGATTTTAAGTAAATTTTCAATATATTAAGCATATCGAAATTAACTCAAAATAAGGTAAATTTAGAATGACCTAAAGTAGTTGGTACCATTTTAGGATGGGCGTTGTGGGGGTGCTAATCCTTCCCCGCACGTAACCGTACTCCCGAACCCTAGATTCTTTGAACGTAGACCAAGCCTTATCTTTAGACAAGAATAGGTGACTAATCACACCTTAGGTTTGAATGGTTGGTGGCGACTCCTAGAATTTTAAAGTCTAGCGGTTAGGTTCACGGACCTAGACGTTATGACAATTATTATTATTATTATTATTATTATTATTATTATTATTATTATTATTATTATATGTGCTTTATTTTTTATTTTTTTCTTTTTCCTTTTATTATTTTTATTATTATTATTATTATCATTTTATTTTTACCTTTATTTTTATTATTTTTATTTTATTTTATTTTATTTTATTTTATTTTTATTTTTATTACTTTTTTGTCTGATTTCCCATCACAATTATGGGAAGTCTATTGGCCGGCTGCAGCTTAGGCCAAAAATGGTGCCGCCGGCGCCTCCAGTCCCTCCTCTGTCTCGAGCCTCACCAAAAATTCCACTTCCCGAGCAATCCATCCCATCCCTGACACTGCCTTGGAGGACCGGGAAACAATAGGAAGAACCTAGATTGGTTCTAACCCTCCAGATCAAAGGTTGATCCTGAATTCATTTAAAAGAACTAGATGTTCTTCAAAGCTTCTTCTTCCTTTTTTCGGAGACTCTTAAAAACTTAGAAATACTGATCCTATCAACAGAAACTCTAAGCTGCCACCACCGAGACATCATCATCACCGTATACCACCACCAAAAAACCCAAACACCACCGAAGCCACTGCTCACCATCACCGAAACCTAAACCACCATCATCGGCCATCAACCACTACCCAGATCGTCATTATCACCATCATCAACCACTCATCATTACCCTAACCACCACCACCACCGAAACCCTAGATCCCGACAACCAAAAACCCCAGATCTCGGAACCGAGACCCCAAGAACCATAGATCTAAAACTAGATCTCAAACCTTCAAAGAAAACAAAAGCCAAAAAGAAGCAAAACACAACAAATCCGATACCAAAAAAAGAAACAGTCGAATCATCAACAAAAAAAAAACAAAAAAAGGCGAAATGTTTTCGGAAGGGGTCAGATCTGTGGGGTTGGAAGTGTTTTCGGGGGAAACGAACCCCAGATCTAAGAAGAGGAAGGTGAGAAGAGTGTTTTAGGTTTATGGAGAGGACCACCGGCGACCGACGTACAGCGGCGCACGGCGGCCGGCAGTCATTCGGGGCTGAGGAAGGCTGAGGGGATTTTTTCAAAGGGTTTTTGGGAATTTTTTTCCGGAGGAATCATCTGAAATGAGAAGAAACAAAAAATCGGGGCTTTTATAGGAAGCAAAACGGTGCGTTTTGGAGAGCTGGGATCCGCGTGCAGTCTCGACTCGACTTGAGATCCGCGCGACCCGCTTCTACCACCTGCGTATCAACCCGACTCCACTGCCGCTCGCGACCCGTATCCGCGATCCGACTCGCTTCGGCCCATTCCCCTTGGCAGGGTTGGGTCCTATCTATTGGGCCTGATTTTTGGGCCCGTCTGAAAGGCTTTTCTTTGGGTTTTCTAAGCCCAATCCGTGGGTATATATTTTTTTCTTTCATTTATTTATTCATTTAGTATTTATTTGTTTATTTATTTATTCTGTTAAATAATTTATTTATGTATTTTTAATATATTTGCATCATATTTATAAAAATTAAAATTCAGTTAAATAAATTTTCGATGATGGGATGTTACGGAAGTCACAAGTAGTGATTCCTAACTGATCTTTAGGTGAGAAGAATCATACTAAATGTTGCTAAAAGTATTGGAATATTTAGTATGATTTTTCAATAATTTATTTTTTGTTAAAAATAAAAATAAGTTTTTTAAAAGAAAATTAATGATAAATTTTAAATTTAATTAAATAAATTTCCGATGATAGGATGTTATGAAACTCATAAGTAGTGATTTCTTAACTGATCCCTAGGTGAGAAGAGTCTACTAAATGTTACTAGAGTATTGGGATATTTAGTATGATTTTTCAATAAATTAAATTTTTATTAAAAATGAAAAGGAATAAGTTTTTTTAAAAATAAAGAAAAATTGATAAACAAATAAATAATAAAATTTAAATTTAATTAAATATTTTTCGATGATGGGATGTCATGAAACTCACAAGTAGTGATTTCTTGACTGATCCCTAGGTGAGAAGAATCACTAAGTGTTACCAGAGTATTGGGATACTTAGTGCAATTTTTCAATAATAAAAATTTTTTATTTAAAATAAATAAAGACATATTTATATAAAAAATTAAGAAATTCATTTGTATCATTCATTATCTGTTTGCATCATATGCATTCATAATAATTTTGAAGCAAGTGTGAATCTTCTGATGATGAGATTCTATAGAACTCACAAGTAGTGATTCTTAAGAAATCTTTAGGTGAGGAAATTATCCGAAATGCTATCAGAGTATTGGGGTACTTCGGAATAATTTTCAATACAAAAGATTTTCACTTATTTCAAATAAAAAATAAAATTTAAATGTTTCAAAATTAATACAAATAAAAATGATTTCAAAATAAATGGAGTTCTTTTTAAATGTTAAATTAAGATCATTTCATTAAACTCAAAGGATAACACATGACTATTGTGGTACCGTTTTTTACGGGCGTTGTGGGGGTGCTAACCCTTCCCCACGCATAACCGTACTCCCGAACCCGATTTTTGTTTTCGCAAACCAAAAATTATCTTTTAAATAAAACTTAATTCATTTTAAGATTTTGTTAAAAAGACGAGATTTTCAGGTGACCAATCACACTTAATCAAAAAAGATTAGTGGCGACTCCCTTTTGTTTTTAAATATTTTCAAAATCGTCGAGCGCGAAGCCGTTACGACACATACATACATACATACATACATACATACATGCATATTTCAGAATCCTTGTAAACTTGTGAAGGATGCTTATATGGACCTTAACATATACATTCTCTTTGAATGACATGTAAGTTGAACTTTAATATGATATATGTAACTACTTTCATTAATTAAAAACTTCTTTTTTTCTCTTATAAATGCTCAAAAATTTTTAAGTGTTCCTCCTATCTATGTTCGCGTTTCTTTTTTCAACAGACCGTATCTTTTAGTTTACTCAAATTTACATTCAACGTATCTTTTCTACATTCTTTCATCTCTAATTTCATTGTTTGGATATCCACAAACATGTGCACCCACACACACATATATGTATAATTTATATTAGTTTTCAATCGTTTTTTTCTTCAACTGAACAGCAAGCCATTTTTTGGGATGAAATCTCTCATAAATCAGTAAGTTTTGAAACTTAAGTCTTGAATTTTTTCTCTTATTTTGATTTTCTTTCTTTTCTATCTTAGAATTAAAAATTTTGTTGTATTTCCACTTTAATGATAATTATTTGCTTTTTTCCACTAAACATGAATTTTCTTTCAATCTTTAATTTTTTTTCTTAATTTCGAGGGTTGTGAAGACATCTCTCATAAATCAGTAAATTTTGAAACTTAAATCTTGAATTTTTTCTTTTATTTTAATTTTCTTTCTTTTTTATATTAGAATTGAAATTCTTGTTTTTTTTTTCATTTTCATTTTAATTATCTATATTTTCCCTTAACCTAAAATTTTCTTTGTTGAGATGATATCTCTCATAAATCAGCAAACTTTGAAACTTAAATCTTATCGTAGTACAGTATATTTGTTAAATCTTATCTTAGTACAATATATTTGTTAATATTTTGTAGGAAGAGCTTAATGTTTTTTTGGTGTAACTACAAGTATCTTTATTCATTTTACGGTCTGAAATTAATTTTGTTCAGATCAAAATAATAAATGTTAAAGCATTCTCAATAGTAGAGACTCCAGGAAGAGCTTAATGTTCGTCCTCCTTACGGTGAGAATTTTTTTCTTGACAGGAAATGTTTTGCCACATTATCAATTTCTGACTTTCTTTTATTTCGGAAAAGGAAAATCAATTGTTCATATAGCATTTGGGTATCATTATAGTTTTAATTTATTAAATTGAGTTCATTTTATGTTTTGATTTATAATGTAATCATTGATTAGTTTTTTTATTAGTTTTCTTTGATTAATTGTTAATTTAAAGCAAACATTTGTTTCCCTATTTTCTTTTTTTCATCTCAGTTCGAAGACTTTGGTCTGTAATAAATTAATCTCATTTAGATATTCATAATTATTTTTTTTGAATGAAAAAGATAGCATTACCTTTATTATTAGTAACAAAATTTCAAAATTCTTTTAAATATTAATCCTAATTATCATTCATCAATAGCTAATAGTATCTAATTATTCTTATATGCAATCACTAATTTTTATCAGTGTGATTAAAAATTACTTATTATATAATCTATTTAAATCCCTTATTGAATTTTAAATTTTTAATAAATTATCTAAAATATAAATATAATCACTTAAAAATTTAAATTTTTATACATTTTAATAATTTATATATCAAAGAGAATAATTAAAATATTATCTAATCTAAAAATAATTAAAATATTATTATAGTATCTAACCCATTTGAAAATAAAATTAATTATCTAATATATTTAAAATTATTAAAATAATTGAGCATAATTTGTTATCCATTTCTCTAAACTTTGCAAATTCTAAAAAAAATTATAGAAAATTATTAAAGAGAATCCAAATAGCATTAATATTTTGAAAGTTAAGAATGAAATTATATCTCTTATCTAATTTTAAAAATTTTAATAAATTATCTAAAATCTTATCACTTAAAAATTATCTATTCTAATAAATTTTTATAATTTAACTAAAATCTAATCACTTCAAATAAAATAATTAAAATATTATCTAATTTAAGAATAATTAAAATATTATCTAATTTGAAAAGAATTAAAATATTTTATGGTTTCTAATCCATTTGAAAATAAAATTATTTATTTAATACATTTAAAATGATTAAAATAATTAAGTATATTTTTTTTCTAAAAATTGTGTGAATATTATGAATTTTATGTATATACACATTTAAATAAAATTAATCAATGCATCAGCCTTTTAAACTTTATCTAATATATTAAAAACAATTTAATTACAGGTGAAGGCTGAGCTCATGGCAACGATCACAAAAAGGGTGGTTGAAGTGTGAGAACTCAAATTTTTATTCATAGTAAGTGAATACTTGACTTATTGAATCCTATCTGATCGTTGAGCAGTAATTTTTTAGTTTTTGGTATAGTAAATTGGCTTTTGTATTGGCAAGTCCATGGGCGCCAAAAAAGTGCTCACCTACCCAGATACATTTGAATCATCATATATTGAAGATATATAGTCTCCGGTAAGACATTTGAACTCGTTTAATTACGATTACGACTTATCTCCAATTTTGAGAAAAAATTTGAAAAATGACGGTTTTATCTGTATGTCACCTGATCAAGTGGTCAAAACCAACTTTACAAAATTGGCTTTAGGGGTCTAACTAATTAATGTCATAGTCTCAACTTGTCATGTCAAACCCCACATCGAAAATTTTAACAATAGGATCGAAAAATACCGAAATAGGCAAAATCGAGCAAAAGCCCTAATGTACATGTACATGGCCAGCCAACCCTTTGAAAAATCTAGATAATCTCATTTTAATGCATGGCATACACATGGAATTAAGTGGAACAATGTGCACCTAGTGTTACATGGCAAATGAGAATGAAGAAAAATGGAAATTATGGAGAAAATGATATTAAGAGATAAATATCACATTAAGCATATAAGACAAGCTTCCACTTTACCTTATCATGCACCATACATGCTAACATGAGCCTAAATGAACCCCCTAACCCCACGGCTTCCACCATTTCTTCATGTTAAAACCATAGAATAAGAGGAAAATAAGAGAAAAGAAGGGAAACCATGAAAACTGTGAGCTCCCATGCCCTAACTGAGCTTATCCAAGCTGAATTTTCAAGCTTCCATATGATTTCTTAGTCTCCTTCATCATTTCCACATCAATCTCACCTTGTTTTTCAAGATACGTCAAAGAAACTCAAGTATAAGAGGAGAGAGAGTGAATTTGGTCAAGTTTAGATTCATAGGGTAGGGCTTGTTCTTTTTATTTAGGCTTAATATTTGTTATTCATGGATGAATTCTAAGACATCCTATGGTTTTTGTTTGAAAAAAAAAAGCTTTCCTCGGTGTTGTACCAGTTTCGACCAACTTGTTGTACCTATAGGTACACTTTGTTTCAAGCCTTGGTTTTAAGACAAGTTGATTGATTTGTGATATATATCTGATGTATGGTGTTAGAGTGGATTGAAAATGCATGGATCATACTTGTATGTGTTCCGCCACCTAGGGTTTTGAGAGTGAACCTGTTTGGTTTGCTATGGAAATGACATGTGATGAGTTTGTGACAGTTAAGCATGAATCTGATGTGAATTTGGAATGGAAATGAATGAATCATAGAGCTATAATTTTGGCCAAGGTGAAGGGCAATGTGAAAATGATGTGAACTAGCCTTGGTTATATGTTAGTGTGGTGATAGAAGTGAATTTGAATAGTGGCATTATTTTGTAAAGAAACTTTGGAAAAGATTATTTTGTCACTTAATACTAATGGTGACTTAAGAGTACTATAGTGAAAATGAAGTGTAATGAAGTATTAAGTGATCTTTAGTGCATTTGTGACACATAACCATGTGTTTAGCATTATATTTTAGTGATTTGAAACCATTAGTGGTGTGGTGGATAATTCAAACCAAAGCCTGAAATGAGTGTTCAAGCACTTAACTTTGGTAAGTTAACTATATAGGATGCATGATAGCATCATATAGTGTATCTATAAATGGTAAGATTATGATTGAATTTTGATTGAATCATATATATAAGTCGTGAGCCAATTTTGCCTATTAAGGCATAGTAGCTCGATTGTGGTGCATGTAAAATATATATGTATATAAAACTGAAATTAGATGTGATTTGTGGATTGAGATTGAATATGTGTTTCAATTGCAAGACTAGGTAGTGAGATATTGTAACCCTGTCCTATTACAGTGATTTTTAGAAATTTAAATACCGAACGTAAAAGTCTGATATAGTGAACCATGTTTACATTGCATATTACATTTCTATGCATATCATGGTATTAATAAGATCTTAAGCTTGCATGGAATTATTTTGCATGTTTGAAAGCTTTAAAATGTCACTTGTAACATGTTTTGAAACACATTGAATATATGATTACATTGCATAAATACGTGTTTTTCGGATAAAGCATACATTTGCTTTATATCTGCATCATTATTGAATTTCAAAACATATATATAAGAACTATTGCAGTGATTTTTAGAAATTTAAATACCAAACGTGAAAGTCTGATATAGTGAACCATGTTTACATTGCATATTACATTTCTATGCATATCATGGTATTAACAAGATCTTAAGCTTGCATGGAATTATTTTGCATGTTTGAAAACTTTAAAATCTCACTTGTAACATGTTTTGAAAGACATTGAATATATGATTACATTGCATATGTACATGTTTTTTGAATAAAGCATACATTTGCTTTATATCAGCATCATTATTGAATTCCAAAACATATATAAGAACTATTTGATAGCTATGTTTTGAAGTATATAGAACATATGACTATATTGCATATGTACATGATAAATTTGCTTTTATATCCACTGTATTATTGGACATCGAAACATATATTGATATTGTTTTACAGTTCTTAAGGCACTCCATATTGTTCTCAAACTGATAAAGCAATATGGGAACAACCTGAGTATCATATATTACTATATGGACACTACGGCTTGTCCGATAATAGTCATTGACAGGTTTTGGTCTTAGTTGATCATTGGGATTGGAGATATTTGGATCTATGACCATCGGCAACACCCTAGTTTTCAGGGTATGACGTTAGCTCACTAAATAACTACAATGAGATAAGTCTTTATTGGTTAATTACAGGGGAGCTTGCCTAAATGAACTTATGAGTACAAATTTACTAATTAACGAGTATTTGATATGAATTTACAAGTATTGATATATAAGTTTACAAGTATTTGATATGAACTTACAAGTATTTGATATATGAACTTACGAGAATTAATTTATGAATTTACGAGCATTGATTTTGAACTTACGAGCATTAATTTATGAACTTATGAACTTAAGAATATTGATTTCTAAACTTAGGAGTATTGATTTATGAACTTACAAGTATTGATTACCGAACTTACAAGCGTTGATATACAGATTTATGAGTATTCATTTATGAACTTATGAACATCAATTTCAGAACTATTGAATATTGATTGTGAATTGAGGTCTGATATTGAATAATGTTTACTGCATTAAATATCGTTTGATGGAAGAGTACACTGTTTTATTGAAAATCGTAAATGCATCGATTTATCGAACATCGCATCATTTATGTCATTGAATCATTGTATCATTGAAATGATAGGACTATTTAATTGTGGTGTCAGGCTAAAGAGGAAATGAGGTACTTCAAAATATCCTTCCATGGAATATCCCGAAAAACCTTGACAGCGTCACGGAGTTCTAGTATTGAGAAGAACAAGAAAAAAAAAGTAATTGAATATCAATAATAAGATCTTATAATAAAACGGATATTAAACATTGTTAAAAATCGAGTCGTTGCTTGCATGCGTTATAGAACAGTACACAGTATGTTGCTATTCTTTGCAGTTGTATTGTTGACTTATTAGACTTCTAGCTTACTGCCTACTATTTTCATCACAGGTTAAGCAAGGAGAGTACAGTTACCACCCACAATAATTACATTTTAAATTAATAATATTGTATCAAATTTTATATTACAATTGATTAACATACTAATAATTGTAACTTTATGTTATTTACATTTTAATATAATAATTGCATTTTAAAGTATTAATAATGTAATGTATCAAATTATATATTACAATTTATTAGCATATTAATAATTTTAACTTTATATTATTTAAATTTTAATGTAATAATTATAAATTAAATTAATAATAATATATCAAATTTGTTTTTGTAGTTAAAGGTATTTTTGTAATTTGCTACTACATGACAAGTAAAGTGTTAGTTTACCAATCTCTGCAATGTTATTTTCCCTACAATTTAAATAGCACTTTACAATGCATGCAAAGATTGCAATATTACTTTCTCAACAATTTAATTCCCAACGGTCACTTTGCATTGCAATCATTTTACATGTTGTGTATACTTAATTTTAAAAACTAATATTTTATCGCTTTTAGTTTAATACTGTAATGAAGGAAAATCAGAATAGGTAAACATCGCAAATCAGTAGAATAGAATGTGCTAGGAGACGGTGGAAAGAAAGACTAGTTTATAATGTTTCTTTCTCAATACGAAGAACTCATTTATACATGTAAAACACCCAAAGTCAACTAAATGTCTGATGGGAAAAAAAATTTAAAACCATAATGAGACAATAATAAATAAAACAAAGTGGTGGGTTTAGAGTAGTTCAAATGGGTTCAAACCCAAGGGCCGACTTATTTGTCCATTTATTTTCTAAAATGTAAGCCATGTGAGTATAATAAACCAAGTCCGTTTGGCCTACGATCTACGTAGGTTTAACCCACGAGTCCACAAGCTATTTCGCATTTTTTGTTAAATACTACTAATGACTTAATATTATTAGTGAATTCACTTAAAAAAATAAATTGAATCCATCGTAATTAAATAAATACAAACCCAATTAAAACAAAAAAAACCCAAGTATGACCCAACCTAATTGAGCCAAAAATAACTAAGTTAACTAAACCCAAACTATATGTTATTTTGCTAGGTCCCATTCGGCCATCCCAAACCCATTGCCGAATTGCTTTAAGCTTTGTAAGCTTGGGATCATATGTTTGGGATTTATTGTCAGTTTAGTATCATATTTCATTTGGTTTATTAATGTTATTTTGTTGATTTTATAAATACTTGTTGATCAAATTTAGATGAGAATTTTAGACATAATACTTTAAAATTGTTGAAATGATGTAAATTTGATTGTTGTATGTACAAAATATCATATAAAATTTCACTTATTTATTTGATCTACGGACCCATCCATGAGCCTATATACAAAAATATGCTCGCAAAATATGCATGCTGTCGTCGTGACAGATGGACTCGCGGATAGGCCGGGCCAACCCGTTTAATAGCTCGATGTGGGTTATCCCACATCGTCCTCACGTTTTCTTAAACGAGTCACTCTCTTTCACTTACCTCTGTTTCATATCCCAGCAAACTAGTAAGTGATCCGAATGAAAAAAAATCCCAACTAGGAATAAATCGTTCTTATTCGTCATATTATCACGAGCCAACAATTGGGTTTGTCTTTCTAAGACATTATTTGTTCTTTTGTCCTTTGGTTCTGCCAAGCTGCAAAGATATTGGAACAAACATGTAAAGCCTATTGTCTGTTTTCTTGTTCTTAGTTACTAAGATCGAAAGATATTGAAAATATTTTTTGTGTCATTGCAAGGTCAATTGAAGCAATGTGCAAAGCAAAAGTTTAGAAGAGAAGATAAAAAGGTGTTCTGATTTTGGGGTTGTTTCGCATTTTTCTTGGAGGCTAAGGAAAAGGAAAAGAAACGGAAAAGGAGCAAGGAGAAAGATCGAGTTTTTGGCGTTTCCTATTGGTTTTTGTTCGTTATGCTTAAAAAAAGTTTTATGGTATATTAGATGAAATGAGAACAAGAATACGCAAATGGGGTAATTGTTGGAGGAGCAATGGAAATCAGAAGGGGTGGTTATGCCATTTTTTTGGTGTTAATGTTTTGCGCTTTAGCCATGGGCAGCTCAGGAGGCAAGAGGAGGATACCTGAAGCATTTTTTGCCAATGAAGGCAGGACAACATCATTCTTGAAGATAAATGAAAAAATAGTATGATGGTTTTCTCTATTACTTGCTTTAGTTTCCTGAATTCTTGGAGCTGTCATGCTGTTGATGGTTTTCATTCTGGCAGAAATACAATTGAAGATTCTTGTCTGAATAGTTACTTTAGTATGTATAGCATTGTGATGTAAGGGAATTGAACAAATACGCTTTCAATTTAAGGTAGAGAGCATAACTTTAAATCCTAGGCAATTCTGTTAGATTCTCGTAATATTGAGGCAAATCAATTTAAATGCAAAGATTGTTCAGCTGTTGAAACGGTTAAGCAGGCTTCTATGCCATGTCAAAAAGTGTTCTCATACTTTGATTTATAAGATTAGTTATTTCCCTTTCTGGGGGTTTAGAGGAAGATTATAGGTAAGATTCATGCATGAAGTAGGTTTAGTCTGAGTTTCTTGTCTTTCTCTTCTCTTCTACATCTTCCTATCACCCACTGATCAAAAAGCCGGTAAAAAAAGGATTCTTAAAATTTCCACTTTCCACCCCTCCCCCCTTCAAAATTTAGTCAAGTTTTGAGGTTCAGGATTAATAATATTACCTGTTAAAAGCTTAACAAAAGTTTCTAACTACAGGCAGAGGAGGCATGGATTCATTGCAAGAAAGAGGTGGCAGAAAAAAGAGATGCTATTAAAGATTTTGACCTCTATATACCACAAGCAACCAATGACTTGACAACAGCATTGTTAGCAAAACGAAGCATACACAAAGCTATTAATATTTTGCCTCCTCAAGTGAGAGAAACGCTTTTTGATTGCTTAAGAAATAAAGGACTTGTCTTTCATGTGTCTGACCCAGAGGTTACCTTTAAGCACTGGTTCCAAAAGTGTCTCGAGTTCAGTTTGGAATTGCCAGATTCTCCTCAAAGATCTCTGTTTAGTTTATCAAATCAACACACAACCTCATGTCCTTCTCCATCTTTAGTTCCTGAGATGGCACCGGCATCAGCAGCAACATCTGTCCAGGCACCTGCAACGTTTAGTTATGGTCCTGCTACAACACCATTTAGTCATGGTCTGGCATCATCCCATCAGGTTCACACAAGTCGTCTAAGGTCGCATCCACCTGGATGTGCAGGAACTAATTAACTTCATGTATCAAATATGATTTCCACTTTATCACCACCACCTCCAGATCTCAAACATTCTCATTCTAGTCCATCACCTGCAACGCATAAACAGTTATCACCTGGTGCCCATGATAGAACTCATCATTCAGCAGATGAAAATAAGGATGTCATGAAGACTGTTATTGCTGTTATTGCAACTGCAGCCACGACATTTGCTCTTGTTGCACTGGTCTTCTTTTGTTGTCAAAAGAGAAGTAGTCGAAAAAAGGTTGATAGACCTCTTCTCTACTTAGATGATTTATCTCCCGGTATGTGCTTATTGCGTTCCTTTGTCATTGAGTTGTTTTCATCCTCATTTTCTTGTTCATGTTTCCACATGCGTTTTAATTTTACAATCTTTCAGATTCTTCAAAGAAGTCTATCAGTTTCGGAAGTTCCAGCAACAAAGAATTCAGTACTAGCAGCCCAAAGAACCATTCTTTGGCTAGTAGCTTGTCTAAAAAGCAAGATAATCACGATGCCTCACTTGCAAAAGTACCACAATTAGAAGCAAGTGAAGAAGTAGCATTTCCTCCCCTGAAGCCTCCTCGTGGGAGATCAGCTCCTCCATCTCCTGCTGCACCTCCTCCTCCTACTTCCCCACCTCCACCTAAAGTTGCTCGTCCTCCACCTATGCCACCAAAATCAAAACCTTCACCTCTTGGACCACATCATCGAGGACATTGTCCTTCTGGTAGTGCCGATGAGACTGATGGTGAATCTGGAGTTCCAAAAGCCAAATTAAAACCATTCTTCTGGGATAAAGTTATGGCTAATTCAGATCAGACAATGGTTTGGCATGAGATCAGTGCTGGATCATTCCAGTAAGACAACAATTCTACCTTATATTAGTTCTAGAGTTTCTGACTAACAATGTTTCTCAAAATTTTCTCTGATTCCAAATTGTGTTGAAACCTTTACAGGTTCAACGAGGAGATGATAGAGACTTTATTTGGTTATAATCAAGGGACTAATGACAAGAATAATCAGAAGAGAGATTCAGCATCAGAACCTTCAATCCAGTACATTCAGATTATTGACACTAGAAAAGCACAAAATTTGTCTATTCTTCTACGTGCGCTAAATGTCACAACAGATGCAGTTGTTGATGCTCCTCGAGGTCTCTGTCTATCTCTTAAAGCAATACTATTGGAAGTTTTCTATCATACTAGCAACTAAAATTTACTATTTTGTTTTGACAGATAATTGGACTGCACAAAATTTGATTGAGTGAAAGAATAAATTGATTATGTTAACTTCAGTTTAGATGCAAATATTCTTCAGTCTTCTCTACTCAATGATTCCAAACAACTCTTGCATGTCGATGTTTTACTTTTGGAGTGAATAGAATTTCTAATACAAAAAGATTAAGTTCCCCTTTTAGTTCAGACCGATAAGCAAACTACACTACTAGAGAATTTTGTTATTGAATGTAATAGCAACTCAAGTAATTATTTGTGCTTATCATCGGGCTTATTTGGTAAATTTCTATTTTCTATCGCTTTATTTGTTCAATGCCTAATAGAATTCAAGTTTTTAGCCTTTTCTGATGGTTTATAAATGATGAAGGATTAGAGGACAATAAGTGATGAAGGATTTCACTTAGGTCAACTATCAGGCTATGTTAGTCTACTGGGCTGTAAGTATTATTTAGTCCTATATTTAAGCTTCCAAAAAGTTTTTCAGTAGTTTTCAATTTGACTGGACTAGAATTGTTGCGGTTCAGTTCCACTTTATGTGTTTTACTGGCAAATAATTCTAAGCATTCACCTGCTGTGTTGCTTCTTAAGGGAGAAAAGCTTGTCAAAGACAAAGATAGTAATTGGATATTAAGTACACGGACATTGACTGCATAGGCAGAAAGTTCTAGATTCTTATTTGTCTAGCCATTGAAATATGCTTGTGAAATGTGTGTTTCGGATCCACCTTTTTCACTCCTAAATACATCTGACAGCTTACTCTTCAAAATTAAACTGAACCAGGTAATGAGCTTCCAGCAGAGCTTCTTCAAACATTGCAGACGATGGCATCGACAACCGAAGAGGAACTGAAGCTTAGATTATTCACAGGAGATGTTTCTCGACTGGGCCCTGCCGAGAGGTTCCTTAAAATCTTGGTTGAAATACCTTTTGCCTTCAAACGAATTGAGTCCTTGCTGTTCATGAGTACTTTCCACGAGGAAGTCACTGGCATTAAAGAATCCTTTGCAATTCTTGAGGTGAGATACTAGATATAACAACTGAATACCAGAGAATCCTTCACGTCCTCTCACATTGAAGGACATAAAAACAATAATTTTTCTGATAAGTGCTCTGTTAATTTTTTTAGTCTGTAAAATATTCTGCTTCTCAATAATCAGGAGACACAAAATTTAATGATGTCCTTAAATCATATGTTCTAGGAATTTATGTTCATGACTATAGTTCATACATCAAAGAATATTTTGTTCAATGAAGATAGGTAGCCTGATAAGATGATTATGTTTATTGTCTTAATGGCACGTTGCTTGCACCAAGCTAAAAAGCAGCAGATTGTTCCTAAGACTTCTGGAAGCAGTGCTTAAAACTGGTAATTGCACGAACGATGGTACCTACCGTGGTGGAGCACAGGCATTCAAGCTTGACACACTCCTAAAACTGTCTGATGTAAAAGGAATAGATGGTAAAACCACGCTCCTCCAGTTTGTAGTGCAGGAGATCATACGTTCCGAGGGAAGAAGAGCTGGTCGCACAGAGTTATCAAGCCGGAGCCTTTCCAGTTTCAATTCGGAGGACTTTGTTGAAGACCACAACCAGGACACAGAGGAACATTACTGCAGTCTTGGTTGGTTTCAGGTTTAAGCAGTGAACTTGAAGATGTTAAGAAGGCTGCTGTAATTGATGTTGATGGCCTAACATCTACTGTGTCAAAACTTAATCATTCTTTGAAAAAAGCTAAAGAGTTTATGGATTCAGAGATGAAGAGCATCGGTGAGGACAGTGAATTTTTTCGTTCACAGTCTAGTTTTGTGGATCGTGCGGATGCTGATTTTAGATGCCTATCAGAGGCGGAGCAAAGGATAATGGAGCCGGTCGAGAGCACAGCAGATTACTTTCATCGACAGGCAGGAAGAAATGAAGGCTTGCGTTTGTTTGCAATAGTGCGAGATTTCTTGATAATGTTAGATAAGGCATGTAAAGAAGTTAGAGACACAAGAGCTAGGCCACTCAGGAATTCCAGAAAGGAAGGTGCATCAGTGTCAGCATCTCCAGAAAATCAAAACTCATCTTCTTCGGCGAATCAGCAACAATCCTCAGATATTCGTAAACGACTATTTCCAGCAATTTCCAACCGGCGGATGGACAGTTCCAGTTCAGACGATGAAACCTCCTCTGATTAGCTTTAAATTTAGGAAGGGATAGTTATTCTTTATATTGGAAACACGTATGTATTTTTTTTTTTTATAAGTTGGTTTCTTTCTTTTCTTTCCTTTATTTGGTTATGATCAGGGTGGAGACGTGTTCGGGAAAAGAAAATGGAAATTTCACTGTTAGTCCACCAAATTTTGATTCTATAGGAATCAAATTAAGCTCATTCGGATAAGATTTAGATTATATTTTTGATAAGTTCGTAAAGATAATTAATAAAAAAATAAAAGTGAATTTAAATACATAGATCAAGTGTGCAACATTTTTTAAAAATGTATTGATTAAATTACAGAATTTTGATATATTTTTTAGACTAGTATTTAAAAAAATTACAGAATTTTCTTGTCAAATAAGTATTGATTAAATTTTAATTAAAAACTATACTTTTAATATTTTTTATATATTATTTATTTTTTTCATTAAATTCTATCAATCGGATTTGAAGTTTTTATTTTTATTTAATTATTTTTAATAGAATTAACCTAAAAATTTTCATTTAGACTTTGCTTGGTAGGAAGGATGGAAAGAGGTGGGGATGAAAAATTTACTAATCTAATGGTTAAATGACTAATGACTACATGATACATCTACATGAGTTAGAATATGACTTATGAATTGATTATGATCCAGTTTCATTTTCATAAACCACTGAATGCTTAATTCTACTAAATAAGTAGAAGCCATGAAGGTTGAGTTTAAATCTATGAAACATAATGAAGTTTGGAAACTCACTGAATTGCCTAAAGATTGTAAAGAGTTAGGTATAAATGGGTCTATGAGACCAAATGTGACTCTAAAGGCAATACTAAAAGATATAAAGCTAGAGTTGTTATTAATGGTTTTACTCAAAAAGATGGTATTGACTGCAATGAGACTTTCTCACCAATGTCAAAGAAAGACTCGTTTAGAATTATTGTGGCTTTGGTAACTCATTGTGACTTGGAGTTATATCAAATGTATGTGAAGCTATCTTTCTGAAAAGAAATCTAGAGGAAGGGGTCTACATGGACCTAGTTGAGGGCTTTTTTATTTAAAGGAAAGGAACACATGGTGTGTAAACTTAAGAAATCAATACACAAACTTAAACAAACTTCCCAACAATAGTATCTTAAGTTTAATGATACCATCACTTCTTTTGGATTTAAGGAAAATATCATTGACTGATGCATCCATCGAAAGATCAGTGGGAGTAAGTTTATAATTTTGGTTTTGTATGTTGATTACATCTTGCTTGCAACTAATGTTTTTGATTTGTTACATGAAACCAAGAAACTTCTCTTTGAAAACTATCAAATGAAAGATATGATAGAGACAACTTATGTGAATGGAATTGAAATATTCGAAGTCAAATCATAATGAATGTTAGGGTTGTCTCAAAAAATATGCATAAATAAAGTTCTAAAGAGATTTAGGATGAAAAAATGCTCAGCAAGTATTGTTTTAGTTATGAAAGAAGACAAATTTGGTCTTCTTCAATGTCCACAAAATAAATTGAAACAAAAGTAAATGAATGAGTAATTTCATGAAAGAGTGTAAAGTAGTTCGTCATCATTGCATCCACTACGAAGGCCAAATTTGTGGTATGCTATGAGACCATAATTTAAGAGAAGATTGGTTGCAAAACTTTTTTTTCGGGACTTGAAATTGTTGACACTATTGTCAAGTTGCTAAAAATTATGGTAACTCTGTAACAAGCTTATTTTCATAGAATGACAAGTATTCTAAGGGTGCAAAACTTATGAAATTGAAATACTTGAACGTTAAAGAAGAAGTTCAGAAACAAAGACTATCAACTAAATACATTAGCACCAATTTTATGATTACAGATCTGTTAACTTTATAATCCAAAGCATTTAATGAACATGTTGAACGAATGGGCATTATTGAAAATCACTAATGGACATTATGGTACGACATCATGATATTTACGCATTTGATACTCTGAGCTCATTTACATGTTGTTTTTGACATTTATGCATATCCTGTTTTATTTCTATTAAATATATACATGAATGATCTAATAGAATATGTCTTTAACCAAGACATTATGTTTGACCATTATTGTATTTCTTATTTAACGTAAGTGGAAATTGGTAACGTAGTACATGGAAGGAAGTATGTTGATACAATAAAATAAAACCGCCATGACTCTTATTAGCTTTTACTTAATAATGATATCTTACGTGATCAATGAATGAAGGATTTTATTTTATACTATGCGCATTATATTTTTATTTAGAAATCTATAAAGTGAAATGATATTACATGGGCCAAGTAGGAGAATGTAAGAATAATGTGGCCTAAGCACATCATATTTTAAATGATGTTTTGAGAAGTAGTTGTTTTATAAAAGATAATTGTATCTTGATGGAAAATACTTTTCTTTTAATTAGGATTCTATTAAAATTGGTTCTCTCTTGATCGTATTACAGATATATCTTTTCCATCAGTAGAAAGACCTAACGAAAAAAGAGAGAGAAACACAGTTTTCTCGTTGTCAAGAGATAGATCGTCTTCTTCAACTACAAGTTTTCTTGAAGTAAGGTATGCTTACTAATTTATTTATCTTAGTTGGTGTAAATCATTAAGTTTGAAGATTGTATGAATTGAGAATTTAGGTTTTATGTAATTAAAAAATTTATGCATAATATTATTGAAAATTATTACATCAAATTGTTATAGATTTATGTTATGATAATTCAAGTACTATTTGTTTCAGGCTTTTTTAGATTCGAATTTTTTGAGTTCATATATAATTATATTCAATTTTTTCGGGTTTTAATTGAGTCTGATTTTGATTTTTGACTTTTTTTTTTCTTTAAATCAATTCGGGTCGATTCATATTCAATTATAGATCAATAATTCAAGCGATTTATTAAGTTTGGACCTGTTTTACCAAATCTATGAATACAGTCATATTTATAATGATATTTCTCAGATTAATCTTCTAAAATTAAACTATCAGATCTCGTACGATGAATGTAATATTTTACAATCAAATAATATCTAAATAAATAAATAAAAATATTAAGAGTTATTCTTAAGATATTGAGAAAATCGAATAATAAATTTGCTATCGCTAGTCAATTGATTAGTTCCTTGCACAATACGTCACGCAAAAACCTCACGATAATATGACCACTGCCGACAAAATAAAATACAAATCCCAATGATGGCCGGTAACCACAGGTCCACAAGGCCCGCAAAATGACAATTTACTAGTCATTGTCGTTGGCTCCTTGCACAAATACATCCAAAATCTCGCGCAGCATACATAACAAGTCACCACAAAATCGAACTCCACCAAAGCTAAGAAAATCGGCGATGGAAGATACCGGAGTACTTTACTCAGCTATTTCAGCCATTCTTTTACTTCTTTCTTTCAAGTTCTTTTTCAGGTCAAGAGCAAGCCAGAGAAATCTCCCCCCAAGCCCACCTTCTATTCCCATCCTTGGTCACCTGCATCTCGTAAAGCCCCCTATTCATCGAACTTTTCTGAACCTTTCTGAGAAATATGGTCCTATAATTTCCCTCAAATTCGGCTCTCGCCTTGTGGTTGTGGTTTCATCGCCACCAGCTGTTGAAGAATGCTTCACCAAGAACGATATTGTTCTGGCTAACCGTCCAGAGACATTGATGGGCAAGCACGTGGGCTACAACAACACAAACATGGTAGGCTCACCCTATGGTGACCACTGGCGCAACCTTCGTCGCATCAGTGCTAGCGAAATCTTCTCATCGACCCGCCTGAACATGTTCCTGAATGTTAGAAAAGATGAAATTATGCAGTTATTGAAAAAGCTGTCGCGGTATTCGCTTCAGGACTTTGCCAAAGTGGAGCTTAAGTCAGCGCTTTCAGACTTGACGTTTAACAATATCATAAGAATGGTAGCAGGGAAGAGGTATTATGGGGAGGATTTGGGTAACGAGGGAGAGGCAAGGCAGTTTAGGGAGCTCATCGGAGAGGTTTTTGAGTATGGAGGAGCAACGAATCCAGGAGATTTTTTGCCCATATTGAATTGGATTAATGGGAATTTCGAAAGGAAAGTAAAAAGTCTTGCTGTGACGATCGATGGGCGCTTGCAAGGAATGATTGATGAAAATCGAGGTACACAAGGAAACACTATGGTTCATCATCTACTTTCTTTGCAACAATCCCAACCTCAATACTATACTGATCAGATAATCAAAGGGCTCATACTGGTTAGTTCATTTAATTTAATTTAATTTAATTTATTTTGCTATTGTCATTGATTAAATTCTTTTTTCTCTTCTAATACATGCGCATGTCCCATCGTATTGCTTCTAAAGAAAAAAGAAAAAGTACATGTAATTAGATTTAATAGTCAAATATACCATTAACATTTTGCACAAAATAAATTTAAGTTTTTAACATTTTATAACACGTAGATCAGTTTATAATTTTTTATTTTACCGTGAATAAATCCAAAACCTTTCAAAATCATGTAATTAAGTTTAAATTTGTTAAATGACAGTAACTGCTATTTGAACATCCTACATAGCAACGGACATGAATAGCTTTGTAGATTGCCACGTAAGCAATATAAATGGAAGTTAGTGTTATTTAATAGATTTAAAATTAATTGTGTGATTTTAAAATGTTAAGTGTTTATTTACAGTAAAAAAATTGTAGTTTGATTAGCATAAAAAAAAGAGTTAAGGGTTTATATATACCTTATTCAAAATCTTGAAGGTATATTTGACTATTAAACTCTGAATTAATAAGTCAAATATTATATGGTACTAATAAAAGAAAGAAAAAATCTACTTTGAAAAAAAGCTAGTGATTATACATTAGTTAATCAAAGACTGATTTGGATAGGCGATAAGATTAATTAATCTAACGGTGAGATTGGGTAATATAACGATGATACGTGTTTGGATGTAATCGTAACTGTGATTGTAAGATTGATATAGTGAAAATAAAAAATTACCATCAAGTATGTTAGATTAAAATTTATATATAATAAAATTTATAATATATATTTTATATTCATAAAATTAATAAAATAATTGAAAATGAATAAAATTATTTTGATATAAAATAATACTTTTTTTTAAAATAGCAACACATTATATTTCTGATTTAAAGTAATAAAAATTTTAGTAATTATATATTTTAAATATAAAATAATAGTTTATATATTAATTTACATATAAATTAAAAATATTAAAATAAGAATAGCAGAATAAAAAAAAAGAAATGCAATATTAAATGTAAAAGAGAAAGTAAGAGAATTAACAAAATAAATAATTTAAATTTTTAAGTAAAATATTTAATAAAATAAAAATTATCCAAAGCAACTGGTTAAAATATATATTGAATTATTAAAAGTTTATAATTTAATAAAAATATTAAAAATTAATAAATTAATTTAATAAAGTTATTAGAAAAACAAAAATGGTTCGTATCTTATATAAATATATAAAAGTTAAAGTTTTTGGCTACAATAAAACATTTTATATGGATACTTCAAATATTTGACACATGCAATATCTTAAAATAAAAAAATAATAGTTTTTTAATTTTTTTAAAAGATAACAATATATACATTAAATTTAAAAAATAAATCAATTATCTTTTTAAATTAATTATCTATTTCAATTTTTAAAAAATAAATATCTATATATATTAAAATTAAAGAAAAGTTGCATATTATTTATCAATTTCGTTACATATCTTTTATCAATATATATGTATTGTTGCTCTTTATATACATTAAAAATATATTTATAGAAATAATTAATTTTGGTATAAATTTTTTACTTGGATGAACTTTTTTAGCTTGGAGTCATTTAAATTCATATTTTAAAAATAAATCAATTTTAAATATGGAATATTAACCAACAATCTATTAATGACTAATGTAGCAAGAATTGCTTTCATTAAGGGTTGTAGCTGTTTGATTAATTAATTTATTTAATATTTAATATTTGTTTATATTCAATTTTTTCTATACTTTTTTTTAAATGATATTTGATTTCAAATTATTTTTAATTTGTGTATTCTATATATGTATCAAGTTTTTTCAGTTTATAAGATTAACATGGAGTCATTTAAATTCAAATTTAAAAAATAAATAAGTTTCAAATATGAAACATTAACTAATAATCTATTAATGACTAATGTAATAAAAATTGTTTTCATTAATGTTATAGCTATTTGATTAATTTATTTAATATTTAATATTTGTTATATTTAATTTTTTTTTTCAACTTTTCAAATTGGTATTTGATTTCATTTTTTTAAAGTTGTGTATTCTATATATGCATGAAGTCTTTTTAATACATGAATTTCAAAATAATTTTTTTATAATTTTTTTCTATTTTTAAAAATTGTTATAAATTAAAATTATCACCTTACATTAAACGGGATTAAATCTAGTGGGAATTAAATTCCATTGTAGAGTCAACTTGACCTTGGACCTCACTGGAGGTTGAAGCAATTAAGCGCATTATGCAGTGCATTCCAAATGCACCACACATGCATTAAAAATAAAATCAAAGCTTGGATTTTATCACATTGCGATAGAATTCAAACTAAACCTAATATAAATCAAGTAAGACTTGATATCTTAATAATTGTTTGCTGTGGTTATCAAAATGAAACCAATATGTTATATTGGAACCAGCATTATGATGTAAATTTCATTATTCAATGAATAAAGTCTGACTAGGTAACTTTAATATATAAAAATTGATTAAAAGCGATTAAAAGCAAAATAGGAAAATAGAATGGATAAAAAGAATAGTATACGGAACCGTTTGAAAGTTGGTAATTTAAGATCTATTTGCATCGGTAGTGAGATTAGTTCCAATAATATTAAAAACAACAATGTTTTGAGATTAATTATTATAGCAATAAGATTGAAATTAATGGTGAGATATATGTTTGAATATAGACTCAATGATAGTAATACGATGAATATAGTACTAAAATAGTCTCTCCTTGAGCCTGAGGCTCTCGTGAGAATTTCATAGTCTTGTCTAGTCACAAGTAGTCATCATTCCTAGGATTTCATCAGATTTCTTTGGGGATCCATAGTTCCTAGTCACAGTTCTTAGTTTTGCTTTACTTTGGGATCTCAACAATGGCAGATGATTTGGAGGAGATGTGGAAAAACCTGAAGTTGACGGATGAGGAAAAAGAAGGCATAATCACGGAGGGAGAAAACCAATCAGCACAAACCAACGTAGAAGACAGTTGGATGGTTGGCAAACTCCTCACCACTAGACCATTTAATGGCGAAGCGATGATGAGAACCTTGAAACTGGTATGGCGACTATCTAAACCCGTTGATATTATTCAACTTGAAGAGAACATGTTTCTTTTCAAATTCTTGTCCTCTGGAGACAAAAGCAGGGTATCTGAAGGCTCCCCTTGGGCGTTTGATAAACAACTCCTAATGCTATTGGATTATGATGGAGGATTGAGGCCAGCAGAATATGACTTTTCCAGAGCCACTTTTTGGATTCGGGTTTACGACTTACCCTTAGGGATGCGCAAACAAGAACATGCCGAGAAGATTGGAAGGAAGATCGGCACACTTAAAGCAATTGATGTCAGTCTGGAGGAAGGGGGTTGGTTACGGTTCCTACGCATTCGTGTAGAGCTAGAAGTCTTAAAACCGTTGAGAAGAGCCATTTTCTTAGATGCCGGAAAGAACAAAGCCCCTGCACGAGGACGCCTAGCTTATGAAAGAATGCCCATGTTCTGTTATGGTTGCGGTAGGCTGGGACACAGGGATATAGAATGTGATGAAGCACCAAAGGGGGTGGATGCTGAGAACAGACAACAACAATATGGTAATTGGATGCGAGCGTCGCCATTAAAGCGAAGGAATTTCGTCGGAGACATAAGGCTAATGGGGGAAGCACAAGGAGACCGGAGCAAGGAGACGTCTGCCGGAATCAGAAAATTGGCAAGATCACTGGATATGGAAACTGGAGAAAATCAGGGAGAATCGCCAAAACAGGGAGTAATTCCCTCAAAAGATAATCACGGAGGATCCAGATCCAATAATTCAGGCACCTATCAAGGGACACAAGAGGATTCAGGGAATGTGATTAAATGTCCAAAGTCAACGATTCCAGGCACAAAGGAATGTACAAGTGGCACCAAGGATAACGTAGGAAAAAACTTAGTTCATGCAACTGAGGAGGAACATGCACGTGCTGAACAAGTGGCATTGGAAGGACACTATGCTTTGCCAAGTGGTAGACATGTGGAGGATGGATCTACGGACTTGCATGCAGAAACCTTAAACGTAAACGAGGTGCTACAGGAGGTAAAACCACTTTACGTAGATCATCAGAACAATACGACCCGAAGAGCTATAGATGGCAAACATAAGTGGAAGAAAATAGCTCGGCAAAACCTGGGTAATAAAGAAACTGTTGCAACAGAAGCTGGTAAGAGGAAACAACAAACCAGAGACGAGGAGGACCCTATGCTGATTGACTTTCCTTTGAAACGAAGCAAAGAGCAGGATGGAGGATTGTATTCAGTATTTACACCACCAACGGCGGAGACTGGGCTCCAGTCTCGCCGATCACCATGAAGATCCTCTCGTGGAACTGCCGCGGGCTTGGGAACCCGTGGACAGTTCGAAACCTTCACCACCTTATAGTGAAGGAAGCTCCTGATGTGGTTTTCATCATGGAAACCATACTTTCGATGTCAAAACTAGATAAAATTCGAAGGAAATGTGGAATGGATAATGTCTTTGGAGTTGAACCAAGTGGGCGGAGTGGAGGCCTAGCGCTTTTCTGGAACGATGCAATTGATTTAAGCCTAGACAACTTTTCAAAGAACCATGTTGACTTTCATGTTAAGGATTCTGATTTACAGGCATGGAGACTGACCGGGGTGTATGGAGAGGCAAACACATCCAGAAGGAATGACACATGGGATCTCTTGCGAAGATTAGCAAGTATGCAACAAAAACCATGGGTTCTCTTTGGTGACTTTAATGAAATTTTGTGGGATGAGGAAAAATGGGGAGGTGCTCTCAGACCAGCCATGCAAATGGAGGCTTTCAGAAACGTTTTAGTTGACATAGGGGTAGACGATCTTGGATTTACAGGTGATGCATTCACATGGCAGAGGGGGCGGCAAATGGAGACTGTAATAAAGGAAAGGCTAGATCGCTTCCTGGTTGACAAAAACTGGTGTGAACTGTTTCCTTTATCTGGAGTGAGACACTTAACCTGCTCTACTTCCGACCATATCCCTATTTTGTTAGACACAGAACAGAACAAAGCCAAACAGCAAAGAGCTAAAAAGCATCGTAGAAAATTCCTTGAAATCTCATGGCTCAAGGATGGTGAGTGTAACAACCTTATAAGCCGAGCTTGGAATACAGCTTCTAACTCTCATATTTGTTCCAGAATCGAAAAAGTAAGGCGGGAACTTAAAGCATGGGGTCACAACAAATATCATGGGCTGAGACAAAAGGCAGAAAGTTTAACCAATAAGCTCAAGGAAGTCAAAAAGAGAACTACAAGTGCCACTCTGGAGCAGGAAAGGAAGCTTAAGAAGGAACTTAATGAAGTTCTCGAAGCTGAAGAAACATTCTGGTTACAGCGCTCGAGAATAAACTGGCTACGGGAAGGAGATAAAAACACTAACTTCTTTCATGCTCAGGCGTTGCAGAGGAGAAAAGTAAATTGGGTAAAGGGGCTTGAAAATGAACAGGGAATTTGGTGTGAAGATGAGTTTGTCATGCATGAGATTGCTAGGGAATACTTTGAGCGATTGTTCCAATCCCAAGGTCAAACAGATCTAAATGAAATCCTAGGATCAATTTCTCCTTGTGTCACAGATCAGATGAATGATTTTCTCACTAAAGTCTTTCAGGCAGAGGAGATTCTTGCAGCTGTCAAACAGATTCACCCCACCAAATCACCTGGTCCAGACGGTATGCCTGCTTACTTTTATCACAAATACTGGCATATTGTAGGTTCTGAAATCACTGCTTTTTGCTTGAAAATATTGAACGAAGGAGGCAGTCTAGAACCAATAAACCATACCAACATTGTCCTCATCCCGAAAATAAAAAACCCTATTAACATGACCCACTTCAGACCTATCAGCCTATGCAATGTCATATACAAGATTATTGCTAAAGTATTGGTTAATAGGCTAAAAACTATTTTACCAACATGCATAAGCAATAATCAAAGTGCATTTGTACCAGGAAGGTTAATTTCTGATAATGTGATTGTGGCCTATGAACTCTTGCATGCTCTTAAACAAAAAAAGAAAGGAAGAGATAGCTATGCTGCCATTAAGCTCGACATGAGCAAAGCCTTCGATAGAGTGGAGTGGTCTTATCTTGAGGTAGTCATGTTAAAACTAGGATTTAGCCAGCTCTGGACATCCTTAATCATGAGATGCATTTCTTCTGTTTCCTTTTCAATAACTTTCAATGGCTCTATTACTAATGAATTCACTCCAGGAAGAGGACTTAGACAGGGAGACCCGCTATCACCTTACCTCTTTTTGCTTTGTACTGAAGGCCTCTCAGCACTATTAAAACAGAAGCAACAGATGGGATGGATTAGTGGTGTTCGAGCCAGTAAGAATGGGCCCCGAATCACTCACCTTTTCTTTGCAGATGACAGCTTGCTATTCATAAAAGCAAACCAAGTCGAGGGAGAACGGGTGAAGCACATGCTAGAGATCTATGGGAATGGTTCGGGGCAAAAAATAAACTTTCACAAGTCAGGCCTCTTCTTCAGTCAAAATACCAGTGAACAGGTGAAAGACCATTTCAGTAGCTTATTTGGAATTCAATCCATATCCAATCCAGAAAAGTATCTTGGTCTCCCGACAATTGTTGGTAGGAACAAGAAAAGAGCCTTTGCTGATATAAAGAACAGAATGAAGGCAAAGATTCAGAATTGGAGTTGGCGATTTTTGTCTCAAGCTGGAAAAGAAGTCTTCATCAAATCTATTTTGCAGGCTATACCTTCCTATGCTATGTCCTGTTTCCGATTACCACAAACATTGTGCAAAGAGTTGGACAGCATAATTAGTAACTACTGGTGGAGTAATAAAGCGAACAGTAGGGGCATACATTGGGTCAACTGGAAACGCATGTGTCAGAGAAAAGGTATTGGAGGTATGGGCTTCAGGGATTTTAACAACTTCAATAAAGCTCTGCTATGCAAACAAGGGTGGAGGTTAATTCACAATCCTTCATCCTTATTGCACCAAGTTCTTAAAGCTCGCTACTTTCCAAGAACCTCTTTCATGGCTGCCAAAGTGGGATGGTGCCCGTCCTTCACTTGGAGAAGTATTCTGGCAGGGCGTGAAGTGCTTGAGCATGGCCTACGTTGGAGGATAGGAGATGGAAAATCTGTGAATATTTGGACTGATAGGTGGGTTCCTGGGCTGGAAGGTTTCTCTGTTTCTACAAACCCGACATCAGCAACTAACCTTATCACAGTCAGCGACCTCATTAATGAGGACACCAAGGCTTGGAATGTAGAATTGATAGAAAATACCTTTACAGAGCATGAAACAGAGAAGATACTCTCTATTCCACTGGGAAGGGCTAACATCGCAGACTCACTTGTATGGTATTGGGATCGTTTAGGCCACTACACAGTACGCAGTGGCTACAAGCGTCTCATGGAAAATGCAGAGACTTTTCAAGAAACAAGCACTGTTGAGTCTGAGCAACAACAAGCCATCTGGAAGTCCATTTGGCAAGCAGAAATCCCTAACAAACTCAAGCAGTTTGCCTGGAAGCTCATGCACGAGGCACTACCGTGTAATACAATGCTTGCGAAACGAAGGATCCTTACGGATGCAACCTGTCCGAGGTGCGGCACTGAGGATGAATCTATTTTCCATGCACTAAAAAGCTGTCCGAAAGCCGATACCATCTGGTCCCATGTACCCATCACAACTTCAGCTGCATGGAATCAACTCACCGGTCAAAATGTCTTCGATTGGGTTAAGGAAGCCTTTAAGCTGCTGGATAAGGAGGGATTTGAAGAAAGTCTTACTTTACTTTGGGCCATTTGGAAAAATAGAAATGAAGAGCTGAAAGAAGGTTTACAGAGGCCAACTTATCTTGTAGCTCAGTTTGCCAAAGACTACCTGAAAGAGTTTAAACAAGCCCAGCTAAGTAGAAAACTGCAACCAAATGAGACTACACCAGCATGGATAGCACCACCTTCTGACATCATTAAAATCAACTTTGATGGGAGTTTCAAAGCAGTCGACAGGATAGGAGGCATAGGGGTTATTGCTCGCAACGAGAAAGGTGCAGTCATGGGCACATACCAAACCAGAGTTTTGCATGTCACTGATGCAGAGACAGTGGAGGCCATTGCAGCAGTCAAAGCTCTTGTTTTTGCGTCTGAAATGGGATTCTCACGCATCATCTTAGAAGGCGATGCCTTGACCATCACAAATAAAATCAAGAGCACAGTTTTTGATCTGTCTCCTGTTGGTGCACTGATAGAAGAAGCGAAATTGAGAGCTCGACACTTCATTCTCTGTGCTGTTTCTCATGCTAATCGGGTGACTAACCAGGCTGCCCACTGTTTAGCCACACTTGCCTATAGTTGTCCTAATGACACATACATGATGGAATCTTGTCCAGACAATGTCCTAGATGTTGTCCTCCGCGATTGTACTGATTTTTGCTAATTAATAAAGCTTTATGTTTCTCTCAAAATCTCTTAAAAGGATATTTCAAACAGAATTTTTCTTCAAAAAAAAAAAATGAATATAGTACTAAAATAAAATAACAATTAAAGATATTAGATTAAATTTTTTCATCGTCATCATCTTCGGAGTATCAAAAGGATGTGTATAGGCTAGGAGAAAATGAGATAGGATTATTTTGATCAAGTTAAAGTAGTACAAGAAGTTCTTGTAGGAGAAAACTTTTTTATTGGTGGTGACTTTAATGGCCATGTAAGTATAAGTAGAGAGGGTTTTGAGAGCATGTATATGATGTAAGAAATGAGGGTGGAGATACTATTATAGATTTTGCTTTATCTTACTACCTAAAAGGGAAAAAAATCACCTTATAACTTTTAAGAGTTGACTGAATATAAGTCAAATAGATTTTTTTTTAGACTAAGAGGAAGGATAGACATAAATGTTTGGACTACAAGGTTATTTTAAGTGAAAGTGTTATAACGCAACATAGACTATTAGTTCTAAACATGAAAATTCATAAACGGCATCGAAAGAACCAAACAAAATGAGCTAAAAGGATTCAATCGTGGAAGTTAAAAAGATTGTCATATGTTAACATAACATCCAACTGTTGCCCAATGTAGTTGGATGTAATTTTACCAATGCGCCTCCGCTAACGAGTGCATCCTTATTCTAATTTCTAAGTTTGCTTTTTCTCTATTTTGATGTAGCATTTCATATTTATTGAACAAAAGCTTTTCAAGGGGGAATCAATAAGCATATGTATGGCCATGCTGCAGGTTCTGCTGCTTGCGGGAACTGACACTGCCTCAGCCACATTAGAATGGGCATTGTCTGCTTTGCTTAATCACCCTGATGTGTTAAAGAAGGCTAGAGATGAATTGGATTCTAAAGTTGGCCAAGAAAAGTTGATCGATGAATCACACATCTCAAAATTACCTTACCTTCAAAGTATCGTATCCGAGACTTTCCGACTTTATCCAGCTGCTCCGCTTTTACTTCCACATATGGCATCCGATGACTGCACCATTGGTGAATATAATGTGCCACGAAACACAATGGTATTGGTCAATGCTTGGGCCATCCATAGGGACCCAAAGTTGTGGGATGAGCCACTCGTTTTTAAGCCTGAAAGGTTTGAGAATGGAGAGACGGAAGGCTACAAGTTCATGCCGTTTGGGTTGGGCAGGAGAGCGTGTCCTGGAGCAAGTCTGGCCCATCGTGTGGTGGCTCTCACTTTGGGTTCATTGATTCAGTGTTTTGACTGGAAGAGAGTCGGTAATGAAGAAATTGACATGACTGGAGGAGAAGGGCTGACAATGCCCAAAGCACAACCATTAGTGGCCATGTGCAGAGCTCGCCCGATCATGAACAATATTCTGGTGGAGGCCAAAGTTTAATTTGCCATTGAGGTTGAAAAGGAATGTGTTTGAAAAGTGTGTAGACATCTTATTTTGTATGTGGTTTTAAACAATTTGAATTGTAAATTTTATTTTGGGTGTTTTAGGATAGTTAAATTAAATTGTTTTTAATTTGATTAATGTAGTAAATTAAATTATTTTAATTAAATTAGCTTGTTTAAATTAAATTAAATTAAATTAGTATAGTTAGAATATTAGGATTAATTTTTTGATTATTAAGATTCTTTTAGGATTATTATTGATTTAGAATTAATTTTAAGTTAAGGTTAATTTACGATTAAGTTAAGATTAATTTAGGTAGGATAATTTATATTAAGATAATTAAAATTGATTGATTAATTTAAGGTAGAATAGATTATTTAGATAAGGTTAATTTAGTTTAGGATTGATTCATTAAAAGATTAGGATAAGGTAAATTTAGTTAAAATAAAAAAATGAAAATAAAATAAAATAAAAAGGAAAAAAATTCACTAGATTTACAATTTGCCTTGATGGAGTTCCAATTTTTTGTATAGATAAGATGAGGATTGGAATTTTTAATACAGATCAAACTAAAATTGAAAATCCTAAAGCTATCAAAAATTCTATTGGGATCTCTATTTATGAATGAAGAATTTCTACAGAGAAGGGGGAAACCAGAAAGCCACCACAATCAATCATTCAATCTGTTCGTACAAATCCCACTCACCTAGCTTCCTACTCTTCTAGTCGAAGAACTCTTTGACCACATTTAAACAAAAAACCAGTATCCACAAATTGAGTAAAACGAGCCCCATTCAAACCCGAGACATAATCCTGAAATTATTCTCTTACCCGACACCAAGTACAATACCCATCAATTCTCACAACTCACATCAGCAATCAAAACACCGATAAACATAAACCCAGCCATCAAAACCGACAAACCTAGCAAACCCGAATTCTAGTTAAAAAAAATGACAAACCCAAGCCACCCAGTCGCATTCACTCGCTGCCTAGAAAGCCCAAAACCAAACGAAATACACTGATGTGAGATCACATTGAGACCTACAAGCAAAAACAAGGAATTCAAAACTCAAAAAGCTCAATCAGATTTATCAAGAGCAAAAAACCTTGACCTAATGTTTTTTAAGGAACAAGAACCAAAGGTATAAAGAAGAAGAAAAGGTTTTTGACGCCACACTCAAAAACAAGAAAGAATGTGAGTGATAAGTTAAATTAGAACACTACAAGAATAATCTTAATAAGTTCTCCAAAGAACCAAAGAAAGAATTATCTCGATATTATAATTCAAATCAATTGTATAATGCCCTAAAGGGTTATAAGCCTATATATTGCTAAAGATGCAAAACCAAAAAGGAAATAACAATCTTGCAAAATAAGAAATATCAAGTCTTAAAGAATAAGAAATAGAAAATCTTCTAGAACAAGAAATAGCAATCATGTTTAATAACCTATTAAATAAAAATGGATTAGATTTAAATTAAATTAAGACAATATTCAGCACAATCAAAAAATAACTAAATAACATATCCCAATAGTAATTGACCCAAGTGGTGCATTTGGTCCAACTCCTCAAATGAGCTAATCTCGAACTTGAATAAAGTTTATTAAAGCTTGCCATTCCTCCAAGTTCTAACTCTTTTTTTGTGCGTTAGCTCTACTATCTTCAATTAGCCCATGTAAAGCTTCATACATCCTCTTAACTTTAGCTCTTGTCATTGGACCTCCATGCATACTCAATGGATCACTTGACATGCTGCATTGATTCCCACCATTCCCCTTTCCTTTAAAAAAATTGTCCTCAAATTGTCATCTACATCAAAAAGAGAAAGATCAAAAATATTAAAAGTAGCACTAACATTATACATACCAGGAAGATCCAATTTGTAGGCATTGTCATTAATCCTTGTAGTCACTTGGTATGGTCCATCTCATCTTGCTTGCAACTTAGAACACCATTGTGCATGGAATCTTTCTTTATGCATATAAACTCAAACTTAATTACCAAGTTTAAAGAAAACTTTCTTTCACCCTTTATTGGCTTGAGTCGCATAATTTAATTGCCATCCCCCTCAAAATCAAATGTAAGATCCACAATTGATAGCTTGCTAGATCTTGTTTTTGATCTATGAATATAAATTAGAATCATAATTTATGATTATATTGCCATATGAGTCACACATGTAAGACAACTTGCCAACGCTAAAATTAGGAATTAATGAATGACTTAATTAAATTTGGCTTAAAAAATTTGTGTTTTAATCTCTTAAATTTTAACGACTTAATTACAAGGGTGAAAAAGTTGCATTCTTTGATTACAAAAATAACGGACAAATACCCATTATATAAAAATAATGTTGGAGAGAAGAAACATAACAATAGCCTAATAAACACTTGAGAAGTTGGCAATCTAAGAGAGAAAGAAATAAGTTTTCTTAGCCTAGCCTAAACCCTATGCTTCCTTCTCAACCATATCTTTTTCTTGTTTTGCATAGCCACCACCACAAACACCTTTCTTCTCCTTGCGCCACCCGTCCTAAAGCTTTAAGAAGTGTTCTTGAAACTAGCAAAAGGCCAAAAAATAGCAAAAACTTTACTTTTGTGAAGTAAGATTGGCTAGCACAATTTCTCTTGCCAGAGAGAAGGTTTTGGTGAGTTGTTGTGTGGATCACCAATAAAAACCATCACACTTTGGGTGGTTAGTGAAACAACAAGGACATCAAGCTTCTACACTAAGGACATCACCTTAGATTACAATATCTAAAGGTTAGGTATGTTTTCTAATGTCTCAATATGAATCTTGATTGGTTTATTACATGATAAGTATGAATCTTGAATCTTGATCAAAGAGATCCATGGTGTTTTAGTTTCTTGCTATCAAGAATGAATCTAAAAAAACAATGTGAATTGACAATCTTGAGTGGTCTATCGACATTGATGCAAACACCATGTTATCAATTCATTGCAAAATCAAACAATTTATACTTGTTAGTATAACTGTCATAAGGCCCAATAGGCCCCACTTACCGAACTCAGTGACGAGTGGCCCACGAGTCGTACTCACACAATCTCACAAATGGGCCATAACACCCTTTAACTTAAGAACATTAATGTGAAAGCACAGTCGAAGGTATAACTACCCGCTTAACCACACAATAGAGCATAACCGCCCATTACTCCATGATTCAAACCTCGATAGTCAATAATAGGGTGTGATCGTCCACGTACCGAACATAGCCACCCCTTTCTACCTATAATCACCCGTGGTAGCATATTTAGGAATAACGAGGAGGCATATACAAATGCCTATATAATGGATACATGGGCACCAAGAAGGTTTTGATGCCACACTCAAGAACAAGAAAGAATATGAGTGATAAGTCAAATTAGAACACTACAAGAATATTCTTAATAAATTCTCAAAAGAACCAAAAAGGAAAATTTCTCAATATTATAACTCAAATAAATTGTGTACTGCCCTAAAGGGTTATAAGCCTATATATTGCTAAAGATTCAAAACAGGAAAGGAAATAGCAAATTTGCAGAATAAGAAATAAAAAGTCTTACAAAATAAGAAATAGAAAATCTTCCAGAACAAGAAATAGCAATCCTGTTGGCTCTACCGAGAGGGGGGGTGAATCGATTTTTCTAGTTATTTCTAATTTTCCTAACTCTTAATGCACAATCAAAGTCAAATAAACAATAATGAAATAAATGCAGTAAATAAGAGTAAGGGAAAGAGAAGCAAACATAAGTTTTATAGAGGTTCGGCCAATCTCTTGCCTACGTCCTCTCTCCTTGAACTCCTTGTCAAGGTTTTGATTCACCTCTTCCTTGAGAATGCTTACAAACCACTTGAAGGTGTGGCAAGACCTCTTACAATTTCTCTTGAGACTTTAGAAATCTCCTTCTAATCCTCTACCCTTGTAGTATTCCCACACTCTACAATATCATACCTTACAAGGATAGCTCACCCCTTTGAATAACAGAATTTTCAGTGAGTGGGTGAAGAACACAAAGAACTCTCACAAATGGAGTTTCACAATGAATAATTTCAGACTTGTTTTTCTTTCTTGAAGCTTGAGGATTTTGAGTGCTTGTTTATACTTCAAACTTCATAAATGCCTCTATTTATAACCCACCAAACGGATAGAACAGTTGGTGAAGCATGTAATGCAAATCTTCCCGTTGAAACCCTCAAAAACTAGCCGTTACTGTCAGGTCTCGTGCAAAGGGATCAATCCTGCTACAGTAGGGATCGATCCCTTTTCTCCAGAATGTTTTCCAACTTTTTCCCGGATGGCTCAAGAGCATTCTGCCAATTTGGGATCGATCCTGCTACAGTAGGGATCGATCCCTTTTGTCCAGTACACCATCCTGCACTTAATTTGCTGCAAAGTTTAAGGCTTTTGTGATTTTAAGTCAGTTCAAAATCTTCTAACACTTTTCTAAGAGTATTTACTGACTTTTTCAATTGAAATCGCAATCCAAGACTTTGTTAAAATAGTTTCAATCATTGAGTTCATCCAAAGCAAATTTACTTGTATAAAAATCATTTCTAAGCTTGCTTGAGTTTTGTCATTTTCAAAATACTTGTCAATTTAAAGCTAACAATCTCCCCCTTTTTGATATGATAAAACTTAAGGTAAATTTGCTTATGTGTTTGAAAATTGAGGTTACTTGATTATTTGAAATACATTACTCCCCCTCAATATTTGCTCCCCCTCAGTTTAACTTTTTTGCTGAAAAACATTACTCCCCCTCAATTTAACTTTTTGTTGAAAAACATTACTCCCCCTCAATTTAATATAAGTTTACCACTTTAATTCTCCCCCTTTTTGTCATAGCAAATGAATAAACAGAACAAATAGCACGAGGAAATGGTTAGTGGGATAAGTCAATTTAAAGTAATAAGGGTATACCAATGATAAGCAGAAAAAGCAATAGCAGTGGTAATGAAATAAAGAGAAACAAAGATCAACCCAATGTCATGAACGCACAGTGAATGTCAGAAAAAGACATAGTCATTAACATAAAACCACTAGAAAGCATAACTAGCAATGTCATTAACATAGGCATAGACATAGTCATAAAAGATTCAAAACATATCACATCAGTGCAGAGATCTAAGAAAGTTTAGACAACGAAACACTAAAGCCGACAGAACACAGCAAAGGATAAAACACCAAGGCCATAAGCATAGCAAGGTAAAAGCACATCCCACACAACAATCACAATCAGCGCCGAGGAAACGTCTTGTAGTACTGGTCCAGGAAATCCTCATGTTGCATACGAACATCTTGGAGTTCATCATACATGGTAGCTTGAGTGTCCTTGATCTGATCAAGTCGCTGAGTGACGTCTTGCTGGAAAATTTGCTGAGAGGTGTGCATTTGTTGAAGCATGAGCATGATCTGGTCAAGAGAAACTGATGTGGAGCCGGAAGGTGCAGAAGATGTGGCTGCTGCAGGTGCGTCGGCTGCATCCGCTCCTTCTTCGCCGTCTGGCGTCGGAGCATGTTCGAGAGACGTAGGCTGACCATGACCCTTGACCCATTCGAAGGTGTCACCCACTTGATGAAGATACCATCCCAAGTTATGCAGGGTGGTGAGATTGATTGTGGTGTTGGCATCCGGAAGTATGCCAACTTCACATGAATAGTCAACGCCTTCAGAGATTAAGTAGTAGGCGAGAGGCTGAGGGAAGACAATGATGTGGACCTTGCCACGAACAATCTTCACCCAATCATGAAGGATAAAGTGTAGGAGGTCTGGTGGGTTGCCGTTAGGTTCATGAATATGATGAAGCCAAAAAAGATCAAGTTTGCGAAGGTGAGAATATCGGGTGCCAAGAGGGCGGAGATTCCATGAGATGATGATATGGAGGAGGCGTGCGAAGACAGGAAGGTCACTTGCACGATTATCGGTAACGGGAAACGCTAAGGGGACATTGATATGGTCATAGATATTACCGCCCTCATGAAGTCTAAAGGCAAGGGAAAGGGATTGCATGGTCAATTCAATATGCTTGCCCATGACATAAGACTTAATCCCGACAACCTTACAGTCATTATTTGGAGCATAAATGATGTCGGCGTTGGAAAAGAATGCTCGAATGATGTTCGTTGGGACCGGAGTATTGATTTTGAGGAATTGGGTCCAACCCCATTCATTGAACTTGGCGAGGTAAGGAAAATGAATTGACTCGAGGAAGTCGAAATCAATAGGAAGCCAATGCTTAATGGGCATATTGGCAAATTCGGCTAGAAATTTGGTTTTCTCATTAGCATGGCGAAAGCAGCGGTTAAAGGTGGTTGGTATGGAGGATGAGGAAGAGGAAGCACTGGTTTTGCGTTTTTGAGCAGTGTGCTTAAGCTTAGGAGCCATAGGGAGAAGGAAAAAGATAGGAAATTTCGTTGAGGACTTTTATCAAACAGGTGGTGTGCACAAGTTTGAGGAACTATGGATGAGTGTGTGGGAGAGATGTGATCTAACCAACAGCAGAGAGCCACAACCCAAGATGCATTGAACAATTATAACAAGGAAATTCGAACGAAAAATGACAGATAGTCTAAGTATAAACTTGAGAAAAATACAAGTGCCAAAGGAGTTGAAAACCTAGATGGAGAAGAAATTGATGCAAGATATGCACATGGGTAGGCAAGACATGATAAAAGAAACTAGAAATGCAAGAAAAAGTTAATGAAAAATGTTAGAAAAACTTACAATTGAAATGTTGGGTGAATAGTAACCATGGTGTGGAAGAACAAGAAAAAGAAGAAAGGAAAAGATTTTGTCAGGAAATGAGGAGGGGAAATGAAAAAGAGAAGAAAATGAGAAAGATTGGTGAAAGAATGGAGTGATTTGGTGTAGAAATGAGTGAAAGCTAGTAGGTTCGGATGAGAGAAAATGGGGAACGACGTGGAGAGGTGAAGAAAGTGAATAGCGTGAAAGGGAAGGAGGGCCCGACGGTTTAAAAGAAGCGGGAGGTCCATTCTGTCACAAGGGGATCGATCCCTACTGTAGAGGGATCGATCCCTTTTAGGCAAATTGCTCCCATCACCTAGAATTTTGACCAACAGACTGGGAATTCAATCCTATTGGTGAAGGATTGTCTCCTCAGCCACTTTCCGCATGCATGATGCATAAAAATGATTTGAAAACAATGGAACTTATGCATTTTGATCATCTTAAAATCAAAATCTAATTGTGTTTTACTTGAGATGCATGAAGGAAGTTTGAAAACTGCAGAAAAAATGTAGAATACTGCAGAAAAGTTACAGAAAAATGCCAAGAATATGCAGAACAACTCTGAACATGACTTTGAAGGTGTCTTAAACATCAGAAGTAGGTTTTTGGCTAGTGAAGAGAATTTAACATAATCAAAGCACACATAATTCAACAATTCAACCTCAAAGTCTAAGATCATGAACAGTAACATGGCAAGTTGAGGTTATGAATTGCAAGTGTAAATGATATTCTCCAAGTTTCTTTCTTGCAATCATATCAAACCAACTTACGGCATTCATGCAACATCAAATCACTTCAAGGAGCATTCATTATGCCTAATTCACCTCTAAGAGTGCAAAATCTCTCCTTGTCCAAGGGTTTTGTGAAGATATCAGCTAATTGGTGCAAGGTGTCCACATACTCTAGAATTATGTCCCCTTTTTGCACATGATCTCGTATAAAATGATGTCTAATCTCAATGTGCTTGGTTCTAGAGTGTTGGATAGGATTTTTTGTAAGATTGATGGCACTAGTGTTGTCACACCTAATGGGAACTTGGTTCATTTCTATTCCATAGTCTCTCATTTGTTGCTTAATCCATAACACTTGAGCACAGCAACTGCCGGAAGCTATATATTCAACCTCGATTGTGGATTGAGCTACGCTATTTTGTTTCTTAGAAAACCATGAAATGAGCTTACTTCCTAAGAATTGGCATGTTCCCGATGTGCTTTTCCTATCCACTTTGCATCCACCAAAATCCGCATCGGAATAAGCATGTAGATCAAGAGTAGAATCTTTATGATACCAAAGTCCTAAGGAAGAAGTGTCTTTGAGGTATCTAAGGATTCTTTTGATTGCTTGTAGGTGTGATTCTCTAGGGGATGACTGAAATCTTGCACATAAGCATACACTAAACATTATATCGGGTCTACTAACAGTTAAATATAGCAATGAGCCAATCATAGACCTATATAATTTAGTGTCTACACATTTTCCTCCTTCATCCTTATCAAGCTTAATATTTGTGCTCATAGGTGTAAAATAAGGTTTAGACTCATCCATTCCAAATCTTTTGAGCAAGTCTTTAGTGTACTTAGCTTGATTTATGAAAATACCTTCTTTACATTGTTTAACTTGAAGTCCTAGAAAGAAGGTTAATTCTCCCATCATACTCATTTCAAATTCACCTTGCATTAGTTTAGAGAAATTTTTGCACAATGACTCATTTGTAGATCCAAAAATGATATCATCTACATAAATTTGAACTACTAATAAGTCATGACCCTTAGATTGAATAAACAAGGTTGTGTCTACCTTTCCTCTTGTAAAACCTTTTTCGATTAAAAACTTTGAAAGTCTTTCATACCAAGCTCTAGGAGCTTGTTTTAATCCATATAAGGCTTTTGAAAGTTTGAAAACATGGTTAGGAAATTTTGGATTTTCAAAACCGGGAGGTTGCTCAACATAAACTTCTTCATTTATATAACCATTTAAGAAAGCACTTTTCACATCCATTTGATATAACTTAAAATCCTTGTAGCATGCAAAAGCAAGTAGCATTCTAATGGCTTCTAATCTAGCTACCGGAGCATAGGTTTCATCATACTCAATCCCTTTTTCTTGTCTATAACCTTGAGCCACTAACCTAGCCTTATTTCTAACAATAATGCTATTTTCATCCATCTTATTCTTGAATATCCATTTGGTTCCAATGATGGGATAATCTTTAGGTCTTTCTACTAATGTCCACACTTTGCTTCTTTCAAATTGATTTAATTCTTCTTGCATGGCCATAATCCAATTTTCATCATTCAAAGCCTCATCCACTTTCTTTGGCTCAAATTGTGACACAAAGGCTACATGTTGACATATGTTTCTATAGGTTGACCTAGTCCTAACTCCAATGGTAGGATCTCCAACAATATCATTTTCTTTCACATATCCAAGTTCTCTAGGACACCTAGATTCCTTCTCAATTATTTCTTGTTCCATGGACTCCTCATTCTTGTTAATAGTAAGATCTTCTAATTGTTCCCTAACATCCTTATCTTGAGATGGATCAACTATAGGTTCATCAAAGATTTCTAATTCATCATCAAGATTGGTTCTACTAGTGATATTTGATTCATCAAAGATTACATGTATTGACTCTTCTACAACAAGTGTTCTTTTATTAAAAACTCTATAAGCCTTAGAATTTAAAGAATAACCAAGAAAAATACCTTCGTCACTTTTAGCATCAAATTTTCCTAGGTTATCTTTACCATTATTTAAAACAAAACATTTACATCCAAATGGGTGAAAATAACTTATGTTAGGCCTTTTTCCTTTATAAAGCTCATAAGGAGTTTTCTTTAAAATAGGCCTTACCATAACTCTATTTATAACATAGCAAGAGGTGTTTACTGCTTCAGCCCAAAAATATTTAGGTAAGTTATTTTCACAAAGCATGGTTCTAGCCATTTCTTCTAAGGTTCTATTTCTCCTTTCAACTACCCCATTTTGTTGAGGAGTTCTAGGAGCTGAAAAATTATGGCTAATACCATTTTCATTGCAAAATATATCAAAACCGAGATTTTCAAATTCTTTTCCATGATCACTTCTAATACTTGAAATAGAGTAACCTTTTTCATTTTGAACAAGTTTTGAGAAAACAGTAAATTTTTCTAAGGCCTCATTTTTAACACTTAAAAAGAACACCCAAGTAAACCTAGGTTAATCATCAACTATCACAAATCCATAGTGTTTACCTCCTAAACTAGTTGTCCTAGTTGGTCCAAAGAGATCTAAGTGAAGAAGTTGAAGTGATCTAGAGGTATTGACACACTTCTTAGGTTTAAATGAAATTCTTTTGTGTTTTCCTCTTACACATGCCTCACAAACTTTGTCATTTTCAAATTGAAGCTTAGGCAATCCTACTACTAAGTCTCTTTTGGCTAACTTAGACAAAACATGCATACTAGCATGGCCCAGTCTTCTATGCCATAACCAAGGTTCATCTTCTCTAGTAGCCATAAAGCATACATTTTTGCTATTAAGTTCATTTAAATCCACAATATAAATATTTCCTTGTCTATGTCCAATAAACACAATTTGATTAGATTTGGCATTAACAACATTACAACACAAATCATCAAACATAACTTTAAATCCATTATCACACAATTGACTAATACTAAGCAAGTTATGTTTCAAGCCTCTAACATACAAAATATTTTCAATGGTTGAGGAAGAGTTACCAATGGAGCCAATTCCTTCAATTTGTCCTTTGAAGTTGTCTCCAAATGTGACCTCTCCACCACTTTTATGCTTTAAGTACTTAAATTGGCTCTTGCCTCCCGTCATGTGTCTAGAGCATCCACTATCAAGGTACCAATGCTCCTTGGACTTAGCCTTGTAGCAATACTCTTCCTCCTACAAACACATCAAACTTTCATCTTAGGTACCCAAATTTTCTTGGGTCCTTGAGAGTTAGTATCAATAATTTTTGATCCTTTAGGGATCCATTTCAACTTAAAGACTCATCATTTGAATTCAAAACATGTTTAGGCACCCAAATCTTAATAGCCATTTTTCCTCTAATTATGGTCTTCCTAGAGGTGCATGCTTGTGAAGAATGTCCTAGTTTGTTACATAATGGGCACAAAGCAAATTTTCTATCTTTAACTAGGAAGTTTTTAAGATGAGTCTCTTTGTTAGATGCATTATAGCCTAACCCTTCTCTATCAAAGAATGCTCTTTGAGTTTCTAGCATTTGATCAAGTTTTTGTTGACCCATGTAAAATCTAGAAAAGGAGTTATACAAATTAGTGTTCTTCTTATTTAATTCTTCAATTTCTAGATTAGCATTTTCTAATTTCTTCTCACATTCTAACTTAACATTCACAAGCATTTCATTTTCCTTTTTCAACTTAGAGATCATTTTCTTATATTTCAAGTTCATGCATTCAAATTCATTGGCTAATTCATCAAATGCATCTTGTAATTCATCAAAAGTGTATTCATGAGTGTCTAGCAAGTTAGAAGTTACCTTCTCATCTTCAAAAGCCATGAAGCAAAGGTTAGCTACTTCATCTTCCACATTCTCTTCATCGGAGGAGTCACTATCACTCCAAGTAGCCACCATTGCTTTCTTCTTTTGTTTCTTTTCATTTTGCTTCCTATACAAGGGACAATCAAATTTAATATGGCCAGGTTTTTTGCATTCATAACATATAATTTGGTCCTTATCTTTCCTACTAGTTTCACCTCTATTTAACTCTCTCCTAAGGGGTCTCCTAGAGTTTCCACTAGCTCTCATCCTTATGAATTTGTTGAACCTCTTGGCGAACATGGCCATTTCTAAATCTTCTTCATCACCACTTACATCATGATCATCTTTTGATTCCTCACTTGTGGTGGATTTTAGTGCTACTCCAACTTTCTTTGGGGGATCTTGATTTCTCTTAATTTTCATCTCATAAGTGAGCAAGGATCGCATAAGTTCATCTAATGAGAGAGTATGAGGGTCCTTGAATTCCTCAATAGCAGTGACTTTAGCTTCCCACGATTTGGGTAAGCTATTGAGAATCTTTTTCACCATTTCTACATTAGAGTACGTCTTCCCTAAAGCTTTAAGACCATTTATTATGTCCGTAAACCTAGTAAACATGTCACTAATTGACTCATCATTCTTCATTCTAAATAATTCATAGTCTTGTGTGAGCATGCCTACTTTGGTTTCTTTGACTTGTGTGGTTCCCTCATGTGTGATAGCTAGTTTATCCCAAACTTGTTTAGCATTCTCACATTGTGACACTCGATTATACTCATTTGGTCCTAATGCACAAAAGAATGTGTGCATTGCTTTAGCATTAAGTTGTGCCATCCTAATATCATTAGTATCCCATTCATCTTCTTTCTTAGGCACATCCGTCCCATCTACTTTCTTAATAGGGATAAGAGGACCTTTAACAATAACTCTCCATACTTCATAATCATTAGCTTGGATAAATAGCATCATTCTAGTCTTCCAATAAGCATAGTTTTCACCATTAAAGAGTGGAGGTCTAACCGTAGAGTGTCCCTCTCCTACCAAGGGTGTAGACAAACTAGTTTGAGCCATTAGTGATCGTTTATACTCGATAGATGTTAATCTAAGTCACTCTCGAGCCCAAGCTCTGATACCAATTGTTGACTCTACCGAGAGGGGGGATGAATCGGTTTTTCTAGTTATTTCTAATTTTCCTAACTCTTAATGCACAATTAAAGTCAAATAAACAATAATGAAATAAATGCAGTAAATAAGAGTAAGGGAAAGAGAAGCAAACACAAGTTTTATAGAGGTTCGGCCAATCTCTTGCCTACGTCCTCTCTCCTTGAACTCCTTGTCAAGGTTTTGGTTCACCTCTTCCTTGAGAATGCTTACAAACCACTTGAAGGTGTGGCAAGACCTCTTACAATTTCTCTTAAGACTTTAGAAATCTCCTTCTAATCCTCTATCCTTGTAGTATTCCCACACTCTACAATATTAGACCTTACAAGGATAGCTCACCCCTTTGAATAACAGAATTTTCAGTGAGTGGGTGAAGAACACAAAGAACTCTCACAAATGGAGTTTCACAATGAATAATTTCAAACTTGTTTTTCTTTCTTGAAGCTTGAGGATTTTGAGTGCTTGTTTATACTTCAAACTTCATAAATGCCTCTATTTATAACCCACCAAATGGATAGAACAGTTGGTGAAGCATTTAATGCAAATCTTCCCGTTGAAACCCTCAAAAACTAGCCGTTACTGTTAGGTCTCGTGCAAAGGGATCGATCCTGCTACAGTAAGGATCGATCCCTTTTCTCCAGAATGTTTTTCAACTTTTTCCCGGATGGCTCAAGAGCATTCTGCCAATTTGGGATCGATCCTGCTACAATAGGGATCGATCCCTTTTGTCCAGTACACCATCCTGCACTTAATTTGCTGCAAAGTTTAAGGGTTTTGTGATTTTAAGTCAGTTCAAAATCTTCTAACACTTTTCTAAGAGTATTTACTGACTTTTTCAATTGAAATCGCAATCCAAGACTTTGTTAAAATAGTTTCAATCATTGAGTTCATTCAAAGCAAATTTACTTATATAAAAATCATTTCTAAGCTTGCTTGAGTTTTGTCATTTTCAAAATACTTGTCAATTTAAAGCTAACAATTCCTATTTAATAACCTATTAAACAAAAACGGATTAGACTTAAATTAAATTAAAACAATGTTCAGCACAATCAAGACATAACTAAATAACATAGCCCAATAGTAATCGACCCAAGTGGTGCATTTGGTCCAACTCCCCAAATGAGCTAATCTCAAACTTGAATAAAGTTTATTAAAGCTTGTCGTTTCTCCAAGTTCTAACTCTCTTTTTGTGCATTAGATCTACTATCTTCAATTAGCTCATGTAAAGCTTCATACATCCTCTTAACTTTAGCTCTTGTCATTGAACCTTCATGCATACTCAATGGATCACTTGACATGCTGCATTGATTCCGATCATTCCCCTTTCCTCTAAAGAATTTATCCTCAAATTGTCACCTACATTAAAAGGAGAAACATCTGAAATATTAAAAGTAGCACTAACATTGATATGAATCTCACTGAAAGAAGATGACATTCAATGAAGAACATGAAGAACACTCAAAGAAAAAAAAAGTAAAAAATGCAACAAAATAAAACAAAGAATTAGAGAAAAAAAATCAAAACTCATTGTGTAGAAACATAAGAACCTATGGTATTGGACCTAGACCCATTACTTAGAAAAGCAATAACCTAATGTATAAATTGATAGAAAGTAGAAGAATGCCACAAGGAAGACCTTGATAAGTTCAAGAGTTCTCAAGAGAACCAAAGAAAAAAAAGTCTCTCAATTTTATAATTAAAATCAATCGTATTCTATCCAAAGGATTACATAACTATTTATAGGCAAATAGCAAACTTACAGAACAAGAAATAGGAATCATAGTTTCCTAACTTGCAAATCAAGAAATAGAATCCTATAATAGCTATTAAATAAAAAGGAATTGGGCTTAATTTAAATTAAGACAATGTTCAACCCAATAAGACGTAACTAAATAAAATAAGTATAGCATTTGGCCCAATTGCACTAGGCCCAATTTATGCATCCATCCCAATTTATGCATGCAGTCCAATTGCATTTCGACCCAATACTTATATATCTTCAAGAGAGTTTAACTTGGGCTTGAATCATGTTGTAGAAGACTTTGTCATCCTCCATGCTCAAGGTTTGTTGGGCTTTCTCTCTAGCAATATTAATGAAATCAGCCAAAACTTGTTGCATCCTCTTAGTTTTAACTCTTGTCATTGGACCTCCATAGATGCTCAAAGAATCACGATCATCACAAACATAACTTAGGCTTTGTGAGCTTAATGGGCCTCCATCAAACATTATACATACCAGAAGATCCAATTTGTAGGTGTTATCATTAATCCTTGTAATTACTTGGTATGGTCCATCTCATCTTGCTTGCAACTTAGAACGCCTTTGTGCAAGGAATCTTTCTTTATGCATATAAACTCAAACCCAATTACAAAGTTTAAGGAAAACTTTCTTTAACCCTTTATTGGCTTGAGTTGCATATTTTTAATTGTCCTCCCCCTCAAAGTCAAATGTAAGATCCACAATTGATAGCTTGCTAGATCTTGTTTTGATCTATGAATATAAATTAGAATAATAATTTATAATTATATTGCCATATGAGTCACACATAAGACAACTTGACAATATTAAAATTAGGAATTAATGAATGACTTAATTAAATTTGACTTAAGAAATTTGTGTTTTAATTTCTTAAATTTTAACGACTTAATTACAAGGGTGAAAAAGTTGCATTCTTTAATTACAAAATAAAGGACAAATACCCATTATATAAAAATAATGTTGGAGAGAGAAAACATAACAATAGCCAATTAAACACTTGAGAAGTTGGCAATCTAAGAGAGAAAGAAATAAGTTTTCTTAGCCTAAACCCTATGCTTCCTTCTCGACCATATCTTTTTCTTGTTTTGCATAGCCACCACCACAAACACCTTTCTTCTCCTTGCGCTGCTCATCCTAAAGCTTCAAGAAGTGTTCTTGAAACTAGCAAAAGGCCAAAAAATAGCAAAAACTTTACTTTTGTGAAGTAAGATTGGCTAGCACAATTTCTCCTGTCATAGAAAAGGTTTTGGTCAGTTGTTGTGTGGATCACCAATAAAAACCATCACTCTTCGGATGGTTAATGAAACAACAAGGACATCAAGCTTCTACACGAAGGAAATCACCTTAGATTACAATATCTAAAATTTAGGTATGTTTTCTAACGCCTTAATATGAATCTTGATTGGTTTATTACATAATAAGTATGAGTCTTGAATCTTGATCAAAGAGATCCATGGTGTTTCAATTTCTTGGTATAAATTTTTGCTTTTTTGTTGTCTATACATCTGATTGTCACAGATCTAGCCTTTGCTGATGAACTACAGAAAATTATAGAGCCAGAAAAGAAAACGGAAGAAAGAATGAAGAAAGAAGAATAAGAAAAGGAGAGGATAGAAAAGTTTCAGAGGAGAAAAAGAGAATATGTCATTTTTTTTTTCAAAATTCCTGAGTACATCCCTTTTTTCATTTTTGTATATGCACACACACAGGTGCTGCTGTACCTTTTGTAAGTATAGAAAAAATAAAAGAAATAAAGTGATTGGTACGTGCAAATCAATTGGTCCCTATTTCTGTCAAGACCGTTACTCAACCTTTTTGTCCTATTTAGCTCAGCTTGCATGCTTCCAGCTCCATTCTCCAGCTTCATTCTCGGCTTACCATCAGTTTTCAGCTCATTTTTGCTTTCCAGCTCTTTCTCTCCTCTGTTTCCATTCACTTTCCCATCAGCTCCATGACATTACCCTCCCCTCCAGAGGATCCTTGTCCCCAAGGATCAAATGAGGGAAATTGAGATTGCAGCACTGAAAAATCTTCCCAAGTTGCATTTTCAGGCCCTAAGTTTGACCATTCTACCAACAGCTGTGTCACTGCCCTGTTGTTTCTTTTAATCATTCGTTTATCCAATACTGCAGCAGGGTAGACTAGTGGTTCCCCATTTGCACCTTCTTCAGGAAGATTTATGTTAGGCACTATTTTTTCTCCCACTTTTTTCTTTAACAGATTCACGTGAAAGACTGGGTGTATTTTGGACTCAGGAGGAAGCTTCAGTCTATAAGCTACTGGCCCAATCTTCTCTTAAACAGTGTAGGGCCCATAGTACCGAGAAAAAAGCTTCAAGTTTTTTCTTAGGGCCAATGAAGTTTGCCTGTAGGGTTGGAGTTTGAGATAAACTGTGTCACCTACTTGGAACACCCTATCACTTCTCTTCTTATCAGCATAGAACTTCATACGGTTTTGTGCTTTTGTAAGCTGATCAAGCATCAACTTGCTCAATTGCTCTCTCTCCTTTAGCAGCTCTTCCACTGTAGAAACCTTAGCTTGTGCACTCACATCCCAGTGAAAATTAGGAGGCTTGTAGCCATATAAGGCCTGAAAAGGACTCATCCCCAAAGCTGTATGATGGTTGGTATTATACCACCATTCAGCTAAAGAAAGCCATTGAGCCCATGACTTTGGTTTTAGGAAGCACATGCCTCTTAAGTACTGCTCCACACACTGATTTAATCTCTCTGACTGGCCATCTGATTCTGGATGGTAAGCTGTGCTAAGGTGTACAGAGGTTCCCAGCAGTTTCATAAGTTCTTGCCACACCAAACTGGTGAAAACCTTGTCTCTGTCAGATATGGCAACCTTAGGAGTTCCATGTAATCTATGGACCTGATCTAGATAAGCTTTTGCCACCTCCAAGGCTGTGTAGGGATGAGAAAGGCCTATGAAATGGCCATACTTTGTGAATTTATCTATAACCACTAGTATACTGTTCCACCTCTGTGAAGTTGGTAAACCTTCTATGAAGTCCATGGTTACCACTTCCCAAGCTTGCTTAGGAATAGTTATAGGTTGTAACATACCAAGATAGGCCACATGTTCACTTTTGTTTCTCTGGTAGTTGTCACACTGTTGCACAAATTCTTGGACTTGTTTCTTCATTCCAGGCCAAAAGAAGTAGAGCCTCACCCTATAGTAGGTGCCTTGTATACCCGAATGCCCCCCTTGAGGAGAGTCATGTAGGGCTACTATTATCCTTTCTCTAAGAGTACCATTGCTGCCCACAAACACTCTACCTTGGTACCTAAGGATACCATTGCTGAAAGTGAAGTTCATTTCAGAAGAGGGGTCAATTGTTAGGGCTTCTATTTTCTCCTGAGCTAAAAAGTCTCCTGCATAGCTTTCTTCTATTTCTTGTACCCAAGCTGGAATAATTACAGTGGCTTGCATGTTTGGCACTGACCCTATTCTTCAAACTGCCTGGAAAGTGCATCAGCCACCAAATTGGTCTTCCCCTTCCTATACTGTATGGTGTAGTCTAGTCCCAAGAGTTTGGTGAGGCCCTTTTTTTGGATGGTAGTAGTTAGTTTCTTCTCAAGCAAATACTTCAAGGCTTCATGATCAGTTTTGATGATGAAAGAGCCTCCCTCTAGATAGTGTCTCCATTTGCTCACTGCCATTAGAATAGCTATGTATTCCTTTTCATAAACTGACAGATCAACATGTTTTTGCCCCAATGCCTTACTTAGATATGCAATGGGCCTTCCCCTTGAGATAGAACTGCTCCTACCCCTTTGCTGCTTGCATCTGTTTCCAAGCAAAAGGGTTTGTTGAAATCTGGTAGGGCTAGGACAGGGGCTGTACTCATGGCCCGCTTAAGTTTTTCAAAAGCTGCTATTGCTTCAGAATTCCAGTGAAATCCCTCTTTCTTTAACATGTTGGTAAGCGGCCTACTGATTATACCAAAGTCTTTTATGAACTTTCTGTAATAACCAGTCAGTCCAAGAAAGCCTCTCAAGGATTTCAAATTCATAGGTAAAGGCCACTGTTGCATGGCTTGAATTTTTGTAGGATCAGTAGCAACTCCATTGGCTGAAATGATGTGCCCTAGGTACTCCACCTGTCTTTGGCCAAAGAAACATTTGCTCTTCTTGGCATAGAGCTGATGTGTCCTTAGAGCTTCAAAAACAATCTTCAAATGTTCTGCATGATTAGGCAAGTTAGGGCTATATACCAAAATATCGTCAAAAAACACCAATACAAATCTTCTTAAGTAAGGAGCAAATACTGCATTCATCAATGCTTGGAAAGTAGCAGGAGCATTGGTGAGGCCAAAAGGCATCACCTTAAACTCATAGTGGCCCATATGTGTCCTAAATGCTGTCTTTGGAATATCTTCTTTTTTCACCCTTATCTGCCAATATCCTGACCTAAGGTCAATTTTTGAGAAAAAAGTGGCACCCTTAAGCTTATCCAAAAGGTCTTCAACCACTGGTATAGGAAACCTGTCTTTGATGGTCATTGCGTTGAGTTGCCTATAGTCTACGCAAAGCCTCCAACCTCCATCCTTTTTCTTCACTAGTAAACAAGGTGAGGCAAAAGGACTTTTGCTAGTTTGGATAATTGATGCAGACAACATATCAGCAATCTGTTTTTCTACCTCTGCTTTCTGGTGGTAAGGAAACCTGTAGGGTCTTAGGTTTACTGGTATAGAATCAGGTTTGAGGTTAATGCTATGATCATGAGCCCTTATAGGAGGCATTCCTTTAGGTTCTTCAAAGACATCACTGTAAGCTTCAAGCAATGTTTCCAATTGAGGATGAGTGCTAGAGTTACCTTCACCCACATTGATCATATAGAGTTCACCAAGTACTTCTGGATCTTTACCAACCAACTTTTGTAACCTTTCTCCAGAAATGACTTTCAAATTAGGACTATTAGAACTCCCTTTTAATGTGATCTGCTGCCTATCTTTAGTAAAAGACAAGGATAACTCATTAAAGTCAAACACTAGAGGACTGTATCTTTTCATCCAGTCCACACCTAAAACCATATCACTTCCTCCCATAGGTAGCACCCTGAGATCATGGGTAAACACATGCCCTTGCATTGACCACTCTAGCTGTTCACATTTAGCATTGCTGTACAACCTATCCCCATTAGCTACTGTGATGGCTAATGGTGTTGTTTGCTTCACTTCTACCCCTCCCTTAGCCCATGAAGGAGTAACAAAACTATGGGTACTACCACTATCAATCAGAACATTAAGAGATCTACCCTTGATGCTACCTTGAATTCTCAATGTACTGTTTCCAGCATTGCCAGTCAGAGCATTTATGGAAATCTCCAAGTTGCCTTCAGTCATCTCTTGGTCTCCACTACTGTTCTGCACATTCTCCAATTCAGCCTCAACTATTTCATTCTGTTCCTCTTCTACTTCATCTCCTGTGATAAGATTAAGCTGTTTGTTTTTGCAAATATGTCCCGGATGGTACCTTTCTCCACATTTGAAGCAGGGGTTAGGTAATTTCTTTTGGTCAGGTAAGTTTGGTTTCTGGTTTGGGTACTGTAGGTTAGAAGGGTTTTTATGAGTTTGATTCCAAGGTACAAAGGAAGATCTGAAGCTATTGAGGTTGTTTGGAGATGTTGGTTTCATGGTCACTCTGTTTTTCTTGCTTTCAAGGTCCAGGGATAATTCATGCAACTTAGCTAACCTGTAAGCAGTAGCTTAAGTGTTAGGTTCATTGGTCTTAACCCTCGATTTCAATTCTTCTTTTAGTCCACTGACAAAACTGGCCACAAAGTATTGCTCATTCAAATGGGGGTTTGCTTGAAGCATGTAGGGTCTAAGTTCTTCAAATTTCTCCTGATATTCATCAACAGTAGTCTTCTGCACCAACTTATTGAACTCCTCAACTATGTCAGAACAAGTTCTATCACAAAATCTTTGGCAAATATCAACAATAAACTCTTGCCATGTAGCTCTTGGCTTAAGCATAAGGTAACCATCAAACCATACCTCTGCCTTCCCAGCCAAATACATAGATGCTATTTCTAACTTTTGTTACTCAGCTACATTAAATATAGAAAAATATTTCTGACATTTCCTAACCCAACTCCTAGGATTACTTCCATCAAACACAGGCAGCTCAATTTTGGGTCTAGGAGAAAACATGTTCAAGCTAGCTCCTAAGGCAGATTCACCATTTCTACCAAAATGCACACTAGGTTGCAATATGGTCTGATTAAACTCATGATTGTTTCTATTTAAGATGCCAGGATCATCTTTTTTGTAACTATACTTTCCATGCTCATCAATAACAGTCACTTCAATAGGGTTCTTACCTTCCCTTCTTGGAAAGACATGGGTTGACTGTGAACTTCCTGCCTCTTGCTGGGGAACCTCCTTTTGCGTCAAAGTTTCCAGGATCTTGCTGATGTAACTGTGAGTTTCAGCAAATCTAGCCTCCATACCCACCTTTTGCTCTTCCCACCAAGGAGGTACACTTGCTTCAACTGTTTTCATGGCCTCCATTTGAGCTTGCAGAGCCTGAACTTGCTCTTGCAAGGTGTTGAAACGGGTTCCTTCCACCATGGTTTTGGATTTGTGATGTTTTCCCAGCTTGGAGAGTGGATCTTTGGCTTGCTCTGGTACCAAAATGTCACAGATCTAGCCTTTGCTGATGAACTACAGAAAATTATAGAGCCAGAAAAGAAAACGGAAGAAAGAATGAAGAAAGAAGAATAAGAAAAGGAGAGGATAGAAAAGTTTCAGAGGAGAAAAAGAGAATATGTCATTTTTTTTTTCAAAATTCCTGAGTACATCCCTTTTTTTCATTTTTGTATATGCACACACACAGGTGCTGCTGTACCTTTTGTAAGTATAGAAAAATAAAAGAAATAAAGTGATTGGTACGTGCAAATCAATTGGTCCCTATTTCTGTCAAGACCGTTACTCAACCTTTTTGTCCTATTTAGCTCAGCTTGCATGCTTCCAGCTCCATTCTCCAGCTTCATTCTCGGCTTACCATCAGTTTTCAGCTCATTTTTGCTTTCCAGCTCTTTCTCTCCTCTGTTTCCATTCACTTTCCCATCAGCTCCATGACACTGATGTTTACGTGTTAATCCACAATGCATGACCCTTGAAACAAGCAAAATCTTCATCACCTGAAAAAAAGATCATAATAAGTTTATAAAAGAGTTACAAAATCTCCCTAATACAGTCGTCATTGTGAGCAGTGTGGATTTCAACCCTAGTATTTATCTTAGTGTTTTGAAACGTAAATAGATTACGAGTCATTAATCGATTTACTCATATCTCAAAAATCATTGTCAATTTCAATGTCACAGTCTTATCTTTATCAAAGAGCTTGGTTCATAGATTGAATACGAAATCTTGGAGGAATCCAAAAAAAAATTATTCTACCTAGTATAAACCTAGCTTTACTTCCCACTTTAGGCTAATACCCCAATTGGTTTACGGATTAAAAAGCATATATCTTCGTTTTATTTTCTAATGTCATTTTATGTCTAATTTATATATCTTGTGCTATCAAGAATGCATCTAAAAAAATAATGTGAATTGACGATCTTGAGTGGTCTATCGACATTGATGCAAACACCATATTGTCAATTCATTGCAAAATAAAACAATTTATTCTATTACTACAGTAAGGTAATTAAAGAAACGTAAATGGAACCTAATCTAAATGACTGTATTAAATGATAGTATATTAAATTTCATTAGGGCATATTTTGTACAACCTTTGTTTATACTTAAGCTACATGGCATGATTTATGCACGACATACTAAGTGTGGATTTACATCATCAAATACCCACTGCCTTCTTATTTGTAAGCAAAATCTTAAAATAACTAAACAACATTTTTATTATTATTATTATTATTATTATTATTATTATTATTATTATTATTATTATTATTATGCCTAAGCTACAAGATGCATGATTGTGATTAATGTCACATACTCATTTTGGATAACAAGAGGCCTAAAATGTTTAAGGGATTTTGAGATAACCTAAGTGGATCACCTAGTTTCAAGAGCAGGATGTTTTTGGGCAGTCAGATATAGCGGATGCACCAATTGAGATATCTGGGTGAGCGAAAACGAGCAATCAAATGTTCGGACGAGTAGGCAAAAAATGATGACGCTCACAAGATCAACTCTAAACCAACCAACTATAAGTAATTTTGATTGGTTGATATGGACGAACTAGGGCAATAATGTCATTTTGAAAGTTAGAGACCAAAATCATATTTGACCTAAAGTTCGGAGATCATACATGCCATAAAAGAATTATATCTAAACAAGTCCTTAACTGAAAAATGAAAAAAAAAGTTCTCTAGTTTTTTTATTGTATAAATATAAGGGTATAATTTTTTATTTTATGGTAATTAGAACATTGATGGTATAATGTATTCAATTTTTGTTAAAATTTTTTAGTTGGATAATTTAATTTGTAATAGGTTTTTATTTATTTGGATGAATTAAATAACAAATATTTAAAGGATTGTTATTTTAAAAAGGCTTAATACCTACATATGTCTTCAACGTTTACTATAAAATGAAATTAATTCTTCAATGTTTAACTGCATTAAAATCAATCCATTAAGTTTTATTTTAAGCAATTAAAACTTAAACATTTCTAAATAATAGAATTAAGTATATTTCCGTTAAATACTTTAACCACCGTTATCCTTGGATAACAATTAAAACTTAACGGCGATTAGAGGAACTTAACGAAAATGTACTTAATTTTATTATTTTGAAATGTTTGGGTTTTAACTGCTTAAAATTAAACCCTCAATATTTAATTATATGAAAATCATTCCATTAAATTTTATTTTAAACAATTAAAACCCAAACGTTTCAAAATAATAGAATTAAGTATATTTTTGTTAAATACTTTAACTGCCGTTATCCTTACACAACAATTAAAATTCAACGACTATTAGAGAGACTTAACAGAAATATACTTAATTTTATTGTTTTGAAACATTTAGGTTTTAATTACTTAAATAAAATTTAATGGACTAATTTTCGTGGAATTAAACGTTGAAAATTTAATTTCATTTTATGATAAAATATGAGAACATATTTGAGTATTGAACATTTTAAAGACTTTGCCAATACCAACATTATTCACTCATTCATAAGATTTAATACGTATAATTTAAAATATATATGTATAATTATAATAAAATAAAAATTTATAATCTTAATTTCATGTAATAAAATATTAAAAAATTATATTTTAAAATAATATATTAATGTTTTTAATAATAGCTAGCTCTAAACAGTGAGCAATTATTAGCGTTTTCGGTCGGTGCTCTGGCCTTGGATGACCATGTTTTCTAGCAGCAGAGCCATGAGATCAAGAGATGCTCTTTTTAAGGGTTAATTTGAATGGGTGGGGAAATTGAAAATAATAAAAAATATTTTTTTAATAAAATAAACAAAAAAAATAAGGGCACGAGGATAATTTCATCGCCTTGCTATTTTATTTTATGGATAATTATTACATATACTGATAGTGAAGTTTTTTTACTCCACAAGCAGCGTTAAGATCATGACATGTGTCTTATAAAAATATTAAAATAAATAAAACAGAACATATGTTATGATCTTAACGTTGCTTGTGAAATAAAAAAATTCTACTGTCAATGTATGTAATAATTATCTTTATTTTATTTGCCTCCACTGGCTTGCACCGGATGCCACGGCTTCCCAAACTAAGCCCAAGTCAAAAGTGGAGACTGAAGTGATGACCATTTGACGATTTGGATATCAGAATTGCAATTTTCCCACTATGGGTCCCCTGTAGGCTACACCTTGTTTCTTTGTCACTCTCTCTCTGTCTCTCTCTGTTTCTTTGTTTGTCCCTTCATTCAAGAAAGGCCTCGCCGAATTTCTATGGCATTCTTGAGGTTGTATGATTTCTTCTTATTTTTCATCTTCACCAATGCCGAGAATGCGCGTAACATAGATCTTATAATAATGAAGCAATTGTTTAAATCCTGTCCACCCGGACACATAATAAACAAGGGCCGGGTAATCGGCAAATGTGGGTTTGGAATATATGTTACTTTTGGGTGAGTAAAGAACTAAACAAGTTTGTGGCTCAATTCGTTGCAAATTTCTTTTTAGTAAAGCAATGTATGAAAAGGATGAAAAGATGCATATCTCAAGAGAGTAGACGACAGTGTCAAACTTTCAATAACTGAACTAAAAATAATAATAATAATAATAAAAAGTTTAGCATTATCAGCTGTCCCGCAAGATTGATAATGCCATTCAAAGGTGTTTACTTTTTTTTTTTTTTACATGTAGGACGAAAGTGATGGTTGATCAATGATCAGTAAAGTTGGGGAGAGAGGTGTGGAAAAAGACGACATTTCTTACTTTTCTGCGTCACTAGCTGCAGTGGCAGAAACGTAATATGCAACAGAAAACAGCCCATGTACAAAACACAAAATTCCTCCAATGGACAGGAAATGATGGTGCGTGAAGCCACAGGACGCCCTGGATTTGTTGTTTGATAATATCCCTATCACCAGCGTGGACAATGCAACGGCTAATATGATCCTGATCAACCACAAAATACATGAAATTCAAATTACAAATCACTAATAATCCTACGTATTAACGTTGTTGATCTGAATCAAAAACCAATTCCCGTGCAAATGCTTGATTTATGCAGTGTTACCGTGTTAAGTGAGCAAGGAACAATTCCAAGGAAAATATGCTTACCATGTGAAAATGAGACACGCTAGCGAGAGTTGCCTGTTGGGGGAGGCTCTCTGAAACTCTTCTTGAGAACAGACGCACGTGCACCCACCAAGTAGGTTAGCGAGAACATGGGCTAGAGTTAACAGCGCTGCTGCACCCAAAGCTAGCTTGAAAGCGTCATGGCTTGGGTCTCTGCACTCAAATATCCACAGCCTTAAGTGCTTAACCTGTCAAAACAAAGCAAAAAAGACTTCATGAACTAATACATAGACTTCACAATACTTTTTTGCCATGCAATTTAAAGGTAGTAGTACATCGGAGGCACCTTGTTTTGTGCAACTTCTGCTTGGATGGCAAGAATCCCTGCTGCAACATCCATGGCCACAATCAGAAGACAAACGAGAACGCCTCCAAGTTTAAGCATTTTTTGTTTCTTTATTATGATAGAGCACTTGAAATAATGGGTTCCGGAAAAGAAAAAGAAATGGCACTTCTTTGAGGAGGAAAGGGTGGAAAGATATATAAATAGTAAAGCAAGTATGTAAATCGGGATTAGCTGGTATAAGAACCAAAAAAAAGTTTCTTTTGTCAATACAGTGCTATACTTTAGTGCTGCTTTTTCTACTTTGTTTCTCTCCTTTTTATTTTCCTTCTCTCTTGGATTCCTTTGAGGGGGGAAGAAGAAAAGTAGGGTATAAACCAGCTCATAGAGGAGCGTGCCCTGGGCATCCATCAAAGGCCCGTAACCGCACTTTGAAATTTTGGCTTTTTTCACGGATTAGCAAAATCACAAATTTATTGTTCATTCGCTCAGTAAACATGTGAACAATTATTTCGTTATTTTAAAGTTTCAAAATGAAGTGGAGTTTTTTGAAATATAACATCTTTTATACTTATAATGTATATATAATGTGAAATCACATCCAAAGCATCCTGGATTGGAGAAAAGTTGATCATGGCAGTGTGGCATGTTTAGGAGAGCAACCGTGAGAAGGTTAGAATAATTGAAAGTGAGCCAGCCGTGTCCTACTGCAGATAGCACGTGACTCAAACAAAAAAAAAAACAGAGGAAGAACTTGAACTTGAGTTCATCTGTTCAGACCTACCAAGAGCAAGAGGCTCAAAGTCCAATTCCGCGTTTTACAGTAAACTCACGTTCGTTACCTGTCCAGTTTCAAACTTTCAATAGAAGGAAAAGCAGTTGTGGACCCCTGAGTATCAGAGATGACATAAATCCTGAAAAGACTGCAGGTTAAAGCTCAATGGTGGAGCTGTATCCCATATTTCATCTAATAAACCCTTCACACAATCAACAAACATAACTTCGTTATGCAAATGTTGTTGTAGAAATAAATTGATTTCTTCAATTATTCTTCCTTCATTATTTGGGTTAATTTGTTTAGTATAAATGAAGCCTCGATTACTCTTTTTCCTCCTCCTACGTTACTGCAGCTAACAGAAAACAGGTTATTACTAGAGAAAAAAGTTCAATGCTAACGGTCCTGAAATGACATGAAGGACAGGAGCCGTGACAGAGGACATGCCATGGGTTGTGTTTCATTCTTGAAAGTTTCCATCCATCAAACATGGATTAAATAACGAAGAGACATGAAAGCCTTTTTGTATAAAAAATTAAAATAGAAAAATAGAAGCAAGATAAAATAAAACTATATATATATATAAACCCTTAGAAATTATAACAAAGAAAAATTATTAACCCATATGTTAATTGAAAAACCTTTCAATCTGACAAACTTTCGATGAAACAAACACAGTTCATTCTTGACAAGGCAAATAGGGAATAATACAATGAAAATTTACCAAGACATATTGCTGCTTCATCCTTTTTTTTATTTCATTATAATATTTTAGAATTTTAAGGGCTTATTTTTTAATAAGTTAATTATCATTTTTTAGATAAATTGACCCAAAATCAAAGTGATTTAATGTGTATATGAATATAATATTAATTAAATGTAGGCTAAAATATTAAAAAAGCCATTGAACTTTATTACTTTATTTAAATAAGTCATTGTACTTTTATTGCATCTAGATAAGCCATTAACCTTTTAGAGTTCGAATAGGCCCTTAAACTTTAATTTGTACCTAGATAAACCCTTAACCTTTAATTTATATCTAAATGAGCCATTAACATAAATCAATCTTTTATATGAGTGATAAGTCGATTTTTTCAATTGGGTTTAAAACTTAACTTCGTTCATAAAAAGAGCTGGTTAGATAGAATATATTCTATAATATTTAATTATGTATATTATAATTAGTTGATTTATATATGATGCATTGATAGTATATACTTTCTATATACTATCAATGAATCAGAGGTTGACACTTCATCAATAAGCCCTTATGAGCAAATTAAAAAACATTATTTATATTTACTTTTAAAGGTTTGGCATATTTTTTAATTTGTCAATTGATAATGTGTCAACTTTTGATGCATTGACAGTGTATAGAAACTATACACCTTCAATGCATCATATACAAATCTTATTATTTATTATATATTTTATATTTAAAAAAATGTCAAATTAATTCAGTCGGTTTAATTTGTGATTTTAGACGTTGATTTAATCGAATAAATAAAAATTAACTTAAACTCAAAAGTGACTTAATCGAATCGAATTAATTAAATTTTGATTGGTTAAATTAGTTTGAAACAATTTTTATACATATGTAATCCCTTTATTTGAAGTAAAAGCTTTTTGGAGTACAAATCAAAGTAAAAAAACTTATTTAGATACAATAATAATATAAAAACTTATTTAAATAAAATAACAAACTTCAGGAATTTTTTTTAACATTTTAGCCTATGTAAATCACATTTAAAAGCCAGTCAACCAGTCCTAGTCACATCGGGCTTTCAGCTTCGCAAGCAATAACCAATATAAGCCCACTGATTCAGCCTTAGTGCTGTAAACTTCGAGGGTAGACTAGTTTGGTTGGAAACCCGACCCAATGATTCAGACTAACAAACATGAAAGCCTTTTTGTATAAAAAATTAAAATAGAAAAATAGAAACAAGATAAAATCAAACTATATATATAAACCCTTAGAAATTATAACAAAGAAAAATTATTAACCCATTTATTTATTGAAAAACCTTTCATGCTGACAAACTTTCGATGAAACAAACACAGTTCATTCTTGACAAGGCAAATAGGGAATACAATGAAAATTTACCAAGATATATTGCTGCTTCATCCTTTTTTTTATTTCATTATAATATTTTAGAAATTTTTTTGTTTATTTTTTAATAAGTTAATTATCATTTTTTAGAAAACTGACCAAAATTAAAGCGATTTAATGTGTATATGAATATAATATTAATTAAATGTAAATCACATTTAAAAGCCAATCAACCAATCTAAGTACTTCGCAAGCAATAACCAATATGTGCCCAATGATTCAGCCCAAGTGCTGCAAACTTCGGGGGTAGACTAGTTTGGAAACCCGACCCGCTGAGTGCGATGAAACAGAAAAGACAAATGATGAGTATTGAAAAATACAAATGTGGTAATAAAAAGATAATTTTACCCTTTTATCTTTGAATTTAATTTTTTATTATTTTATTAAAAATATATTTTTAATAATAATTTTAATTTTTTAATACCATCAAAATCAATTTCACCATTTTTTTTTCAACCCTCACAACGTGAGCAGAAGCAAGCAGGGCCTTTCATCAAACGCCTTTGAGATAATGTCACTATTACTCATCGAAATGCGAAGAGAATATGAGCCTGAGCCTAATCGTCAAGAGTCAGCCTCCGTACTCTTAACTCAAGAACCACTAGGCTCTATGTTCATTAACTCCACCACGCACAGCACAAGCCAATTGCAGCTCAGGTTGTCACTTTCTCTCCTATCATGTCAAACCAAATCAGTATCTACAAAGCCTTGAAGTTCATGTTGGTCATTGCTACAAAATTTTCCCTTTAGAACCCATACTCGTTGGGGCCGGTGCATGAAGTGGAAAATCAGGGGCACTGGACGGCTTTATAAATCTTTTGGCACTCCCAAATTGATTTCAGAAATAAATAATTTTCAGCATCAAAACTCCTCATTGGCTTCAATTCAAACTCGAGAGATAGATAAAGAGTTAAAATTGAAAAACAAAATAATATTCTAATACCATCAGCAGCAGTCAAAATGATGGCTGATGCATGGACATTGGACCAGGATTCCAAATAGATATTCATTTCAATGCATTGTATTGTATTGGTTTAAGCCCTGTACTTGAAAATAAACTGGCACTAAAACTAAAATCCAGGCACACCTATAACCCTTCTAACAAACAAAATTTGCAAAAACATTATAGCAAAACCATATCATGCCTCCATTTTTTATGAGCTAATTACCAATGAGAAACTGTTGAAGCGCCTTTTTCCTCTCAGACTTCTTAAGCGAGACCAACTGCTCATAAGCAAAAACGCAAAAGTCCTGTGAATAAAGCATGGTTTGCGCCACTGGAGAGTTAACCAACACTTGCAAAAGCTGCTGCCTATTCAACCTGCCCAACCCGGCATAATCGAATCCAATAGGGGCATTAACATGTTCGTCGGTCACAAAGCTTGAAGTGATTGGCATTGATTGGAGAATGGAGATTTGAGCTTGTAAGAAGCGGATATACTTATAAGCCTCTTGGAGCATGGTGCCAGTGTCCATCTTCTTGTCCCATGGCATTAGCTTTTGAAGACAACGGGTCTTCTCGCTTAGCTTCTGCCTCCGCTTTCGAGCCAGCTCGCTGTGCGGGATGATGGGTGGAGGAGAGTTGAAGCTTTGGACAATGGAGTCGAGGGTATGAGGGTTGATATCGGGGTTCAAGTCGAGGCGAGTACGTTTGAGTTGCCCAGATGAGGAGGGGGAAGAGTGAGGTAGTAGTCGGAGTTGGCGCTGAGGCTGCTCGAGCGAGTAGAGGTCAGGCAGGATGTCTGGGATTTGGGGAGGGAGTAGTGAAGAGGAGTAAAGGGAGAAGTCGAGATGAGGGAGCTGAGGTTGGAGGGGAAGAGAAGGGAAGTCTTGGGTGAACAAGTTGAAGCAGGAAGGATCATATTCAGAGGGGAGGGGGAGGAGAGCTTGGAGATTGGCGTCGTTGAAAATGGGTTCATGGGTGGAGAAAGCAGGATAACTCGAGCAAAAGTCATCTCTCTCCATTTTCATGCTGGTTTTTGCTTGTGAAAATTTGTTGCAGAGTGGAGATTAAAAGAGAGTTGAAAGGGGGAGGAGAGTCTGTTTCTTTCTTTTTTCTTTATTTTGTAACAAAATGCTCACGCACATAGGTACGTTATGAGGAAGGGGGACCGTGGGGGTTGGTTATTGGATGGGAAGTACGAATGCTGGGAATGAGTGAAGGCGGCGACACGGGAAACAAGGATGATTGGGCTGGTTGGCTGGCTTTTATAAATACAACGTAACGTAACTGACACGCACGCGGGCGCCAGGTCTGAGCCGACCTCTGCGTCGCCGACTGTTTGTCTCTAGGGTATTTTCAGGTCATCGGATGGGGTTGTGAATGTGATTGATCATTCCTTGCGGTTAAAAAAGAGGTTTAAAATTGTAAGAATGAGAAAGAGACACAGAGGAGTATTAGGCCGAAGGAAGTTCAAAATACAATAGGACAAAACTATTTCCTAGTCCTTGTTCCGGCACTGGCTCCAGCAGTGTTAATACTTCACGGATGTTGGGGCTGCGTTGGGTGGGATTAGCTGGCTTGAAAGGCAGACGAATGATATTTTGATCACTTGCAGCTTCAATTTAGTATTACCGAGTTCATACCAAAGGAACAGAAGAATGATCATCAATGTTATATCCTCCAGCTTCTTCTCTTCATATAGGTCAAGAAATGTAGGCTCCTGAATTTTTTGTTCTTCTGAGCTTTGACGTAGTATTAAACCATAAGCATTCTCTCTTTCAAAGCCTTATTCTAAATGCTGCTTAAGGATGATACACATACACCACTTTTGGGCATTGTTTTCTGTTCAACCGAAATTTGATCTCTTTGGTCACCACAAAATGCCAAGTTATGATTTTAATTGGATTATTATTATTATTATCCAGCCTCGGAGCTACCAATCTTAGGTTATCTTATACACAGGTTCTCTTCATGTATGACCAATGATTTTTCAAGCATATTCGCACAAGTTAAAGAGGCAAGACGAGGAAAAGTACCCAAAAAAAAAAAAGGGCCCCGAGATTTCCTTTCCTTTTCATCATTTCCTTAAAAATTAAAGAAAAAAAAAACAATGCCCTACTACTTGTAAATGAATTACAAATACAATGATGAAAACTGTACACAAGAATAGGAGGCAGCGGCATAAGAAATGATGTTATGGAATGATTACCAACTACCACACTAGAGGGTAGCTGCGAACTAAAATTGAGAAATCATTCCAAAACATTACAAGTATTAGATAATAATCCTACTGCCGCTGACCCAAACCCCTATAAATGCCTCATCGATCCCACATGGCCTGGAATATTGCTGGCCTGTGCTTCAACCAGTGAACCATATCTCTGTCCAGTGAAGAATTATTTAAAACAGCATCTAGCATTGGACTGCCCAAAACTTTCGGAGCAGGTTTGAATGACCATATTCGATCCTTGGGCCACGGTTTCTGGGGTTGTTTCTCCTGCACAAAGAACCATATCACAGCAGGTAAGCAACCACAGTATCAGACAAGAAAAATAAACCATGCTGAGGAAATTGAATTGATATATACCACTAACCGGTGCAAGTTTCTACACATGGCAATATATTCTTTCCAGTCAATACTATTGATCTATACATACAAGTTTAACTGTGAGAATGCTACTTTTCTATTTGTGATATAAAGGTTAATTTACTACAGTCCACTCTGGCAAAATAGACAACCTAATTCACAACACAATCACTTAAGAAACTGAGGTCTATCATTTGAAAACAGTATTTAACTAATTTAGCTCCACGCCGTGCAAGTACTTGTCACCATAACCTACCAAATTCTATGATGTAAAGACGCATAAAAATCATTGAGTAATCTGGGAAATGCTTAACGTTCATGAGTTGACAACAAACATGTTATAAAAGCAAATCCAGAAAGATCCTATGGGCTCCATTGTATATGTCGTAACAAGTTCAAGGACACGCCCCCAATTTGTTGGTAGTTATGACAAACAAGATGTTGCCATTTTCAATTATAAAACTGGCAAGAATATACTTATATTTTCCTTAAAACTTTCCAAATTAAATGAAGAAAATGATCACCGTTAGCATTTCTTTTTTATCCAACAGGAAACCAACAAAACCAGACATAAAACTTCTGATACAGCTAATCATGAGCTATGCTCTGGTGTTGTTTGTTAAAAGACAACCAAAATGAATGCCAGAAGTTCACAACGAGATAAAATGCTAGACATCCCCAAACTTGAGATTCAAAGAACTCAGAACGGCATTGGCATCAATTAAAAATGTATGAGAGACTTACCATCCACGACAGCATAAATTTCAGAGTCTTTGGGCCATAAACACGATGCCTTGATGGCTTCTGAACCTTGGCATAGAAGCAACCAATGTCAGGCAATGACAAGCAACCCCTACTTGCTCTAACCAGGCTGCAATCAGGCTCGACACTTGTCTGGTTATGCCAAAAAATCAGCTGTCCTAAACAATAATTTTCACCATATGTCTTGCAATACTCCTGAAGACCCGACACCTTGTCAGCATACTTAGGTCCCAGGTCAAGAGGACTGATGTAGACTGGGGAAGAAGTTACTGCTTTGTATGCCTGTGCGTACAAAGGGTTGATTTAGATAAGATAATGCAATAGCATTGACAGAAATTGTCTACTCTATAAACAATGCCAACACATCCCAACCAATAAAGAAAATGGATAAAACATTGTTCATCAGAAAGACACTAGTAAGTAGTAAAAAGACTCACTCGAATTCTGAAGAAGCACTTTGTGTAAGCATAAATATGGATCAAGTCAGCTGCTGCATCATGCCGACACTTGTATGTACATGGAAGATTCCGGACCTCATCCCTCAACCTTGAGGATCCATGCATGAAAGCAATGATTAAGAAAACATTTATAATAGAATGAAACAGCAAGGTAACAATGTTAAACAGGACATTCAACTTACCATAACAAAGATTTCTGAAGTTCTTTCACAATGCCGTCAGAACCCAATGGATCATGGGCCTGAACCTTGGACCTCAAATCATTGAGCATGTTCTCTTCGACATGAGGAGCCATGCACTGAAGAAGCTCCTCAACAAGCGATCCCTCTCCTTTCCAGAGAAAGGAAACAACTTCTTCAGGACTGAGCCTCTCTATTGGAGGTGGAGCCTTTTTGGGGTCACCAAACACACATCTCATAACATACCTTACCTGAAAACAGCATAAAAAAAATGATAATGTAGGAACACTTGTATAACATAGAAAAAGCATGTACAAAATTTTCTCATAACGTGTAAGATCTAGCCTCTACACGATTTGATATCATTAACTGCAATTTCAGGATTTCATGCAATACAGATGAATGCCATCCTACCATTAGACCAAACGAAAAAGAAAGTAATCTAGTCATTCTAAAAAGTTTAAACTTCAAATTTTAGAAGATTAGCTCTTCAAAATCATTAACACCAGGTCAAAACAAACAGTTTTTCATCCTTCTGGTTTGCAGGATCACTGTAGAGAAGATCCCACCATGGGCCAGATGATGGTACACAACCATATTTTCTTCTGTTGGAGAATATTTAAACTTCAAAATTTGTTATACACAGAAAGAGAGGGTAATCACCTTGTCAAGAGTAATTGCCAAATTCTGAAGCCTCTGGTTATAGACACCCTCAGCCTATCTCATTCAAAAGAAAAGCACACAATGAGCATTTCACATTTAACTGCAAGCAAAAATAGCTTCAAACAAACATAAGCAGACATGATCGCAAAGAGACAAATGCAAAAGCCATGCATGGGCAAAATTAGAACAGAAACAAACCTGAATCTCTGCGTCGTTCCTCTCTGCATCAAGACATATTTCTACACAATATTTCTGTTTCTCTTTCAAATTATGCCTTAAAATTTCCTCAGGGAGTTTTGTTCTCTCAAAATTTATGAATCTCACCTACACAAGAAAAGAAGTGTCAGGAGCCCCTCCTCACCTTACCTCTCTCTCTCTCTCTCTCTCTCTCAATTAAGTAATGAAATGGCATGAGGGCAAAGCATAGACATACCAGGCAAGCTGAGTATGCAACCAACCAATCAGGCAACCCACCAAGCAAACAACTTCCAAGACCAGCCCTCCCCAACTCAAGGTAATCTTCTTCAGACACAGACTTTAATTCACAAGCTTCTAACATTAGCTGTTGTCGATCCAGTATTCCATGCCACTCCTTCAATACCTAATTAACAGCGCACTTATGATAACTTTCAAACTCGATAGAAAAAGGATCAATTGATTCAACAGACAATAAAAAAAAGTATCATTTTGTTTTTTCTTCAAAAAAATCTCCTTAAAGTGCGTACCTTCTGAAATGCACCTTCACCAGTCAGATTCAAGTAGCTACCACGGCAAACTTGACTACCACAGAGACAGACAGATGCTTCATATTCTTCCTTACTCTAATAAAATAAGCATCAACCATGAGCTATAAGAATACAGAAATTTTCTTCTGTAACAAGGCTGATAGAACAGATGATTCAAACCTCTGTAACAGAATTATAATCAAATGTGATCTCCTCTCCATATCGTATTGCACGTAGTGCATAGATTCCAATTTGGTACTGACCATCTACAGCAGTAACTCTGCATACAAGAAATGGTAAACAATTGTTGAATTAGCAGAAACAAAATCTTGGTACTGTCAAAGGTATTCAATTTGTAACTAGGCTAAGTTGTTTGTTCAAGAGCAGGACAAATTACAGGCAAAAGTAGGAACAGGTGTCATGCCAATAAACAAAATCTTTATTTACCCAAAGAGATCAATTAAAAGCACCAAACCGTTAAATAATCAGATAATAGAGAGACTGAATTAAACTACAGTATGTCACGAAATTAAAACGTCAAGTTATCTGGAACCACAGGGTAACAGTCATACTATCCACACAAATAAACAAAATCCAAATATGTTTAACATCCATGCTAGTTTTTGATGTAGAAAATTCATTTTTTTTCAGCATTTAGGCATCCAATATCCTTGAACAAGTTATTTAAGTATATCTAAAGTGCAAAACCTCCAACCAAATACAAATACTTGAGTTTTAGCAGAAACAGGTTAAACTTGTCCAACAATTGTACTAGTATGTGCCAAACATCCAGTAAATAAATACGATTATAAATCATCAACTATTTTTGCACTGCTGTACATATAGTTCCATGTTACAAAATCCAAATTATCCTGCTCTACAAGTATCCAAATTCCCAAACTAGGGGGGGTGGGGGGAAGTGATTTTAAAAACCTCAACAAGTGCTTTACAATCGTAAACAGACCAAAAACAAAAACAGAATATACTTACTTGGCTTCACAATTAGGATGACAAGAATGACAAATTCGACTTGCATAATTTGCCTTGTGCATAGCATCAACAACAACTAAATCATAACCATCTGCATCACCCTGATAAACAAGAGATGATCAGGCAAATATTTTCAGCAATGCGAGTAAAATTAAGTAATTAACCACAACACAGCACAAAGTGTTGAAAAAGACACCTTTGGCCTCTCAAAGTTGATGTTGTAGAACTCAGGAGCTGGATCCTTACTGTTTTTCTGCAACAACCGAATCCCATCTTGCTTCTCAAACCATTTCCAAACAGGATAAACCTATGAAAATTAAACCTGTCAGCATAACAACTCAAAGAGACTATTCAAAAGCCAGAAGCTAGAGAATAATTAAAAAGTAATGAAGAAAAATTTTATTTGGCTTGAAGTCAAAAACTTTATAAGATAAATGGAAAGAATATATTATTTGCAATAAGATATATAAATGAAACTGCTTGTAAACTAATTCATATCCATACCTCTCCCAAAAACTCCACAATAAAATCTTCTTCTCCAAAACCACCTTCCTTGTTGCAAACAACACCCAGACCCTAATAAAGCATATTCCAGTGAGGTAAAAACTTGTAAACATCAGCATCATAAAACTAAGGAACAGAAGAAAATAATATAACGCTGTATAAATAGAAAAAAACAGAAAATAATGCATCAGATATGAAGCACATGCATACCTTTCGGTAAGCAACATACTTGTCATCAGGACGAGTATCTATGGCTTTCAGGATAGCTTGACACACTCTTGTTGTTCGTATATCAAAATCCGCCTCGGCAACTCTTTTAATTTCTTCTACAACAGGCTGCAATGGATACATCATTGGAGTGTTCCCAGTGCCTGTGAAGTGTTTAACTTGCTTATTCAAAGTTCGAAGGAGAACATCTTCGACAAAAGATTGCTTATCCTCTAGAGACCATAATGACTCTTCTGGCATGGAATCAAGTAAAAGATTATGAGTATAAGGATCAATTCCATAAACTTCTTGCTCTATAACTTCTTCTCCAAGCTGTTTTCTGGGTTTATAATCTTTGACTTCAGGAAGCTCCATGTCGAGCTCCTCAGTGCTAGTTTTCTGAGCATTGAGCTTCTCAGCATAGTCCTCTGGCAAGGATACCTGCATCTTACGTCGCACATCCTCCTCATCAGCTACAATAACATATTGGTCAATCACTTCATATTTCCTAGTGACAGGAGGAACCAAACTGGCTTTTGTCATGCGAGCACCCCATTCACGATCATCAGCCATAGAATCAAAACTATCACCTGCTATAATGTATCCATCCCCCCTTGACTCCCCAGACCGACCTTCAGGCTTGAAATCCAAGTCACTCTCCGTATCTGAAGCTGTACTCTCAATCTCACTGTCGCTTTTGCCATCCTCAGAAGAGCGATCAAGTTCATCAGATGTCTCACTTTCCGAGTCTAGAGATTTCCGATTAAGCTTGGATAAACGCTTTCTTATTTCTCTATCAGATGCATATTCCCCATAATCAAACCCACCATTTCCAAGAAAAGTGCCATTGCTCTTGCCCATGTATTTCCTTTCAGTGATAGCCTTACCAAGTTTCTTCTTGTACTTTGAGAATCCAGCAGGTGTGTCATTTTTCCAAGACTTCAGCAGTTCATCTCTTTCATAAGAAGAAGAAATCTTTGCACCCTCTTCTAAACGTGTGGCAAGCTGGATAAATAAAGTAATTATGCGATTCATGTCTCGAGCACCACCACGATTCTTTGCCCTACATCCAACAAGTTAGTATATCATCCAGAGGATGAGGAAACTCATTATTGGATAACTCAAGCTGAACGTTTGGACATAAATGTAAGGCAGAGGAAAGTGGAGCAGGTGCAAAATTAACAGTTTATGTTCAGTAAATTAAAGATTAAAAAAAGGAAACTACATTTCAAATTTCACAGGGAAGAAATAATATACATTATTATAAGCAACAGCGCTTAGATCTACGCCAAGAAGTATCAATTCAGAAAAACTTGTCAGATTGAAGAGTATTTAGGGTTTAGGGTCAAGGAGATTAATAAATATAAACATGCATATACAAAGAATACATACACACATGCATGCACGCATGGAGTAGGTGCAAAATTAACAGTTTATTTTCAATAAATTAAATGTTGAAAGGAAAAAAAGATTGCAGAGAGAAAAGCTCTAGGCATGCAAAGAGGAAATTGCATTTCAAATTTCTATGAGGAAAAAAATACACATTATTTTAAGCGGCAGCCATTAGATCTATGCCAAGGAGTATCAATTCAGTCAAAACTTGTCAGGCTGAAGAGTATTTAGGGTCAAGGAGATTAAAAAATATACATAAACTTAGAAGAAAAACACACACACACACACACACGTGCGCATCTAAACCAACTATAACTTAGCTTTCAATTTCTCACAGTAAAATAAACAGGTAACTAACTAGTTAGAAAATGACTGCAGCTTGATGATATAAAGCCTTTGCATCTTTCATTCACTAATTCATTCAGTCAAACGAAAACCTTTGCAACTTATAAATATTCTTCAACACATGGTATCAGATAAACTTGAAAAAGAGGCAACTAGAAAACCTTACTTTATTGCATCCCTGCACATTCGGCTGATGTCCTCTTTAACAGAACCCACACCATGGCCAATGTAATAACCATTTTTCATCCTTTCCTCAATTTCTGCAACCTAATATCCAAATGACAGAAAAAACAATCAAGACTTACGCATAATGTAGAAAAAAAATATATGGCCAGAGAGAAAGCAAAAGATTAACAGTACCCTGGGCAGAAAAAAGTCAAAGGTATTCTCCTTCATGATGTCTCTTAGACTTGAGGCAAGGAAATCCTCCATCCGCTTATATCCATTTTCATATTTCTTGATGGCCCATTGCCTAATACGAGCTTCCCTAGATAAAATAGATGACGACTTTCTGGAATCAAATAACTTTGAACGTCTATATAAACTTTGACGAAATAATTGGTTTGCTGAGTCTCTTTTATTTACACTTTCAAAATAACTCTTCAATTCACCAAAATCATCATTATCACTCCCTAGGCCCTTTTTAAGGCCAGATGAAGTTTTCTCAGTAATCTGTTTCAGACTCCTTATTTTAGAATTTGACTCATCCAAGATTGTCACCAATTCCGAAATTCGGCTCTTGAACCACCTAAAATTCGGAAATTTAACAGTCAACTCTCCAAACTGACTGCAACCTCTAATATCTATCGAAGATAAACTGGGAAAAAGACGAAGAACATCTTCAAGCGTGCTGGGAGTTATGTTTGTGCAACCAATTAGAATCATGGAGTTTATCTTTTCCTTGTTATAACCATTCTGCAAGTAAAGAATTGTATTAAACCTGAGTGGTAAAGGAAAAAAACATCAGGTTTAAGTATTTTAAACAACCATGAAACATACCATGATATTCCACACTAAAGAGTCAGTGCAGTTGGGACCAAGAGATGACAAGTCAACCTGCTTTGCAATCCGCTTGTAAAACCTGACAGCAGCTCTCCAGTGTTTACAAGTCAAAGAAGCAAAGGCCAGGGATTTCATGTCACATCTCAAGAAATGGCAGACTCGTGCTAGCACATGACCATCTAACAAACCCCAGTTCCCCATCTCAGTAACAGAACATGCACTCTCTTGTTCAATGAAGGTCGCATCAGCACATAAATCTTCAAATGCAAGCTCATCCTTTTGGATTGATTGCAACTCATCTTCAATCTCACACTCTTCTTCACTTCCATTAATCATCACCCGTGCTCGTTTGCCACCATCTGCTATTTACATCCACATATGTACAAAGAAAGAAAGAATTAAGAAATAAACAACTCATAAATTTACCAAATTAAAAAAAATGGCGAGAAATATTAACTGTATTGTCCGAACTTAGAGCTCTGTTGTTTTCCCCCTGATGGGGTTTTTTAATTTTTTAATGAAAGTTCCTTTTCTCACCAAAAAAAAAAAGAAAAAAAGAAAATGGCGAAAATTTGCACACCACACTCATTTTCACCAAGTTCAAGAAGGAACTAAGGACACTTACCAAGCTAAGTAGGTGATCACCTAAATATCTACATGCGCACACACGTGGTCAAATGGATTTATGTGAAAAATATGAGTATGCCAAAAGGTCAAAAATGAGGAGAAAGGAAATTAAGTAAAGACAGTAGGCATTCCAAGTAGAGTTCTTTTGGTTTTACGAGAAGATCTACTAGAAAGCATCATGAAGAGAATTATTATATTAACTACTAAATCGCTAATTTATTTATATATTGATAAAAGTTATGAGATTTTGCAAAATGCCTCCAGACTTCTCAGGAAACTTGAGAAAAATTCTAGTAACTGATTCTAAATTTAAGCGTTTGCCAATCCAAACCTAGACTCATATACAGCAATTAAGCTTGCTTGACCATACCTGTTTTTTGATAAATATGCTTGTCCATCTCTTTCTTTGGCTGTTTAGCACTGATCCACGGGTCTAAAACCTCATTTATGGCTGCAGCAAATTCCCGACTCTTATACGATTTCATTACCAATTCATGAAGCTTCCCACGAGTATAACCAATGAATTGGGGGTGTATGCTATGAAATGAACAGGCTGTACTATTATCACCAATGGCAGTAACTTGTGAGTCTAAAAGTAGAGGTCCTGAAGAATCAGCATATGGTGCAACATTCTCAGGCTGATTCCTTGCAGTGGCTTCTAAAGTCCCAGCAGTCGAGGTGACTGGAACCCAAACTTGATCATATTTACGGAAAACACTGCTATGTTTCTGGATAGCCCCTTGATCCACTAAGACCTGAAGTTCTGAAAAAGATGAAGGTCCCCTTTCATGCCCAACACCATCAAGGTAGTACCACTCACCCAAGTGTAACTGCAACTCATCAATGGTGCAAACATGGTCTTTAGGAGTATTAATGGGCGCAGTGAACTTCAATGATCCTTTCAAGCCTTGATCATTAACAGTCTTTGATAGTGAATCACTTTCTGATGATGATTTTTTTATATCACTAGCTGCAGAGTGTGACCGAGCAGATCTTGAAGAGTGCCTCTCCTTCCCTCGAACTTTTGTGCGAGGTGCAGATATAAACGAGCCTCCGTCCTGAACCACACATGCATTTATCCTGACTACTGGAAGCATGGTTCCCTTCACTCCTCTCACAACAGAAGGCTTGATTTGATTAGATCTACCAATATCATTGCAATCACTTCTCTCTTCAATAGTGGAGAAAGCCCAAGGAGGGAGCTCAAGCCTTCTGTTATTAGAAGGATGGTACAGATCATCCTTCATATGCCAGCGAGGGTCCTCATACCCAGACTTAGGCATATGGCACAAAGGATAACCATCATTAAGAACAAGTTTTTTCCTCGAAGATCTATCTTGACTAGCTTCCTCATTCCTCTTCCAGTCCCCACCCTTGCATGACCACTGACCAGAAAACCAGTCACCAGAGTCAGCACAGAAGGAACCATCAGAGAGTGCACCAAACCTGAATTCTGCAGCCTCCTTTGACTTGGTGTCAGAGTAGCTAGATAATTCATCAGTTATTTTATCATGTTGATCGCCCTTGCGACTCCAAAGCCAAGTGAAACCTGTAACACCATAGATAAAGAATAAATTTACTTCACAAGATGGATGAATAAATGCAAGAGTTATGCTGTAACAAACTCTGGATATTCTATTATTTTCTTCATTAAGCATTCATCCCAATATTATATCATTCAGATAAAACTAATGTACTTCTTTTGTTTCAGTTGCAATTCAGCCTCCCACTCTGGAAAGTCTAGATCAGCTCAAGTACACATAATATCCACAGAAGACCCAAAAACTTCTGAGAAATTAAATAAAGCTCGAAAAATCAAAGATTCCATAACCAGGGCAAAACAACATCTTAATCTTGATCAACCCAAAGAAATTGAGCATACATGTAGACAAAATAAATGCTGAAATATATCAACTACAAAATGGAATATTAAAGAACTTGTTAAGTCAATGTAATGTAACACAGCAGTACAAGAATGATATCTTTATTGGCATTTATGCTGAGTCTTATTAATAAAAGGAGATTAAAATTTTACATATTTTAATTAAAAAAAATGTCCCTATAGAGCTATCTAAGCCAAGCAAGTAAATTCTAATAAATGTGAGTGGTGACAGGAATTGAATACCCCAACCCCACAATCGCTGACCATAACTAGAAGAATAGACAATTTCATTTGAAAATAAAATTGAAAACTGATTTTACAGATAATAAGAATATAAAAGCCAACCATAACTCTGAAATACTAGAATTTTCCAAATGCCAGCTGTTTGTACTTATCACCTTTTAAGGTATCATCTCATCAGTAGAAGATAGGGGTAAAGAATCAATTGTTCAGTGGTGAACCATGATTAATAGACAAATATTAACCTGAAAATAAAGGCTACTCCAGGATATACATACCTTCAAAATTTCCCCACTCTTCCCATTCTAGATGATCGAAGGTCATTTGCAGAGCTTCTGCAGAATGATAAAAATCCATAAAAACAGGGAATAAGTAAGAAATCTCCTCAATTATACACAATCATGTATATGTCTATATTTGTGTACATGCATATATGCATATAATGTACACATATTAGTGTTTATGCATTCATAAATGCACGAGGAAGCACACAAAAAAAGAATTAAGTACAAAAAATTGCGCATGCAGAGACTTAGACAGAAAGAGTTAAAAAGCATTGGATTCAAAGGACTATAGTAAGGGATGACATACCCCCAACTATCTCAAGCTCCTTGCCAGGAATAATGTCAATACCCTCCAACAGAGCTCCAACCCTTTCATCAATATGAAGATCTTCTAAGGACTCTAATGCAGCCGCACTTTCATCTTGGTAGCTCATCACCGTCTCATCACCCCCGTGAGTTCCTAACGGCCTTGGATCTCCAATTTCTACCAGTAAGTTACCAGGAGCTTCAGGAGGGCTAGCCAGCTGTGTTACAGTGTCAGATACAATGGATGGGAAACCCGTGGTCAACATTGGCGAAGCTGCATTTTCAACAGTCAGCCACCTATCACTATCTAAATGCTGGATTAAGTGATCTGATAAAAGAACCCCTTCTTCCACAAGTGCCTTAAGGTCACATAATTTTGAAGGCCCGCGTTCAACACCAAAATAATCAAGGTAAATCCATTTACCCACGGCTGACTCAGCCACTACAGGAATGTGAGGTGGTGTGTCGCATATATCCATATCTTCCTCCATTGATTGCAGCACTTCAGGCGGTGCCTCATCAACAGTAGCAGGAGGTTCTTTACAATTTACTTTGGGACTCGCAGATTGATATTCTTTGTAAGACTCACAGACATGTTTGTTTTCATCTGATCCATTAAAATTGTGCACACTCGTCCTATCTTGAGATTCTTTAGCTGAGGAATACGATTCTCTTCCACTATGATCCCTCTGGTTAACTTTATCTTCTTGCCCCTTAAAACCACATTGTGAATTGCGCTTCTCATTTGCAGCAGTTTTTCTACTAGTATCTCTGTGATTATTAGGCCTATTCCGATCATGTGGGGACCGCTCCAAACAACTGGGAGTCCGGTCCCTGCGATCATGGAATTTAGCTCGATCCTGTAAGGACCGCTCTGCAGTAATAGGACTTCTGTTTCTATGATCATTGCTGTTTCTATGATCATAGTGACGACTCCGGTCATACGGAGATCTCTCACGAGCATATGGCGATCTCTCACGAGCATATGGGGATTTATCCCGAGCATACGGGGATCTATCATGAGCATATGGGGATCTCTCACGAGCATATGGAGATCTCTCCCGTCGGATTGGGCTCCGGTCCCTATGATCATAATTCCTGACCCTATCACGTGGGGACCGCTCAGAATATCCTGGACTACGTCCATGCCTGTCATAAACAACTCTAGATGACAAAGAGGATTCCTGATGTCTTGAAGAGTGCTTATCCATGGAAGACACTCTTGATAAAGAAGAATTTCTATAGAACCTCTCAACAGAGTGGCGTGAATAGTGCTCTGGATGGGAACTGCGCCCAAAATCATCAGAGAGCCTCCTACTTTTTGAATTTGCATAATCGCCATAATCTCCATAGTTCTTGCGCTCACTGTTATCTGAATCAGTACCATGCCGCTTCGACCGATTACCAGAAGAAGGGTACTCTCGTCCATGGTTCTTACCACTGCTGTACTCACTCTTATACAAGCCTTCCCCATCCACAATCTTTGAACTGATCCTGGAAGTCCTTTCGTGGCTAGTTTCCCATCTGGAAGAACTTTGGCTATGCTGAGTACCACTTCTACTGAATTCCTTCCTGCGATAAAGATCATCAACCGAGTACTTTCCGGAAGGTGGGGTGCGTTCCATCTCATATTTCCAACTTTTTTCCTTTCCTAACTCATACTTACGAGATTTACTATAACTATACTCATCCTTTATCATTTCTCCTTTATGCCATCTATCAGGAATGAACTCACCTTTCTCTATGTCATCTTTGGCAAATCTCCATGACCCAAATTCACTCTTTTCAGCTTCTCCTTTCCTTCCTTTTTCCAAAATCATCTCCCCCTTCCCCACCTCCCCTTTTCGCCATTTACCCATAACAATCCCTCCATTCACCACTTCCCCTTTTTGCCCAGAGACAATTTCCCTTTTCTCCACCTCCCGTTTTCCTCCAGAAACAATCTCTCCCTTCTCTACTTCCACTTTCCTCCATTTTTCACAAGCAATCTCTCCCTTCTCAATTTCCTCACTCTTTGACTTGTCAGTAACGACCTCCCCATTCTCCCCTTCTCTGGGCCACTTCAACGTCCCCAATTCACCTTCTTCCACTTCCTCTTTCTGCCCAGAATTCTCACCTTTATCAACATCTTTACTGCTCTTCAATCCCGCTTCACTCTTTGATTTAACTACCAATTCACTCTTCTGTGCTGTAACTTTTGTTGTTGTTGTTGTTGTTGTTGTTGTTGTTGTTACTGCTGCTGCTCCTGCTGGCACCTTCTTCTTAACCACTACTACTTTCTTAACCTTCACCATTCTCTTCTTCTTTCGCGGTGGCCGTGGCTGCTGTGGTTGCTGTTGCTGTGCGTTGTCTTCGAGCTTAGCAGGCTTCGGAGTGAGCCCATTGTTGGGACAAAGCGTTTTTTCTGTAACTGGAAACCTCTCCATGATATGCTGATGTTGATGCTGCTGCAGAGGCATGCAGGCAACTCCTCCATCGCCCATGGAAATCCCCACAATTTCCTCCGAATTCTCCAACTTCTCTCAAACCCAAGCTCTCTTCCCTTTCCCGGGCCTATCGATGCTCATACTTCACAAACTTCCCCTTTTCCAACTCCTCAAATCTTCCCCTCCAAATTTAACCTAATTCACAAGAAGTTTCACCACAAAACGACATCAGCCAAATCAATGTAGGGTTTCACTGAAAAGAACAAAACAGTAAATCGAGAAGGAAAAACGAAAGCGTTTGAAATCCAACACGGTTTCTAGGGTTTGAATACGTGGAAAACAAACAATGTTTGGAATTAAATGGTAATAAAAAAAGACAAGAGAACTTACCGAGAGAAAAATAAGTGAGATAGATCGGGGGCGAGAAAATCGTGAGGGAAAGCTATAAATCAACGAACGTGAAGAACAGATCAAGAGAAAGGACGACGAATTTGCGAGCTGTAGAAATCTTTGCGCCAAACAAACAGATATGAAATTAAAAAGGGAAAAGAAAAAAATTCTCAATCCCTCTTTTTATTTATATATCTTTTTTCTTGGAGTGTTGTATTCTGTTTCTTTCTCTCGCCTTCGTGTTCTTGGTCTGAAAGATGAAACCTCCGCGTTGTAATTTTTTTAAAAATAAAAATACTAGGTTTTTTTTTTTTAACGATCCATAGTATCTGTGAATTTTCAGGAACTATGAGGCGAATTTAGAAAAGTACAATAGTACCCTTGTATTTGTAGGGAAAGACCGTATGTTGAATCGTATAATACTGCTGGGGCCGCTCGGAGTTTTTGACCTTTTTCAGCTCTTCATCCCTCCTTCAAACTTGGAGTGGAAGCCAGTTGACTCTGAGACAATTTTTTTTCTTTTTTTAACAAATAAATCATAAGAAAATATGAGTAAGATTCCGATTTATTTAATTATTTTTAAATTAATAAGAATATTTTGATGATGATATAATTTTAAATTAATAAGAATATTTTGATGATAATATAAAAAAATTATCTAATGATTGGTGAAGTTTTTAAATTTGATCAACATATTTAGAAAATTTATCAAATATCACATTAATATATATTTAAAAAGGTAAATAAATTAATTTTAAAATTATGTAGTAATATTCTAATTTTGTTTGTAAAATTTATTTTTTAATAGATTAATTATCAAATAATATTAAAATATGTATAAATAATTTATTAATATACTTTTAGATTAAAAGAAGCATTAATTATTACTCATATAAGCAAATGTATAATTTTTTTAAAGAAATAATTACTATTTTAATAAAAATGGTCATATCAATAAGGCTAAATGCTCAATTTAGGATTAAACATTTGCGAAATTTCTCAATTAAAGATACAATCTTTAATTTTGATCAATTAAGGACTAAACGTTTTCGAATTTATTCAATTTAAAAATTTTTAACGTGTGTGAGTTATACGCGCGCGTAAAAGAAAGTAGATAAAGATGAAAGGACAAATTGCTGTCACGTGCCTCACGTATTTTTACCTATTAAAAGAAAATAAATATAAATACACTGCCACGTGTCCCACATATTTTTACCTATTAAAAAAATAAATATAAATTCACTACCACATGTCCCATTTAAATGCTGACACGTGTCCCACTTAAATGTTGCCACGTGTCCCACTAAAATGCTGTCACGTGTCTTTATTAAACACCGTTATTATTTTTAACGACGCGTGTACTTCAGTTTTGTTAAAAAGTTCTAAATTGAATAAATTCAAAAACATTTAGTCATTAATTGATCAAAACTAAAGATTGTATCTTTAATTGAGAAATCCCGGAAAGGTTTAATCCTAAATTGAGCATGTAGCCTATCAATAAATACAAAAAAAATAAACAATAGAATATTACTTTGTTAAGTTTCAATTTGTGTAATTTTTTTGTTATAATTTTAAAAATATATTTGATATACTACAACCATTTTTATTAATTTCTAATTATTTATTAACAAAATTATAGTTCAACTTGAAAATAATTTTAGTAATCTTTGATCATATATTAATTTTATAAAAATCAAATAATATAAAGTATTCATTTTATACAAATTTTAATCTATCTTTAATGGATTTTTTTACTGATCACAATTTATCTTATTATCATTAATACATTTGCATCTAAATACATATCTTAATTTTAGTATTACAAAGTCTAATTTTACAACTCTTGTGTCTTATTTCACAGTTACCATTATCTTTAATCTTACCAACACCAATTTTATTATCCATCCAAATATACCTTATAATTGACCCACAAGAAAAATAATACTTTTATTTTCTTTCTTTCTTTCTTTCTTTTTTTTTTTGCATATTTGCTTTACTTTTATTTTGTAGATAAATATTTTTCATAAAAAACTTTTACAAAAGAAAAAGAAAAGTTAATCATAATATTTTTCATTTTTCTTATATCCAATAAAAGAATAATCTGATTATTTAAATATTCTTTTAAAATCATCTCAATTATTATAATTTAAATAATATAAGTTTAAATAATCAATCTACCCATATCAAGGTTTGGAGGTTTTATAGTTCATACTGAATTAATTTCTAGAGTGACATTTTATTGGTGTAATTTAGTTGGCTTATGAAGATTTGTTAATAAATTAAAATTGAACTAAATGATTAATTCTAATAAAATAAATGATATATTTTTTTAGGATTATTATCTTATTCACCGTCAATAAAGTTTTTAACTCCACAAGCAGGGTTAGAAAATGACATGTGTTTTTTAAAAATATTAATAAAATAAAAAATAAGGATTATTATCCTATCAATCGTCAGTAGAGTTTTTTAACTTCACAAGCGGAATTAAAATAATGACACATATTACATTTTATTTAGTTTTTATTTTTTTTTAATATTTTTAAAGGACACATGTCAACATCTTAACCTCACTTGTAGTGTTAAAAAACTTCACTGGCGGTAATAGGATAATAATCCAAAAAATAAATAAAATAGGACATATGACATCATCTTAATCCCGTTTATGGAGTTAAAAAACTCCATTAACGGTAAATAAGATAATAATCTTTATATATATATATAAATATATATTCAAATTTGATTTTTTGGAGATTTTATATTTAGTTTTTTTTTCTTATAGATTGACAATAATTGTTGAATTAAAAAATTATTATATTGTTAGATTTATTAATGCATAGTTTTCATGGATATGAGGTAGGGATATTTGGGTAAACATGGGAGAGTTTTGGCGCTCAACTTGGAGCTAAATATTGTAGTGATAAATGGAGAACAGACTCCCAAATCCCGGGGTCATCATTGCTGGGCTTGTTTCAACAATCTAGCTTATGCTTAAAAAGCCCAATATCTTGGAATTTTTGTGGGAAAATTCTTAGTTTTTTATTGAATTTTGTGGGTTACACTTACAATGTCAAAAGTCTAGCCGGTCTTTAAAGTGACAACAATAACTGATTTTATTTTTTTAAATAACTAGTTTGCTAGCCCTTTAATTTTTTGTTAAAAAATATGCTGAATTATTTTAATTGTATTAGATAATTTTCTTTTAAATGAATTAGATACCATATAATATTTCAATTAATTTTAAATTAAAAATTTTTTAATTATTTTATTTGAAATAATTAGATTTTAGATAAATTTGTCAATTTTTTGCTTATATGTTATCTCTTTTTTTTTCTCAGCCTAATATATATTTGTATTATCTCTTATTTTATCCATTTTCTACTTTGAAAAATTATCTAAAATTTGAACACTTCAATTATATTTAATTGTAGAGACTTTTTTATGACCAACAAAAATTTTATTGAAATACAAGCACAAGATAATCTATGCCAAAACAGTCCAAAACTAAAGACAGCATCATGAATCAAGAACATAAAACGATCCACTCCCAAGTTCCCTCTTCGCTTGAGACCTTTCTCTAAATTGAACAAAAGAAATGTACTTTGTTGCAAAGACTTGGCATGCTTTTGAGTTGATCATGACACTTGAACACAACATGATAATTAGAGCCTGAAAAAAATGTAAAAAAAAAAAACCATCTCATAAATAACAACCCTAATAAATTAATAGTTTTTTTAGGGAAAAAAAAAAGAAAATATTTGCAAACCGAAGAAAGGAAAAAACATACCTAGTTGTGGAGACTTGGAGTCCATGGCTTTCGAATTGATTATGAGACTTACACGGAATGCAACACAACACAATAAGTGAAGCTTGAAAAAGAATGTACAAAAAACCAATCTCATAAACAACAATACATGACAGAAAATGAAAAAAGGAAAACATGTAACAAAAAAGAAAAGTTATAGTTGTTTTCTAACAAATTAATAGTTTATTTTTACGAGAAAAATTATTAGCAAATAGAAGAAAAAAAACATGCATGTTGTTGAGTCTTGACATCTATGGCTTTGAGCTTGATTACGACACTTGAACAGAATATAATACAACACAATAACTAGAGCATAAAAAAGAATGTACAAAAAACTAATGTCATTAATAACAATACATGGCATCCATAAAAAAATTTGAAAAAATTAAAGTAGAGGAAAATATGTCCAGAGTTAAAGAAAGAAAAAGATATTCAGAAAAGAAAGAAAGAGAGAATAAATTGGGATTAGAGATGAGTCGATTATAGAACAGATACGTTAAATCTATGTTGAGGAGATTAAGAAGAAGATCAAGGAGGAAATTAAGGAGATTAAGGGAATATGGTCACTAAAAAAAGAAACGTGAGTTGATAACAGTTAGATATCTAATTCAACCAACTTATTGTCATTCAAAGAGAATGTACATATCAACTTCCACATAAACATGCTTTTATACGTGTGCTTGTTTTCTAAAATAATATATATATATATATATATATATATATATATATATATATATATGAATGATTGGAGATGAAGTGAGATAGAATTCGAATTTAAACTTTATAATATGTCACAATACTTCATCAATTACTCGATCAAAAGTTTGTTGACAATAACTGCACATTTTTGTAGCCAAATTCATGTTTCTTTCGTTCTCTAATTGTGTTATGCTTAATGGTGCTTACATGTCACAATTTGTCTATATATTTTTTTTGCTCGTAATGTGTTAAATTGTGCTTGTGTTATATAAAATATGAAAATTATAGTATTAAAACTTGTTTTGATATGTTAAAAAATATATATTTTAGCTTTTGCTAAATACATATATAATTTTTGTTGAATTTTAGCTCTTATTATTTTCATGTTGTTTTTATGTTGTATTGTCTTATCGTATTTAAAATTAGTTGGTGCATAAAAAATTATTAAATTTGAGTATTAATTCAAATGGTCATGTTTTCATTACTTTTAGGATTCATTTCATTCACTAAAAATGACTTTCGGTAAATGACGAACTAAAATTTTTTGTTGTTTGAATGAGTCAATGAAAAATATTTTCTATTTTTTTCTTTTATAATTGGGGGTGGGGTTGCTTTGATACAAACCCGAATCTTATAATATGTCACACCTCTTCTTAAACCACTTGGTCAAAAGATAAAAATATTTTCTATTAGTTGGTTGTTTTTTAGAAAATTTGTTTTCTTTTATCAAATGATATTAAAATAACTAATATAATATTAAAAATATTGATTAATTAATTTATTAATATTACAAATAATTATATTTTGAAAATAATATTTAATTTTAAAATATTATATGATTAAACATTTAAAAGAAAATTATTTATTATTACTTATATTATTTGAAACTTATTTCTAAACTTATTTCTTTTTCTTTTTCTTTTGTTGTGAAAATTTGTGGTAGTTTTTAGGCAAGCATGTATTTTTGCCTTGGCTTGTAGTTTTTGCTCACCAAGTGATTTTGGCTTATAGGTTGATTTTAGCCCGTAGGTTGATGTTGGCTCGTTGGTTGATGTTGGCTCATAAGCTAATTTGGTCCATAGGTTGATTTGGCAAACTGTAATCATCATATAAAATTTTACTTTTTTAAAAAAAATTATTTAAACTGGACTTAGTGGGAACCAAGCTGCTTATGTACCTTCTGGTATTGGATGGATCAAGTCATAACATAGTTCACCTGCCAGATCTCTTTTTTTGTTGCCTTAATTTTTAGCCAAGCCATGGGTTTTCAACTTAACGGGCGTATTAAAAGTCTTTTTCCTATATGAAATATTTCCTCAAGTGGATAACATTCCACGTTTGAGGGATTGGCTCACCACTCATGTCAAGCAGCCTATATGCTCCATAACCTAAGTCTGAGGTGAGTCTGAGGTGATCTTATATGGGCCTTACCTTTTTAGTGAGAGCTTTAATGCTCTCCGGCCGACCTGCTTCCTTCACAATTTCTTAACGTAGGATCACCCACTTAAAATTGCTTGTTTTAAACCTTGGACTTATAATATTTGGCTACTTGTTAGGCTATTGCTGCATTCGTGAATTAATGCCTGATTGCTTGTTTCTTAAAGTAGGTCAAGATTAATACACAAAGCATCGATGATTGTTTTCAAATTGAACAATGATGTTCGCAATGAAGAGACTTCAACTTTAGTAGGGATAACTCCTGTCTCGAAAGATAAGAGAAAGGGTTTTCTCTTGTAATCAAACGATTAGTTGTCCTAATCGCCCAAAGTATGCTCGACACTTTTTCGACCCATGCTCCTTTCATGTGATCTAATTTGTTTTTTAATGGCATAAGCATTTTTTTGTTCATTGCCTTTATTTGACTATTTGCTTGCAAATGAGCAACAGAGCTATGAACAAGAGATATTTCGAAGCTGTTGTAGAACTTTTTATCATTTGATTGGGTTGATATTATGTCCCATTGTTAGTTAAAATTATCGTACGAAGTCCAAATTGATAAACAATAAGTTTCCACACAAAGCTTTCGATCGCATGTTTCGTAATAGTGGCAAAGGGCTCCGCTTCTACCTATTTGATGAAATAATCACATGCAACTATTTGGAATTTTCTATGGGGCTAGCGATAGGGAAAAGACCCAAGATATCGATCCCTTGCATGGGGAAAGTCCAAATCAGTAAACAATAAATCGATAAACAGTATGTTAAACAAGCTTTCAAGATATTGGGAGTTGGCATTCCTCTGGCTAGTTACTTTTATTCTCACTGCCCTATGAGAAAGTGCATTCTACAACAAAATTAGTGAGAGCATGTGATTTTATTGTTTTCATGGGGAGACATCCAATATCAAATGCGCTAAGCTCTATACTCCACTTTAATAGTCGCCCTGAGGTGTTGACCTTGTTTAAAATATTTTTAAAAGGTATGTTAATGAGACAATTATTTTGTGAGCTTAGAAATACTGTCTCAATCATTTGGTGAATATTATTAATAAGAATGCAAATTTTCTAGCTTGAGAATAATTCAGTTTAGCTGCTTGTAATGCTTTACTAACATAGTACATTGGCAGTTGGAAATCTTCTTTCTTTTTCACAAGTATTGCTACAATGATTTCATCTAAGGCCGCCAAGTAGGCAAATAGGGGTTTTCCAGCCTCAAGGCAACAAGAAGTGATGGGCTCATCATATAATTTTTGAGTTCTTCAAAAGTATTTCGGTAATCATCGTCCAATTTAAATTTGGCAGCATTTCTCAAAATTTTGAAAAAAGCCAGGCACTTATTGGCGAGCTTGGAAACAAATCTATTTAGAACCACTAATTGCCTAGTTAGTTTTTAGATCTCCTTTATTGTTATTAGAGGCATCATATCAATTATAACTTTGATTTTTTTCGAGGTTTACTTCTATTCCCCTTCTTGAGACTATGAAGCCCAAAAATTTTCCTACTTTAACAGTAAAGGCACATTTAGCAAGATTCAATTTCATCCTATTTTTTCGTAACACATTGAATGCTAATTTAAAGATTGGATATGCTGCTCCATAGTTGTGTTTTTTACAAGCATATCATCTGCATAAACTTCTATGGATTTCCCAATCAAATCTTTGAAGATCTTATTGACTAGTCATTGGTAGGTAACCCCAACATTTTTTAGCCAAAACGACATCACTTTATAACAAAAGAGCCCGTCTTCTATCATGAATGCAATTTTTTCTTCAAACACACATCCTCCATTTGCCATTTAATTTTTTAACCATCACCATGTTTGCTAACCAATCAGGATAATTAACTTCTCTGATGTATCATGTAGCCTAGAGTTTATCCATTTCCTCCTCGATGGCTTTTATGCGTTTAAGAGCAAATTTTCTTCTTTTTTGTTTGACCGATTTGAAGGAAAGGATCTACATTCAAGGAGTGCATAGTAATGTCAGTATTTTTTTCCTGTAATATTAGCAGCAGACCATGCGAAAAACATATATTTTCACAGAAAAGCAACCAAATTCTGGCAAGCCTAGTTATCAAGTAATGTGTCAGCTTTTGTTGTTAAGTTGGGCTCATCCTCAAATAATGTTATTGCCACAATATCTTCGACTGGCTATGTTTTCCTTACATGATCCTTACACTATGTTTGGATAAACATTAGTAAAGGAAATGAATGGAAAGAAAAGGAATGTAAACCAGAGGAAAGGAGAGGAAAGGAAATAGTACATTTATCCCTTGTTTGGATAGCTAAAATTAATAAAGGAAAGGAAAGGAAAGTAATCCTAACAATCCTTGTTTGGTTAAACAATGGAAAGGAAAGGAAATGATATATTGTAATGTTTTTTTTTCCAATTATAACCCTTTTTGTTTTAAATTTTATAAGATAATAAGGTTAAATTTGATATTCTATATGTTAAAATTTTTTTCAAGTTTCCTTTCCTTCCCCTTCACCCCAAATTGGGGTTTTAAAAAAACTGAGTAACTCAAGGGAAAGCAAGGGGTGCTCACTCCCCTTCTCTTTCCTTTCCTTAGCTAAAAAATCTTCCCAAACAAAAGAAAGGTTTACAACCTTCCTTTGTTTTACTTTCCTTTCCTTTCCTTTCCTTTCCCTTCTCCACCCTCAATCCAAACATAGGCTTAGAGTCCATGTTTAGAATGTCTAAAGAGCTCACCTGACTCAACCTTATCACCCTCATCTCCTTGGTTGGAGTCCCAACTATTTTTTGCTTTTTGAGTTAACCGAATTGAGAGGAGATGACATTGTCTTGCTACAGTTTGATAAGTTTTTACAAAACCTCTTCCTGTTGGTTAGGAAATTTAATAGTGAAAAGATTCAAATTGTTATGATTCAGTTATCGAATGCATTTCAAATATCAAGTAGCTTACCTATTATCATGGAAATTGTGGTTATCACATTTAGAAATTCAATTAATTGGGATTTATATAATAAAATTAGAAACAGAAGTAGTATTTGTGGTAGGAGCATTGAAAGGTTTTTCGGTCTGGAATAGCCAATATCATTTAAAATTAGTATAGCTCATCTCTAGTTAGAGAATATTATAATGGAAGCTTACTAGAAAAGCTACTAAATATCTTAACATATTTATTGTGCTAATGTAAATGAAGTTGGAAGATGGAACACAACCAAAAAAAAAGCACAGAGACCATGGTTATGTCAAAACATTAACTACAATGTTCAAAAGTGCGTTTAGTCTAATATCTTTAACTATAGTTTTAAATCTTAACCTCGTTTTCAACATTTAAACATCATGGCTCTAACTACATTTATGTAAAAAACGTATTCTAATATAATAAAAGACCACATCTTACTTAAACGTAATTAAACAAAAACTATTTTTTTCAAGAAACTTTATTCTTTATATATTAAAAGTATATAAATTTACATTTTTGTAAAAGTTATTGTAGAGAATACTACAATTTTAATGTTAACCTAGTTAATAGTATTAATTGTATAATTAAGACTTGTTTTCCCTATTAGACTTCGTCTTATTAGATGTGAATAAACAACGTTTTTTATTCAAATGTAGTATTTTATGGCTCGATGTTTGGTCCCCCTAAATTGAAGATTCAAGTACATTGGAAATTATTAGCTTCAGGTAAAGGCTGCTAAAACATCATTTATGAACATATATTTTGTTTTTTCAATAAATTAAACTATGATTTTTATTTATTCATAGAGTATGTTTTGAGTTTTTAACGTAGTCTTCATTATCCAAAATTCACATACCCAAAATATTAGAATGGTCAATTTACTAATTTATCATTTCAAACCAAGCATGTTACAATACTTAAAGTTCGAAGAGACATCTAACATCCATCACTTTTACATTGCACTTTCATTTTCTTTCTATCTTTTTCTCCAACAACATTAGCTATATTCCATCTTAATCTCAAAAATTAACCATGAAGAGCAAAACTATCAAATTGTGCAACAATATTATTGAATCTCTTTCACCGATGACTCTGTCTTTGATTCTTAGCCATGTGGCTTCCATTTTAATTATTGATTTCGTGAATGACAACATGAGTTGTAAGGATTTTAATGAAGCCTTAAAAGACGATGATAATGTTTCATTGAATAACCTTAGCTTCTCATCAATGTAGATTGAGAGGAAAATATTTTTTAAAAGATGGTAAGATGTGAGGAATGTAGAGGCATTATAGAGGAGAAGCATAGCAAAATATTTTAGTCAAAGGAAAGTTGAGTTGGGATAGCACTGCTCAAAATTGGCGGACAAAAAATGCCATGGACTCGAAGCCATATATACGTGTATGTGGTATTATATTGATTCGCTTAGAGGATAAGCAAAGAGAACAAAGGCTCCAAGTTTTGTCTTTTTTAAATCTAACAAGTTCTAGTAAAACAAGTTTTGACATAGTTAGATGAGTAAAAACACAAAGAAGTTCTTGAATGACATGTGGGTGTATGTATCCTTGTTGAAACCAAAAGATTTTAGTGACAATACTCATAACATTATGACAATATCAAATGAAGCTTTGGAAGAGAGCAACAAAGTTGATAACCTATGGATCCGACCTTATTCTAACTAATGCTTTTGGTATCATAAAACAACTTTCTTTTGTAGTATACTTAGGAAATATCTAATAACTTAATGTACATTTCATTTTAATTATTAAATAGAAGTTGATTTATATTTTCTATAATTGATTTTACGTCATTTATAATTAACTTAATTAGATGTTGCAATGCAAAGTAAATCAAATGCAAATTTAGAAATAAAAATAAATATTCATTAAATTATCAAGCAATATTCAAGTCTTTTAGATTTTTAGTTATTAATTAGAAGTTAAATTATATTATTATGTTTGATTTTACATCATATATAATCAAATTAATTAAATGTTGCAATGTAAAATAAATAAAATAAATACTAAGAAATAAAAATAACGACAAGCAATCCAAGTCTTTTTATAAAATATTTTCTTTCTGTAGATAAACAGTACTACATATGTCACATCCCGTAATATACAATAATATCACATTTCACACACACAACAGTGATAGGTTGGGCTGTCGTGATGTCTTTATCACTATTCACTTTCACTTGTAACAGTTAACATGTGGGTAAACAAAATTTATATTTATCCATTATTAATATTTACATAAATTTTACCATCATTTTACATCCCCTGTACATAATTATATAAAAGGTAGTAATGTACAAAGATGTCTGAACATATAAAGAAAATGAATATACCTCTAGGATCCACTAATAGCTGCCTCGAGGTACCAAAAGAGCAGCCAAATCCTCGAAATGGTATAACAAAAGGTCACTACAAATAATTTGTGGAGTGGAAAAATAAGAGGGTGAGCTAATATGCTCAGTAAAAAAATCGTATGTAAAATTGATACTATGAAATCTATATGCTAAAACATTTAGTTCCTAACAATGCGCTAAGGTACAAATCAAGATGGATACTATAGTCGGCTAGGAAACTGAATGGAGTATGGGAGGTATTTTAGAATATTTGTCGTGTCTCGGCCCCTAGAAGTGATTATAGGGAGTAAACATTTGAAATTGATATGAATAACCATTTTAATCATATGAAAACAATAAATGGTATTATTCAATATATATATATATATAAACAATATATATAAACACTTTTATTTAAACACTTTCATAAACAGTTTAGTATAGAAACCCAGCAAACAATACAGTAACGCTTTAAAACTTACCAATACAGTCAACATTTAAAACATTCACTTCGGTACTGGTAGCATTTTCAGTGAAATAAACAGTAAAGTATAGTGGAGACCAGGCAACACCTAAAGAATATCATGCTATGATAATTTCCCAAAAAGAGAGAAATAATAACACGTGAGACATATGACCATAGTCTATGGGGTCCACAGTGTGCACTGATTAAGTGACAACTGGGACGTCAATAACAAGATTAGTATCTATCAGTAACAGTACAGTAACAGTAACACGTGACACATGACACATGGGCATGATACGGGGCCTAACAGTTTTAAAACAGTGTATGCCCAGTAGAAACACCATTTATGAAATCAATTTCACTGATAATATCTTCAATTAGTCCATAAAGAAATATATTGAAAATATATTCAATTTATGAATAAAAATTCATAAAATATTCACATTTCAGTATTCTTTCCTGAAAATGTTCTATTTATCTATAGAATACTAATAAGCATATGCTGGTACCTTCTCGTAATTAAAATTCATTAACATAAATATTTAAATATTGTTTTTGGTAAATAATAAAATTATGTAATTTTAATAAATACCATGGAAATCACTTTAAATTCTACTTATTTTTATCCTTTAAAAATATTAGAAATGATTTCTTAGAATTTCTATAATTTTCGATAGAGTAACGACTGTTTTCTAACCTAGTCTTCTTGCATGGAAAATACAGTTTATAAATCAGCTAGTATTCATAATTTCACTAATTCCAAAGTAATTAATTTCCAAATCACTTCATAAAATTCATTTAAGCCGAAACATGCATTCACATTATCCTTACAGTTTATGTAATAACCACAATTTCTTTTAGATGTTAAATAGTGTTCAATGAGCCTTATAGATGTTTAGAGGCCAAATTGTGATACTTTCGGATTTTGGTGTAGGAATGCAAGCTTTCGTACAAACAAGTTGGCGGGTCCCACAAGACCACACACTCATCCATAAACCATGTAAGCACCTTAAATTCATCATAAATGGTTTCGGGTAAAACAATTTGTTTCATGTGGTTATGATTTGGGTCTAATCCGAGAATTTGGCAATAAACCGAAAATTTCAACATTTAGCTCATGACCAATCTACCTTTTTTCGATTATATCTCTTAATTGGAGTATCAAAATGATAAAGTGTAAAATTTTTATGAAAGTTGACTTAAAGATCTTTTAGCCATAAAAAGCTTGTAATTTGATTCCCTACGGATTAATACCAAAAAAATTCCAAAGTTGAACAATGTGCAGTGAAACCTGTCAGTTGACACCTCTGTAAAGAATTGAGCATATCTCTTAGTAGGAAACTCCGATTAAGGCAATTCAAATTTTGCTGAAAAGCTAACTTGATAATCTTTCCAACAATATAAGGCTTGCTATCTAATTCAATGTGGATCAACGGCAATGAATTTTTAGATTCACGTCATAGTTAAGAAATTCTGACTGTGAGCAATCGATAATGAAGCGGGCATAACTTTTTGTAAAGAACTCCTATTTAAGTGATTCAAATTTCATTGAAAACCTAATTTGGAGACCTTTCCAATCATGTATGGAATGCCCTTAAAATCATTGTGGATCAATACAGTTAATTGTCAGAAGTTAGGATCGAAAATCAGGTAATTAGAAGGTTTATCGAACGAAACGATTAAATCGGAAAGTTTAATTAGAAACATGGGGTTTAGTATGATATCCATAAGAATAAGAATAAGATTTTATGGGGTCCAAATTTAATTAGATTAAACTACCTATATGAAATCTAAGAAAAACATTTAAGTAAGGCTTAAAACATAAAATGTAATTAACTGAAAATAAATAAGAGTTTGTATATGATGCACTGACAGTGTATAGTTTCTATACATTGTCAATGAATCAGAGGTTGACATCTCATCAATAAGCTCTTATGGGCAAATTAAAAAAATTTATTTATATTTGCATATAAGGGCCTATTGATGAGGTGTCAACCTCTGGTGTATTGACAGTATATAAAAACTATACACTGTCAGTGCATCATATATAAATCCAAAAAATAAATAAATAAAAATAAATAAATAAATCCATCAGCCATCCGTGAAATCGTGAAGCCCCTTTGTTCTATCTCTCAAATTAGTTTCCTCCCCTACTCTCCTCTTGAAACAGAATTCCAATCCCCATTTTTTGGGGCAAAACCGAAACCTCTCATTTCTCTTAGAATCGACGATGAAGTCTCTTAAACCAAGTTGAGATTTTAAAGGAGATGGAGAGAAGAGGTATCAAGGATGCTTGAACCCTTGCTGCATGTGAGATTCCAGTCTTAATTTGAGAAGGAAAAGATGAAAGTGAAGGAGCTATTCTCGGTTTCAAGGTTAAGGTGAGATGTTGAAGAATTTCTAAACTTTTATTAAGTAAATATTCATATATGTTAAACTTATGCGATTGCATGTGTGAATTACACATAAGAAGGGTGAAAATTGAGAAGACTAGGGAGGTTGGCTCACGGTTTTGTGAAAGCAAATCTCAGCAAACTGAAAAAAAAAAAACTAAGGAAAAGTAAGCAAAGCTGAGAGGAAGGGCTGGACAGTTTCAATATGGCTCTTGGTTTGAAGAAGCTAATTGTTGCAATTTGGTAAGTGGGTAAGATTCTAACTTTATAATCCCTGATTGTTGAATATGAATATGAAAATATAATGATTTGAGTTGAATTGGTATAAAATTGGCATGGAATGATTGGATTTTGGTTTGCTGTTGAAATCTGGGTAATGGTTTTGTTCTAGACTGATGTTAAAATATTCAGTTTAAATGTTATATAGTGAGAAAAATGCTAGAAAAATTATGGTAGATAGCTTTCTGAGTTAGGAATAATTCAGTTTTGAAATCATTTGATTTGAAATTCTATAACTTGAGATATGTATAAATGAGTACATGGTACTCTACCAGAAAAACGTGAATTCTAGTATTAACTTTGAAAAAATGTAGAAAATAGCCTAAATTCAGTTAGGTTTAGGTTGCAAGCCTTACATTTCCAGAAAGGTAATTGAGTTAAGATTATTATGGTTTTGAGTTTGTACCAATTGGATATGCTGATAATTAAATATGAAGTATTTTGTGCAAGTAGGTCAGTGTAACACTGTGCCTGAAAACTACTAGAACATGGTGCAACTTTGGAAATTTGCTGATGTTGATCTAAAAAGAATTAAATTATGAACCTTACATTTCTGGATAGGGAAATGACTTAGCTTTTATCCAGTTCTGGAATTTTTGGATTTGGAATTATGTACCTTAAGATATGTATATATAAATGCAAGATACTCACTACAAGGGATGAACAGCCTAGTATTCACTGCAAAAATGCCTAGAAAATAGTCCAAAATGAGTTTGATTGCAAACTTTACATTTTCATAAAGGTAAATAAGTCAGGATTGATATGGCTTTAGGTTTGTACAAATTGGAAATCCCTATGTTGAAATATGAGATAGTCTGTGCACTAAGGTCAGAAATCCTAAAATGCAGAAATTGAACCAAGTAGATTATGAGAGGCTCAAGTGAGCAAAATAATAATAATAATAATAATAATAATAATAATAATAATAATAATAATAATAATAATAATAATAAAAATAAATAAATAGAACTAATTCATATTTGAATAATTCATAATTACTCCTTGGTGTCATTTCTTATTGAATTGTATAACTCTTAATCCTAGCATGTCATTGGGGGTAATGAGTAACCCGATCCATCATGTGTTGTGTAGAGGGTAATGCTAAGGATTGAAGTTGACTAAGAGTTCACATAGCTCGTGTGGAACTTGATAGGCCAGCAAGGATTGAATCTGTAAGCTGAGGAAGTACTGTAAGTAACCCTAAACAACTATCTTGCATCCAAATTGATTTGGAATTGAATTCTGTTTTGGTATTTGGAATCGAAATGAAATGATGCAAATGAGATTTGTTTTGACATATATTGAAATGCTACACATTGAGCCTATTCTTTACTAATTGGTTTAGCTTTCTGAAAATATTTTATAAGTATGCTTTAGGCTCGCCAATCTTTGTTTGGTTTCATGTATTACTATTTTAATATGATAACACCTTTGAGTTTCCAAACTGAACTAAGCTTTTGGTTTAATATGATCTTTTTTCAATTTTGTTTTATAACTTAAAGTGATTTAAAAGCTTGGTGAGCCCTTGATACAAAGTATTGAAAGGCTGATTTGATAAGATTGATATTAGATACTGTTTTAGACATGAGGTATTGAGACCTTAAGGCACCGTACCTTGAGAATTGTGTAGGCGTTCTTAATTGACTTAGAGTATTGTTTCTCGATGACTAGCTCTCGAGAATGATCAACTTGTCCCGTATATTATGTTTGGACAGGTCTCGGTGTCATCTGATCAATGAACCGGGGTTGATTGGTCTATGCATAGGCAGCATCCTTGTTTGGGAGATTGCTATGGTTAGCTACCGTAGATCGTTATTGTGTTAGCTCTAAGTATCTTGATGATGCTATGCCTTATCTCTTGGTACTACAATCTATTTTATCGATTGGACAGTATGATTTATAATGATGTTTTGACGATTGATGATTGGCTTTTGCCTTATGATTTGAGAACACGTTTTATAATGCAGCATATCAAATCCGATTTATCAAATTTTGAAAATGAGATTCAAATATATTTACGAGACTACTATTCTTTACATTTTAAAATGCAATCATGTTTTATACTGTAGCATACTGGATTTGATTTATTGGATGTGTATGATTTATGAGTTTGAAAACTAAGAGATGCAAGTTATGATTTTTAAGTTGCTTCTGTAGTTACTTACAGAGTTTATGACTTACTCCCCTCTTCTTTCCCTCCCTTTTAGATTGAGGATTACTGTCACGCTATCTTCGTTGAGAAGCTCCTCCGAAGTGCATCCTCACATACATTGTAAGGTATATGGCTCCCAGCAAACTATATAGACACAGTTGGTAATAGCACAATATGTTTTTGTTTTAGTTGGTTCTATATACATATTTATACATCAAGTATGGGATGTAGGCCAGGTTTTACTGCTGTTGCATTGATATTGAATTTATTCTTGTTTGAGATAAAAATGATATGCTGATATATGTTTATAAATATATGTGTTTAAGTAAGACTGAAGTGCATGACGTAAATGAATTTAATTTGATGCATTGAGGGTAATGATAGGAATCGGTTTACCTATGATTTTAAAGTTCGAGAATGGCTAAAGATGATAACCTGATAATCTGAATTTGGATGGATAATAATTATGCTAGATGTTTATGCTTCAACTATTAAAGGATAGAAAATGGACTTTAGTGATCAAAGGATCAATTAAATCAAATGGTAGCCTACACAGTCACCTACAAACAATGAATTAAAAAAAAAATTTAACCTTCAAATTTAAGCTTCTGTAAGATATTAAGAATGATAGGATGTGTCGGTTTACACACTCATCCCTTATTTGTCTAATTTCGCCGATACAATCGATAGCACCACTTGATATTCACAACTCTCGGGTTGCAAAATATTATACCAATCAACGTTATTCACCATAATTAAATTTTTTAATAAATTTTTCTTCATTAAATTCTACTACATTGTCAGTAAAAAATATTAAACTAGTTTAAATTATATCGATAGTAAAACACAACTTCACCTACACAACTCCGATTTTAATTCCGATTTCACCAACAGTTTTCTTATAAGTTCTACAATCTCATGGCACCCTAAATTCATCAAATTGAGCAATAAAACCTTATCCCCTTAGCTTGGCCAAATGGTGCTTATGGCTAAACACATGAAATTTCAACAATTCAACCTTAATTTCATGCTTATTCATCATTTTGGTACCATTTCCATGCATCAAACTACATGGTTTCATGAAGCTTCAACAATGGCTGAAACCCTAAGGTGCTCACTTAAAGAGATTCAATCGAAACCAAGGTTAAAATCATGCTTAGGGAGCTTAAATGTATCATTTCCTACCATTAAAACTTAAGGAATCCCAATGTACAAAGAAAGCTTATCTTGGCCGAATATGGTGGACCTCTTTTTCTCTTGATTTGTCAACTTTACAACAAGCTATAACTATGGGCATGTAGGGGATGAAGAGTAGAACAACTTTGTAGAAGAGGTTTTGGTGAGATAAAGTGATTTAGGTGGTGTTTTAGGTGAGTTTTTGTGTTTCTCAAGATTTGGCTATGGTGGCAACGTGAGGGAGGTCAAAGAAGATGATGAAGTGGCCAGCCATGACATGTGTGGAGAAATTTAGAAGCTTCTTATTCTTATAAAATGACCATTTTGCCCTTATTTATGAAGATTTTGGACAATTATGCCCTTAAACTTCCGTAATTTTTATAACCATGTAATTTAACTCCAACAATTCATATTTCATCCCCAAATATTATTATTGAATATATTTTAATGAATAAAGGTGGTTTCATTGAGGTTTGATCTACGTAAAGGTGAAATTACGAAATTACCCCTATTGTGAAAATTGTGTAAATTTTTTATTCTACCACTGAGTAAATCCATCTGTTGACATAGCCTAGAACTTATTTATATGTAGATTATCATCCTTCGGTCAGTTGGTCAAAAGTTAGTTTAGTTTGACCGTTATTCACGAAAATTCATCTGGGTTATGTACTTAATCGTCATTTTCTACATTGTTTTCATATTTCCCAAAAATAATCTGAACAAAGGATTTTAGGTTGGAAATTCTTACCATAGGCTTATTGGGCTCTCTTTACAATATCTGTCTCGTCTCACATCTATCTGTAAACTATAGGGCCTGTGGGACCCACATTACTGTCTCGAGTTGAACTTGTGAAATACACAGGAATTGAACAGTGATGAGTAATCCATGTACAACAATACTAGAATATAGGGTTCTCACAACATAAGACTATGCTTCTTTTATTTAGACTAGTTTAAATGCGTTAAACACTACGCTTCCATGTTAAAAGTGTAATCTATTTACCTGAAAAATCAAACAGTCTTTCTTATATATCTCTTTCTCTCTAGATAATTAGTATTATTTTAGATTACATTTCATTTAACTAGACATAGTCTTTCATGATAAAAGCACAATCTATTTACCTTAAAAACCAAACAGTCTTTATACATTTTTTTAGGTAAATAGTATTATTCAAATCTACATGTCTTTTAATAAATATAGTGTCTATTTTTCATTTTATTGTTTAGACTACAATTTTCACTTTGACGGTAGTCTTTATTTATTGAAATTAGAATATATTTAAACAACATATCCAAGTTGAAACTCATTCACTCACTCTTTCTTGCCCTAATCATTCCTTTTTTTTTTGTCTTGCCTTTTCCACTTGAGCTTAGCACTTGGTGTAAAAAAACCCCTTCTTTTTTTCTCGACTTGTCATTTCCTCTTGAGCATACTTATTGAGTGTAAAAAGCCCTCCTTTACTTGCCTTGTCCCCTTAAGCTTGAAGTATCGTTTCTTTCATTTGGTTTATACTAAAGATGTACACTTTCCTCATCTAGTTCTTGTATAAAGAGATTTGGTATAAATCCTCGTTTGACATGAAAACTCCCATTTCCTAATTTTATGGTTTATTGTCCACTTTTAGTTTTTTTACTTAATTTTTTGTTATTTTTTATTCTTATATATAATTTTGTTTCATTTATCACTTTTGTTTATAGATTTGAAGAATAAAGTTATTTGTTTGCTCCATCATTCGATTCCTATAGAGAAGAAGGTTTGAGTTCTTGCTAAAGAGGTTCGCCTACCTTATCTGGTTATTACATAAAAAAGTTTTGTTGTAAAAAACCATCATTTTTGTATGAACCCCTTCTTCCATTTCTAGGGTTTATTCTATATTATTTTTGTACTTCATTTTTGTTAGGGTTTTAATATTATATATAATTTTATTTAGTTTGTCGCTTGTGTTTGTAGATTTCAATGAGAAAGCTATTTATTTTTTTCATTCGGTTCCTATACTGTGTCTTTTCTAAGAAATTGATATAAAGTTAAAGTATGGTACCATTTATTGTATCTGAATCATGGTTGTTAATACCGTTTCGGTTTCGGTCGTACCGGTCGGTACGTGCCGGTTTTCATAAAATCTGGTACACTTGAGTTGATTTTTCGTACCAATTTTGGTACCGGGTAATATCGGCTGGTTTTGTGAATTTCGGATGGTTTCGGTCAATTTCTGCGAAATTGACTGTTTCGGTTGGTATGCAAACATTACAAGAAAATTGAATTTTTTTTGTTTTATTATATGTTTTGATACTGAATTAAAACTAATAAATACATAAATAATGAATTAAGTTAATGCATTAACAAATTTAACAATTTTAAAAATAATTATTATTTATTGTATGAGTAATTTTATTAATTTTATACTTATTGTAGACACCTAATTTTGTCCGAAATTGTAAATATATTTGGATTGAATCTCTTTCAGTCTTAGTAATTTGAGATTGAAATTTGCTTAATCGTGAGCTTGAATTAATTTGTCTAAAACAGACTTTGAGTAAACTCGTGTTTGAGATTAATTAGTTCAAGTATCGTGAAAATCGAATTTTATCTATCGAGTTCAACTCCAAATTTGTTTTAAATAACCGGGCCTTTTTCCTTGATTTGTTATTATTAATTTTGGGCTTTGCTAAAGCCCAAAATTTCATGAGCCCAAATTAGTTGGCCCTTATGATTGTTGGATTAACATTAAAAAAAAATGGTAACGCCTGTGTCGATGGGAGACTGCCAACCTTACAGCCACCCTAAGCCGCTCTGCCATCTCCAGCAATTCAGATTGAAAGTCTTCTACAAATTAATTCTCTCAGATTTTACTCCGTTTTTATTGACTAAGTACACACCGAAAGCTGCTCGAGGAGAGGAAGAAACAGGGAAGAACACCGGTTTCAGAAAAACCATGACCTAAAAATCTTACAGACCGTCTGCTTTAGCCATGGTCTTCACGCAAGAGCTACCATTTTCAAACCAATTTCCATCAATATTAAATAGGAGCTAGATTTTCGGAAGATCATCTGCCAAAAATGGATTATAATCCCTGGATCTAAGGGATTTTATCTGTCTTTTTCAACATCAAACACCTATTTAAAGGACGAGAAAACACAGAAAAGAAAAAAAAGACAGTGAAGAAGGAAATATAGAGAAAAACCCAGAAAAAACAGAGAGAAATATAGAGAAAAACACATAGACAGTGAGATAAGAGACAAAAACGGGAAGAAAAGAAAATGAGCTTGTGAAAAAAATCCTCTCAGTGTGCAATCAAAAATCACTTCCGAGAACACACAGAGAGGGATAGTGTTTTTAACACCCAAAAAAATAGCAGTATTTGCACAATCACATAGATTCAAAAATCTGAGAATCAACAACTCAAGACACAAAAACTTAGATTTAATCTAAATAGATAGAACCAGCGAAGCAGTTGCGACGGGAGGAGATCACGTGGAGCAGGTGACGACGTTACTGGTGACTAACCGAACTGCAGCGGTGTGGCGTGGCGAAGCCAGATCTGAAACAAAGAAGACGGTGAAGAATAGAAGCAAAATCGACAACTTGGTATCGTGAGGCTTTTTCTATGCCTTTCTGTTTTCAATTGCTTTTAAATTAATATTTCTTTATTATTTAACTTTCATTCAGTTGACGTTGACAATGACATGTGCTAAAGTAATGTTTACTTTATGATTTTTTCTTTTTGGGTTTGGTTTTCACGATGTAGTGCCATTTCTTTATTATTTAATTTTCATGCATCTTTAGTTGATGTTGACATGTGCTAAAATAGTATTTTACTCCAAGTTTTTTTTTGGCTTTCACGAGAAAGTGATGCCTTAAATGGGATTTCTCATGTATTATTATGTAATAGATAGTAGTTTTCTTTTATATGTGCATAATTGCTTGAGTTTGTTGAAGGTTAAAAACAAATAAAATATTCATAAAAAGGACAAATAATAATAAAAACTTTAATATATTTGCTATTGCTAAGAAAATGATAATAATTTTGAAAAATATAATTAAATAAATAAAAGGAAGAAATGAAAAGCCTAATCCAAATTTGACCAAAGTGTTGAAAAATTTGGAATAAAAATTAATAACTCTAATCCTCTACATTTAATCAAAGTGTTGAAAGCTGTAGAAAAATTTTCACGGAAACGAAAATAATTATAATCTTAAAATGTGTAATTAAATAAATAAAAGGAGGAAATGATTTTTCCAAATTTCAGCAAAGTGTTGGAAAATTTAGAACAAAAATTAACAATTTTAATCCTCTAGATTCGATCAAAGCGTTGAAGAATGTAAAAAAAAAAATTCGCTAAAATCTATAAAGATTAAATAAAAATATAGTGAATTAGTCTAACTCAAAATTAAAGAAAACGATAATAATGAAAAATCCTTAAATAAAAAAAATGTAAATATTATGGGATAATGATTGTAAATGAAAATCCAACTACGATAAAATTTCGCAAGTGTGTGATATTCAAAAAAAAAAAATTTTAGGCATGAAGATGTTCCTTCTGAATTTGACCAAAGCGTTGGAAAATTCGGAGGAATAATTTTAATGTCAATGTTTTATGTATTAAAAATAACAATAAAGGATAAAATTTAAATTAAATCTTTTAACAAAATATTTAATTAATCCGATGACGGAGCCTCTTTAAAGAAACAAGTGTGTTTTCTTAAATACTCTTGAGGTGAAAATATTTCCTTATGTATTCGATCAAAGTGTTGGAGAAACATTAAGGAAATCTTCAATTTTTTAAATAAATTAATAATCAAATAGCAAATTATGCAAAATTAATAAATTAAAATTAAATGGTAAATTTCAACTAATTTTTTACAAAACATTTAATTAAACCGACGACGGAGCCTCTTCACAAGGATGAGTGTGTCCTGTGAATACTCTTGAGGTAACAAATTTTCCTTGGGAATTCGATCAAAGTGTTGGAGAATATCCTAAGGAAAAGAAAATTTAATTAAGAATAAAAGACCATTTAAACCAAGATTGTTAAAAATAAAACATGATTAATTGGTACCGTCCATTGGACGGGCGTTGTGGGGGTGCTAATACCTTCCTCACACGTAACCGTACTCCCGAACTCAAATTTTGGAACATAGATTAATGCACTTATCCTTAGTTTTAAATAGGTGACCAATCACACCTAGGTTAAAATTGATTGGTGGCGACTCCATAACCTTACGTCTAGCGATTAGATTCCCGGACGAAAATCGTTACGACACTTATCATTATTAATATTAAATATTTTATTTTTTTATTTTACTATTAATAACATTGTTACATGTATGAAAAGTTTATAAATATTTTAAAATTAAACCGAAAAATCCGAAATAATATACCGAAACAACCGATACCGATATATCTCATTGTAAAAAGAAAAAACAAAACGTTCTCCTGTACGATATTTACAACCTTGATCTGAATAGCTTTTGATAATTGTTTTATGAGTTATAGGTTTCTACACAAAGTCACATTTTTGGTTCAATGTAACTTATGGATGGTTGAAGAGCTGGAACACAATTGTATTGTATATTGAAAGAAGCTATATAGCCATGAGTTGTAACTCAGTTGGCAACGCAGATTGAATTTGTGGGAAGAGCTCTCGGGTTCGATCCCCACTAAACACACCTTTGGAGAGGGGTTAGGAGCCTTAACTGTGACTAAGCCCCGAGCAGGATTAGTCACAGACCGTTAAAACGGATGAGGATACCTGTGGTTTACACAAAAAAAAAGAAGCTAAATGCACTCCAATATATTTTATCTTCACACCTAACAAAATATGAAAGAACAACAAGGGAGTTATTTAGTTATTGGGTGTGAAAGGAAAACTAAGGTGCATTTAGTTGCTTCTTGTAATTGAGATGTTTAATTGTTTTTTTTTGGCTTTCATTGGAAAAATTTTGTTATGGTCTTTTGTCTAAATCAAGTTCTTAAGAAGGAACTTGAATTTATAAACCCAAAATTGACCTTCATTATTTTCCAACTATCTTGTGTCAAAGACATCTTGGCTTATGAAACTATTAGTGTCCATATAATAAAAAAATTATGATGAACTTCAATAGAGTAAGGAGGAAGTCAAGATGTCTCCAACATAGGATAACCTAAAAATAATGAATGTCATGCTTGGGCATAAATCCAAGTTCCTTCCTAGAAAACCTGATCCAGTCAAAAAAAACATAACAATAATTTGACATAGAAAACTAGAAACATACACATAAATGACATCTTAATATATAATAATACTATTGGTGCTAGTGAAATTAATGAAGGAAGATCACAGTTCAGTTCATCTATAATAGGTAAGGTATTAATAATATTTGTATTATATATTATGATGTTATTTATATGGATATGCTTTTTTTTATTTGGCATATGTTTATTAGAATTTTGTTGCTTTTTCAATTTTTTAAGTAGTGACTTGGATTTAAAGTTATAGTAAAAATCAACACAAAGCCAATCTATATTATCTCAATAAGTTCATGTGTGAAGACATTTTGAATGCTACCATGAAATTATTGGCATTCATGTAATCAATAAATTATAATGAATTTCAACAAATTAAGGGCGACATTTGAGATGTCTTCTACAAAGAACTCATTTAAATAATAAAAATTTATTTTGGGTTGACATTTGACTATAACATTAAATCCAAGTTATTTCTTATAAAAACCTAGTAGACAAAAGCCCTTATTAATCATGTGCTAAATAAAAAATAAATAGATATAAACAATATCATAATATAAAATACAGATATGATTAATAACTCGCCTATTATAATGAACTAAATTGCAATCGTCCTCCATTAAATTTGAAAGCAAGCTTTTGCAGCCATCAACAACTGTCATCCCTAACAAGTACATAATTTCACTAATTAAATTGATCTAGTTCTATTCATTATTCATATTATTGGATTTCTTGTTACTTATTTCGCTTAAAAAAAATCTTATACTCTATTTGATTATATTTGAATTTAATTGTTGTTGGAGTAATAATATTCTTCTTTTATCTATAGATTGATGATCTTGATATCTGAACTAAATTAGGCCTTTTGGTTGTTGCCTGTTGATGATGAAGTTTAAAGAACATCATCACCATCATCATCATCAAAACCTTTATTACAATAGATTGAGGTTAAGGGAGAATGTCCACATTATTTTAACTTTGCATATTATGTATCTGTGTTCAAAATAGTTACTGATATGGAAATGTGATTTTGATCAATTAATTATTTTTTTGTTATCAGAGTTATTTAATGACATAATTGATGAAGTTTGGTTTTTGTTGATTGTTTTGAATATATTTTTATTTTTACTTGTTAAAATTTGTGTAATGAAATTAAACAAGTGAATAATAGATTAATATTTTTGTTTGATAATTATGTGTTAATTGTTGAGATATATAACAAAAAAAATCATGATTTTAATTCATATAAAGTAGTCTAGTTAATAGACAAAAGGACTACGATTTTTCCCTTTGTAGTTAATATCATAGGATATACCATGATCATAATCATAGTCTAATTAATATCATAGATTATACCATAATCATAACCATAATCTACTATTATGTATTAGACTATGATGCCTAAGAAAAGACTACACCTATTAATAAGCTATGGTTAGAAAAACGAAGTCTTTTGTCTTAAATTATGCTTTTTAAATGTAATTTATGAGCTTTTATCTAGTATTGGAAACTGGGTAGGAAAGTCATCCCAAGCAAAAATTCTAAAATAACAAATAACATCCTCTTTGGCTCATACGCAATCTTCTCTCAAAATGATAATCGAGTTGCTTCAAGGTATGAAGCTTAGGAAATGTACTTTTTTTGTTGTATGTGGTTGTTGAAGGGCGTAGTACACAACCCAAGGCATATAAAAAAATTGCCTTGAATTCATTTGAATTAGATGGTCATGTTGGAATTTCTTTTTCTAAGTCATTAAACTACATGCAACCATCCCTAAGAATAAAAAATTTGTTACAAATACTTGAATTTTGTGGCTCATCACTAGAAGTCTCATAAGGGGGACCATAGATGACACACCAAAAATAATTGACACTATCTCAAACATCTTATGACAATATGATAGGATGATATTTTATTAATTATATATGTTAATATATTTCTTTTATTGATGTTTTATGCCTAAAAGAGTTTTCTAATGTTTATTTTATGATTTAGGTATTAAATATCAAAGTTAGAATTAAAAGGAGCTAAAAAGAACAAAGTGTAGATTTTTTCTATCCAATTTTAAAGATTAACGTTTTTGACCATCTTAACGAACTGATATCAATAAGTGGCCTTCATAAAAGTTGTAGAGGACTTCTCAAGGTTTCCGGAATGTACATAATCGTGAAAATCGGAGTTCTTTTGGTAGGTCAAACATTTGAAGAAAACCAGTATAAAAAATTTACCAATAATCAATAGTTTGAGAAGAAATTCCAACAAAGCAAGTTCAAGACAAGGTTTGGCTAAGACAAGACAAGGCTGAATGTTTATTATGTTTTAAATATGTAATTAATTAATAAATATAGGCCTTAGGAATTTTATTTAGATAATTATTGTAAAAAGATGAGATAAAGGTAAGAGTTTGACGAGTCAAATAACTTTTTCCCAAGCAAAATCTTATTCTAAGCCCACCTTACCTAGGACTCTTAGGCCTATATAAAGTGTGAGGACCCATTTTCCCACTAAATCCGATAATTTAAAGGTCAAAGAAATGAAAAGATAAAGGAGAAATTATTAAGAATTGAAATAATTGGACTTATAGGAGGAAATTGTTATGTGGGCCTCGCGGGACGTCTACAGTTCGGATTGAGGTGAAACTTCGAAATTAGATATTTGGAGTGAAATACTTAGATAGGAGGAATTTGTACCTATATATTCCTTCTTTTGTGCATGTTTTGAAAAACGTGCAATAATTGCAAAAATGATAGTTAAGCTCATAGGCCGTCGGAATTTTCGTAAATAATGGCTAAATTGAAATGACTTTTGATCAATGATCAAAAGTGAATAATTTTTCATGAAATAAGGTTTTAGGCTATGTGGACTAATAGAATAAATCATATGAAACAGTATAAATTTACGCGATTTTACGATTAAGGGTATTTTGGTAATTTTGCTTATATGACTAATCGAACATTAACAAAAGCTTAACCAATGATTAGAGAAAGTTAAATAGAGGTGTTTTATGATTAAATGAAATATTTTGGAGGTTGGATAGATTGTTTTCAAAAAAGTCGAATTATGAAGGGCAAAATGGAAAGATTACTTAAATATAAGGGTAAAATGGTAGTTTGTACCATAAAATATTATTTTTAAAGAAATTCTCAGCCTCTTCTTCCTCAAAAGTGGGCAGCCACTCTTCCTCCTCTAATTCTCCATAGCCAAAGCTTAAAGAAGAGAGAGAAAGCTTGAAAACAATACCGAAAACTCACAGAAACTGAAAATTATCTTCATCAAAGCTGTATAGTTTTCAGTGCTCTATCTTTTGACTCCAAAATCAAGTCCTAAAGTGGCCAAATTCAAGGTGAAAGACCTTCCACAAGATCTATTCATGAAGAATGGTGAGATAAATCTTGAAATTTTCATGATTTAATGGTTTTTAGCTATGTGTTTAAGATGTTTAAGCTTGTATCTAGGCTTTGATTGAATTAAAACCATGAAAATCTACTCCCCTATGGTTCGGCCAAGCATGATTCTTCATGAACATAATGAGAATCAATGAAAATTTAGTGTAGAATTAATGTAGAACATGTGAAAAACATGAATTTAAGCTTAAATTGTTGAAATGAGTTGTGTAGGAAAAGAACTCATATTCGACCAAGGTGAAGGGGAGGTAGAATTCATGCTCAATTTAATGTGTTTTGGGTCCTAAAATAATATGAGATCGTAGGTGAAATAAAAACTGAAATCGGAAGTGATTTGATTGTAGTTGTAGTGTTAGCTCAAGTGTGAAAAAGATTGAAATAGAAGTTATTGTAGGCAATGTGATAAGTCATGAAGAGTTAAATATTTTTATAATTGAAGTATGATGGCTTGATCGTGTTTATACGGTGTTTTGCAGCCCGGAAATTAAAAAATAACACTGGCGTTGAAGAGTACCACTACAGCAAGCTAAGTGGTAAGGAATATATGTAGAAGGAGTAGGGGTACTATGATGCATTTCAATTGTTGAAAATGAATTTTTCTAAGATTGGCTTTGATTTTTGGATTGAATTGTGAAACTAGAATTATGGTTATAAACTACGTTTTCATGGAATGAGGTTAGGATAAATAGTACTGTTATGTTGCTGAAATTTTCTTAAATGAACCTTATGCTTCAAAATTGATCACTTGGAATAATTTTCATGCATAAAGAGGGTTGTGATTATATGTTTTGGAATTAAAACTCTTAAATGTCATAATGCATAACAGATTTGTAACTCAGTTTTTGAAGAGATTTTTAATAGTTTTTGCACGTTTCATGATACTTTCACGTTTTCATATCTTGTCATGCGCAAAAAAAATATTTTGAATATCTGTTATTGGACTGAGAATACTTGATGAATTTTTTTTGCAAGTATAATGATCTAGTGATTTCAATACTTTATGAAATAATTGAAGATGTATTTTACTAAATTAATCTCCGTAAACATTTTGAAATATTTTGTGAAGTATTGTGAGACTGTTGGCCCCATAACTGCCTGCGGGCACATGCTTATATGAGTGTATGATCGTATGACTGACTTGTGGGCTGATTGACATTGATCTCGTCATCAGCGTCACAAATGGCGCCTAATCAGTGCACACTGTGGACATTATTCTGACTATGGCTATATGTCCTATTGCATGAATTTATTAGGTGATGCCTTGTCTCTATCGTATTTGTTGGCTCTACCGAGAGGGGGTGAATCGGTTTTTCTACTTATTTCTAATTTTCCTAACTCTTAATGCACAATTAAAACTAAATAAACAATAATAAAAAATGCAGTAAAAAGAGTAAGGAAAAGAGAAGCAAACACAAGTTTATAGAGGTTCGGCCAATCTCTTGCCCACGTCCTCTCTCCTTGAACCCCTTGTCAAGGTTTTGATTCAGCTCTTCCTTGAGAATCCTTACAAACCACTTGAAGGTGTGGCAAGACCTCTTACAATTTTTCTTGAGACTTTAAAAATCTCCTTCTAAGCCTCTACCCTTGTATTACTACCCACACTCTACAAAATCAGACCTTACAAGGATAGCTCACCCCTTTGAATATCAGATTTTTCAATGAATGGGTGAAGAATAACAAAGAATCTCACAAATGGAGTTACACAATGAAGATTTTCAGATTTTCAGATTTGATTTTCTTTATTGAAGCTTGAAGATTTTTGAGTACTTGTTGTCCCTCCAAACTTCATAAATGCCTCTATTTATAGTCCACCAAATGACTGGAACAGTTGGTGAAGCATTTAATGCATTTCTTCCCATTGAAACCCTCAGAAACTAGCCGTTGGAGTCAGATTTCGAGCAAAGGGTTAGATCTCTCTCATGGAGGGATCGATCCCTTTTCTCCAGAATGCTTTCCAACCTCTCTCAGACTTTTTCCAAGCAATCTGCCATTTAGGGATCGATCCCTCTACAGTAAGGATCGATCCCTTTTGTCCAGTACACCATCCTGCACTTAATTTGCTGCATAGTTTATGGCTTTTATGTTTCCAAGTCAGTTAAAACAACTTTCTAACACTTTTCTAAGAGTATTTACTGACTTTTTCAATTGAAATCTCAATCCAAGACTTTGTTAAAATAATTTCTATCATTGAGTTCATTCAAAGCAAATTTACTTAGAGAAAAATCATTTTTAAGCTTACTTGAGTTTTGTCATTTCAAAACACTTGTCAAATTAAAGCTAACAATCTCCCCCTTTTTGATATGACAAAACTTAAGGTAAATTTGCTTAAGATAGATTTGCTTATTATTTTGACATCATGAAAATCATTTTGCTTGACTCCCCCTCAATTTATACATGGAGAAATATTTTGCTTGAAAATCATTTTGCTTTGCTCCCCCTCAATTTATACATGAAAAATATCTTGCTTATCTTGCTCCCCCTCAATTTATGCATGAAAATTTTCATTTTGCTTTGCTCCTCCTCAATTTATGCATGAAAAATTTACCATATTAATTCTCCCCTTTTTGGTCATATCAAGGGTTAAAGCAAATATGAGATATAAAAAGAAATGGTCAGATGTATAAGTCAATTTAAAGCAACAATGGAGAAAAAGACTAAGCAAAGTGATAAGCCAAGCCAATGGAAATATAGATCAAGCCAATGGAAATATACACCAGTCATAGTTATAAACATAAAACTAAAATATCATAAACACACTAGAAAATGACAGAAACAAATAGCACAAACAGCAGACAAAGTAGAAGGGTCGAAATCATAAGAAGTGAAACGCATAAGTCACACAAAAAGCATAATCAGCGCCTAGGGAACGTCTTGTAGTACTGATTTATGAAATCCTCGTGCTGCATACGAACATCTTGGATTTCATCATACATAGTAGCTTGAGTTTCCTAGATCTGATCAAGTAGCTGAGTGACGTCCAGCTGGAAATTTTGCTGAGAGGTGTGCATTTGTTAAAGCATTAGCATGATCTGGTCAAGAGAGGTTGACGTAGAGCTGGAGGGTGCAGAAATGTGGGCGCTGCAGGTACATCGTTTCCTTCTCCTTCTTCTTCTCCGACTTCTTCCGGAGCATGTTCGGGAGGTTCAGCCTGTCCATGACCCTTGACTCATTCGATTGTATCTCCCCGTTGACGTTGATACCACCCAAGGTTATGGAGAGTGGCAAGATTGATCGTGGTGCTGGGATCTGGAAGTACACCAACCTCACATGAACAGTCAACGCCTTTAGAGATTAAGTAGTAGGCGAGAGGCTGAGGGAAGACAATGGTGTGCACCTTATCAGTGACAATCTTCACCCAATCTTGAAGGATAAAGTGAAGGAGGTGTGGCTGAAGACCATCAGGTGAATGAAAATGATGGAGCCAAAAACGATCAAGTTTCCTAAGGTGAGAATATCTTGTGCCAAGGGGTTGGAGATTCTAGGAGATTATGATATGTAGGAGTCGGGCGAAGATAGAAAGGTCACTTGCACGATTATTGGTAACGGGAAACTCTAAAGGGAAGTCAACATTCTCATATATAGTACCATCGTCGAGAACTCTAAAGACAACAAAGAGGGATTGTGTGGTGATTTCAATGTGTTTGCCCATTGTCATAACGACTTTAGGCCCTAGACCTAACTGCTAGACATGAGTTCAATGGAGTCGCCACCAATCATTTTTTAGCCTAGATGTGATTGGTCACCTATTCTCATTTAAGGATAAGGATTGATCTTTATTTCAGTTTTAGGGTTCGGGGGTCGGTTACATGTGAGGAAGGTGTTAGCACCCTCACGATGCCCATCATAGAATGGTACCTAACTAATCTTGTGCTGTCTTAAGATGGTTTTGTTTGAATAATCTTAATTTGTCATATTTTCTATTATATTCCAAATAATTAAGTATTGGTAAATTTTCTAAGAAATTCTCCATCATTCTGGTGGAATTTCTTAAAAATTTATCCTCACCTCAAAAGTATTCAAGTAGTACCATTTGACTTGCTTGAAGAGGCTCCGTCGTCGGATCAAAATTTTCTCAACCTATTTTAAACTGATATTTTATTTAATTTTATTTATCTCTTTTGTTTAATTTTATTTGTTTAATTCGAGAAATAAATTTAGATTATTAATATTGAAAGTTCTCTTAGTCTTCCATCATTCTGGCGAGACTTTGAGAAAAATTCTTACCTAAAGAATTCCAAATGTCAACCATTTGTGACTCTTTGGACTCTTATCATTGGAATAATTCTCATTCATTCTCTATTAAGCTGTTATTATTTATTATTTTAACCCTTTTTGTTAATAATCTTTATTTTCTTTTAATTTCATAATTGTTTATTGTTGTTAATATTTAATTATTATTTTAAAAAAATAAATATTGATTGTGAATGTTGAAATTTTTACTTAAATCTTCCACCATTCTGGCGAGATTTTAGAAAAATCTTCTCACCTAGAGATTTCCAAATGTCAACCATTTGTGACTCTTTAGAATCTCATCATTGGAGTTATTTTTATTTATTCCTAATTCAAGATTATTATATTTTTTATTGCTTTAATTATTATTATTATTATTATTATTATTTCAACAAGTAAATATCTATTATTAAAAAATTTACTTAAATCTTCCATCATTCTGGCGAGATTTAAGAAAAATCTTCTCACCTAGAGATTTCCAAATGTCAATCATTTATGACTCTTTGGAATCTCATCATCGGAACAATTTTTGTTTACTTTCAATTTATTATTAAATCTTACGTTTTATTATTAAAAAATATATATTCAAAATATAATTCATTAATATTGAAAATTTTACTTAAATCTTCCATCATTCTGGCGAGATTTAAGAAAAAATCTTCTCACCTAGAGATTTCCAAATGTCAACCATTTATGACTCTTTGGAATCTCATCATCGGAAATCCAAATTTATTATTTGCATTTATCTTTTATTTATTTGTTTTATTATTTATTTTTTATTACTTTATTTGTTATTGTTTTTTTTAAAAAAGCTCTCTTAATAACAAAAAATCACGTATGTGAAATTTTTAATATACTAAAAATACAAGACAACTCGTTTCGTAATCTCTTTTCTAAAGAAATATATATTTATATAAATTCTTTATCCAACCTAAAACCAAGTGCATGGACACGTACAAGCAATTATGCATATAAATAAAATATATATAAACTTTGTCAACTTTTGTTGTTTCCGTTTCTTTTTATTTATCACAATTATTGCATGAAAACAGAATTTACAAAACATGAGGCAAAGAATATACCTTGACAAGATGACCCACTTTCAATTTCCTTTTCTTTTTCACGTAGATGACACCTTCTTCTCGGGCAATGCTTGACAGTAAGCGAAGACTCAACAGAAACCAACGCAGCAACAGGGACTCGAGCAGTTAAGCAAGGACGTGCTGCAACTCAGCAGTGGTGGGCAGTGCAGGGCGCACGACAAAGAAGGAAAGAAAACCAGTGGTAGGGCGATGAAGCAACGTGCAGCAATGGAGCAAGGAACGATGGGCAACGCAGCAATAGGCGTCGAACCAACAAGACAACAGTGGAGTGACAAAGAAGAGCAACGTTGGGCTGAAGCAGGAACGACGATACAGATGGTGTCGAACAAGGATCTTGGAGATGATGACTCGAGCAGTAGAAACCAACGCAGCAGCAGAGGATCTGGACAAGAAGATGACGCACTAGAGCAAGGAACTCTTCTTCACAAGGTCGTGACAGCGGCAGGCTTAGGCAATGCCGGACAGGGGCGACTCCAAGGAAGACAAAAGCACAAATCGTGAAGCAAGGTGACGAGGCAGGGCTTGAAGAAGATGATGATGATGATGATGGTGGCTTACGGTGAAGCAGTATGATGATGCTGGGTTTGACAAAGAGCAGCCGCGAGTATGAAAGTGCAGCAGGGATGTGAAGGAAGAGGCGGTGATGAGGCTTCAACGAGGAGAAAGGATACAACCACCGTGAAGCAGGCCTGATGGTAACGGCAACAGTGCGGTTTGATGAAGCCCGGAAAAATGCCAAAAGCTACTAGACTTTCTTTTTCTTTCTAGGGTTTTCTCCTCCCTCTCCCCATTTTTCGTTTCTTCTCCCCTCTTTTATTTGATTTTGATCTTTTAAGGAAAGGACAAAAATATTAATTCTTTTCCCCTCAATTCTGATCCATGATTGTGGCAGTGGGATTTTTTTTTATTCAATCATTTTTTGTTTTACCCTTCTATTTTATTTTTGGTAATTTATTTTCAGCTTTTATTCCATTTAATTATTTCCTTTTTTGCATGATTTATCTTCCTTTTATTTACTTATTCAAATTTGGTCTAAATCTCTCAAGTCAACCTTGGCTTAAATTTGCATGATGCATGGGCATTTACTTTATTTTTTATTATTTTTTTTGCTTGTTTTTTTTCAATTTTTTTTAATTAAAGTTCTTCGGACAAAATTCGGTGTCTACAGCTGCCCCTCTTTGCATATTGCTGAGAATCAGGAATAGGGCAAAGACTTTAGACAATAATTTTGTCTGAAGTCATTTTTTTTATTATTTTTTTTAGGAAAATTCAATTTTGATTCTCGAAAATAATACCTTGACTCCATACCAAGGCTCGACCCATGAGAACAATGGATTCGATTTGGAGCACATAATATCTTGACTCCCTATTAAGACTTGATCCACTTTGAAAAGCTGAATTCGATTTTGAAACACATGATACCGTGACTCCCTACCAAGGCTCGATCCACCTTGAAAAGCTGAATTCGATTTTGAAACACATGATACCTTGACTCCCTATCAAGGCTCGATCCACTGTGAAAAAATGAATTCGATTTTGAAACACATGATACCTTGACTCCATACCAAGGCTCGACCCACTGTGAAAAAGTGAATTCGATTTTGACACATGAAACCTTGACTCCCTACCAAGGCTCGATCCACTGTGAAAAAGTGAATTCGATTTTGAAACACATGATACCTTGACTCCATACCAAGGCTCGATCCACCTTGAAAAAGTGAATTCGACTTTAAAACGTAATACCTTGACTCCCTACCAAGGCTCGATCCCTTTTGAAAAAGTGAATTCGATTTTGAAACACAATACCTTGACTCCCTACCAAGGCTCGATCCACTTTGAAAAAGTGAATTCGATTTTGAAACACATGATACCTTGACTCCCTACCAAGGCTCGATCCCTTTTGAAAAAGTGAATTCGATTTTGAAACACAATACCTTGACTCCCTACCAAGGCTCGATCCACTTTGAAAAAGTGAATTCGATTTTGAAACACATGATACCTTGACTCCCTACCAAGGCTCGATCTACTATGAAAAAGTGAATTCGACTTTAAAACACATGATACCTTGACTCCATACCAAGGCTCGATTCACTGTGAAAAAGTGAATTCGATAAGAGAAATTTTGTTTTTTTAGAGAAATTCACATATTTGGAACAAAGAAAATATTCCATGATTCTAAAAAATTTTGAGATTCGCATCTAGAAAAACTTGAAGATTTACATCCTAAGAGATTCACATCTAGACTTGAAGATTCACATTCTAAGAGTTTCACATCTTGACTTGAAAGTTCACATTCTAAGAGTTTCTCATCTTGACTTGGAGATTCACATCCTAAGAGTTTTCCATCTTGACTCGGGGATTCACATCCCAAGAGTTTCACATTTTGACTCAAAGATTCGTATTCTAAGAAACTCACATCTTAAATGTAAGATTCACATCCTGACTGGAAGATTCGCATTCTAAGAGATTCACATCTTGACTAGAAGATTCACATTCTAAGAGTTTCACATCTTGACTCGAACATTCATATCCTAAGAGTTTCGCATCTTTAGAATTTCACATCTTGACTTAGAGTTTCTCATCCTAAGTGTTCATTGGTTTTGTAAGTCGAATCTAGAAGACCTGAGTCTTATCATGCATCAATTTTACAATAAAGCCAACTAAATATCATTTACTCATAAAGCTAATTTCACTGGGCTTGAAACCACCTAATGATGCCATCGACATTAGACTTAAAGTCTTGTCATGACTGCACCATTTTTTTTAAAGAAAGATTTTCTTGCTCTTTAAGGAACTGCTAACCCCATTGCATTCCTTATTCATTCATTTTCTTTTTTTTCTTTTATTTTTCAATGATGCAAATGCAAAATGCATGCCCCAAAAATTTAGATGCACGTACTATCCCATTAATAAGAATGGCCTCAATAGAAATGCAAATGCATTTATCTATCTAAGTGATGCAAATGATTCCGATGCAAACACGTAAATTTATCCCAATGATGCAAATGGCTTTTATTTGGATGCAAATTATCATGTAAATGATCTTTACTAAGATTTGATGCAAGTGACCTCCCTAAAGATGCAAACATTTATAGTCTCATTTAGGGTCATGAAGTTCGTATCAGATCTTCAACTTTGTCTTTCTCCAACATCTCTGCTTAGTTTGACAGAACTTCCTTTCCAAACACAAAGTCCTCATTTTCAACTAATATCAATGCCTCCAAGGTTAAAACACTTCGTCTTCATTCTTCACATCTTGCTTCTTTATCACTTTTGACAGCAAAAATCTCTTATGCATGTTGTCATTCATTTATTCATCATCATTCAAATTCATGACAAACATAATGCATTGTGGATTTCAAAGGATGGATAGACAAATCATAGGTAAGATTGAAAGGGTGAGAAAGGGGTATGAGTTTATCCAAATTGGGAAAGAAATCAATTGCGAGTGTACAATGATAGGTCAAAAGTTTAAACATAAAGACAAGAGCACCATTATAATGAAAATCCAGACTTTCACATTAATCAGCTCAAAATTTCTTTTGAGCAACCCTTGATCGGTATCCTTTATCCTTTCATGCCCCTAACTTGCGGGGGTAGCTGTTAACAATTGCCCCAAATCATGCAGTATCCTCAACCATCTTTTTTTGGATTTTCAACTTTGCTATTGCACTTTTGGTTCAAGTCGCCCTCTCAGGTTTTCAACTCAAACCTTTTTCTTTTCTTTCTTTTTCTCTTTTCTTTTTTTTTTGGGGGCTATTTTTATTTTTTTCATAGTTTCATCATGCATTTGAATTCCAAGTTGATCTAGTAAGGGAAGGAATTGCAATCTTATTAGTCTTTAGTGATTTTACAAGAATATCAAAATCCAATGCACAATTCTCCAATTCAAATATTCACATTTGATCAGAATGGACTTTTTAAAGCACGTAATGTAGGCCAGGGTTCAAGGTTCTGAAAGAATGGATAAATAGGCCCAAAATGTGTTTAAAGGTAAAAAAACCGAAGGATCATTTCTATGATTCGAAGCACCAATGCTGGTACTTTATCTTATTTTTCGTAAGCTCCCTCCCATTTTCATTCCTTTACTTTTCTCCATTTTCGTTTTTTTCATTTTTCATCTATTTTTTCATTATTTTCATTTTCAAGAGAGGAACTCAAAACTTCATTTCACAGTAACTCTTCCATATCAAAAGAAATTTCCTTTTTTTTTTTTGCCCCATCACTCACATTTCATAGCTTTTTCTTTGTCCTTGTTGAATAAATCCCTCTTTGAAATTTGCCCCCCATATGTGGAGGGTGATCCTTGGTTGGGTTTATTAAAGAAAAGATCTTTGCAGGCTCAAATAGGGTGTCAAATGGTTAATTTTTTTTCATGAGAAAGATATATGAAAGATGGCCATTCCTCATTTCAAATGTGAACAATTTCATTGAAGATCATGTACTGAAAATTGAAAAACTTGTGGATGATCACAAAATGACTATAAGTTCTCCTCTTTTTTTAATCAATCAATTTTACTCAATGCAAGATGTAACTATCAAGCCCACTTGTTTTTCTTTTCTTTTCTTTTTCTCTTTTTTTTTTTGATAAACTAAACCCTTGATCCAACTTTGTTATTAAGACGATTTGTCAAAAATTCCATGTATGATGATTGATAGACCTTTCTTTTTCTCTCCATCTTGAGTCCATAGACTGAGCATTTTAAGATCACATCTTGGATTTATTCATTATAGGGGTGCTAAAAAAAAGGATGAATTAGAAAAGTATGTAGGTGTATGAAAAGTTATGGAAGGACAAAGGAAATATTCCACAGTGCACTATGCTTGTCATTTTTATTTAAATGATAAAGAACAAACAAAACATTCATGCATAAAAGACTGCATAACTAAAGAAAAAGAAGTCACTTTTGTCCCTCTTCATTTTTCCCATTTTTCTCAAAATCTAAGTACCTAGTCTTGATAAGTGCTTGAACTTTGTGTTTCAATGACATGCAATTTTCTGTGGAATGGCCTCGAATCCCACAATGATAATCACAATAAGCATTCTCATCGTACCACTTAGGGTATGGCGGTTCGATAGGTGTCACCGGAACTTTAGCAAGAAGTTGATGCTCAATAAGTTGGGGAAGTAACTCAGTGTAGGACATAGGAATCAGATCAAATTTTTGTTTCTCCACTTTATCCTTTTGCCCCCTTTGACTGTGGATTGAAATGCTTGGTCGATTTGCAAGTTGGGTTTGTGGTGTGAATATAGGTGTGGTTGCAGAGATTGGAGTGGGATAACTAGTTGAATATACTGGATATGATCCTTGGGAGATATTGTTTGCAAAGGGATAGTAAGGGTGGCATGTAGGGTAAGGGTAGTGAGGTGTGGGATTTACTTTTGGTTGTTTTTCAGTGGTAGTAGCTTGCACTTCTCCCTTTTTCTTCTTTGGGGTTGATGTGTCTTCAATTCTGCCACTTTTAATGGCATTTTCAATCATCTCTCCCGAAATAACCATGTCAGCAAAGTTCTTAGTAGCACTCCCCACAAGCTTATCATAATAAGGAGATCGTAAAGTACTAACAAATATAGTTGTAGTCTCCTTTTCAGTTAAAGGAGGCTGCACCTGAGCTGCCAAATTCCTCCATCTTTGGGCGTACTCTTTGAAGCCTTCACCAAATTTCATCTCTAAGTTCTGTAGGGACAACCTGTCCGGTGCCATATCCGACATGTGCCTATACTGAGCCATGAAAGCTTTTCCCAAATCCTTCCATGTATGGACACGACTTTGGTCCAACTGATTATACCACTTGGCTGCTGGCCCAATCAAACTGTCTTGAAAACAATGAATGAGCAACTTATCATTACTTATATAGCCAGACATCTTCCGACAAAACATAGTAATGTGGGCTGCTGGGCATGTGGCTCCATCATACTTTTCGAATTCAGGAACTTTGAATTTTGGAGGTATAACCAAATCTGGGACCAGGCTAAGCTCATTAGCGTCTATACTCCCAAAGAAATCCATTCCTTCGATCGCCCTTAGCCTTTCTTCCAGCAGATTGTATTTCTCCCGCCATTCCCAACTCTCTTTCCTCAATTTATCTTGTTCCATGGGATCATCCAAATTGGGTACAAAAATAGGATCAACAAGGCCAGATCTCGGGCACTGTCCTTGATTTTGTGGATGATTCACAAAAACTTGGGTTTGGGGATGAGCCCTTTGGGCAGTTTGGGCTTGAAGAGGTGTAAACCCAGGCGGGTATGGTGGGTCCTTTCTCGAAAGTTGAGGTTCTTCCCTTAAGTCTTCAGCAACTCCTTTCCCTTTCATCAAATTCGTCATCATCTCCATCATTCTCGCCATTTGTTCCCGAGATTCCTCTTGGGACTTGACAAGTTCCTGTTTAGCTTTTTCCATTCTTTCAATTCTAGCTTGTTGTTCCCCTTCCATGATCTTTGTTTTGAGACGAGTATTATATGAGTGAGCTATCCTTATGCCTTTATTATTAGAATTCCCCAACATTAGGATGAGATCTTTTAAATGAATGGATGGATGCATATGCATGAAGTACACTATCCTATGCTGATGAAATGTATGCAATGCATAAAAAAAATCATATGAATGAATGCATATGCATCCTATAGTGATGATATGTATGAAATGCAACACATATAAGTATAAAAAATCTTTTTTTTTTTTCATGTGACAAGCCATGCAATGCAACAAGTAAGATGATTTTTTTTATTTTGAAAAGCTTATGTAAATGAAGTAGGAAAGAAATGAGTAAAGAAAACAAAGAATGCTAGAAAATATCTATACTGATTTTAATGACCGAATCTCAATTTTTACATTTTATTTTTGCCCCTAAACATATTGCACGAAGATATTCCCCCATGTGTCCTGATTTGAAGGTAACTTCTATAAAATATAAGTATGGCTCTACCTAAGGTTGGCTCCACCTAAGGTTGGCTCCTTATGGTTCATTATATGCATGGCTAGGATTTATAGGGATCTAAAGGTTCTCAAATTGCTCCTTACTGTCATCCACACAGAACTAGTAAGGCACCCCAATCCTTGCCCATCACAGGCTCCAATCGGAAAGGGTTCAATTTGAGTGGGAGTATTTCGCTAGCCATTGCGGAGGTTACCACCTCACGAGAGCGTAGGTACTATACTCCCTCCTAAAAGGGACAAGCTCGGGTATAAAGCTTATGTCATGATATGCACGTGATGGTGTGTGTAAGAATTTTTTTTTTAAATGCCATTCAACAAACATAATAATATCAATCAAATCAAAGTTATTCAAACAAAACCTAGCATAGCATCAAGATTAATTATTGGCTTGACCCTCTCAGTCCCCAGTGGAGTCGCCAAGCTGTCATAACGACTTTAGGCCCTAGACCTAACCGCTAGACATGAGTTCAATGGAGTCGCCACCAATCATTTTTTTAGCCTAGATGTGATTGGTCACCTATTCTCATTTAAGGATAAGGATTGATCTTTATTTCAGTTTTAGGGTTCGGGGGTCGGTTACATGTGAGGAAGGTGTTAGCACCCTCACGATGCCCATCATAGAATGGTACCTAACTAATCTTGTGCTGTCTTAAGATGGTTTTGTTTGAATAATCTTAATTTGTCATATTTTCTATTATATTCCAAATAATTAAGTATTGGTAAATTTTCTAAGAAATTCTCCATCATTCTGGTGGAATTTCTTAAAAATTTATCCTCACCTCAAGAGTATTCAAGTAGTACCATTTGACTTGCTTGAAGAGGCTCCGTCGTCGGATCAAAATTTTCTCAACCTATTTCAAACTGATATTTTATTTATTTTATTTAATTTTATTTATCTCTTTTGTTTAATTTTATTTGTTTAATTCGAGAAATAAATTTAGATTATTAATATTGAAAGTTCTCTTAGTCTTCCATCATTCTGGCGAGACTTTGAGAAAAATTCTTACCTAAAGAATTCCAAATGTCAACCATTTGTGACTCTTTGGACTCTTATCATTGGAATAATCCTCATTCATTCTCTATTAAGCTGTTATTATTTATTATTTTAACCCTTTTTGTTAATAATCTTTATTTTCTTTTAATTTCATAATTGTTTATTGTTGTTAATATTTAATTATTATTTTAAAAAAATAAATATAGATTGTGAATGTTGAAATTTTTATTAAATCTTCCATCATTCTGGCGAGATTTAAGAAAAATCTTCTCACCTAGAGATTTCCAAATGTCAACCATTTGTGACTCTTTAGAATCTCATTATTGGAGTTATTTTTATTTATTCCTAATTCAAGATTATTATATTTTTTATTGCTTTAATTATTATTATTATTCTTATTATTTCAACAAGTAAATATCTATTATTAAAAAATTTACTTAAATCTTCCATCATTCAGGCAAGATTTAAGAAAAATCTTCTCACCTAGAGATTTCCAAATGTCAATCATTTATGACTCTTTGGAATCTCATCATCGGAACAATTTTTGTTTACTTTCAATTTATTATTAAATCTTACGTTTTATTATTAAAAAAAATATATTCAAAATATAATTCATTAATATTGAAAATTTTACTTAAATCTTCCATCATTCTGGCGAGATTTAAGAAAAAATCTTCTCACCTAGAGATTTCCAAATGTCAACCATTTATGACTCTTTGGAATCTCATCATCGGAAATCCAAATTTATTATTTGCATTTATCTTTTATTTATTTGTTTTATTATTTATTTTTTATTACTTTATTTGTTATTGTTTTTTTTAAAAAAGCTCTCTTAATAACAAAAAATCACGTATGTGAAATTTTTAATATACTAAAAATACAAGACAACTCGTTTCGTAATCTCTTTTCTAAAGAAATATATATTTATATAAATTCTTTATCCAACCTAAAACCAAGTGCATGGACACGTACAAGCAATTATGCATATAAATAAAATATATATAAACTTTGTCAACTTTTGTTGTTTCCGTTTCTTTTTATTTATCACAATTATTGCATGAAAACAGAATTTACAAAACATGAGGCAAAGAATATACCTTGACAAGATGACCCACTTTCAATTTCCTTTTCTTTTTCACGTAGATGACACCTTCTTCTCGGGCAATGCTTGACAGTAAGCGAAGACTCAACAGAAACCAACGCAGCAACAGGGACTCGAGCAGTTAAGCAAGGACGTGCTGCAACTCAGCAGTGGTGGGCAGTGCAGGGCGCACGACAAAGAAGGAAAGAAAACCAGTGGTAGGGCGATGAAGCAACGTGCAACAATGGAGCAAGGAACGATGGGCAACGCAGCAATAGGCGTCGAACCAACAAGACAACAGTGGAGTGACAGAGAAGAGCAACGTTGGGCTGAAGCAGGAACGACGATACAGATGGTGTCGAACAAGGATCTTGGAGATGATGACTCGAGCAGTAGAAACCAACGCAGCAGCAGAGGATCTGGACAAGAAGATGACGCACTAGAGCAAGGGACTCTTCTTCACAAGGACGTGACAGCGGCAGGCTTAGGCAATGCCGGACAGGGGCGACTCCAAGGAAGACAAAAGCACAAATCATGAAGCAAGGTGACGAGGCAGGGCTTGAAGAAGATGATGATGATGATGATGGTGGCTTACGGTGAAGCAGTATGATGATGCTGGGTTTGACAAAGAGCAGCCGCGAGTATGAAAGTGCAGCAGGGATGTGAAGGAAGAGGCGGTGATGAGGTTTCAACGAGGAGAAAGGATACAACCACCGTGAAGCAGGCCTGATGGTAACGGCAACAGTGCGGTTTGATGAAGCCCGGAAAAATGCCAAAAGCTACTAGACTTTCTTTTTCTTTCTAGGGTTTGCTGCTCCCTCTCCCCATTTTTCGTTTCTTCTCCCCTCTTTTATTTGATTTTGATCTTTTAAGGAAAGGACAAAAATATTAATTCTTTTCCCCTCAATTCTAATCCATGATTGTGGCAGTGGGATTTTTTTTTATTCAATCATTTTTTGTTTTACCCTTCTATTTTATTTTTGGTAATTTATTTTCAGCTTTTATTCCATTTAATTATTTCCTTTTTTGCATGATTTATCTTCCTTTTATTTACTTATTCAAATTTGGTCTAAATCTCTCAAGTCAACCTTGGCTTAAATTTGCATGATGCATGGGCATTTACTTTATTTTTTATTATTTTTTTTGCTTGTTTTTTTTCAATTTTTTTAATTAAAGTTCTTCGGACAAAATTCGGTGTCTACACCCATGACATAGGATCGAATTCCTACAACACGACATTCATCATTTGGATCCGCGATGGTTTCGGCATTGGAAAAGAAGGCGCGAATGATGTTTGAAGGAACCAGAGTGTTGATTTGGAGAAACTCAAGCCAATGATATTCACAAAATTTGGCCAAGTAGGGAAAGTTAATTGATTCGAGGAAATCGAAATCAATGGGATGCCAATGCTTAATAGGCATATTGGCAAAGTTTGCTAGAAATCTTGTTTTCTCATTGGCAAGTCGAAAGCATCTATTAAAGGTGGCTGGCATGGAGGAGGAAGAGGAGGGTGCACTGGTTTTGCGTTTTTGAGCAGTATGCTTAACTTTAGGTGCCATAAGGAGTGAAAAAAATACAGGAAAGTTCGTTGAGGATTTTTACCGAGCAGGTAGTGGGCACGATTTTGGTGAACGATGGATGAGGGTATGGGAAAGATAAGAGCTAGCCAACAACAGAGAGCCACAACCCAAGATGCATGGAACAAGTATGACAGTGAAATATTGATGAACAACTACAAATAGACTAAGTTTAAACCCTAGAAAATAGATAAGTGCCAAATAAAGTGAAAACCTAGATGGAAAGAAAATCAATGCAAGGTATGCACATGGGTAGTCAAGACATGATGAAATAAACTAGAAATGCATGAAAAATTGAATGAAAAATGTGAGAAAAACTTACAATTGAAATGTTGGGTAAATAGTAACCACGGTGTGAAAGAAGAAGTAAGAGAAGAAAAGATGAAGTTTTGTGAGGAAATGAGGAGGGGAAATGAAAGAGATGAAGGAATGAGGAAGACTGGTGAAGAAATGAAGCGATTTGGTGAAGAAATGAGTGAGATCTAGAAGATTTGGGTGAAAGGATATGGTGAAAGGGCGTTGGGAGTGAAGAGGAAGATGAATAGTGGGAGAGGAATAAGGGGCCGACGGTTAAAATGGCCCGTGAAAAGCAATCTGTCCCGAGGGGATCGATCCCCTCTAGGAAGGGATCGATCCCTTCCAGGCAGAATGTTTCCCAGGATTTCTTCACCAATTTTTGATGCTATGGGATCGATCCCATGGTGAAAGGGATCGATCCTTCATAGCATAAACCCAGATTTTTGGCCTGATAGACTTGGAAATCAATCCTATTTTGGAAGAATTGTCTACTCAGTCACTTGCCTCATTTGTAATGCATAAAAATGATTTGAAAACAATGGAACTTATGCATTTTTACTATTTTAAAATCAAAATCTGGTTGTTGCCACTTGGGATGCATGAGATATGAGTTGAAAAATCCAAAAAAAGTGCAGGAAAATGTAGAAAAATGCAGAAAATTGCTGAGAATATGCTGAACAGCTTTGAAAACTAAGTGAACATGATTGTGAACCTGTCTTAAACATCAGAAAGTGGGTGTTGGCTAATGAAGAGCATTTAACATGATCAAAACGCACAAAGTTCAACAATTCAACCTCAAAAGCTAAGATCATGAACAGTAACATGGCAAGTTAAAGATCATGAATTGCAAGTGGTAAGTATATTTTCCAAATTTCGTTCTTGCAATCATAACAAACCAACTTAAGCCATTCATTTAACATCAAATCAATTCAAGGAGCATTTATAATACCTAATTCACCTCTAAGAGTGCAAAATCTCTCCTTGTCCAAGGGTTTTGTGAAGATATCAGCTAATTGGTGCAAGGTATCTACATACTCTAGAATTATGTCCCCCTTTTTGCACATAATCTCGTATAAAATGATGTCTAATCTCAATGTGCTTGGTTCTAGAGTGTTGGATGGGATTTCTTGTAAGATTGATAGCACTAGTGTTGTCACACTTGATGGGAACTTGGTTCATTTCTATTCCATAGTCTCTCATTTGTTGTTTAATCCACAAAACTTGAGCACAGCAACTTCCGGAAGCTATATATTCAGCCTCGGTCGTAGATTGAGCTACGCTATTTTGTTTCTTAGAGAACCATGAAATAAGCCTACTTCCTAAGAATTGACATGTTCCCGATGTGCTTTTCTTATCCACTTTGCATCCACCAAAGTCCGTATCGGAATAGGCATGGAGATCAAGTGTAAAATCTTTAGGATACCAAAGTCCTAAGAAAGAACTTTAAGGTATCTAAGGATTTTTTTTACTGCTTGTAGGTGTGGTTCTCTAGGGGATGACTGAAATCTAGCACACAAGCATACACTAAACATTGTATCGGGTTTACTAGTAGTTAAATATAGCAATGAGCCAATCATAGACCTATATAGTTTAGTGTCTACACACTTTCCTCCTTCATCCTTAACAAGCTTGATATTTGTGCTCATAGGTGTAGAGTAGGGTTTAGACTCATCCATTCCAAATCTTTTGAGCAAATCTTTAGTGTACTTAGCTTGATTTATGAAAATACCTTCTTTGCATTATTTAACTTGAAGTCCTAGAAAGAAAGTTAACTCTCCCATCATACTCATTTCAAATTCACCTTGCATTAACTTTGAGAAATTTTTACACAATGACTCATTTGTAGATCCAAAAATGATATCATCTACGTAAATTTGAACCACTAATAAGTCATTACCCTTAGATTGAATAAACAAGGTTGTGTCTACCTTTCCTCTTGTAAAACCTTTTTCGATTAAAAACTTTGAAAGTCTTTCATACCAAGCTCTAGGAGCTTGTTTGAATCCATATAAGGCTGTTGATAGTTTGAAGACATGGTTAGGAAACTTTGGATTTTCAAAACCAAGAGGTTGCTCAACATATACCTCTTCATTTATATAACCATTTAAGAAAGCACTTTTTACATCCATTTGATATAACTTAAAATCCTTATAGCATGCAAAGGCAAGTAGCATCCTAATGGCTTCTAATCTAGCCACCGAAGCATATGTTTCATCATAGTTTATCCCTTCTTCTTGCCTATATCCTTGAGCCACTAACCTAGCCTTGTTTCTAACAATAATGCTATTCTCATCCATCTTATTTTTGAATATCCATTTGGTTCCAATGATGGGATAATCTTTAGGTCTTTCCATTAGTGTCCACACTTTGCTTCTCTCAAATTAATTTAACTCCTCTTGCATGGTCATAATCCAATTTTCATCCTTCAAGGCCTCATCCACATTCTTTGGCTCAAATTATGATACAAAGGCTACATGTTGACATATATTTCTCTAGGTTGACCTAGTTCTAACTCCAATGTTTCGATCTCCAACAATATCATTTTCCTTCACATAACCAAGTTCTCTTGGACACCTAGATTCTTTCTCAATTATTTCTTGTTCCATGGACTCCTCATTTTGTTAATATTAGGATCTTCTAATTGTTCCCTAGCATCCTTATCTTGAGATGGATCAACTATAGGTTCATCAAAGATCTCTACTTCATCATCAAGATTGGTTCCACTAGTGATATTTGATTCATCAAAGATTACATGTATTGACTCTTCTACTACAAGTGTTCTTTTATTGAAAACTCTATAAGCCTTAGAATTTAAAGAATAACCAAGAAAAATACCTTCATCACTTTTTGCTTCAAATTTTCCTAGGTTATCTTTACCATTGTTCAAAACAAAACATTTACATCCAAATGGATGAAAATAACTTATGTTAGGCCTTTTTCCTTTATAAAGCTCATAGGGAGTTTTCTTTAAAATAGGCCTTACCATAGCTCTATTTATGACATAGCAAGAAGTGTTTATAGCTTCAGCCCAAAAATATTTAGGTAAGTTATTTTCACAAAGCATGGTTCTAGCCATTTCTTCTAATGTTCTATTTCTCCTTTCAACTACCCCATTTTGTTGAGCAATTCTAGGAGCTGAAAAATTATGGCTAATGCCATTTTCATTGCAAAATGTATCAAAACCAATATTTTCAAATTCTTTTCCATGGTCACTCGTTATACTAGAAATAGAGTAACCTTTTTCATTTTGAACCAGTTTTGAGAAAACAATGAATTTTTCTAAGGCTTCATTTTTCACACTTAAGAAGAACACCCATGTAAACCTAGTGTAATCATCAACTATGACAAAACCATAGTGTTTTCCTCCTAAGCTAGTGGTTCTAGTTGGTCTAAATAGATCTAGGTGAAGGAGTTGAAGTGATCTAGATGTTGTAACACATTTTTTAGATTTAAACGAAATTCTTTTGTGTTTTCCTCTTACACATGCCTCACAAACTTTATCATTTTCAAATTGGAGCTTAGGCAATCCTACTACTAGGTCTCTTTTGACTAACTTAGACAAAACATCCATGCTAGCATGGCCTAGTCTTCTATGCCATAACCAAGGTTCATCTTCTCTAGTGGCCATAAAACATACATTTTTGCTATTAAGCTCATTTAAATTAACAATATAGATATTTCCTTGTCTATGTCGAATAAAAACAATTTGATTAGTTTTAGCATTAACAACATTGCAACACAAATCATCAAACACAACTTTAAATCCCTTATCACACAATTGACTAATACTAAGCAAATTATGTTTTAAGCCTCTAACATACAAAACATTCTCAATAGTTGAGGAAGAGTTACCAATGGAGCCAATTCCTTCAATTTGTCTTTTGGAGTTGTCTCCAAATGTGACTTCTCCACCACTTTTATGCTTTAGGAACTTGAATTGGCTCTTATCACCCGTCATGTGTCTTGAGCATCCACTATCAAGGTACCAATGCTCCTTCGACTTAGCCTTGTAGCAATACTCTTCCTCCTACATACAAACACATCAAGCTTTCATCTTAGGTACCCAAATTTTCTTGGGTCCTAGAGAGTTAGTACTTATAATTTTAGATCCTTTAGGGATCCATTTCATCTTTAATGACTCATCACTTGAATTTAAAACATGTTTAGGTACCCAAATCTTGACAGCCATTTTTCCTCTAATCATGGTCTTCCTAGTGGTGCATACTTGTGAAGAGTGTCCTAGTTTATTACACAATGTGCACAAAACAAATTTTCTATCTTTAACTAGGAAGTTTTTAAGATGAGTCTCTTTGTTAGATGTACTATAGCCTAACCCTTCTCTATCAAAGAATGCTCTTTGAGTCTCTAGCATTTGATCAAGTTTTTGTTGACCCATGTAAAATCTAGAAAAGGAGTTTTGCAAATTAGTGTTCTTCTTATTTAATTCTTCGATTTCTAGATTAGCATTTTATAATTTCTTCTCACATTCTAATTTAACATTCACAAGCATTTCATTTTTCTTTTTCAACTTAGAGATCATTTTCTTATATTTCAAATTCATGCATTAAATTCATTGGCTAACTCATCAAATGCATCTTGCAATTCATCAAAAGTGTATTCATTAGTATCTAACAAGTTAGAAGTTACCTTCTCATCTTCAAAAGCCATGAAACAATGGTTGGCTACTTCATCTTCCATATTCTCTTCATCGGAGCAGTCACTATCACTCTAAGTAGCCACCATTGCCTTCTTCTTTTGTTTCTTCTCATTTTGCTTTCTATACAAAGGACAATCAAATTTAATATGACCAGGTTTTTTGCATTCATAACAAATAATTTGGTCTTTTTCTTTCCTACTAGTTTCACCTCTATTTAACTCTCTCCTAGGGGGTCTCCTAGAGTTTTCACTAGCTCTCATCCTCATGAATTTATTGAATCTCTTGGCGAACAAGGCCATTTCTAAATCCTCTTCATCACCATTTACATCATGATCATCTTTTGATTCCTCAATTGTGGTGGATTTTAGTGCTACTCTAACTTTCTTTGGGGGATCTTGATTTCTCTTAATTTTCATCTCATAAGTGAGTAAGGATCTTATAAGTTCATCTAATGAGAGCGTATGAGGGTCCTTGGATTCCTCAACAGCAGTGACTTTAGCTTCCCATGATTTAGGTAAGCTATTGAGAACCTTTTTCACCATCTCTACATTAGAGCATGTCTTCCCTAAAGCTTTAAGACCATTTATTATGTCCGTAAACCTAGTAAACATGTCACTAATTGACTCATCATTCTTCATTCTAAATAGTTCATAGTCTTGAGTGAGCATGCCTACTTTTGTTTCTTTGACTTGAGTGGTTCCCTCATGTGTGATAGCTAGTTTATCCCAAACTTGTTTAGCATTCTCACATTGTGAAACTCGATTATATTCATTTGGTCCTAATGCACAAAATAGTGTGTGCATTACTTTAGCATTAAGTTGTGCCATTCTAATGTCATTAGTATCCCACTCATCTTCTTTCTTAGGCACATCCGACCCATCTACTTTCTTAATAGAGATAAGGGGACCTTTAACAATAATTCTCCATACCTCATAATCATTGGCTTGAATAAATAGCATCATTCTAGTCTTCCAATAAGCATAATTTTCACCATTAAAGAGTGGAGGTCTAACCGTAGAGTGTCTCTCTCCTACAAAGGTGTAGAAAAACTAGTTTGAGCCATTAGTGATCGTTTTACTCGATAGAAGTTAATCTAACTTAATCTCGAGCCCAAGCTCTGATACCAATTGTTGGCTCTACCGAGAGGGGAGTGAATCGGTTTTTCTACTTATTTCTAATTTTCCTAACTCTTAATGCACAATTAAAACTAAATAAACAATAATAAAAAATGCAGTAAAAAGAGTAAGGGAAAGAGAAGCAAACACAAGTTTATAGAGGTTCGGTCAATCTCTTGCCTACGTCCTCTCTCCTTGAACCCCTTGTCAAGGTTTTGATTCAGTTCTTCCTTGAGAATCCTTGCAAACCACTTGAAGGTATGGCAAGACCTCTTACAATTTTTCTTAAGACTTTAGAAATCTTCTTCTAAGCCTCTACCCTTGTATTACTATCCACACTCTACAATATCAGACTTTCCAAGGATAGCTCACCCTTTTGAATATCAGATTTTTCAGTGAATGGGTGAAGAACAACAAAGAATCTCACAAATGGAGTTACAAAATGAAGATTTTCAGATTTGATTTTCTTTCTTGAAGCTTGAAGATTTTTGAGTACTTGTTGTCCCTCCAAACTTCATAAATGCCTCTATATATAGTCCACCAAACAACTGGAACAGTTGGTGAAGCATTTAATGCATTTCTTCCCGTTGAAACCCTTAGAAATTAGCCGTTAGAGTCAGATTTCGGGCAAAGGGATCGATCCCTCTCATGGGGGGATCTATCCCTTTTCTCCAGAATGCTTTCCAACCTCTCTCGGACTTTTTCCAAGCAATTTGCCATTTAGGGATCGATACCTCTACGGTAGGGATCGATCCCTTTTGTCCAGTACACCATCCTGCACTTAATTTGCTGCATAGTTTATGGATTTTATGATTCTAAGGCAGTTAAAACAACTTTCTAACACTTTTCTAAGAGTATTTACTGACTTTTTCAATTGAAATCTCAACCCAAGACTTTATTAAAATAATTTCTATCATTGAGTTCATTCAAAGCAAATTTACTTAGAGAAAAATCATTTTTAAGCTTACTTGAGTTTTGTTATTTCAAAATATTTGTCAAATTAAAGCTAACAGTATTTTTATTTGGGTGACAAATTCCCAGTATTCTGGTACTCCCAGACTTTATTGATTTTTGATCTCAAATTGTTATTAATTACGTTTTCCGATCAATACATGAATTACTGAAATTGATTATGTTTTGTTTACGGAGAGTTTTGGAAATAATTATTTGAATTAGTATGACTTCTAAAGCTGTTATATATGAATTCTGAATTTTGAAACCAATATGGTTTATCTGAATTTTGAATGATTACTAAAACTATGACATTCGAACTTTGAAACCTAAAAATGGTTTGATTTTTGCTGATGCGAGTGTTATTTGAACTCTGAAAATTTGCATGTTTTCTGACGATTTGAGATTATCTAAATGTCAGTTGAACATCTGAAATCTGCATGATTTTTGGATTAACTTAAGACATTTGCATTGCACGGTTTTGAAATGAAGTTGTGAAAGTTATATAGTTAGGACTTTGATATAGAAATGCAAGAATTCCTTCTCTGATATATGTAGTAGTCTACGTTATAATTGAAATGTTAGGAAAAGGGTTATTGTACTATTTACTTCACTATCCTCTGATTTGTTACTAAATTATCATTGAACTATTTTACTAAATGGCTACGAATGCGTTTACTAATTTTCTAAACTATTTATCGAACAAACTCACTGATGGATTATTGGATGTTTACCGAATTGTCTTCAGAACTAATTTTGAATGGTTTTCTGTGTAATCGATCTTTGAACGGTTTTTTGTGTAATCGATCTTTGAACAACTTCCTACGCATGTAATTGGTTTCTAAATGATTCTCCGAGTGTGATTCTCGAAATGTTTATTGAACTATTCTCTGAACCAAGTTCTGAATTGAGTGATTTTTTGATCGATATGTAAGAAGGTTTTCTAAACGAGTGAGCTATTGAACTATTACTGAATTGATTTCTGAATTGTTTATAAAATGGTTTATTGAACAATAAATTTCATGATTTATTGAATATTTTACTGAACCATCTGGTAACAATTATTTATTGTTGCGTACTATCACTAAAGAAATAAATGATTTTCATACTGATTTGGTATGCACGGATTTCTTCTTTGTAAAGTTTCAGAAACTCCCTTTAGTTAGATTTAGGAACCAAGACAAGTGAAGTGTTTTAAAATATCCTTCCATACTCAGCTTGGTATTCTAACTGATTATAGTATCTTTTCCGATAGAGTCCCTTCGTACTATTTTAATACTGACTGCATATTTATGAAATATGTCTTTAACATATTCATATAGGTATGAGTAGTATTAGTTCTTTGATATATATATATATATATATATATATATATATATATTTCTTACTAAGCTTTCCCCAAAGCTCATCCCCCTCTACCTTCCAGATTTATCTATAGAAATAATAGTTTGTTGAAAGAAGATTTTAATAAGATGCCTGCCGAGGTTTTCGATGTCGTATCTTGCAAGTATGGTATTCAAACATTTATTGTACAGTACTTTAGTGTGTAAAGGGATGTAAACAATGAATTGAAGAAATTTGAATGTAAATTTTAGTATTCGTTATAGATTATTTATATAGAAAAACAAATACGTACTCTGCTTATGTGTACTGGGACCTGCGTAAATAATTGAATATTGCATTAGCTAAATAATTTTGGCATAAAGTTAGAGTGAGGACACTGAACACAGCCCAACCAATAGTGTGAAAATGTGAAAAGTCAATTCCAATTTTCAGAAATCAGGGTGTGACATAAAGAGCACTAGGCTCCTCACAAAAATAATCACTCTCCTTCCCTCTCTTAGTCTTGCAGAGTTTTTCTTTAGGCTTTTAATAAAATTTTTTTTCTTTTTCTTCTTTAATTGCTTTTCTTGATTGTTATTTTATTTTTTATAAGAATTTGTTTCTTTTATTTTCTTTCTTCTTTATTAGCAAAATTTTATTTTCTTTTTATTCGAAAATGTTTTCTTTTTAATTTTTTATTGATTTAACCTTTTCTTTACTAAATTTTTAGGCAAAACCAATTTCTTATACTTTCTTCAGAGGGATTTTTATTTTATTTTATTTTTTTGTTTAATATTCATTATCAATTTCTTGAGTAATTTTATAATTGATTTTTGTTTCTTTATTAGTTTTATTAATTGTTTGCTAGGTTCTTGCTAGATTTTTATTCTTGATTGATTTTTTTTGTTTTTGTATTATTCAAGTTGCTTATTTGATTGATCTTTACATGATTTTAACTTTCTTGATAATATTTAATATGAATTTGATAATCTTGAATATGAATAGTGAGTAGTTCTTTAATTCAGTTATGAGATAATTTTGATAATTCTTGGCAAAAATCTTGTTGTGAGATTTTGAGCTTATTAAATAATTGTTATTAAGTATCTAAATTTCCCTGAACATGATTTTATGATTATTTGATTGATTAGATAGGATGGCCAACTATTTAGTTCAATTAAATAATCTACTACTTAATTAAAGACTTAAGTTCGTAATTGCTTTTGGGTTTAATCACAAGAGGTTTAAGGGAATGGAAGTTTGAGTTAAATAAATTTGCATCGTATGTGTTTATTACTTAAGTCAACTCATATCTTTCTAGTTGTTAATGTTGCTACAAATTATATCTAGAGAGCTTGTTCTAGGTAAATTGGTAGTTAGGGATTAGTTAAAGAGCTTGTTTTAACTAACGATACAGTAAGGATTGATGGTGTAATAGAGCTTATTGTTGCATTACGGTTGACTATTTAACTAACAATAATCTTTTGATATCAATGATCAACAGGAAAATCTAAGAATATTATATGCCTTGTAGCTGAAGCTTTTGCATTTAATATTTATTTATTTATAGGTCCTTGTTTTAATTTAATTTGTTAATTTTGCCCTAAAATTAGTTGTAGTAACCCTAAATCCCCTTTTTATCTTATCCCCAAATTAGATTAATTTAGTTAGGTAATTTATTTATTTAAGTCTATGTGGGATTAACCTTAACTTTTGATAGCTAAATAGTAATTGTTTATGATTTTATTTTGGTAACCTACGACACTATCACAGTACAAATTCAAAAAAATGTTTTCTTAAATCTACCATTTCAACTAACCTCAATCATATGTCTCTTTCTTAGTTTATGTTCTTGAAGGTGTAACAAACCTTTTGAACCAAGACTATGAATTGAATCATAAGATTTTGAACCAATATTTTTCAATAACTCGAAGAAACAAAAAAGATTACAACATGTATCCTAAGAACCTTACAATTTTGATAAAATACTCAACTAGTATAATATTTATAAAAAATATTGTTATCTCTAATAAATTTTATTAAAATCAATATGACATTTCCATTAATATTATACCTTATTCAGCCCAGACTTCAAAATGTTCTTTTCAATATCACATTAAGAATAGCTCGCAAGCGTCAAATCCTCATAAAAAAATTTTTATTATTGGGAAGTGCTAAAAAAGGCTTTGTCAACCGATCAGAAATATAGTTATAAGTAAAATATTATAAAAAAAAATCTTATATGAGGTGATTTACAATATACATATGAACGAAAATTGATAATGTTTTCCAACTTTACTTGTGGTTTTCTCTTCCTTTTATTTTTCTTGGAATACTTTTTGGATAGTTGAATTGTCGATATAAGAAATCGACTATCCCAATGCATTTAAGAAATAGAAACAATAACACATTAGGGCAGTCAACTATTAATATATGCAGTTGATTGCTCAATTAAGCTTTAGAAAAAATTAAGGACAATTGAGTTCCTCTATCGAAAATCTGATTGCCCCTCCACTTTTTGCAAACAAAATGGAGTATAATTTTTGGGAGTCAAATGCCTATATAGGGAAGTTGACTACTCCAATGAATTTTACAAACATAATACAAAGATCCCTTTCAAGCAATATACTACCTGTATCAACTGCCTATTACAAATTTAATGAAACTGTCAAAAATTAACCATTTTACTAGTGTTGTTGCACAAAACAATTATGATTAGTTGATGACGTCGATCCTCGATCTTCGTGTTAGTCTGTCTTCATTGATTCTGCAAAATAGGAAACCATCAGGGGGTGCAAGGGTTTTCCCTTGCGCGCGCACTCCGATGCTTAAGTCAGACAGGGTTTTGGCAGAGTTTCAGTAGGCAAATAGAGCTTAGGGTTTAAGAATGATACCTGTGACCTATTTATAGGAGTTATTATGCGCGTAATTACCTTTAAGCTCCACAGCTTAAATAATAACTCAGTGGATCATTTATGGGCCTTCTGAGTCCTCTTTCCTCTTGGGCTTAGATTATCACTTGGCTCAATGGACTTCAACTTGATTTATAGAAAAGCCCAGTAATAATTGACCTAGTCCACATCAATTGCTCCCCACTCTTTTGCAAGGTTTACCTTGTGAAAGAGTATATAAAGAATGAGCTTTTCAAATTCTTTTGCTGCCCTCTTCCTGGGATTATCACAAGAATCTTTTCATCTTCACTTGAGGGCTTAACTAGTGAACTTCATTATTATTGGTAGCAGAAACGACTTCGTGTCATCATTTCTTTTGTCAAGTGTCTTTTTAGAACACTACCGGGATACGTTTTTCTTCTCTGAGCTAAATGCTTCTCCAGTGAATATACCACCCTTCTTTTCAAATTCAAGGTCTTAGCTGACCGAAACCAAGAGCTATAAGGAGAAATTACAAGATTGCGGAGCCACCAAAGCCTTTTGGTTTCATCAGATGCGATTTGTGCTTGGCATGCTCCGGATTGGTTGAAGCTTGATCCTGATGCTGAGGATTTGGAACATTTTCTGAGAATAGGCATTTATAAAGATCTATCTGATCTTATCAGCCCTTAAGAGCCTTTTCGTTGACCCAAGATGGTCGAGGTTCTCACAGGCATGGACGAAGATGATTTAGATAATTATAGCACCTCAGGGCGTACATGCTTGGGTGCCTGTTAGTATCGATGCTCCTTTTGAGACAGAAGTTAATCTATAGTGCTCCTCAGTTTTTTGTGAGAGAGTTTAGTCTTTTACAAACCGATCAGCCCATTTTTAAACTCATCTACAGAAGCAACTATACATTTACCTTGTATTAGTCTCACGTAATAATCAGGCTTTTCTCGTGCACTTTTTTGCTTCAAGTTCTTTTACATATGGGGCTAAGCTCAAGCACTTCATGCATGACTTACATCGCATACTTTTTTGCTTTAAGTAAATGCGTAGCCTACATCGCACACTTTTCGCTTCAGGCTTTTGGTTTGCCCATCTCGCATGCTTTTGTGCTTAGGGACTTTTCATTTGCCCATCTCGCACACTTTTCGCTTTAGGGATTTTTGAATTTGCCCGTCTCGCACCGTTTTGTGCTTAGGGACTTTATAGAATTGATAAGGATATAACATCGCTTTTATATCCGGAATGCCAATATAAAACGTTTGCATGCACTTTGTCAATCAATTCTAATACATATCCAATGATAAAATTGTAACGTACCTCGTACCATACCTCACAGCCTGCATACTTTATGCTCCCCAAGTTTTTCTTTGCAACTTTTTGTGTTCAAAGAAGAACTTTTACTGGAGTATTGGTCCTATCTTATGTACTATCCGCTTAAGGACTTGTTAGAATATAATATCATTTATATCCGAGATGCCAACATAATGCGTTAAATGTAATATGATAAAATTGTAACGTACCTCGTTTAGAGATATTGTTGCCCGTCTCGCACCTTTTTGTGCTTAGGGACTTTTTGTTTTGCTCGCTTAGGGACTTATTTTTGCCCGTCTCGCGCATTTTTCGCTTAGGGACTTATTTGTGCCCGTCTTGTATCTTCTCGCTTAGGGTCTTATTTGTGCCCGTCTCGCGCATTTTTCGCTTCAAGTAAATGCGTAGCCTACATCGCACATTTTTCGCTTCAGGCTTTTGGTTTGCCTATCTTGCACGCTTTTGTGCTTAGGGACTTTTCATTTGCCCATCTCGCACACTTTTCGCTTTAGGGATTTTTGAATTTGCCCGTCTCGCACCGTTTTGTGCTTAGGGACTTTATAGAATTGATAAGGATATAACATCGCTTTTATATCCGGAATGCCAATATAAAACGTTTGCATGCACTTTGTCAATCAATTCTAGTACATATCCAATGATAAAATTGTAAAGTACCTTGTACCATACCTCACAGCCTGCATACTTTATGCTCCCCAAGTTTTTCTGTGCAACTTTTTGTGTTCAAAGAAGAACTTTTACTGGAGTATTAGTCCTGTCTTACGTACTATCCGCTTAAGGACTTGTTAGAATATAATATCATTTATATCCAAGATGCCAACATAATGCGTTAAATGTAATATGATAAAATTGTAACGTACCTCGTTTAGAGATATTTTTGCCCATCTCGCACCTTTTTGTGCTTATGGACTTTTTGTTTTGCTCGCTTAGGGACTTATTTTTGCCCGTCTCGCGCATTTTTCGCTTAGGGACTTATTTGTGCCCGTCTTGTATCTTCTCGCTTAGGGTCTTATTTGTGCCCGTCTCGCGCATTTTTCGCTTAGGGACTTATTTGTGCCCGTCTTGTATCTTCTCGCTTAGGGTCTTATTTGTGCCCGTCTCGCGCATTTTTCGCTTCAAGTAAATGCGTAGCCTACATCGCACATTTTTTGCTTCAGGCTTTTGGTTTGCCCATCTCGCACGCTTTTGTGCTTAGGGACTTTTCATTTGCCCATTTCTCACACTTTTCGCTTTAGGGATTTTTGAATTTGCCCGTCTCGCACTGTTTTGTGCTTAGGGACTTTATAGAATTGATAAGGATATAACATCGCTTTTATATCCGGAATGCCAATATAAAACGTTTGCATGCACTTTGTCAATCAATTCTAGTACATATCCAATGATAAAATTGTAACGTACCTCGTACCATACCTCACAGCCTGCATACTTTATGCTCCCCAAGTTTTTCTTTGCAACTTTTTGTGTTCAAAGAAGAACTTTTACTAGAGTATTGGTCCTGTCTTGCGTACTATCCGCTTAAGGACTTGTTAGAATATAATATCGTTTATATCCGAGATGCCAACATAATGCGTTAAATGTAATATGATAAAATTGTAACGTACCTCGTTTAGAGATATTTTTGCCTGTCTCGCACTTTTTTGTGCTTAGGGACTTTTTGTTTTGCTCGCTTAGGGACTTATTTTTGCCCGTCTCGCGCATTTTTCGCTTAGGGACTTATTTGTGCCCGTCTCGCGCATTTTTTGCTTAGGGACTTATTTGTGCCCGTCTTTTATCTTCTTGCTTAGGATCTTATTTGTGCCCGTCTCGCGCATTTTTCGCCTAGGGACTTATTTGTGCCCGTCTTGTATCTTCTCGCTTAGGGTCTTATTTGTGCCCGTCTCGCGCATTTTTCGCTTAGGGACTTATTTGTGCCCGTCTCGCGTATTCGTCATGTTTAGGGTCTTATTTTGCCCGCTTGGGGTCTTATTTTGCCCTTCTAGCGTCTTCGTCATGCTTAGGGTCTTATTTTGCTCGCTTGGGGTTTTATTTTGCCCTTCTAGCGTCTTTGTCATGCTTAAGGTCTTATTTTGCCCGCTTGGGGTCTTATTTTGCCCTTCTAGTGTCTTCGTCTTGCTTGGGGTCTTATTTTGCCCGCTTGGGGTCTTATTTTGCCTTTCTAGCGTCTTCATCTTGCTTAGGGTCTTATTTTGCCTGCTTGGGGTCTTATTTTGCCCTTCTAGCGTCTTCGTCTTGCTTAGGGTCTTATTTTGCCCGCTTAGGGTTTTATTTTGCCGTTCTAGCGTCTTCATCATGCTTAGGGTCTTATTTCTGCCGGTTTTACGGTCTTATTTATACCCATTTTGCGTATGCTTCTCGCTCAGGGACTTATTTCTGCGATTTTATGGTCTTATTTATGCCCATTTTGCGTATGCTTCTCGCTCAGGGACTTATTTCTGTCGGTTTTACGGTCTTATTTATGCCCATTTTGCGTATGCTTCTCGCTCAGGGACTTATTTCTGCCGGTTTTACGGTCTTATTTATGCCCATTTTGTGTCTTCGGCCAGCTTCTGTTTTTTCTTCTTCTATTCTTGCAACATGTCTATCAAACATAGAGGATTATCATAGTACAGATAAAAATAACTGGCCTTTCGTTTCATAATGTAGTATTTTCAATATAATTGCAGCAAATGTTAAAATAATAATAATAGCAAATGTTTACCACCAGTACCATTCCAAGTCTTTGTCTTTGAAAATCTGTAAAGTACGAGTGCTGGGATGTTTTGCTGTCAACCATGGATTGTGCACTAAGTCGTGCCTTGGTACCAGCAATCTACTTTCACGAGCTTGCCACAAGTTGTTTTCGATCCAACTATATCGAACCAAGCTCTCCCTGGCTTGTTGCCTTACACGACAATAGCTAGTGCCTGTCTCGGACACCTGTCTAATTCAGTCACAACTGTTAGAGTGGACAAGAAAATTGAAATCATCATACGAGAGTACCTCAAATCTGGCTACCACTCGTATGTCCCTGCTTGGTTGATGAAGATTATAACAATGTGTAAGGGACTTCATTAACCTTACATCCAAGCAATTGGCCGTGTGCTTGCTCTTTTTTTTTTTTCTGTCAATTCTATCTTCCCAGGTATTAAATGGGTTTGAGTTTTTAGGTTGACTAGGAAAGAAGAAGCGTTGGAAAGTGAACTAGCATTATCGGCATCTTGACCCAAGAGCTTAAGAATTGCTCTCAAATTTTCTGTTACCTCTTTTGTTGAATTAAACAGGTCTCCCATTGATTGAAGTTCAGTTAAATCTCTTTCCTCAACCTTAGGTTCATCATGATGCACCTTTGACTTAAAAGCTTGAATCAGTTTCGATACTCCTGGTGCAGCCAATTTACTGCTAGAGCGCTGTAGAAAGGCCGAATGAGAATGCATTTGTTCGATTGCCTTTTCAAGATTTTGTAGCTTTCTCTTAGCCTCCTTCAAGCGTCCTTTCAAGACACAGTGGAGATTTCAGGATCTTGCTTCAAAGGGATTTGGCTGGAATGTCCATTGTTAGTTGAGTTTTCATGGACCCCGCTATCCACATCCAAACTTTTTACTTGACTCCCAGCTTCAACATTGTGGATTTCCCTGCTATCAATTTCCACTATCTTGGCCTTATGCATGTCCAAACTGGTATTAAGAAAACTATTTTCCTCCATTAGCTGCTCTAGGCGTACTGTCACTTCTTTTATATCAACCTCAAGTTGCATGCGTTCCCCATATACTGTGGTTGATGAACAAGCAACTCAGAAGACAAAATACTCTTTCTCCTCCTCAAGCTTCTTCCTTTCCTCTGTAACTAAAGCAAAGTTCCCATTCAAGTTAGACACTTCAACTTGTAGAGCAGCTAACAAACCCTTACACTTTTTCAATTCAAGAGCTGCTTGATCTTTCCCTCGTGCAAGAATCTCCTTTTCTTCTTCAAGCTTCATTCTCTCTTCTGTAATTAGAGAAAGATTCTTGATTATGTCAGAATGTTCCACTTGTAAAGCTGCAATCAAGTCCTTGCAGTCAGCTAATTCTGTCAATAGCTTCTCATTCTCATGAAGGGATAACAGTTTCTCGTCCACAAGTGTCTTTCTCTCCTCGGTCAATGAAGCAAGACTCACATTTAATTGCTCACTCTCCTACGGGAGACTGACCACCAAATCCTTGTATCTAGATTAACAGTTTATCATTCTCACGGACAGAAGATTCCTTTTCCTCTAAAAGGGTTTTTCTCTCCTCAGTCAGCGAATGAAGAGACCTATTCGAGTTCTCATTATTCGCTTGTAAGGTAGCCACCTGATTCTTGTACTCAGCTAATTCATATAAGAGGCTTGATGAATCCTCTTGTGACCTTACAATCTGCAACTCATTTGTTCTAGAAGAAAATTCCTCAGCCTGTGCCAAAGCAGTATGAAACTGGTTTTGCAGCACCTCCCTTCCACTAGCAAAATCCGTGCTTGGGAAATGCTCATCAAGTGCTACAATGATTGGATTATTAGAACATGCTAAGAAGCCAAACTCCACTCCTTCCTGAACACGTTTAGGAAAATTAAGTTTGGCTTTGCTTCCTTTAAACTTTAAGACAGCTGCATTATAAGCAGCTTCTGCGGTGTCAATCGTTCACAGCCAAACTCTAGCTGCTGCAGCTTTGGTGGAAGTCTTGATTTGAGCCAAGTATCAGCTTTTTCAATGACGGCAAGGCTATTTATGAGGGACAGAGATATACAAAGAAATTAAATAGTGAACAAATGTTAGAACTACTGGAAGCAACCTGTCAACCTTCGTCTAAGACAGAGAGAAACGTTCTCAAGGTACAAGAATCTATGCGGCAGCATTTATTGTTTAGTTTCTTAATTCAGAATTGTGAATTCACTAGGCATATCATGTTGTTGCAGGTTATCGAGATTAATAATTATGTGGAAGATGATTTTGTAAATATGGAATTTGGAGTTCAAGTGAAAGAAGAACCTGTATTACTGCGAGAGCCACTCTTTCGCCAAGGGAGACGTAACATGCGAGAGCCACTCTCTCGCTAACACACGTTGCACGCGAGATTCACCCTCTCGCCTAAGCCTGCTCGCCAAGGGAGACGTAACATGCGAGAGCCACTCTCTCGCCAAAACACGTTGCACGCGAGATCCAACCTCTCGCCCAAGCCTGCTCGCTAAGGGAGACGTAACATGCGAGAGCCACTCTCTCGCTAACACACGTTACACGCGAGATTCACCCTCTCGCCCAATCCTGCTCACCAAGGGAGACGTTGCACGCGAGATTCACCTTCTCGCCCAAGCCTGCTCGCCAAGGGAGACGTAACATGCGAGAGCCACTCTCTCACCAACACACGTTGCATGCGAGATTCACCCTCTCGCCCAAGCCTGCTCGCCAAGGGAGACGTAACATGCGAGAGCCACTCTCTCGCTAACACACGTTGCACGCGAGATCCAACCTCTCGCCCAAGCCCGCTCGCCAAAGCCTGTTTGGGCGTGGGATGGCTATCGCCCGTGCTAGCGGAAAAAGGTCTATCTCGCCGACAGGCTTTGTGCGACAGGATAATCACCCTCTCGCCAAAGCTATCTCATGCGGAAGATACCCTTTCGCCGGTAGGCTCCTCGCATATATCGTCCAAGGCCTAGCGCCAGGGGTCTGTTCGGCGCGAGAGATAGCTCTCGCCTGTGCTAAACAGGAGGAGGTCTCTCGCCAAGGGTCTGTCGCACATATCGTCCTCCTGTCGCCAAAGGTCTATTTGGCGCGAGAGATGGCTATCGTTCGTGTTAGCAGAAAAGAGGTCTCTCGCCAAGGGTCTATCGCGCTTATCGTCCGCCTGTCGCCAGAACCTATTTGCGCGAGAGCTAGCGTCTCGCCCAGTATTGCCTCTCGCCCAGTGTCATCGAATGCGAGAGCTATTCTCTCGCCATGCCAAGGTTTGTCGCATATTTGTGGCACGCGAATAACTGTTGCATGCACCTTTCGCACGACAGACTATTCTGTAGCATGAAACTTTACGTGCGACAGACTATTTTGTCGCGTAACTTGTGCACCCTGCTGCAGCCTACGTACCTGTCTTCCGTAGATTGTCTTTTCACCATCTATTGTTATGGCTTTGTTGTTTGTTCCCACAGACGGTGCCAATTGTTGTTGCACAAAACAATTATGATTAGTTGATGACATCGATCCTCGATCTTCGTGTTAGTCTGTCTTCATTGATTCTGCAAAATAGGAAACCATCGGGGGCGCAGGCGCACATTCCGATGCTTAAGTCAGACAGGGTTTTGACAGAGTTTCAGTAGGCAAATAGAGCTTAGGGTTTAAGAATGATACTTGTGACCTATTTATAGGAGTTATTATGTGCGTAATTACCTTTAAGCCCCACAGCTTAAATAATAACCCAGTGGATCATTTATGGGCCTTTTGAGTCCTCTTTCCTCTTGGGCTTAGATTATCACTTGGCTCAATGGTCTTCAACTTGATTTATAGAAAAGCCTAGTAATAATTGACCTAGTCAACATCAACTAGTAAAATATATAAGCATTATTACGTCGTTTTAGATGATGAAGTTTGTAAATCACTAGTTCTTCACGTTTTTAGGCTTGCAAGGTCTTTAAAGTAGCTTATTATCTAACACAATCTTACCCACTACCACAAAAAAATAGAAATAGAAATAGAAATAAAAAATAAAAAATTGAAAAATAAAAAAATAAGAATAAGAGAGAAGAAAAATTATTTGTTGTAGGAGTTTTGCCTGGGTTCTTTTCTTTTTTATTTATCTGAGTTTAGGGTTGGTTACAAGATCTTTTTAAAAGGTTTGACTTTAGAAACCCTAACACATTATAACGATTAAAACATGAGTGAAAATAGAGAAAAAGAGTGAAAACCTACGACATATGAAGGAGAAAGAAGATGACAAAATAGATTTAAGAGAGGAAGACGGCAACGCTTTTAGTGGCAAACTTGCATCACTAAGGGTTAGATCATAAAAAAAAAAGGTTTAATAGTCAAATATACCCTAAATTTTTTACGCGAAATGAATTTAAGCTCTCAACATTTAATTTTATTGTAAAAGTCCATAAGTTTTTATTTTACTATAAATAAGCCTCCAAAAATAAATAAGAGATTAACGTCTTATAAGCCTTTGATCTTTTTATTTTACTATAAAATTTTACAATTGTTTTAAATTTAATTGCATTATTTTGAAAGCTTAAGGGTTTATACAGTAAAATTAAATGTTAAGAACTTGTTTCCATTTTATACGAAATATTAAGTATATTTAGCTATTAAACAAAAAACAAAGATGGTGTAAAGTGAGAGAATGCAAAGATTATAAAAAGAGGAAGAAAAACAACAAGGATTTTAAGGAAATATAGAGGTTAAATTAATAATAAATAGAATTGTTCATGGGTCGAATCATATTTGCACCAGAGTTACGTGAGATATTACCTCAATTTATGTATATCCAAGCCCAACATGCTTCAAAATATGAACTTACATTTTTGTTCAAACCCATTTTTTTAACAACACTAAAGCCCCAGCCCACCCAAGCCCTCCCAAACAATGCAATTTTTTTCTTCAAATAAAAAAATTAACTTAACAAAACAATAATTACAAAAAAAATATTCAAACTGATACGGGTTATACAAATAGCAAGTGAAAAATAATAATATTTAAGAACACTCTCTTGTTTGGGAAAGTGCACCATGCACTCCCATTTGGCGAGAGGTCACTAGGCACTCTCCCGCACAACAAGAGAGGTCGCGAAGTACTATCTCGCATGCAGGAGATTGCCAAAGCCTCTCCCAAATCTGACCTTATCGCCTGATCTGCCGCCTCATACACGTGGCACCATTTCATGACCTCCCGCTTGTGATAGACATCTTCCGTAGAAGTGTGTCGCATCCTCTTATGTGCCTCCCGCTCGGCGACAGACCTCTGCCGCACGAATTTGACATGTTAGTTCTGTACCGGGAACAAAATTCTTCTTGAAAAGGATGAAATTACCCCCAGGTAATTACTCTACAGTAATGATAATTTATTTGCCTATAAATAGGCCACATGTATTACTTTATTCCTAAATTTTTGACTTCTAGTTTTTACGTTTCTCAATACTCAAGAATCTTGGGCTGACTTGATCATCAGAGTGCCTACGCAGGGAACCACCCCCTATGTTCCTCTGACTTTTCTTGTTTTTCAGAAACTTCTTGGAGACACGTTGAGAAGAAGGACAGACATTGACATTAGCGATTACTTATTGTTGTTTTGAGCAACAACAATTGATGCCGTTTGTGGGAAACGAAATAAAAGCCAATCAAAACTTTTAAGATGGTAAGAACAAGATCTACTGTAATCAGAGACGAGAGTGAGGAGAACCCCATGAGTTCGCCTAAACTACCAATCCTCGAGAGGCCACTGGTAAGTAGAGAAGAGGAGAGAACAACAGCGTCTGTGGTGAAATTTGAAGCTCTGAGGCGGCAGAGCGAGGAAACGACCTAGGCACTGAGGGCCATGGTGGATCTGTTCAAAGAAGTCCTCCCATAATGGAATCTACCGCATGCCATACAAAACCTCGTAGGAGAGATGAGCGAAGGGGTCCTCCTGCAATTGAATTTGCCTCAGGCGACAGGCGATCAAATTGCGACAGGCTTGCACATCGCAATGGGTAAGCAAGCTGCAACAGGCGTTCAGGGTGTAGCAGATGTGCACAATGCGATAGGCGAGCAAAGAGCAGTAGACGATTTGGCTGCGATAGGTGGGCGATCCGCTGCTCATGGGCGAGACTCAATATACAGGTGAGACGCTACAGGCGAGAGAGTAGCGGCAGGCGAGCAGACCACGGCAGGCAACCGAGCTGCGGTAGGTGGATGAGCTGCGACATATGGGCGAGACGCTACATGCGAGAGAGTAGCGGCAGGTGAGCAGGCTGCTACATGTGACCATGCTGCGACATGTGGGCGAGCTTATGTGGGCGACCAGGTTGCGACAGGCTCCCTTGAGATGCAGCAGAGTATGTTGAACTTTCCAGCTTGGCAAATTGGACTCGAAACAGTGTGAGGTGTGAGAGGAGCTGGAAAGATAGGGTCTAGACGAACACAACCAACTCTCGACGGAGGAAGTGCTTGGTGGACTGACTCAGAGACTGACCATACTTGGAACACAAGAATGATGCAAAAAGATGCATCTCAGAGTAAAGAAAAAGGGAAAAATTATCCTACATCCGCAATTGACATGAAAAAGATTATAGAACAAGTGTTGGCAGAAAAAAAGCTAATATCTACAGAAGAAAGTCAGAAAAGGCAAGTACCGTTTTCTGTTGCTATTATGGAAAAACCCTTACCACCGAAGTTTAAAATGCCGCAAATGGCTGCATACTCAGGAAATACAGACCCCTATGATCATATCCAAAATTATGAAGCATTGATGCTGCTCCACGAGTGGGAAGACAAGATCATGTGCAGAGCTTTCTCACTCACCCTGACTGGACATGCTATGAAGTGGTTTAGTGGTCTGGCAGAGGCATCAATCACTTCTTTCGACCAATTGCGAAGCGAATTTCTGAAAGCCTTCATAGTTAACAGCTAGAGGAAGAAAAAACCTACTTATCTGCTTACACTCAAATAGGAAGTAAGGAATCATTAAAAAACTATGTGGATAAATTCCGAGATGCAACTTTGGAAGTTAGGGACTTACAGGTCGATGTCGCAATAGCAGCAATATTGCAAGGGACTAAGTCTGAGAAGCTACAAGAGTCACTCTCTCTAGATCAGCCAACAACACTTTCGGAATTATTCACCAGAGCTAACAAATACACTGCTCAGGAGGAAGTGTTGGAAATGGTACAAACTAAAGATCTCAAAGGAGGAAGGAAACAGGAAAGAAAATTTGTTGACAAAAGCAGAGATAAGTCCAACAAGGCTCCAAAATTGAAATTTGATAGTTACACTCAACTTAATGAGCCCAGAGCCTCGATTATGGTAGCCATAGAAGAGATAGGACTACTACAATTCCCTAAAAGAGCAACGAGAAGTATGGGAGGAGACGTAGATTCTTATTGTAATTTCCATTCTACGAATGGGCACTCGACTGAGAAATGTAGGGAGTTAATGAATCAACTTAAAAACTGGCTCGAGAAGAAAAAATAGACAGATACCTTTAGAGGAATATGGGAGCCCACTATTCTCCACGCAATTAAAGAAATAATTTGCCGCAGAATAGACAATATGACAATAACATAAGAGAGGGGGGAGCAAATAGAAGGGGGAATGATGAAGCAAGGGGTGACTAGAGAAACCCATACCACGATTGACCCCCAAATATGAAGATGGATAAGGAAGATTTGAGGCCTTAGTATTTTAAAGTTTCAATTAATATCAGACATGTTATTTTGAACATTTTAGCCTTTATATTCCATATTGTCGTTGATTATTTGTGGTATGCAATAAAGTAATAATTCTTGATTTTCTCATCATGATTGCATATCTTACAACAGGAATACAAAAACGAATTTGGCCTGAAGCAAAAAGTGCGTGAAGTAGGCTATGCATGGACTTGAAGCGAAAAGTGCGCGACGTAAGTCATGCACGAAGACAAAAAAGTGTAAGGGCTTAAAGCAAAAAATGCGCGAGGTAAGCCATGCACTCGAAGAAAAAGGCCTAAAGCGAAAAGTGCGCAAAGTAGGCTATGCATAGATTTGAAGCGAAAAATGCACGATGTAAGTCATGCATGAAGACAAAAAAAGTCTCTAAGCGAAAAATGCGCGAGACGGGCAACGAAAAAGTTCTTAAGCGAAAAATGCGCGAGACGGGCAAAACTAAAAAGTCCCTAAGCACAAAAAGGTGTGAGACGGGCAAATTCAAAAAGTCCCTGAGCACAAAAAGTGCGAGATGGGCAAATTCAAAAAGCATAAAGCGAAAGATGCGCGATGTAGGCTACGCATTAACTTGAAGCAAAAAGTACGTGATGTAAGTCATGTATGAAAGTAAAAAGTGCAAGGGCTTGAAGCAAAAAATGCGTGAGGTAAGCCTTGAATGTAAAAAAAGTCCCTAAGCGAAAAATGCGCGAGATGGACAGCACATGGGCTTGAAGCAAAAAATGTGCGAGGTAAGCTGCAGATGAACATAAGCTTGAAGCGAAAAATGAGCGATGTAAGCTATGCGTATACATGAAGCGAAAAAGTTAGATACGTATAAAGGTAAATATGCAACCGTTGAAAAATTCTTTGCAAAGGACTGAGTTCTTTTACAAAGAATTGGGGAGCAATTGATATGGGTTACACAAATGGCAAGTGAAAAATAATAATATTTAAGAGCACTCTCTCGTGTGGGAGAGTGCACCATGCACTCCCATTTGGCGGGAGGTCGCCAGGCACTCTCCTACACAGCAAGAGGCCACCGCCACTCTCCTGCACAGTGAGAGAGGTCGCCAAGTACTATCTCGCATGCAGGAGATCGCCAAAGCCTCTCCTAAATCCGACCCTATCGCCTGATCTGCCGCCTCATACACGTGGCACCATTTCATGACCTCCCGCTTACGACAGACATCTTCCGTAGAAGTGTATCGCATCCTCTTGTGTGCCTCCCGTTCGGCGACAGACCTCTACCTCACGAATTTGACGTGTTAGTTTCGTACCGAGAACAAAATTCTTCTTGAAAAGAATGAAATTACCCCCAAGTAATTACTCTGCAGTAATGATAATTTATTCGCCTATACATAGACCACAAGTATTACTTTATTCCCAAATTTTTGACTTCTAATTTTTACATTTCACAATATTCAAGAATCTTGGACTGACTTAAGCATCGAAATGTCTACGCAGGAAACCACCTCTTGCGTTCCTTTGATTTTTCTTGTTTTTCAAAAGCTTCTTGGAGACACGCGGAGAAAGACAGACATTGACATCATCAATTACTTATTGTTGTTTTAAGCAACAACACAAACAATTACAACCATAACACGACTAATCAATTGTGTGCCAATTGACATGGTTCAACCGTTTTGGGACCTTTCTTATATCGATATTTTGTTTCTCCATGTATTAAAGATTTTAATTACACATACTACCAGTGCCAAGGGCCGACGGAAAAAACCAATTTCTTTGGCATTTTATGCTTTAATTCAGATAATGCATATAAGAATGAGATAAAATAAGAACCATGTTTTACAAAATGAAGCAATAATTTGCAAGTGGAGAAGGCAACGACAGCAGATCCGAGCGGAGCGACAGTAGCCTTGAGCGATACAACGGCAGCTTCTTGGAGTGGGTGGAGCGGAGCAGCAGCTGCTTGGAGTGGGTGGAGCGGCAGCAGCAAGAACTTGGAGTGGGTTTGTGGCAAGCGGCAGCAGCAGACAACGTTGTCGAATTAGGGCTATTGTTGTGGGAAGTGGGAGAAAAATTAGGGTTAAAGATTTTTTTTAGATAACATCATTTTTTTAATTTGATGGGCTGGATTTAGAGAGGTTTAAAATATTGGGTATTGGGCTTAGAGTTTAGGGAATTATATTGTACATGGATGAGTTTGTGCTTTAGTTTTTAGAGTTTGGGTAATCAAATTCGTGTCTTTATATATGTGTAATCATGTGCCGGTCCCGACAGGATTTGGGTTTTTTTAAGGTGCGATCAAGACTTGGCCCATATTTTAAACAGGCTTTGTTTGTGAACTCAAGTTCATTTTACGAAATTGATATTTTTATCCGAATTCGCTCAAAAATAAGATGGACGTTTGAGTTTGGCCAAATAATTTGATAATTTGTAAAACTAGTTGAATAGGTTACTACATTAATACTTCGTTTAACCTTAAAATTTTAAAATGGTTTAGATTAATTGTACTTAATTTTATAATAAGGTCAAAATCTTTAAACTTGCTCCAAATGCCCCCATATCTTATGTCTTATCTTTTATTTAAATTAAGTTAAAATTGAATTATTAGTATAATATAAAAAATATTTAAATGAAATTGATTTATTTTTTTTCAAAGATTTTAGTACTCAACAGCACTTTATCTTAAATTTATAGAAATGCTATAGAATATAGATAAGTATTAAGGAATATTTATATAAATATTTTTCTACTTGATTTTTTAATTTGATAAAATGATGCATTAAATGAAATAAAATATTTTTAAAAGGAAATTTTAATTAATAAAGTGCAAATTTATTTATGCAAACTTAAGTGAGTTAAAATTTAATATTTTAGTTGGTATAATTTTACCATCATAATTTTAATTTTGAGATACATTAATTTTTATCTAATTTTGAAGTAAATTTGATCATGATGTTGCATTTGAAAAATATTTTGCAAAATATTTCAAATACAAGTTATTGTACAATTCAAAAAATAATTTTGAAAATTACATGTTAGAAAAGAACAAATAAAAAAACTAAAATTCGACTTTTTTTCATTTTCTACTAAGTATAATGTCAAATAATTGCTTTTTCCATTTTATTCATTTTCTTCTATTTATCGTGATTTTTTTTTTACTAAATATAAAGTAAGATCTTACTATTTTCTATTGATCTTTTCAACGTAGTATTTTTTTCCATCATATCTTTTTCAAGATTTTCTTAATTATAAAATAATTTCTAATGAACTTTTTTATAGTGTATTTCTCATGTGTTATATTTTGATCAAATTTGTTTTTAAAATTAAAAATATGATGATAAAAATTATACCTATTAAAAAATGAGTTTATACATGATGTACTCAGAGTGCATAGTTTTTATATATTGTCTATACACAAGATGTTGACAACTCATTAATGAGCAATTTAAAAAGATGTTAAATCATTTTGAGCAAATTTATTAAAATTGTAAACCAGTTACATAGGTGAAATGGTATATTTACACGTTATCTCTAAATAATCTTAACAAATGCCTGAAACAAAACTAACTTACAGATTTGTCCCTAAATTATGAGATTGAACTCCAGCAACGCACTTAAAATGTGGGAAATAATTTGCTCAAAAAAAAAAAAAAAAAAAAAAAATGTGGGAAATAATATAAATAAGGGAAAAGGACAGAAAATAAAAAATGGAGATGTGGGGTATCAATCCCCGTACCTCTCGCGTGCTAAGCTTTGGGCTCCGATTAAACGCTTGGAGTTTTGTTGAGCTTTGGGTCCCACCTGCATTTTTCGTTGATTCTTTCTGTGGTGAGTTTTAATGCTTACCCTTTTACAAAATGATAAGCAAAACGTTTGGTTACTTACTTGGAGTTGGTGACTAAGTGCATTGAACAATTTCCCCTGTTCTGTTGTTTTGCATTTGTTTCTTTCTGTTTTATTATAATTTCTGTTTCTTGTTTCCTTGCTTCAACATTTCCTTTTATTTTCCCTAATATATGGTATTTATATGTGCAATGAAAAAGAAAGATGATTATGTTGTATGGGGATAGTCAAAATTTGATTCAAGTATTCTGATATCTTAGTCATTGGAATACTGGGTTTGCCCTAGTTCTTTTGTTCTTCCTTTCATTAGGAAGGTTGAAGCATATATTATTGCACTAATGAAATCCCTGTTCTTTAACCCTGATTTATGATAAACAAGAAAATCTCAATTCTTTAGCTTGATTAGTAATTGATGTAGAATCAAGGCAATGTAAAACATCTGAATCTAAATCTCTAAGAAGTGAGCTGCTTTTTTTTTTCCTCTATGATAGACAGTTTCATCAAGAATACCTTTGTGAAAATTCAGTAAACAGATGGTTTCTTATTAGTAAACTAATCTCAACTAGGAGCTTTGGTAGTTGGATTTCCTCCACGCTATTAAATACTATTTACCTATCCAGGATCAAGCATTCTGTAGGATTACTAGCTGGATTCTCTGAAGAGGAAGTCAATCATTTGAAGAAGGTTACAGCTGAGTTAATGGAAAATGTGAAATGAAATTCAAGAATAATGGACCCTTCAAACTTAAGCATGTCTACTGATCACAGGAGTTTCAGTTGAAAACTGGAAACCTAATGCTAAATTAACAATTCATCTGGCTATTCCTGCACGCATTTGTTCTCCATTAAATGGTGGGTTAACTTATGTTAATGCTTTGACAATTCTTTCATAAACTCCAAACTTTGATATCACTTGTGTATCACTTGTATGCAAATCTTTAAAATACCTATGAAGAAATGACCTTATGGCCTTACAAAGTTATTTCTTGATAGTGCCCACAAACTTCCTTGGACTACAGAATGGTACTTGCTTCGTGAGGAATGAATTCTTTCTTTTAAAATTTGTACGGACTTCGTTACGGAAATGCCACGCGGAGCATGTCAGTCCATTGGTTATGGCTGGCAGGTGCACTTGCTGCCATCTTCTTGGACAATTCTTATCAAAGCCTTAAATCCTTCTAATGATATTTTTTTTTATGTTTGCTTTAATAAATTTCAAATCTTAGGTTTACAGCAATTATAATTATGGTCATCATAAAGAGGTTTTAGAATATCTACAATTTTTTGTGAAAGCCTTTAGCAGGCCAAAGAAAATCCCTTAGTGATAATGATTCAGAGAATTTTCAACAATTGGCACATTACCATAACTATTTCACCTTCTTGCATGGCCTAAAAATTCAATACATATTTGTCCCTTCTTACCTATAAACTCCATTTCTCTTGGTAGCTTACAACAATTTTCTTCTATCTTTGCTTCTTTATCTAATTTCTCTTAATCAGGGATCGCAAGAATTTCCTGATGAAGAGAACTGGCAATCCCTGCTCTCTTCGGATAACTTATTCAAAACGCAGGGAAGGCATTCTCAAGAAGGCCACTGAATTATCTACATTATTTGATACAGATGTTGGCCTTCTTATGTTCTCTCCTACAGGTCGATTGACCAGCTATGCTCACAAGGGAAGGTTGATGAAGAGTATCTAATTGATAATAATATTATTTATGTTCTTTCCATAATCTTGTGTTTTCAAGCTCAAAATGCATCTTGTGATAAAAATTTTGTTATGACTTTTATAGGATCGAGGATATCTTTCTTCGTTATATTAACTAGCCTGATGATTTCAAAGAGTTTGTTTTGGCCATCTTTATTTTTTGTTTCATAAAAGATTTCACAAATAGCCAAGCTGAGGGTTTGCTAATATGTTTGTATAGGCCTTTTTTTGCATTTCCGCCCCTATTTGTCCCCAAAATATTTTCAGTATGTAAGATCTGTTAACAATAAAGAGGCAGTCTATCAATCTCTCTCTTCTCTCCTTTGCCTCTTTCCTTAGACTGTTTTTATCTTCTCATTGTTTCAAATTGCGGTCACGGCCGCGTTTTCGGTCGCGTTGCGTTTATCGCGGTTGCGGACATAACGGCGGTTATTGCGGTCATCGCGGTCATCGCGGTCGTGAATTTTTTTTAATTTCGCACAATCCCATATAAAGTGTAATAACTATAATTATAATCATGTAAAGTCTTATTTGATAGTTTTTAAAGTAATTTATGATACCTCATGTCTATTATTTATGTGAAAAAAAGGTTATTCATAATTTTTTGAATTATAATAAAACATTTATATTTAAAAAATTACTTATAATAATTAAAAAATAAAAATATTGAATATAGAGATAAATAATTATGTATTAATAAGAATTAATGTACTAATTATTTAGCATTAATTATTTTTTATTTAAATTATTAAAGAATTTTTTCATCTAAATTTTGTTAAATCTGTTTTCATCTAAATTAATTTTGTCAATATTTTTCTTTTTTTTTCTCTTGAATTACAATAATGTTCTATTATATTAAAAATTTAATATTAATTTGCCACAATTAATTAACTTAAACAATCATATTTATATATCAATATCAAATTATCAAGATTAATTCTTTTCTTAGGTTATAATAATATTTAATACCATATAATTAATTACAATTCAAATTTTACTTTAAAAAAGTTAAATTAATAATTTAAATTCAAACTTATCTAATTTTTTTAAATTCAAATTACTCATTATTTAATATATTTTATCATGATTCATCAATTCTTATATCACTAATTAAAACATATTAAAAGTTTAAAACAAAAATATTTAAATTAAAAAACTAATTAAAATATCCAAAAAAACTAATTAAATCATATTAAAGTTTAAAACAAAAATATTTAAAATAAAAAGCTAATTAAAATATCCAAAAAAACTAATTAAAACATATTAAAGTTTTAAACAAAAATATTTAAAATAAAAAACTAATTAAAATATCCAAAAAAAAACTAATTAAATCATATTAAAGAATAAAACCACAAAAAATCCATTACCCGCACGCCACACCCACCCCCAACTCAGTCTTGGTTCACCCTCACCCTCACCTTCACCCTCACCCTCACCCACCTGCCGCCTCCTTTCCTTTCACCTCCCTTCGCCGGTCACCTTAGCCTCACACGACGGCGACGGCAACGGCAACGGCTACGCACTCACGATTTCACTCAAGCCTAGCCCTCACTCGCCTCCTTTCCTTTCGGGCTTGGCCGCGATTTCATGCCTCACAGCCTCAGTCCTCAGTTCACTCCTCAGTCAGATCAGCCTCGGTCCCTCCCCTTCATGGCCTCACACCGCCAGCCGCCACTGCCAGGGCGAGATCTGATCTCAGATGAGCCTCGCCATGTCCGTCGACGGCCGGCGCCTCCTTTCCTTTCAGCCGCCAGCACCAGCTGAGTCTACGACAGTCCACGCCGCCCTCGCCATCTCTGATCCAGATCGAAGATTCAAAGGTTAAAAAAAAACTTGCTTAGTTGCTCACCGGTTGCAAAATTGCTGACTGTTTCTGAGCGTGTAACCTGTTGCTTTACTTATTGTGAGTTGTGACTATGTGAGTCGTGGTTTTTTGCTGGAAATGGGATTGCGAATTTCTCAAGGGATTTCTACATTTGATGCCGTGGTTATTTTGAATACAGATTATAAAAGTGATTTTCGAAGCTAATTTTTTTTAGGTGATGATTGATGTTTTGAATTTGATGCTTGCTTGTGCGAGACTGAGACTGAGTTTTTCATTTCTTGTTTTGATTCTTCATTTCTTCTGTCTGAGTTCTTCTTAATTTTGTTTTTTTTTTCAATTTGTCTGAAAGGTAACGGAGGATAGCGGCGATAACGGGCCGCTATCGCCGCTATCCTCCGCTACGGCGTTTCATTGCGGCCGATAGCGGCCGCTACAGGTGTGATCCGTATTCACACCCGTTATTGAGGGAATAGCGGTGGCGGTCACTGCCGCTACCGCAAGATAGCGGCCGCTATTTGAAATAGCGGCCGCGATTTGAAACACTGTATCTTCTTACTCTTCTTTCTATTGCATGTGCTTAAAGTTCTTGTGCCAAAATCTAAAGAAATTGAAGTATGAAGTAGAATTGCTGGATAAAATGGGAAGGTGCGATGTCCTCTCTCTCTCTCTCCAAATATGTACATTCGTGTGCTTACAGATAGGCACAGAACTTTATGCTTTATTTTAATTTATTTCTTTCTGACAAGCATTCTTTCTATTTTATCATATGAATGATTTATCGGTTGTAATGCAATGCGATGTTCAGCTTAGAGGTAAACATACTTTGGATAACTTCTTGTGTTTTGCTCCCTAACAATGATAGTTTGCGTAACATTCTAGAAGATATTCCTTCAGGTCGCACTTGTAGATCTTTGAATGCATATTGTACTTTTCTTATATATATATATTCTAGAATTAAGTATAGTATTCAGAAATATGGTGAGGATGTAAACTCTAGAAAGAATGTTATGTATAATAAATTATAACTATATGAATATGGTTGAGACGATAAACTGTATTAATGTTAATATACATGCAGTATTTTAAAGGTGAATGATTTGATGTGATGTTAGTAATCTAATATGGACATGTATATGATTTGAATAAGAAAGAATAATAACCCGACAAATGGTCTAACCCATCGTAAGGAAAAGAAAAAGTCCGTATTTTTGCCAAAACCATACATTACAAGAAGTTTCATAGAACTTGCACTATTGAAGCTTGGCCATCTGTTTTTTTTTTGGCCAAATATACACAAACTTATATATATTATATAGGAGGAATTCATTTATATTAATGTAAAATTAATTTCAATTTACATATTTTTATCGTTAAATTTTAGGTTATATTCACATAGATCATACATGTCACATTTCAAGTTAATCAAAAGTATTTAACTATTAGTTCAATAATAATAATAATAAAATTTCAACCGTTAATATATATTAAAAAATGTTATTTTTAATCGAATTAATAGGAATATCGAATTGACTCGAAACTTTACTTAAATAACACATGCGAGTGGTTTATTAAACCTAACGGTTAGTTTATAAAAATATTAATTTTATATAAAGTTATAAAAATCATGTAAAACAATTTGTTTTATATTTGTGTAACTTAATCCTCTCATATATACACGCGCACACACACACATAGAGAGAGGAGAGATTTTCTATATTAATATAAAACTAAATTAATTTTATATCATATTATTTTTTATATGATCTATATTTTTCTAATCTGACCGTTGAATGTTATATTTTATTCAAATAGAATATGCATACAAATTTAAAGTCATTCGAAATAAAATGGGTGTAACTTGATTCTTCATATATATATATATATATATATATATATATATATATATATATATATATATATATATATATATATAAAATAGGGATCCACTTACATAAATGTAAAACAAATTTGTTTTACACAGTTTTATATCTTCATATAGGATTAATATTTTTGCAAACCAACCGTTGAATTTAACAACTTACTCATATTTATTATGTATGTAAATTTTTGAATCAATCTGTTATTTCTATCATTTTAATCTAGAATAATATTTTTTCCAGTATATATCAACGGTTGAAATTTTATTTTATCAAATAAATAGTTAGATGTATTCTATTAATTTGAAATTTGGCATGCATGATCTATGTGAATAGAACATAAAATTCAACGGTCGGATTAAAAAATTATAAATCATATAAAAAGATATGAAAGTGTGTAAAACTAAATTTGTTTTACACATGTGTAACTGATCCCTCCTCATATATATATATATATATATATATATATATATATATATCATGGCTTGCGGTATATTAAGTAGTTCTGTTTCTTTAATTAAATTATTAATTTGGACAAGAAGAGGGTGGATGTTGGATTAGTGGTCAAAAGAAGTAGACCTAGTAATCCTAAACATAACACGATTACATGACACGAAAACATATAAATATAAGACATGAAGGTGACACAGGTTAAAATTAAGTAAAAATTGTATATGAATATGGTAAAAGCTTAAAAAAAGATTTTATATTTTTCGTGTTAATACGAATTTTGACACGAAATTTTCGTGATTTACATGACATAAACACGATTTTACATGACACGAAAACGAATTAGAAACATGAATCACTAAATCTAGAAAGAAGCGAATCCTTTTTTTATTGATGGTCATTTCTTCAATTGAATTTTATTATTATTATTATTGTTATTATTATTATTATTATTATTATTATTATTATTATTATTATTATTATTATTATTATTATTATGTTATCCACTTCGTCAGGGATGTTTGCTTTCTTTTTTCAAATATTTGTAAGATAAAATAATCTTTTTGATTTAATTAATAATAAAAGAAGAATAATTTAAAATTAAATAAAATATAAATAATAGTAGTATTAATAAATCAAATATATTATTTTAAATTATTATGATTTTAAAATTTTCTTAAAATAATTTAATTAATTAATTATTCTTTATTTGTTCTTTATTTCATGAAACAATTTCATAGATTTAATTCATGTAAAAATTTAAATACTAAATAAAAATATAAAAAATGTATAAGTATCATAGGTGTAAGCGTTTTTCACCTCATCATAGCTTTTCTCTTCACAAAATTTCAAGTCAGAACCCTTCAAACTAACCCTTTTATGACTTTCTCTCTTTTTTTTTCTTTGTTTTGGTTTATTTGGTGTTTTATGCACCTTCCCACTGGGATAATGCTAAAATGTTTTTTTTTTCAGTTTTTTTAAAATATTTTGTGAAATTTTTACTAAATGATAAAAATTCTTAAAACGTAATCTAAATTTGCTATTTATGATATACATAACTCCAAAACAAAAAAAAATACACATTTTTTTTATTGCAAAATAGACTAATTTAAAGAAATCTTGAACGAAGAGAAGATACTCTTTTCTATACTATTTCTCAAGAGAAAATAGTACTACTGGAGTTGATGATGATAATAATAATAATTTAATGATTGATCAAATGTACAAAGTATCTAAAACCAATAAAATACATTTTATCATTGATCAAGTTTATAAACCCAATCCTAAACATGAATAGGTGTTAATCATTAAAGGTAGCATTATACTCCTCGCGTAGCTTCAAATTAAATTTTTTTATAAATATTGAAATGAGTCAATAACAAATGAATGACTATAAATTTATATAATATGTATATAAAAATTATATAAATCTCATATCGTAAAACAAATTAGGATATCTATGATTATACCAAAAGAAAAACTATAAATTTATATAATATGTAATAATGTTTAAATGTAGGAAAATATATTAATTATTGAGTTGAATTATATACATTAACAATTTTTATTAAATATATTAATTTATGTTTTAAAAAATATCTAATTAACAAAAAAAGAGATTAGAGTATGGCAGATTGATTTTTAATACAGTTTTTCTTTCAAAATTAATTATTTTAAAAATATAAATTAATAAAAATAATATGTATTTGATAGCTTTTTTTTTCATAAAAAATTTGTTAAAAATAATTAAAAATATATATTTTTTGGAAAGAAATTTAAAAATAAATCTAAGAAAAAAAAGAAGAAAGAATACAAGATTTTGAAACCCATACAAAAAATAAAAACTATATCTATTACTTCAAAATAATCTAAACTACTTTTGACTCAACTAATTAGTTTTTATAAAAAAATCCAAAATCTATTTACTTAACAAACTAAACTATTTTGTTAAATTTAATAATCATGTAATGAGAAATAAATTAAGAATAAGAAAAAAAATGTTGAGGGTTAAATAATTAGCATCCTTGGAGGAAAAAAACGCATGAAATTTTTTCTTCCTAACTAATCACCTTTGCCATCATTTTAGGAAAAACCCCAAAGCCCAAAATATCAAAGAACTCAACCGTATTAGCTCCCTAACTATGTCTTCTTTTCTTTTGTTTAGACGCCAATTCTCCTTTAATTGTTGAAAGTTTAAACTATGTGAGATTTGCTTAAACTCCACTACAACTCAGGATGTCAAACTAAGATAAGTGTCACCATGCTTATCATTACATATGATGTTTAACTTGTTATAGATATAGATTATAGGATGTCGGGCCAAGACTTAACCCAACTTAAGTGGTCCATATATATATAGAAAGGATCTAATCATATATGTATAAAATAAATTTAGTTTTACACATTTTCATATTTTTTTATATAATTTATAATTTTTTAATTTGACTGTTGAATTTTATGTTCTATTCACGTATATCATACATGTCAAATTTCAAATTAATCGAATACGTCTAACTATTTATTTCATAAAATAAAATTTCAACTGTTGATATATATTGAAAAAAATACTATTCTCGATTAAAGTGATAGAAATAGCAGATTGATTCAAAAATTTATATACATAATAAATATGAGTAGGTTGTTAAATCAAACGGTTAATTTGCAAAAATATTAATCTTATATATATATATATATATATATATATATATATATATATATATATATATATATATATATATATATACACCTTCAACTCTTAATACAAAAGAATTGATGATGGAAATAATTGATAAAATACAAGATCCCCAGATTAAGAAAGATTATTTAGAACAATTAAAAAAATCCCTCTCTACACCAACTTTTATATCATCAACTTCAAAATCTTATAATTTAAAAGATCTAATCTTTGATAAAATACAAACATCCAACAAAGAAATCACTATCCAAGACCTCCAACATGAAATCCACAATATTAAAACAGAAATAAAATTGCTCAAACAACAACAACAACAGCACAGTCAACAACTAAAAACTTTACCAAACTCAAATGAAGAAACTTCCAGTGAATCTTCTGACGAAGACAAACCACCATCACATATATTTTTAAATATCCTAACTGAAGTTTCAATCCAAAAATACTTAATTAAAATATCAATTTTAATCAATAATGAATTTTTAGTAGAAACAATAGCTCTATTTGACACAGGAGCTGATCAAAATTGTATTAAAGAAGGAATAATTCCAACAAAATATTGTGAGAAAACTTTTGAAAGTTTAAAAGCAGCAAACAATGAAAAACTACAAATCCAATACAAATTGACAAAAGCAGAAATCTGTAAAGACCAAATTACATTCAAGACACCATTTTTAATAATAAAAAATATTAGTCAAAATGTTATATTAGGATTACCATTTATATCCCTAATCAAACCATATAAAGTAACAAATATTGGAATATCTACAAAAATCCTCGGATCAAAATTAATATGGAATTTTACAGAAAAACCAAAGATAAGAAATATAAATTTATTAAAATAAAAAAAATTACAAATCAACAAATTAATATAATAATCAAAGACAAACAGAATCAAATATTCTATTTAAAAGAAGATATTAATTTCAAAAGAATCGAACAGCAACTACAAAATCCTCAAATACAGAATAAGATAAAGTTATTGCAAATAGAAATTGAGAAAACAATTTGTTCTGATTTACCAACAGCTTTTTGGCAAAGAAAGAAACATGTGGTAGAATTACCGTATGAAAAAGATTATGATGAAAAACAAATTCCAACAAAAGCAAGACCAATCCAAATGAATCAAGAAATGGAGCAATACTGTAAAACATCTAAAATGTTTTTATCTTGTAAAGAAACTGTATAATTTGGAAAACAATTAAAATAAATTGGACCATTACAGAGACTTGATTCAATAGTTCCTAAGAGGGAATCATTGAAATCTTCAAACCTGGTGTCTCTTAATGTCATAAAGATTGAACTGTTTAGACCTTCTTTTGAGAGTGGTTTAACTGCGACTTGAATTAATCCTATATGAATATATTTATATTTTCTTTGAATATGTTTGTTAATTGATTCTCTTTCTAATAATTGAATTGATTCATAAGAATTTGTAATTGGGAGATCTTTTTCTTTTAGTTGGATTGTATAATCCGTTTTTAACAGATGACTTATTAAAGATTTATTTTGTTTGTATATTTCGTTTAGATGGATTTTAGGAATTTCCCAATTATCTATGTCTTGAATTATGTTTGTCAGGTTGATTTCTTCTTCATTATCGTTTGGTTCATAGGCTCTTAAGCTACTGGAAGCAGAAGAATTAGATCTAAATAAAGAATGCATCCTTAAAATAACAACTTAACTATTTTAATTTTTATTGCTGCCTACGAAGGAAAGCTAATTTGAATGCCTATGAATATGATTGATGAAATAAATCATTGATGAAATAAAATTTGGATAAAATAGATTGATAAAATTTGGATAAAATAGATTAATAAAATTTGGATAAAATAGATAGATTGATAAAACTTTGAACTTCTTATTGATAATAAAATTTGATTACAAAAAAGAGTGAGAGCTTTTAGAATCCTTAAAACTTGAAACTATCCGTCCTAAAAACGCTGCCCCTCTTTCGTTTGAGAATCCTTTTTATAGCTAGGATTCTTTTACATATGATGCTTCATGATTCTAAAGTTTGAACAATAGTCTGTTGATGGAGCTTTGACTGATGGGAATCTCACTGTGCTTGTCAGTGGGCCACGCCTTTGTCTGTTGATGGAGTTTTGATTGATGAGAATCTCACTGTGCTTGTCAGTGGAATCTTTACTGTAGTTTGGACTGATGGGAATCTCACTGTGCTTGTTAGTGGAATCTTTACTGTAGTTTGGACTGATGGGAATCTCACTGTGCTTGTCAGTGGAATCTTTATTGTTTGCTTTTTCTTTTTGTTTTGTCAGTTTTGATTGAAGGTAAGACTCCGAAGCAGTCATCTTCATTGTCTTGAGCTAAATCGAGCGAGAGTAAAGATCCTGTGCTGCTTTCATGATTGCTACTCTGTTCACTGTTCTCTTCATCATCTGAGTTGACTGATTGGAGGATTTGCTTCATCAATTCTTTGTATTCTTTCTTTGTTTTGGCTTGTGCTAACAGTGCACTGGCATGTGACTTGGCTTGGAGAAACTGTGTGGTACTTGATGTTTGAGCTGATTTGCAAAATTCTGGGTGTTTCTGGAACCAGTCTTTTACACTATCTCTTAAGCATTTTGAGTAGTCAAATTTCTCCCACCACTTTGTTTTGAATCTTCTAATGATTTGTTTGTGACTTGATACTGGATCATTCATAAATTCATAGTGCCATGAAGAAATCCAAGACAGACTAAAGATTGAGCAAAACATCAATGATTTCTGGAATCCTTGTTGAGTTTGTTCTTCTTGGAAATATTCACTGAAAAATTCATAAGCTTCCCATACTTGAGGGGGAAGGATTTCATGATTTGGTCCGTACCACTGCCACCAGTGAGTAAACCAGACTGGGAATTGGTATTTGGTGTCTTTTTTGAAGTAAATGAGCCATGAATGGCGATTGTGTTGGTTTTCAAAGGTGAAAGTATTGAACCAAGCTTGTTGATAGTCCCAGTAATTAAATGTGGGGCAATGGTGAAGTTTGGTGTTATAGCTGGCTGGAAACTTTTTGAGATTGTTTGGATCATTACCCCAGTCAATTGGTCTGAGGACTTTGAGAATTTGAGCAGTTGAATGGGTGATAAAGTCTGGTTGGTCTTTGTTGGCATAATGTTTGATTGCCAAGGAACCTGTGTCAATCAAAATATTTTCATAAAAACTTTGAGGTTTTTGTTGATCCCATGATTTGTAATGAAAACCTTTGAAAATATTTTTGATAACAGTGTTTGGATTTTCATGAAAATATTCAGGCTCAACAAGAACCATATGTTGAAATTGCTGTTTTGAAAAATATTTTTGATCAGCTTTAGGACGTGGATATGTAATCACCACTCCTTGTTTTGGGAAAATAGTTTGGAGAGGTTGGGTTTTTGAAATCATGACCTCTCTATTTTTTGAAATAGATTGTACCTCTGAAGAGGTTTGTGGTAATGACTCGGAGAATTGACGAATCATTTCTAGTTGTGACTCTTCAAAATTGGATGATGACTCCTGTCTTTGGTGTTCTTGGGCAAAAATCTGTTGCCATGTTGGTATAGGGGATTGGGAGATAAGTGATTTTGATGGGGAATGAGTTTGCTTTTGCTTACCCTTGTCTTTTTTCTCTCTTTCTTTCTCTTTTTCTCTTCTTTCTCTGGAAGACATTGTGAAGGATTTTGAAGAAACTCTCTTGTGAGGAAATCTGAGAGAGAGTTAGAGTCCCCTTTTATAAACTCGATTTCAAAATCAAAGATTGATAAAATTGCTTGCCATCTTGCAAAAATCTGTTTGGATGCCATATTTTTCACATCTTTTTGAAGAATCTCTTTTGCAGATTTGCAATCAATTCTGAGAAGAAATTTTTGATTTAACAAGTCACTCTGAAACTTTGTGATGCATAAAACGATGGAAAGAATCTCTTTTTTTATTGTGGAGTAATTCTTCTGGGTATTATTCCAGTGTTTGGAAGTATACTGAACTATATTTTCTTTGTTATCTTTTAACTGTTTGAGGATTCCTCCGTATCCTATGTCAGAAGCATCGGTTTCTACAATTTTGAAGGTATTTGGGTCTGCTAAATGTAGACATGGTAATTCTTTGATTTGAGCTTTAACAGATTGAACTACTTCTGTATGGGCTTGAGTCCATGGTGGAGGATTTTTCTTAAGTCTTTCATGAAGAGGTTTAAGAATTTTATTGAGGTTTGGATAGAAATCTAAAATATAATTCAAACTCCCTAAAAACCTTTGAAGTTGGGTTTTTTCTAAGATTTGATCAGGAAACTTATCAGCAAATTGGATTGACCTTTCTATTGGAGTAATGGTTCCTTGATAAACATAATGTCCTAAAAACCTTACTCGTGTTTGAAATAAACTAATTTTGGATTTGGAAACAATTAAACCATTTTGTTTGACGACTTTAATGAAAATTGATAAATGTTTGAAATGTTGATCAATAGTTGTTGAAAATATTAATACATCATCAATGTATACTATCATAAATTGGGAATATTGATGAAATATTTCATTCATTATTCTTTGGAATTCTGATGGAGCATTTTTAAGTCCAAATGGCATTACATTCCACTCATATTGTCCAAACGGGACTGTAAACGCTGTTTTATACCTATCTTTTTCTGAAATTTGAATTTGCCAAAATCCTGATTTCATATCAAATTTTGAAAAGATTTGAGCATTGCAAAGTTTTTGAAGTAAATCTTTTTTATTTGGAATAGGATATCTAATCCATTTTAATGCTTCATTCAGAGGTTTGTAATTAATGACAAGTCTTGGTGTTCCTCGTTCTAGTTCTGCATTTTTATTGACATAAAAAGCTGAACAGCTCCAAGGAGATTTACTTTGCCTGATAAGTTTTTTGTTTAGCAGTTCTTGTATTTCTTTTTTACAGTATTGCTCCATTTCTTGATTCATTTGGATTGGTCTTGCTTTTGTTGGAATTTGTTTTTCATCATAATCTTTTTCATACGGTAATTCTACCACATGTTTCTTTCTTTGCCAAAAAGCTGTTGGTAAATCAGAACAAATTGTTTTCTCAATTTCTATTTGCAATAACTTTATCTTATTCTGTATTTGAGGATTTTGTAGTTGCTGTTCGATTCTTTTGAAATTAATATCTTCTTTTAAATAGAATATTTGATTCTGTTTGTCTTTGATTATTATATTAATTTGTTGATTTGTAATTGTTTTTGATTTTAATAAATTTATATTTCTTATCTTTGGTTTTTCTGTAAAATTCCATATTAATTTTGATCCGAGGATTTTTGTAGATATTCCAATATTTGTTACTTTATATGGTTTGATTAGGGATATAAATGGTAATCCTAATATAACATTTTGACTAATATTTTTTATTATTAAAAATGGTGTCTTGAATGTAATTTGGTCTTTATAGATTTCTGCTTTTGTCAATTTGTATTGGATTTGTAGTTTTTCATTGTTTGCTGCTTTTAAACTTTCAAAAGTTTTCTCACAATATTTTGTTGGAATTATTCCTTCTTTAATACAATTTTGATCAGCTCCTGTGTCAAATAGAGCTATTGTTTCTACTAAAAATTCATTATTGATTAAAATTGATATTTTAATTAAGTATTTTTGGATTGAAACTTCAGTTAGGATATTTAAAAATTCCTGTGATGGTGGTTTGTCTTCGTCAGAAGATTCACTGGAAGTTTCTTCATTTGAGTTTGGTAAAGTTTTTAGTTGTTGACTGTGCTGTTGTTGTTGTTGTTTGAGCAATTTTATTTCTGTTTTAATATTGTGAATTTCATGTTGGAGGTCTTGGATAGTGATTTCTTTGTTGAATGTTTGTATTTTATCAAAGATTATATCTTTTAAATTATAAGATTTTGAAGTTGATGATATAAAAGTTGGTGTAGAGAGGGATTTTTTTAATTGTTCTAAATAATCTTTCTTAATCTGGGGATCTTGTATTTTATCAATTATTTCCATCATCAATTCTTGGTCTTTTGTTAAGACATTGAGTGTGTCTTGGTCCGAAGATGTCTCTATATCATCCATTTGATTAACTTGTATATCAGATGAAGATTGTGATTCAGTATCTGAAGTTTGTGTCTCTCAAGTTGTATATGTCAGAAGTTCACAAATTTTCTGGTTTATTTCTTGATCAAGTTGTATTTGATTTAGCCTTCTCTTTATTTTACAATATTTTGAAATATGTCCTGTTTTCCCACATCTATAACATTTTATGTTTGGATTTTTCCATTCCCTTTTAGGTTTGTTTTCTTGGCTTTTAAATTCTTTTTTAGCTTGAATTTTATTTCTTTTGGGTTTCTGGTAATATTTGTCTTTGGAAAAGTTTCTTTTGTATTCAAATTTCTTTGTTTTACAACATTTTGTTGAAGAACATTCTGGATTATAGTTTATATCAAATTGTTTGCAAAATGTTCCTAATTCTTTCTTAGATTGTCTTTGTTCTTTCTTCAACTGTTTTTGTAGTTTGATATCCTGACAAATTTTTAATCCTTCTTTTTTGGTGTAACTAATTAGTTCGCCATATGTCAATTTTTCATAAGGAATTATTCCTTTGAAATCTTCTCTTATTTTGTTTCTAACTTTTGCCCCTAGCAGATTTGGTAATCCAGCTAGAAATTTTTCTTTCCAAAATGGTTGGTTATTATCTGTCCTTTGCATGACTCTGGTAATAAAATTATCTTTATACCATTTAAATTCGCCTAATTTCTTACATTTGAGATTGGACAGAAGTTCTGCATTTTTATCCCTTAAGTGTGATGGATCTCCAATGAAATGTTTAGCAATTGCAAAGATTAATGTTGCAACAGCATTTTGTATATGTTGATTTTCTTCATCTAAGATTGGATTATTATCATTATCAGTTTTGATTGCATTAAGTATTTCTTTTTGTTCTTTAGAAGTGAGATAATTATCCCACCATCCTTTGAGTTATCCGGAAAATCCAAATACTAATAAATCAGCTATTGCCCAATCAGATATTGTTTTTTGAGTTTTATAAACATTTGATACCATTGTCATTTGTTGCAAAAGATTGAGAATGTTATATTCAGACATCCCATCTATGTTCCATTCATAAACCGTGTTCGCATTATATTTGTTTTGACTTAAGGATTTCTCTTCTAATACTAAATCTGGTGCAGATGTTTTTGGGTGGTACAATCTTTGTGGTTCTTTCCAATGAAGCTTTTGAATTATCTGTTCATCAGATGATTGAAACTGTTCACTATTAGTTTCCGAATCTTTTATTGTATTAATTGACCTTTGTGGTATTCTATCAGGTGTATCTGGTATATATCTTTCATTTTCTCCAGTTATTTCTGAGTTTAATGCATTAAGTCTTTGTTGAATTTCTTGCAGGAAATTTGATTGAGTGTTTGAAGATATTTCATGTGGTTTAAATAAAGGTTTTGAATTTTTTGTTTTTTGTTTTTCTTCACTTGTTTTGTCTTTTTTAGAAGTCTGGATGTTTGAATTGTCTATTTTTGTTTCAATTTTTTCTAAATGCTGGCTTATTGTATGGAGATTTAGATTTGAAAAATTATTTTGCTCGATCAAGAGTTTAATATCTTTATAAGTGACTTGGGAGTTTTCTCTTTCAGGATTTGTAACCTTGAGTGGGGATGCTTTCAATCCAGATCCTTTATGTTCATATTGAATTTCTGTCAATGGTGGATGCGGAGATTCAATTTGAGATTTATTTGTTTGCCATACTTTAACTGTATTATTTATGTTAATACACTTATCATAATATTGTTCATACCATTTAAAAAATTTTATTTGAATTTTATGTGTATTCATGAAATCATAATATTCCTCTTGTATTTCTTGTTTACTATCTTGATGATTTTTAAAGAATAGTTCACGTTTGATTTTATTCTTTTTAGAATAAAATTCTTTTCTTATTTTCTCTTTCTCAATAGAAAATTCTTTTTGTAAAACATTTAATTCTGGATTATTTGTCATTGAAGAGTACGTTGGGGAAATTGGTAAATCTTCATCACTTTCTGATTTGGTTTGGGAAGACATAGGCTGTCTTTGCCTTTGGTAGATTGGTTTAGGAACACTTGTAGATGTATTTACAGATTGAAGATTAGTGGCTACAGATTGAAAATCTTGTAAAGTTGAAGGAATAGATGATGTTGAATATCTAGGAGTTTGAAAACTTGAATTTGATCTTAAACTTTGATATGGTAAATGTATCGGAATATGAGAGGGATGTCCTAAATTTATAGAATTTGTTCTATTAAAAGAAACCTTGACATCTCCGTTATCAGTTTGAGAGACAACTCTTAATTCAGTTATTTCTTGTGTTATAGGTTGGACTGCTTTTTCTAAAACCCATTCATCTGGAAAAGAAACTTCATTCCACTTAATTGGTTTGGGAATATGTATCCTGGATCTAGTCATGTCTGTTTGGAAAAGAAGTGTCTCTCCTTTTGGGCTATGGATTAAGGCTCCTGAACCTAAAGCTGAAATCATAGCTTTATAATATATTCTATAAGCTAAAGCCAAAGGCACAGATCCTGGTTTCATTTTATAATTATGGGTTTTTATTTGAAGAGTTAAAACATCTAAAATGTTTTTATCTTGTAAAGAAACTGTATAATTTGGAAAACAATTAAAATAAATTGGACCATTACAGAGACTTGATTCAATAGTTCCTAAGAGAGAATCATTGAAATCTTCAAACCTGGTGTCTCTTAATGTCATAAAGATTGAACTGTTTAGACCTTCTTTTGAGAGTGGTTTAACTGCGACTTGAATTAATCCTATATGAATATATTTATATTTTCTTTGAATATGTTTGTTAATTGATTCTCTTTCTAATAATTGAATTGATTCATAAGAATTTGTAATTGGGAGATCTTTTTCTTTTAGTTGGATTGTATAATCCGTTTTTAACAGATGACTTATTAAAGATTTATTTTGTTTGTATATTTCGTTTAGATGGATTTTAGGAATTTCCCAATTATCTATGTCTTGAATTATGTTTGTCAGGTTGATTTCTTCTTCATTATCGTTTAGTTCATAGGCTCTTAAGCTACTGGAAGCAGAAGAATTAGATCTAAATAAAGAATGCATCCTTAAAATAACAACTTAACTATTTTAATTTTTATTGCTGCCTACGAAGGAAAGCTAATTTGAATGCCTACAAGGGAGATAAAATCCTAAAACGCCTAACCCATGGCACATTAGGACAATCAAAGGACTCAGCAATCATTAGCTTGAAACTCAACAGCACAAAACTTAAAACAATTAAAAAGTTATTTCTCAAACAAACTCTATATTTACCTCTAATTGCTCCTTGCTACAGTGGCTCTGATACCAGTGTCTCCGGGGGATTTGCTGTAGCAGTGATGAATTGATGAATTTAATATTAAATATGAATATGATTGATGAAATAAATGATTGATGAAATAAAATTTGGATAAAATAGATTGATAAAATTTGGATAAAATAGATTGATAAAATTTGATTACAAAAAAGAGTGAGAGTTTTCAGAATCCTTAAAACTTGAAACTATCCGTCCTAAAAACTCTGCCCCTCTTTCGTTTGAGAATCCTTTTTATAGCTAGGATTCTTTTACATATGATGCTTCATGATTCTAAAGTTTGAACAATAGTCTGTTGATGGAGCTTTGACTGATGGGAATCTCACTGTGCTTGTCAGTGGGCCACGCCTTTGTCTGTTGATGGAGCTTTGACTGATGGGAATCTCACTGTGCTTGTCAGTGGGCCACGCCTTTGTCTGTTGATGGAGCTTTGATTGATGGGAATCTCACTGTGCTTGTCAGTGGAATCTTTACTGTAGTTTGGACTGATGAGAATCTCACTGTGCTTGTCAGTGAAATCTTTATTGTAGTTTGGACTGATGGGAATCTCACTGTGCTTGTCAGTGGAATCTTTACTGTTTGCTTTTTCTTTTTGTTTTGTCAGTTTTGATTGAAGGTAAGACTCCGAAACAATCATCTTCATTGTCTTGAGCTAAATTGAGCGAGAGTAAAGATCCTGTGCTGCTTTCATGATTGCTTCTCTGTTCACTGTTCTCTTCATCATCTGAGTTGACTGATTGGAGAATTTGCTTCATCAATTCTTATATATATATATATATATATATATATATATATATATATATATATATATATATATATAGAGTTACCACCCTCTATTAAAATGCCAACGTTTTCACTGCAACCTAACTGAATATTGAAATTTGTAGCATGCAGATCGACCATTTTAAATGAAATGCATGATTACACTTCTACAGCACAGCACTATCTGTAACATTAATTTATAATCCCAGCAGACGTGATTTTCCTGATGAAAAAGGAAACGGAAACGGAAAATGCTTTACAATACATAGCAAGAGCCGTATGGCCCTTATCCACTCAAACAATAAACAGACAAAACACGTCGAGGTGCTAATGCCATGGAAATTATATAGCTAGCTTGCTGTTTATGAAACATTACCTGCGCCTGAGTCTATTTTCGTAATTCAATTCTAGCGAATATTCGTATGTCCTTCAGCAGAAAGTGCTATTAAAATCACACATCCAATGTGGGACAGAGCCAAACAACACCTAGTGGCATGCACTTTCAGCAGGAGTGACCATGTACATGCATTTATTGGTTACGCAGATAAGGGAAACGATTTTCTCTTTTTTTTTTTTTTTCTAAAACATTTAAATGCAATGTCTTTCTCTCCGAACATCTCCTTCACATCAAGGAGAAAAATATTAAGCATGTTTTACACGCTAAAAGTTGTGAAATTGTTTTCTACTTGACAGAAATAGGCTCAACAATCAATGATACAACTCGATTCTTGGATTGATTATCTGGACATCCATGTCCATCTCCATGCTGATATATGCACTGGGAAATCCGAGCCAGATTAATAGCCGTTTCTACAAATTGTTTTGCAAAGGGGGAAGCATCAGTTTGGCATCTATTCATTTTCTTCCAGGATTTGTCAATCAGATCACTTATGTGTTGGCGAGCCACTTCCTCCGAGCATCCATTTTCCTTCATGTAGCATGTTATTGAGTTTGCACTTTCACCTCTTTCTAACTCATTCTGTATTGCAAAAAGAAACAAACATTTCAATTAGAACTCGCCAGAAATTATAGCATGCAGGAAATTAAATCAGTACCGCACATAATACATATATATATATATATATATATATATATATATATATATATTAATGGCAATAATCCGCATACCTTTGAAGTACCTAAATCATTACATAGTCGAAAAATAACGGATGGCCAACGAAGAAGATCATGGTACTTTTCCAAGCCTTCAAGTTCCTGACTGGTGATATTTGAGCCCTGTAAAAAGTAGGCATGGACTAGAAAAAGATGTCCGGACACAGACAGCCATGCATTTTCAAGATAGTCTTGGAATGTTGGAATGCATTTGCTGTGTGCCCATTTTGCTTCTTGTAGGAATGCTTTGCATAAATCAGCCCACTGAAAGAAGAACAGAATCCTTAGTTACACTAAGAAGTGATGAACAATAGAATCTGAATTTTGTTTTTACTATTGTCTGATATATCATACCGCTTTTGTTAAGTATGGAAGTATGTGTTCCCCATGGTCTCTAAGAGTGTCATAAGCCATCTCATTTACAGAGTTATAAAGTGCAAGAAAACATAGCTTCATATAGTCTGGAAGACTGTTCACAGCACGGACATCCCATCTGAAAATTCAAGTAATTAAAATTTAATTATTGAATAAGAAGAGATAAATAAGATTTGGATCACTTTAAGTTTTTTATGCTTCTCACAAGTCACTAACCTTTGAATAGCGTCAGTAAACAGCTCCAGTTCGTCCAAAGTGCCATAAACATCGTAAACATCGTCGATTGTAGTTATCAGGGAAGCCACTTTGGTTAGACCCTTTCGGCAATATCTGAATTGAGGTTCAGAAACGATTCCAACGGCCCAAAAGAAGCATTCCACTAGCCTGTCCCTTGTGAAATTTAACTTGCTTGCCAGCCCCATATCCATCCACCATCTAATCAGCATTCGTGAAGCGGTGTTGTCAGTGAAATTGCAAGTAAAAAGTCGTTTGAAAAACTTATTTTCCTTTTTAATCGTCTTACCTTGACATGTCTTTAAGATCTCCTTGAAGCGTTGACTGCACCATGTTGAAATCTAGTTTAGCCAATTCAAGTAGATTAGGTTTTGCAGCAGCCCTTTTGTCGTAAGCTTCGATGTACCATCGAGCTTCCAGCCTGAGCATTCTTCGATGCAGCGGGAGCTCCAATGCGTGGGTCACCTGTTCTGATAAACCCTTTCCCTGATTACCCTGTAGATGTGTGAGATGCATTCGTGTAAACCTGAGGGCTTCATCCATAAGATCCTCTCCTTCAAATGCAAGAAGTGAAGCTTCATACAAACTCAACATTCCTTTGACATCCTTGGAAAGGCATTCCTTGAAATTTCCCTTATGGTCCTTGAAAGCTTTAAAAACATCTGCATTGAAACAAGATTATCAAATTAAGAGAAACTCAAGAAAGAGATAGTTCTATTAGTACTATATATGTTTTGGCCTTTAATGCCGTTTATATTTTGACCTTATTCTTATGGTATTAAAAAAAATTACTTTTGTCTATGGCAGCAACATTGTGTTTTCGCGAAATGTATCGGGATGATCTTATATGATACGGTGCAAAATATGATCATGAACGCTTACCTTGAGAGATCTCATAGCCGTGTTGCCTGAGGAGTCTGAATCTTAGAGCTGCTGCATGCAATCTGTTTTCTGCTGCGACACTACTGTCATCTGAAGAGACAAATGTCTCAAGGACTCTACGGATGTCCATTTCAAAACGATGCCCCAATCCCAACCGTTGGATGTCATCAATCAGTTCGAGCAAACTCAATGACTCTGCATCTTCATCATTAATAACAGACCTCAATTCCTGCTCTAACTTTTCTGCTCTGTCTTTGTGTACAATATCCTGCAAATTTAGCATAAAAGAAATAAACAAACAAGTAAACACAGAAAGAGAGGGACAGGGTGTTGTTTAAAACAATTGATGACAACAAATGTGAGGCCAAAACATTGTAATTACGTACGGCATGATCATTCTTTAAGGACTGAAGGAAATCGTAGCTCCAAATAGTTGGCTGGTAATTTGCTGAACGTCTTTCATCTTTTGTCTGATCGGAAACAGAAACTTGAGCGTTTGAGACAGCACAGCAGATATGGCAAGTAGTCTTGAAAGAGCGAGGGTCATGCTCAACATTTTGAAGACGAATATATTTGCTAGGGAGCATGATTTGCTTGGGGTTCAAACGGGGCGGGCAGAAAATAAGGTTGGGTGACAATGCCATTGCTGTGTAATGTATTCTGCTGTACACGTATCTTTGTTGTGGCTAAAATGCCTATTTATAGTAGAACCTAACTATATAATTTTGCATTTGAGAAATTATTTCATACTGTTACTGTATTGAACTTTTTTGAATTTTTGGTAAACATGCAAAAAATAAATTTGTTTGCATCACGGACAAGTCATGAGTCATGTCTAATGAAATGTTAACCCAAAAATTCACATGTACGAAATTTACATGTTGCATACTGCGGTCCAGGTACTTGGGATTTAAAAATGATTGTGGACTTCGCATGGAACATGTGAAGAATAAGGTGTTTTAGTAGTTAATGAAAAAGCAAAAGAACACTTGTATACGTAAACTTATCTAAGCATCGCCAGATGAAACGTGGCAAAGAAAACGATCGTTGGGTTTATGAAACTGTGATCTAGCTATTTGATGGCAAGAGTCGATGGCATTAAACTAAGTAAAGCTACTTAAATCCTGTAGCTATCAAAAAAAACAAAGGAGTGGAAAAGAAACAGACACGAGGCCAATTAATTGATTGTACCAACTTTCCCTGTTCACATCAATTAAACAACTTGAGCCAATTGGATTTTATCTTGTTCACTAAGACACGCAGATTTTACTGTGACTGGGGATCCTCTACCAATCTGCTTTCTTTCGGCGTCGTTCTGTTTGAAGAAAGTACGTAACTTTATATTATCCTTAGTTGGATCCAAATTAAGATGGGAATGCACCAAAGCCGCGTTGGTTAATGCATAATATTAATAATCAAGTTCAAGCTGTCTATTTTATACTGGATTTTAGTGTACTCATCGCATCAGTAAAGTAATTGTTTATAATTATTTAGTGTTTTAATTATTGATATGATTGTCAAATAAATTTTTAACAATTTTTGCATATATTTTCTGAAATAGTAGATGTTAGTAAGACAAACTATTCAAAATTCATTGTCGAAACTTGAAAGGCAAAAGAAAACTGAACCGACAAAGAGATAGAATTTGGTGCAATCTAAAATGAACGTTGAGAGAGTTGCAAAGCTATTAAACAAATCGAGAAAACCATATCCCATATTCTATTCTATATTTTTACGGTTTTTTTATTGGCCATTTTTAGCTATGATACTGTCAATTAAAATCTCACAGTTTTTTTTTTGTTACAACAGTATTTTAATTATTTAATTCATAAAAAAGATAAAAAATTAAAAATAAAACATTGACTTCAATTTTTTTAAAAGAATTATAAAAATAGATAATTTAATTATTAATCTTAGAACGTTTTTCACGAGGCTTCAAAAATAATTATTTTTAGTGTGTACTGCCTCAAAGTTCAAGTCACATCCCAATGGCAAAGATAAATCACTTTTCCCATTATTATGGCCCACTTCCTGTCTACTTGAAAATGAGATGCTTCGGGCGTTATCAATATCGTATTATATGTGATACGTATTATACGATATTTCAATATACATATAAAATAATATAAATTTATATGCTATATTGTTTTTATTAAAAATTGGAAGCTAATCGTACGATACACGATACATATCGTACGATATTTGATATTTTCGATACGATATGATACAGTTTATTTTATCTAATTCAAGCCCAATTAAATCTTTTTCTTACAAAATTATTAACAGCTCAATTTTATTTTATTTTATTTGCATTCAAATGAAAAAAAAATCTTGAGATCTTGCCAAAATAATTGCCCAATTAAATTTTTAAAAATTTATAAAAATATATAGATAAATTAAAATTTTTAATAAAATATTAATTTTAACTCCAAAAATTAAAAATTTTAATAAAAATAATAGTTTTCTTCCATTTAAATTTATTAAACATTAAAATATGAGTATATAAACTTTTTTTTAGTAACTTATCAACTTATTTTAATATTTTATTATTGTATAAAAAACATGAAAGATTATATTAAAAAAATAACAAACTATTTATTTAAATAATTTTGCATTCATTGATATATATATTTTTTTATTTGTTCTTGTATTTTAGTACACATGAAAAATTGAATATATCAAATACTCATATATAAATATATATTACATGTATATATTATTTGTAATTAAAATTTTTATCCGTATCTTACGATACGATATGATACTCGATACTCGATATTCGATTTTCAAAAATAAAATTTCAATATACGATACGTATTTCGATTTAATAACTATGACTTCAGATATTTCTCCTTCATGTGACCCTCGGAAAGATTTTTCCCTACTCACCCTGGATATTTCACAGTTTTTTTTGTTACAACAGTATTTTAATTATTTAATTCATAAAAAAGATAAAAAATTAACAAATGGAACATTGACTTTGATTTTATAAAAATAGAATAATTTAATTATTAATCTTAGAACGTTTTTCACGACGCTTCAAAAATAATTATTTCTACTATGTATTGCCTCAAGTTCAAGTCACATCCCAATATCATGGCCCACTTCCCGTCGATCGAAAATGATATGCTTCAGGATATTTCTCCTTCATGTGACCCCTGGAAAGATTTTTCCCTACTCACCTTTTATGGAGCCAGATTTCTGACATATCCACCGACCAAGTCTATTTTGCTCCATGTCGTATAGCTTTAAAAGTTTCCTTGCGTAAATCCTAAGAGTATTTGCATTTGACCATTTGGTTTGATAATTCTTTCTTTGTTTGGAGACAAGCTTCTGCTATTAGAAGAAGAGAATGTATAAAGGAGAAAGAATAATTTCTTTCATGTATTGAAAAACTGATGAATACAACGGTTTATATATACAGGGGAAGAAGAAAGGAAGAAAGTGTATTAACTGTCATAACAGAAAAACTAACTAACTACCATACAGCTTAGTTTTATCCTAATACTCCCCCTCAAGATGGAGTGTAAATGTTATGAACACCCATCTTGCTGAGAAGGAAACAAAACTGAGCTGGAAAGAGTGCTTTGGTGAGTAGATCAGCAACTTGATGTCGAGAAGCAACATGCAGTGTTTTGATGAGACCGGCCTGAACCTTTTCTCGAACCAAATGACAATCAAGTTCAATGTGCTTAGTTCTTTCATGAAAAACAGGATTGGCAGCAATGTGAAGGGCTGCCTGATTATCACAGAATAGAACCATCGGTTTAGGATGAGGAACATGGAGATCTTTGAAAAGTTTAAGCAACCAAAGCAATTCACAGGTAGCATTAGCCATGGACCGATATTCTGCCTCAGCAGATGATCTTGCAACAGTGTGCTGCTTTTTTGACTTCCAGGAAACAAGGGAATCACCAATGAAGATGCAAAAACCAGAAATTGATCTTCTTGAATCTGGACATGAAGCCCAATCAGAGTCAGCAAAACCTTTAAGCTCAGTTACAGAGGAAGAACTGAAGAACAATCCTTGAACAACAGTGCCTTTAATGTATTGGAGAACTCTGTAGGCAGCCTGCAAATGAGGAACTCTTGGCTTGGACATGAATTGACTTAGATAGTTGACTGAATAGGATAGATCTGGCCTGGTAAGAGTCAAGTAAAGTAATCTGCCAATAAGTTGGCGATATTGAGTAGGATCATCAAGTAAATCACCCTGGTCTTGTGTGAGCTTTGTGTTGGGATCCATTGGCGTCTTACTGAGTTTACAACCAATGTATCCAGCATCGGACATCAACTGCAGAGCATAGTGTCTTTGACAAAGGGAGATGCCTTTACTGGATCGAGCTACCTCCAAGCCTAAGAAGTATTTAAGATCTCCAAGATCTTTGAGTTTAAAACAAGCATTGAGGTATGTTTTAAGCTGAGACACAGCTGTAGAGTCATTACTGGCAATGACAATGTCATCAACATAAACTAGAAGGGCAAGAAATGAAGCACCATTGATCTTGGTAAACAAGGAGTGATCAGAAGCTGACTGCTTGAAACCACACTGAAGCAAAGTAGTTGAAAACTTGGAAAACCACTGTCTTGAGGCTTGTTTCAAGCCATATATTGATTTATGAAGCTTGCATACTGGTGTAGAAGGTAAAACCTCCCCCTGTCGATGATAACCAGGTGGTAATGACATATAAACATCCTCTGTCAGTTCACCATGTAAAAAAGCATTGTTTACATCAAGTTGTGATAGTGTCCAGCCATTAATAGAAGCCAGAGCAAGTAAAACTTTGATAGTTACCAACTTAGCAACAGGAGAATATGTATCATGATAGTCAACCCCTTCTTGTTGAGTGTAGCCTTTAGCTACAAGTCGAGCTTTGTACCTTTCCAAGCTCCCATCAGCTCGAAGTTTTACTTTGTAGACCCAACGACAGCCTACTGCTTTCTTTCCAGGGGGTAAAGAGGTTATAGACCAGGTGCCATTATCTTCCAAGGCTTTCAATTCAGCAAACATAGCCTCTTTCCATTCAGGAGACTTAGCAGCTTGAGCATATGTTCTCGGTTCAATGTATGAAGAGATGGTATTAACAAAAGCTTTATAGGATGGAGACAATTTATCATATGCAAGTACTGAAGATAAAGGATGTGAAGTGGAAGAAGTAGATGTAATTGCATAACAGTGATAATCTTTAAGATAAGGTGGGGGATTCCTTGGTCTTGATGAAGAAAATGAAGACAAGGAATGTTGAGATTCATGAGACATGGGAGTATAACATGGTAGTACATGATTAGAAAAGAAATCAGAAATAGAGTGTGAAGAAGAAGAAGACTTAAAAGGAAAAATAGTCTCATGAAACACAACATCTCTACTGATATGAACAATATTGGTTTCTAAATCTAATAATTTGTAACCTTTGTAACCAGAAGGGTAACCAATGAAAACAGAAGCATAAGCTCTTGGAGTGAATTTGGTACGGTTTCTTTGTAATGTACTAGCATAGCACAAGCATCCAAATGTTTTAAGATGTGAATACAATGGTTTCTTATGCCATAATAACTCAAATGGAGTTTTGTTGTTCAAGGCTAATGATGGAGTTCTATTAATGAGATATACTGATGTTAAAATACTATCACTCCAGTATGTTAAGGGCAAATTGGATTGAAAAAGTAAAGCTCTTGCTACATTGAGTATGTGTTGATGCTTCCTTTCAACAACAAAATTCTGTTGTGGAGTATCAACACAAGAATGATATGAAATAATCCCTTTTGTTTTGAAAAAATCATTGAATAGTAATTCTGGAGCATTGTCTGATCGAACAGACTTGAGTGAAATACCAAATTGATTTTTTATTAATGAGTAAAATCCAAGAAATACATCTAGAACATCTGATTTGGATTTCAGCATGTAGACCCATGTGTATCGAGTACAATCATCTACAATAGTGAGAAAAAACTTATATCCTTCAACAGATATTGGATGAAAGGGACCCCAAATATCTATGTGTATTAACTGAAATGGTTCTTTTGAGAAAGAATTATTACAAGAAAAGGATAGTCTTTTCTGTTTAGCAAGGGGACAAACAGAACAATGAAAATTTTCTGATGTAGAAGTAACATGTAAATCATCCTTAAGAGTTTGGACCTTAACAAATGAAGGATGGCCTAACCTATAGTGCCATAGTTCTTTTTGTGTAAAAGAAACAGTATTACAAGCAGAAGAAGAATATGTATTTTGAAGAAACTGATGGTTGGAGCTGAGAACATAGAGATTTCCAACACGCCTACCCATCCCAATCATCTTGCCCTGTGTAGGGTCCTGGATTTCACAAGATGTAGAGGAAAAATTAACAATATAATTGTGTTTTTGAGCAAGAGTGCTTATGGAAATCAGATTGAATTTGAAATTTGGAATAAATAAAACATTTTCCAATGTTAGATTGTTGAACAACTAAACAGAACCTATTTGAGTTATGGCAATGGAATAACCATTTGGAAGTGTGACATATGAACTAGATACTTTAGTAGTAGATTTGAAAAAAGATAGAGAACAACAGATATGATGTGTTGCACCAGAGTCTAGTATCCAATCAGAACGGGAAATAAAAGAACTAGAAAGAGAGGCAGCAAGGGAAAAGATACCACTGAAACAGGAGACCATAGGCTCAGGCTGCTGATGATCTTGAATGTCTGGAGTGCTGCGCTGTAGTTGAGAGCTAAGGAATGCAATGAGCTGTTGGCATTGACTGTTGGTTAAAGGTGCAGAATTGTCAGAGGAATCATCTGACTTGGAACTCACTTGATTGACGTGAGCCGTAGAAGACTGAGGCTTTCCTTTGAATTTGTATCTAGGTGGATATCCAACCAATTTGTAACACCTTTCAACTGTATGGCCTAACAGATTACAATGTGTACACAGAGGACGACCTTTCTTTGTTTTAGTAGCAGGATTGTTAGATGATACAGCTGCTATGTTGATGTCACTCTGAACAGATGGATCTGAGAAAGGAAGAACATGTTGACTGATGGCTCTCTGACGTTCTTCCTGAATGGCTAGAGAAAATACTTTGATAACAGATGGTAAGGGGTCCATCATAAGGATTTGTGCTCGGATTGGGGCAAAAGAATCATTTAATCCCATCAAGAATTACATTACATATTCTTGTTGAAGATAATCTGACCATGTACGCATGCCTCCACAAGAACAATCAGGAATTGGTTGATATTCCTTAAGTTCATCCCAAAGAACTTTTAATCGAGTATAGTAGGTACTGATATCCAAAGAACCTTGTTGAAGAGCAATGAGATTCTTTTTGATTTGAAATATTCTTGGTGCATTACTTTGTTGAAATCTGTCTTTCAGATCACTCCATATCTCATAGGCAGAGGAATAATAAATGAGACTATCAGCAATCTCACGTACTACAGAATTCAAAAGCCAAGAAATGACCATGCTGTTGCACCGAGACCATGATCCATAAAGAAGATCGTCAGTTTCTGGTTTTGAAAGTGTTCCATCCACAAAACAGATCTTGTTCTTGGCTGTGAGTGCCATTAACATTGCCCTACTCCATGTATTGTAGTTTGAACCAATCAACTGATGAGAAACAAGAATCATACCTGGATGATCTCCATTACTCAAGAAATAGGGACTACTAGAGTCATCTGAGGAGGGATTACCAATCACAACACGATTGGTGGTGGTACTGTTACTTCCTCGAGCCATGTTGACAGCAAGGAATCACGGGAAAGATGGATTTAGCAGAAGGAAAGAATTTCATCTGATACCATATTAGAAGAAGAGAATGTATAAAGGAGAAAGAATAATTTCTTTCATGTATTGAAAAACTGATGAATACAACGGTTTATATATACAAGGGAAGAAGAAAGGAAGAAAGTGTATTAACTGTCATAACAGAAAAACTAACTAACTACCATACAGCTTAGTTTTATCCTAATATCTGCCTTTGAGTTAGATCACCCTTTCATATTCTAATTGCGAACTAAAAAGAACTAACGATATAAGATCTGGATCGCATTTGATTTGCAATTTTAGAAATGGGCCATAATGAAAAAGGACAAGTATCCTTAACTTGTATTGAACAGATGAAATGGGCTTTATTGTCATCCACTCCTATGTCACAAATGTTCATACTTTTATGTTCTAATTGCCAACTAAAAAGAACCAACAATATAAGATCTGGATCGCATTTGATTCGCAGTCTCTAAAAATGGGCCATAATGAAAACGGACAAGTATCCGTAACTTGTGTTGAACATATGAAATAGTTTTTATCATCATCCACTCCTACATCACAAATGTTAATTTTCGCATCCTCAAATTCTCTCTTCTATAAGTAAAACAGTACGAATCATTTCTATATAATCATTTTCTCTTGGCAGGTAAACACTTCCTTTGGGATACATATAAGGGTCTTGACAATAGATTGCATAATATGCAGTACTTAGGTTCAATACAACAGATTGCATAATATGCAGTGTGCAATTATGTTAGCAGTCTATTGCCAGAACGCTTAATTTGTGAGTACTGACAAACAGTAAAATGGGCATAATACTTCCTTGTTTCTTCCATAACCGGTCCAGTGTATGATAAATCTAGAATATAACCCTTTCATATTCCAATTGCCAACTAAAAAGAACTAACAACTTAGGTTGTGGTTCTTATTTGATTTGCGCCATCTAGAATTAGGCCATAAAGAAAAAGGACAAGAAATTTAACCTTAACTTCTATTGAATATATGAAAAGGGTTTTATCAGCATCCACTCCTACGCTACAAATGTCAATTTTCGCATCCACACAATTTCTCTCTGCTAGAAGTAAAACAGTACAAAACATTTTTATATAATCATTTTCTATTTGGTAACCACTTCCTTTGGGATACATTTAAGGGTCTTGACAATTCATTTTGAGAGTTTTTGGCAAACTAATAAGCTTTGGACTATCTAAATTCTCTACAATACTTCATTTTTTTTATATTGATTTCTTCCATCCATTTTTCCACCTTTTTACGCTGTCACTTTCATCGTTTTCTTTACCTTGCTCCAACACCTCTTGTCACGTAAGATCACCACCAATCTTCTTTTTGTACGTAGTTTCCCAGCGCATTTTTTTTATCTGCAACACTACCTCTCTCCGCTATAGAATTCTCTACAACAAGTATTTTTTTTTAATAGCAATATCCATGCATTTCATTCATTCATGAATAATACATGTGAAGCTAAGACATTATTTAGCATAGAGGTATGGTCTTTCACCCCGTACTTAGCTTCATTACAATTGATTGCATAATATGCATTGTGCAATTTTTTTTTGATTAAAGTCTCATGTTGTAGCATTAGTACTCTCTGTTCACATGGCAGAAAGTGCTAGAAGCACATGGACACTAGCATTAGCCAACACAAGGAATTTCTAATCCAGCTTCATCTTTGTTCTTTAGAAAACTAAAGTACAACAACCACATTCCAGGTTTGCTGGTCGCATGGTGAAGAAAAAGCAAGCTTCCAGTGCTGCCGAAGCTAGAAAGATCAAAACTTCACATGGTTTGCTAAATTTCTTTCATCAACAGTACCTGCATAGCTAACAATTGATCCTCCAACAGAGAAAGATTAATTCCATTTAAACAGGATATTGCGCAGATGCAGAAATATCTGATGCATTGTCCAATTATGTTAGCAGTCTCATTAACAGAATGTTTAATATGTGAGTACTGGCAAGCACTAAAATGGGCACAATACTTCTTCGTTTCTTCCGTAACCAGTCCAGTATATGACAACTCCGGAATGGTAACTCTAAGACAATTGACATCCTTAAAGCATCTCCTCCCAGCACTATAGTAGATAACCCTCTACAACAAGTTAATCCTTGAACATAACCGGTCCAGTAAATGATAACTCTGGAATGGTAACTCTAAAACAATTGACAACCTTAAAGCATCTCCTTTCAGCACTATAGTAGATAACTCTCAACCAGAAGTTAAACAAAGATGAGTTCGTTTTTATTCTACGAGTATTGCATTTTATATACAATAGATGACACGATCACATATGTTTTATTTGATATACATGTCCTTGCATAGCATACACATAATCTATAATAGTATTTGCAATATTTCCAACTTTCTTTGTTCATCCCTTCTTAATTTAAGCTAGTCAAGATATTGCTCGTAATTGCTTATGCGCCACCAAGTGAGGTAGGCCTCTCCGCAAAAGTGATGGGCTCTATTATCAAAGATTTAACTCGGTTCTTATATCTTTCATCTGGCGCTCCATGTCCATCTCCGTGCTTGTAGTGGCAATGGGCCATGCGAGCAATGTTAAACGCCTTTTCTACGAAAACCTCCTCAAAGGCAGAGCCTTGGGTTCCATCTTTGTTCATCTTTTTCCACGCTTCATCGATCAAATTGCTGATGTGTTTTCTAGCCAATTCCTCCGACATACCAGTTTCACGCATGTAACATGGGATACCTGAACAGTCGCCTCTCTCTATCTCAGCCTACATCAAAACGAAAAACAAAGGGTCAGAATTAGGATGATAAAAGGGCAAAAAAATCAGGTTGTATTTGAAACATTCAACCAGAAAGTATATCAAATGTAAGCACCTTGGAACTAGCTATGTCATTGCAAAGTCGAAAGACAAGGGATGGCCAACGCAAGAGATTATGGTACTTTTGTACGCACTCAAGCTCCTCTTTTGTTTTTTTGTGATCCAGTAAAAAGTAGGCATGAACCAATAGGAGAGGCCCTGAGCATTGTTTTAAATTGCGGTCGTGCCCGCGTTTTCGATCGCGTTGCGTTTATCACGATTGCGGAAATAACGGAGACCATTGCGGCCATTGCGGCCATCGCGGTTTTTTTAAATTTCGCACAACTTTTATACAAAATGTAATAATTATAATTATAATTATAAAAAGTCTTATTTTATAATTTTTAAAATAATTTATGATATTTTAAGTTAATATTTTATGTAAAAAAATGTTACTTATAATTTTTTTTTGAATTATAGTAAAGCATTCATATATAGAAAATCATTTATGGTAATTGAAAAATAACAAATTATGAGACTAAAGATAAATAATTATGTATTAATAAAATCAATGTATTAATTATTTCTCATTTAAATTATTAAAGAATTTTTCATCCAAATTTTATCAAATCTTTTTTTATCTAAATTAATTATATCATTTATATTATCAAATATCAATATTATCTTTATCTTTTGAGTTATAATTATATTTAATGCTATGTATTTAATTACAATAGAAATTCAACTAAAGATTACATTTATAATTTAATTTTAGATTTAATTTAATATTATTTGATATATATTTAATAAAAACAAAACCCAAAAATCTAGAATCCCAAACATCCCAAAGACCACCCTCCTCTCAACCGTTCATCACAACACTTTCTCACCCACCCTCACTCACAAGCCTCACTCTTGCTTTCTTTTTCTCCCTCGTTGAGTCTACTCTCTCCAGACAAGAACCCAGCTTCCGTCGACGGATAGCAACCAAGATGCCCACAGCCCCACGCCAGGCCACGCCCCGCCGTGCCTCCACCACTCCACTGCGTCATCGCCTAGTGCCTTCCTTTTTTCTTAGTCTTTCTCTACCCTGCTTCTACAGAGTATGACTACAAAACAGAGCTCTCAATAGTCGCTTAGCCCCTCACTAACCAGCAGCCAAAAAGTCCAGAACCATGACAAAATCCCCTTCCCTAATTCGACAGATCCCCTTCCTTGATCTAATTCTACTTGAAAAGGTAAATGATTTTAAGTTTTAAATAAATTTCTTAATTACTTTCCAATATCAAAACTCATCCTAATTGTTGTGTTGTGGTGTTGTTTCTTGAGAATTTCTGTTGATTGAAACTGAAATTATAATTGTGTGAAACTAGGGATTTGTTTTGGATTTTGTTGATCAGTCTTCTGTTGGAAATTTTTTTGCTGATTTTGAAAATTTTTTCAATACCCAATTTCAACTGAGAATGGACGGTAGCAGCAATAGCGACCGCTATAGCGGCCAATAGCGGCAATAACGGCCGTTATTGCCGCTATCGGCCAATGGCGGCTGCTACGGATGTGATTTATGTTCACATCCGTTTTTCCCTTGATAGCGGTGGCGGCCACTGCCGCTACCGCGAGATAGCGGCCGCTATTTGAAACACTGGCCCTAAGACAGATATCCATGCATTCTCAAGATATTCCTCAGATTTTGGTGTTTGCTTGTTGTAACACCATTTTGCTTCTTGTAAGAACGACTTCAATAAATCAGCCCACTGAAAGAAAAGTAAGAAGTCAATGCTACATTTGAACAGAACATGTATTTAAGTTAGAAATTTTAAATAAATTAAATCGAGTCTATAGAATTACATACCGCTTTTGTTAAGTATGGTAGGATAACTTCCTCTTGCTCTTTAAGAATATCATAAGCTATCTCATTGATGCTATTGTAAAGAGCTAAGAAGCATAATTTCATATAATCTGGAAGTTCATTAACAGTATTGACATCCCATCTGTGCATAACATTGAGAATCAGTAAGTAAACAGGTGCCAAGTATTAACTAAAAATTGTTAGTGGAATCGTGAATTCTCTAACGATAAAAGGGACCTTTCAACAGCAACTATAAACTGCTCCAATTCATCCACCGTCCCATAAACATCATAAACATCATCCAGGATGGTTATTAGTTTTGTGATTTTCGTCAGAGATTTTCTGCAGTTACTAAATTGAGGTTCAGACACCATCCCAAGAGTCCAGAAGAAGCTTTCTATTAGTCTATCTCTAGCAAAGCTCAGCTTGTTTGAGAGTCCCATAGCCCTCCACCATCTAAATCACACAAAAGAAGCCAAATTAATTGTTACATAAGCCCATAATTATTTGTTTCAAAGCTGCAAATTTAAGATCATACTTATAATTTTTGCATTTGAAGAATCTGACCTTATCATGTCTTGCAGTTCTTTTTGGTGCTCAGATTGGACCCTGTTAAAATCGATTTTAGCCAGTTCCAGAACCACTTGGTTTACATATTGTCTTCTACTGTATGATTCGATGGTCCAACGAGCTTCTAGTGTAACATCCCGTTACCACATTTTCACGTATTTCCATGCAACTTTACCGGTTGGGCTGTCTGCGATGCCATTAACATTCAACAGTAACAGTGATAAATGCTAAACATTTATCTATTAATTATGGAATATGAAATTTATTTTTCATTATTCCTTTCATCTGACATCCCCTATTAACTTTTATTTCACTAAGATAGTACTGTATACATATGTCTGAAATGTAAAAGAGAAGAGACTGTACCTGTCACATTTAACGTGCCATGCCTCATTGCTTTATGCATAACTATACTCATCCGAGAGCTAATTCTCTCAACTCCGTGTACTTCTTATCTGTGGAGTTAAAAACAAAGGGGTGAGCGATTCATATTCTCAGTAAAGGAAACATATGCTGCTTTAATTAAAGCAAAACTATATATCGCAACACATTTATTCTTTTCTTATAATAACTCAGTAGAAAAGAACATGGATATAGTAAACAACTCTCTTATTACACCACTTAATTCACTGGTTAAACAGTTTACTTTAAAATGCAGTAAACAATACATAAGATTCAATAAATCTTATCAGTAAACAGAAATTGGTAAGTTGAGACTAGGCAACAAATAAATCATGCTATCATCGTTCCCCCTCCCCCTTGCGAGAACGGAATCTGCCGCTATTGGGGTGCACTCGTAGGCCATCGCCCCTCACGGCTATCTCAGATCTATGGCCATAATCTATAATGGTCCTCGGGTCCACTTGCCAAGTGACCTCGAGACCGCTGATGACTTGGCTGGTCCATCAGCCCTGTGACGCCCTGAGGTGCACTCATTGGTCCATCGATCGAGCCACCGCCCCAGGCGGGTCATGCAATAGTAATGCATGAACTAGAGGCCTAACGTCTCAAAATCAATTTATATCACATGAAAAACCTTTAAGGAATCATTTCATAATGTCATCGCTTTCTTTCCAAAAAGGTTTTAAAATAGCCCGCAATCTCACTGAATTCCGTGTGAGAAAGACACGGGTTAAACTGACATGCCATGGCTAGTTCGCCCATGGTCAACTCACCCATTGGTCAACTCACCCCCAAAAACAAAATGAAAACAATTCATTTTTCGTTGAAAAATTTTGGAAAAGCGAAACCTGTTCGCCATGGTCGACTCACCCGATATGGCTCGCCCATGACAGTTCGCCCAACGCGGAGAACCTGTGTTCGCCAGCCATCTTGCTTTTAAATTTGAAAACAAAACCGGCTCGCCCTCAGTGGCTCGCCCAGTAATCAACTCGCCAAAGGTTTCATATTTCTATTTTTTATTTTCAAAGATAATAAAATTAGTTTATTTTTCAATTTAGAAACCTTGGAAACGTGAAACCTATTCGCCATGGTCAGCTCGTCCATCTGGCTCGCCCATGACTAACTCGACAAGACGGTGAATTAGTATTCGCCCGCTACTTAGCTTTTCAAAAGAGAACTCTCTCGTTGATAGCGGTTCGCCCGCCTTAAATTTAAAACAAAGGGCCGCTCGCCTAAACACATTAAAACGAGTTCGCCCGCCCTTAAAACTAGAGACGGTTGTATAAAAAATATAAAAGAGCTTGGCTCGCCCGCCATTACCAATTCGCCCATCAAAGAAATACAAGGGCTCGCCCGCCCTGTATCAGTTCACCCAAAACAACATAGGGGTCGGCCTTTAGCTCGCCCGTATCAAAATAATTATCAAAATAACTTTTCTCAAACAATGCATGTCAGAAAACAAAACATTTAACTTTATGTTTTCATAAAACTTACTCCACAGGACATGCATTACTTCACACATATCTCCCTTACCTTTTAGAAACGAAGCCTTGCTTCGCCCTGCTCTCTGTTCGCCCATAGCCATTCCCATTTATCGGCTGCAAATTATATAAATTCCATTAATATTTTCTTTATAAATATTTTTCCATTACTTGGGCGAATTGAAATAAATCAAATGACTACTCGCCCAAATAGAGCTCTACTAGTTCGCCCAGATGAGCTCGCCATTCACCATATGGCTACCACGTGGCATATCGCCCGCCATAACACACCATGGTTTTGTGAGTTCGCCCAACAGTCAACTCATGAGGCCTACATTGGCTTAATTGTGGGAGTTCGCCCACAAACCTATTCGCCCAACGCCTCTACATTTGAGCTCGCCCTTGAATTCATTTCACTAGAATTGGGCGTTCTCGCCCCTTGAACACAGCTTTACCTTGGCGAGTTCCTTAATATCTACTCGCCTCATTGGCGTTTACTAGTTTTCAACATGGGCGATCACTGTAGTCGCCATTGTCGTCACTTATTCCATTATTTTCCTTGTTTTCATGTTCTCTAAGGATCTAACTAAAACAAGATTGTGTTCTATGTTGTAAACATATAAGTCTACCCTTGAATATCAAGAACACCACAAAAATATGAAACTCACCTCAATCAACTGCACTTCCAGAACAGATTGCTTTCCATCTCATGTTGGCCTTCCTTTGCCTATTCTTTTAGCTCATCAAGTTGAGAAGAAAAGGTTTGCAAGCTGTTTTGCTTGGTTAGCCAGCTTAAGGGTGAAGCCTATTAGATCAACCATAGCAGAGAAATGGAAGAAGCAGAGAAATGGTTTTCGTGAAGAAGCTGAAATTGGCTAACTCGTTTTTCCTCAATTATCTCTGCTTATATAGCCATGCTCAGCCAATCAATAGCCACCACCTGCCTCTTATCCTGTATCCTTCATCATTTCACGTCTTTAATGCATGAAGAAAACTGAGGCACAAGTGGCGTGAAAGTCCTCCTTCCACATTTTTTTTTCTCAGGCTATTGACTTTGTTTTTCTCCTCAACCAATAGGGTTGCTTCCTTTATTGACTTTACCTCCTCTGTATTAATTGTCTCCAACCGAATCACTTACAAAGTCAATTTTGGCTGCAATGGTCACACGCTGATTCCATTCCAGTTTATTCAATATATATGGGCGATTACATGTCCTCGCCCATTTGGGCGATCATCGAATCACAGCATTGGCGAACTCACCTATTCGCCCAACCAAAGAGCAACCAACCAACTCGCCAATTGCTAAGATTCCCCACATTTGGAAATTTTTATTTAGCATTTTAATTTCTTCAATTTATGTGGGCGATCGGGAGCCCTCGCAGATTTTGGCAAACTAATATACTCGCCCTCGCCATTATCCATTGATGATCTGCTCGCCCATTGGCGAACATACTACCTTGCTCCCCCATTAACGAGCTGACCAACATTCTCGCCCCATACATTATTTCACCGAAATTGCTCCATTCTCATCTCAAGTTAAGGAGCTTTTCACCAAAATGTAAATCTTTATTTATTATTTACTTAATTTCCAATATCCATTTTATGAGATTAGACTCTACAGTAGTGTAGAATCGGATCTTACATCTAGCCTTTTCATTCTGTGGTTCAGGGGAAGCTCCAAAGCATGATTTACTTGTTCAACTAGGCATTCGCTTATGCTTACTTTGGGGTCCTTGAGATGCTTTCTTGTGAACTCGTTTGCTTCGTCCAAGAGATCTTCTCCTTCAAAGGCAAAGTAAGAAGCTTCAAACAGGCTTAGCATTCCCTTCACATCTTGGCTAAGGCTTGCCTTGAAAAAGCCATTTCGGTCATTGAAACTACCGAATACATCTGGGTTTAAACAAAGAGTATCATTATTCATTATCTATAAATTAAACTTAGAACGATGAAAGATTACTGAAAGTACTTTTTACAATGTGATCAATGTTGCAACTTGAGCAATTTTACAAAAAGACTTGATAACCTAGATAGAAAAAATGGAAAATAAAAGTTGAAAATGGAAAAAAAAAAGTAACATATGAAAATATTTTTTCGTTAATTTATTTGATAAAAAAAAGCAAATTTTGAAAGAATATATATTTTTTTTCATCCAAAGCAGAGTTCAAAAATAAAAATATGATTATAGTATTACATTATTTTACATTATATCAGTAATAAGCTAAGATAAACAATTAAAATTTAAAAATGAAGTAAAACCTTGTAAATAGACACATTTGACTCACTTATCTCCCATTTTCTGCACATTATTTTTTCCAATTTCAAATAATTCTTTTATGATTAAAGATAAAAAAAGAAATATATTTTCTATTTTCTTTTCTTTTTTTTCCTTTTTCTCTTTCCAACCACAAATAAAAATAATTTTCTTTCCATTTTTCTATTCATCTTCCTTTTCCACTCTACCAAACATAATGTAAAAGTAACTATAAAAATCATATAAATATTCTCTTTTGCACAATACCCAGCCATTATCTAATTTTCGAAATACTATAGTGTGTTTATGCCCATATAAACTAAAAATGTCCATCTTAAGTTTTGTTGTTATGAACGGTGATATTCTTGGGAGATTAGTAGTTAAATATACCTCTAACATTTAATTTTACAATAAAAGTTCTTGAACTTTTATTTTACTGTAAATAAACCTATAATTTTTCAGAATAAGATAACGCAGTTAAGTAAAATAAATAAAAAGTTGGGGTCTTATACAGTAAAATAAAAGATTAAGTGTTTATATCCATTTTGTGCAATATGTTTAAGACTATATTTGGTTATTAAGTCTATTTCTGGAGTCAATTTCGCCTGACATTAATGAATTTTTTTCGTTAGGGAAATATTTAATAAATGGGGATAGAGTAGGATTTCTTGGATTTGAACACAAGCCTTACAATATGTCATAACTCATCCTTAATTACTAGGCTAAGAGGTTGTTGGTGACATTGATGAATTTTAAAAAGAATTGATTTTTTTTTACTTCATTTATAAAAAAGGGAATTAAAACCCTAAATTTTGAAGAGAATATTATTATTTATATTATGTTGACATTTTTTGGTTGAAAAAGAGTCCAAAATGCATTAAAAATTCCACTTATTCAAATGAGATAATATATAATGATCTTCAAAATTAATCTTAGATAGTGTTATTAAACTATGTTGTAGTTAGAGACATTGAGTAGTTTGATTATTTGGTTCAAGTGATTGGTGTATGATGTTCATGTTTAAAAACTAAAATTAAAATCTCTTTTCTTCAAAATAATAATAAAAAATCTTGTTGTATTTAGGGATATAATGGTTTAATTCTAGTTGATTAGAAAAAAAAAGTAGTTTTTTTTTTCAAAAATTGAGCTAAGTAGATTTTGTAGAGTTTTTTTTCCCTCGGTGGAGTTCTTTAAAATATTTTTTTTCTTTTTTGTAAACTGTTTTAAACTTACTTTCTTGGATGGGGTTACTCTAAACCTAGTCATTGCCAAGTCAAATTTTTCTATTTTTATTTTTAAAAATAAAAAATTTCCATCATAGCATGCTAAGTTTATGAAATTCCAAATACAAAACCTAAGGCCACAATTTCAACATCAAAAGTCTATCCCTTCCACCATAGCTCTTCCTTGAACACCAACAAATGAAACAAATCTGTCAATTCAAACCCCAAAACACATAACATGCTGCTTCCAACAAGGACAAGAACAAGGGCCGACAATCAAAAGCCATAATCTTGTGCCTTTGTTTCAAGAGAAAAATCAAGGATTTTGAAGCAATTGTTGGGTGATGGAAGAAGATAAAGCAGCAAAAACTTTGGATCAGAGGAGCAGTAGACTGTTCTGAGGCAAAAACAAAAACATTGGGTTAAAGGAGCAAAGAGCCCACATTTAAGATTAAGGCTTTGCTTGGTAGGGTAGAAAGAAAAATGGAAAAATGGAAAATTAAAAGGAGGAAAAAAAAATGAAGTTATGGAAAACATTAATTTTTTTTCTTAAGTGTGCTTAGTAGGAAAGAAAGAAATTGTAGAAAATATAATTGTGAGATTCACACCTCCTATTACTATTATATAAAGATAGTGAAATAAGATATCTTATAACTTTTCATATACCTTGTGTTTCGTAGGTATAATTGACATTTGGACTGTGGGTCCTATTGAGACTTTTACTGCTCCGATGGAGATGAAACCTTGCGGTACTAATATTTGGAGCAAAATACTAAGATGGTAAGAATCTTTATCTTAAATTTCTTCATTTGTGCATGTTTTGAAAAGCGTGCAATAATTTTAAAAATGATGGTTAAGTCCATATATGAGAATTTCGTAAATAACGGTCAATCTAAATGGATTTAAAATCAACTGATAGACATAGATAAATTTTTGTGTGAAGTAGTCTCATACCATGTTCAACTGTAGACTAAATCACATGTAAGAATCAAATTTTACGCGATTGCTCTGTTAGGGGTATTTTGGTAATTTCACCCTCCTTATAGCCAAACCCTGATAAAAGCCTAACTAATGATTAGAACATGTTAAATACATATATTCTATGAGTGAATAAAATATTGGAAGTTAGACTAAATGTTTAAATAGAAATTAGAAAGAAAGGAATGTAGTTGGAATATTTAAAATTGTGTAAGGACATTTTTGTCATTTCACACTAAGATATTTATTTTTATTGAAATTTCTTGTCTTCTTCTCCACTAAGGCTGGCCACCACCTTTCCACCATTGTTTCTCACACCAAAAGCTTGTGAAGAGAGAGAAAATCCTAGTAAAACTCACCAAAAACGAAAACTATTTTCACCAAATCTATCCAGCTCTTCGAGCTCTACAACATAGTATCAAAATCCAACATAGAAGAAGCCATTTTCTTTGTGTTTGGGTTTCCTCCAATTTTGGCCAAGTAAGAAAGGTGAGAGAAAGCTTAGTTTTTCATGTTTTAATGGCATTATACTATGTGTTTAAGGTGTTTAATCATGTATTCAAGCATAAATTGGATTAAAACCATTAGAAAGAACTCCATAGGGTTTCGGCCAACATGTACCATACATGAGTGAGAGGTTGTTCAATGCAAAAGTGGTGTAGAAACAGTGTAAAGAGTGTGTAGAACGTGTTTATGGCCTCAAATCGTTGAAACAGAATATGTACCCATGGGAGGCCATTTTGGCCAAGTGAAGAGCATGAGGAATTCATGCTCAAATTGATGTAAATTAGGTCCTAGGAAGTTGTATAAATTAATAGAAGACTATTGGAAAAATCAGAATCGAAAACGAAGGTGTTTTGACGATAGTTGCAGTGTTAGCACCAGTATGAAGTAGACCAGATTTGTAGCTACAGTAGGCAATGTAGTTAATTTCAAGGAGTTATAAACTAGTTATAACTAAAGTTTGATGAATTGACTATTTTTGTATGATGTTTTGCAGCTCGGAAGTGAGGTGTGAATTATTGGTGCTAATGAGCAATTCGACAGAATCTGAGTGGTAAAGGATATATGTAAGAGAAGTAAGGATATTGTGTTGCATTAATAATGATTGAATTGAGATCGTATGTGATTGATTATTATAAATTGATTGAGATTGGGAAACTGTGATTATGGTTATTGAACTGTGTTTCTAATGCAAGAAGGTTAGGATTGACCATACCTTTATGGTACCGAAATTTCATAAATCAAACTCTAAACCCTAGAAGTACAAAAGGTGGATTATAATGTGATAGAACTAAAGCTATAAGAGTGTATGAATAAGAGTTGCATATAGGTCGCTAAGATAAACCAATTTGTAATTTAGTTTTCGAGGCTGTTTTTAATAATTTTCCTCTTTCAAGATTTCTATGAGTGCTGATGACATTCTTATACATAAATAAAATATTTTGAGCATTGAATTCTGAATTGAGAATATTTGTTGAATATTTTTATTTTGATTGCTAATGTTATTGATTTTACTGATTTATGGATTGACTGAAGATTTGTTTTATCGAGTGAATTTCTAAAGAATGTTTCTACTATTTCATAATTTGTTTTGAGACTGTTGGTCCCATAGAAACCTTTGGGCTTTTCATGCTTATCTGAGTGAGTGATTGAGTGTACTGTTGTTGTTGACCTTAGTCACGTCGTTAGCACCCACAGTTGTCATCTGAATAGTGTTCATTGTATACTACTACTGACAATGGCTATACGTCTTATTATTACTCCCTTTTGGGATTCTTATACTGCATAATATTATTGGGTGCTACCTAGTCTCCACTATACTACTATTAAACTGTTTTACTATGTGTTTACTGAATCTGATAAATTGATTTGATTTATTGATTGTTTATTGAATCTAATCAATTGTTTACTGATTGTCTTATTAAAATAGTTTTTGAACTAAATTTCGTATGGTATACCAAGTGATTGTTAATTGTATTTGAGTTGCTTACGAATGATTGATCGAAAACAAAACCTTTGATCTGTTTATTAAATAAGTTACGTCAAACTCCCTATAGTCGGATTTAGGGACCGGGACAAGTGAAGTACTTCAAAGTATCCTTCTGTACTCAACCTGGTTATCTAATCGATTATAGTATCCTTCAAATAGAGTGCTTAAACTTTGTTCTAATAGTAAAATTTAAGTACACGAGCATGTTTTATGATACACGTATGTAGCTATGCATAGTATTAACTCTTTTATATAAATATTTCTTACTAGGTGTAAGCTCACTCTCTTACTTTCCTTCCAGATTATTTGCAGTAGTTTTCCTTTCGTTCAGAGGTCGCTTCTACCGGTATCCCTCATGCGGTTATCTAGAGACCGTAGAGGTATATTATTTACTTTTTATTTGTTCAAACTATGTATGTACAGTACTACTATGTATATATAATTTGTACAGGGGATGTAAATTAGTGTCTCGATTGTGACTGTGGAGTATTAATTGATGGTAATTAAAGTATGATATTTCAGTTATGCATCGTAAAAGAGTGTCTGAGATTCTAGGACTTGAATACTGATTCACATTAAAACTGAGTGTGTGAACACTACAAACAACCTAACCAATTATAAAAGTTAGTACTGAGTGTAATAATTGGATTGTGACAATAATTTTCTTTCCATCCATTGCTTGGTAGAACTGAAAAATAGAAAGAAAGAAAATGAAATTATATTAATTTACTATTATACCATTAATGAGTTATGATAACAAAATAAAATTAAAATAAGAAAGGATAATTTTGTAATTATACATACTTGACACACACCTCTCTCATTTTCTTTCCAGTATTCTTTCCAATTTAAAATGATTTGGTTTTGTTAATAAGGAAAGAAAATTATAATCTTTCCAATTTTCTTTCCTCACACATTTTTTCCCACCAAGCATTAACAAAAACCATTTCATTGCCACTTTTCCACACTCCTCTTTCCATCCTTTCACTTTTCCATGAGTTTTTTTTCCCTTAAACCTGTATTTCAAATTTTTTATTCCCTAATAAGAGCAGTTTTAAACTTAATTACCTAAAAGGGCATTTTAATCTAAGTCAGTTAGAACAATTTGATTTTTTTTAAAACAATTAAGAAAGTATCTTAAAATAGAAACGATAGTTAGAAACATAAACACAGAACAACAATAACTCAAATAGTCAAGCCAGGTGAAAGATCTTTTGCTACATGCAGTTGCTTCCGCCATCTTTTTAACTTCCCGTGCAAGTGGTTTCCATCCTTTGAAAGAAGCTGAAAACAATGCCATCATAATTTTGAACAACTCTAAAGAAGGCCCTGAAGGATTCCTTATTTCTTTTCTTTGAAAGAATAGCCACGATTTAGACAAAAGAAAAAGAACTACATTTGATTAGCTTCTGACATGGCATTGAATACCTGTGAGGACCACATTTTCTTAAAAGATACTGGGAAATTGACTTTTCAAGATTAAAAGTCAATGAAAATGAAGAAATTAATTTATTTGAAGTAATAGGTAAATTTAATTAAGGATTGAAAAATTTGAAGATCGAAACATCATGAGACTAAAATGACTGATCGCTAGTGTTTTGATTATAATTCTTGATCGGAGTATCTAAATGATAAACTGTAAAATTCTTTGAAAAGCAAACTTAATTATCTTTGCAACCATTTAGGCTCATATTTTTATTCAATTTGGATTGATCTTAGTGAATTTTCAAAGTTAGTTATAAGTTTAGTGAAACAATTAGGAATGTGAGCTAAAATGATGGAAAATGGATTGGGCATTTACTATAAACAATTTTCATATTCTAAATAGTAATATAGAAATGAGTTGTATCTGATTTAAAGTACAACTTGAAATTTAACCATGCGACACTTATTTAATTTATTCAGATAAGATAATAAAATTTCAACCAAATAAAATTAGATTTATATGAACCAAGTAAAATACTAAACTAAATAAAATCCTATATATAATTAAGTAATGTAATTTTGGACTAAAACATAGCTAAGTGGGATTTTATGGAGGCTTCATGAAGAAGCCTGAATGCATGAAAAATCATGCACATGCAAAGGCAAGGTCAGTGTATGTAACATCCCAATTTCCACTATATAACATGTTACTCACTTATAACTTACACTTATTACCGGTTGGGCTGTCAGTGATGCTTAACAACTCTCAGTACTTTAATAAGATTTTGTTCTCTTATTCCTCGTAAATCATATAAAGTTATGAATTATTAATTTGTTCACTTATAACTGTTTATACATTCCCTTTCATTTAAAGTAGTACTGTACCATTTTACTGAATATATAAAAGAATACGACATACCTTCAATAGTAAATCTCGGGAAGATAATTCTCCTTGCCCTAACTCAACAATCTGTGGAGTGGAAAAATAAGGAGTGAGCCACTACGTGCTCAGTAAGGAAGGTGTATGCTGCTATATAAAAACTATATTCTCAAAAACCATTTAATTATCCTAACGATCAAACTCATTAGGAAACAATGAATATAATTAACATGAAACAGGATTCAACAGATCCTTTCATAAATCATTTAATTGAGATTAGACAACAATTTAAATCATGCAAAGAACACAAGTCATCCCCTTTTGGGGTGCACCCGTAGGCCATCGCCCCTCACGGCTATCTCACTAGATATATGGCCATAATCTATAGGTGGTCCTCGGGTCCACTTGCCAAGTGACCTCGAGACCGCTGATGACTTGGCGGGTCCATCAGCCCTGTGACGCCCTGGGGTGCACTCGTTGGTCTATTTGACCCGAGCCATCGCCCTCGATGGGTCACACAAAGTATATGTATAATAATGCATGAACTCATGGCCTATTGTCTCAAAATCAAGTTATATTACATGAAAAACCTTTATGGAATTATTTCATAAAGTCTATCATTCCCAAAAATGATTTGATTTCCCAAAAGGTTTGATAAAATAGTAAAGCAGCCCGCAATCTCAACATTTTCCGTGTGAGAAGGGCACGGGTTAATTGGTTCGCCCATGGCTAGTTCGCCCATGGCTAGTTCGCCCATAGTCAGCTCGTCGATAGTCAACTCGCCCATTGGTCAACTCGCCCAATGGTCAATTTGCCCCAAATAACTTCATATTTCTATTTTCGAAATCATAAAATAATTCATTTTTCTTTTGAGAAAAATACTCCTCAAACTGTTCGCCATGATCAGCTCGCCCTTACGGCTCGCTCATGACTAGCTCGACAAGGCTGCGAATTAGTATTCGCCCGCCACTGAGCTTTTCAAAAACAGAAAGTAATTTGGTTCGTCCATAATGGATCGCTCGCCTTTTATTTAAAATAGGGATCGCCCGCCCATACAAACATTTAAAAAGGATTCGCCCGACTTTGGCTTACTCGGATTTCTCTTTAAAACAAGGGCACTCGCTCGGTTTTCGTAAAAGAGAGCTTGCCATTTGGCTCGCCCGAATTTCTACCTAAAGCAAAGCTACTCGCCCGCCCTAATCAGTTCGCCCAACAAAACAACATACGGCGGCTTGTAGCTCGCCCGAAACCAAAACAGTTTATCAACCAATGCATGTCAGAAAATAAAACAATTTCTAATATTTTCTTAACATTTTTACTCCACAGGACATGCATTTGGATCACATACTACTTCCTTACCTGATCTCACGAAGTCTTGCTTCGCCCTGCTTCCTGCTCGCCTTTATCAACTCTTACTTCTCAGCTGCAAGGTAAATAGTAATACCATTAATATTTCTTTTCAACTATTTCAACTACAACTCGCCATTCGCCTATCATAGCTCGCCATCCATTAGTGGCTTATTCATGGGAGTTCGCCCAACATGGGAGCTCAACCCGCCATGCTTATCAATTCAGTTCACCACTCGTGGCTTTTCATTCATAATTGGGCTCGCCCATGAATTAGATAACGTTTGGCGACCTCTTTATCTCCTACTCGCCCCATTGGCGATCATCAACATTTCACATGGGCGATCATGGTCAACCTCCTCGCCGTTTGGCGAATATATGTCCTCGCCCATTAACTAATATTCTGGTTATCCCATAACCATTGGCGAACATCTTCTCGCCTAGTCATGTATTGCACCGTACTCGCCTCACCCTTCGGGCGAATACTCTTTACTCACCTATTGTTTTTCTTAATCAATTTTTGGTTATTTTTCCATTTAGTTTCTTATATATTCCACAATATTCAACTACAACCATACTATCTCTATGTTTATTTCGTTGTAAAACATAGAAATCTATCATTAAATATTAAGAGAACTATAAAACTATGAAACTCACCTTTACTAAGTTGCTCTTCCAACAACAGACTGCTTTCTTGCCTTTCTTAGCTTTACTTCTCTTGTTCCTTAACTCTTCAATGGTGAAGAAAAAGGTTTAACTGATAGAAAGATGAAACTCCTTGGTTATGAAAGGAACGGAAGAAATGGAGTAGAATTTGCAGCAAACAGAATGAGCGAGTAACAAATTCTCAGGTATTCTCCTTATATAACCTCTCAAATCCACTTAGAACTCGCCACCTATTCTTATCCTGTTTCATGTCATCATTGCACGTCTTTCATGCAATTAAAACCCAGAGAAATTTGTGACAAAAGGAACGGTGGTAAGGTCTCCTGTTGCAGTCCGTTTCTTCTTTCCTTTTTGACTAAATTTTCTCTTCTTCTCGTCAACTTCTCTGCCAGCCAACGTTGATTGGCTAACTCCTAGTCCACGCCACTGTCAGCCAACGTTTATTGGCTTTCCTTTCATTCTTTTCTCCATTCGTCTGACAGCCATACTCTTCATTAAATGTTTTCATACTTTAAATAAAATTAAATCCCATCTATTCTTTATACACCATATATACATTATAAAATACAATGAAAAGTGGAAATTCACATTAAATGATTCCTTAATTTCAGTAAAACAATTTATTTCCACCATCATTCATGTACAAATAAGGTATATGGTATAATAAAATTCTGGTCTTACATTTCTCCCCACCTTAAGAAATTTGGTCCTCCAAATTTAACTTGGACCTATCATTGAAAAAGCTCTGGATACTTCTCATGCATAAGGGTCTCTAACTCCCAAGTAGCCTCCTCCTCGTTATGATACTGCCAGAGCACTTTAACCAAAGAAATCGTCTTAGATCGCAACACCTTATCCTTCCTATCCAGGATCCGTATTGGTTTTTCAACGTAACTCATATCCTCTCTGATCTCCAGCGGCTCATGTCGAATCACGTGAGAAGGATCTGGATGGTACTTTCTCAACATCGAGACATGGAACACGTTATGCACTCCTGACAACTCTGGTGGTAGTGCTAACCGATATGCCACATCTCCCACGCGATCTAAGATTTCATATGGCCCAATGTATCGAGGACTCAACTTTCTTCTCTTCCTGAATCTCATTATACCCTTGGACAGTGACACTTTTAAAAACACATAATCACCCGCTACAAACTCCAATGGTCGGCGTCTAGTATCTGCATAACTCTTCTGCCGACTCTGAGCCATTCTGAGCCTCTCACAGATCATCCGTACATCACGAGAAGCCTGCTCGACCAAATCGAGAGCTAACAGTTTACGGTCTCCAACTTCTTCCCATGCTATCGGGGATCTGCATCGTCTGCCATACAAGGCCTCATACGGTGCCATGCCGATACTCGTATGAAAACTATTATTATAAGCAAACTCTGCCAGGGGTAAGTGATCGTCCCATGAGCCTCTAAAATCCAATGCACACGCTCTCAACATATCCTCGAGCGTCTGTATAGTACGCTCGGACTGTCCATCAGTCTGTGGATGAAAAGCGGTGCTAAAACTCAACTGAGATCCCATAGCCTCCTGAAATCTCTCCCAAAAATGAGAGGTGAAGCGAGAGTCCCTATCAGAGGTGATACTCACTGGAACACCATGTAACTTCACTATCTCCCTGACATACAACTCGGCCAAGGCACTAACTGAATCTGTAGATTTCATGGCTAAGAAATGTGCAGACTTAGTCAATCTGTCGACTATCACCCAAATAGCATCATACCATTTCCGGGTCCGTGGTAATCCCATAATAAAATCCATAGTAACATGCTCCCATTTCCACATAGGAATCGATAATGGTCGAAGCATACCCGCCAGCTTCTGATGCTCAATCTTAATTTGCTGGCATGTTAGACATCTAGCAACAAACTCAACGATGTCTTTCTTCATCTTAGGCCACCAATACATTCTCCGGAGATTTTGGTACATCTTAGTACTACCCGGATGTAACGTGTATCTAGAGGTGTGGGCCTTTGATAAAATCAGATCTCTAAGCTGTCGATTATCGGGAACACATATCCGACCTCTAAACCTCAGTATCCCATCGGTGCCAATCTCAAAATCTGACATAACTCCCATCTGAATATAACTAGCAATCCCAATACAATAATCATCCCTCCTCTGATCTTCCCTGATTTGGTTCATCAAATCCGGCTCTATACGAAAACTAGCCGTAAACCCATACTGGTCAGAGGAAACAACTGTCAGACTGAGGTTAGAGAACTGCTCTATCAACTCATGCTCCCTGATCATCATGTACGATACCATGCCAACATGCTTACGGCTCAGTGCATCCGCTACTACATTAGCTTTACCTGGATGATACAAAATCTCACAATCATAATCTTTTAACAATTCCATCCACCGTCTGTGCCTCAAGTTCAACTCTCGCTAGGAGAATATATATTTCAGACTCTTATGATCTGTATATATCTGAAATTTCTCCCCGTACAAGTAATGTTGCCATATCTTTAGTGCAAACACTACCGCGGCTAACTCCAAGTCATGTGTCGGGTAATTCCTCTCATGATCCTTCAACTGTCGAGAACCATAGGCTATAACCCGACCATGCTGCATGAGCACACACCCTAAACCTTGAGCGGATGCATCGGTATACACTATAAATCCACCTGGTCTGCTAGGAAGGGCTAATACGGGAGCACTAGTCAATCTCCTCTTAAGCTCACCAAAACTACGCTCACACGCATCATTCCACTCAAACTTTACATCCTTACGTGTGAGTCGTGTCAATGGAGCAGCAAGTCTAGAAAATCCCTCCACAAACCTGCGATAATATCCGGTAAGACCTAAGAAACTCCGTATCTCGGTAACCGTGTTAGGCCTCTCCCACTGAACAATGGCCTTTATCTTGGACGAATCAATTGATACCCCGTCCCTCGACACTACATGTCCGAGAAATATTATATGGTCAAGCCAGAACTCGCATTTACTAAGCTTAGCATACAATTTTCGCTCTCTGAGGGTCTGTAGAATAATCTGCAAATGCTGCTCGTGCTCCTCTGGAGTCTTAGAATAAATCAGAATGTCATCTATAAATACTATGACAAACTTATCCAAAAATGGATGAAATACCTCGTTCATCAAGCTCATAAAAGCTGCAGGGGCATTTGTCAGTCCAAAAGGCATCACTAGGAACTCATAGTGGCCATAGCGATTCTGAAAGGCTGTCTTATGCGCATCCGACTCCTTGATTTTCAACTGGTGATAGCCTGATCGGAGGTCTATCTTGGAAAACACCTGTGCTCCCCTGAGCTGATCAAACAGATCATCAATCCGAGGTAGTGGATACTTATTCTTAAAGGTAGCCCGATTCAACATCCGATAATCTATACACAATCGGAGACTACCATCCTTCTTCCAAACAAATAATACTGGAGCTCCCCACGGTGACACACTGGGGCGTATAAATCCCTTATCTAATAACTCTTGGAGCTGCTTCTTGAGCTCATCTAACTCTGTTAGTGCCATCCTATATGGGGGTCTAGAAATGGGTTCCGTACCGGGTACCAACTCGATCATAAACTCCGTCTCTCGATCTGGTGGTAACCCTGGTAAATCCTCTGGAAATACATCCGAGAAGTCCTTAACCACAGGAATCTCTTGGATCTTTGGATGCTTCCTCTCAACATCCTCCACACTAGCAATATATCTTTCATAAACATTTATACACAACCACAATTTCAGTACACATGTCATTTCACAACATAAATTCACATACTTTTTATTAATTCACAATAACTTTACAATGTACTTTTCGAGATGAGAGAAGGTAATAAACTTAGTATTACAATCCAAACTAACATGGTTTGCAGCCAACCAATCCATACCTAAAATGATATCAAAATCATATATATCCAACAAAATTAGGTTAGCTGTCACAACCTTCTCTCCTATAGTCAATTTACAATTTCTATATATAATATTCGTCCTCTGGAATTCATTAAAAGGAGTTTTCACTTGTAGAATATACTCTAACAACTCCGGCTCTATTGGGGTCCTGTTGGCATATGCAGGCGATAAGAATGAATGAGTAGAACTCAGGTCAATTAAGGCAATTACGGGAATATCAAAAAGATAAACCTTACCTTTGATCACATCGATAGAGGCGTCGGCAGTCTCCTGATCTAACGCGTACACCCGACCCTGAGTCACAACCTTCTTACCCTTCTCTGCGGCTGTCGCCCGCCTAGGCTGTGAGGGTGTTGCTTTCTCTGGCTCACGTTGAGCTGCTGGGGCCGCTATCTGAGGTGTTGCATGAGGTATAGTAGAAGCTGTCGACTCTCTGAGCATCGGACAATTCTTGATAAAGTGTCCCGTCTGTCCATATTTAAAACATACCCCAGACATTAAAGGACAAGGGCGCGATCCATGCGACCTCCCACAATGTCTACATAAGGGCACAACACTTCTCTGAGTGGTAGTGGGGCCACTAGCAGGAGTAGAAACTGTTGGTTTATCAAATCTGCCCTCTGAAATCTGTATGCCCGAAGATCTGGTCTTCTTAGACTGCTCTCTACCTTGTCTGTCCTCCATAAACCTCTTAGCCTTTCCCTTTGCTTTACTTTTAGTTTTACCACTGAAATCGAGCTGGAACTGCTCATAATCCCCTCACATAGTTGAGCCCGTTGAACTATCTCATCATAAGTCTGAATAACAAATGGGGCTAGCTTTACTCTGATGGATGGTCTTAAACCAGCTCTAAATCTCGAAATCTTATACCGGGTGTTCTCACTAGTCTGTGGATCAAAACGGCTCAATGTAGTGAAGTTGGCATCATACTCATCTACTGACATGCTACCCTGAACCAAACCCATGAATTCATGCTGTAATTTTTCCTGAGCAGTGTCAGGGATATATTGCCTCCTAAAAGCTTCCACAAACATATCCCATGACAGATCCTGATGCTGAGCAAATAATACTGTCTGAGTGGCCTTCCACCAATGTCTCGCATCATCTGCCAGCTGGAACACTGCTAAGCCTACTTTCTCTGTCTTTGAACATCTCATAATCTGAAGTAATCTATCAATCTCAATCACCCACTGCTCCGCCACCAATGGATCCCTAGTACCTTTAAACTTAGGTGGATCCAACTTCTTAAATGATTTCACCAATGCCACATTACAATAAGACTCGGCATTTCGAGGCGGCTGAATCAGTGGCTGTGGTGGAGCTACTGGTGGCTGAGGTGCCGGTGGTGGAATAGGCTGGGGCTCAGGCACAACTAGTGCTGGCTATGGCGGTACTGGCGCCTCTACTAGGGCTGCGGGAGCCGTAGCTCTCTCCCTCTCTGCCCTATTAGCGGCTCTATTCGCCTGATACATAGCCATAAAATCTGCTATTAACCTCTCCACCTGAGTTACACGATTATCGATGCTCTCTAGCTGTATAGGACGTGGAGGTCTTGGGGCAGGTTCCGGTGTCTGTGGTTCCAGAGTTTGTGCTGCCCTACCTCGGCCTATGCCTATCATTGAGCGCATCCTCCTTATTCTACTCATATCTGTACCATAGAAATCGTTTATCACTTATCATTAATACATCAATTATATATTCAGATTGTACAGTATTATAGGGAATGTATACCATTTATTTTAAGCATTCACTAAACATCCGACCAACCCTGCTCTGATACCATTAAATCTGTAACATCCCAATTTTCACTATATAACATGTTACTCACTTATAACTTACACTTATTACCGGTTGGGCTGTCAGTGATGCTTAACAACTCTCAGTACTTTAATAAGATTTTGTTCTCTTATTCTCGTAAATCATATAAAGTTATGAATTATTAATTTGTTCACTTACAACTGTTTATACATTCCCTTCCATTTAAAGTAGTACTGTACCATTTTACTGAATATATAAAAGAATACGACATACCTTCAATAGTAAATCTCGGGAAGGTAATTCTCTTTGCCCTAACTCAACAATCTGTGGAGTGGAAAAATAAGGAGTGGAAAAATAAGGAGTGAGCGACTACGTGCTCAGTAAGGAAGGTTTATGCTGCTATATAAAAACTATATTCTCAAAAACCATTTAATTATCCTAACGATCAAACTCATTAGGAAACAATGAATATAATTAACATGAAACAGGATTCAACAGATCCTTTCATAAATCATGTAATTGAGATTAGGCAACAATTTAAATCATGCAAAGAACACAAGTCATCCGCTTTTGGGGTGCACCCGTAGGCCATCGCCCCTCACGGCTATCTCACTAGATATATGGCCATAATCTATAGGTGGTCCTCGGGTCCACTTGCCAAGTGACCTCGAGACCGCTGATGACTTGGCGGGTCCATCAGCCTTGTGACGCCTTGGGGTGCACTCGTTGGTCTATTTGACCCGAGCCATCGCCCTCGATGGGTCACACAAAGTATATGTATAATAATGCATGAACTCATGGCCTATTGTCTCAAAATCAAGTTATATCACATGAAAAACCTTTATGGAATTATTTCATAAAGTCTATCATTCCCAAAAATGATTTGATTTCCCAAAAGGTTTGATAAAATAGTAAAGCAGCCCACAATCTCAACATTTTCCGTGTGAGAAGGGCACGGGTTAACTGGCTCGCCCATGGCTAGTTCGCCCATAGTCAGCTCGCCGATAGTCAACTCGCCCATTGGTCAACTCGCCCAATGGTCAATTTTCCCCAAATAACTTCATATATCTATTTTTGAAATCATAAAATAATTCATTTTTCTTTTGAGAAAAATACTCCTCAAACTGTTCGTCATGATCAGCTCGCCCTTACGGCTTGCTCATGACTAGCTCGACAAGGCTGCGAATTAGTATTCGCCCGCCACTGAGCTTTTCAAAAACAGAAAGTAATTTGGTTCGTCCATAATGGATCGCTCGCCTTTTATTTAAAATAGGGATCGCCTGCCTATACAAACATTTAAAAGGGATTCGCCCGACTTTGGCTTACCCGGATTTCTCTTTAAAACAAGGGCACTCGCCCGGTTTTCGTAAAAGAGAGCTTGCCATTTGGCTCGCTCGAAGTTCTACCTAAAGCAAAGCTACTCGCCCGCCCTAATCAGTTCGCCCAACAAAACAACATACGGCGGCTTGTAGCTCGCCCGAAACCAAAACAGTTTATCAACCAATGCATGTCAGAAAATAAAACAATTTCTAATATTTTCTTAACATTTTTACTCCACAGGACATGCATTTGCATCACATACTACTTCCTTACCTGATCTCACGAAGTCTTGCTTCGCCCTGCTTCCTGCTCGCCTTTATCAACTCTTACTTCTCAGCTGTAAGGTAAATAGTAATACCATTAATATTTCTTTTCAACTATTTCAACTACAACTCGCCATTCGCCCATCATAGCTTGCCATCCATTAGTGGCTTATTCATGGGAGTTCGCCCAACATGGGAGCTCAACCCGCCATGCTTATCAATTCAGTTCGTCACTCGTGGCTTTTCATTCATAATTGGGCTCGCCCATGAATTAGATAACGTTTGGCGACCTCTTTATCTCCTACTCGCCCCATTGGCGATCTCTATGGTCAACCTCCTCGCCGTTTGGCTAATATATGTCCTCGCCCATTAACTAATATTCTGGTTATCCCATAACCATTTACGAACATCTTCTCGCCTAGTCATGTATTGCACCGTACTCGCCTCACCCTTCGGGCGAATACTCTTTACTCACCTATTGTTTTTCTTAATCAATTTTTGGTTATTTTTCCATTTAGTTTCTTATATATTCCACAATATTCAACTACAACCATACTATCTCTATGTTTATTTCGTTGTAAAACATAGAAATCTATCATTAAATATTAAGAGAACTATAAAACTATGAAACTCACCTTTACTAAGTTGCTCTTCCAACAACAGACTGCTTTCTTGCCTTTCTTAGCTTTACTTCTCTTGTTCCTTAACTCTTCAATGGTGAAGAAAAAGGTTTAACTGATAGAAAGATGAAACTCTTTGGTTATGAAAGGAACGAAAGAAATGGAGTAGAATTTACAGCAAACAGAATGGGCGAATAACAAATTCTCAGGTATTCTCCTTATATAACCTCTCAAATCCACTTAGAACTCGCCACCTATTCTTATCCTGTTTCATGTCATCATTGCACGTCTTTCATGCAATTAAAACCCAGAGAAATTTGTGACAAAAGGAACGGTGGTAAGGCCTCCCGTTGCAGTCCATTTCTTCTTTCCTTTTTGACTAAATTTTCTCTTCTTCTCGTCAACTTCTCTGCCACCCAACGTTGATTGGCTAACTCCTAGTCCACGCCACTGTCAGCCAACGTTTATTGGCTTTCCTTTCATTCTTTTCTCCATTCGTCTGACAGCCATACTCTTCATTAAATGTTTTCATACTTTAAATAAAATTAAATCCCATCTATTCTTTATACACCATATATACATTATAACATACAATGAAAAGTGGAAATTCACATTAAATGATTCCTTAATTTCAGTAAAACAATTTATTTCCACCATCATTCATGTATAAATAAGGTATATAGTATAATAAAATTCGGGTCTTACAGTGTATGCTTTAGAGAATAGGAAAATATCCCAACTTCTCCTAAGCTCTCATTGGCTAGAATTTTCAAATTTATTTAATGAAAATTGAAGGGATAATATTAAATTAACTAGCTAATATCTCATTGGCCTGAAGAAACAACACAACATATTTTTCATAGCGTAAGAATCGGCTGGAACAAAATAAGGGAAAATATGGTGTTTCACGTGGGACACCTAGAGAAATGAGAAGAAATATCACACTAAATTCAAATCTAATTGGCAAGAATTTAGAAAATAAATAAATATAAATTTAGGGATAATTTCAAGCTACCAAGCCCTATTTTATTGGTTGGAATAAAAGCCAAAAATATTATTTAAGTGTAGTGAAAGTCGGTTGAAAACAGAACACCAAACTGAAACATAAATGAAGGCCGTAGCGTGAGAGAGAAGAAGAAGAAAAAGAGAGGAAAAGAAGAGAGAAAAGAAAGGGAAGGAAAGAGAGACTTATATCCCATATAGTAACCCTTTTAAACCCTATTTTTACTCTGTCAAATGCCCTGAATAGCTGCTAGAAACTGAAGTAAACAGTAGCAAAACTGAACAGTGCACAAAAACAGGGTAGCTTTGGTTTTGAAAGATTGGGAGCCAGAAAACACTAACTAAATGACCTAATCTTCCTTGGGTCAAGAAGGACTGATTATAGTCCTATCTTCCCTCTATAACATATCCAAATTTCACTTAAACGGAGTTCATTTGGCTGATGAAAAGTTGCTAGAAACTCTTCCTGTTAAACTACTGTGTCTTAGGCGTGATTGAGAGAGCCAACATGGGAGGCTGAAACAGCTAGGAAAACGGCTTATCTCAGAACGGCCAAGAAGGATCAATTGAAACCTTACCTTTTCTCTACCACCTATCCAAAAATTAGCCAAAGCAAATGTCATTTGGTGGGTGAAAATTGAGCTGGAAATTGACTGTGCAGAGGTGAGTAAAACCTGGAAATTTCAGTTTTGTTTATGGTCGATATATTGGATAATTCTGATTTTTATAAACATGAAAATGATGCCAAAATGTTGCAAAAACATCCCTAGGGTAGTGATGATGATTTGGCCAAATGGGTTTGGTGGAAAAGTTTGTTTAAATTGGCTTGAAGATGAGATATGTGAGTGTAGGGATAGTTTTAAGCTTAGCTATGGTGTTAGTTTGAGAAAAGTCCTAAGGAAACCTATAAGGGGAATTTGGCTAGCAAGAGTTTTTAAGGATTAGTGTCCTTCAATCTAGTTAAGTGTAATGTATAGTGATAATTAGCATGAAAGAATGGTACCGGGATAGTTAAAACTGAAAAAAAAGTGCCTTAAGTGCTAATGGTGCATTCGGCTAAGTAAAGGGCACTGTCGAATTGTGATTGAAATGAAAATTTAATGATTGAAAATAAGTTAGAAGAGAACATCGAAGGTATCGGTATAGTTAAAATTGAATAAAAATTGAAAAGATGGTGAAATGACAATTTTAGCCTTAACGAAAAAGTGGTGAAAAACTACTTCGTTTAAGTAGTTTAAGTTTAGAATGATATTCTTTGAAGTGTAATGAGATAAAATTGAATGACGTTGTTTGAACATTGGTGACAGTTAAGGAATCTGTTGGAGCAAACTTTAATAAAGAAAGGAAAATCACGATTAAGCTGCAATTGAAGTATTACCAAGTAAAATAACGAGGATTGAGGTAAGGGATATATGTAAGAAGCATGGGGATACTATGTTGCATTATTTGATGAAATTGAGTTTTTATGATATTGAATATGGTGATTTGGAAGGCAATTGTGACACTAGAATTGTGGTTTTAAACTGTATTTTCGTGCAGAAGGGTTAGGATAGGTAGTATCGTTATGCTGCTAAAATTTTTTAAAAACAAAACAAAAGCTTTAAAATCATCATTTAGCATGGGTTTTACAAATGGGAATGAAATAAAAGTGTGATTTTGGTTAAGGTTCATACAGGTCATAAGTGCGTACAGATTTTGTAACTTAGTTTCTGAAGGGAGTTTTAATGATTTTCTCACTTTTCAACATATACATACGTTTTTGCTTTATTCTCATACGTATATAAAATATTTTGAAATCTGTGTGTTGAATTTAGAATATTTGGTAAATTTTTATATTTCATTTATAACTGTTACTATTTTAAAGATTTATGACCGGACTAAAGATATGTTTTGATTGAACATCGTTTAACACGAAATGTTTCTAACTAATTAATGAAATGTATTACTGGAAGTTCTAACTGTCTGACTGAAGTTAATGTTTTGAATGTTTAACTGAAGTAAATGTTTTGAATATTGTGAACTAACCGAAAGGAGTTTTACTTAAAGTTCCGTTTATCTAACAAAAGCTAATGCTTTGAATATTTGGAATTAACTGACTTTGTTTTACCAAATGTCTACTTTTCCATTGAAGATAAAGATTGGGATGTTCTGGATTTGATTAAAGGAAATGTACTGATTCCTAAACATGATTTTAAAATGAAACTTGATTCTTGAAAGTTTATACTCTAACTATATTATTGCTTTATGTTTTGGAAACAAAATTCCTAGGGTGGCAAATCCATAGCCAATCCAGGCACTCTCAAGAATGATTTTATGGTTTTCATGAGAATCAGGTAGATGTTTTGAGATTGTTGGCTCCCCATAGTTGCCTTCGGGTAATCATGCACTATTTTTGAAGTATTACTAATTGCATATTACTATTTGCTGATTGGCCTTGATCCCGTCATCAGGGTCCCAAATATCTCCTGATCAGTGCACACTGAGGACACTGCTATGACTATGGTCATATGTCTTATTATTACTGATCACTAAAATCGCATGATTCTATTGGTTGTTGCCTCGTCTCCACTAAACTGTTTACTAAATTGATTACTGAATGGTTTACTTATTGTTTACTGAATTACTTACTAAACCGTTTACTGAATTACTTGTTGGATTTTCTACCAAACTATTTACCAAAACGTTTACTGAGTCATTTGCTGAGGCTTACAGACTAGTTTAATGAACTGTTTACTAGACTTTTTTTCTAAATCATTTACTAAACTGTATGTTGAACCATTTACATATATGTCTATTTAATGGTTTGCCGAACAGACAATTGAACTATCTACTGAATTGTTTACTGACTGTTTACTAAGCTGCTTACTAAACAGTTTTCTGAGCGCATGATTCCTAAAGAGTCTGCTGAATTGTTTTTTGAGTGTGATCTCTGATTGATCTAAGAAACTATTTTCAAAGGATGTATTTTTTGGATCGTTTTTTGAAGAGTGTTTGAGTGATTTACTGATCGAATTGTTGAAGTGTTATTGTGTGATTTACTAAACGATTTCCAAACCGTTTATAGTGTGATATCTGAATGATTTTCTAAACTGGTTACTATGTGATTTACTGAACGATTTTCAGAATAGTTTACTGTAAGAAGGATGTTCTAACGGATTAACTAAAAATTGTTTACTATGTGCTTATTAAACCATGCAATCGAGTAATTTTTCAATAAACTCCCTATAATCGGATTTAGGGACTAGGACAAGTGAGGTGCTCTAAAACATCATTCTGTACTCAGCCTGGTACTCCTAATCGATTATAGTATGTTTTTGATAGAGTGCCAAACATTGTTTTAGATATTAACTGTAAGTTGTAAATATGTTTTCGTTACATGCATATAAGTGTGTATAGTATCGGTTCTTTTATATATATTTCTTACTGGGTATAAGCTCACCCCTTTCCACCTTATAGATTTATGTGCAGTAATAATTGATTGTAAGGGAAGGTTCTGATCGGATTCCTACGAGATTTCGATAGTGTGCCTTACAGGTATAATTGCACAGTTACTTTGTTATATTCAGACATTTTTTGTACAGTACTTTAGTGTGTAAAGGGATGTAAACATAGAGAATATAAATGTAAAAATGTAGTCTTGAGTACTATATACATATATAGTTAACACAGGACTATAATTAAAAGTAATAAATATTGTGAGTGATTGCATTGGGACCAATTAGAAATAATTAGATATTGATTTAGCTATGTAAATTTTTGGTTACTGTCCAAGTGAGGACAATGAGTACAGCCCAACTGATCATGTAAAAATAAAAAAAAAAATTAGTTTCAATTTTCGGTAATTGGGGCATGACAATACCCCTGTTTAAGAAATAAGTTTAAAACTATCATTATTTAAGAATATACCCTTGTATGGGAAAAAACTCACTTTTTCACCCTACCAAGCACATCCTAAAGAAAAGCCATGTAATATTAAATATACTAAGGTTGGGAATATTGATGATAAGTGGAGCAATGGTTGCTCGTTACCTCAAGCAATAGGATCCAATTTGGTTTATTCCCATGTTGTGATTCAGTTGTGCCCCTTTGCACTCGGACCATCAAGTGTAATTGTGAATTTGTTTGAGAATATTTTCTCATGGTCAATGTCTCCATCTACAAAGGTCTTGCATATTCATTCTTGTGGTGCTTTCAAGTATATTTATTTATTTTTCCAACATAAAATCTCTCAACCATGCTATTATCAAATTTTGATAACTAATTTTTCATAATACAAACAAAACTAGAAAAAATTACATATTTTACAATGTTTCTCTTACTCTAATAATCAAATTAACACGTTCATTGTTGGCTGATGGAACCCTTTACAAAACAAAATCATTGATTGACCTAGTTTGCTAACTACATTAAGGTTGTGTTTGTTAGAGTGAAAAAGTGGAAAGGTAGAAAGAGGTGTGTGGAAAAGTGGAAAGAAAATGATTTTTATTAGTGCTTGGTAGGAAGGAAAAGTGTTAGGAAGGAAAATAGGAAAGCTTGCAATTTTCTTTCCTTATTAACAAAACTAAATCATTCCAAATTGGAAAGATTAGTAGACAGAAAATGAGAGAAGTGTGAGTCATGCATGTATAATTACAAAATTATTCTTTATTCTTTTTAATTTTATTTTGTTATCATAACTCATTAGTTGTATAATGGTAAATTAATATAATTTCATTTTCTTTCCTTCCATTTTTCAAGTCTACCAAGCAGTGGAAGGAAATAAAATTATATTTTCTTTAATATTTTTTATTTTTCCTACTAAGCACATTTAACAAAAAAAATGAATTTCTATCTCTTTATTTTTACCTCTCTTCAATTTTCTATTTTTCTATTTTTCTTTTCACCTTAACAAGTAAAGCCTAAAAGAAAGATTTCATATAAGTTTTCTCCCTGAAAATTTGTTATATGAATCAAGTGGTGATCCAAATAGGTGATTCAATGATAATTACTTACCTAATTCCCTAATTCTTGAATTGAAAATTTATATTTAGGCTTTGCTTGGTAGGAAGGATGGAAAGAGGTGAGAATGAAAAATTTGATAATCTAATGGTTAAGTTTTATAACCATTTTCTTATTTTCTAGCTTAATCATTAGATTAACAAAGTTTTCATCTTCACCCATTTCCATCCTTCTTATCAAGCAAAGATTTAGAGGCGGTTGTTGGGCGATCGAAAAAGATTAAACCAATAGAAACTTTGGATGAGAAGAGTAGCAAATGGTTTTGAAGCAATAAGAGAAACATTGGGTTAAAGAAGCAGCAAATGGTGGAAAAGGCTAGTAACAGCTAAAAGATAAAAGAGAATTTCTAAATACAACTCATTTTTTGCTTTTCACACCCTATTTTCTTCTATAGGTTACTGTTCAAATACAAAGGAAATCGGGTGTGAGATGTAAAAAACTGGGTGTATTTAGAATCTCTCAAGATAAAAACACACACACACACACACATATATATATTAGAAAAAAATTGACATGGCAGTGACTAGACAATGACTAAGATTAGTGTACTCCATCTAAAGAAATAAGTTTATAACAACTCTCATTTAAAAAAAAAAAAGATTTTAAACAACCCACAGTGAGAAAACTCTGATTTTTTAACTAAATCGATTTAAATCTGTCCAAACGATTTTATTTTGAAAAATTAAAGACTTTCATTTATTTCAACTTATAAATATGAATCTAGAGATAAAATATTTTTATTCTAAAAAGGCTAAAACACTAAGAAGTTGAACAACTTTTTTTAACTAAGTTAAAGGAGCAGCAAAGGCCTTAAAGGTTAAAAAAAAAAAATTAGAAAAACATTGACATGGAAGTGACTAGGTAATGAATAAGATTAAAGTATCCCATCTAAGGAAATAAGTGCAAAACAACTCTTTCTAAGAAAAAATATTTAAAAGAACCCCACAATGAAAAGAAACTCAGATCTTGTAACTAAATTGATTTAAATCTGTCCAAAGAATCTGATTTTTAATAATTAAAGACTTTTATTTATTTGAAATTGTTTATATAAACTTAGAGATAAAATATTTTTATTCTAAAAAAGCTAAAATACTAAGAAAGTTCTTGAACTACTGCTTTTAGTTTTAACTAAGTTACTATACTTCAACTATATATCCAAATAAGTTCCCATACTTTATCATTTGATTTATATTCAAATGAACATTTATTTAGGTACAAATTAAATATGTTAAAAGTTTATTTAGGTACAAATTAAATATTAAAGCTTTATTTCCGTACCAATTAAAAGTTAAAATCTTATATTTGAAGGAATTAAAAGTGAAAAACTAATTCAAAAGTAATTAAAGCTATAAAATTTGTTTGAAATTTAATAGAAGAATAGAGGTTTATAGTAAAACCTTAACCTTCTAACAAATTAAAAGCCCTCACATGATTTGGATACTTTCGAATTTCACTTCGTAAATCATAAATTGGAATCAATAGAAATATATAAAACTCAAAGCGACAGTTTGTACCGATTTTCGGTTTTCTAGACTTTATTATACTAGAGTCTAATTATGCTTATCGATCAATTTTTATTTATGTTCTTTTTATCTAGATTAATTAAGATTCGAAGCTTCCAATTGATTTTAGTACCACTAGAAATTTTGAGGTATATGTCAGTCTGTCCCAACTTTAGATTTCGAACTCCACACCTTTGTTTCCGTTCAATTTTGTTTTGGTCGACAGTGTTTTATATATATATATATATATATAGGAAGAAAAGTTAGTAAGAAAAGTTATTTTATCTTAAATATCTGGGTAAACTGTTAATCCATTATTAAAATTTACGAATCTATTAAATTTGTACTTACGTATTTTTTTGGAATCTACGGATCACTCATTATACAGATCACTCATTAACTATCTAGGATCTTGAAAATTTGAAGTTGAGTAATTTACATTGAAAAAAAAATGTACCAAAAAAAAATTTACATTGAAAATTTAAACCTTAACTAGTTATGCCAACCCTCTTTGGCATATTTAGAATTTTAGATGCTCCTTTCACTCTTCTATTCCTTTCCCTTTGTTTGGGGGTTGGTATGTAATCCATTATTTTAAGTGCTCTTGCAGTTAGAAATCTATGTCTGACTACCTGTGTACTGTAGTACTTGTTTCTGGGAATTGAAGATCAATCTCTTAAACATATAAGAAGTTGATTATGTCTGCTTGCAATTCATAAATTGCTCTATATTCCAGAAGAAAATAGGAAGTACATCAGAAAGGTTTTGTACATTAGATTACTTAACGAACCGGTGATCAACAAAGTGCTCGGTTATACGTACCTTGAGAGACCTCATAACCATGCTGTCTAAGGAGCCTGAAGCGGAGAGCAGTGGCATATAAGCTCTTATTACTTTCATCTTTCAATGGTGCAATTCTATCAAGGGCTCTCCTTATTTCACCTTTGAACCGGTACCCCAACCCTAGTCGTTGAACGTCATCAACCATTTCAAGAATCTTCAAAGATTCTGCTTCATCGTTCATCATGCTTCTGACCCTGTCCTCCGGTTGCTTTGCTCTATCTTCATAAACCTCAACCTGCAAAGATATTACAAATAAATAAAGCTCGTGTAAAACTAATGCCACTCGAGCTAGAATGTTTATTCACTAATAAATGGCTACAAAAAGGTTAAGAAATATGGCTACCTGCTGATTACTAGTCATGGACTGCAAAAGATCGTAATTCCACATGTTGGGTTGATAATCGGCGGATCTCCTGTTTTCTTCGGCAGTTAACTGGGAGTTTTGGTGTTCTGCAGAGCAACGGATCTTAAATTTCATGGCAGTTCCAGGAAGTGCTCTTGGTGTGAAATGTCTTGGAAGTGTTCGTGCCCTGAAGCAAGAATAGGGCAAGTGCAAGAGACAGAGTTCAGCTGCCATTGATGTAAATTGCAAAGAACTAAACGTTTATTAAATGAGCTAATTTATTGAGGTTACTCGTCGCTTCTTAACAAAAATGAGGTTGGTACCCTATTTATGGACAGAAAACTTAAGAACCTCAACACATAGATATTAGCACGTTAGCATGGCAGCAAACTTTCACTCGACATAAATATTTGAGAGGGACCCACCAAAAATTGAGAAAATTTCTTTTCTGAGCTTCTTTTTCAAGTTAGTTCAGTGAAAATCTTTCATTTCCGACCGACATGACATGAAGAGCTATTACTTGTACCTGTATCTCACTTAAGTAATAGTATTTTGTTGTTTTCTATTTTTTGTGGATCTCATTTCTTCTCTCTGATTTTACGCTTTCGTGTTTATATATGAAACATGGCTTTTATGTGTTGCTAGTGGACAAAAATATCCATGTGCACTTTTTTGGTCGTACAATATTCAACTAATGATCAATGCGTATGAATTAAAAATTTCAGACGTGTTTTCGGTAGCAAAATTTTAAAATTTTGAAGCCTTTTAAAATTTAAAATTAAGATAATTACAAATACATCAATTTCAAATACTAACATTTAAGATATTTTTTTGGATAAATATTTTTTAGAAAGAATTTTTGAATAGTAAAATTTAGTAAAATAAAAAATGATTACAAAAATGCATTAATCAAATAATAAAGTCATTAATAATATATATTTTCCGAAATTTTATAATATAAATTTATTTTTTTATGAAAAAGACAACATATGTCAATTTAATATTTTTTACTTGAATTTGTATATTACAAAACAGTAATATAAAAAAGTCATATATTTGATATAACTATGTAAATTTTGTAAAAGTTAAATCAAACTCATATTGTAATTTATTGAATGAAAATTGTCATAACGTTTCCTAGGGTTAGGACGCTAGACATTAAATAAATGGAGTCGCCGCCAATCTTTTTTAACCTAGGTGTGATTGGCCACCTAATGACTCTAAGTATTGGTCTTCATTTTTATGTTTTGGGTTCGGGAGTTCATTTACGTGTAGAGAAGGTTATAGCACCCCTACAACGCCCGATATTGATACCATTTTAATCTTGTGTTATTTTAACTTAGTCTTAATTATGTGGTCTTTAAAATTTATATTTTTTTATTATTTAAATATTGAAAACTCTTTTAAGAATCCTCCATCATTCTGGATAAACTCTTAAAAAATCTTCTCACCTCAAGAGTGTTCAAGGGGTACCATTCGACTCCCTCGAAGAGGCTCCGTCGTCGGAAGTATTTTAGAATTTTATTCCTTAATTTATTTTTTATTTAATTATTTTTATTACTTTTATTTATTTATCTTAAATATTATTATTTTTATATATATTATTTATTAATATATTTAGGATTTTGGTATTTATATTGAGAATATCTCCTAAATTTTTCATCATTCTGGATAAACTTAGAAGAACCCTCTCACCTAGGAATTCCTCAAGTGTTACTCATTCGCAATCACCTTAAGGATTCCATCATCGGAATTATTATTTTATTATTTATTAACTTTATTTATTATTTATTATTTTATCTTTATTAGAATATAAATTTTATTATTTATTATGTTTTTATCTTTATTTATTATTTGTTTATTTTGAAAATGCCTTCTAAATCTTCCATCGTTCTGGATAAACTTAGAAGGACCTTTTCACCTAAGAATTCTTCAAGTGTTACTCATTCGCAATCGCCTTGAAGATTCCATCATCGGAATTAATTAATAATTTATTTATTATTTATTATTATCTTAAAAATTTTACTATTATGTTTATTATATATATATATATTTTATAATTATGATTTTTTACGTGTTATTCTTTTTTAATTATTTGGAGAATACAGTTTAACCTTCATTTTTTGAAAATACCTTTTAAATCTTCCATCATTCTGGATAGACTTAAAAGAATTCTCTTACCTAGGAATTTCTCGAGTGTTACTCATTCGTAATCGCCTCGAAGATTCCATCATCGGAAAGGTCTAGCTCATCCTCAACATTTATTATGCCATTATCTATTAATTAAACATCTATCTTAATAACTTTTATTTATTTATCTTTTTAATTATTTTTTTATTTTTTACTTTTACTCATTTATAGTTTTGTTGTCTTATTTAATTAAATTTTAACTTTATTTATTTTTCCTATTTTTGTTATTTATTATTCTTGATTTTTTTAAGTTTTAAACTCCTATATTTTATTATTTTAATTATCTTTATTATGAGAAAAGCAACCTTTTTTTTTGAACAATATAAGAAAAGCAACTTAAAGTATTAAATTCAATGATTAACCATTAATAACAAATACTAGACGTGGCATCATAAAAGTGCAGGAACAATACTTACCTTGTAATTGGATTGGCCAAAGTAAAATAGTTTGAGCTTTGTGGACTAATTACGTGATTTGCTCTTGGAATTGATGGTCGAAAAGCAACCCCTTTAACTCGATCCTAGCACTGCTTCGTCTGCCTTCCTTAGCTTGATTCCTCGTTCTACCTTGTCATCGCTGGTACTGCTACCTTGTATATTTTTTGTTATTTTCTCTCAAAATTGTTCCCCCCCTTCAGTTATGGGGTTTAACCCCTTTTTATAGTCATAAATTTGTTAGAGTCCTAATACAACTCAACCTATTCTATTAATTATCTTTTATTTTTAATATTTTATCTATTTAATTTTTATGTTAATCCTAATCTAACTTTATCAACTTTAATATTAATCTAAATAATTATCCTAAAAAATCTAATTATCCTATCCTAAAATTAATTTTATTTTATTTTCTTTTCTTATCTCTTCTCTTTTTTTTTATCATCATTCCTAAATCCTATTTTAATTTTAATTTACTAATTAATGTTAATTCTAAAATCTAAAAAAATTCTAACTTAATTGTAGCCTAATTCTAAATTAAAATACAATGTCACCCAATCCAATTAATTATTTTTACAAATTAAGATTCCGGACAAAATAAGGTGTCTACAACTGCCCCTCTTTGCACATTTTCTGAAAATCAGGAATTGTGCAAAGACAATTAGACAACTATTTTGTCCGAATTTTTATTTTTTCCTTTTTTTGTTTTTTTTCTTTTTTACAAAATATTTACAATTTTTAAAACACATTTAGTTCCTCTCACCAGAGGCTGTAAGACTTTGAAACATAACCTTGTGCTCCTCTCACCAGAGGTGTTGAAACTTTGAAATATAACCTTGTGCTCCTCTCACCAGAGGCATTGGAACTTCGAAACATAACTTTGTGCTCTTCTCACCAGAGGCATTGGAACTTTGAAAAATAACTTTGTGCTCCTCTCACCAGAGGCATTGGAACTTTCGAAAATAACCTTATGCTCCTCTCACCAGAGGCATTGAAACTTTGAAAATAAAGAGCTCCTCTCAACAGAGGCATTGAGACTTTTGAAAATAAAGAGCTCCTCTCAACAGAGGCATTGAGACTTTTGAAAATAAAGAGTTCCTCTCAACAGAGGCTTTGAAACTTTTTGAAAAATAAAGAGCTCCTCTCAACAGAGGCTTTGAGACTTTTGAAAATAAAGAGCTCCTCTCAACAGAGGCTTTGAAACTTTTTGAAAAATAAAGAGCTCCTCTCAACAGAGGCTTTGAGACTTTTGAAAATAAAGAGCTCCTCTCAACAGAGGCTTTGAAACTTTTTGAAAAATAAACAGCTCCTCTCAACAGAGGCTTTGAAACTTTTTGAAAAATAAAGAGCTCCTCTCAACAGAGGCTTTGAGACTTTTGAAAATAAAGATTTCATTTCAAAATGCCAGTTTACATGGGTTTGACTGGGCTTAATTTTCATTTTGATGCCAATAATATTGGGCTTCATCCTTCTTTAAGGTGCCAGCTAAACTGGACTCTGCTCTCATCTAAGGTTTTTTCAAAAAAGTATTTTTCTCATCATCTTCTCATACCTCATCATTTTTTTCAAATTACCATATCTTATATTTTCTCTTTTCCTCAAAATTTTAATCATTCAGAACTTCTTATCCTAATGTCTTAACAAATAGTTCAATGTCAAAATGCATTAGTGAAATGTGATGTATGTTATGAATGTAATGAATATCATGAACATCATAATGCCCTAAGTGCTATAAATGTTACCTGAATTACTCCATGAATGTATGTAAATGCAATCTCCATTGTGGTAACAAGATTCTCAAGCTCATCTCATTTTTCTCAAATTCCACATATCTGCTGGATTCTTCTTATTCAAATCTTCTTTCATTTAACATCCTATCTTTTAACGAGTCTTGGTCCAATCATGCACAAAGACTTGTCATCATGCTTTCAAGTTTATATTTTCCATCATTTTTTATTGTTGTTTCTTTCTCTCTCTTAGTAATGCAAGATTTCTCAAAATAATATATTTTTTTCAAAACTTTACCCAAAAAAGGTTACCAACATTTATTTATTTTCCTTCTAATTAGACCACCAATGTAATGCACTTATGCATATTCTCAATTTGTTACAGGGGTGGAATAAATTTAAAATGATCATGAGAGGTATAGGTATTCATTCTTAGAAAAGGAACATGAAATAAAGAAAAATCAATGGGATAGTCTGTTTGGAATAGGGTTTTCAGTATCCATTTAATAAACATTCTGATAATTTCAATCAAGTCAATCTAGAATTCCTTTCCAAAAGCCCACTCTTATTGATATGTTCTTTCATGTAGTGTCTGTCAGTCTTGCCCTTGTATCAAAACTTTTTGATGATGATATTTTCCTAAGTCGCCTTTCCAGGTTTTCAACTTAGGTACCCCTTATTTGATTCAAACTGCCCTTTTTGGGTTTTCAATGTTGAATCCTCCTTTTTCTTTTTATTTTTCTCGTTTTTTCTCTTTTTTTTTCATATTTTTATTTTTTCTTTTTTTTCTTCATTTCCAAATTCATTGGCTTTGACAAACTTCAACCTTCAGTGCTCAATCCAAATTCATGCCCCTATAGGCGTTCTTGATTTCGATCCAAGATATCTTCTAAAGCTCATGGGTTTCTTCATTCAACTTGATCTACTTCCTTCAAAGGATCATTATTTCGTTATACAAATATGTCTTCATTCAATACATGATTCTTCAATTTAAGCATTTACATTTGATCAAAATGGGCTTTTAAAGGCACGTAATGTAGGCTCAGGTGAGGGTTTATGAAAGAACGGGATAAAGCAGGCCCAAAATGTGTTTCAAGGTTTATAAACCAAGGGATCACTTTTATCAAGTAAAACATTCAGGCATTTTGCCCCTTTTCAATTCACTCATTTCTCTTCTTGCTTCTTTTTTTCTTTTTTGGGTTTTCTTTTTGAATTCAAAACTCTTTTTCTTTTCTTCTTCTTTGCTTCTTCACAAAACTAGGCTATTTCTTCTTCTCTTTTTTTTTTTTGCCCCTCGATTCATCATGAGCACTTTCATTTATGCCCCCAAAATTTTTTTATTTCATCTTCCTTGCCCCCAGTGTGGAGGGTGATCCTTGGTGGGTTATATTACAAAAAATATAATAAGCTCAAAAGGGGTAATCAAAGGATAATTTTACTCATGCTTGAAGGATAGTGAAAGAAGGCCATTTATCATTTCAAATGTAAATACTCTCATTAAAAATTGTTTATTGAACAATGACAAACTTGTTAGAAGCTTCTATAAGAGATTCACCTTTCTTGTACCATCTATCAAGTGCAGATGGTAAACAACATTTCCTTCATTTTCTTGCTTTCACAACATTAGTAGACTAGTAATTCATCAACAGTAGTAGTTCTTTCAAAATTGAATCCCAGATTTATTGACATCATTATCATTATGTTCATTATTTGGATACTTGTGAATAAAAGGTAAAGGTGAGTATGTGGGAAATGAAAAATGAACAGAGAGAATGAGAAAATGACAGTGCATCACACTAGTCGCTTTATTAAAAAGGGAATAAATAAAAGTTAGCCCATACATAAAACTTTATCTTGTGCTTATGGGCTTAAGCACTTTCAAAAACTATCTTGCATTACTTAAAGAAAAGAAAGCAAAAACAAAACTAGAATTTATAAATCTTCAAAATCGCCAGGCTCGAACCCTTTATGCCCCCACAAAACTCATCCCTCATTGGTATGGTTAGGCAATGGGTTTGCATCCGTAGCCGATTCCCCTTTCGTTTCAAAATTCAACATGCCATCTTTTATCAGTCCTTGCACTCTATACTTTAGCGCAATGCAATTCTCTAGAGAGTGACCCACGTTCCCGAAGTGATACTCGCATCGAGCATTCTCATCATACCATTTCGAATATGGAGGCTTGAGAGGTTCCGCATAGACGGGTGCGATGAGTTGTCCTTTGATTAATTTTGGATACAAATCAGTGTAGGTCATGGGGATTGGGTCAATGGGAGTCCTTTCTCTTTGCGGCCATAATCTTTTAAGATTGCCCTCATGTTTATTGAACTGCGTAGCTGACTGAGTAATTGGTGCAGGTGTCTGAGGAATAGGTTGAACATTAACCTTGGGGTATGAATGGTAAGGATTTTGAGTAGGATAGTAAGGTTGTGGCATGTGATAAGGGTGTTGTGGGACATAGCCTCCATATTGCTTTCCATATATAACAGCATGGACTTTTTCTTCCCTCTTTTTGTTAGCTCCTCCTTTCTTCTCAATATTGTTGGGAGCTTCAATCTTTCCACTCTTGATTGCATTCTCAATTATCTCACCAGACAATACCATATCAGCAAAATTCTTAGTGGCATTACCGATCATCCTATCGTAATATTGAGCCTTCAAAGTATTAACGAACATAATGGTAAGCTCCTTCTCTGAAAGTGGAGGTTGCACCTCCGCAGCCATGTCACGCCACCTTTGGGCATATTGCTTGAAACTCTCATTAGTTTTCTTTTCCATGCTTTGAAGTGACAGACGATCAGGGGCCATATCAGCAACATGTCGATATTGAGCCATAAATGCTCTTGCCAAGTCATTCCAAGTGGTGATTCGAGTTCCATCCAATTGATTATACCACTTCGCTGCAGACCCAGTAAGGCTTTCTTGAAAGATGTGAATAAGAAGTTTATCATCTTGAGCATAGGCAGCCATCTTTCGACAGTACATAATGAGATGAGACTTAGGGCAAGAAGTCCCATTGTATTTTTCAAACTCCGGGGCCTTAAATTTGGGTGGGATGATTAAATTAGACACCAAACACAACCCCATAGCATCCATGGGACCATATAGGTCTAAGCCTTCAATAGCTCGAAGTCTTTCCTCCAACATATCGATCTTTTGTTGTGACTTCGCCTCATCTTTCTCTTCTACTTGTTTGACTTTTATCTTTTCAATCTCCCTCGGGTCATCCAAGTTAGGTACTTCAATTGGATCAGTAAATTTTGTCCCTTGGGAAGGGAGAGTTTGTCCTTGAGCTGGGCCAAACATTTGAGGTATGGTCGTATAAGCAAATGGATATCCTCCTACTTGAGATGTTTGACTTGGATGAGGACCGAATCCAGGAGGGTATATGGGATCTTCCATGCTATGTTGTTGGACCCCTTCTTGGACAATAGCTTCTTCCATTACTCCTTTGCCCTTGCTCAAGTTCTTCAATAATTTAGTTATTTGAGCCAACTGCCCCTTCATTTCCTCTTGAGCCTTTTCCATCTTCTCAATACGGACACTTTGCTCTTCTTCCATGATCCTAGCTTGATAACGAGTGTGATACGAATGGACTTTTGGTCGGGCTATCTTTGAACCTTTATTACCACAATTAGAGTTTATTATTTTTCGTGTGGTGATGCTTGAAAAAGTTTGAAATTGCTTTGTTTGAAAACAATGATTGAAGATGAACAAAATGAGATGATGCTACATGTGTATGAATGGGATGGTATGGTAAAAAGTTGCCATGTAATAATAATGGATGATTGATGCATGAAAATGTTTTGGTGAAGAACACATGGTACCCTTTTTGTGTCTCATGTAGAAATCAAAATCAAACAAACTTGATCAAAAATGTGTCCTAAGTAATGGGTACTTTCTATAGCATGGGTTGATATGGCTCTATCTTACAGTTGGTCTTCCTAATTTCATTATATGCATGGCTTTAGATAAAAGGGCTAAAGGTTCCCAAATTGTTCCTTACTATCATCCACTCTGGACTAGTAAGGCACCCTAATCCTCACCCATGACAGGCTACAAGCGGAAAAGGTTCAACTTGAGTGGGAGTATTTTGCTAGCCCATGCGGAGGTTATCACCTCACGAGAGCGGTAGGTACTCTACTCCCTCCTAGAAAGGAATGAGCTCGGGTCGAGAGCTTAATGCATGCAAGTGCAAAGTGTGGTGTGTGAGAAGGAACTTCATCTTATTAATTTCCACAAAACACTTAAGAAATCAACAAAAGAGCATCAAACAACATCATAACTTTCCAAATTTAGACCATCAAACTTAGACTTAGTATAACACAAGATTAAATTATGGCTCGACTCTCTTAATGGTCCCCAGTGGAGTCGCCAAGCTGTCATAACGTTTCCTAGGGTTAGGACGCTAGACATTAAATAAATGGAGTCGCTACCAATCTTTTTTAACCTAGGTGTGATTGGCCACCTAATGACTCTAAGGATTGGTCTTCATTTTTAAGTTTTGGGTTTGGGAGTTCATTTACGTGTAGAGAAGGTTATAGCACCCCTACAACGCCCAATATTGGTACCATTTTAATCTTGTGTTATTTTAACTTAGTCTTAATTATGTGGTCTTTAAAATTTATATTTTTTTATTATTTAAATATTGAAAATTCTTTTAAGAATCCTCCATCATTCTGGATGAACTCTTAAAAAATCTTCTCACCTCAAGAGTGTTCAAGGGGTACCATTCGACTCTCTCGAAGAGGCTCCGTCGTCGGAAGTATTTTAGAATTTTATTCCTTAATTTATTTTTTATTTAATTATTTAATTATTTTTATTACTTTTATTTATTTATCTTAAATATTATTATTTATATATATATATTATTTATTAATATATTTAGGATTTTGGTATTTATATTGAGAATATCTCCTAAATTTTCCATCATTCTGGATAAACTTAGAAGAACCCTCTCACCTAGGAATTCCTCAAGTGTTACTCATTCGCAATCACCTTAAGGATTCCATCATCGGAATTATTATTTTATTATTTATTAACTTTATTTATTATTTATTATTTTATCTTTATTAGAATATAAATTTTATAATTTATTATGTTTTTATCTTTATTTATTATTTGTTTATTTTGAAAATGCCTTCTAAATCTTCCATCGTTCTGGATAAACTTTGAAGGACCTTCTCACCTAAGAATTTTTCAAGTGTTACTCATTCGCAATCGCCTTGAAGATTCCATCATCGGAATTAATTAATAATTTATTTATTATTTATTATTATCTTAAAAATTTTACTATTATGTTTATTATATATATATATATATTTTATAATTATGATTTTTTACGTGTTATTCTTTTTTAATTATTTGGAGAATACAGTTTAACCTTCATTTTTTGAAAATACCTTTTAAATCTTCCATCATTCTGGATAGACTTAAAAGAATTCTCTTACCTAGGAATTCCTTGAGTGTTACTCATTCGTAATCGCCTCGAAGATTCCATCATCGGAAAGGTCTAGCTCATCCTCAACATTTATTATGCCATTATCTATTAATTAAACATCTATCTTAATAACTTTTATTTATTTATCTTTTTAGTTATTTTTTTTATTTTTTACTTTTACTCATTTATAGTTTTGTTGTCTTATTTAATTAAAATTTAACTTTATTTATTTTTCCTATTTTTATTATTTATTATTCTTGATTTTTTTATGTTTTAAACTCCTATATTTTATTATTTTAATTATCTTTATTATGAGAAAAGCAACCTTTTTTTTTTGAACAATATGAGAAAAGCAACTTAAAGTATCAAATTCAATGATTAACCATTAATAACAAATACTAGACGTGGCATCATAAAAGTGCAGGAACAATACTTACCTTGTAATTGGATTGGCCAAAGTAAAATAGTTTGAGCTTTGTGGACTAATTACGTGATTTGCTCTTGGAATTGATGGCCGAAAAGCAACCCCTTTAACTCGATCCTAGCACTGCTTCGTCTGCCTTCCTTAGCTTGATTCCTCGTTCTTCCTTGTCATCGCTGGTACTGCTACCTTGTATATTTTTTGTTATTTTCTCTCAAAATTGTTCCCCCCTTCAGTTATGGGGTTTAACCCCTTTTTATAGTCATAAATTTGTTAGAGTCCTAATACAACTCAACCTATTATATTAATTATCTTTTATTTTTAATATTTTATCTATTTAATTTTTATGTTAATCCTAATATAACTCTATCAACTTTAATATTAATCTAAATAATTATCCTAAAAAATCTAATTATCCTATCCTAAAATTAATTTTATTTTATTTTCTTTTCTTATCTTTTCTCTTTTTTTTATCATCATTTCTAAATCCTATTTTAATTTTAATTTACTAATTAATGTTAATTCTAAAATCTAAAAAAATTCTAACTTAATTGTAGCCTAATTCTAAATTAAAATACAATGTCACCAAACCAATTAATTATTTTTACAAATTAAGATTCCGGACAAAGTAAGGTGTCTACAAAAATATTGTATAAAAAAATTCAAAATGCTTTTGATTCAAAGAAATTTAAATTTTTTCTGTTTTAAAATCAATCTCGTATACAATGTTTTTTGAAATAGAGATTTTTCAATGAAATCTTGTTGAGTTGAAGTGGTAGCAAATGATTCTTGAATATTCATTGCTATATTTGAATGATGTGTCACTTTACTTAATGATCTAATAGATTCCACAGATAAAATAAAAGACATGAATAAAATACTAATCTGCAATTTAATTTTCAATTATAACGTATGCTATATGAAAATATAACAAATATCATCATATTATATAATGTATACATACTTGTTTCAATAATTTTCAACATTCAAGTTTATGATCAAAAGAATGCACTTTAGATACAGTAGGCTTAGTACTTCCTGTCCAAAATTATATTTTATCACTATTGTTTTGAACACTAAAAATTCACCACTGAGATCTTCACATATCTCTCGAATTCTATAATCTCTATTTTCTTAAATCATGCTTATAGACATATCATTAAATTAATTTGAATATTGGACGATATTAAAATAATTGTTAACTAATCAATACTTTAAGGGAAATTTCATAAATATTGTCAACATCTTTATTAATTAAATTCTTAGCTTCTTGAAAAGTATAAACATCGTTTTTCTAAAATCATAAAATGCCTCAAAATTCAACTTGTACCTAGAGGTAGCAAATGAGTAGGTCGAATTTGGTTTGAGTTAAATTATTTTGGATCGGATCATTTTGGGTTAAGGAAAAATTGGTTTGTTTCGAGCTCGAATCATTTCAGATTCGGATAAAGGTCGGGTTTGGGTCAAGGAAAAATCGATCTATTTCGAGTTCAGATTAGATTGGGTTTGGGTTGTTGACTTTTTTAGTCAATTTGGGTTGGTCGAATTTGGATTTTGGTCGAGTGGATAGGTTTTTTGGGTTAAGTTTTAGTCATCTCTATATGATTTATTTGATATGAGAATCAATTGAAACCATATTTCTAAAAATTATAAAACTCATGAAAATAAAATTTTCTTCTTACATGACCTATAATAAAATTAGGATTGAAATAATCAAATTATTTAATAAATTGTGTGATAATTTTCTTTATAATATATTTACCAATATTCATAAATTAATTACATTTTTTCATTTTATTTTTATTCTCTATAATAATTAATAACTTTATGAATCAAAGTGATTTAATAATCTCTACTGAATATCATAATACATTATTATACATATCTTTAATTTCTCTTGATTTTTTATAGAATAATTAGAGACATTATGTGTAGGTGATATAGCTTCTATACTTTATTATAGATTAGCCATTAAATAATTATACATTATGTTCAAATGAATATAATATAAAAGTGAATATTTAAGTTTAACTAGATTCAAAAAAAAATATAACACTCATATTATTAAAAAAATTATATTTTTAATATAGTAAAATACTTTGATAATTAATTTTAACATTTGAATATTTATTAATAATATTAAATTTAAGTTTGATTTTTTTTGGGTTTGGGTTAATTTTGATTCGGATCAATTTGAGTTTGGGTCAATTTGGGTTCGGATCAATTCGGGTTTAGATCATGTCGGGTTTGGGTTAATCTAAATTTGGATGAATTTGGATTCGAATAAATTCGGGTTTAGATTAGGTTGAGTTTGGATTAATGTGAATTCAGATCAATTTGGTTTTAGATCAATTAAGATTTGGATCAAGTTGGATTTGGATTGTTGATTTTTTAGTCAAATCGGATCAGTTGAGTTTGGTTTTGGGTTAGTCGGGTTGATTTTTCCACCTTTACTTGTACCTATAAGATATACAAAATGCTACAATTGAGTTATATAAATATATATATATATATATTAAAATTATAAAATGCTTTTATTATCATCATGGAATAATTTCTGTTTAATGTTTTAAATATAATAAATATAATTATTATTTACCTTAGAGTTGGATTAGGGACATTAACATTGCATGAGGAATAATGAAAATTTTCATCAATTTCAAACTGTTTTTATTGCACCCACATGACATATAATATTAACTAAAAGTTGTATCAACTTAATTTTATGATAGTTACTCTACTAGTGAAAGATTTTCCCTATATATATATATATATATATATATATATATATATGTATGTATATATAACACAAATACAAAAATAGTCTATAACAATATACATGCTAAATTAGTTATATTTTAAAATTATGTTACTGCATATTTATAATTAAAAGAAAATATGTTAATCTAATACCTTAAACAGTGTCCTTGTAACCAATTCTTTAATTTCCATTAGAGGTGTCCTATTTATAAACATTGAAATCTCATCTAATATTAATATTTTATGTGGTGTGTGACGAAATTTGATACAGAATCTCATTTACATAATCTAAATACAAAAAAGTAGAAATTTCAATTTTTGACTCTTAAGATCCATGATTGATGAAAAAAATGAGTGATTACGTGCAATTTATATAATAAAAATGAAGAAAATTAAAAGTTTTAATGTAGATAGATATACATGTTACCTTTTAGATAGTTAAAATAATATTTAATTGATAAAAGTTGCATATATATATTATGTAATATTAATGTGAAATAAAAGAATGATTACACGTTACGTATTAATTAAAAATATTTAAAATATTTAAAAAATTAATAAAATGATGTTATCATTTAGAAAATTATAAAAAATTAATTGTACTCATTAAGCGTAAGATATTGATATATTATTGTATGTTATATATTACATTATTCATACTGATTTATATATATGTTATCTTTTAGAAAAAAAATTAATTGATAAAAAATATAGATATAGATATAGATATTATATTTTGTAATATTAATGTACAGAAAGATATATCATATGTTATTTTTATTTAATTTTAATCTATATATATAAATGTTTATCATTTAAAAATTGAAATAGACAATTTATTTAAAAAGATAATTAATTTATTTTGTATTTTTAATATATATATATTTATATATATGGAGAGACTTTTATCTTTTTGAAATTTTAAAAACGATAATTATTATTTTAATAGAATAAATGCCATGTGTCAAACCTATAGACAATCCACATATAAGTTTTACTTTGAGCCAACTGTTTTGGCTTATATATATAAATATAATATTGATAAGGTGTCAACTTATTAAGCATTGACAGTGTATAGAGTCTATACACTGTCAGTGCATCATATATAAATTCTAATGATATCATATATAAGGAAAAAAAGAAAAAATATGCAGTATTGGTTTTATTAGATTTGTAAGGTATATAAATATTATTAATAGGGTTTATATATGTGAGAACTCGTTATTTTATACTGTAGATGTACATTTATATGAATTAATTATCGATAAAGAAATTATTGATAATATTTTGAGTGAATACTAGGTAAGGTTTACGTGAACCATGGGAAAAGAGAAATAATCTCTTTAGTGTAGTCAACAAAGGTGGTTAATGGAAGAAAATTTGGGCTGTTGTACAACCGTAGACTAAGGGAGAAATGTTGGTTGGTTGGTGCAGCCGAAACTTGAAAGGAAAAGGATAAATAGTATGGCTGACTTTTGTATGTCTGAACACTGAATTTTGGTGACTTAAAAGTGTACTAGATATAGCTAAATGTAAAGTTAATATGTACTCAAACAGAAAAAGGAAAGAAGCTGTCTGTTTGGATAGCAATGTAGCAGGAAAAATAAATTCTGGTTAAAGAAGGTTTTGAGGTTAACTTTGAACGAGGGTTACGTGAGCTAAGGGGGAAAGAAGAAAAATGAATAAATAAAATAAGGTTTCAAATAGTCAACAATTGTGGCTGTAAAAGGAAGATCATCTGGGTTGTTGGTACAGCCGAAAATGAAGATGAATTGTTAGTTGAATTGTGCAGTCGAAAAAGTGGAAGAAAAGGTGAATGGGTGGCTGACTTTAAGATGACTTTTATGTGTGAATGTGGAAGATATTGGCAGCCTAAAATGTACTAGGTATAACCATATTTTAGAGTCATAAACTGAAGCTCCTATGGACTATAAAATAGAAAAGAAGGTGGAGTCTCGGTTTGGACAATAAGTAGTAGAAAACAAAAGAAAAGAAATAAGAGAAAAGTGTTAGGTTGACTTGACTAAAGGATAAATTAAAGTAGTTGAAAAATATATAAAATAATATAGCTATAATGACAAGGAAATATGATTACTTAAGATATATTAAGGTATGTTAAGATAAGTATAAGTATGTATTGATGATTTCAAAATTGTTTTGGGCAGCAAATAGTGTAGGCACGCAAATCGAGGCACGTTCGAGACTTGAGGAGAGTTGCTGCCCTAAAATCTTATAGGTAAGGGATGTAATTTAAAGTTGTGATGGTGTCCCTTACTTTCATCTCAATTTATAAAGAAATGTTTGAAGCATGAGTTTCGTTTTGAATTTAAATTCTATAGTCTTTTGATAATTAGCTCAATGAACCTTATGATTTCTATGCATATTTTTCAATAATGTTTTAAGTATGTTTTTCGAAACCGCGATTGGGGTGGTAAATCCCTAGCTAACACGAACGAGGCACTCCCGGTCCTTACTATTTTGTACCAAATTTATGATTAAGAAGTTACAAAAGTAAGTAAAACTGGAGACTAAGGCTCTCCTATAGTTTATGTTATTGCCTGTCATGATTGCCACATTGTGCATGTTTTCGTCCCTTATGGCATATGTTTAGCCCACGTCATGCGTGTTCTTGCCCACATTGTGCATGTTTCCGTCCCTTGTGGGTATGTTGGTCCTTCGTGGTGCATGTTCGCTGTACGACCCTGATCAGGTCTACGGCCCCCTACCATGGCAATAGGTACTTAGTTTCCTCTTCAGAGGATGATTAGTCATGAGCCGCATACTGGCTATATGATTCTGCCTAGTCTCCATGAACTCTATGATAAGTTTTATTAATTATGATGTTAAGTGTCTAAAGTATGATGCATGTTTGAAACAAGTATGAATTTTAGATATATGTATTAGAGAATTCATACAATGATTTAAAGTATGAAATGCATTATTGTGGCACTTGTTTTTTTGCATATATCGATACTATGACTATTTTAAATGCATTTCTTACGGGCTTTCCAAAAGCTCACCCCCCTCTATCCTTCCAGATTATTTGCAGTGATCATCCCCTTGCCTGTTGCGTATATGACGTAAGCTGAGGGACACGTCTCTCCTTAGGCTACTTTTTGTACACACGTAAGGTATACTCTTATTTTTGGTACCAGACATCCTGTATAGCACAGATATTTGTATATAAACAATACTTTTGGGATGTAGTCGATATCGTATGAACGTAAACGTTATTCCGAGGAATAGGTCAATATGATGTGAATGAAATATTTTATGAAAATATTGTGATGATTCTGTGGTTGAAAAATTGTAATGATGTACTGGCTGGAAATATAAACTGCGTTTTCATGCAGGAGGTTAGGATAGTTACAGCTGTTATGCTGCCAAAATTTTTATAAAAAAAAATGTAAGTAACCTACACAGGCAAGAATGCAACCTAAGAAAGAAATTAAGATTCAATTTATAAAAATGAAAAAGTTAGTCCAAAACTTCCACGTTTCCGAGGTGTGACAATATATGTAAATGCATAAGAGGTTGATAGTTCATCAATAAGTAAACTAAACAAATATCAAGCCCCTAAAAATAAATAAAAATAAATTTTTTTCAATTTACTCATACGGGCTTATTGATGAGGTGTCAACATCTAGTGCATTGAGAATGTATAATCTCTATACATTGTCAATGTATCATGTATAAATACTTATTGATAATATAAAAAAAAGAAAAAAATATAAATATTATATTGAAATAAATAATATCTTTATTTTTTAGTTTTATATTAAATAGTGGACCATGTGCAACAAATAAGAGAAAATTTGGAAGAATTTTGAAAAATCACAACTTTAAGTGGATTTTCAAAAGAGATTTTGTGCATCTCAAATTACTTCCAAAAATTCCTCTTAACTTTTGAAATTCTTCAAATTTTCTTGCCAAACAAGAAAAATTAGATTTTGAACTTTTAAATATTTTGATTGAAACGAATATCTCTCTTAAAATCTCTTATAAAAATAATAATTTTCTTAAAATAATAGTTTCCCGATGCTGGTAAAAACAAATTTTCAAAATAGTATTCTCAAAATATAATGCCTATCTTGAAGAACAATTCTTCGTGAATACAATTAAATCATACAAAATAAAAAACAGAGTTGGTGAGAATGATATAACTTTTTATGGATTGAATGAAAATTACGCGAAAAATAAACATTAATGAAAGTAATTATGAACCATAATCACTAAAAAATACATTACTAGCAAAAAGCACAAAGATTATAGTTATGTAAAAACATTAATTACGGTTACTGAAAGCTCGTGTAGTCTAATATTTTCAATTACAGTTCAAACATCATAGATCTAACACAGTACAAATATAAATATAGTCTTAGGGTCCGTTTGATTTATGAAAATATTTTCTATTTTCATTTTTTATTTTCATTTTCTGAAAACAAGCTTTTATTTTCTGTTTTCTGAATTTTGGAAAATATGTTTAGTACACGAAAATGAAAACTTGTTTTTGAAAATGAAAATTATGAAAATGCGTTTGCTATCTACATTTTCAAACTAATAAATATGAAAAACAATAACTAAAAAATTAAATTAAATTACAATTTTTGAAAAAAAGTAAAATTTAACTAAATAATAAAAATAAATTGTAAATGAAATAAACATAAGAATAATTCTTTATGTACTATAAATGAACAAACACATGTCCTTCAGTACCAAAAAAACCGAATTTTCGTGTTAATTATAGAGGTATTCTAGCTTGCCTAGATGGATACATGAATATAGCTATGGAGCAAACAGAAGAATATGTCAATGGATAGTTGAACAAAAAATATGAAGTTATCATTCATGGAAATAATGTACTTTATATCAGTACATCAAAAAGGACATTAGGAGATAGAGCTTAACGTCGCAACTGCATCTAAGAATCAATGTCATCTACAAGTTGTTACTTTTCTATACGCTTATTTATATATATATATATATATATATAATATGTTTATTATATATACATGTGAAAACCGAGAATTTCCAAATAAATATTAGGTATCCGGAGAATTTGATTGGGACAAATTGAAATCGAGATTAAATAAGAAACGAAAAATGGAGAAAATAAATTTGGATGTAAAGAAATCCAAACTTAATAAGAAATAAAAATATGTATTTTGATATATTTATATAATGATATTATATAAATATACTTTTAATAAATAGATATATATTTGTGTACATGAAATGTATGTATATGTTATGTGTTTTATAAAAGCACATATATGTTCATGAATTTATATATATATATATATACATATATGTATATAAATATAAATATTATTTTTATTAAAGTATAAAAAAAAGTATATATATATATATATATACATACATATATATATATATATATATATATATATGTATTTGATACAAAATATATATTTGAATACAAATTATAAGTAAAATATTTATAGATATATAATTATAATTATGTGTATAATTATAATATACATTATATTATTGGTAATATTTATATTTATAAGTATTTATTTATAAATATAATATTATATATTAATTATTATTTAAAATAATAATAATAATAATAATAATAATAATAATAATAATAATAATAATAAAGAAGCGGGAATCGGGATAACCCAATTCCCAGCTTCTTTCTCTTTTGTCTGTAACAGAGGAGAAAGACAAGCAACGGTTGGCAGGGGAGAGGAGGAGGAAGGAGAGAGGAGCGTCGTCGGCGAGACGAGAGGGAAGAGGAGAGGCGACCGACGGCGGCCTGAAGCGGAAAAAGAGAAGAAAATCGATGCAAAAACCCGAGAGGAAAAAGAAAAGGGGAAACGGCAGTGCCGGCCGATCTAGGCACCGCCACCGCAACCCCGATCTCGGCGGAGGTGAGGGGAAGAAGACGGAAACCACCGGTGAGGACAACGACGGCTGAGGAAGGAGAAAAGAGGAGGAGAAATGAGTGGAAACTGCCACTCCAGATCCTCGCCGTCCGCGTCGCTGCTTGGGAAATGGAGGCCAGATCCGGCTTCGTGGCAACCGCGGGACGCTGAGGAGTGGCCGAACCGTCGGAATGGGTGGCCGTCGGTGGCCGAACCGGCCAAGCAAAAACTGAATCGGTCCTACCCGACCCGATTCGACCCGGCCAGAAAAAAAAAGAAAAAGAAAGAAAAAAAGAAAAGAAAGGAGAAAAGAAAAAAAAAGAAAAAGAAAAGAAAGAAGAAAAGAGAAAGAAGAGAAGGAAAGGAAAAAGAGGAAGAAGAAGAAAGGAAGAAGAAAGAAAGAAGAAGAAAAGAAAGAAATGGGTAAGGAAAATTAGAAGATTTCGATATATTTCTATGGAATTTATTAGAAATTGTTAAATTATTTTCTAAATGAAAATATGTATCAATTATTGAAATTGTAGCGAAATGGAAATGAGAAGAATGGTGGAGTTCAGCTAGGCTCGGAAAACACGCTGAGCTTTGGCAAATATGTAAGATACTTTTATAAAGCATTAGTAGCTTTATATTGTATAATTTGGGATTATGATCTTTTTTATATGTGATGCATTATTGAAATGATTACTAAATGCTAAGAGGACCCACAACTGATGGTGGGGGTCTTAGTAAGAGATAAAAAAATTGTGAGAATCAACGGTTGTGGTTATAAATTGTGTTTTCCTTGCAGGAGGTTTAGTAAAATTTAAGCTGTTATACTACCGAAATTTTTAGGAAAATGTTTGAGGAAAAAGATTAAGTTTCTCATATAAATGGAATCTTAGAAATAATTATTGAAAATAAACATGTAAAGGACTTCATTGTATTACCGAAAAAAGTTGATATTGGAATTGATGAGAAGGTAGATTGTTGAGCATGATAATGTGATGAATTTTATTATTTAAGCTTTATGGAATCGATAAATCAAATTATCTTAATATCACAAGGTGGTTATCAAGCCGAGATTGAGATGGAATATCTATTTGGAGGATCACTGATAAGAATAACGATGGTTATATGATATAAATTAAAAGAGAAAAATCGAAGTTGTAATTTAGATGGTTGATTGGTTGAATTTCGAAATTATCGATCGAGAGATTATTTCAGAATTGATAGATTCAGATAAATAGATGTCACACACGTGATTATATGGAATTGATTATAACCTTGGAATAGGTTTTGAAAAAAATATCCTCTCGTATTTGAGTGAGTTGGAGAAATTGAAGGACATGATGAACGATCCGTCTTAGTGATATGATTGAGACGATGATAATACGAAAAGTAGATTGTGATGCCGTATGGACATTGATAGAACACATGTCTACACAAAAATATATTTGTACACATCGATATTAAATAGACGTGAACTGAGACTACTGCAATAACGTGGATAGTCGCAAGGCGACTTAAATGATTGAAAACGCTGTTGATAGTGGAAATTAGCAAATCCTCTTAAGTGGGTAAATTGCTAAGGAAAAATTGAATTAATGACGCCTTCATAGATAACTCTAGCATGGTATTACATTATACAAGCCATATAAGAATTGAATTGAGGATTGTGACCTGGTTTGGTGATAGTGAATGAAATTGAATCTCAAGTCGAGAATTATGAAGGTGCATCAATAGATGAAATTATAGATGGATTGATAGACGACTATTGATCTTGTGATTTTATATCCTCGATGTTGACACTGGAATAGGTCCTGAGTGATGATATCGGTAATTGCATAATTCCAGTATCTTAATGGTTATATAGAAATATGATATTTAAATATTCAGAGAGATACTAAGAGGACTCATACTGACAGTGGTGGTCCTAGTATTGAATGATATAATGTACAAGTGATTTTTATAGTCGATAATTACTACGAAATGATACTGAATATCGAGGAACCACAATGAATATCGAAATTACCTATTAGGTATGAATTGATTGAAATCAAAAAGATAGAATTGAGGAGTTGGATTATAGTTAACACTATAATTAAATGATATATAATACGAAAATGATAGTTCATTGTTTGAAACTCATGATTGAATCTGCATTGCATTTAAGCATGCCTTCTTATAACTTGAAACATTATAATAGTATTTATATGAATATTGTAAAGTATTGATTTGTTTTAAAATGAAAGTATATGGTAGATATATATATATATATTTTGATATATGAAGCCTCATACAGAATTTTACCACATGCTTTATATGATATTGAAAAGAAAGCTAAAAATTTAAATGTTTTATGAGACTGTAAGCGCCCTAAAAGAATTAAATTCAATAAAGCATAGTGAAAACTGCCTAATTGTAGCTTTGCTCATTAGGCAGAGAGATGCTTGTCCGACAATAGTCGTGGACAGGTCTCAGTCACGCCAATCAGTAGAGCTGAGAGAGATGAGGTCTATGGCCATAGATAACGCCCTAGTTGGTTTCCAGGGGTCGATGACATGATTTTAACTACTAGCTACAGTGATTTAAGCCTTTATTGATAGAGATGATAGGGATCTAGCCTAGTCTCTAACTGATACGATATGAAGTCTAGAGTATGATTTTATTGATATGAACTCTAGACTTGGCATGATTTACATAGTACATGAAATATGTTTGAAAAGAGAAATATTTTGAAACTATACATGTTTTAAACATGTTTTAAAAATACATGATATATGATTTCGACACCTATATGATTTTTATATGATTTTGTATCGAACATGACATGATAAGCGGTCTAGAGTATAGTTTGATTTGATATGAACTCTAGACCTGATATGACTTACAGTATATGAACAATGTTTTGAAAACACACATGTTTCAAACATGCTTTAAAAACGAATACATGATTTGCAATTGTACATGCACCGATCATGTTTTGAAAGTAATTATGTAATGAATTGAAAGTTTTATGTTGAGCATATTCTGAAGTGTATATGATATGATTTGAAATGATAGCAGTTTATACAGTGAAGTTACATAAGTTGCCTACTAAATCATTAGTGTATTGTACAAAAACAAAAGTATATGAGGAGTATCATGACCCGATGGTATCGATATTTCATATGCATGA